>OX387190.1:23336491-24633265 GCA_947561395.2 Buxus sempervirens | reverse complement strand
CCTCAAGAGTTTTCAGGCAAGGGGATCCCCTCTCTCCTCTATTGTTTTTAATGGTGATGGAGGCTTTTAGTTGGTTGGTGAGGAGAAGCTAACAATTTGGGGTTGCTGGAAGGTATAAGTTTTGGGGGAGAGAATCTATCTATTTCTCATCAGTTGTTTGCACATGATGCTGTGATTTTTTGTAGGACCCAAGCTTCCCAATATTCTCATTATTAGATCTCTCTTAACATGCTTTGAAGCCATTTCAGGGTTGGAGGGTAAATTTATAGAAAAGCAAGCTTTTCAATGTGGGTGGAGCAACATTGCAGTGGATTTATGCGGAATTTTGGGATGTAGATTAGACTTTCCAACACCATATCTAGGAATCCCAATTGGTGCTCCTTTTAATGACAAGGCAATGTGGGAACCAATGGTAGCTTGGATGAGGAGGAAGTTAGCATATCGGAAAGGCAATTTTCTGTCTAAAGGAGGTAAGGTAGCCCTCAATAAAAGTGCACTTTTGAATCTTCCAACATATATGCTCTCTTTTTTGCTTGTTCCAGCATCAGTTGTTGAAAGACTCAAGAAAATCCAAAGAGACTTCCTATGGGCAGGTTGGGATGAGTCCCAAAAGTATCGCCTTGTTAGTTGGAAAGAGGTTTGTAGAGCTAAAAGTGAAGGCAGCTTGGGCATCAGAAGTATGCGCCTATTCATCAAGCTTTGCCAGCGAAATGGTGTTGGAGGTTTGGGTGAAGTTTCAAGCTTATATACAAATATGATCACCATAAAAATATGGCTACAATCCTGCTTCTTGGATGAAAACATCATTAAATGGTTACGTTCGCTGCAGCTTATGGAGGCCAATTTGTAAACTCCATCATTTGCTTCTACCTGGTTAGCAGTTTCAATTGAGAAAAGGGAACTGCCTAAGATTCTGGGAAGACCCTTGGGGTGGAGAGAGTTCTCTAAAGAATGCACTTCTAGACTTGTACAGTCGTCTTGGCAATCATGCATTGCTGATATGCGCTTTCAAGAAAGTGGAATTGCTTGAAACTTGCAATTTAGAAGATGTATGTTTGATTGAAAGTCAGACTCCCTTGCATGCTTATTATGAAGGATCAATGGACAAATTCCTTAGTTAATGATCAAGATAGCATAAAATGGAGGTGGGGAAGAGCCAGTGAGTTTTCAGTTAAGAGTCTTTATCGCCAATTAAATGAGCAAGTACTCGGTTTTAACTTATCGAGTATGACACAGAAACCTTTCATACCATTGAAAGTTGGATTTTTCATATGACAGCAGTAGTGGAGAAGATACTAACAATGGACAATCTCATGAAAAGAGGATGGCAACTCCCTAAAATATTTATTTTATGCAAATCTCAACTGTGAACCATTTGCTAGTTCATTATTGGGTGGGCATCAGATTTTGAACGCTTTCCTATCCAGATTTGGAGTGATATGGGTTCAACCCAAAGATGTGGAAGCAAGTCCTCTTTTCATGGAATAGCAGCAAAGGGACATCTCATCTTCAAGTGATGTGGAGTTTGGCACCAATGGTAATCTTATGGACATTATAGAAAGAGAAGAACAAGAGAATTTTTGAAAATAAACCTACATCTCCGCAAGCCTTATTTGAGTCTTCTCTTAGCTGTATCCTATTTTGGGCATCATCAAGGGATTCTTGCAACGGGCTGCTCCTTCTAGAAGTATTAATGTGTGAGGATTTTCAAGGACCTGTGGAAGCTTTGTTTCCTTCCTTTCTATTCACTATTGGTGTATATGTTCTTTTTTTCTTATAAATGATGAAGTATATATTATAAATAAAGAGTAGAAAGAAAAGAAAACAATCCATACAAGTGGGCCCATGAGGAATCAGAACACTAAAAAGCCTGTAATTACTCAATAGATGGGATGCAACATCTATGCCAATCCCTAACAATCTCACATATGCCCAATCCACTGAACTCTAGTCAAACTAATACCCAGGAGGCAATCGCTACCATGATTACACTCCACAACATACTCTCTTCTTCCCCTCCAGTCGTGGAAGATCCTCCAATTCTTTCAAGCCAGATATACCACACCACTGAATAAGGTTATGCCATACATGATGTGCCCTCTCCTCTCTAAACCACTAAAACGCCACTGATCAAGCAGATGTATGATGGATTCTGGCATAACCTAAGATACACCAACGAGGCTAAGAAGCCTTGCCCATATGGTCCAAGCAAAACAACACTCCAAAAATATGTGATCCATGCTTTCTCCGGCCCTCCATACACAACATACAAACTTGAGGGGATACAGCCATCTTTTTCCACCTCCTCCAAAGTCGGTCAAGCTATATTAACCCTATAAAGGAGAGCTATCCACAGGAATGCCTTAATCCTAGGAGGACTTTGGGCTTCCATAACCAAAACACAGAAAAGGAGGGAGGAGGGTCCAACCCCCTCCCCCCGGACAAAGAACGTTGAAAAATGACTTACAAGTGAAAGAACCTGACAAGGAGGCCGACCACACAACTTTGTCAAGACAAAAATCAATGAACACATCCTTAAGATGGTCAAGGAGGGAAGCTAATTCCTCAGCTTCGACTGATCTTAGGTCTCTACGAAGATGGAGAATCCAAGAGAGCCCAAAGGGAGACCAAGAGAGAATGTCAGACACAAGAGCCTCAGTGCTACGGGCAAGGGAAAAAATGTGTGGGAAAGCGAGTGATAAGACCTCACTCCCCCACCAATGATCATGCCAAAAGTGGATAGAAAAGCCAGAGCTCACTAGCAAGCGGAAATGAGGATAAAATGAGGATGTGATTGCAATGACGGCTTTCCAAAGGCTACATCCCATCGGGTGAACCCTCATATTAATAAACCATCCATTATCTCCCAACCCATACTTGCTAACAATCACTTGATGGCAAAGACTCGCTTGGTCTGAGCTGAAACGCCAAAGCCACTTTGCCAATAAGGATGAGTTGCACAAAGCTAAATTGCCAATGTCTATATCCCCTTCCTTTTTTGCCTTACATGCCTACTTCCACCCAACAAGATGTGTTTTCTTTTCCCCTCCTCCCTTCCATAAGAAATCCCGCTAGGCTTTTCCTAAAATAGTGACTACTCTCTTAGGCATGCGAAAGAGAGACATGAAATACATTGGAAGACTGGCTAGAACGTATTTTATTAAGGTAATCCTACCTCCAAAAGACAAGTAATTTCTCTTCCACAATGCCAACCGTTTTTTCGACCCCTTCAATCACAGGGTCCCCAAAAGGCAAGGGACCTAGGGGCTGCACCCAATGGAAGACCTAAGTAGGATAGAGGACACCGGCCGACTTGACATCCTAGGATATCACTGAAAACCTGAGACTCTCCCTCATTGACATTGACTCCTACAAGTGTGCTCTTACTCCAATTAACTGAAGGTGGAATACCCTAAAGGACCCTCTCCCTACTAAAATCCCTTGCATCAAACCCAAATCTACCGCACACTCGATGAACCCATGAAGAGCCTCGGCTACTAATGTGAACAGAAAGGGAGAGAGTGGATTGCCCTGACGAAGACCTCTAGACAAGGGGAAAAACCCTACCACCGACCCCTTTAAAATGAATGAAAAATGGACCTTATCCACACATCCCATGATCAACTTTCTCCATTTGACACCAAAACCCTTCCATTCCAGGACAGTCAAGAAATTTCCATTCTACCCTGTCAAACGCCTTTTCTATGTCTAGTTTGCAGATAACTCCTGGGACATTCGATCGGCTTAAACTTTCTACACATTCATTAGCAATTAGTGCACAGTCTAGAATCTGTCTTCCTTCCAAAAATGCACTCTGATTTGATGAGATGATCTTTGGGAACACTTTTTTCATTGAGAGATAACACGTCAGCTACGATCTTATACAGGCTAGAAACTAAGCTAATGGGTCTAAAGTCCTTGATACCTACTGCTCCGGCCTTTTTTGGGATGAGGACAAAAAACGTTGCATTGGTAATCTTATGAATTATGCCATTGGAGTGGAACTCTTCAAACACTTTTAAGAGTTCCATTTTCATGGTTTCCCAGTTCTTTTTGAAAAGTGGAATCATAAAACCAACAGGGCTTTATTGGTGTACATGTTCTCTTTCCCTTCTTTAATTAATAAAATTTTTATGACAAAAAAATAATATTCTAGACACAACAACTCCAACAACCTCTCAAGCTCATCAAACATTTGCTATTATTAAATAAGAAGCTCATGTGATGAATTAGCATCAAAGACTATGGCATCCTTCTTTCCTTTGTTATAGAGAATTCTTTTCTAATTTAATTTTTTGTTGTTTTAGTTTCCATTAACATTGTGATTTGTTAATTATTAGAACTTGTAAAACATCATAGTTGATCTTATCCAATAAGAAATGGAAAATTTGGTCCGCCTTTTGTTCTTATTCCTTCCGATGCATAAAATACCCTCCCGCTGCATTTGTTTAGTTATGCAAATAATATATTAGAAGGATTTGGCTAAAAATATTATTGATCAAACCTGAGTTCTAAGCCTTTCTAGCATTTTTTAGCCACTCCCCACCCAAACACAATGAAATATAATTGGCTTTAGTGTCAAACTGGAACTCAAGATTGAGGCATCCTAATCTCTTGATTCCAACTTGAGGTATGCACTTTATACATTAATTTTGAGACCTCCTTTAGACATTTAGAAGATATGAATCTACCTAGAAAAAATATTCTCAAAGAGAAACTTCTCAAATTAATACCTTCTTGATCAACAACTACAAAAGGTTGTCCATATCTACGGCTGTCATTTTCTCTTCCAAACCAAGCCATTAGCCCAATTTTGCAAAACTAAAATATTTCCATAAGGTTAGCATAAGGTGTTTTCTCCAAGATATATCACATCAAATTTAAGCCTCAACCGCCAAAATTCAAAAAAAATTGGCATCTATAACAATTTATTAGAGAAAAAAAAATGCGAACATTGAACTATGCCTCATCAGAATCCACTACTAAAATCAAAACCAAAAACGTGGAAATCTGTCCATGTTGATCCATAAATCACCATGATTTCCAGCTTTTTTCTCCACATGAAAAATTAATCAATCAATAACCAATGCCTAATCCTAACTAGTTGGGGTCAGCAACTTGAATCATATTCCTATATTCCAATATGTCCAAAACCATATGCTCAGTCAGATAATTGATATTCACATCATTTCTAACTGGCTCTATCCGTGCTCTTTTTGGTCTTCATCTTCAATGAGTACCCTCTCAAAACCTACTTGCATCATTTGGGCAACACTTAACCACTATCAACCAATGATCCGGAGACATTTCGCAAAATGTCCAGAAATGTCACCATTTCCAATGGTGTCAACACCAAAACCTGGACTGAAAAAGGAATGCCGAGCATTCCTAGAATTCAACAACAATTCATTGACATGAAGTAGAAGTCACCCAAAAGAGGAGGATTGCTCAAAATGTCACGATTTCAGCACTTTATTATTTGTGGTTGTGACCTCTGTCGTAATATGTACTTCCTATCTTATATGCATTTTCAGATTTGCTATGTATGCCTATGCCATTGTTTCTTCATTATACTTACTTTAAATGCAAATGGTTTATTTATGTATATTTTTTACGAAATCCTTAGGTCCTTAGGGGTATTTTAGTCTCATTTAAACCTAGAAATAGCATAATTCTAGAATCTTTTATAGTTTACTGCTTTTTCTTATTTTTCCCCAAAATATCTCTTCCGGTAAATTTTTTGGCAACTCAGCAATATTCCACCAACATGTCAACGAAATTTCGCAGGCAGCAGCTGGAAAAATTTTGATTGAGACGAAATGAAAAACCTTGCTCTCAACTATGTTCATTCCTCATCTTATTTTACCCACTCATGCCACACATTCATTCCTTATCTTCATGGTGTGGAAGTGGCCCTTAAGTCTCACATTTCCAGATCTTTGCAGCATTTCTACTTCCAATCAAGCGTGTATTTCTAAGATGTGCCATCAAGATAACGGAGGAGCTGGAATTTGCACTTCAGACATAATTTTCAACTGGGAAACGGTTTCCCTTGTTCAGCTCTTGGATGGTGTTCATGGGCAGCAGCTAAACTTGAACCCCAGCATTATGAAGTGGACTTGGTCTAAATCGGGAGAGTTCTCCGTGAAAAGCTTTTACAGCCATTACAGTCAAAAGGGTTTCTTTCGTAACCTCACATCTATGCTTTGGCAACCCTCTCTTCTCTATCTTCATGTGGACAGCAATGCTTGAAAAAATTTCAACCATTGATAACCTAATGAAATGTGGTTGGCAGCTACTGAATAGATTTGTGAGGTGCAAATCTGTCTTGGAGACAGTGGACCACCTGGTTGTTCATTTCAAACAGGCTTATTCTCTATGGTCAGCCTTCCTCATGAGATTTAGAAACTTGTGGGTGCAACCAACACAATTATGTCAGGTTCTGATGTCTTGGAAAAGAAGCAAAGGGATATTTTGTCAAGAGGTGCTTCGGGGGCTGACGATGATAGCAATTATTTGGTCAGTTTGGAAAGAGAGGAATATTAGGGTTTTTAACAATCAATCTCGCTCTTCTAAGGCCTTACTTCAATCCCTTCTTTCTTTTTTCTTATGCTTATCTTGAGTAGGGATCCTGTGAAGGTTTAAATCTGCAGGAAGTAATGTCTTGTCAATCTTTTAAGGACCTATAGTTTTTTCTAATCCTTGTTTAGTAGAGCTGTCTGCCCTACTGCCTAATATATATCTCCTCTTATTACCGATAAAAAAAAATTCATCATGAGTTCTTAATCAATTCTATGCCATCTCTTATGAAGGCTACTCAACACCATTTACACATAAAATGCCAAAATAATCAATCTCATTGGTAAATAAACAAATAGACTTCCACTAGTATTAAGATTAAAGCATTATGTTGCTTTTAATCCATAATGAATATCTATTTTCAATGCATCAAAAGATCAATCCTTTACTCTTATTCAAAGCGAATTTAGTTTGCTTTCTCACAATTTTTTTATGAAAATGGACTTCTGTAGAGGAAACACTTTTTATGAGATTCTATATAATTGATGTCACATGGAAGCAATTGTGCAATTTCTATAGAAACTCTGCATTTTTCACATATAGTATTGAAGACCAACAATAACAAACAGTCATTTACAATATCTAAGAACTGCAGCAACCATAAATTAAAAAAAGCAACTCTTTTAAAGCTACAATCCAAGATATATTTAAATGAACAATAGAAAATAAACAAAAAGCAAACAATATTTTATAATATGACACATTTAATTATATAGATGGATCAAATTGCACAAAATTGTCAAACAATTAAAACAAATTCAAATAATACAAGTAAATAAGATGGCAACCAGACATAGCTAATAAGACAAGACACTTAAACAAAAAAGTACAATTTATCAAATGTAATATACCTTTCGATGAGATGTAAAGTGGTCCACTCTTGAAAACCTGTAACAAAAAGTACAAGTTTCATGGTCCAAGAGCTTCAACTATGACAGAAAATAAGGCAATGAGGTGCAAAATGCCCCTAGATGGTTGAAGTTGGAAATTCAATAGTGTGTATCACATACGCATCTGGCATAATGCATTCTAATATGCATGCATCTCATTGATATAAGACCAAATATTCAATTGAATAATCACTTAGAAATATACTGAACTATTTGTATTAGAGCCGTTGAAGTATTTATTTCTTCAGCAACTTTAACAGATGGTAAAAAGACTGCTTATGCTTGAGTATGGCTTATGTGTATGAACCTGTCAAGTGGAATTATATCAAGAGAATTTGAGTACACAACTCATGAAACCTGATCCATCCAAAGCTTCTTTTTTTTTTATGGAACGCATCAGCAAATAAAAATTAAATGTGATAAAATGAAATGAGGAAATTGACATTCATTTTAGAGGCTTTGTAATACTAGCACCACGAAATAGGTAGTACTAAGAAAATAATGAATCTTAAAAGATAATCATATCACAAATGCATATATAATAACTACAAAAAATAATTAAAGCAATTACCATATTTCCAGTATTAGAATGCAGCTGATCGGCTGGCACAGGAAGATTACCAGCCAAAGCACCACCTACCTGAAAGGAAAATATAGACCACTTACATACACAAGAACACCCTCAACGCTAGCAATTAGGAATTGTAGATTTTCAACACTTAGGTGTATGCATGATTTAGACTGTCCTTTTATGGGATTCACAGATTAACACGTGTATACAAAAGGGAATCTAGATAAATGATGAAATTGAATGTGCTAATTTCACAAGCTTGCTACACAAGTAACACGAATAGGCAGAAAATAACAACAAATATTTCCCCTTTTAGGCCACTTGTTTCCAACCAAATGATTTGTTAGGGGCATATAGAATCCAATTTTATGTGTTAGTGAGAATCATGGCAAGCTGGAAACTTTAAATAAAAAAATTTAAAAGATTATTGCATTAAAAATGTGTATATCATAACAACGAATGTCCAAGAAAGGTTAATTACCCTGTTTCCAGCACGAGAATGGAGATGATCGGCTGGCACAGGGAGATTACAGGTCAAAGCATCATCTCCCTGAAGGCAAAAGTCAACCACTAACTTGCACATGTTTAACCACCCTCACTCGCTAAAAATCAAGAATTGTAACTCAAACACTCAAAAGGCAATAAAGTAAAAAATAAAAAGGAAAAGAAAAGCATAGCTGCAAAATGAAACCCACTTGAACATGAAGGTCACATACTCTTTTTTTGCAAATTAAAAGGGGTTCTCTCACAATATTAAATGTTCTTCTTGCTACCTTAGATATAGGTGCAAATTTAATTTTTCTTCTGCCAAACTCATATATGGACTTATATATTGATAGAAAATCATAATATAATGAAGTGATGAAATAGAATGTGATAATTTCACAGGCTTGCTAACAGTAGCACCACAAAATAACCAGCAAATTTCTGCAAATATTTCTTTTTTCTTTTTCTTTTCTTTTTAATGTTTTTGTAGTTTATTACCTCTACACCAGGTGCCCAGAGCATCTATATAAGTCAGCAACTTCAAATAGTAACTACTAAAATGAAAATCCAAAATGTCTATATCATGACAATGAACATCAAATCAGTGGTCAATTACCATATTTCCAGCACGAGCACGCAGCCAATCAGCCGGTGCAGGGAGATCACAGGTCAAAGCATCATCTCCCTGAAAATAAAAATTCAGAATTTAGAAGCATATACCTTCCTCTTAAGTTTAAAATATATATATTTTCAAGATATTGGAGGTGACTTGTTTCTATCTGCAATTTAAACACTGTTTTTACGGAATTCATACCCTACATACCAATAAAAAATGGGATGTAGTGAAACAAAGAAACTGAATGTGCTACTTTCACAAGCATCATGGTACTACTAGTATTTACAACATCCTGTGGATAACAATACATGTAGTGAGATTACACATCAATGCACCATCCCCCTGAAAAACATAAATCAGAAATTCTCAAAAATACTAAAATATTATGGATAAAAAAACACATATGCATACACACACACATACATACATACATACATATATATTTACATTTGTATATATATATATATATAATTATAATTATTTATTTATTTATTATATATGTATATGTATATGTATATGTATATTCATATGTATGTATGTGTGTATGCATGTATGAACAAAACAAGTAGCACATAAGTTTAGACCATAATGGCAACTTCAATTAATTATTAACAAAAAATGTGTAAGAATGATTGTATCACAAATGTATATATTATAACAAAAACTGTCTAGTTAATGGTCAATTACCGTATTTAAAGCACGAGAACGAAACTGATCAGGCCGCATAGGGAGGCTACAGCTTAAACTATCATCTCCCTGAAAAGCAAGAATCATCATATATTATTTTCATTAGAAGACAAATAAAGAAAGGAAACCAAAAAAAAGAGGAAAAAAATAATAGAACTGTTGTTTCAATGGAAATTGTCCATTCGTACCTGAGAAGTGTCCAGATTTCGGGTAAACATCCCTGGTTTGAAATCCGGTCACTCAAGATCAACAATGTTCATTGATCATTCAATCAAAAACACAATGAAGATCTAGGAAAAAGAAAAAGAAAAGCTAATGACGCTTGGAAAAGAAAACAAGATCGAACGTCCAAAAGAGAAAAGATTAGGGTTATAATTGATGAAAACAACGAAAGAAAACAGGAATGCAGCCGTGTATCTGCATTGTAACGAAGGTACAATGAGTCGCTTTTTTCTCGACCATGAGAGAGAATGCGGAGAGTGTCCAACGGAAACCCGTTAGTCGAGAAACTGAATTTGAAGGGCTCCCAGAGAATGCGGGCGCATAATGAGGAAATGGGTCGGATTTACTGAAACCGAATAATCCGCCTCGATTTGCGTGGACCGTTCACATGATGGGGAAGTGGGTAGGGGTGCGTATCGGCCGTGCCCGGGGGCTCGGGCACGCCGGTGGACCACCACGACACGGCCCACACTGTAGCCATGCCGTGCCGGGCCCATATACCCGCGCTTGACGCGGGCGGCACAGCCCGCGCTTGATGCGGGTGGGTGGACCACCCCACGTGCTGGCCCCATTAAACGCTCAAAAAGTGATTTTTTGTCACTTTTTTGACAGTTTTATACCCCCTCCAACAATCATATAACAACCATATTAGGGTGAATATGTTTGTAACTGATTATAAATGACAATTTCCATCCTTCCAACTGTCAAATAACAGTTATATTGGAGGGTAGAGGTGGTAAAAACCCAATTTTGATTTTTTTATAAATAGCCTAACCCTTCCCACTCCAAACCACACATCTTCTACAATCTTTTTCTCTCTTCTACAATCTCCCTTACTCTCTTTAAATTGTTCAAGCATCAAAAGTGGGAAGTGCTTATACTATAGTGATGCGGTATTATTTATGCAAGTGTACTCTATAGTATTTGCAAAGTTATACTTGTACTTGCAATAATTAATTTATTTACACTTTTTGAGCAAAATATATTGCATTATATGTAAGACAATCTTGTGAATAATAAACATATTTTTCAGAATTTTTTTAGAATTTTTTACCATTTTTTTCATACTTTTCTTGATTTTTTTTTAAAAATTGGGTCTGGCCTGGCGGCGGCCCGCTATGCCTTGGCCCGGCACGGCACAGCCCAGCCCCAGGCGTGCCGAGGGCTGGGCCGTGCCGCGGTATATGGTCGACGCGGCCCGCCCAGCATGCCCTAAACGTGCTTGGGTCGTGCCCGGTTGGCCCGTTAAGCAAGCCTAGAAGTGGGGAAATGAAAATCCTCTCAATTTTCCCCTGTGATCAAAGACGAGGGTAGCGGTTACGACCGTTTCACCTGGAGCTGCTCAATGATGCCAGTGTAAAACGCACAGATGGATGCCATTTTAAGAGGGGCCCCACACATTCAAATTTCATCCCAACCGGTGGTTTCACGGAATCATCGGATTTTAGCCATAGAGGAAATGCTTTCATTGGTTACCTGTTTCATGAATCACCGCCTATTGTAACATATCAAGATATGTTGCATCAGAATAATGATATAACCAATCAAAACCATCCATTTGACATAAAATCATGCATTAGCATTTAGCCTATAATTAGGTTTTACATAATATACACAAATAAATAACCATATTTATAATTTAGATAAAAAGAGAGAGAGAGAAGGAAAATTGTAAATTTGTTGAATAAAAAAATTTTAAGTCTAGTAAAAAATACCCAAATTTTAATTGTTTTCTGGATTCGCATTTTTTTTTTGTTTGCTACCTAAAGTGCATCCTTATATATGTCAAATATAATCCAACCCATTACATACCTTACAAGATAAAAAAGTTAACTCAGCTGAAGTTTGTTTAGAAGATGTTTATAATGGGTGTTTGCCATTTAACCCAAAAGCGTTTAGAAGATGTTTATAATGGGTGCTTGCCATTTAACCCAAAAGCTTAAGCTATTAGGTGATGCTACTCACCCTATATGCCCCAAGATCTCCCTTTTCCTATCCGATGTAGGACCAAGACCCGTGACATTCTCCCCCACCCGAATTCGGCTTTGCCCTCAGAGCGGGGTCGAACCACCCTGCCTACCTCCCCTTGAAGTGCTTGGCATGGAATCAGATCAAGAATTGAGCTGCTCTGATACCATTTGTAAAACCTCACATTTTCCTTAAATAATAAATTAAATTAATAAATAATATTATTGAGAGTTATAATTGATGGAAATATTTTATTATTGTAGGGGATGATCAATTTAGTGGAGATCCAAAATTAGACGCAGATCTGACCATCCGATCATGAGATATCGAGGTATGTATTCTAATTGGGCAGTGTACTGGAGAGTTTGCATGTGAGATACATGGGATCAAGAAGTATATATAACAATTAAATAACCTAAATCATATACGTTTGTATTCTTGCTCGTATTGAATAGCCGCAAGCGACAAGCAGAAACCAAGCCGAAGGAGAAGAAGAAGAAGAAGAAGAAGAAGGAAGGGTGTTGGGTTATGTTTTTCATCGTCCAGAGGATTTCTGGGTGATAGAAGTTCGTCATTGTTCAGAGGAGTGAAGGAGAAACCAGCGTAGAAGAGGTAGGTGACACCGTTTTGATTTCAAGTTTGGATTTACGTTTGTTTAATCGCAAAAGCATGTTTCTATGATATGTAATGATGTATATAGTTAGATAATCATGTTATAAATACGTTAGAATGAGTTTAGACGAGAAAATCACTATTTAGAACTGTTTCTGTTCGATTTTGTATGACCGCCGACCTTGACTTTACTCGGCGATCATCGGCACTCCTAGGCGCTAGTTATAAAATTTGAGACTGCTGAAGACCGCGAGACGACGGACCGTAGGCGCTTGAAAATGAACTACCGCTAATTATAGACCGCCAGGGCGATCCTGAGCGATCTTAGGCGTTCTAAGCAGAATTTGTAGATTTTCATAATTTCGAATCTGATTCAACTCTAAACTATTTTTAGACAATTTTAATGATTAATTAAGGTGTTTTAAGACCAAAATAAATTATCTAATTCCCTGTTTTACAAAAAAATAAATTAGGGAGATATTTAGGACATTAGTTGCCAAACTTTAAAGGTAATTGAGAAATCTGATTTTTGGAAAACCTAACTATTATTTGACTATCAAAACAACTCTAAATGACACTATAAATCAGAAAACTTTATAAAGAGAATTCAAAATTCAGTTGACCGAATATTGAAGTAAATTGATAGATATAACCTTTATATGCCGCTAGGCACCAACCCTTATAGAAATATTATACTTTAGGACATTTTGGAGTCTAGTGGGCATAGCTAGTTATGGATCCATAGTTGTAGCTAGATAGCTAAGGGATATGTCATTTGGGTTGAGTTACTCCTATATGCGACGCGCTTCCTTTGCAAGTTAGTTTGTCTAGGAAGGTCCTATGTCTGGAGGGACACCCCGGTGAGCCGCTGGTGATTCCCTGTATATGTGGATAAGCGACCATCTCCATGCATTGATTCTGGTGTTGCATGCTGGTGGTACATGCCAACTCTGATGGGTACGTGTGCAATAAGTCAGTGACTACGGCTCTTGTTTAAGCTGCGCTGCATGAGACTTGAGTATCATTAGTAGCATTGCTCCTAAGTCGTACGGTGGTATAGCAATTGGTTGAGAATCATCTCAAAAGGTTTATATATCTTTGTGAGTCCTACAATGACACTGAAATCACAACACTTGATATTATTATTGTATACATGCTGGAGACATGTGATTGAGATATTGATCGGATGTGACTGTTTAGTACATCCTGGCAAAGTGTGAATTATGTTACTGATTTGGCTATTGGATTCTTATATTAAAACTTGCTGAAATTCATTTCTAGAACTGTTTATCAAACTGTTTTGTATTCATGAATGATCTGAATGATTATACGAGCCTGATTAGTCGATATTGCTTAATTGTGCATGAACTGTTACTTTACTTATATTAACTGTTTAATCATGCATGTGTTACCTATTGGGATATTCGTATCTCACCCTATTTTTATTTTATTTTTCAGCTGATACGCGAAAGGGGGATCTTAGTGACTTCCAGGGAGAGATAGCTGAGTATACACCGGAGGATTACTATTATCCGGATCTTGTTTGAGGTGGATTAATGCTATAGACTTAGCACTTTTGATTAGATTATTATTCATTTGGATTTGATGTATTAGAGAGATGAGAGAGATAGTAACCAGTCTACTTTACCAGACTTTGATATTAATGACTGATGATCAAACTATATGTTTATTTGAGGATTTTGAACTACACTTCCGAACATACTTGTTTCCGCAACTCTGATAGTATTATAAAGTGAATGGATTTTAATTCTTTGGTCTGGTATATTATTGATTATGCATTTGATATGGGCCAGTAACACCTCGGATTTGGTTGTTGAACTAAATTTGGGTTGTTACAGTAGCGAACCGGGTTCGGGTTGGGTGCAGGGTTGCACTGACCTGGGTTCGGGGCGTTACACCATTTGTCATGGGTTGAGCACTTGCCATTCAACCCAAGAGCTACCCGTGAGTGATGAGGTCGTTTCTTGTAGCTCGAACATGAAACAACCCTACCATGTGCCAAGGCTAAACCTCTTATAATGAGCTGGGAAATTTTATTTTAATTTTGTTTTTTAATTTCCACATAAGTAAACAATAATTTTTTTCCCCATCTAGGTTAAAGCTATTATTTGAAACCGATGGCGAGGTTTTAGATGGTTAAAGTAAGAGTTAGTTTGGGAGAGCCTAGGTTTCCCTAAAACAGATTTTTTTTTGGGTCATCCTCCTTGTTTCCATTGCACAGAGTTTAGATTTTACTTAGTTATCCAAGTAGTCTTTCGATATTAATTGTTAAAATAGTTGTTTCTAAAATAATCATGAATATTTTTAAGGTTATATAAGTAAAATTAGAGTTACAAACGTTAATGCATCATACACACACAGTGCGACTTGGCTTATTTTGGTTCGCGTGCATGGAAAAGCCTACCATTTTACAGAAGATATAATGATTCGCGTGCATGGAAAAGCCTACCATTTTACAGAAGATATAATGATCTTAAAACTATTTTATCTTTGTTTTGACTAATGACCAACTTTGCATGCATCGATCATCAGTCAACTCTGCTTTCTACTACTTTATACTCCAATCCCTTTTGTTTGCTTAAGGAATAAGAAAATATTTGTCTCATCATCTTATTCTCTCTTTTCATCATCTTCTATAAGTTTCAGGTGTGTTTAAATTGACAGGAAAGAAGCCAATTCGGAATTATATACTTGTTCTCAACTTGGGTGTATAATTTTTGAGAACACAAGTAGTGGTTTTGTAGGTTGTTATATCCTGGGGGTGACATGCAGGGATTCAGCAGCTGTATATCTTTTTGCTAGGCATGAATACTTTAAAGAAAAGAACCTAGTTTGTGCCTCATCCATAGGCTACCACCTTTTTTCTCTACCAAATTGATCTTTCAAGTTTTTATCTATAAGTATAGTCAATATCTATCATTATTTACAGTTATGATCAATGCAGTCATTTCAAGGCCCAATCATCCAAGAGGTTCTCTTCCCCATTATCCTTGAATTTTGTGGTTTGAGTTGATATCCTTTGCAATGCAAGACACAAGTAATTGATGATCCTTTTGTTTTTTTGATCAATTTAATCACCTGCTAATACATGTAAAACACTCTTCCTACTAAAATAAAGTCATTTCAAGGCCTAATCATCCAAGAGGTTCTCTTCCCCATTATCCTTGAATTTTGTGGTTTGAGTTGATATACTTTGCAATGCAAGACACAAGTAATTGATGATCCTTTTGCTTTTTTGATCAATTTAATCACTTGCTAAAACATTTAAAACACCGTTCCTACTAAAAGCTTAAGCTGATAATAAGGGGTGAACTTTATATATTTAGTATATTCCTTAACACTCCTCACGTGTGGGTCGGATCAAACCCATTTGGAGGCCCTACACGTGAAATATTTTTTTCTGAATGGGTGGAGTGGAGGTTTGAACCCAAGACCTTGGTGTTTGCTTAAGGCTCTAATACCATGTAGAACACCGTTCCTACTAAAAGCTCAATAAGCTGATAGTAAGGGGTGAACTTTATATATTTAATATATTCCTTAACAAAGATGAGGGGACATCATCGGCAAAAGAAAACATACATCTTTCAATGTGTCTCAGATAATAGGAAATATTGTAGACAAATTCTCTATGTATGACTTGACCTTTAGTAAGTTCACATTTTATTGTCATAGTTTCTTATGATCAGAGATAGTGGGGGACCCAGACCGGTGACCCATGTATCAGGTCATCAATATTCCACAAAATGCCACATACCAATACATAGAAAGTTGGGGTGCAACTTCTTTCAGTTAAAACTAAGAACCAAGGTTAGGTATAAAATTTATAAACTAAATTAATTTCTGTTTGGTTTGGTTTTGGGTTGATGTTTTAATCAAGTGAACCGAACCAAAGCAAACCCTAACTTAAAAATATGCTTTATTAAACTAAATTAAACTTGTATATAATGTATGTTTGGTTTGATTCTCGAGTTCATAACCTTAGTTCCTAAGGTTGACTACCCCTCTAAGACATTTGACTATAGACCCATAAGCCTTTGCAATTTCAATTATAAGATAATATCAAGGATTATGGTCAATAGAATGAGACCTATGTTAGGAAAGATCATATCACCAAACCAAAAAGCTTTTTTTGGCCAAGAGATCAATACATGACAATATAATTCTGTCCCAAGAATTAAAGCATTTCATCAAAGGGAGAAAAAGAGGCAAATCAGGGGGATTTGCCCTCAAAATAGACCTCTCTAAGGCCTATGATAAAATCCCATGGAACATGATAAAAAAAAAAGTCTTGGAAGCATGTGGTTTAAGTCGGCATTGGGTATTTCTGTCCATAATAACATACTCTATTCTGATTAATAGATCCCCCATGGGTTCCATTAAAACAAATAGAAGAATAAGAAAAGGGGATCCCCTATCACCTTGTCTTTTCATAATAACACAGCAGATTCTCTCGAAAGCACTCAATGATGCAGAAGTGAACAACTCTTTGAAAGGCTTAAAGATAAGTAGAAGGAGCCTGCCCTCACACACTTGATGTTTGCAGATGACCTTCTTTTTTTAGGAGGGCAGTAACAAAGGAAGGTAAGATTCTACTCAAAATTTTGCAAGATTTCTGTATTACTGCTGGTCATGGAATTAATTTGTTGAAGACTGAACTTTTAGTTAGTCCTTGCATTAAAGGGAAAGAAAGGGGCGATATTGGTAGGATTATTGGGGTCAGGGTCAAAACCAAGTTTCAAAAAGTATCTAGGTATCCCTCTTCCGAATGGCATAATTACAAATTCCTTATTTACTGATATATCTAATCAAATTTGTAACAGACTTGCCTCTTGGAAAGCAAGATTCCTAATTCAAGCAAGCAAAATAACCCTGATTAATTCAGTAATCATGGGCATACCTCTAAATTTAATGTCTTGTATGAAACTCCCCAATAAAACTACTGAATTTATTGAGAAGGAATCTAGAATCTTCCTATGGGCTCAACCAATAAAGACAAAACCATCCATACTATAAGATGGGAAAAAATCTGCAAGTCCAGAGAAGTTGGAGGCCTCAATGTTAAGAGTTTTAAACATTTTAATGAGGCTCTTCTTACAAAAAAAAAGGCATGGGAGCTAATGGCTGAAACTGGTACTGGACCACCTTTTTTAAATCAAAATACTTCCATAACAAAAATTTCCTTGAGAGTTCAAGAAGAGGAATAGACTCACCAGTTTGGAAGGATATCAATGAAGTTAAGCATCTCAATAGAAAGGGAATGGGGTGGAAAGTGTCAAACGGGACTTCCATTCCCATTAATGACACTAGTTGGATACCCTTCATCCCAAACACTTCAAATTTACCCAACCTAGCAGGAATGGAGCACATCACTATTGTTGTTGAGCTGCCCTTGCTTGAGACAAAACAATGGGACATAAATGTGATTAAGAAATTGTGGACAATGGATATTGTTAACATCATCAATTCAATCCATATTTAGCACTCTAACAACGGTGACAAGCCCATATGGAAAGCAAGTAAGGCTGGAAGTTCTCGATAAAATCTACATATGATGTAGCAACAAACAGGGAAGAAATGCAGTGTCATCTTGAGTGAGGTAAGATTTGGAGAATAAGATGTTCCCAAAAGATTAGATTTTTTGTGTGAAAGTGTATAAAAAACGGAATAATAACAAATGATCTCTTACACAAGAGACTGAACGTTCCTATTCAGGAATGAGTGCTTTGTAACTCCACACCTGAAAACAATATACACCTCTTTTCTAAATGCCCTTTCACAAGGGTTATATGGTATGCATCTACTGGGGGAAGGCTGGACTCGCTTGAACGACATAACACAATAGAAGAATGGTGGTTTCAAAGGTTGCAGGAAAATTATTCAGATTAAAAGACAACAGATGCATGGACAAATTTGTGTTGGACCATATGGAAAGCAAGAAACTAGGTAATTTTTGAGCAACTGATGCCTAATACTTCTCTAAGTATTTCCATGTTTAAACAATTGTAGGTTGAATCAGAACTGATGGTTGGAAAGGAAGGAAGAAAGGACTCAACCCGAGAGGAACAAATCAGATGGACTCGTCCAAAGGCACAAATGTAAAGATAAATGTTGATGGAGCTTCACGAGGAAATCCAAGAAGTGCATCATGTGGAATCATAGTTTGTGGAGTTGATGGTGAATTCTTAGCAAAAAAGGCATTGAACTTGGGAAAGACAACAGCATTGGTAGCTGAAGCCCATGGAGCTCTCAAAAGCATAAAGTTGGCAGTAGCAATGGGCTGTACAAGGATAGAAATAGAGACTAATTCCAACAGCATACCGTCCTTAATCGAGGATTACATGGACATGTTGTGCACGTCTCCTTTTGGGGACTTAAGTGGTGTGAGACATGGGGGAAAAATCAATTTAATGACTTCCCTGATCATCACGCGGGATTCATTAAAAAACACAGAGTCGCCACCATTCAATCTAGGTGTGAATGGACACCAAAATATCAATTAAGCACAAAATGGCAAATTTAGGGCAAAATATCCCTCCTAAAAAAAACAACCAGAGATGGGTAAGGGGATTAGGTTATGAACAGGGGAAGGTGTTAGGCACCCCTATTCATCCACACAAGGTGGTTGCCAGGTATTGTTCATGTTAAAATAAAGGAAAAAGGCTTGCTATGAAAATCACAAAAAATCACAAAAAAGACAAACATGTATGGTTTTCTCATACGAATAGTCTGATTGATTCAGAACTTTCAAATATGATCATACCATTCCTAGGGTTTCATGATCAACACGAAATTGAGATAAAATCAAATAAAACCAATCTAAAGTGAAAAATCCAAAAATCTTGCTTCAAGTCAAATTCTAAAAATCTAGAAAAATATGATTTTTATAAAATATTTCAAAATTGAACTTGAATAATCCAGGACATAGATAAAGCCCAAATTTCACATTAAATCAAGAAATAAAAACCAAAAATACTCAAGTTTATGATAAACATCAAAAGGGGAGAACTTAGACCGTAGGGTCTTATCTCAAAAGTGGAAAACAACTCAAAAACCACATCATGAAACCCTAGAATTTACTTTCAGGCTTCTAGATCCAGATCTATCATATTGATCATGATAAATCCAGGATCTTAGCCTAAAATCACAAAAATACGAAAACAGTGCTGTAGGTGCAAAAGTGGTGAAAAATCCAATTTTTGGAAAAAGAGCGGATTTCATGCTATAATCACCATGAACTCATAACATTAATCCAGTTATCAAAATATAATCATTAAAACATGATCAGGATATCAACAATAGTCACATCTCACAAATTAGAGCACATGGGGGCCTACCCTACGGATCCACTTGTTCTCTTTTCCCCTAGCTCTCTCTTCACGTTTTACGGCTAGAGAGACTCTTGAGGTACTTGGAGATAGGTTTGGGTATACAAACACAATCAAAAGCCTTATTCTATGAAAAAGACAGATATGGGGTTCTATTCTAGGGATCCACCTGTTCCCCTTTCCCCTTTCCCCTAGCTCTCTCTTCACGTTTTACGGCTAGAGAGACTCTTGAGGTACTTAGAGACAAGTTTAGGGATACAAAATAAAATAGATGGCCTTATTCTACAGCAATAGAGATAATCCTATTACTTCTAGAATTGAAAATATGAAATAAAAGGGAAAAAGGGACTTACCTAGATTCAGCAAGCAAAGCAGCAAGGAAGCAGGGATTCCTTTCCTTCTCTTGAAGCTCTTGATTATTCAAAATTTCGTGGCCTTTTGCTTGAGAATCCACCTCTATTTATAGGCAAGCACAGGGACAAGGCTGGTCCAGAAGGATATATCCTGATCCTCAGGATAGAGTGAAAGTTGGAGATAATGCCCATCCATAGCCAACCAAGGTGACTTCAGCGAATAAAAGACATAACTCGCTCACTTAAAGGGATATTGGACTAAAGATAAAGCTCGGAAATTGAGAGAAGAATAAAACTCGCACGAGTCTTTAGTGACCGTAAATAATCCACGGTCCAATGGTGCCCGTAATTCTAATACGGGCGCGCCTGACCGTAGATAGATTTCGGGCGCAACCGGCCCGTGAATGAAATACGGGCAAAGCATGCTTAGTCAATTTTTATACATTTTTTACCTGTTTTAAGCTTTAATTACATGTTTTTATTACTTTCTCATTCTGTAATGCAATTTGGGGTGTCTACAAGTGGCACAATGCCATGTGGGACACATTTTTTTTTCTTGTTATCCTAAATATTTGGGAAGTAGGTTACAGTGAATTACCCTAAAGTGGTTTATCTTAATAAAAGTCTAATCCTATTGGTGGAGGGATAGACAAATTAGGAATTCAAATTGTGATGGGATTAGTCCTGATTTAATATAAATATAAGCCTAGATCCCATCAATTTGACTCACCCGATAAAAACACTAAATCAGAAACTTCCCCTCTATATTTCTTATTTATTTTCTCTCTTTCACATGAACGTCTGGGAGCATGGCTTAGATGATGGAGGCTTGGAGTTTGGCTTCTACAATTTAGGGCTTCTACAGATTATTCCACTGCAAATAGTCTTAATCATATTGGTTAGAGGTACGTATAATGGTTTATATCAATTGTTATTGATATTGATATGCTTACACTTGGTATCGGAGCCATGCCTTTTAGCCATATGATTAGAGATTAAGGAAAATATTAAAAAAATCCTTCTAAAGTTCTGATTAAGGATTTTAATGTTTTCAAAAGTTAATAGGCTTAGGGTTTCATTATTCAATCAATATTGATCTGTGATTGAATGTTATTTACTTATGTTAGTAAGATAAAGCCTTTTTAATTTTCTTGTATGACAAATCTTTGATTGTGATGATAAAGAGCCAACATGCCAAACAAAGGATGTCAAATTTTCTGGGTATGCTTCCGCTTTACGCACACCGTAACGTTGTGTTCATACAAATTTTTTTTTTGGGCTATTTAGACAAGATGGGTATAAGAATAAAAGATCGATTTTTTAAAAGGCTTGGAGTTTAATTCTTATAAGAATATAAGAATTAAACTGGTTCACTTAAAGTAAACCAACCCGAACCAAACCAAACCAAACCAATTGTTTATTGTTAATTGATTTAATTAATCTAATTAAATCCTTTAATCTCTATTTACTCTTAATTAAAAATATTTAAAATTACCGGATCTTACACCTACCTCCCCTTGAAGTGCTTGGCGTGGAATCAGATCAAGAATTGGGCTGCTCTAATACCACTTGTCATGGGTTGGGCATTTGCCATTCAACCCAAAAACTACCCATGAGTGATGAGGTTGTTTCCTATAGCTCGAAAATGGAACAACCCTACCATTGTGCCAAGGCTGAACCTCTTATAATGAGCTATGGAATTTTATTTTAATTTTGTTTTTTAATTTCCAAATAAATAAACAATAATTTTTTCCCCATCTAGGTTAAAGCTATTATTTGAAACCGATGGTGAGGTTTTAGATGGTTAAATTAAGAGTTAGTTTGGGAGAGCCTAGGTTTCCCTAAAACAGATTTTTTTTGGGTCATCCTCCTTGTTTTCATTGCATAGTGTTTAGATTTTACTTAGTTATCCAAGTAGTCTTTCGATATTAATTGCTAAAATAGTTGTTTCTAAAATCATCATGAATATTTGTAAGGTTATATAAGTCAAATTAGAGTTACAAAGGTTAATGCATCATACAGAGTGCGACTTGGCTTAGTTTGGTTCGCGTGCATGGAAAAGCCTACCACTTTACAGAAGATATAATGATTTTAAAACTATTTTATCTTTGTTTTGACTAATGACCAACTTTGCATGCATCGATCATCAATCAACTTTGCTTTCCACTACTTCATACTCCAATCCCTTGTGTTTGCTTAAGGCATAAGAAAATATTTGTCTCATCATCTTATTCTCTCTTTCATCATCTTCTTCTATAAGTTTCGGGTGTGTCTAAATTAAGAGGAAAGAAGCTGATTCGGAATTATATATTTGTTCTCAACTTGGTTGTATAATTTTTGAGAACACAATTAGTGGTTTTGTAGGTTGTTGTAACCTTTTGTTTTTTTGATAAATTTAATCACCTACTAATACATGTATAACACCGTTCCCACTAAAAGCTCAAGCTAATAATAAGGGATGAACTTTATATATTTAATATATTCCTTAACACTCCCCCTCACGTGTGGGCCAGATCAAACCCATTTTTAGGGAGACCCTACACGTGAAATATTTTTTCCTCAATGGGTAGAGTGGAGGTTTGAACCCCAATACCTTGGTGTTTGCCTAAGGCTTTAATATCATGTAGAACATCGTTCCTACTAAAAGCTCAAGCTAAGAGGAAGGGGTGAACTTTATATATTTAATATATTAACAAATATGAGGGGACATCATCGGCAAAAGAAAACATACATCTTTAAATGCGTCTCACATAATAGGAACTATTGTAGACGAATTCTCTATGTATATATGACTTGACCTTTAGTAAGTTCACATTTTGTTGTCATAGTTTCTTATGATTAGAGACAGTGGGGGACCTGGACCTGGACCGGTGACCCATGTATCAGGTCACCAATATTCCACAAAATGCCACATACCAATACATAGAAAGTTGGGATGCAACTTCGTTCAATTAAAACTAAGAACCAAGGTTGGGTATAAAATTTATAAACTAAATTAATTTCTATTTGGTTTGGTGTTGGGTTGATGTTTTAATCGAGTCAACCGAACCAAAGCAAACCCTAACTTAAAAATATGCTTTATTAAACTAAATTAAACTTGTATATAATGTATTTTTGGTTTGATTCTCGAGTTCATAACCTTACCCCTCTAAGACATTTGACTATAGACCCATAAGCCTTTGAAATTTCAATTATAAGATCATATCAAGTATTATGGTCAATATAATGAGACCTATGTTAGGAAAGATCATATCACCAAACCAAAAAGCTTTTTGGCTAAGAGATCAATACATGACAATATAATTCTGGCCCAAGAATTAATGCATTTGATCAAGGGGAGAAAAAGAGGCGAATCAGGGGGATTTGCCCTCAAAATAGACCTCTTTAAGGCCTATGATAAAATCCAATGGAACATGATAAAAAAAAAAAAAGCCTTGGAAGCATGTGGTTTTAGTTGGCATTAGGTATTTTTGTCCATAGTAACATACTCTATTCTGATTAATGGATCCCCCATGGGTTTCATTAAACCTAGTAGAAGAATAAGACAAGGGGATCCCCTATCACCTTGCCTTTTCACAATAACACAGCAGATTCTCTCGAAAGCACTCCATGATGCAGAAGTGAACAACTCTTTGAAAGGCTTAAAGATAAGTAGGAGTCTGCCCTCACACACTCGATGTTTGCAGACAACCTTCTTTTTATAGGAGGGCAGTAACAAAGGAAGGTAAGATTCTTCTCAAAATTTTGCAAGATTTCTGTATTAATGCTGGTCATGAAATTAATTTGTCTAAGACTGAACTTTTAGTTAGTCCTTGCATTAATGGGAAAGAAAGGGGTGATATTGGTAGGATTTTTGTAAAAGACTGATATATCTAATCGAATTTGTAAAAGACTTGCCTCTTGGAAAGCAAGACTCCTAATTCAAGCAGGCATAATACCCTTGATTAATTCAGTAATCATGGGCATACCTCTGCATTTAATGTCTTGTATGAAACTCCCCAATAAAACTACTGAATTTATTGAGAAGGAATCTAGAATCTTCCTATGGGCTCAACCAAATAAAGACAAAACCATCCATACTATAAGATGGGAAAAAATCTGCAAGTCCAGAGAAGCTAGAGGCCTCAATGTTAAGAGTTTTAAACATTTCAATGAGGCTCTTCTTACAAAAAAAAAAAGGCATGGGAGCTGATGGCTGAAACTGGTAGTTACGGGACCACCTTTTTTAAATCAAAATACTTCCATAACAGAAATTTCCCTGAGAGTTCAAGAAGAGGAACAGACTCACCAGTTTGGAAGCATATCAATGAAGTTAAGCATCTCATTAGAAAGGGAATGGGGTGGAAAGTGTCAAATGGGACTTCCATTCCCATTAATGACACTAATTGGATACCCTTCATCCCAAACACTTCAAATTTGCCCAACCTAGAAGGAATGGAGCACATCACTACTATTGCTGACCTGCCCTTACCTGAGACAAAACAGCGGGACAAAAATGTGATTAAGAAATTGTGGACAATGGATATTGTTAACATCATCAATTCAGTCCATATTTAGCACTCTGACAATAGTGACAAGCCCATATGGAAAGCAAGTAAGGTTGGAAGTTCTTGGTAAAATCTACATATGATGTAGCAACAAACAGGGAAGAAATGCAGTGTCATCTTGAGTGGGGTAAGATTTGGAGAATAAGATGTTCCCAAAAGGTTAGATTTTTTGTGTGGTGTATACAAAACGGAAGAATAAAAAAATGAATTTCTTACACAAGAGGCTGAAGGTTCCTATTTAGGAATGTGTGCTTTGTAACTCCACACCTGAAAACAGTATACACCTTTTTTTTCTGAATGTCCTTTCACAAGGTCTATATGGCATGCATCTACTGGGTGAAGGCTGGACTCACTTGAACAACATAACACAATAAAAGAATAGTGGTTTCAATGGTTGCAGGAAATTATTCAGATTAAAAGACAATAGATGCATGGGCAAATTTGTGTTGGACCATATGGAAAGCAAGAAACTAGGTAATTTTTTAGCGACTGCTGCCTAATACCTCTCTAAGTATTTCCATGTTTAAACAATTGTAGGTTGAATCAAAACTGATGGTTGGAAAGAAGGGAAAAAAGGACTCAGCTTGAGAGGAACTAATCAGATGGACTCATCCAAAGGCACAAAATGTAAAGATAAATGTTGATGGAACTTCATGAGGAAATCCAGGAAGTGCTTCATGTGGAATCATAGTTCGTGGAGTTGATGGTGAATTCTTAGCAGCAAAGACATTGAACTTGGGAAAGACAACAGCATTGGTAGCTGAAGCCCGTGGAGCCCTCAAAGGCATAAAGCTGGCGGTAGCAATGGGCTATACATGGATAGAAATAGAGACTAATTCCAACAGCATATTGTCCTTCTTAACTGAGGATTATATGGACATGTTGTGCACGTCTCCTTTTGCAGACTTAATGTAAGACCCTAGAAATTTAAGTAATTATAATTAATAGAAAGTAGGGATTTAAAATATTTAATTAGAGTAATGAACTCTAATTGGTTGGGTTTGGTTTACTTTAAGTGAATAGGTTAAAATGACTTAGGTTTGGTTTAAATGGGTTCGGATCAATCAATTGGGTTAGCTTGTTTAAGGGGAGTATAAAACTTCATGTGATGTTTAAAGAGAACCCACGGGTTCTTTTGTTCGACAACAGTAAGGAGAAGAGGAAGGAAAACGTAGAGAAGAAGGAGGAGAAGGAGAAGAAGAAGGAGAATAAGAAGAGAGGAAGAAGGAAGTTCTTAGCTTAGTTCGCACACCTACAGGTAAGTAGCACCTTTCGAATTGTTTATACGAAGAAAATTTTTGGTTCAAAATGAAACCCATGTTCTCCAGTGTTATGCGATGTTTGTTGTTTTGTTGTTTGAATTGCGAAAATCTAGTTGGAAATGGTTATATTTTCATTTTTGGGTGATGTTTGATGATTTCGAGCTTGAAATTGTTGTGATTTCGTACCCTAGAGTTAGTTTTGCAGATTTGGGCATTTTAGGGTTCAACTGAGGAACACCACAGATTTTGTCATGTTTTATGAGTTAAATTGTTTTAGAATCGTGTACAAAGTATACCCCAATGATTTAGAAGTTATTCCTAAAGTTTTGGAGCCATCAAACCAATATTTGGTAGTGAAATCTCAGAGAAAAACCCCAAAAATTGCGACTGTTGCGTAACCTATGAAAACCCTAATTTTTGGCCTGGCGCCTGAAGTGCAGCTCGAGCGCCCGTTCAAGCGCCCAACCAAATGTTCACCTGAAGGCCGAGCGCCCGAAGCACGGCTCGAGCGCCCCTTTGAGTGTCCAGCCTGAGTTTTCTGAACCTGTGAGCTAAATTTGGGCACCTGAAGCAGGCTCGAGCGACCCTTCGAGCCTAGCCCAGGAAAATGTCATTTTAACAGTTTTTCACCCTTTTTGCTCCATTTACTTAAGTCTTTACATGTAAATGTCCTGTGTATTTATTGCTCAATTTACTTAAGTCTTTACATGTAAATGTCCTGTGTATTTATTGCTCAATTTACTTAAGTCTTTACATGGAAATAAGGTTTTACCTCCCATTTGGAACCAATAAAAATACTCCCAAGGTCCAATTGCCAACCAATAAAAAGTCAACTTTTCAGTTCATGCCTAAATTTCCAGTTTTCCCGATTTTTATCAAAAGCCACTTTTTGAGTTTGATACCCAAATGAGTGATTCAAAAGCCCATAAATTTTCAGAAGACTTGTTCACCCTTCATGAGATTACAACCATAATTGGAGCTTGAAACTCCTTGTAGGTTTGTCTAGAAAAATTATATACCCAAAAAGTCAACGTTTTCATCAAACTTAGAATATTTTTGAGGTCCAAAACTTTTTGTCTCGGAATCTATTGATTTTTGGTATGGTGACCTTATTGGGGATCCTAAGACTATCTCATTCATCCAAAATGTGTTTTGAAGATTTTATGATATTCGTTTTGATTGATTTGGATTTATGAAAACGAGGATTGAGAACTCTTTTGTTATTCGAATGATGAAGCTGAGGCTTCTTGTGGATTTGCAAAAAGGGGCTGAGAGCCCATGGTAACCCAAAAGGCAGTGAAGCCTAGGGATTTAAAGGAAAGTGAACAAGAGGTTTACTCGAGAATGGTTTTTCATAAATTGTTTTATTGATTTGACATTGGTTTGTTTTATCGTTTGGTGGGCTTGGTTGTAGAATGGATCCATGTCTAAGCCAGGTAGTGTTGGGATGACTTGTGTGAAAAGTTTATACTCTTGTCCAGCATGTGATGCACAGTTCTGGGGGTTGTGGACGGCCGTTCACCCTAGCTCAACCCGTAAAGTCAACTCGATGGTCTAATAGAGATCACTAACTCGATGGTCTAAGAGAGATCACTAACCAGCTAACTAGTTCGACTGAGTTGTACTTGCCAGCTCAAGCTTGTCTCATGCTTGAGTGCTCCGCTTTGGAAGAGCGATCCTAGCTAGATCTTTCCCTGTAAGTCATGAGGTGGCGAATTGGACATGAGATTTTATTGAGATTGTGGTTTAAATTTATCTGAATTTATCTACTTATGATTTATGAATGCACCAAGTTCAAAGTATTGTTTATACGAGATTGATATGATTTTTAGTATGATTTTGCCAGGGATTGATCGTATAGTATATAAGCATGCTACTGAGTTGTTTAAAGACTTGTATAAACTGTTCTTATCATGCATTGTGCTACTTACTGGGACATTAGTCTCATGTATTTTGTTTTACCGGTTTTGTTTTCAAATAAATCTGAAGGGCGAACGCGAACTAGGGTAGAAAGAAATAATGATCCTGATGATGATTATCGCCCTGAGGATTATTACTATCCTGGCTAGGGTGGGATGGCATTTTTTTTGCAGTTGTCTATTTTTGAATCTTGTAAAAATTGTGTATAGAGAGAGAGACCGTGTGTATAAAACTTAGTGGAACCCTATCTGTAGATCTTTCTTGTTGGAAACATGTATATAGGTTTAGTTTTTTTTTTCTTCACTTGCACCCACAGTGATGTTATATATAACTGTGATTTATCAGGTGTTAAAGTTCTTCACTATTACAACTGTTATATAGCAATTTTCTATTAAATTAGGAAGCGTTTCTGGGACCTTACCTGACGTCAAGGAACCGGCATATACCTTTATCATACATGTCCGGGTCCACGGCATCACACTTAAAGTGGCACAATGCCACGTGCGCCACACACACACACACACACATATATTTATTTATTTATTTATTGTTTTCCTAAATATTTGGGAAGTGGGTTACACTGAATTACCCTAAAGTGGTTTATCCTAATAGAAGTATAATCCTATTGGTGGAGGGATAGGAAAATTAGGAATTCAAATTATGATGGGATTAGTTCTGATTTAGTATAAATAGAAGTATAGATCCCATCAATCTAACTCATCCGGTAAAAACACTAAATTAGAAACTTCCCCTCTATTTTTCTTATTTATTTTCTCTCTTTCACATGAACGTGTGGGAGCATGGCTTAGATGATAGAGGCTTGGAGTTTGGCTTCTACAATTTAGGGCTTCTACAGATTATTCCACTGCAAATACTCTTAATCATATTGGTTAGATGTGCGTATAATGGTTTCTATCAATTGTTATTGATATTGATTTGCTTACACTTGGTATCGAAGCCATGCCTTTAGCCATATGATTAGAGATTAAGGAAAATATTAAAAAAATCCTCCTAAAGTTCTGATTAAGGATTTTAATGTTTTCAAAAGTTAATAGGCTTAGGGTTTCATTATTCAATCAATATTGATCTGTGATTGAATGTTATTTACTTATGTTAGTAAGATAAAGCCTTGTTAATTTTCTTATATGACAAATCTTTGATTGTGATGATAAAGAGCCAACATGCCAAACAAAGGATGTCAAATTTTCTGGGTATGCTTCCGCTTTACGCACACCGTAAGGTTGTGTTCATACATTTTTTTTTTTTGGGGTTAATCAAACAAGATGGGTATAAGCATAAGAGATCGATTTTTTAAAAGGTACTGGGTAGTTAGGGGCATGCTTCCATGAGGTTTTAAAAGATCAATTTTAGGAATGCACGCACAAGGTTTAAAAAAAAAGGGGGAAAAATTTCAGCAAACAAAGAGATGAAGGATGAGGTGTATTTACACGCCATGAAGTTTATCTCTAAAAGAACATTTTCTAGGCATCTAAGCACGCCATAAAGTTCAGAAATAATAATAAAAAAAAAAAGAAAAATCCTATCTAGATAATGATTTAGAATAAAAGAAAATAAGGGGTTATGTTTGGGCAGGTCCCGGTGTAGACCCGTGCCTGCATAAATAAAGAAGAGGGCCGGATGCGTTGCCTCCAGTTTTCACGGGTCCATAAGACCCGCGAGGGACTGCATTTAGACATATGGTCCCATAATTGTTTTTTAAGGCCCTGTCTGTGAGGTGAATAACCCAAAACCCATTTTCTGGTGTTTTTAGACCTATAACAATTGCGGAAGCATAATTTTTGTGAATTCGGACCTACGTTTTGTGATCTTTTGCCCAATATTGGCCATTTAAGGCAATAAAGCCCAATGGTTTGATGGTTTTACCTCTCCATAGGCATTGTAGATAGAGTATAACCTACTTTTGTAGGATTTGAACATCATAAAAAATGAGGACAAGTATTAGACCCATTTTCTCAACCGGGTTTTCACACTTCGTGCACCCAATTGGTATCCCATAGGTCAGTATATGGACCAATTTTGGTTATAAGGAATCTATACTATAAAGCTTATCTCTTGTGGGACCCTTTTTGAGATGATTGTCTGCATAATTTGGCATATGAAGTTAATTGGGCTGAAGGTACACCGTCCAATAAAGTATAATTTGTAAGCCTAATCAATTTAGAAAGCCATATGGTTTTGGTTTCTCATAGGCTCATAAAGTTTATCACAATCTTTGTTTGGCATGATTAAAGTGGACTGAAGGTTTTATGATCTATTTAAGGAAAAAAAATTAACTTTAAATGCCTAAGCCCATTAGCTTATAAATATTGATTGGTTTATGTCTCAATGAAGTTTTATTCCAGGATTTATGATTATTTTGCATAATACACTCTTTTAATTGTAGTCTTTAATAGAGGCTGATATGGAACTAAAGATGTATAGACGCTTAATAATTATACTGAGACCGGTAAACCAATTAACTAAGGTTGTTTGTATTACTAGCATGACTATATTTCTTCACATGCTTATATTTTATCTTGTGCTATATTATTGTTAAATCACATGTGTGCACATGGTTGCACGGCGTGGGCGCGAGCCTCTTGAAGGGTAATTCGGGAAGGTTGGAGTCGCCACTGCCTGATGGGGTGCAGACAGACACCTGGGTGCTTAGATTTGTCTAGTTGGCGGTCTGCGGCTTGAGATTCTGAGGTAGGGTCTCGGTGACGGTCCGGGGAAGTCCATATACACCCCGGTCTGCCTCGTCGAATGACGGGTCCCATGGGTTTCTTGGTTTGAGTCAACTTTAGTCCATCCCACCCGGTTCCTAAGCCAGCATGCACATTTTATGGGGTCTGGCGGGACCACCTGAGTGGTGTGGGTCCCTTTGATTTGACTTTATCTTTTTATTCCAAGTGATTTGGGTCTGGTGTGTGGGCTCTGTTGGAAGGCCCACAGGATGCCAATTTGGGCTCTAGTGAAGCCCAAGTCCCGATTGGGGTCACGTTGGATAATCCCTTTCGGCTTTGGTTGATTTGATTGATTTTATTTAAAGTTCAAATTGGGGATTAAGTAGTTTCCATGCAAATGTGGGCCTGGAAAAGGTTTGTGGGCCCATTGGGTGGGCCCCACAGCAGTTGCCAAATGATTTTGATTTATCTTCATTTATTTATGCCAAAAGTGGGCTAGGCATGGGCTTGGGGCCCATGACCTAGGTTTGGGCTTGAGAGCCCAATGCAATAGTGGATTAGGGTTTTGGACCCTATCCTTTGGTTTTGTGGGCTTCCTTTGAAGGGAGCTGGGCCTGATAGGCCCAAGCCCATGGTCACGGCCAAACCACCTAGTCTAGCCAACATGCTTCAAATTGGGCTTTTTGGTGGGTGTGCGCATGGTTGCACGGCGGGGCGCACGCGGATCTCGCGTTCCTTCGGATGGGTAAAGAGGTAATTTTGGAGTCGCCACTGCCTGATGGGGTGCAGGCAGACACCTAGGTGCCTAGGTTTTTCTATTAGGCGATCTGCGGCTAGAGATTCTAAGCAAGGTCTCATTTACGGTCTGGGGAAGTCCGTAGACACCCTGGTCTGCCCCATCGAACGATGGGTCCCATCCTGGTTCTGAGTCAACTTTTGATTATCTCACCTGATTCCTATTCCAACATTGTGAGACATGGAAAAAATCAATCCTGATGTGACTTCCTTGATCATCACGCGGGATCATATAAAAACACACAGAGTCGCCACCATTCAATCTAGGTGTGAATGGACACCAAAAATATTAAATAAGCACAAAAGGCAATTTATAGGGCAAAAGATCCCTCCTAAAAAAACAACCAGATATGGGTAAGGGGATTAAGTTATGAACAGGGGAAGGTGTTAGGCACCCCTATTCATCCACACAAGGTGGTTGCCAGGTATTGTTCATGTTAAAATAAAGGAAAAGGCTTGCTATAAAATCACGAAAAATCACAAAAAAGACAAACATGTATGGTTTTCTCATAAGAATAGTCTGATTGATCCAGAACTTTCAAATATGATCATACCACTCCTAGGGTTTCATGATCAACACAAAATCAAATAAAATCAATCTAAAGTGAAAAATCCAAAAATCTGGTTTCAAGTCAAATTCTAGAAATCTAGAAAAATATGATTTTTATGGAATACTTCAAAATTAAACTTGAATAGTCCAGAACATAGATAAAGCCCAAATTTCACGTTAAATCCAGAAATAAAAACCAAAAAGACTCACATTAATAAAACATTAAAAGGGAGAATTTAGACCGTAGGGTCTTACCTCAAAAGTGAAAAACAAGTCAAAAACACATCATGAAACCCTAGAATTTACTTTCAGGTTTCTAGATCCAGATCTATCATATTGATCATGATAAATCCAAAATCTTAGCCTAAAATCACAGAAATCACGAAAACAGTGCTGTAGGTGCAAAAGTGATAAAAAATCCAAATTTTGGAAAAAGAGCAGATTTCATGCTATAATCATCATGAACTCATGTATTCATTCATATTCATCATAAAAACCATTAAAACATGATCAGGATATCAAAATAGGCATATCTCACAGATTAGAGCACATGGGGGCCTACCCTACGGAGCCACCTTTTCTCTTTTCCCCTAGCTCTCTCTTCACGTTTTACGGCTAGAGAGACTCTTGAGGTACTTGGAGATAGGTTTGGGTATACAAACACAATCAAAGGCCTTATTCTAAAATAAAAGGAAAAAACAGATATGGGGTCCTATTCTAGGGATCCACCTGTTCACCTTTCCCCTAGCTCTCTCTTCACGTTTTACGGCTAGAGAGACTCTTGAGGTACTCAGAGACAAGTTTAGGGATACAAAAGGTATAAGATGGCCTTATTCTACAGCAATAGAGATGATCCTATTACTTCTAGAATTGAAAATATGAAATAAAAGGGATAAGGGACTTACCTGGATTCAGCAAGCAAAAGCAGCAGGGAAGCAGGGATTCCTTTCCTTCTCTTGTAGCTCTTGATTATTCAAAATTTCGTGGCCCCTAGCCTAAGAATCTCACCTCTATTTATAGGCAAGCACAAGGGCAAGGCTAGTCCAGAAGGATATATCCTGATCCTCAGGATAGAGAGAAAGTTGGAGATAATGCCCATCCATAGCCAACCAAGGTGACTTCAGCGAATAAAAGATTTAATCCGCTCATTTAAAGGGATATTGGACTTCAAATAAAGCTCGGAAATCGAGAGAAGGACAGAACTTGCACGAGTCTTCAGTGACCGTAGATAATGCACGGTCCAGTGATGTCCGTAATTCCACTACGGGCGCGCCTGACCGTAGATTCTTTTCGGGCGCGGCCGGCCCGTGAATGTAATACGGGCAAAGCATGCTTAGTCAGTTTTTATGCATTTTTGACCTCTTTTAAGCTCCAATTACATGTTTTATTACTTTCTCACTTTGTAGTGCAATTTGGGGTGTCTACAGCTGCCCCCTCTTTGCTGGTAATTGGAACCAATTACAAGCAGAGAGCAAAAAGACCCACCAATTGCACTTCCTGAGATTTCTGTCTAACCAATTGCACTTTGCAAGGATTAAATGGGTGGTTTTATAAAAAGAATTTATTTTTGGAAGATCTGCTAAAAATCCCTCAGCTTAAGGGCCAAATCCTCCTCTCTCCTCTCACTGAGCACTCGTGGCTATGAAGTGAGATTTGAGTCAAAATATTTTCAAATAAAAGTGAATATGATGGCAATCCTTGCAACTTACAACTAATATAGACATTAATCTACTGAAAAATGTGGAGAAAATGATAAAATATGCAATTTTTGGCTTTGCCCGTATTTCTATCACGGACCAACGCTGCCCGTATTTGGAACACGGTCAAGCGGGACCGTATTAATTTCACGGTCGTCTGATGCCCGCTCTGAGTTTACGGATTTTATTCTCCTTTTAAGTTCGCGACCGCGGCCTTTTCCTCTTCTGCTCGCATTTGAACCCTAAATCCTCCGCGACCGTAGTCTTTTGTGCGGACCTCTTCTTCTCTTCAATCCGTCCGACGATCACTGTTCTTCTCCGGCCATTTTCTCTTCTCCGGCGATTCTCATTTCTCCGGCGATTCTATTCTCCTCCGACTGTTCCTGGATTCAGCATTGCCGTGGTTGTGACCAAGTCATTGGAGTGTGCTTCCTATTCTATCAATCGGCTGTGGATATTCTTTGAAGTAAGGACTTCCCATTTTCTTGCCAGATTTCTTCAATTTCGACCGAGACAGGTAAGTGTCCGAATCATCAATCCCTTTTGCAAGCAATATATTAATAGCATCCATACGAGTTTTCTCTTATTGTTTCTGATTTCCATGTTTACCATATGCTTTTTGTCCATTCGACCAGAATTTTTTTTGATTTGTGTTTCTACCTTGATCCTTTGCTTGGCTTGAGTTACTTCTCACATGATTTTTCTGTTTGTCCGACAATTCTCTAAACTTCTCTTATGAGCAATACATTTGACCTCTTTTAAGCTCCAATTACATGTTTTATTACTTTCTCACTTTGTAGTGCAATTTGGGGTGTCTACAAACATGCACATTTTATTGAGTCTTGCGGGACTGCCAAAGTGGTGTGGGTCCCTTTACTTGATTTTATCTTTTTAGTTTAAAGTGATCTGGGTCTGATTGGAAGGGCCCCGTTGGAAGGCCCACGGGATTCCTTGGTGGGCTGAGTCCAGCCCACATGCCTCTGGTGGGCCTCAGTCTAACCTGAGAGGCCCTTTGGGCTTTGTTTAATGAATTGATTTTACTTAAAGTTCAAGTTGACAATTAAATGATTTTCATGCCAAAGTGGGCTGGGATTTGTGTGTGGACCAATTGGGTAGGCCCACAGTGGTAGCCGAATGATTTATTTGAGTTTATCTTGATTAATCTTTCCAATTTGGGCTAGGAATGGGCTTGGGGCCCGTAGCCTAGGCTTGGGCTTGAAAGCCCAAGACTTTTTGGGTTAGGGTATTGGACCCTACCCTTGCTTCGTTTGACCGGGCTTAGTGGGCCCGATAGGCCCGTACCCACTATCTCAGCCAAAGCATCTATCCTAACAAGCATGACCCAAGTCGGGCTCTTGATGGGCCTCATAGGGTTCGGCCCAGTCGATTAATTCAATTATCTTATTTAACACAAAATGAATAGTTTGAGCTGGGTGGGCCTTGTTGGAAGGCCCACAAAGGAATCAGATTGGGTTTAAAATCCCACATCCTATTTTGGGTTTCCGGTTGACCCAGAAACCCTGCTGGTTCAACCGGTTCAGTTTAAATAACACAACAAATCAGCAAGCATAAAAAATCAGGCTTTCATCAAATGCTTAACCGAAATCCCATTTCGGTTAAGCCGAAAAACACTCTTAACCGATTTGAGTTTCCAGTTAAGCTGCAAAAACCACTTTTTCACATTTTTCGATAGAGAAGCAATCCCTGAGGCTTGTGGACATGTATAAAGTTTATTGGGGCCCCTGTGTGGGCCCACAGTGGTCCGAGTGGAGCCATTTGGCTCCCTTTTGGATGCTTCCAAGCCAAACACCAAGGGGGATGGGGATCATTCTTTTCGGGGCATTCAAAATAAACAAAACATCACACAAGCATATTTGATAATTTAAAAGAAATGAATACCAACATGCTTATAATCTAGGGAATCCTAAAAGAAGGGACTTGTGGGGTTTATGGGGTACATTAGACTTAGCTAGAGGGAACATGCTCCTCTTTCGTGATTAAAATAAAACAAAATAAAAAACAAGCAAAACAGTGGCCAAATGGGGGGTACATGATCACTTTTGAGCCACTAAAATACCTTCCATTCTCCCTTTACACTACCAAAACCTCACCTTTCTTGCCATGTGGGAGTAACCATTCCTAAAGGAGCTTGGAAGAGACTAGTGGAGGAAGAAGACATGCACTATCCCATAATAAAACATCATATATGCAAACATGCTTCAAATCACTCTATATTCATATATGTTAAACAAAAGTCATGGGGAAGCCATACCTGAGGGTATGAATCTTCTTTAGAGATGTGCTTGAGTCCTCTTGTGGCACAACAATCCTTGGGCAGCACCTCCTCCTTTCCAAATGCTCACCAAGATCTCTTGCTTGAGCAACAATGGGGGGAGAAGAGAGTGGGGAGGGTTTTTTCAAGGCTTGGAATGGGGTTTGGAGGGGTTTAGAAGGAGAAGAGAAGGGTTTCGGACGGAGGGGGGAGAGAGGGCAGAGCCAAAAACATCCAACCCTCGAAAATGAACTGCCGAGAAGCTTTTATAGACAAAAATTTATAACCGGAATTTAATTCTGGTTATGAAGCAAATGTAGTATAACCGAAATTTAATTTCAGTTATACTATAAATCATGTGTAACCGAAATTGAATTTCGGTTACTTTTGCACTTGATTAGCAATTAATTTCTGTTAGGTAAGGAATCAGAGAATCTGTCGGGCAATTTTTGATTTCACTTTATGAACCGGAATTGAATTTCGGTTATTCTGCCAATATTTTTGATATTTACAGATTGCCCTCCGGATTTGACCGATTTGACATTGAGATATTCGTAGATTGGCCCCTGCGCAATTTTGGATTAAACCCTGAGATATTTTTCAGATTTTGGATATTTATGGATTGCCCCTTAAGATATTTTTTTTGCGTTTCTCGCCATGTGTGCAGTTTCTTTGCCACGTATGCAGTTTCTGGCATTGCTGCCCGGAAACTTCAACAGCTCATATCTCTTCCATTTGGACTCCGATTCAAGCAAACTTAGTTGCGTTAGAACCATATTGGAGCCCTCTATCCATTGGGATAGGATTAAGCAGCTGATCTGGGGTTTAGCAGAAAGTCAATTCTGTTCCCCCTCAAGTTTGACCGGCCTACAGATCCTTCATCCGGACTCCGATTCCAGCAAACTCAGTTGCGTTGGAAACGTGTCGGGATTCTCTATCCACTGAGATAAATCAAGGTGGCCAATTATCACTTGATCAAAAAGTCAACTTTTGTCCCCTTAGGGTTTGACTTTTCTGCTTGGTTTTGCATTTCCAGTACTTCCAGGGGTGCAAAAATGAGATGCTGACAGTGGGCCTCAAATGGTGTGGCCCACTAGATTTATTTGATTATCTTTCTTTTTAATTCAAACGAGCTAGTTGGACTGTGTGGGCCCTGTTGGAAGGCCCACAGTGAACCGAATTGGACCAGATGAGTTCAAGGCCCTTATTGGGTTTTCGGTTGACTCGGAAACCCTGCTGGAGAATTTGGTTTGGTTGAAACAAGTTGGAAATTGGGCTAGAGGCTGAAAAACTGGTTTTTAACATTTACAGGGTGTAACTAAAATCCAATTTCGGTTACACTATAACCTAGCATGACCGAAATCCAATTTCGGTTATGCTAAGTTATCACACATAACTGAAATTGAATTTTTGTTATGTGTGGAAAGGTGTTTGCCCGACCTGTCATTCCGGGCAAGCATAGAAAAACTATTTTTTGCATTTTTGAAGGGGATTTGGATTCCCTGGTTTCTTGGGGCTGCTAGGGCTTGCGTGGGCCCCTGTGTGGGCCCACAGTGGTTCGGGAAAAGGGGAGAGAGCCTCGTTTGGCTCTCTCTTTGGATTTTCTGGAAACCAAAGAGAAGGGGGGTGAGGCTAGGGGCATCCCCCCTTCTTCTTGAGTTGTAACTCAAGGAACAGAACAGGGACCTAGGGTGTCCCTGTTCTTGTGTTCAATGCACCGTCTCTTCTCCTTGGGGGGAGCAAGAGAAGTGGCTCGAGAAGCCGGCATGCGGGTCTACGGCCAAACCAATACATGCATACATAAAGACAACTAAAATGCTTGAAAAAAAGGAAAGCAGGAAGCATCTCTACCATGCTGAAAATCTACTTGTGCGTGTGTGGTGTACATGGGAGCATATCTGATGATGGAAATACTACATACATGCTTGACAAGAGTGAGTGACATGCATGTGCTAACATAATGTGATCATGGGAGACAACAAAAGAGTTAATAAGATACATGGATGCACACCTAGACATGCTCAGGGATAACAAGAAAGCAAGTAAATGAAGGGAATTTGGGGGTTTAATGGGGTACAAAAGATGAAAATGAGAAGGAGGGGAACATGCTCCCCTTAATGTAAGTAACAAAAAGAGATAGCAAGAGGCATGGGGACATGCCTTAAAGTTCTAAATGACCCTAGGGAATGGCATACACCCTCAACCTCCCTTTTCCTTGGGGCTCACACTCCTCCCCCTACCACAGGAGTTCTTTCAGTTAAAGGGAAGAAGGAAATCAGGGAGGAACCAAACCACAAAGATAAGGAACAACATGCACGTAGTGTAAAGGTAACAAAAGGTGCTCACAAGCATCCCATTTTTATATATATCAAATAAAAGTGTTAAGGAAGCTCACCTTGGGGTTTAGAGCTCTCTTGAGTGTGCTTGACTGCCTTGAGGGCTTCCAAAGTGGCTGGAGCTCCTCCTCTTGGCGCCAAAGAGCTCCTCCAAGTCTCTTTCTTGAGCAAAAGTGAGGGAGGAAGGGAGTGGGAATGGTTTGGATGTATTTTGGAAGGGATTTAAAGGTTTGGGAGTGAGTGAGAGGGTGTAAGGAAAGGGGACGAGCAAGGAAGAGGAGAGAGGGGAGAGCTCCAAGTGCGAAACCAGCCAACCCCTTGCAAATGAGCTGCTGAAGCCCTTTTATAGATGAAAATTGAATAACCGGAATTTAATTCCTCTTATGAAGCAAATATAGTATAACCAAAATTTGATTTCGGTTACTTTTGCACTTGATTAGCAATTAATTTCTGTCAAGTACGGAATCAGAGAGTCTGTCGGTCGATTTTTGATTTCACTTTATGAACCGGAATTGAATTTCGGTTATACACAATTTGTGTATAACCGAAATTTAATTCCGGTTATTCTGCCAATATTTTTTATATTTACAGATTGCCCCTGGATTTGACCGATTTGACACTTGAGATAACTGCAGACTGCCCCCTGCGCTATTTTGGTTTAATCCCTGAGATATTTTGTAGATTTTGGATATTTACGGATTGACCCTCGATATATTTTCCTGTATTTCCTACCACGTGTGCAGTTCCTTTGCCATGTGTGCAGTTTCCGGCATTGCTGCCCGGAAACTTCAATTGCTCATATCTCCCTCATCTGGACTCCGATTTGAGCAAACTCAGTTGCGTTAGAACCATATCAGAGTCCTCTTTCCATTGAGATAAAGCAAGTTGGTCAATTATTACTTAATCAAAAAGTCCACTTTCGTCCCCTCAGGGTTTGACTTTTAGGTTTTTATTTTCAGCATTTATTTTGGTTTGATCAAAATTTAGGTGCTTACAACATCCTTGATTAAGAGTGATGACTCATAACATAAGGAATTTGAATATTTATATTAAGGTAACAAAGGAGTAGCCACAGCATCTTGAGTTATTTTAATATATGATTCATAAAGTATATTAATATTAAAATGACATGGGAGTAGCCACAGCATCTCAAGTTGCTTTAATATGTGATTCTAAAAGTATATAACATTGGGATGTATTTAATCACATGAAGTAAATTATAAAGTTTTGTCATCACAAATTGCAATTATATTATAAAGCTGATCATTCGGCCCCACAGGGAAGTGGTTATTATTATAATATGATTGGGATAAGATAGAGAATTATACAACAAGATGAGGTGAATTCTTATGCCCACAGGTACAGAATTTCCTGATTAGCCTTGATGTATAATTCACTAGTTTTGTCATAAGTATTCATGGTAAAATCTTATGCAGTTTGCGACCTTTGCCCACTGGAGGGTTCTAGATTTTACCACTGATTTTGACATTGGTTAAAATCTGTGAGACATGGGAAAAAAATCACCCGAAGATGATCATCCCTTCGTCAACACGCGGGGCTCGACATAAAGAGTGGGAGTCGCCACCATCCATTTGTTTAGGGTGTGAATGGACACCAAAAGAATTAAAAACAAGCAAAAAGAGATAAAAAGTGCTAAAAGGCAAATTCTAGAGTAAAAATAACCCTACTTGAAAATCAAATCCAGAGATGGGTAAGGGGATTAGATTATGAACGGGGGAAGGTGTTAGGCACCCCCATTCACCCACACAAGGTGGTTGCCAAGTGTTATTCATGCTAAAAGAAAATAGAAAGCTTGCTAAAAAATCATGAAAACCTTGAAAAAGGACAAATATATGATATCTTCACATGAAAATCCAAATGAATTCCAGATCTTCTTTTATGTTAATATCACTTTTGGAATATCACAAAAAGATGGAAATCACAGCAAAAGTTGCACAAAACCAAGTTGAGGCAAATCCGGGAAATTTGGTAAAAAGTAAGGTCATTTCTCTTGAAATTAATCAAATCCAATTTTAAATTAAGTCAAACCAAATCCATTTGAAAGATTAGGGTAAACAATAGTCTCATGTAAAATTTCAATTAATTCTGGTTGAAATCCTAAGAGTTATTGCTCTTTTAAAGTTGCTGCCGGAGAAAATCAAAAGTAGCAAGTAGGCAACTTTGGAAAATCACCTAGAAAAATCTACTTCATAGAAATCCGTGAAATTTGGTGTCAATGAAGTATGTATGGCCATCTTTCAAAAGAAACTAGACTCATACAAAAACTCATTCGGATGTGCCTTGGGTGACTTCCCGAACAGGCCCCGAGGATCACAGATTGACCCAGAAAAGTGCTGTTGAGCAGTTCTGAGTAAATCTATTCTCCACGACACAATTTAAATCAAAAAATTATGAAATCAATTGGATTTAAAAATAGACTCATAAAGGAGTTCCCAGAAACAAAAATCACTCTGATCGGATTTAAAACGAACACATGGCGCTCCGTCGAAGTGACAAGTTCCGTATTTAAACGTGAACTGACCAATCAACTTCGACAGAGAGGTGTCAAAAATCTGCTGGATAGAAATCAATGAAATTTGGTAGGCATAAACTAGACAGCTCACCTTTCCCGTGATTCTAGAATCACTCCAAAATTCATCCGGATAATGAAGTTATGAGTGTCCGAAATCAGGGTACAATTGCTATCAAGTAAACCCTATTTTGAGTAAAACCAATGCAAAAATGTGACAAAGTGTGTGCAATTCGTGCAAGATGAACACAAAACCTTTAAAAATCATTTAAAGACATTCCAGAATTGATTGAGGCCATTTATTTGAGATTTATCACAATGAAAGTAATAAATCCCCAAATGTGAGCCTATCCCGCTAAAATAGTGCTATGTATGTGCAAGTGTGAAAATCCATACAAGATCAATACAACAACATAGCATGCATACATATTCATCAAAATAAGGTTCTAAAACAACCTAGGGTTCCGTTCCATTATCGTTTCCCTTTGTTCTCTCTCCCCGTTAAACACGGTTCTTCAAGATAATCAAGGGTACTTTGAATATGAAACGGTTTACATTCAATCAAAAGGCTTATGCAAGTTAGTGTTCTAGTACTAGGGTCAATCCCCAGTCTCGTTTCTCCTAGATCCCGCCTCCACGTTTTACGGCTAGGGGGAGTCTCGAGATACTTTGAGCCGGGGAAGGATTTTCACACACATAGAAGGCCTTATTCTACAGAAAGGTAGAAGAAGAGATCTAGATCTAGGAAGGTAAATACAGAAAAATAAAGGAGGGTTGAGGCTTACCTGGGGTTCTGGAAGCAATCCGGCAGCGGTTCCCTTCTTCACTCGGAGCTCTTGGATCTCCAACTTCTTGGCCCTTTGCTTGAGGAGGAGCCTCCTATTTATAGGCAAAGGCTAGGGTTGTTGGTAGACACAACTTAATGTCTAGAACCCCCCAACCTTACCCTAGGGCTGTTTCCGAGATTTCCCCTCATTTAATGAGGGATATGATGGTAAAAAGTGATTTCTTTCGAAAAACCCTAATTTTTGAGCAAAACTAATGTATCCAGCATATCAGGGCGGATACACTAGAGCTTTAATGTATCCGGCATATGATGCCGGATACACTAAAGTTTCCTTGTATCCGGCACTTTTCACCGGATACAAAGGAAAGTACTTGTATCCGGCCTGAGTTGCCGGATACAGGTAAAAATTTATTTTCTTCAATTTTTGTACTGGCTTTCAAAGAGATAATGATTTTTGATGATTGTTTGTGCAATTTGGGGTGTCTACAAAATCAGATAAAGAATTTTGTCTCATATTAATTATGATGTAAGCATGTTTAATTTAGTTGCCTTTTCTTTGACCATATTGTTATCTTTAAGTTGTTTGATTACATGTATATGTAGACACCCCAAAATTGTATGATTTTTGATAAATCTTGAAGGAGAGAAATATTTTATTGGAATTTTCAATTCTTAGCATTGGGTTTAAGATCCTTAACCCATTTAAATCCAAAACCACAACGGAAAAGGCCCAAATTCAATCTTTTCTAGTTGAATTTTGTTGACTTTTGACCCCAAAAAAATAAAATATTTTTTAGGCAAGATTTCAAGATAATTTTTCCCGGTAATCAGATTTTTAGCAATGTTATTGCATAAATGAATTTTTTAAGCCTTTAAATCTTGACAAATACCATGGTATTAACAAGTTGAATCTTTTTACCGGACCTAAGAAATCGAAATTTAGCCTTGAACTGGAAAGTTGACTTTTTATTCACTTGGAATTTGATTTTGGAACTATTTTTAATAGATTCAAATGAGGCGGGGGGGGGGGGGGGGGGAGGGTGTTTGTTTATTTACATGTAATATCTTAAGTAAATGGAGATTTAAAAATACGAGGACATTTACTTAAATGATATTGCATGTAAATAAGTATTGCCTGTGCAGGTAAGGGTCAAGGCTATGCAAAATCTGTGTAGATAAGCCCTTTTGGTCTTGTCCGCATGTGGTATGTAGTTTGGACAAAACCTCATATGGTATGTGGTTTGGTTTTATCCGCATATATAATGCGGACTGAACATGACCGCGTTGTATATGCGGTTACGTGCAATTTCACAAATACTCGATTTTTGAGACATATTTACCACTCCTACCTCTCTCTAGGAGACTCGTTATCCCCCATTTACCCTCCGTTGCTTTCAGATTTACTCCAACTCATGTTTTAAAACTGAGTTGGAAGAATCTAGAACCCTAATTTGGTATACCCTTGTGACCTCCCATGCCCTTGAGTTTGCCTATAAATAGAGGGTCTCTCCTCAAGCAAAAGGCTGAGAATTGAAGCTTGAAGAGCTCCAAGTGAAGAAGGGAACCCCTGCCTCTTTGCTTTCTCAAACCTAGGTAAGCCTCTCTCCCCTCTCCTTTTCTGTTTTTAAATTCTAGGGTTAGTTTGATCTTCTACCTTTCTGTAGAATAAGGCCTACTTTGTGTTTGTAACCCCATACCTAAATCCAAGTACCTCAAGCATCCTCTCTAGCCGTAAAACGTGAAGAAAGAGCTAGGGAAAAGGAGAACAGGAATGGATCCTTAGGATAGAACCCTATGGGTTATAATCCCTGATATGCATCTTTTACTATTCTGTTTATGTTGTGTTATTGTTTATTTCTGAATCTAGAGGAATATCATGGATCTATGCTGTTTATAGCATCAGATCTCCTTTTCCTCCTATAGTTTTGATTTTTCACACAACTACACCCACCTCACTGTTTTCTTTCTTTTGGTTATTATTAGGCTAGGATTCTAGATCTACCATGATCAATACAGTAGATCTGAAATCAGAAACCTCAAAGTAACCTCTACGGTTTCATGAAGTAATTTTTAAGTTGTTTTAATCTTTGAGAGAGGATCCTATGGTCTAAACTCTCACTTTTTGATGTTTTTCATCAACATGGGTGAATCTGGTTTAGATCTCTCAACTAATGAGAGATCTGGTCCAGGTCTGTACCCTAAATAGTTTAAGTCTTTTCCTTTAAGGTATTTTTCAAATGATCTTAACTTTTATCATGGATTTTCAAGACTTCAATGATTTAACCTAAAGTTGGTTTATTCAAGTTTTACTTTTGGTTTACTTTCTTTGATGATTATTTTAATTTTTATTCAATCATGAAAACCTAGATATGGTGTATTCATATGAAGGGTCCAGAATCAATTAGATTATTCATATGGAAGAACCATACCTCTTTTTATACTTATTCTTTACTTTTGATTTGGTTTTTGTTAGTAAGCCTTTTTCAAAGCATAAACAACACTAGGCAACCACCTTGTGTGGATGAATAGGGGTGCCTAACACCTTCCCCTATTCATAACCTAATCTCCTTACCCATCTCTGGATCTAATTTTAAAATAGAATTACTTTTAAATCTGATTTATCTCTTTTTCATTGATTTAACTTATTTTGGTATCTATTCACACCCTAAAAAGGAATGGTGCCAACTCCTTGATTTTATGAATCCCGTGTGTAGATGGGGAAATCATTTGATTGATTTTCCATGTCTCACAGTATATAATTGGAAGAATAAACTATTTTCTACATTGGTGTTTATGGACTTGGATTTGGTGCTCCATGTATATGAACCACCCATTATCATGGAGGAAATGACCCCAAAATAAAAAGCATCAATTTTATTGGTGGGAGCGATTTTATCGCTTAGGCATGATGCTTATAAAGACTTGTCCATCACGCTAATGTAGAAACTGTCATCAATACAACTAACTGATGACAAGAGTGTGCAAATATACATTCTCTAAATAGAAATATTTGGCACATCATAAGGTATAAGAGATTGTGATTTTTGCAATTTTTTGATTTAGGAAATCTCCTTACCATTATATATGGGCTATTAAGCTATAGCACACATTAAGAGTAAAGGTCAATGATTAAGTTCGTGACCATGTGAGTAAAAGTTGAAGAGAGATCTAAAATATGAGAAATTAGTATTGCCCATATAATTTCTCAAAAAAGTGTGCTTATTTAAAGAAGTAATGTCAAAAACGCCAATAAAGTTATGTGGCAAATTGGCAATAAAGATAGATCATTGCTTATTCTTCAAGTAAAGATGGCATATTAAGGACTATCTTGAATACTAGAATCCCATCTCTTTGGTGTAATATGATTCTAATAAAGTTAATAGCACTTGATGGATTGACTTTTGTTTTGCAATCCATATGGTATTGTCATGTTAGGTTTCTTTAGTATTGGAAACCTATGGAAGATAGATGGTGGGGAGACACACGGTTTTGTTCTCTAGATAGGATTCACTCTAAATTAAGAGAGGCCAGATCTTATCTTTTTTAGAGAACTGGTTTTTACATCAAGCCTATAACTATTTGGATTTAATTTTCAGTTAAGGATTTATCCTTTCTGATTATTAAAATTCAGTTACCACTGGTTCTAAGGTTTGAAACCTCTCTTTGCATCTTTTAATGACAATAATATTAGAAAGTGTTATTAATAAAGAATTCCTCTATTGTGGCAAAGGAGAATGTCGATCCATTAAGTAATTCATAGGTTAGTAAATTATAAGGTTCTTTAGAACCTTTGCCTTTGCTAACTTTGGTGCTTGTACGAATTGCATAAAGATCAAGCAGATCAACAAGTCCAATATGGGCGCCAAGAGGAATGATAATAAATCTAGAATCATATACACAATATTTGTAGACTTATATTTATCTCATTTATTGATAACCATGAGTGACACCTATTTCTCTAACTCTTATATGGAATTGTTAAAGCACTTGCTGCTTTTAACACTATTAGAGGTAGAAAAATAATCTAGTTGGAGTATCAAAATAAGTATCATGGAAGGTCAAGATTAGATGGGTATAGAGCAGTCCATTTGAGAAGTTCCTTGAAGGATAAGGCACTATCATTATATTATGCATTGATGTTTGGCACACTATAATAGTGTGGTGGAAATAAGGAACTATATTTTGATGGACATGCTATAAAGTATGATTCCTAGTTAATTTTCTTCTCATAAAATATGAACTAATGCCTTAAAACCATAGTGTATATTTTTGAACTAAATTTCATTTAAAAGTTGTTCCTAAAACACCCTTTAAGCTTGGGAACAGATGAACGCCAAGTTCAAGTAATATACGCATAAAGGGGAATCTAATTAAGGTTAGGGTGTGTGATCTACATGAGAAGAAATTTGACCCTAGGGCTGTCAATGATTATATCATTTGCTATATATTATATCCAAAGGGTTATTTTGTATCTCTTGCATACTCATAAAAGTAGTAGATGTTAAGTAAGTTTCTTGAGGATGTTAACGTTAGTAGGAGTGGGCTCTCGTAGTATGGGTGATGGTTTTGTTACTCAATTCTAAAGGTAGGCAAATTGTTCATTAAGATAATCCACTTATTGTGGAACAAGAAAAATTAGCTCAAGAGCCACTTCCACATAGGGGAACGAGCTATCAAAATATCTATCATACAGATTAAAATACGTAGATATTATAAAGTGCTCAAGAATAAAGAATCTTACCATGTCTTCCAATTGTATTGTATACCTGCAAGAGTTTGACCATGAGATAAGATTCTTGAATGATCCTATTATATTTTACAAGTATTGGGTAGAGAGAACTCTACAAATTAATATGATGCTATCAAGAAAGAGTACGAATCATTAGCATATAGTAACGTCTGGAACTTTATAAAGTTACCTAAGGGAGTCTGAGCTATTAGCTACTATTAGGACTCATCTAGTAACAATATTTTAAATAAGTTCAGGCTTATTAGCTAATATTTCACTCATAAGGTAGACATTGATGACAATGATTCCTTCTTTCTAGTTTCTTTGAAGGACTTATTAAGGATAATCAGGGCTTAATAGCTTTGCTACACAAGATGAATATATATACATTCATTTGAATGAGGATCTCATAGAGAAGGTATACATGATTCACTAGTTGCAGACTCAAGTAGTCAACATACAGGCTAAAAGAGACCTCCTAATGGATGATATCTAAAGTTTCATAATAATAAAGTACTTCATCTGGTTTAATGAAGAACATTATGTGCACCTTGAGTTTAGTGGGAGTTTAATTACCTTTTAGTCTTGAATATTGATAAAATTCTGCTAGCTAGTAATGGATTTGGTATATTGCACAAGAAGAAAGAGTTTCCTTCCTAGAACTTTATGAGGAAAGATATGGATAGACTTTCCAATTTATAGGCATACAGGTTCTAAGATTGTCTCATAAGGCCTATTTTAATAAAGTTCTAGAAAGTTTTGATTAAGGAACTTTTAGTCAAGTGTGATATATATATTGTAGATAACCAATTTAGTTCATTCCAATGTCTAAAGTACTCTGGAACTACAGAATATTTCATACATGTTGATACACCTTTGAAAGGTCATATATTAAATCTTTTCTTGACATATCAAGTAAAGACCAGAGTAATTAAAGTATATGACATTGAATAATTGTTAAGATGGTCATAAGGTATATTTTTAAGGCACAAAAGGTTACATGCTTACTTAAAGATTTTTTGATCATTTGGAACCAATCAAATATACAGATGCAAACATTAATATCTTGTAAAGGTCCGTAAAGTTGATGTTTTGTTTGCTAATGATGTTATATGTTTTGTATGCATCAAGCAAACAATTGTGACCTTTTCAATTATAAAGGTAATGTTTGTGAAATATCATGAGACGCCAACACTAGCTTCTTGGTTATAGAATTTTATCACATGGCTTGGAGTAATTGACTCTATAAGGATTTATTGTGATAATAAAGCTGTTGTGTTTTATCTAAATATTACAAGATAGTGCTCAGGTTAAGTACATTAATTATCTTATTATAAAGAATTACAAGGTTGTTATTAAAGGTACAGATATTATGCTTGTTAGTCATATGACAAGAAGCTTGCTACATAGTTTTATCAAGAACAAGTGGGTCATATGGATCTTAAAGCTTATTGTACGTATGATTTGGACACCTTATATTTGCAACAGCATAAAGTTATTTATTTCTTTTGGTCTTGATGTGTACACATAAGGTTGAGACATCATATATTGGATGAAGAGTGGGAGTAAGATACCTCTACCACTCATAAAATTCATGCCACATAAGGACTTATGCAGAAGAGAGTGGTTACATTGTGATACATGGAAGGAAGTATTTGCCTTTAGAGCATAATCGCTATGATTTGTGTAATTATGATCTTTTGTATGGGTATAAGGATACCGCATAAAGTTAAGGGTATTATTTTTTCTATTAGTTGTATGGTCATACAAAGGTGTTTTAAAGTTACCACTTCCCATGAGTCATCTGTGTGGTTCAAAATGAATTTCAAAATAGTCGTGTCATGTGTGCCAAGTGGGGGAGTGTTGTGCACGTCTCCTTTTAGAGACTTAAAGTGGCACAATGCCACGTGGGCCACATTTTTTTTTTTCGTTTTTCTAAATATTTGGGAAGTGGGTTAGGTGAATTACCCTAAAGTCGTTTATCATAATAAAAGTCTAATCTTATTATTGGAGGGATAGACAAATTAGGAATTTATGTTGTGTTGGGATTATTCCTGATTTAGTACAAATAGAAGCCTAGATCCTGTAGACACCCCAAATTGCACAAACAATCATCAAAAATCATTATCTCCTGGAAAGCCAGCACAGAATTTGAAGAAAATATACTTTTACCTGTATCCGGATTGAGTATCCGGATACAAGTACTCTTTCCCGTATCCGGATACTCATACCGGATACGTGTGAGTCTTAGCGTATCCGGTACCATGTACCGGATACCTTAAGGCCCTTTGTTATCCGGTCTGATATACCGGATACCTTAAGTTTGCTCAAAATTAGGGTTTTCCGAGAGCTTTTCACTTTTACCATCATGTCCCTCATTAAATGAGGGGAAATCGCGGAAATAACCTTAGGGTTTAGGTTGGAGTGGTTCTAGACATTAAGTTGTGTCTACCAATGACCTTAGCCCTTTCCTATAAATAGGAGCCTCCTCCTTGAGCAAATGGCACACAACTCTTGTTTTGAATTCTCGCAAAGAAGAACTCCAAGAGAAGAAGGGAACCGCTGTGGAATCGCCTCCAGCACTCAGGTAAGCCTCAACTTTTCCTTTTATTTTCTGTCTTTACATTCCTAGATCTAGATCTCTTCTTCTACCTTTCTGTAGTGTAAAGCCTTGTTTGTATGTGTGGAAATCCTTCCCCGGCTCAAAGTATCTCAAGACTCCCCTAGCCGTAAAACGTGAAGGCGGATCTAGGAGAAACGAGACTGGGGATTGACCCTAGTGCTAGAACCTATGTAGCATAAGGCCTTTTTGATTGATTGTAAACCGTTCCATATTCAAAGTACCCTTGATTATCTTAAAGAGAACAGAGGGAAACGATAATGGAACGGAACCCTAGGCTATGCTAGAACCTATTTTGTTGAATCTATATGCATGTGTATGGATCTTGCTAGGTTTTTTTTCACTTTTGCACACATCACTATTTTGGCGAGATAGGCTCATATTTGGGGTTTATTGCATTTATTGTGATAAATCTCAAATAAATGGCCTCAATCAATTCTGGAATGCCTTTCGGATGATTTTGAAGTATTTGTGTTCATCTTACACGAATTTCATTTTTTATCAATTTTCGGATTTGGTTTTTACTCAAAAGTGGCTTAGCTTGACAGCACCTGTACCCTTACTTCGGACGTCCGTAACTTCATCATCCGGATGAATTTTGGGGCGATTCTAGAACCATGGGAAAGGTGAGGCTGTTTAGTTTATGTCCACCAAATTTCATGAATTTCTATCCAGCCGATTTTTGACACTGCTCTGTCGAAGTTAAGTGGACAGTTCAGGTCCAAGCACAGAACTTGTCGCTTCGACGGACCGCCATGTGTTCGTTTTAAGTCCGATTTGAGTGATTTTTGTTTCTGAGTATTCCTTTATGAGTCTATTTTCAAATCCAGTTGGTTTCATAATTTTTTGATTCCATTTGAATTATTGGTAGCCGATTTACTCAGAACTGCTCATTTGCACTTTTCTGGGTAAACCTGTGATCTTCGGGGCTTGTTCGGGAGACCACCCAAGGCACATCCGAAGGGATTTTTGTATGAGGCTAGTTTCTGTTGAAAGATGGCCATACAGACTTCAATCACACCAAATTTCGTGGATTTCTATGTAGTGGATTTTTCTAGACAATTTTCCAAAGTTGCCCACTTATCACTTTTAAAAATCCCCAGCAGCAACTTCAAAGGAGCATAACTCCTAGATTTTTCATCGGAATGAAGTGAAATTTTGCATGGGACTCTTATTTACCCTAATCTTTCAAATGGATTTGGTTTGGGTCAATTTAGAATCGGATTTGAATGATTTTAATACAAATGGCATACTTTTTACCAAAATTCCCGGATTTGCCTCAACTTGGTTTTGGCCACTTTTACTTTGATTTCCATCTTTTGAAATACTCCAGAAGTGATATTGACATAAGAGAGGATCTAAAATCCATTTAGATCCTCATGTGGAAATATCATACATTGTTCCTTTTTCAAGGCTTTTTCCATGATTTTTAGCAAGCTTTCTTACTTTGTTTTTGCATGAATATACACTTGGCAACCACTTTGTGTGGATGAATGGGGGTGCCTAACACCTTCCCCCGTTCATAATCTAATCCCCTTACCCATCTCTGGATTTGATTTTCAAGTAGGGTTATTTTTATCCTAGAATTTGTCTTTTGGCTATTTTTGCCTATTTTTGAATTCTTTGGTGTCCATTCTCACCCCAAAATCGTGAATGGTGGCGACTCTCCAATTTTTGCGTTGAGCCCGTGTGTTGACGGAGGGACGATCACTCCGGTGATTTTTTCCCATGTCTCACAGATCCCATAAATCTGGCTCATCTGGTAAAAACACTAAATCAGAAACTTCCATCTATTTTTCTTATTTATTTTCTCTCTTTCACATGAACGTTTGGAAGCGTGGCCTAGATGATGGAGGCTTGGAGGTTGGCTTCTGCAATTTAGGGCTTCTACAAATTATTCGGCTGCAAATATTCTTAATCATATTGGTTAGAGATACATATAATAGTTTATATCAATTGTTATTGATAGTGATTTGCTTACAGGACATCCCATGGACTATTGAGGATATAATATCTGAAGTCAAAAGCTTAAGCCAATAGATGAGTTCTTTCATTGTTAACAGCATATATAGAGAAGGAAATCAAGTGGTGGACTTACTAGAGAATCATCTTGGATCACTACTAATGTTTGTGGATCAAGAGCCCCCATCTGATTTTGAGATCGAGTTTGTTAAATGATTTTTTGGGATGTACGTACGTAAGAAGAACAAAAGGCAATTCAAATTTTTATGCATGTTTTCGTAAAAAAGAAAAAAAGAAAAGTTTTGATTCTCAGCTGGAGTTATCGGTTTTCAATACGATTCAATTTGTGTTTGGGTTAATGTGTACTAATGTCGGTTTGGTCTTGGGTTGATGTTAGTTAGACCGAACTGAACTGAGAAACTAGCGGTCACAATGGTTAACTAATCCCATTGCGTAAGAATTAGAGCTATAAGTAGGGCGGGTTGGGCTGGGTTTTGATGAGTTCGGGCTCAACCCAATCTAAAATTAATTGGCCCAAACTCACCTTGGCCCGCCCTAAACCCAAACTACTTGAACCCAAACCCAACCCTAAAATTATTTCTCGAGTTTGGGCTGGGTTCGGGTTGGCCCAAATTAATGGGATCGATCAAGGATCTAATGAAATATAATAGCAAAGGCAACAAGTCTATAATGTTTTTAGTATAGGAAAGCAAAAAATTGAGTTTTTAAATTATAACATTTCTAAGATTTATTGACCAAATTATAAGACCACAGATTCAACATTATGAAAGAAATACTTATTGAAAATGTGGTCTTTTGTAAATCTCAAATCATTATTTATAGAAAGGTCAACATTATCAACTTTCCTAAATCTTGAAAAGGTTCTAGGTTTGAAGCTTTATACTCAATTCTATAGAACCTTATCTATTGGGGAATTGATTGGAAAAATAGAAAGGGAGGGCTTGGAATTTGAAAGAACATAGAAAGAAGATGGGGTTTGCGGTAAGTCATTTAATCTTGGCTTTATATAGTTTGGGCTTTTTGGGTTTTTTGGGCTATGAGGTGCAAACCCAAGCCCAACCCAAACTCAAGTTTGGGCCTAAAATCAAACCCAATCCAAACCCAAACCCAAAATAAAACCTTAGATCAGGTTATTATTCGGGTTGGGTTGGGTGGGCCGGGCAAAATTTACAGCTCTCTGGCAAGAATACCTGCTATTCAGATTCCAGACCGGCTCACTTCCAATCTGTTCATTTAGCCCGGATCGGGTTGGTAAACGAGTCCTTGATTGAGGCCCAAGCAATCTTCCCCTTACTTGCGGGAATTTCAATTAGCCCGGTAGTTCAGTGCACTCTGTTATGCTCGTCTACTCATTCAAATGTCGGTAAGTTTTCCTGGTGAACTCCCCCACTTCATGGTTTCTCGATTCTCGGAAACCCCAATTTGTAAATATGGCTTGCAGTCTCGTTGGATCACTAATACATGCAATCTTTCTTGTCGTCTTCGTTTTATTCTCTTCTGCTTTACAGATATTCGAGTACAATGGGAGTGCTTTAATAGCTATGGGGGGCAAGAATTGCTTCGCCATCGCTAGTGATCGGCGGCTCGGTGTTCAGCTTCAGACTATAGCTACTGATTTCCGGAGAATTTATAAAATTCACGACAGGCTTTTCATTGGCCTCTCTGGACTAGCAACTGATGCTCAAACTCTGTAAGAACGTTCGAGTTCTTTCTTTTTACTTGTTAATTTTTTTTTCTTTTTTGAATTTGTTTCTTATCGGTTGGTTCTTGTCCGAAGGTATCAACGGTTCGTATTCCGCCACAAATTGTATCAGCTGCGAGAAGAGAGGGACATGAAACCTGAAACATTTGCCTGTCTCGTCTCTGCTCTTCTTTATGAGAAAAGGTTGGTTTCTGGGTTGGAATTTTAGAAATTCGAGGTTTCTCTTTTAGCTGTGGATATGACCGTAACTTGGAAACTTGAACTTCTGAAATTTTGTGTATTGGATCTAGTATTAGAAACCATTTTTCTCGGTCTTAGGAAATGGAATTCATTGACTGATCCTTGGTTTGAGGAAAAGAACTGTTATTTCAATTGCATGGTCTCTCATTGGAAAATTGTATAGCCCATTTATGACTTTGGGACTTAAAGGAAAAAATACTTTTGGGTTTATATATGTATATATCCTAACAAAGTTTTTAGCTTTATTAGTTAAAAGGATGGAGTTTATTTGCATGCATAGCTATTGGATTATTTTTATGTACATAATAAACGCACATAAATTCGCAAATTTTATTTGATAGTTGATCTTTTGTGTGGTACATTCTGTTGCATGTTCATAATTTAAGTAGAATTGACCTATCATTTTCTAAGCTTTGTTTTGTTGTTGCAATTTTTGTACTGAAGAATTGCTTTAACTTGGAAGCTTGAACTTCTGAAAATTGTCATAATTTTAATCTATTATCAGAACCTTTTCTGGTTGGGATTGGGAAATGGGATGCATTGATCAATCACGAGTTTGAAGAAATGTACATATGGTTCATGTTAGGTAGTATCTCTTTGGAAAAATCTGGAACCCTATTAACACAGAACCTAAAAAGAATATCCTTCTAGATTTCAGCATACAAAAGTTTCTATGCACATTTTTCCCTGATAAATGTGCACAAATAATATGCATATTGGTATGTTAGCCTAAAAAGGTATCACTTTACAACCATTTTGATGGAATGAGACATCTCATACACAACTTTTAGTTTTGTGAACATATGTGAATCTGTTGAAAGCATAAACAGATAGGCGCCATGACTCGTCACTTTTTCGCACCAATAGAACCAGTGAAGAGAACGGACTATGGCTGGGACGTATCACCCCATTTGTAGAAGATCTTGAACTTGTTTTTCAATCTCACTTTTTTGAAAGTGAGGGTAACGATAAGGACGAACGCTGATTGGCTTGGATCCCAGTGTAAGATTGATTCGGTGATCAAGTTCCCTAGGTGGAGGTAGCCCTTTTAACTTTGCAAACACATCTTTAAATTCATCCAATATAGGACGAATCTTGGGATTGACAACGCCTGGCTGTTGGTACACATCTTTAGCAAGTACCTTATGAACATTTTTGTTGGTACACACGTCCACTTCTTGTGCCGCCTCCCCTTTGAATAAGTACTGTTTCCCCCCTATATGAAAGGCCATAGTGAGATGCTTAAAATCCCAAGTTATAGGTCCCAACTCTTGTAACCATTGTGCTCCTAAAACTCCATCACACCCTCCTAATTCCAACAGAAAAAATTCAGTTGAAATAGGAATGCCTTGCAACCATAATTTAACTCCTTCACATCTCCCATGACAAGGAAATTTATCTCCATTTGCAACGATTACCATGAATCGTTCCTTCGTGATAATCTTGAGACCTGCCTTGTGAGCTACCTTTGGGTCTAAAAAATTATGTGTACTGCCCGAGTTGACAAGTACCGTGGCCATTACCTTTCCTACTCTCCCTTTTATCCTCATAGTTTGAGGATTTTGACTTCCTGTGATAGCATGTAGGGAGATTTCTACAGAATGTAAGGTATTATCACCCACTAGTTCATCCTCCACGAACTCCTGCTCATTATCATCACCGTTCTCGTTATCCGGCCAACTACCCTCCATAAGAAAAAGTTTTTGTACCTTACACCGGTGGCCTGGAGCGAATTTCTCATCATAGTTGAAACACAACCCCTTGTCTCGCCTTTCCTTCATTTCAATTGGGGTGAGCCGCTTGATGGGAAATGATGTGGTTCTTTAATTGCCTCCAAATGACAACCTTGCTTTAGGTTGATCTGGCCGAGTTTGCTTTCGGCGAGATAGAACCTTTTCTTCTTGCATTCCTGGAAGACCAATTACGTCAGTTAAAGTTGTTGGTTTCATCATCTGAATTCTCAGCCGAATTTCCTCCTTTAAGCCTCCGACAAAACAACTGACCATAAAGGCCTCATTGAGTCCTTTGGTTCGATTAGCCAATTCCTCAAACTGTGTTTGATAATTCTCAACTGAGGAAGTTTTTCTTAGTTTAGATAACAGTGCCGTTGGGTCTTCATATTGCGACGGTCCGAACTGGGTTTGGAGAGATTTTGCAAACACGTCCCAACTGGTAATCGCCCCAGCTTTCTCCATCCATATGAACCATTGTAGCACCTTACCCTCCAAGTGGAAGGATGCTACGAGTAAGCGTTGTGTCTGGGGTGTCTGTTGATACCAAAAAAAATTGCTCCGCGTGGTACAACCATCCTGACGAATCGCTGCCGTCAAACCTCGGAAAATCCAGTCTTGTGCTTCTAGTATGGACCGGTCTTTCATCTCCTACCCTTGATTCTTCTTGAGTGCAGTTGCCGGGTTGTCCAACCGAGCTTTCTCCTTTATCTTTGCCGTTGCCTAATGATAAGCTCTCCATTTTCTCGTCAATGGCCGCCACTTTCTGTGATAACTCCCTTAAGAGTTTTCCTTGGGCTTCTGTCGTTTCTTTCGACAGCCCCATCAATTCATCAATCTTTGAATTTCTTGTTCCTTTTGCCATTCCAAGATCGTGCTCTGATACCAATGTAAAGAACCTGCACAATTCACATGAATTATAACCTGCAAATTCTATACGAACTATAAATGTGGTTTCTTCGAGGGAACCTTCCCCCTAACAAAAAGGTTTTGGGTTAATTTCTCAATGCCTTTCATTAAGCAAAATAGCTATCTTTAAGAACATAATTTCCTAATCAACTGCTCTCCTATCATATCCTAACAACCCTACTATGAAGGGGATAAGAACACCACCTACGATCCCCTGTTTTACGAAAAATAACTAACAAGATAACCAAATCACAGATGTGTTTATCTTAGAGTCTCTTAACAAGATAACAATTGACAACTAAGAATAAAAAGAACTAATCAATTGGGAACCGATCAACATCAACTTCCAGATTCATCTCTCTGACTTGCAAAAAGATAAGCCTTGCTATCTTGCTGTGGACTAAAAGATAAGCCTGTTACAGTGTATGCGAGTTTGAGACTGACCTCCATCTCCCAATCACATCTCATAGTGAGGAAGGCCAGTAATACCATCTGAATGATGGTTCCACTAACCATTCCAGCCCAGATACCCTGTTTAACTACTTAAGACATTAGAAAAGATAGAATTGAAAGAAATGCCCAAAAACTAGGCCAATAAGTGCTACATTCAGTAATATTTTATCCATTAGAAATTATGACAAATATCCAATTCATGTTCCTCTTCATTTATTCTCATGACCACTTCAAAAGTAAATTAGATAGATTCTTACCTTCCCCCATCCGCCCGCACCCCCCGCCCCCCCTTCCTTTCCTTTTTCTTTAAGTGATGGAACTAGTTTCTTACTTATGATAGAACAGTGAAGGACTAAACGGCTGTTTTTTCATAAGCCCATATATAGGATAGTGACATGGATAGGTGGTTATTAAGAGGAGAATACAGGAGTCCTTCAAAATTTAAAAGGGTATTCTTAGGAAAGGATTGTCAAGCCATAATCTTCCACATTCTCTTTATGTAATAGTATAGATGAGTGCACAATTACCAATAAATGTAATTTGTAAGGAAATTAATTAAAAAATGCCAATTGTTGCATCATCTTTTCTCTTTTTTTTTCTATTGAATTTGGTAAAGTTTTGATCCATTGGCTATTGCACAGATATGTACTAGGGGTGCAACTGGTTGGTTACGGTTGGATTTCAAAGTGATTTGTTCGATTTTGGTTTTGATATCTGTAAACCAAAATAATTTGGTTCAACTTTGGGTTGATATCCCAATTAAACCTAACCAAACTAATGTGAACCTATATTTGTATATATGTTCACTTTGGTTTTTGAGTTTGGAGTGATCAGTTCTCAATTTAGTTCGGTTCAATTTTGGGTTGAAGTATAAACCTCAGTTTGGTTTTGAGTTGATGTAAAAGTTGCACCCTATCATTTATTACTCCTGGTGGGAATGAAAGGCATACCTTTATACCCAAATGGAAGGCCCACCCCATCAGAGCTCCACGAGGGACCCCTATGATGTAGTAGCACCCAATGTTTATATATGCCACCAGCACTTGCCATCCAGATCCAACAGCCACCCCTAGAGGAAAGAGTCATACTCAAATTAATAGATCAATCATCAATAGATGTGCGAAAATGTGTTTCTGCAGAACAATGAAAATTTGAAGAGGTACAAACCTGAGAAAACTGGTTGAATGCAATTAAGCAGAATGGTGAATGCCAACAATGTTGCTAATTCATTAACGACATTCAGAACAAATATATTTGACGTAAAGATCAGCCCAAACTTGTTATGGAAAGCCAATATCATGGAGAAGAAGAGAAGCCAACAATTACAGAGGTCAAAGCCGACGTTATGGTTGCAAACTTGGCACCTTTCGCATTGCTTGCACCAAGCTCATTTGCCACTCGTACTCTGAATTACCAAAACAACTAAATATAAAATAAGAACATCAGAAAAAGAACATAGTTTTTATATCCTAAGCCAACTACATCTTGAAGCTGCTGAACCATACATTCTTTCTTCTAGAGTGGGATGAAATCAAGCATCAGATGGTGGTTTTGCTTGCAAATCTATTTCTGCTGTTGTTCTGGGCTAGAGAACCTTTGTATCCATTTCAGGTCCCAAGATTAACACAGGACAACATGCAGTAGTCACTTTTTCCTTTTCTTGTTTTTCTTGGATACCAACTTAGGTAACTCACTCAATTTCGAAGAATCAAGGGGGAGCAAGGTGTGACAGTACCTGTGGTCTAATGGGCTCCCTTCATTTAAAAGAAAAGGGTAATTTTTTTATCTGTCCTCCTTGTTGTAGACACATTAATACCTTGAGAAAATATCTAGCAAAGGAGTCCAAAGAAAAACGATAATACTAATGGAAATTATCAAATTCACAAGAGAAGTTTGCACAATAAAATTCATTAGATGGTCCCCATTTGAAACGGTTCCGAATGGATGAGGTGATTCCAATTATAGTCCCTAAAATCTAGCTATTTTGCGAGAAGAGCTAAAACAATTGCGACCTAGTGCAGTTCCCAGTGAAGCTATGTTGGACAACCTCTGTTTCCTCTCAGACGTTCAACTACCACCCAAATTCAAGTGCCCAGATCTGCATCAGTTTGATGGCACTGGATGCCCGTTGAATCATCTGCGCTCCTACTCTGGAGATATGTGCCAGTACGCCAAAGACGAGAAGATAATGGTACAGTTTTTCCAGAGGTCATTGACTGGGGCAGCTTATACTTGGTTTTTAAGTCTGGATAAAACCAAGATTAAGACCTGGAACGACTTAGCGGTAGCATTTATCCAACAGTATCGATTGAACAGTCAGATTGTACAGACAAGGGCTGACAAAGAAGAACAAGGAATTAGTACGAGAATATGCCAAGCGCTGGAAGGAACTGACAACCTTGGTTCAACCGCCATTGCTTGAACAGGAAATGACTTCCTTGTTCATAGCGTCATTGGGACAACTATTTTTCTCTTTGCTACTAGGGCAGAGCATGTCCAACTTTAACGATTTGATCCTGACAGCAGATAGAATTGAGGACGCTGTAAAGGCTGGTAAGATAGACGGTAGTGGCTAGGGCCGGCAGTAGGACAGGACAGCAGAAACCAGGGGCAAGAGCCCAGAAGGCAGGAAGCCCAGGTAGTCAATTATGTGCAGCCAACACAGCCTTACCACTTTTCTCAGAGGCCTGAGGTTGTGGAACCTCAGGGCCAGAGGCAACCTGTAAGAAGAACTAGAGAAGAAGCAGAGGCAAGTATGAAAAGGGTGTTCACCCCACTGCCATATGCTCCGGCTGAGTTGTTGGCAACACTGCTGAAGAAGGGATATCTTCAGATCAAGCCTCCGAATCCCCGAATGGTTAACTCGCGAAATTACAACGCAGTAGAGAGGTGTGAGTACCATTCTGGCGCTCCCGGGCAGAATGGTACTCACAATTTTTAGTTTTGTGAACAGATGTGAATTTGTTGAAAGCATAAACAGACCGTCAGTGCTTTATATGCAGTTCATATTATAAGTGTTTAGTTCAAATATCCTTTTAAATATTGCTGTGGGTATCCAAGACAACCAAATTTTCAGGAAATGAAGTGCCCTATATCATTCTAGAGTGTGTTTTTCTAACTCTGTATTTTTAGTAATGAATAAATTCTCTATTTTGCAGATTACTGGAACCTACACTTAGCATGTTGTATTATTTCATTTGTTGGGTATTTGACATTTCATTTTTTATTTCTCCTGTTCCTTGTTTTGCTTAAATTGAAAAGTTTGCTATAATGTGACTCTATTGTTTTGTGATGCCACTTAATCTTCATATTTTATATTTTCTTATATATGCTATTCTTTTAATTTTTTTGAGGAAGCAAATCTAGTGTTGCGACTTCTGTTTTACTAAAAATACCAGATTTTAAAGAGATACAAGATGGAACTTTTGATGTGTAGATTTGGTCCATATTTCTGTCAGCCGGTAATTGCTGGATTTGGAGATGAAGATAAGCCATTCATCTGCACAATGGGTTCAATTGGTGCCAAGTATGTCACTATTCTTTATCTTCTTCTATTTTCATGTGGCTTTTGTTTAATGCCACGATAAAATTCCTTTGAGCTAATGAGCTTCTAATTTTTATGGTTCTTGAATTTTTTTATTCTTAACGTCATACTTTTTTGTCACAAGGCAACCCTTGAGCTAATTCTGTTTAATGATCGCATGTAAATCTTTTCATTTTTTAAAATTTTCTTTATCAAGTGCATTAATATTTTTTTAATGAATAATGGGTATATATAGTGCATTCTACATATACCCATCTATAATTATAATGAAATAAAATCGATAAATTATACAAATATAAGATATAGGGGCAAAACTGTAGATACCCAGATGGATAAGTATGTATCATGGTCTAGACTACCCATGAACATGTATATTATGTGGTTGAATTTGGACCAATAAGCCATGGTAGTACCTCTTATCTATTATGCAAACTTTGTTGTGCTGTTTTCATGCTATTACTATTATTTATTTTATGTGAAATGAATAGTTCTACCTGTTTATGTTAGCTGTTCTACCTTCTATGATATAAGGTATATGACCTTTGAGTCATTGCTGATCTGAGCAGAAATATAGTACCAAAACAATGATTGGTCATGCTTTTCTTTAAGCACTGTTAGTTTAGAGTCAGTAAAGCTTAATTGGGGACAGTTCTTTTCTTCTAAAAGCTTGAGTTAGCCACTTTGCTGCTATCCTTCCTATGTATGTTATTTTTTGGCTTGCTATGTCTCTATAAGTTGAACATTGAATCCTAATCAGATTATCAAGGTAGGAGCTCTGGATGGTTTCATTTCTGGCACATGGCAGCTATGATGGTGGCTGAAAGAACATCATCATTATCATTATCATTATCATAAGTCAGTTCACACCAAAATGTGGCTGAAAGAACATCGATATCTATTTTTTCTCAGACTCTTTTCTTGTTGTAAACGTTTTTACCAATCAGAAAACTTCAAGTGCAAAGAGTTTTTGCTTCCAAATGATATACTTTTTATTTTTAAACTTGGGACCTTGAGTGGCTTTATTGCTGAGAAAGTGACTGATATCAAGTTTATGATGCTTAAATGGTAAAATATGATTATGTAGTTGGCTATTCCAAATAACTTTTGTGAGTGATGCTCTAGATCATCTAATTCTTCAGTGTGGTTGATTAACAAGACTTGTCAAGGGACGTGAATATGATGGGCAGGCTAGAAAACTTTTCCTGTATGAATCTTATCATTGCCAATAAAAGAGTGCTTTTCAAAGTATTTTAAGAATCTAGGGCAGAACCCGATATGAAATATGGTCGACTTCAAGTTTATAAAATTAGCTTCTTAAGAAGAAAGCATATTCTGCAGTGCAGAATTATGAAATTTTATTCTTGTTTTTGTCTTCTGATTAAAAAGTTGGTTCGGATGCATATCTGAATCAATCGAGATGCATTAAAAGATAGGAGTTATGAAAATTATTATAGTTTTAACTGCCAAAAAAAATTTAGGCTTTGGCTAAAGAGTGATGTTTTCAAGTTTCATTTGAAGTAGATAAGGGCTAATGATCACATGGATAGAGTTGGTTTTTTGTTTAAGACGATTTTGAGAATATTTGTTTTTCCTTTGTCAGTTAGTGGATTTATATTTATTTTCCATTTTTATTTTCTAATATTTGATGGTTCATTTATGCATACTTGATTTCTGGTTCTTTTAGCTGTTGTATCAAGAGCATTTAAAATTTATTTAGTGTGATGCAGGGTTTGTTTGATTTGAGACTTGAAATGATTGCACAAAAGCAATTTTGGACTTGTAAGTTTTTTGATGGTTTCATTCTTCTCTGAGGTCTTCATTTTTTGGTGGTGGAACCTTAGAAATATTATAGAAGTTGGTTTTCAAGGAAGGGCTTCTGCTGATTTCAGATGGAAATTTAGTATCTCTAGATAGTAGATAGCCTTCATGTGCTTGCTTAACTTGTTTATTAAGATTCTTCAAAGACGAAGATTGTGAGGTTATCTCCATCTTTTGGGAGGACCACCATTTGGGATCCTTAAGAGACAGCTGTTCTTTGTCACTGTGGTCTGAAATAGTTTATTGTATTATCCTTATTAAGGATATCTAGTCTAATAAACCTTTGTTTCTTTATCAAGATTCCTTCTCTGTCAGTGGCAAGTTGGAGAAATTTTATTGGGGCTTCTACTGCATGTTGTATTGAAATTTTGTTATGAAGGTTGCAATGAATCAGGAGGTTTGTGCTGACTATGTTGATGATTTATGAGCAAAGTTCTCGCAACAGGGAGGTAGATTTATATATATAGCCTTACACTGATTCAGTCAAGCAGTTATTTTAGACAGTTGTTAGCTTGCAGGGAAGAAAAATTAGGTAGTACTTGCCTGCTTATGTGGTGTCTAAGGTGGGGTGGCCGTGGTAGAAAATAATCATATGAGGGAATAAAATATGGCTCATTGAATGGATTGCACTGGCATCTCAAGTCCTTTTTATGATTTTTTTTTTCTTTTGTTTCATTTCAACTGGTTTGTTCACTTGCCATAACTAAAAGTTTAATGTTGATTTGATTGGACCAAATGGCATGGTAGAAGAGCTGGTGAGAACATGATCCTTTATCATATCGAGGAAAAATGTTACTTAAATAGACTGTAGATAGAATTAAACTGAAATAATCTGGGATTGTCTTTGGCCTTTTTTTTTTGGAAGTCTTGATGATAGATTTAATCCATGCTGACTTGAAGGTTGCAGGTGGAGTGGAATGTAACTTTTAGGATAACCAAGAAGTGGTGTTAAGGTGATCTTGTTAAAGATGGAGCCCACAAATTTTTTGAAAGTCTGAAGATTATCCTATTGAGATTTTTGGGGTCTTTATTCACAAATACTGTCTTGGAAACTTGCAAATAAATTTGTGAACTTTTTCTGAATGTGGACTTGGTCATTGCTTTGATCATTTCTTAAAAGTGTCCACTAGATACTTAACCTGCTGACCAAATTAATGCTACTAGTCCTTTTTTCTCCTCTATATGAGGAATTTGAGTTCATTTTTCATTTACTATCATTACCTTTTCTCAGTAAAAGTGTCTCATGTTTTAAATGTCTTTGGGCACATATCCCTTTATTTTATTGGTTCTCTCTTTCACTTGTATATAGGAGTTTGGATTACAGTTTTATATCTGGTGTGTCAATAAAGGTTTTGTTTTCTTTTCGAATCCTCTCCTTGTGAGAGTTCCTTCCTTTATATAGAAACTGTTGGGCTAATTAGAATGCTGAAAATCAGCCATTACATCTCACTATACAAGGTAAGTAGCTAGCCAAAAATAAACGCCTATCAATTACAGGCCTATATACAATATATTCTTCTATACATAGCTAGACTAAATAAGGTAGAATATATGTTGCCTTAATAGACCAGGCCAGCACATAGCCAACTGTTAATTCTGCTAACATCCCCCCTCAAATTGATGCTGGGCGATCAAGAAGCATCAATTTGTCAATCAGGAACTGATGGCGATGACGAGAGAGAGCCTTGGTGAAGACATCAGCGGTTTGTTGTACAGTGGAAATGTGTGGAAGAGTAATCTCATGGCGAGCAAGGGCTTCACGAATGGAATGACAATCCACTTCAATATGTTTGGTGCGCTCATGAAAAACAGGATTAGTACCAATCTGAATAGCACTGGTATTATCAGCATGAAGAGGAGTAGGAGTAAGCTGTGGAACACTAAGTTCGCCTAACAACCCTCGAAGCCATACAATTTCAGAACAGGCAGATGACATAGTCCGATATTCAGACTCGGTGGATGACTTTGAGACACGAGCCTGCTTCTTACTCTTCCAAGAAATAAGGGCATTGCCAAGAAACATACACCAACCAGTAACAGAGCAACGAGTATCCACACAACCAGCCCAGTTGGCATCACTAAAACCCTCCAACTTTAAAGAATTCCCTAAAGAAAAAAACAAACCCCATCCAGATGTCCCTTTGAGGTATCGAAGAAGACGACGGACAGCGGCCAAATGTGTCTGGCAAGGAGCCTGCATAAACTGACTGACCTGCTGAACAACAAACGAGATATCAGGTCGAGTAATGGTCAGATAATTCAAACTGCCCACCAGCTGCCGATACATTGAGGGATTAGATAAGGAATCACCACCCGCCTGATGCAGCTTCAAATTGACCTCCATAGGTGTAAGAACTGAATTACCATCTTGAAGACCGGCTAAAGAAAGAAGTTCTTGGGTATACTTATGCTGATGTAAGAGCATGCCATTGGGACAATGTTGGACCTCAAGTCCAAGAAAATACTGCAGTGGACCAAGATCTTTCATATGAAACGAAGATTTGAGGCGCTGCTGGAGCTGCTCAATTAATTGGAGATCAGGTCTGGTAATCACAATATCATCGACATACACAAGAAGTATAACGATCCCAATAGCAGTCTTGCAAAAGAAGAGAGAGGAGTCATACTGACTCTGAGTAAAAGTGAAATCCAATAGAGTAGTGCGAAACTTCTCAAACCATGCCCGCGGTGCTTGCTTCAAACCATATAGAGACCGCTTCAAATGACAAACTTCAACAGAAGAGGAAGGAAACAAGCCAGGAGGAGGGGACATAAATATTTCTTCCTTCAGATCACCAGGTAAAAACGAATTCTTCACATCCATTTGGCGAAGTGACCATCCTTTTGAAACAGCAATGACCATAACAGTGCGGACGGTAGTCATTTTGGCCACGGGAGCGAATATTTCCTCATAATCAAGTCCATACTCCTGCCGATTCCCAAGTGCCACCAGATGAGCTTTATGTCGTTCGATAGAGCCATCAGCACGTAGCTTGATGGTGTATACCCATTTGCACCCAATAAGCTTAACTCCAGCAGGACAAGGGACGATGTCCCGTGTGATTGTCCTGAAGAGCCTGAAGTTCGTCCTGCATAGCTTGGCACCAACACTCTTGAGTAGAAGCTTGAGAATAAGACTTAGGCACATAAGTAGTATCAAGGGTAGCCTGAAGAGTAGAAGAAGAAAATCCATACCAATCTGGAGGCCGGGAAACCCTAGTAGACCGGCGGGGTGTATGCAAGACAGGATCAGGTGGCGGTTCAAAGGAAGGAAGAGGCAGTGGGCGACGTCGCTGATATACAATACCTGGCTGAAAACGATTAGGAGTACTAAACACATCATCAAAAGGAGGAAGCGAAATAGAGGAAGAAACAAGATTAGTACGAGACGGAAAGAAATATTGATTTTCAAAAAAAATCACATTACGAGAAATACGAAGCTTGTTAGCATCCGCATCATAACACACAAACCCTTTATGAGAGTTACTATAGCCAAGAAAGGCACACTGAACAGCTTGAGCAGCAAGCTTGTGACGTTCAATGGGAGGTAAGTGAACAAAACAGACACAACCAAAAACATGCAGAGAATTATAGTCAGGAGGAACACCAAACAAACGAGAATATGGAGAATCAAGATGCAAGGTAGTAGAAGGCAGATGCTTAATCAAATATACAGCTGTAGATAATGCCTCTACCCAAAATCTAGGAGGGACAAAAGCTTCAAGCATCAAGGTACGAACAACATCTAAACGATGTCTATTCTTACGCTCAGCAATTCCCTTCTGTTGAGGGGTGTAAGGACACGAACGTAGAGAGAATACCCTTCTGTTGTAGGAAAGATTGAAAATCATGAGACATATATTCTCCCTTGGAATCTGAGCGTAAGATCTTAATATAGGTAGAAAATTGTGTTTCGACATAGGCAACAAAAGTTTGGTAGGTTGAAAACACATCAGCTTTAGAACGAAGAAAATAGACCCAAGTGAAACGACTGTAATCATCAATAAATGTCACAAAATACCGGTATTGAGCATGAGAAAGAACAGGACTCATACCCCAAACATCAGAATGAATAATCTCAAAGCAAGTAGAAGCACGACTACCCAGCAAAGGAAATGGTAAAGATTTGCTTTTACCAAGTTTACAAGATGCACAATCAAAAGACGAGGAAGAAGATGCATTTGTATTGCTTAAATAACCATGTTTCATAAGATGTGTCAAAATTACAGAATTGGGATGTCCCAATTTCTTATGCCAAAAATGGCTATTATTAGTAATAGTAGAACAACCAACAGAAAGTGAAGGAGGAACGGAAAACGATTGAAGAGGAAAAAGACGTCCCGCTTTAGGCCCCTTCGTATCTTCTATCCCGACGCTTGATCCTGCACACGACAACCACTACGATCAAAATGAAGAGAACAATTTTCTTCTACTAATTGTCCAACAGAAATGAGATTGGCAGATAAATTAGGAGACACGAAAACATTAGTAAAGGAAGACCCCAGGTTTTCAACCGCAGTAATAGGAAGAGTACTGCCATCAGCGATTTGAATATGTTGCTCACCATCATACTTACGAACATCATGTAAAGCTGCCGGACTGCCAATCATGTGATTGGAAGCCGCAGAGTCAATTAACCAAGGGGAAGTAAGAAGATGTTTCTTACCTTGGAGACCAAGAGCAGAAAGAGCGGAAACAATCATCTGTTGAACCTGCTCGGGAGTAAGGTTGGAAGAAGAACCCAGAACAGCAGGCTGAGCGGAATATGCAGGCACAAAGGTGGACTGAACAGCAGTATGAAAGGCAGGAGCGGATCAATTCTGAGGGTGATCACGACAATCCGAAATGATATGGCCTTCCTTCTTGCAATAATTGCAGAATTTGTTGCTGCAATGTGCCCAACCTCCTTGCAACTATAACACTGCGGTGGAGATCTGTATCGTCTTTTGCCGTGAGCAGCGTAGGCCACATTAACCATCTCAGTACCACCAGCGTCTTGAGCAATGCCAAGCTGTGAGGCAAGACGTTGTTCTTCACTCAAGAGTTCACCCAAGCAGACATCCAAAGATGGGACAGGTGTGCGATTGATTAACCCAGCTTGTGCACTTTCAAACTCGAGTCGGAGCTTCATCAAAAATTGATCCCGCTGGCTCTCAGAATGAATCGCTTGTAGTGCTGCTACAGCATCTTTGGGAACCTTAGAATGCACCAATCTAGAATAATCACTCCATAAATTAAGAAACCCAGAGTAAAATTGTTCAATCGAGAGGTTCCCCTGGCGATAGTTTCCGATGTCTAATTCCAATTGAAACTATCGGGCAGAATTATCTTGATAATAAATCTGCCGAAGGTAATCCCACATATCCATAGCAGTAGTAAACCCACGAAGATTGTTGACCATATGCGGTTCAACAGAACTGAGTAGCCAGGAAGCAATTTTGGCATCCTTGCAATCCCATGAACTAAGATCCTTGGGATCAGTTGGAGCCGTAGAAGACCCATCGAAATGACCCCACAACTCCTTCCCTTTCACAAACATCCTAAACTGAAATTCTCAACTGGAGTAGTTCTTGCCATTAAAGCGAACAATAGAATTTTCGCCTGACATAATAACCACCAGAAAAATTGAAAGATCTGATAGATCACAACAGTCACAGAAACAGTATGATCGAGCAAGACGTCCCAACAATCCAAGACAAGAAGGAACCGTTCAGAAAAAAAAATTCAGACAGCCCCACACCAGAATTGTGACAGACCAAACCACCCAAAAAAAAAAAAAAAAAATCCTCTAGAAAGCTAAGAGACTGCCGACAGAACCTAAGAAGAAGAAACCAAGAATTCAGCCAAGCCGAGATAAAAACATGAAAATAACTTGTGGCTCCGATACCATGTCAATAAAGCTTTTGTTTTCTTTTCGAATCCTCTCCTTGTGAGAGTTCCTTCCTTTATATAGAAACTGTTGGGCTAATTACAATGCTGAAAATCAGCCATTACATCTCACCATACAAGGTAGGTAGCTAGCCAAAAATAAACGCCTATCAATTACAGGCCTATATACAATATATTCTTCTATACATAGCTAGACTAAATAAGGTAGAATATATGTTGCCTTAATAGACCAGGCCAGCACATAGCCAACTGTTAATTCTGCTAACATGGTGTTCCATTTAGCAGCCTGAACAGGGCAGATGATGTGGTTCTGGTGATTCTCAGACCTAGCTAAGCAATAAATGTTTATGAAATCAATTTGCATTATCAGTTTATCATTTCACCCTCATCTGAGTTGACTCATTTTTAATTTTTGTTGGAAAATAACTTTGCCTTGAACCATGTTTTCTGATGAACATATCTTTTGTATAACTATTTAACAAGTTTTACTAAATGCAATTTTTTGTGATGGTAAAATTTTATTCCTTGAGACTGATTTATGTTTATGCCTTTATGATGCCTTTCTCATCATTAATGTGTTTCTTGCCTCTTGCCTCTGGCCTCCATGCTGTGCTTGTTTTCCTTTGATATCATTTTTTTACCTAATATCCCACCAAGTGAAAAAAAAAAAAAAAACTATGTTGTTCTACCTTTTCTGTGGCTATTTAGTTTTATTGTGGCGAATGATGTAAACAGTGTTCCTTGGAGCATGTTGCTGCCATAAATTGAATGCTGTGTTTTGATGAAATTACGACTCTACATTCTTGAAATTATTTTTGGTGGTGTATGCCCTTCGTTGTGCCAGTATATTCTTTGAGAATCCCATGTTCTTTGAGGATCCCATATCCTTTTGCTGTTCTTCCTAGTCATGATCTTTTGCCCATCTTCTTAGACTTTGAAAAAAGGAAAAAAGAAAAAAAGAAAAAGCAGAATATTAGACATCTTTTGAAAGTCTTTCTATTAAAGAACGGGAAAGTATCAATCAAAATGTTGGCTTGAATTGACGTTAGCTTGATCCTGCAATGATCCAGATTAAACTACCTTCCGTTTGTGTTCCTAGACTCCTAGGTTTTGTTTTCACGCTGTCTTGTGCGACTTGTAGATATAGATATTCTGCTTCATAGTTCGTATTCTTATGGTTTATTCCATCATCTCATGCATTTTGCTTCTATCTCTATCACATTAAGATGCTTATTGAACCTTTTTCGAGCAGTAACAGCACAACAGGTGTACATGCATGGGATTTATGCCAGTGTTATTGGGGTGGTAAATAGAAACCACATCTGAGATACAAATAAAAAGGGTAAAATTTATAATAAACTTCAGGAAATGCTTTTAGTACTTTCCTTTTCATGAATCTAGTGCAGATGGTAACACGCTCCATGATATTTAGCTCAAGACTATCACACCTTCCTTTCCTTCAGCATGGGTACTGTATTTTTGCTTCTATGGGTTTGATAGCATTCAGGGAAAAAAAAATGAAAGGCAATCAATATCAATAAAGCCAGTGCAAGCTCACACATATATAGCTTCATTTTGTTGCATTCTGGCTAAATCAATTGGCAGTTGGTGGATTTTATGCATTATTTTGCTTTCTTATTTGTTTATTTATTGCCTGAGCTCTTTATGCAGGGAGCTTTCCAAAGATTTTGTTGTTTCTGGTACTGCCTCTGATTCCCTTTAATGGTGCCTGTGAATCAATGTACAAGCTGGACATGGTTGGTTATGCATTCAACTGGACTTGTTGAAGTAACAACATATATAATGGATTTTCTTGTTTATTTCTCTGATCTCGTGACATTAAAAACAATCATAATTGTTATTTGAATTGATCGTCAGGATCCAGATGAATTATTTGACATCTCTCAAGCACTGTTATCGCCTGTAGATTGTGATTGTTTGAGTGGTTGGGGAGGACATGTCTTTGTTATGTAAGTTCTTTTTATATTCATTTTCTTTTTCTCCTTTGCTGGACATGTCTTGTCGTCAAAGTTGTGTACTCATTTTCTCTCTCCCTTCCGGTCACCAGAACTCTGGGATGCACTAGTGTTCTCTAATGCCCGTAATATTTGATATTAATTCAGCATAAAAAACAACATAATATAGATAGTGCTTTGCATTACTGAGATTGTATCGCCTAACTTCCCGGTGAAATGTCAGTTGTGTAGCCATCTCATCATGTGAGCCATTTACCAGTCATTTTCTCTTGTATTGGCAGGAGTGCTCATTCATCTTTGCTACAAACAATAGATGTTTTGTTTTTTTGTTTTTTCTCTTAATAAAGGAACTGTAGCTAGTTTCATACTAGTCATCCTAAAAGAATTCTCATCCATCAAACGACTGCTCATCATGTTTGTTCGAGATTCTAATCAATGAAATGACCTCGGAATGGGATTTCACTGATGACCCATTTATATTCTTGTGGTTAAATTCCTTAAATGTTGTAAGGTTCATCCATTTTTGAAGGTAGCTAAGTCTGTTCTATTTTCTCTGCTGCAGTACGCCAACGGAAGTGAAGGAAAAGATCTTGAAGGGGAGGATGGACTGAGCTCCTTTTATAGAGTTGAAAGCCAAATTTTGATTCACCATCCAGCTTTCCTTGTTTCTGACTTACAGTCGCCACATGCACTTAAAGAGTGAAGAGAGAACTGAATTATTAAGGGGATCAATTACTTTTTATGGGGACTAATTGTTTCTGGCATAATCTGTAATTTTCCAAATTGAATTTTTGTCAAGATTCTTGAAAAAGTACATTTTGCTATAATCTAAAAGTCACATGATCTTATCTCAATTCAGATTATGATTGATCACAGAAAACCTGTGTTAAGTTTTATTTTCGAATACAAATTTTGATTTTAAGGTGGAAGTTTTCTACCAATATGTTGTAAACCATACACTGTTGGTAAGTTTTTTCAAGGTAATAATCCATGTTCAAAACCAGTATACCTGAACAGGATGACCATTGGATCTATTTTCATTCTCTTTAAGCGTCAGAAAGGTATTTGTAGGCTGTCTAGATTTAACGCAAGTTGATTTGGTGATAGCATCCCAAGCTTTGTCCCCGTGAGGCAAATTGCAAGAACAGTTAATTTATTCTCTAATATCTCAGTTATTGAAAAATCATCTTCCATTGCTTTGCTTTTAATAAAAGTACTGGTCTGCAGAATGACTGTGCCCTTCCCACAACCTTGCATTCAGTGCTTGCTCACCAGTGGAATCTTGGATTTCATATAAACCTGTTAAGTTTTAGCTTCCCCACCATGACTCTCTGTTGTTTGACTTTTTTACTTAACCAAATCTGTTTCGTATCTCTTTAGTTTTATGAGTCTATTCTGAAGAATTTGTATGATTTTCAAATGGTTCTGGTTTGCATTAGTATTTTACTTTCATAATTACGCTGCAAATTAAGTTTTTTTTTTTTTTTTATTTGTTATCAATTGCTTCCTTCCATTCTTTTTTTTCTTATATATATCTGCAAATTAAAGTGTTTGCCTTGTCTTTCTAGAATTGGAGTAATATTTTCTTGGTTTTGAAATTCTTGGTGGAAACATCAAAATTTTTTGATACTACTGAATAAATGGAGTAGAGAATAAGAAAACTGAATGAAGAAGGAAAAGTATTGAAAGAAGTGCTTTTGTTTTTGACCTTTTTTTTGTTTAAATGTATCTTATTTATAAGCTTTTATTTGACAGAGATAATGTAGCCTCTCTCAGGTCCGTCATCAAAGCTTGTATCTCCATTCGTAGTGTGTTCCTCACATTCATAAAAGCTTTCCAGGGGTAGGGTAAAGCTGGCCAGGGAGAGAGTCTCTGTTGATGGGTATCCCTTCTGATCATATGTTGGCTAGTTAGCCCATTACACACTGCTTTTTCTTGTTTCTTTTGTATTTTGTGCTTTATTCTTGTAGTGTGTGGTTTACTTGTAGCAGACATTGTATGTTTTTTTCCTTTTCTCATATAAATTACTTGTTATCCATAAAATACAGAGGGAGGGAGGGAGGGCGCTATCATGCTTGCTTTTTCTCTACTCAACTGGAAATAGGTGGCATGAACCACAACGTATAGAAATGTTTGTATTTGTCATACTATCAACTTAATGGGAGTAGAATTTGTGTCGGGAGCCTTACGTTGCCTAATCATTGCTTATGGAGGGCTCAGAATGCTGTCTAGCTAGCTAGCACCTTGCGTCTTTTTCTTCACATCTCGTTAGATCATGTTTCAGCGGCAGCAAATGATCTAGAACAAAGGTTAGCAAATGGGTAATTGGCAAGAGCAGAGATCATTACGGGTTTACTATCAGAGGAGATTGTCAAGGAGGAAAGTCAAATTGGGTGTTTGAATTTTTTTTCCAATTTGCTGTTTTGATGTTGGATCTTTTATTTTCTTTCTTTTTGATTTTTTTGTCTCACGACTTAGGTTATCATTTTTTTTCTTTTGCATTTTTTTTTCTTTCTAATGTAGTTTTATTAACTCATTAGAAAAAATGAATAAAAAAAAAGGCTCACTAAAAGTGCTGTTATGTAAATGCCATCAGCTTTTCCAGTTTTTGTGATTCAGGAGTCGCATGTTCTTGTTCTTCTTCTTGTCCCACATTTAGTTGGTCTTTACATTGTCTTCAACTTTTTCATTTGCTTTTTAACTTCTTGTAGCTTGTGCTTGAACATAATTCTGTTTCTTTCAGTTGTATTTTCTGTTGCAGGAGTGCAGAATCAAGAGAGCAGAAATGCATTTCACTGGAATTTTAATTTTTCCTGGCGGTTCTTTAGTAGTGTGGCTATACAGGTTACTGATCTTGATTGGAAACAAATTTTCTTATTTGTTTGGGGTTTAGCGACAATGGTTGTTGGAGAATAGGTAAGTCATTCACGGCATAGCTTCAAACCACTGTCATTGCAACTTATATGTAGGGGAGTTTATTTATCAAGATTTTAGCTGCATTTTATTTTATGTAGACCGCAATCAATTCTGTACTTTTTAATGGTATTTTACTATTGCATACACATCTGAATCAATATACTGGTACTGGTACATATCAAAAAAATATACTGATACTGGTAAGAAAATACAAAATGGCACTATTCATGTAGTTTCAGATGTTTCAAATGTTGGAATCTTTTATTTATGACAAAAATTATAAACTACTTTAATATCATAATATCAAAAGGATACTTATTCCCATCAGTTGAGCTCAGCTGCTCAAATCTAATCTGAATAATCATTTGAAATATGATTCTTAATTTGGGAATGGAAACTGATTTTGTACCTAGTTTTCATCTCAGAATGAGTTCAACATTCTTAGGAGTACAATAATCCACCTTTTGTGATATCCAGGCTGAAATATAAGTAAAGATGGCTTTCTCATAAATGCCTATGCACAATTTCGGTCTTGTTACAGAGAGCAAGTTAGAGGGCACTTAGAATTCTGTATGGTATTATAAGCTGGCAATATGGGAGGTCTTTCCACACAACTGTCACAAGGTTAACAGTTGCAAATCTGAAGGCAGCGGCAACTTTATCCTTGGTTATATTCAAAAAACTCTTGATTACTGAAAAATAAAAGCATAGATTAGAATGATTAAAAATAATATATTCAAAAAGTGAAATGAAACTTAACAAAAATAAAGCCTCCCTATATATAAATGGGAGAAAACAAAAAAATAGAAGCCGGGATAAAATAGTTTATTTTTGCAAACGACCTTCCTCTTAGAATCCTTTACTGATTCCACTTGTGTTAGTATAAGGTGTACCCTCAAAGGAAGGTGCCAGGTTCCACTCTTGTCAATGCCAAAGACAGCCCAATGAGGGTTATCAAGAAATAAAATAGTAAAAGAAAGATTTGTACATTTGTTCATCTATGGTAAAAGAAAAATATTATGACCAACTAATTCTCTCAACAGATGTTCTAAAGCTTAAATGAACAAGCAAAATAAACATTATATAAACAATTGCAAAACACAAAAAGCTTATGAAATTTCGGGAAATCTTCTCATTTTCTTGTAGTCCTTCTTTATATACTTTGGACCGTGAAGAAATTTTGATATATGAAGCAATTGAAATCCATGCAACCAACATGTGATTGAGAAAAAAACGAAAAAAAAGTCAAAACAAAAACATATCTACCACCTGTCAGTCATATATATAATATTCTACTGTTTTCCATCATTAAGAAATTCAAGCCACTCAAATCCAGTTGAAATAAATACATGAAAAATGGAACAAAAATGGTGCATGGTTAGTGTAAAGTAGAATCAAAACATACCAGTTTCAGAACCAGGACTAGATGGACCTGCAAGATCATGAACCCAATAAATCTGTCATATAACATGTAAAACTCTGAACATAGAGGATATAACAGTACTAAAACATTCACCATAACCAGATCAGAATACAGATTGCATATTGATACCTGTCATGAACTGCTAGGGCATGTTCTGACAAAGTAGGAGGCACTGTATTGATGGTGATTGATCGTATGTGTTGGATCTTATGCCAATCTTTTCCAATATTTTCTTGAAGATTAGCTGTGAAATATTCAGGCATTTCAATCAACTCCATTTCATTGAGATTGTTTAGATGCTGCAATCCTTCTGGAAGCATTTGCAGATTGAGGCAGTTCTGTATTTTGAGGTGTCGTAGGTGCTGCATTGCTCCTTTCTCCACTCTCCACATTTTCAGTCGAAACAAACGATCCAGTTCCAGTGATTCAAGTTGAGGAAATCCATGAGCGGAGCAAACCATTTCTGTCCCCACATACGAAGATGGCTGTAACTGGAGGATTCTTAGATTCCCTAGGTTCTCCAATATAATCATTGGATCTTTTAATAATGCAGAGAATTCCAGGGATAGCTTGGTGAGGTTTGATGGAAATTGATGAGTTTCAGGCAGCTTATCCAAACGTCCAATCATCTTAAGGCGGTAAAGATGGGAACAATGTGAAAAATATGATCCCAGGTTTGGGACTTTATATGCAGAAATCAATTCCAGTGACTCAAGGAGGTTCAATTTAGTAATGGATTCAGACAATTCTGTCCCATGTTCATTCAAGTCCCCACCTACTACGAGCTTTCTGAGGTTGGTCAATTTGGATAAGGAGTCGCTTCTTATCAGATTGCCTGCACTCAGCCGTAGAGTTCTCAGGTTTGTTAGGTTGTTTAGTTGTGGAGACTTAGCAGTATTGAGCCCGTACACATCTAGATGTCTCAGTTGCAACATGCCCCAGATCTCAAGAGGTACATGTATGAGGTTAGTATATCCCAAGTCTAGAGTCTGCATGTTATGTAAGTTCCTTACTGATGATGGAAGCTTTCTTAAGCGAGTCTTCCCTAGGTTCAAGTACCTCAGATGGATGAGTTCTCCGATTTCCTTTGGCAATGATAGAATATAAGCCCCTTCCAAATCCAATACCCTGAGCAACTTGACACCTGATTGAAGAATTCTCAGTGTCACCTCTCCTGATTTCACAGAGTTCAACAACAGGGTGCGGAGTTTCAATATGGATCCTCTGGGAGAATGATTGTATACACTTACATTGTCGTGGATAGCAATTCGTCGAACATGATAAGTTGATGCTGAATTATCTACCTCCTCATCAATGGTTAAGAATCTAACTTCCTTAGCTTCAGAAATGGCGAATTCCTGGAGGAGACTGTGGATGCGACATTTCTTAACCCCTCCATCGGACCTCATCCTTGTGGCTTGAATCATGCTTCTTTGGACTAAGTCATCCAAGTAATCTTCTGCAACTTCTTCCATTGTTTTCTCTCCTTGTCCTTGTATGAAACCCTCCGCAACCCACAAACGGATCAATTTTCGTGCTGGGATTTCTCTGTCTCGAGGGAAAAGACCAAAATAGAGGAAACATGATTTCAAGTAATAGGGTAAATCAACATAACTCAAAGCTAGAACACTAGTGATCTGATCTTGTTCAATCAGCTGCCAGCTTCTCATGCTCTTAAGGACCTTTGACCACTCGTGCACAGAAGCCCCTTTCCTTGATAAAAGTCCTCCCAAAACAGTGACTGCTAGTGGTAAACCACCACAATTTGCCACCATCTCCCATCCTATTTTCTGCAAATTTGAGGGAATTCTCTTGCTGGCACTTCTGGTTAATAATAATTTGCAGAAGAGCTCCCGACTTTCATGTTTTGTTAAACACTGAAGTTCATGATGCAGCTCCTTTCGTCCCGCATGGGAAGCTACCTCTTTATTACGAGTTGTGACGATTACCCTGCTTCCTGTTTCTGTGTTTGGGAATGACGTTGCTAATATATTCCAAGTATTTATCTTCCAAACATCATCGACTACCACCAGATATCTCTTCATCTCCAAGCGTTTTCGGATTGCTGTTATCAGCTTTTTCACGCTCATCATCTTTAAAGTCTCTTCCTCTTTATCTGTGACGGTCATGATGGCTTTGATTAGATCTTCTAAAATATTTTTCATTTCATGATCTTGAGAAATACAGACCCAAGCACGGCAATCAAAGTAGTTCTTAACTCGTTGGTCATTGTAGACTTTCTTTGCAAGAGTAGTCTTGCCTATACCTGGCATCCCAACAATAGGGATGACAGCAAGCGAATGTTTCCCTTCTAGTAGCTTCATCACCATTGATTCCATATCATGAACCAAACCCACCACAGTATCTTCCTCTCCGTGGGTGACAAAGTCAACCATGGGTTGCACTTGAGAAGAGCCTCCTTTTGAAGAACCCGAGGCTTCGCCACGTGACTGTAGATCATCAAGGCCGTACTTGGACTTGTTGGAGGCAAGTTTCTCAATTCTTTTGTTGATACTTTCAATCTGCTTTGCTGCTTCATGGGTGACTGTAAGTTCATTGCTGCAACAGATACATTTCTTCATGAAACCAGACAGAAAAGTGCTTTGCCCCCGTAGAAGTTGTAGTTTAAGAACAAAGGAATCTATCACATCTTCAATGTCATAAGCAACATCTCTTACTTGATTCAGCCAAACCTTGAGCAATTCATTTTCTTTGCGCTTCTGTTCAGCATCTCTGAGGAAGGAACGGATCCATTCTAGCTCATTGCGAAGGTACTGGACTTGTTCGTTAACTCCAAGTAGCAAGGATGCTTCCTCTTCTATTACCATGCTGAGTTTCGTCAAGAAGAAAGTGACAACTCCCTCCACAGCCATTGTGTCTGACTCTGTGTGTAGAAGTTTTCTTCTCAATAGCAAGCAAGAGAATGGTATTGATCACATTGCAAAGGGGCTGTATTGAACTCCATAACAGGGATGGAGGGGAAAGCAGGCAACCGGTTGAGCAGGTATTTTGCTATGTCCAGTTTATTATTATTTTTTTGCATACAAGCTCATGCAGAAACCGCAAAGTGGGCATGTTAAAGCATGTCAAATAGGTGTTAAAATATTCTCTGTAGCCGGATCGACAAGTTTCCAGTCTCGTCAAGTCGCAAGCCTATATGGTTCATAGATCGAAATTTCATTGAAGTTTCCTTTATTTTTTAAACAGAATAGTTTCGACGAAATCTCGTGGTGGGTAGAAGTAGAACTAAATAATGACTTATTCTATTTAGGTTTTTTTTCCCAAGAAATAGGTTTGTTGACTCAGAATCCCTGCTGTAATAGGGACATGTTCACTTCTCATATTAAGTGTAGGCCACTGAATATATATTTAAATTGTGCTGCTTGCAACATTATTGCAGCGGGTCAATGGTATTTTTTTAATTATTTAATCAATGAAAATATGGCAAATTGGGGCTTTCATAGAGGTAGGATCATGTAGGTAGGAAAGGGATCCCCACAACCAACCAAGGAAAAAAAAATGGCAAGTGGATTTTTTATTATTTAAATAGCAACTTATGTTATTATTTAGCGAATCTAGATAATATTTTAAGATTTTGGTTGGTCTTTTTAGTTAGAAAGGAACCATTTTGATTAAAAGATAGTGTTTGGTTGTTAGGTCCTGTAGATGATTTTATAAGAGTATTGGGAAATTTTCAACGATTTTGATTAAAAGATAGTGTTTGGTTGTTAGGTCCTGTAGATGATTTTATAAGAGTATTGGGAAATTTTCGTTTTCCTTACGTATGGATTATCTCATGCATGATGCATTCATGTTAGAAAAGTTATCTTTGGTCGTTTAGTTTTTATTTTATTTTTATTTTTTAACAGAACAATTTTTTTAGTCAGTAGGTAGCGCGTAGAGCTGTAAGTTTGGCCCGGACTGCTCAAAGCCCGCCCAACCCAGCTCGAATAACAGCCTGATTTAAAAAATAAGTTTGGGTTTGGGTTTGGGCCGGGCTCAATCTTGAACCCGAAGTTGAGTTTGGGTTGGGCTCGGGCTCATAAGGTACAATCCCAAAAAACCCGAAATATATATACCACTAAAACCCCCTCTTGCAAACCTCCATACGATTGTCTCCTGCAAACCTAGAAGTTTATTGTCTTCTCCCATCTCTCTATCACGGAAGTTGGAATTGCTTGCCCCTTTCAGTGACTTACTGACGTAGCAGGTACTCAATTGTCTTTTTCATTGAGAATTCAGTTATTGGATTTGGATTTTACATAATGTTATGGAATCAACTGATACTGTTATGTTTAACCACTCACTTTGGGTTCCTTTAAGAATAAGTAACCTTGGAAAACAAATTTTATTGTTTTTAAAATAATTTAATAATTTATTAGTTTATTCTAATTAATAGATAATAAATAATAAATACATAATGAAATGTGAAATTAGAGTGAGTCCCCAACAAAGAAAGGAAAATTTACAGCTAGACCCTCTAAGGTTTAGCTAATGGGCACGGGCTTACCTATGGTTTAAAATCGATCACTTATACCCCTGAGTTTTCGAAAAGATACATTAAATACCCCTTCAAATATGCTAAGTGCAATTGTTAATCACATCTTGTTTTCGTCTCTTTATTGATTTTTCTCTGGAACTGTTGATGCGAGGAAAAAGGGAAAGACATAATAATGAAGAAGAAGAAAAATTATGAAACCCTAGAAGATTTGGTTTGTTACGGGTAACAGAAATTTATCATCTATTACAATTTCAAAAATTCTAGCGTATGAATTACGGAATTTTAGGAATAATTCAACACTAGATTTTAGCTTTTGTAGTAATTATTTAGGGGAGTTTCGCTGTGTGAATTGTAGTTGCGATTTGATTTTGTTTGAATAAAGAAACATTCATAAATCAGTGCATAAATGCTGTTTTTCTTTTTGTCTTTTTGTTGGTTCGAAGTTTAACTATTTAATTGGTTTTTAATTTTTACTGTTTAATTAATACTCTCTTTTCTAACCCTAACCTACTCATATCTACTCCACAAGTCTTTACTCTTTCCTCTCTTCTTCAAAATGGTGATACTTTTTGTTGGCAAGTAGAATTTCTTCACAACATTTTTTTTTTATAATTATCATTAAAAAAAAGGGATTAGTGTTTTTGCTTCCTTTTGAGGTATGAACTTAAATGTCTAAGTGATTATTGTTGCGTGGGCTCGGGCTTAGTCATAAAGTCACAAACTTGATCATCGGGCTGGCCGGGCTTGGATAAAGACCATATCACTTATATGTGACCTCTGGCCTGGCCCGAGCCCACCCAAGCCTGCCCAATGATCGGCTATAATTACGATGGCTTGGATAAAGACCATATCACTTATGTGTGACCTCTGATCTGGCCTGAGCTTGTCCAAGCTTGCCCAATGATCGGCCCTAATTGTGATAGCTTGATGGCTTTTGATCAGATGAGGCTTTAAATCTAGGTTTGAAATGTCCGGGACTACTGTTAGTGTTTCATTCTAATATCCCTGTTTTTGCAAATTGTTGACTTAATAATTTTGCTACTATGTTTATGTTACTATGTACCATTTTCTTACTTTTGCCTTAAATTTCATGGTAGTAGTATGTCACGGGTAGGGCGCTTGCCATTCAACCAAAAAGCTTAAGTTATTAGGTGATGCTGATTACCCACCCTTATATGACCCAAGATCTCCCTTTTCCTATCTAATGTGGGAAGGAGACCCATGACATTCTCTCCCACTGGAATCTGGCTTTGCCCTCGGAGCGGGTTAGACCATTCTGTCTGCTATCCCTTGCAGTGCTTGGCGTGGAATTAGATCAGGAATTGGGTGGCTCTGATACCACTTATCACGAGCTGGGTGCTTTCCATTCAACCAAAAAGCTTAAGCTATTAAGTGATGCTATCTACCCACCCTTATATGACCAAGATCTCTCTTTTCCTATCCGATGTGACGGAGACCCGTCACAAGTAGCTGAACTACATCTTAATATTGTGATATAAAAGTGGTTAAAGGTACCTTGAAGATATACTTGGCTTTATGGAGGCACCTCATAAAATTTTGATTAATGATGAGTTATACAATTTATGTATTTTCTTTCAGCTTGCTAAATGAAACCCTACTTGATACATCTTGCAGATCATAGACATTCTACATGGTGTCTCTCCCTTAACTTTTTGGGAACTTGTCATTGTATTTTATTATCAACAAGTATGGTTGACCATGATTCTTGAGCTCCAATATTTTATCCATGTACAGACTTAGTGCCTGCGGGTCCTATACTTTCTATAACCAAAATAATATTGCTTCTAGCGGTGCTGTTTCTACCTTAGACATGCACCCTTTAGCCTTAAAGGCCAAACATTAGGCCCAAGTTGGTAAGTGAAATGCGATCTTGTTGTCTGTAAAGTATGACAACTAATTTTGCATCGCTGTTTTATTTTGTTGCGAGTTTTCTATTATCTTTTACCGTTTTGAGTTCAACAGAAATTATCATTATCATCAAGATTGTTGAAAATGCATGATTTTGTGTATTTTTCGCGAATTTTGAATTTTTTTGTGCTTATCTATAAGGATTTTAAGTTTAAGAAGACATTTGGTATTGCTTCTCAAAAGTTGCTTGAAAAGCAAGAAAAGCTAATTGCTTTTGCATTGATGAAGATCTTTTTATGAAGCAAAATTGTTTGGTTCCAAAGCATAAAAATTATCCCATTGGTTAGGGAGGAACCTTGGGATGAAGTGTAGACCCAAATTTCTTGGGTTTAAAGCTTCTTATTGGTGCTCTCTAACTTAAATGATACATGGGCTTTGTGGGTGGGTTCATGTATTAAGGGGTTTACTTCCCTAAGGTGGGTTCAATCGAGGCCCTGCCTAGAGTAGTTTCCCACATTATAGAAAAATTTGCTTCTTAACAAAATGCACTGTTATGGTAGGGGTGGTAGTGCATGGGGGTGTTGGTAGTGGTGGTGGTGGATGGTGAGTGGTAGTGGTGATGATGGTGAATTGGTAAATGATGGTAGTGGTGGGTGGTGAGTGGTGATGGTTGTGGTGGATGTGTTGTGGTGGGTGTCTGGTGATAGTCGTGGTGGAGTTGTGGGGGTGATAGGTGGGTGTGTTGATGGTGGTGGGAGTGTTGTTGGTAATTATAGTGGTGGGCGATGGTGGTGTTGAATGGTGGGTGATAAGTGGTAGTAGTGATGGTGGATCGGGTGTAGTGGTAGGTAGATGAGTGGTGTTAGTAGTGGTGCATATGGTGGGAAGTGAGGGTGGATTGAAGTGGCAACGTGTTTGGTTCCACCCACCAATGAGCGGAGGTTTGTTAAGATATTAGTTCTTTCCTTTGCTCTCTCCACACATTCTCGTCCTATTTCTCATTTTCAATCCATCTCCAATGGGGACATATTAAAATAACACTCTCTCGTCCTGAGAGAGGAGTAACGATTAGGATTACTCAATTTCACTAAATTTTAGATCACCGGTAGGCAAATATGCTCCTGGTTTTATCGTCTTAAAACAAGTCGGAAATTGAACAAACACCTAAGAGGTTTGATAAAACTGTAGATAACTCCCTTTATATTTTTGAGTTAATATTAACTTTTCTTCGTATCTGCTGTTAGACTAATTACTACTACATTGCGTCCCCTAGGCCGAGTCTCACATAACATCCAAAATATGAATGGTTACCCACAACACAGCCAAACATAGCCATAATAGCTGCACATAGGAATTTATCTTATTTTTAGGAATATATCAATATCAATTTCGATTTTAAGAGTTTTAGATGAAAATTGAGTGTAAAGAGAATAGATTAATCAATTAATCACAACAACAATGGTCAATAATAAATGGAATAACATAAGATTGATTAATTGAGGTCTGTAACTTAATCCCATGTCTTTAAAACTAAAATTGTTCCACTAGATGTAGCGATGGCAATGGAACGGCCAGTTAAATGGGTAATTTGCCTGGCCCCTAATAGTCAGGGTTTGGTATTGCTAGAATCAGGTTAGAGGGTCAGGTTTAGCCCACCTGTACTGACCTTAATTTATTAAAATATTATTTTAATATTTCAAAAATTAATATATATATAATAAAAATAATATATTTTTGTTGACAAATATATTATTAATTTATTTATTCTATTAAAAAAACATTTATATGCATTCTGTGAGTTAAGGTTTGTATTCGCTAAATAGGAGGAGTCTGGGTTTATTAAAACAGCGCGGGACCCGCCCCATTGCCAATCCTAACTAGGTGGTCTCTTTAAATGACATTTTACTTTTCTTGGTATTGTTGGATTGCAAACTAATGATTTGTCATTCAATTTTGCGAGTGGGATAGAAGCGTAAAGCCTTGTAGTTACTTTGTAAAAGTAAATCAAAAAGAAAAAGGAGAAACCTGCCAAGGGCAAAAGGGAGAAGGAAAAGATTCTTGTGGTTGCTCAAAGTATGGGGTTAGTTACAAATTCTTCTCTTATTTCCATTTGAATCTCCTCGTACTTATAAATTTGAATAGTACCACTTCCATTTCATGAAAATTTCATGACAATTCATTCATGAAATATGTTGTTGCAAAAATAAAATAAAAAATTAAAAGAGAAAATAAAAATGCAGTTAGAATATGACTCATTTGTGCATTTGCCATAAAGAGTGTGAATTTCATGCTTTCCAAAAGATATCCTTGAACAATTTCTTATCTTTTGTATCCCAACTTTTTTAATCAATATAATTTTTCACTTCTCAAAATATATCTTTCAATAATTTCTTATACCTTACGTGTCCTAAACCTAGGTATGAGCAACGGGCCGGCCCGGCACGCCTGAGGCGTGCTCGGGTGGGCCGTGCCGAGGGCTTGGCGGGCCAGGTATTAAACTTAATTTTTTTAAAAAAAATAAAGAAAAAATTCAAAAAATTCACCAAAAAATCCAAAAAAATCATTAAAAAATTCTGAAAAATATTTTTATTATTCACAAAATTGTTTTACACATATTTAGATAGATTTTGCTCAAAAAAATATAAATTACACCCATTAAAGACTTAAAGTAGTCTAATTAAAAACCATGGACTTAACAAATATATTTAATTGGAGATTTTATAACAGTTTTTTGGGCTTATTTATACTTAGTTATTTTCTTAGCTTTAAATGATTATATAAGAGTTTCAACAATCATGGGGTATCCTTAATTTTTAGGTAAAATATTTTAATTATGATATTATTGTTGTAAAAAGTCGTCTGTCCTAGTGGTTAAAAAGATAAGTTTTCAGCCTGTTGGACAAGGTTTGAATCTTGCTATCAATAATTTTTGGGTTATTTAAGCTAGTTGGGCTTACCTATAGCGGGCTGGTACGTGGGCCGTGCCCAAACGGGCCGCGAGGCCAGGACCCCCAGCCCGGCACGGCACGTGTACTGCATGTGCCGTGCCGGGCCGCCCAGGCGGCTGTGCCGTGCTCGGGCCGGCACGGCCCGTTGCTCCATCCCTACCTAAACTCCATTTTTTTTTTCTTTTTTTTACTTTTCAGAATTACCGTTCAACAATTTTTCGTATCTCATACATATCCTAAACTTTTTATCTACTGCAACAACAACCATTAATGGCGATCGAAGTAAGAACAAGTTCCTTAATAGAGGAATAAATTTTTGACGCAAGTTATACTAAAGGTAAACTCGGCCTTGTTAAGTAAGGAATCTTTAAGAGCTCCCCATTCATATAAAGTTACGTCGTTTATATGTATGCTCTCAATTTTCTGTACGAGAGAGATGGATTGCGAACTGCACAAGGCAGCTGTGGAGGGCGACCATGAGTTTCTGAAGGGCAGAATAACAGGGGAGAACGATCTCCTCCTTCGGACAGCAAGTGAGAATAACAATGCCGTCCACATAGCCTCAAAATTCGGGCACTTGGAATTTGTTCAGGAAGCTCTCCGAGCATGCCCCTCCCTCCTCCTCCAGCAGAACAAAAAAGGTGATATCCCACTCCATGTGGCGGCGAGAGCCGGCCATGTCCATGTCGTTGAACTCCTCATTGAAACATTTAAGTCTGTTCCAACCTTGAGCAGGACCGAGGACCCATTATTAGAAGAAGGGGAAGGGGGAACTGGAACGGAGAACTTGGTTCCACTTTGGAGAATGAAAACTTGGGAGAACAATACAGCTCTTCACGAGGCACTGAGGAACTTGCACCAGGATGTGGATGTGGCGTTATTGTTACTGCGCGAAGACCGCACATTGGCCTCCTTTGTCAATGATTCTCATGAGAGCCCTCTTTTTCTTGCTGCTGAAGCTGGATTCATCCAGGTCCTTCAACAGATTTTAAGTTATGGGCCACCATTCACCGGAGACGGTCCTCACAACCGGACTCCGTTGCATGCGGCAGCTCTCAGAGGAAGTTCCGGTAAATCTCTCTCTCGCTATACAATTCAATTTTTTTACAAATGTTAGTATGCCCAGCCCACGTATGTTACCTGTTAGCCCATTAATGCTTTGTCTTTGTTCGGTTTCGTACCATCACTAACTTAGGAGAAGAGATGGGGAAAGGTTTTAAGAGCCCAAAATCCCAATATATGGTGCACCCATGCATCCGCCTATTGTGATTGGTGTATTTACTTTTACTATTTCTCTCCAGTTTTGGATCAGAGTGGGGGGTTCTTTCTAAGATGTGTATATCTTTTTATGTGGAGGTTTGGGTGAGATCATTGTTACTTTTATATGGAGGTGACATTGTTGATTTCCCAATTTGTTGAAAGATCAAATTTTAGCAAAAACTAAAGTATTGTAATCTTTATTCTACTACTCCTAAAAGCAAAAACGCCCATTCTTCGTCATCAACCTTTTGTCCCTAATCATTTTATTAAAATTACTATGCTATTTAAAAGTTATTCAATAATCTATAATATTTTTTAATAGATTTTATTTTGAATAGATACTTTTTGAGAGGGTACAATTAGTAAATTACTGTATAAAGTGTAATCATGTAATTTATGAAAAATTTTCCCTACTATACTTAGGGTTCTAATTAATTTACAATAAATATACTTAATTTGTATTAGATAATGACAACATTCAATGGTTAATTTGCATTAGTTAACGTTAGTGGATAACCATTCATCTTTATACCTCTTGGAATTCACACCATAATAAATGGGTAAATAACTCCCACCTCTTGAAATTCCTAAACCTTTAAAATTCCTTTATGAATCTCTTATATCTTATATGTCTATATTCTTTTACCTTTTCATAGCATCTTCTGTTGCTTTGCTCTCTTGTGTTTCAAAGAAAAGCTTGATGACAAAACCACTCAGGGGATCGAGGCTGACTTGAAGAAGCACCAACATATACAAATAAGATGTTTAAAAAGATTCAAAATTTATAAGGTATTTGAAAGCTGTAGTTTTTTGGGGGTTTGAGGATGCATCCACCGATACAATTGTACTGCTGTGAGATATGGAAAAATCAATTTAATGATTTCTTAATCATCACATGGGATCAATAAAAAAGAGGAGTCGCCACCATTAAATTTTAGGTGTGAATGGACACCAAAATAATCAAATAAAATACAAAAAGGAAAATTAGAGTAAAAATAACTCTGCTTTAAAATAAATAAAAAATAAAAAATAAAAATAACAAAAGAAACCAGAGATGGGTAAGGAGATTAGGTTATCAATAGGGGAAGGTGTTAGGCATCCCTATTCATCCTCACAAGGTGGTTGCCAAGTGTTGTTCATGCTAGAAAAATGCTTGCTAATAAAAACCAAATTAAAAGTAAAGAAAAAGAATAAAAAAACATGTATGGTTTTCTCTATATGAATGATCCAATTTATTCTGGATCATTCCAATGAATATACCATTTCTTGGGTTTCATGATTTAGTAAAATCAAGATAAAGAAAACAAACCTAAAGTAAAAACATAAAAAAGGCAAGATTTAAGTTAAATCCCTGAAATAAAAATTAAAATCAAAATACTGAGGAATTAATCCTAAACAATCTAGGGTACAGATCTAGTCCAGATATCTCATTAGTTGAAAGATCTAAACCAAATAAACCCATATTGATGACAAACATAAAAAAGGGAGAGTTTAGACCATAGGATCCTCTCTCAAAAATTAAAATAATTTAAAAAACACTTCATGATGTTGAAGAATGAATCTGAACGATCTAGGGTACCAATCTGGTCTAGATTTCACATTAGTTGAAAGATCTAAACCAGATTCACCCATGTTGATGAAAAACATCGAAAAGGGAGAGTTTAGACCATAGGATCTTCTCTCAAAAATTAAAATAATTTAAAAAAACACTTCATGAAACCCGAGAGATTATTTTAAAGCTTCTGATTTCAGATCTACCATATTGATCATGGTAAACTCAAAATCTTAGCCTAATAATAAAAAAAATCAAAAAGGAGAAAATAATATAAAAAATAAAACTTTTGGAGGAAAATGAGATCTAATGCTATGAATAGCATAGATCCATGGTATTCCTCCATATTTCAACAATAAACAATTACATAGCCTAAACAAGGTATTAAAAATAAATAAATCAACGATTACAACACATGGAGGCCTATCCTGCGGATCCACCTGTTCTCCTTTCGCCTAGCTCTCTCTTCACGTTTTACGGCTAGAGAGTAGTCTTGAGATACTTGGAGGTAGGTTTGGGGTTACAACCATACATGGGCCTTATTCTACAGAAAAAGTAGAAGACAGAATAATCCTAGAATTTAAAAATAGAAAAGTAAAATGGAAGAAGCTTACCTGGATTGGAGAAAGCAGAGAGGCAGAGGTTCTCTTCTTCACTTGGAGCTCTTCAATCTCCAACCTCTGGCCATTTGCTTGAGGAAAGAGAGGCCTTCTATTTATAAGCAAGAGCTAGGGTGAGGGTAGTCCCAAGGGCAGACAAAAATAAAGTTCTAGAATATTCCAACTTAGTTTTAGAACTTGAGTTGGAGTAAATATGAGAACCAACGAAGGGTAAAAAAGGGTGCATGAAACTCTTAAAGAGAGACACGAGTGATAAATATGGCTCAAAAATTGAGCAATTGCAAATTCGCACAAAAATAAGCGCAACCGCAATTGGATTGCAGTGATGCCTTGACCGCAATTTTAATGCAGTCACCTAATGACCACAAATCAAATGCGGTCACCACAAGTCCGCACTTCTAATGCAGGCAACACAGGTTTGATCAAATTTTAGATTTTTTTTGACCTGTTTTAGACCCCAGTTAAATAATTTTCTTTATTTTCTCATCTTGTAATGCTATTTGGGGTGTCTATAACTGCTAAATGCGGTAATAGAGGATTTCATAAAGGATGGGTATGTTATTCCAAAGAATGTTATTATTAAATTCAAAATTGCAAAGATGGGGCGGGCCGGCTTCACAAATATGAAAGAAGTGGGGTTTAAGCCTGAAAGGTTTTTGAGAGGAGGGGAAGGGTTTGATATGATAGGGATTAGGGAGACTAAGATGATGTTTATTTTTTTGTTATTTTGTTATAGAACACTTTTTTTTTTGTTAGAAACCATTTTTTATATGGTGCTTAATACACAGAAACCCAAAACTAGCAATGAAGCCGATGACAGCAACATACTCATCATAGAAAAGAAATTGAAGAAAGTCAAGAAATACATAATTGCATGACTATACTTCTAGAATTATTAAACAAGCTCCAAATGATCTTTTATTAGCTTATAAGGTCTGATTGAAGAATTCATATCACTTTGATTTTGATATCCTTATACTTGTTACTATGATGTGTCCCATGATGTGGATCCTATTTTAATTAGTTGGTGAGATAATGCTATTTTTATGCCTTGCCACATCACCTATTTAGCTTATATATAATAAAAAATAGAAGATGCCAGTTCTATTGTACATAACGTTTAGATACTCATGATATATCTCATAACAGTTGTATCATCTTTTTGGTTTAGCATGTGTTTGTAATATCTTATTTCATAAAGCCCAATGGCAATCTAATTCTAAGAGTACCATAAACAAAGTAATGAGTCATTTTTAAATGATAATAAATGAAACAATCTTAACAAGTATATATATAATATAGACACACACACAAAGTCAAAAAAGAGATTCAATGTAATATTTTTTAATCTACGAATACTTTAATTTGATAAACATTATGGTAATTAATAATTTAATATAAAACTAAAAACATCTTAATTCTATTTTTAATCTTTTATTAATTACTTTAAGTATTTGAATTCTCAATGTCTATTCATATATGTATTTGAATTTTTAGTCAAATATGGAAAAATCCATATCCAAATTTGAATTTAATCGAATCTTAAGATTGTTAACCATATTTGATCTGACAAGTAAAAATGTGAATCTATATTCAAGGATTCAAATCGAACCCCTTGATAGCCTTAGTGTTGACTGTGATATTTATGTGCCTCGTACATTACTTGCTTCCTATTACAGCTGGAGCTTTATAATGAAAAAATAAAGCACATCAATTCTGTTGTACATAACATTAGATATTGACGATAAATCTCGTACCAATTGTATCATCTAAATGACAAACATAACAATAAAAGAGTCCACAAAAATTATAATTTATAATAAATAATGCATTGGCAGGAATTGTTGGGATGTACACAATAAAACAATGATTTCTACCGTATGATCTTTCCACCATTAGTAATTTAACATAAAATAATTAAAAGAGAAACTAAATAAGGCTTATCTTAAATTAATCTCAATTTTAATAGACTAGTTAAAAATCTTAACTCCAATTTTTTAAACGTCTATTCTACTACTCCTAAAAAAAAAAAAAAAAAACCCTCTATTTTGGTCGTCAACCTCTTTTTTCCCTACTTTCTTAAATAAAATTATGCTATCCCAAATTTATTGGATAATCTATCACTTACCAATGGATTCATATTAAATAAAAAAATTCGAGAGGATTAAGTAGTTAGTTAACATATAAAGGATAATAATATAAATTGAAGTTTATTCCTTGTTTTGCATTTATTAACACTATTTACAATAATTTAATGTTTATAATTGCTGAACCCTACACATTCCTACACATAATATCCATAGCTCATAAAAACTAAACTCTTTATATTACAATTGATAATATCCTTAACTGGTAATTACTAAACTCTATATATTCCTACTATAATAGTCATAACCCATTAACTTTATCAAATGTTTGCAAACTCTTCTCCTCCTTCCTACTCATAACATCCTTAACTCATAATTACTAAACTCTATATATTCCTACTGACAATATCCTTAGCCCATAACTGGTAATTAAACTCTATATATTCCCAATATATTATCCTTAATCCAAACTACTAAACTCTAAGTATTCTTATTCATAATATCTTTATTCCATAACTACTAAAATCTACATATTCCTATTCATAATATTATTTAATAAATAGGGTGATGGATACCATTCGAAACGTTTTTATCCTTTTACCATTTTATTTCTCAATTTTTAGTGTCACTAAGTCTAATGGATAGGTGGGAGCATCTGATTTAAGACACCTTTTATCTTTATGAATATCATTTAGAGAATAACTTGAAATCATTCACGTGTGACGCAGTGCTTTCAACTAGTTTATTATAATGGATTGAACAGACTTGTTTTGTGGGGTTTTCCAATTACATTGGAGTGTTTTCTTTCTGCCCTCTTGGTGTTTGACATATTATCTGTGTGTGTGATTTATTGCTTTGCTTAGTACTTGTTTTCTTTGACAATAATGTTTTTTGGCCAAGTCCCTTCATAAAACAGAACGGGAAAAGGAGAAATGGAATAAAGTGACAGTATGGTTTAAAAAATATGGTTTAAACTCCAATTACATCTAGGTGTAGCACAATAGAATTAAAAAATTTCTACTAATTAAAGATAAGTCCTTAATTAATAGGTATGCACAAGTCCTTAAGAAATATCAACCATAGTAGATAATATCGACACAAATTACAAGTAATAAACTAAAGAATGTAAAGCAATACTAGAGACACAAGCAATTTGGTAACAAAGGAAATAGAAAATTGTGAAAGATTATTGATGCTAAATGAGAATATTAAGATGATAGAGTTGTAAATGTAGAACAGGGTTCTGTAGAGTTAGACCATGTGTTCCCTTTTTGTTGAAAGAAAACTTTTGGGAAGTTGTTTTCTAACAAAAGGAGGAAAAAATTCAAGTCGTTTTCCGAAAAAGCTACTTAATTTTTTTCCAACAAATGGAAAGTTGTTATGAATCTATCATAAATGAGTGGATGACCATTCATCTTTTTAATTCTTGGAATTCCCACCATCTTAGATGGGTTACTTCCCAACTCTTGGAATTCATAACCTTTGAAATTTCTTGATGAATCATATATCTCTTCTATGTCTACATTCATTCACCTTTTTAATTCCGTTATCTTTTCCTCAAAATCTAAAAACACCCATGGGGAGTCAATTGCCCTTGGATATATGGTGGCCTCTTGACAAAATGTCTCCTTACTTCTGACCTCAATCAATATAATATTGTCATTGCAGCATCACGAATTGACCCATAATATACTTGGGCACAATAACCATAGGGAATTTTTGCAGAGATTAATGAATTGGTGGATTGCTAGAGTCAAATACCAAGCATTTGTGGCCTGATGGACTTGTGCATTCAACATGGTGTCTTGCATTTTGCATTCCAAGCAGTAGATAATTATATGTGTGATGCTTGTAGCACCACACTACTTATAAGGTTCTTCACAATTTTTGTCAAATTATAAAAGACTGAGATGTATGTCTTCTTTATGTTTTTTTGCTCTCTCTAAGTGTCCTGGATTGTTGGATCTACTCTTGAAAATCTCTCTAAATCCTTCCTAACATGCTTTGATCCTTAAATGGAAGGATTAGAGAGATTTTTGGTTCATACCCTTAGACATCCATTGCCCTTTCTTGTGCCTATAAATGGAGAACTCCTTCTCCATGCAAAGGGCTGAACATTTATAAATTAAGGCTTTTGTTGGAAGAGAGGAATCTCTGCCCAATTTTTGTCTCAGCCACTCAACACTTTCAAGACATTTAGGGCAAAATCCTCTTTAGAATTCAACATCTCCTTTTATATTGAGCAATCTCATCTTCTACCTTTCTCTAGAATAGAGCCTCAATGTGTATGTATAGACACCCCAAATTGCACCAAAATATGAGAAAATAATGAAAACATTTTAAAAATGAGATACATGTATCATTACATGTGTTTAACTTCAAAATCATTAAAACATGGAGCAACATATGGAATTTATGGTTAATTTTTATTTTTGTGTTCACTGTATAATCCATACAATGGTAACTGTAACCGTATGGGCAATACGGTTACCATTCATGCCTTTCGCATGAGCGCAAGTGGCAGCTGAGGTGGCTTCTAGAGGCTTTGGCTGTTGTGCCATGTCAACTACGCATATGGGAGATTAACTGATTTGCTATAATAGCATACATATGGTGATTAAAAATTTTAATCTAATAATAACTGTATGGTTTATACGTTTATTGACTAACTGTAGGAATCATACAGTTCTTAGCTATTTTTGTGAATTTGCAAGAGCCCTGGATCTGTGCTCTATTCACACTCTCTATCTCTCTCTAAAGGCCCTAGATTGGTTGTTTTACCCTTAGAAAGTGGCTGAATTCCTTCCAATTCATGCTTTAGGCCTGAATTGGAAGGATCTAGAGAAGTATTTCGCTCATGCCCTTGGGACTCTTTTGTTCTTCATTGTGTCTATAAATATGAGGTCTTTCCTCATACGAAGGGCTGAAAAATTTGGAGGCTGAAAGCTCTTGCTAGAGGAGGAGAGACTCTGCTCAAATTGAATCTCAAGCTTCTCAAGACTGGAAGGTTCTCTCAAGGTATATCTCTTTGTGATTTTCAGCAGGTGTCTATACATTTAAGCTCTTTCTCCTTCTACCTTTTTGTAGAATAAAGCCTCTTTGTGTTTGTAGCACTAAACCATTGATCAAAGTACCTTAAGCCTATCTCTAGCAGTAAAATGTAAATATAAGGTTAGGGGAAATGATCTATGAGATGGATCCTTTAAGATTAGAGCCTTTTTTGCTTTGATTTTGGTTTTTTTTTCCTTTTGATTGTATTTTAATAGTTGTTTTGTGTGATTTCCTCTTTAATTTGAGAGGAATTTCATGGATCTAGGCTCTTTCATAGCCTTAGATCTGAAATTCCTCCATATTGGTTGAGTTCTCACACACTTTACAAGTGCACACACTCACTTGTGTTATTTTCTCAAGCATAGGCATTAATCTCTAGATCTACCACGCTCAATAATGTAGATATGAGAAAATAGCCTTAAAATAGATCTCAAGACCTTTTGGTATTGTTTTTATTTGGTTTTTATCAATTGGAGAAGGCCTCACGGCTAGATCTCCTCCAATCTAATGAAATCTCATGCAAATTTGGGCTAATTTGGCTCAGATCTGAGCCAAACCTTTGCCCTAAACATTTTTATAGTTTTCTTGTTTCATTTTTAAAATTTTGAATTGGATTTAAAGAGCTAAATGCACAAATCAAGCACCTCTGTTGTGGTTTTCACTCAATATTTTCAAATCTAGAAAGAACCTGTACCTCGATTTGTTTCACTCATTACTTCATCCTCCGGATGAATTTTTGAGTGATTCGAATTGCATATGTAAGATTTGATCCTCTATTTTAATCCTATTCAATTTCGTGATTTTTAACCAAGCTATTTGCTATAAGCATTTGATTGAAGTTCAACAGTCTGTTTCATACAGATTGTTGAACCTGTCACTTCAACTAAGCATCATAGGCTCATTTGAATTCTGATTTGAATGATTTTAGTTTCTGAGTCTTCCTTTGTGAGTCTACTTTCAAAATCAAGTGGTTTCATAATTTTTGAGTCAATGTTGTGTGTTGTGTGTTGTGTGCTTGATTTACCTTGTACTGCTCAGTAGCAGATTATATGGTCAATCTCTGATGATTTTGGTGTCTTTGTGAGAGCATACAGAGTTCATATGGGTGAATCTGATATTGAAGTCTATGTCATTCAAAAGATGACACTTCCTACTTCATCCTTATTGTTTTTCATGAATTTATATGAAGCCAATTTCTACGAATAGACTTATGAAGTAGTGCTAGTCATCACTGTCACAGTGATAGATAAGCCATTTTGAACAAGTACAGCTCTCTTGATTTTGATTGAATTTAAATAAATTTCTTACAATGTTTAGTATATTATATGACCTTTCAAAGGGCTTTGGTTTCATCCAATTTGGTTTCCAAATGAGTGAGTTGTGATCATTTGAATGTGCACAACTCAAATACCTTTCTCTACACAGATTTTCAAATTTGTTTTAATTTGATCTTTTCTTAAATTTTGCTTTGATTTTTGATTTGATCAGAAGGTCATAACTGTGATAAGGCCTCAAAGAATATCCAAATCAAGTGGATTATTCTCAAGGTAAATCACACAATTGTTTGTATTCATTTGCTTTGTTTTTGAATGGAATGTATATTTGCAAGCAACCTAGAGCATGATGAGACCTATGGCAGCTATCTTGTGTGGATGAGTGGGGGTGCTTAATATCTTCCCCACTCATAACCTAACCTCCTTACCCAATTCTCTAGTGTAGACCATGAATTTGAGCTTTCTTTGGCTCATTTTTTACTGTTTTATGCACACTTTGGTGACCATTCATAAAAAGACCCCTTTGGATGGTGGTGACCCCTTATTTTTATCAATTCTTGCATAGAATGTGAGGGATCCCAGCAATTCCCATGGCCCCACAACTAGTGACTCCGATGGAAAATTGTGGGGTTTAAGCCATGTTTCTTTTGTTTTTGTTTTTCATGCTTTATCATGCTAAAATGTCATTGATATGCTTATGTGTTAATATATGAGATTATTTGATGTTCATGAGCATGCTTACATGTGGATTTAAATGCTTTGGATACTTGTATTTGCTTTCTTTATATATGATTTCCATATCATGCCTCGTTTAATTTGAATAAATGTGCATGGCTTTGAAAGAGTGGCAAGGGATGGGACATTGTGTGAATGTCTACTATTATTTCAAATGCACTTGAGTACTTTAAACCCTTTGCACAAGCTACCTATTACCTATAGGAAGTTGAACCCAAATGTGTGTAGCTTGACGCACATAGGTCATGACTTCTAAAAACAAAAGTGAAAACATTCACCCTAGATCTCTGGCTAATGATGTGCTGGTATTATAGATATGTGTATGTGAATGTGATCATGCATTAGGCTAGAGATCTAGGTTGCCTTTAAGCCAAAACCCAAAATCTCAACGCATGATGTAATGACCCAGAACCAGGTCTGCCTCTCCAAGGCACAAACTCGTCCTTGGCCATCACAGGTTGGTTTTTCGACCTAATTGTGAGACACAGAAATTCAATTAAAAGACTTCCTAATCATTACACGGGGTTAATGAAATGAAGGAGTCGCCATCATTCAATTTTAGGTGTGAATGGACACCAAAATGATCATAAAAGTAAAAATAGTCAAAAGTAACTCTACTTTAAGGTTAAATCTAGAGAATGGGTAAGGAGATTAGGTTATGAATAAGGGAAGGTGTTAGGCTCCCTATTCATTCACACAAGGTGGTTGCCAAGTGTTGTCCATGCTAAAAAAATGATTGCAAGAAAAACTCAATCAAAAGTATAAAAAAAAAGAACAAAAAGGGTGTATGATTCTTCCATATGAATGGCCCAATTAATTCTGGACCCTCTATATAAATACACCATTTCTAGGGTTTCATGATTGAATAATAAATCAAAATAAACTCAAAGAAAGTAAATCTAAAGCTAAACTTAGAAAACTAACCTTAGGTTAAATCATTGAAGCCTTGTAAACTCAACATGATACAAGTTGAAATCATTTGAAAAATACATTGAAGAATAAACTTGTAACCATTTAGGGTACAGATCTAGGTTAGATCTCTCATTAATTGGGAGAAAGAAGCCAAATCCACCCATGTTGATGAAAAAAACTCAAAACGGGAGAGTTTAGACCATATGGTTCTCTCTCAAAGATTGAAGCCATTTTGAAACCATTTCATGAAACCCTAGAGATTATTTTAAGGCTTTTGATTTCAGATCTACCATATTGATCATGGTAAATCTAAAAGTCTAAGCCTATATTAACCAAAAGAAAGAAATTAGTGAAATGGGTGTAGTTGTGTGAAAAATCAAAATTTTAGGAGGAAAAAGAGGATCTAATGCTATGAACAGCATAGATCCATATGATTCGTTCAGATCATAAAAGTTCAACCACACACAGAATATTAACAGACATACAAAGGATAAAAAAGAAAGGTTCTAATCTAGGGTTCCATTCCTATTCTCGTTTCCCCTAGCTCTCTCTTCACGTTTTACGGCTAGAGAGGGTGCTTAAGGTACTCAGAGGTAGGTTTGGGGCTACAAGCACAATTAGTTTTTTATGCTACAAAAAGGTAGAAGATGAGACTAACCCTAGATTTAAAAAAAAAAGAAAAGAAAAGAAAAGAAGAGAGGAGAGGCTTACCTTGTTTGCTTGAGATAGTTGAGAGGCAGGGGTTCCCTTCTTCTCCAGGAGCTCTTCAAGCTTCAATTTCCAGCCTTTTGCTTGAGGAGAGACCCTCTATTTATAGGCAAAGCCAAGGGTATAGGAGGTCACAAGGGTATGCCAAAGTTTGATTCTAGATTCTTCAAACTCAGTTTTAAAACATGAATTGGAGTAAATCTATGAATTACAGAAGGTAAAAAAGGGAGGCTGAGTCTCCTAGAGAGAGGTATGAGTGGTAAATAAGGCTCAGAATTCGAGCATTTGTGAATTTGTGCAAAATGAACGTGTCCGCGTATACAGTGCGGTCATGTTTAGTCCACACTATATATGCGGACAAGTGAAAACCGCACGTACAGTGTGGGCGAGCTCCGTCCGCAAACAATATGCGGACAGAACAAAACCGCAAGATAAGTGCGAGCAGCACACATTTGTATAGCCTTGACCCTAGCTGCACAGGGTATATTTATTTACATGTAATATCATTTAAGTAAATGTCCTCGTATTTTGTAATCTCCATTTACTTAAGATATTACATATAAATAAGCAAACACCCCCCATTTGAATCCATTAAAAATAGCTCCAGACCCAAATTCTAAGTGAATAAAAAGTCAACTTTCCAGTTCAAGACAAAATTCTGATTTTTCAGGTCTGTTAAAAAGATTCAACATGTTAATACTAAAGTATTTGTCAAGATTTAAAGGTTCAAAAAATTCATTCATGCAATAACATTGCTAAAAACTTGATTACCGAGAAAAATTATCTTGAAATTTTGCCTAAAAAAATATTTCATTTTTTGGGGTCAAAGTCAACCGAAAAAGTTTGACTTTGCGCAAAAGATTAAATTTGGGTCTTTTCCTTTGTATTTGTGGATTCAAATGGGTTAAGGATCTCAAACCCATTACTAAGAATTAAAAATTCCAATAAGATATTCCCCTCCTTCAAGATTTATCAAAAATCGTATAATTTTGGGGTGTCTACATTAATAAAATGCGGATAATTTAAAACTTTTTCCTACCATGAGTCAAAGTGAGATACAGTTCATACATGTGCATAAAAAGTGTACAAGAAACGGTGCTGTGGTGGACTATAAAATAAATTATATAACTCTTTGGATATTACAAAATATGGGTTCTAACACTCATCTCAAGGTATAGGGTTACAAGTCCAAAAAGAAACTATAACATGTACAATAGAAATGAAATCCTAAGTGAGCCTATAATAGTCTTCCTCTTTATATCCAATAGCTTTCTCCTTTCCTCTATCCCCGGTCCGGTCTTTCACACCAGACGTAGACGGATCTGAAAAACAACATGAAATCCGCTTATGAAACGAATGTCTCAGTAAGCAATAAATGCATGTTCAATGAAAACACAGTTTAGGCATATTTCATTCAATAAAACCATGACATGTAAGTAGTTTTAATACTACAAAATCCATGGCAACTTAGTGTCATACAAATAGTGCAAGCATGTGCATCGGTGTACAAGTAATCCATTTAATAACAATCCTTTATTCAAATCTTATTACTTGTTATCTAGGGTGTTTAGTATATAATGTTCATGGCCCCATCTAACTTCACCGATTCCACATGGTGGCTAGGCATTTACGCCGATTACCCTTGACGTATAGGAATCCATTGCCAATTCCCCATAGCAAATAGGCATTGGCCACCGATGTTGCTTGGTGCCGGAATGATATACAACATAGCATGAACAATAGCAATGTCACTTGGCCATGGCATCTATACAAACAATCCTATTTAAGTCTATGAATCCATAACTTAAGGGTTCATTATGCTGATGTGTTCATTCATCAATTTCACAACAAGTATAACATGCATATAACATTTCAAATTTCCAAGCTTTGGTGGCGAATGCTAGTTCACTATGCCCAGTCAGAGTAAACAATAGTCCACTACCCCTAGCTGAGGTGAAACGCACACACTACCTACCAATATTCATCTTACCAAAGGTTGTCACTTGGGCCAATGCCCTCTTGCATATCTCATGGAACCTGGACCATTGCCCTTTCATCTCATACTAACAATGAGTGGCATGCTAAACGAATGGGCCAATGCCCTAAAATATATTGCATGCTTACAAGATAATCAATGATAACAAAATTTCCCCTTTCAACAGTAAATCTTACATTCCATGGCTTATTTGGGCAACCTACGCCTAAATTCTTGGGAAACATGTGCAACTTGGTTTTGGTTCTTGATTTCTACTTCCAAGAGTCGTTTGGAAGGTGTTCTAATTGGAAAATTAAATTATCCCTTTTCTATAAAAATCTGGAACACAAACTCTGTAAGAATCTTAATTTAGGAAAATGTACCCAAAATCCTTGTTATTTGAAATTTTGAGATAATTCTAGTTAGAACACTTCCTAGACACTTAACTCCTACTTATACATAAGCTAGATTCAAATAAAAACATTCCGTCGTTTGATTTGGGCTAAAATCCAAGTTTTCAAAGAAATTGATCAGGGCTCTCAAAGGGCCGCTCGAGCCTGCTTCTAGTGCCCAAAAATTGCTCTCGGGTTTCTATATTTCGGGCAGATCGCTTGCACCAGCACTCAAGCAGCCATGCCTTAAATCCAAATCCTAAAAGGCCGCCCGATACCTCGCTCAAGCGGTAGTTCGGGCGCCTGGAACTTCTACAGGTCACGAAAATCCGAACTTTTGTGATTTTGCTAGGGTTTTCGATTCTCACTACTTTTTACGATTTTTAGGTTCTAAATTGACTCTAGCATGTGTGGTTACCTATTTCCTACAAAACCCCCAACAAAAATCCCTCCTATTTGCGAAGATGAACAATTTCACATTCAAACCCCAAATTTCCTCTATTGCATACGAATTTGGGCAAAATGAGAAATATAGGTAAGGGTGGTGTTGCTTACCTCTTGCAATCAACTAAGCAAGCTTCCCAGCTCCTATTGCAACCCACAAACTGCACCCTTGCTTCCTTTTTGATTGCTTTTCACAAACCTCCAAACTTCCAAACCTCCAAATGAAAATGCCCTCTTGGGTTTTCTCCTTCTTCCTTTCTTGCAAGAACCTCTCTTCAAATGGGTTTAAAAGTAAATGGAAATGATGAGGGGGAGAAAATGAGGATAAGAAGATGAAGAATAGAGATGAGAGTAAAGAGTGGAAGAGAAGAAGAAGGAAATGAAGAGAAGGGAATGGGAGTTAGGTTCATATGAATGGGCAATGGGCTTTCCCATACTCAGGCAAAATTTCCCCAATTTCTCCAAGGCCTTTCCAGTTTTACCCTCTCCTTCAACACCAAGCTTATTTCATCCTTGCCACTTCACCTATTGCACACTACAACCACTACTTAGCTATTCTTTCACACATTAGTAAATTAATTTGGAAATCCTAGAAATTACCCAAAGAAGAAAAGCTTACCTTTATACATTACTAACAAGCTGGACTCAGCCACTTGGCTGGCTTCAAGTCTGGGCTTCTCCGGCTTAACCTATACAACAAGTTACATTGTTTAGAGTGCGCTAATGGTATGGAAATCTGGGGTTTCACACATGAAGGTGGAGTTACACGTTTTTGACAAAAACAAAATATATAGGGGATTGGGTTTTGTAATTGAAAGAGAGTATGCATGATTTGAAAGAAAAGGCATGATATGGATATCATGTATAATGAAGGTAAACGTAACAAGGTAACCTTCTTTTTCATTTTATTTATGAACTACTTGCCAATTTTATAAGTCATGCTCATTGGTGTCCATTTGCATAGGGATTTATTTTCCTCAAGGAAGTATTGTACCCTAGGATTGGTGTAGCCTATAAAAAGAGTTTCAAAATTCTTTTTAGGTGTAATTAATCTCACCTATATCCAAAAAGAGGCAACATGTTGTCCAAATTCCATGCATTTGCATGAAGGGTTACGAGTCTTACGAGTAACCTCAAACCCTTTACTAATCCCACAAACTCTTCCACACCTTCACCAAAGCTTGCTTGCTTCTAAACTTTCAATTGTTCAACACCAAAATTGAGATTTCGATAGCCTCAAATAATGCAACTTTCTTCTTCTTTGTTTCTCTCCAGCTGCCAAGCACCATACAAAATTACAAAATCAAGCTTTCATAAACTCACGCCCACGTCAGCCTAAAAACCCAATTTTTATTAGGAATTTTTCCATGTGACGCCCATCTAGGCTACTACCCCAAATCAGCAAGTAGGATTTTAGTAATCAATTAAAACATCACTTACCCCCTTAAAGCATCATCTCACCATTGGATTTTCATAAAGATTCCAGATCATGGCCTTCCATGTCATCACCTATATACGGATAATTCAAACAAATTAGTAAATCCCCCAAAATCTTAGATTTTTTTTAATTAATTGCTAAAATTTCTAGATATTACACCAATTGAATGTGAGGATTGGGTAGATGGCCAATCTTTGTTGATTATGACCACGTCCATGGTTCTCAAAGCATCCACAATTATTCAACCATGACTTTGTCCACAAGATCTGCCTTGATTGCTAATAGCAGAGAAGGTAGTGTTTGTAATGAGACTTGGGTTGCTTGAGTATTTTGTTCAAGCTTATGTTCATGATTGAGAAGTGAGTAGCGATCAGTGAAAGTGATGGGATCAGCCCGGAATATAATGGCAATACAAAAAGATTCATAATCAGAGCCAAGACCGGAGAACGCATATAGAACTAAATCAGTGTCTGAAATCGGTTGCTGAAATGAAGAAAGAGCATCAACAATGCTTTTGATTCGTTGAATATAATCTGAGATGGAAAAAGAACCGTGCTTGATAGTCTGAAGTTGATAATAGAGATTCAGTATTCGAGAGTTTTGTTGTATTTTTAATGGTTTTTAAGGGCTCAAAATTTCCTCTTGGTGTTTTGTCTTTTAGTGTTTGTCTCTTGTGGGAACTAAATAGTCCTACATTGGAAGTTTATGAGAACTTCCAATGGTTTATATTGAATAGTGGGAACTAAAGGGGTGCAACCCCTAAAGTGAGAAACTGTTCCTTGTTGTCGGGGTTTCTTTGCATCACGTGCCGCTGCCGCCGTCCGGTCGTGGCGTGGCGTGGCGTGTGTGTGATGATGTTATCTTTTTATGCTGAATATTAATCGGTTTTCTTTTGCTTTCTAAACTTATTCATGCTGAATAAGTTTATTCCAATCATCTCCATTCGTATCTGTTTATATCTGTTATTAGTGCCTGTTGATCATTTGTTCATCTATTATCTGCTACTGTTTCATTCACTTCACATATCCGAGTTTGGTTCCCTGATTTCCTGTTTGTTCAATCTGAGTTTCTGGTTTGAATTCTACTGCCTATTATTTTATTTACAGAACAGTTATCATCACGTTTATTACAACAAGTTTGATGGGCTGTAAAGGTAATTTCAAAAGCAGTCTAGACAGAATAAGAAATTTGTAGGCCAACAACTTGAGCAAGTACAGGCTCTGTGAGAGTTGCAGTGATCCAACTCAAAGCATTTGATCAATGCAAGAACATGTAATATATTTATGATTGATACTTTGCTCGGAGGAATCTTGCTCCATGGATTTGGTTAGGAAATGAGCAAGTTCAGGATAGGAACCATCAACATATTTCAAAAGGTCTTGAGTCTTCAGGATTATATTAAAGAAATTTGATTGAGCCAAAGAAGATGGTTGGAACGATCCAACTTAATAGAAATTAGATGGGTCATGTTGTTTAAAGATCCAACAGTAGAAAAGATATCAGGAACTACAGAAGATGAGCTTGAAAAGATAGCTATTAGTGATATAGAAAAATTAATTGAAAAAGCTTGAGGAAATAGAGGCTATAGGAGAGGATTGTGGTGATTAACTTATTCTGATGACCACTTTAATACCATGAAAGATGAGATGAAGAATTTTGGTAACCTAATCTATTGGGTTTACCAAATATATATAGATCACTATGTGCTGAGAATCTACAGGTATTTGGAAACTGTAGATGACCATTTTTTATACTTGACATGTCACTCATATAACGACATGTCATGGATTATTTGTCACATGATGGAGACAGACTTGCCATAGATTATTTGTCACGTGATAGAGACAGATTTATCATGGGTTATTTGTCACTTGATAGAAACAATAATTAAATGTAGCATGGTTTATTTATATTAAATGTGAAACTTATTTGACATATTGGAGTGGAGATCTCCGTCTTGGGCGAGAACCCACTTAGGGGTGATTATTTGGTGGTCCTTAAGGTATGGTGGACACAAGCATGGGAATCGTGGGCAGCCAATGATGAGTCTTGCTTACATGTCGACTTAAAATGATGCAGACATTAAGTTATCTACAATATCACATGTTAACATGTGGGACCCTATGTGTGCCAATCAGAGAGCTCTATTCTTTATTATATGTAAAGATTATTTTCTCTTGTTTTATTCTTATCTTGAACTTAGACATTTTTAAGGCCAGATTCATGATAGACATGAAACATTCTTGAAGCCTCAGATGACAAGTGTTACAATCCTAGAGACCCCACACCTTCTATAAATATGAGAACTCTCTTCCATTTGAGGGTCCTTGATCTTTGGTTTATTGGATCAAGACTAGATCCTTAATTCCTTGACTGCTAAGAGCAATACTTTTTCTTCTCTTTCTCTAAACCTTCTTCAAGCCTATCGGGAATTCTCTAGGTCCACCTTTGGGTTTCGTTATCTTCTAAACGTTTTGCAACCATTAAAGGATCTCTATGGCTTAGTATACATCAGGATCATTTGAGTATCTTCTGTCTCTCATTCTCGACATTGCCTACCTATCACGCCTTATCGACTCCAACCCTGTTCTATTTAATAATGGCATGGGAACGGCTGCTAAGTTGCCGGCTTAGGCCAAAGTTGGACGTACCTTTCCTACTCAGAATCGAGATTTGAAGACACATTAGTAGCATTTTGACACTGTGAAGACAACATTGGACACATGGATTTGGATCCAAAATAGGCACCTACAGAAACATTACAAGTAGAGATTTTACATGTATTAGGAAACATTACAATCAAAGGATATACACAAATCATTGAGGATATTTTTTCAATGAAAGATATCTTTTAGATTACACAATATCTTTCTAAGAATTGCTAACGTGCATGTTTGTCTTGGCTCTGTTTTGTTGGTTAGATTAAAATTAAATCAAATTATAGTACGTAAGACAAAACAGACCAAACTAACTAGTTTAACCAAAAATCAAAAACTGAAATCTGAATTTCGGTTTTTTTTTGTGTTAATGATGTCTTAACCACAAAACTGAAGTGAATTAATTAGTTCGAATTTTCATTTCTCAAATCGTAACTGAAATAGATTGGAAAAATTCTTTGCATGGTTGGGTTTTCAATTTCAGTAGAACCACTTGACACCTCTATGATGCTATCTATATTGAATATATGGTATCTCTTTATTAGCTGATAAAAGATGTACCAAAACGGCGATTGGTTTTGTGTCATGGTGAGACTTATTTATTCAAGTTATGAATTGAAACATTTATCTCTTTAGTGAGATTTGTGAGGTGGTTGGTCCCATCCTTGCCAAAAGATTGAGAAGTCTTTAAATCTCGTGCAATTACCCTCACGGGTTTGTAAGCCACATAACCAAGGTGTTGCATGCCCTTCACTTTTTTTTTTCACATAAACATTGAACATTCTTGCTCCCTCACTTTTGTGGTACACCACAGATTGTATAAAAGCTCTTATAAGAAATATGCCTGAAGCCATTAATGAAGAAGATGCGTTTGGAAAGACTGCACTACACTATGCAGCAGCAGGAGATTCCACAAAGATAATCCGCTTGATTATGAAGAAGGACGTTTCATCTGCATACATAGCTGATAATGATGGTAACTCGCCTCTTCTTATTGCGGCAAGTTTAGGCTATTATAAAGCAGTCCTGTCTATACTTGATTACTGCCGAGATTCAGTTGAGCTGGTCGACAAGAGTGGTCAGAATGCAATGCATCTCGCTGTTACAAACTGTCACCACTTAAGAGTTAGAAAGTTTTTAAAAATACCGATATTGAAAGAGCTTTTGAATAAACCAGACTTTGATGGAAACACCCCTCTGCATCTTGCAAGCAAGAGGCAATACTATTTGATGGCGAAAGAACTTGTACAAACCAAATGCGTGGACTTGAGGGCCAAGAACAAGGATGGTTTTAGAGTTTTAGACATATGCGAATCAGAATGGGAGAGTTCATATCAACAGGTAATGAAATTGAATTGGTTCTTCTATGCCCATTTGTTATCAAAAACACCACTTTCCAATTCTACTCAAATTGCAGCAACTATTATGGACTTTCCTTACAAGACGAAAGGCATCTTGGGGCGGAAGATTCTTCTCAAAGGGTGATCCTTTCAGATTACGACCTACATTCTATCCCAAATCTAATGTGAAAGAAATGGCCAACACCCTTTCGGTGGTTGCATCACTCCTGGCCACCTTAACTTTTGCAGCTGCCTTTGCAATCCCAGGCGGGTACACTGACGATGGTCCCAATGCAGGTGTTGCCATACTTGCAAAGAAGGCTGCATTCATGGCCTTCGTGTTGTTTGATACAATTGCCATGTGCTGCGCTGTGACTCTGCTGTTTCTCCTCATCTGGGGAATGATGGGTGACACCAAATTTCTACTTCGAGTGGTCGGTTATGGTGTATACTTGCTTGGTTCATCTTTTCTTGCCACATTGGCTGCCTTCGTAACAGGTATATACGCGGTGTTATCTCCAAGGTCATTATGGTTATGTGTCATTGTTATCCTCCTCGGTTCCAGTGTTCCCTGTTTAGTGCTATATTTGCGTCTGCGTACCGTTGCTTCTATCAGCAGTCAGCACCCTCCCAGCATTCCTACGGGGCAAGACAACAGGCCCCGTACTTGACCAATGACTGGTCCAAGGATGAAATGCATTCAAATCTTCAGTTTGGCACCAAACCAAACTTACCAGCCTAATTTTTCTTGATATAATTCCAAAAGGCTTATTTTCATTCGGTAAAGCTTGTGTAATATATACTCTAGTTAATTAAATGTGTTGAAGAGTTCTATACGAATTTGATGCCTTTGTGAGTTGTTTTAAAAATAAAAAAAGGAGGAATTACTGGCGGGCTTTAGGAGTCCTCTTCTTCCCCTAACAAATCTCATTTCATTCTTTCTTTTTCTCTCTCATCTGTTCCCCCTTTCTTCTCCATAGCCCTTTCTCTATTTTCCCGTCCTTCTTTGCGTGAATATCTCCATATCTCTTATTCTCTACACGTTCTATCTCCTATCTCTCTTTCTCTCTCTCTCTCTCTCTCTGCATCTCTCTCTCTCTGTGCATTTCGATATTGATTAAATTGGTATTTGAGAGCTGTTTTTTTTGGTGTTCTTCTTGCATCTTGTGCTTCAAAAAATGGAGTTATGGAGCTAATCGAGCTGTTGTAAAACCCATTTCTCCTTTTGATTGTCTTTTTGGATATAATCTCTCTCTTTTTCTATTTAACTCTGCCTTTGTATATCTTGTTATTGATCTTATTTTTTGCTTACAACAAATCTGGATGATACATTGTACTCTTCAAAGAGTGAAATGGCCGAAGCCCGTAGGAGAAATATCAAATGTTCAACAATAAAAATGAAATCGCAAATAACTTCCTTAATCTCGTAGACTAGAGCTCCTTAAATTTCCATTACTTGAAATCCTGTCACTGATCCTCCCTCCATTATATACAAAGTTCCTCGTGGGGAGATATAGTTTTGCGAGGGACAAAGCTTCTACTCTTCTGGTCGATCTTTTCAGAACTTATGGAAGCACTCTTGTCGGTGTGCGAGTAATACATCTTAACTTGTAGTCGAATAAATTGCAACGAACTCTCTATGCATTTCTGGTTGATTTCGAAGAGAATCACGAAATTGCTTCAATTTCATCTGATTTGTATTTTGCAACGATCTGTATCACTGGTGAAAATTTATTTCTTCGATTACTTCTAATAAAATTGATATTTAGACTATTACATCGATCGAGATATTTACAGTTTTAAAATTGTTTCTCTTTCTTAGCCTCTGTTGTTTCCATTTCAATTTCGTGCACAGAAGGTTGCCTTACGAGATTATCAAACAAGATCCACAACTACAAAAGCTTCTGTGAAATATCAATCAATGAAAACTCATAAGAGAATATAAAATTTCTTTTTGAATCTCCTTTTCCAAGATGAATCCAGTCGTCCTTTGCTTAATTTGAGCTAAATGCTCGTTTCTTTTGTACCCTTTAACAGATTCAGATAGACAACATGCAATCAAGCTTCTCGAAAGGTTAGGATTGCAAGACTGCTTCGATCGAATCATATGCTTCGAGACTGTCAATCCGAACATTTCGAAATCCACCAGATTGGATGAGTTCCCCGTTGTTCTGAACCTTCAATAGACGCCATGAACTTTACGGCTTGAACATTTCGAAATCCACCAGGTCGATCAACGTAGCAGCAATTGATCCTCATCATTCTTTATGGCTCGAACACCTTATCTGATCTTATTTCTTCCATTTATTTTAATCATGAATTTTGTTTCCCCCTTCCTTCTGAAACTTCTTCCCTGTAATCGTCATCTCCAGCCATTTGTAGATGACAACGTTCGGAACAGTGCCACCGAGAAAGCTATTGGACTTCGCACCATTTTTGTAAGTTTCATTCTTTGGAATGCCAGTATAGTGTAGTGTTTCCCTTGTGTTTGCTTACTCAAGTTAAGGGGCAATGGTCGAATGGGGAGGGGCAGGGGCAAGTCGGGTAGCTACTAAATTTTTATTAAAAGTGGGGGATTTTGGTGGCGGTTTTTTTGACCGTTGCTTAAGAGAAAAAATACCGCCACCAAAAGGATTTAGCGACAGGACCTTTCGTGGTGGGCGTTGTGGTGGACCCGTGTTATTTAGAGGCAGGCTTTTACCTTTCAGTGACGGTTTTTGCCCGCCGCTAAAAGTCATAATTTTGTAGTGTAAGAAATTATTCTTTGTTCACCTAGCACTTAGCCTCTCGATTGTCAAAAACTCATGTGGCACTGCACATGCATTGACACAAATCCAATGGTCTCTTTGTAAAAAGTGGTCGTCACCATCCATGAGATCTTGGTGTAGATGGTGACCAAAGTATTCAAAAGTAAATCAAATGAGTCAAAAGTAGGCTCAATTATTGGTTTATACCAAATTTTAAGGTAAGGGGATTAGGTTATGATTTGATTTTATAAAGGGGCTCAATCCCAAACTATATATCTCAAGGTAGAACCTTTGTACATTTAATCAAGGGTGTCTTCCGTGCTAGATCTTCCTCCATTCAAATGCAGACAAATGACATGAACCGAATTACAAAGGAACCATTTGTTGGGTCCTATTATCAACTTATATAAAGTAGAATCATTGTCATGGGCCTAACACAACCTCGTTGTTGTCTATGGAGGCTTCGTATGTTGCTTGGTTGTAAGAACTCGGTGCCATGTTGTGAAGCTCTCATTCAATTATGTTCCAAGGTCATTGAGTGCTACGGAAAATATGTTACTTAGGGAGGGTGAATTGAGGGGTATGTGTATTTGTAACTTTGATCAATGTTATAGTTGTCATTTCTTTACTTTCTTCGTTACAAAGGTACTCAACCTGTTCATTTTTGGATGTTGAGTATAGGGTTTGTGATGGGTCAAATATTTATCCAAATCCGATCGGAATTTGATCCGAAAATGTCGAATTTTGATATGAGATACAGATCCATGATTCGAATACAAATATGGAATTTCAAATCCGACCGAATTCAGATTCGAATTCAAATATATACATATCCGATCCGAATAGTGTAGACACCCCAAATTGCACTGCATAAAATGTTGAATAATTGGCCAAAATAATGAAAAAACAAGTTTTCTTTTGTTATTTGAAACAGAAATTCGGATAAGAGCTTTTGCATGTGTGTCGGATACAAATAGATTGGTTTGTATCCGACATTATATGTCGGATACAAAGAGTAGTGCTTGTATCCGGCCTGAGTTGTCGGATACAAATGTTTTGTTGTAAAAATTGGAAAATTCCGAGGGTTTTCACTTTTTTACTGTTTTACACATCTCTATGAGTGGGAATTCTCGAAAATGGCCTTAGGGTTTAAGCTGGGGGATTCTAGACACATCATTGTGTCTACCATTAGGATTCCCCCTAACCCTAGCCTTTGCCTATAAATAGGAGGCTTCTCCTCAAGCAAATGACCAAGAGTTTGAGATTGAAGAACTCCAAGTGGAGAAGGGAACCTCTGCCCCATTGCTTCCAGCACCCAGGTAAGCCCTAACCTCCTTTTAATTTTTTGTTTTTAAATTCTAGGGTTAGTTCTCTTCTTCTACCTTTCTATAGAATAATGGCCTACTGTTTGTGTTTGAAACCCCTTTCCCTACTCAAAGTACCTCGAGACTTTCTCTAGTCGTAAAACGTGAAGAGAGATCTAGGGGAAACGAGAATGGGAATTGACCCTTAATCATAGAACCCTCTTGAATGGCCTATTGTTGTGTGAAACCCCATTCCCTACTCAAAGTACTCCAAGATTATTTCTAGCCGAAAAGGGCGAAGAGAGAACTAAGGGAAACGAGAATGGGAATGGAACCTTAGACATAGAACCCCATTTGATTGATGTACTTTTAATGATATATGTTGTGATGTGTGGATTAATTAAAAGAGATGTTTTTTTTCACATGCACACATCTCACTCGTTTTGTCAGGATATAGGCTTGTATTTTGGATCTATCGTGTTCATTATGATAGATCTAAAATAAATGGTCTTAAAGCAATCTTTTGATAATCCTGGAAGGGATTTTCAAGCAATCCTACCCTTGAGAGGAGGTTTTCATAACCTAATCTCTCAAGTTGGATTTTTTTATCTCAATACGGGTGCCTCCGATTCATATTCCTTAATCCATAGGATTCATGAATCGGATCTTTACCCTAGATGTTTCTTGAGCATTTTCTTACTGTTTTAGATGATTTTCAAGTGATCCCAACTTTAAGAGAAGGCGTTCATAGTCTAACCTCTCGAGTTGGGGTTTTTGTCTCATTACGGGCATATTCGGTTCATCCTCTTAATCAATGAGATTGATGAACCGATTCTTTACACTAAATCTTTCTTGGACATTTCTTAATGTTTTCCAATGAATACAAGCAAGTTCATTTTTGAGTAGAGAAGACCTCATGGTCTAGTCTCTTTGTTTTGGGCATTTTTGCCTTGTTTTGGGTGTTTTGGCACTTCTTCTCTAATCAATGAGATTTTTGAGCCAAATTCGTCCCATACATATTTCTGGAGGTTCTCCAACATTGTTCAAATGATTTTAGTTCGGATTATATTGATCATGCACACTTACCCACTGTTTTGGGTTGGTTTTACTTGAAAATTTCGAATCTGGACAGCACCTGTACAACATCTTTGAACACTCATAACTTCATCATCCGGATGAATTTTGGAGTGATTCCAAAGACATGTGAAAGATGAGGTTGTCTAGTTTTTACCTGTAAAAATTTATTAATTTTTATGGAGTGGATTTTTGGCACCATTTGATCAAGGTTGACAGGTCAGTTCAGGCCAGATTGCTGGACCTGTCACTTTGACTGAGCACCATTTGCTTGTTTTAAGTCTGATTTGAGTGATTTTGGTCTCTATGTTTTCATTTGTGAGTCTACTTTCAAATCCAATTGGTTTCAAATTTTTTTGCTTTTATTTGTATCTTGTGTGTTTGATTGACTCAGAACTGCTCAATAGCACAACTCTGGGATAATCTGTGATCTTCTGGGCCTGTTTGGGGGGTCACCCAAGGCACATTCGGATGAAGTTTTGTATGGGGCTAGTTTTATTTGAAAGATGGCATTACATACTTCATTCAGGCAAAATTTCAAGGATTTATATGAAGCCAATCTCCACTGTAAGCACCTCATTTTTGCGCTCCCAGAAAGGCCAGAAATGCAAAGCCCGGCTAAAAGATCAAACCCTGAGGGTGGAAAGTTGACCTTTTAATCAGATAAAATTTGGCCGCCTTGATCTATCCCATTTGATAAAGAATCCCGACACGGTTCCAGCGCAACTGGGTTTGCAGGAATCGGAGTCTGGATGAAGGTTCTAAGGGTAGTCAAACTTAAGGAAAAGCCAAGAGTTGACTTTTCCTCGATTTCCGTGCCAAATACTTTACTTCAGCCCAATGGATAGAGAATCCCGACAGGGTTCCAGCGCAACTGGGTTTGCAGGAATCGGAGTCCGGATGAAGGTTCTAAGGGCAGTCAAACTTAAGGGAAGACCAAAAGTTGACTTTTTCTCGGAATCCGTGCCAAGTGCTTAGCCCCATGTTATTAAATAGAGGGCTCCGATACGAGTTCAACACAATTGAGTTTGCTCGAATCGGAGTTCGGGTGAAGGAGATATGATCTGTCGAAGTTTCCGAGCAGCAAAAGCCGGAAACTGCACACGTGGCGCAGGAACTGCCCACGTGGCAGCCAACGCAGCAAAATATCTCAGGGACTAAATCTTAAATATAAAAAATTCGTACGGGCGATCCGTAGATATCAAAAAGGGTCAAATCGGTCGAATCGGTCAAGTCGAAGGGCAAATCCGTAATTTTTCAATTTGTATCCGGTCACATATACCGGATACACTGCCTATTCTTCATGGCCGGACTTGAAGGCCGGATACATAAAGGCGTTCGCGCGAAATCCGCACCACTAGGCCGACAGATTCGCGGCGGCATTAAATTTCAAAATGATTAAGTCATGTATCCGGCCTGAGTTGCCGGATACAAAGGGAAGCTAGTGTATCCGGACTTGGAGTCCGGATACGAATAGGCCTTAGTGTATCCGGCCTGAGTTGCCGGATACATTAAGTTGCCTATAAATAGCAAAACAGCAGCTCAGTCCGGGGTTGGCCTTTGTTTCTGCGATTTTTGGGCTCTCTTCTCTCACCCACTCCCACTCGAATCTCTTCCCTGCCAACCCCATTTGCCTTCCATCACCTCCCCATACCACCCCAAGCCATTCTTGGCTTCTTCTTCTCCTCTCCATTCCTACTGAAACCAGAAGGACTTGAGCTGTTGTTGGTGCTGCAAGGAGGTTTCCAGCTGCTGCATCGCCTCCAAGGGACGTCACCACTTTGCACACGAGGACAAGGACCTCAGGTAAGAATCCTCACCATATTGTCTTCATCATATATTAAATTTAGATTTTTTTGGGGGTATTTTCTTCTCCTTGCTTTCTTGTGCTGCATGGTCTGTTTTTCGCATGTTTGCTTGCATGCATTTGATGTTCCCTTCATGGCATGGAGCCCCCATACGTAAGAAACCCACTTGGGTTCCTCTAGGGAAGTACGGGAGTCATTCCTTCACACATATTCATGTCCTTTAAAAATGCTATTGTTGGCTTCATTTCAAGCTCTTGGGAGGAGCATGTTCCTTCCCATCTTATGATCAAATGTACCCCCATAAATCCCCCTCCTCTTTCCCTTCTCTGGAGATTTCGTGATGAGCCATAAGCCTAGGTTTAAACCCAGCCGGACATCCCGTTTTTGCTTGAATTTCTTACTAAATTTTATATGTGATGCATGAGAATGTGTAGACATTTCAGTATGTGGAGCATGCCTTTGTTTTGATCATCTTGATATGTTGTTAATATAAGAGGAGTCATGCATGCAGTTGTGAGAGTCTAAAGACCGAATGGGGATACTTGGGTCCCCATTTCAAAGGGCTAGCTTGACCCAAGATGACAAGGAGGGCAGCAAGTCCCCCCTCATTGCCTTTGCCGCAAAGTCCAAGAAGGAGAAGCCAAATGCGGCTTCTCCCAAACCTGGGCATACGTGGGCCCACCCTGGGGCCCATGAAATCTCAGAAACCCCCTGGAAACAGCCCGGATGGTAAAAGTCCCAAAAAAGGCCATTCCAGGGTGATCCGGCAACTCAGGCCGGATCACCTGTGACCCTTGTGTATCCGACCATCCTGGCCGGGTCACCTGCAGACCCTGTGTATCCGGCCTGAGTTGCCGGATACACACAAAACTGTGGTTTTTGCTCATTTTGTGATCCTTTGCCGAATTTTGAAGTGATGTGCACTAAAACCATCGAACCAACAGGGTTTCCGGGTCATCCGGAAACCAAGCAAGGGACTCGGACCGTCGGCCCAACTCGGCACACTTGTGGGCCTTCCAAGGGGGCCCACCAAGCCCAATGAACTCCAAAGCATGCTAATTAAATAACTTAAGTAAAATGAACCATGTGAACCGGGCGGGCCAAACCCAATGCGGCCCACCCGTGCCTTTTAATATGAATGAATGCATAAACTGCCTGGTTTGGCCGAGACCAAGGGCTAGGGCCTGTCGGGCCCGCCAAAGCCCGCTAACCGGACCAAGTTAGGGTGTAAACCCTAAACTTCAAAGAATTGGGCTTTCAAGCCCGAAACTCGGATCACGGGCCCCAAGCCCAGTGTCCATCTTTTGTGAACTAAAAAGATAAAGTAAACTTGCTTGGCCACCATGTGGGCCCACCTAAGGGGCCCGCAAACTCATCCGGCCCACAGTTGCATGAAAGCCACTTAAAGCTCCTAACCTGAACCTTAATAATCAACTCATTAGCCGAAGCCCACAGGGCCTCCCAGGATAGACAGAGGCCCACCAAGGGCACACGGGCTAACCCAAGCCCACCAAGGATACCATGGGCCTTCCAACGGGGCCCACCCAAACAGGCCCAGATCGCTTAAGGATAAAGCAAAGGTAAAATCCATTAAAAGGACCCACACCACTCAGGTGGTCCCACCAAGACCTAACAAAAATGCATGCTGGATTAGGAATCGGGTGAGAACCAAAAGTGAGAAAAGCTGACTCAAGTTAGGGAACCCACAGGACCCGTCATCCGACGGGGTGGATTGGGGTGTCTACGGACTTCCCCAGCCCGCAACCGAGAACCAAGACTTAGAATCTCAAGCCGCAGACCCAAAGCCCTAAATAGACAAGATTAGGCATCCAGGTGTCCGCCTGCACCCCATCAGGCGGTGGCGACTCCGAATTCACCCCGTGCCGCGTTTCCCACGCGCGCTCATCCACAAATATATTTCCAAATTTGTCCACTTGTCACTTTTATCGATTTACAACAGCAGATTTCAAATGAGCATAACTCTTAGGATTTTAACCGGATTTACTTGAAAATTTTCATGAATCTTCTATTTGTGCTAATATTCCAATTGGCATTGGTCTTATTCAATTTGAATTTGATTTGAAAGAATTATGGTCAAATGATTCCATCTTTTACCGAGTTTTCCGGATTTACCTTAACTTGCTTGTATTCAAGTTTCATTTGGATTTTCATTAATTGGCAATGTCCTAGAGGTGATTCCTTCACAATGAGAGTCTAAATTTCAATGGACTTCTCATATAGAGGAATCATACATGTGTTTAATTTTTCTTAAACCTTTTTGATTGTTTTAATTAGCAAACTTTCTTTGTTTTGAGTATGAACAATACTTGGCAACCACCTTGTGTGGATGAATGGGGGTGCCTAACACCTTCCCCTATTCATAATTTAATCCCCTTACCCATCTCTGGTTTATTTTCTTTTTAGGGTTATTCTCTAATTTTGCTTTTTCATTTGATTTAATCATTTTCGGTGCCCATTCACACCTAAAATGAATGGTGGCGACTCCTTCCTTTCTTTGGAGCCCGTGTGATGACGAGGAAGTCATTGGGTTGATTTTCCTTGTTTCACAAATAGGATCCTAACCAAAATCAATATACTATATACAAACCCAGACTAGAGACACAGGTTAGACCATTTGTAAACTTTGTATAAACCATGGTTGAACCAACCTTATTTAAACAAAAAAATCAAAGGGTTTCAACATTTGTGAGAAATCAATTTGCCCTAGCCATTGTGAATTCAAATTGAATTCAGATTTCGGTTATTCAGATCAGTCGAATGTTGAATTTGGATGCTATATATCTATTCAGTTTTGAATTCAAATTCACATATAAAAGATCCGTTTGATTTTGGATTGAATTCATATATCGGTTTTTTTTTTTTGGATTCAAATTCAGATCATAGAAGATCCATACCGTATTTGACTCATTGTTAGCCCTAGTTGAGTATTTTATTAATAATAATAGATAATTAAAATTTACCTCTTTGAGGTTTTTAAAACTAGGGGATTGCACGTGCTACGCGCGTAGCAAATTTATGGGGCCCACTTAGATAAACAGCCTACTCTAATAGATATCATGCCATTCTAAATAGGTAGTTACAATGTGTTTAAATTTGAAAATAAAAGAAGGTATAGTGGGGGACTGTTTTGTTTGGGGAGAGCAATGTTCTGAAAAAAAAAATGGAGCCAGAATCTGTGGGGAGTATTCCCCCTCTTCTCTTTACTAATAGTATATATACTAGTTTACCACTTGAGGTTTGTTGTAATAATTTCTGGTTTCACCAATGGGGTCACAAGAGGAAAAAACAGAAATTAATAACTTTGCCCCCTTTTTGAATACCAAGTCTTCACCAAGCAAAGAGACTTTGTAGAAAAATTGAATTAGATGGGATACATTATGGATCTTGGAAGACATGAAAGGCTCCAAAGCAGGTTACTTTGGGAAAATTATGAAAACCACCCACGTTTCTTGTGTATTTATAAAAATATGCATTGAAAATTCAAATGTTAAAAAACATGCAACTTTTCCCATATAATTGTGTTTCAGTCTGAAATCACTACAGATCGATTAATCGCATACTTTGTGATTAATTGACAAAATATTCAATTACACCAATCGAACAATCAACATTGAGATGTGTCGATTAATCAAGTGGTAGTTCCAATTAATTGAAAAGTCATGGCGATTATCAAAGATTCATGATGAATTAACATGTATTCATGGATTATTAAACTTGTATCTTTCGAAGATTTAAATTGTATTTTATGATGATCATGCTTGTTTCCATGATGGTTAACCTAATATCTTAGGTTTACGTTGTATGTATCCCACAAAGATCATACTTATATCTGTCAATGATTCATCTGATATTCTTGAAGATCTAACATGTATCCTTTGATGATTTGAAATTTCAATTAACCGGAATCTTAAATCGTTGTTTTGTGATTAATCGAAAGGTCTCTTGTAGCACCCCAAAACCAGGTCCACTCGGTTAGGGTTCATATTGGCTCTCGAGTGCTAACTTAGGGCCCAAAGCATGATAAGTCACCTTATAGAAACAGTCTAGACAATTATAAACCTAAATTAGTATAAAACAGCTATATAACAGCTGTAATAGCAAGATTGTGTGAAGACTTTAACACCTAATTAATCACAGTTATGTATCAACATCAACTCATCCAACAAAAGCAATGATCAAAAGGGATTTCTCTATCACTCATTCTCTATCACAGCAGTCATATACAGACATCCAAAATACATATGTACAACGACACTAAAATACATCCATGACATCAAAAGAAATAATAGACTGAACTACAGACCCTCAGGGATGATAATAGTCCCCTGGTCTATACGCCTGACCTCCTTCACGTATATTCCTAGATCGCTCTCCTGGTGCTGAAAACAAAACATCGAATAAATGGGTAAAAACACGTGTGAGAAATAATCTCAATAGGAAGTAATATGCAAAATGCAGTATTATACTAAATCATGTTATGCAATTTGAAATACAACAAGATAAAAGTTTTTTCAGAAAACAATGCTAAAACCACAAGCAAGCATCCTTATCATAAGTGTGCTATATATAATAAAAAAAGGAAATTAAAATAACTTATACACCATGCATTCAGTTTAAAGAAATGCAAATAAGGCAAAAATAGTCTAACATAGCAAGTAGGACTTATGTCTTTGGCAAGTCTATAAATCAAATTAAGAAATAAGTCCAACTTTTTCCACCTCATGATTTACTAGAAGAAAGCCTGGCAATCTCCCTACGGAGCACCCCCTCCCTGGTGTTGGCAAGCACAACACAAATACAACACTGATCCAGTACCAATCTCATGTTAAACTTGATGAGGGAACCACGCCGGGTCTATGTACCTCATTCCAATATCATATCAGATGAGGGAGCCACACTGGGCCTGAATTACCTTATCCCAACAAGGTTGTCGCTTATAGCGATTGGACTTAAGTGTTAACTTGACAAGCCAATACCATAACACTTACTAGCCTAGGAATGGATCCATACCCTGTCTATGTACTAGACCACAATATACCAAAGACATTAAGAAAACATAACAAGGACAAGAAAATAATTGATTACAGTTGCTTAATTCATCATATGACAACTAGTGGAATCCCACATCTACAGTAATATTATAAAACCCCAAAATTTTGAATATAGTAATATAATAAATAAAATCTAATTATTGGAACAATAAGTTAGATAAACCTAAAAAGAATTAAAGAATAAGGAATTAATCCAAATATTGGAGGATTAACAATATTTTCCAAGTATATATATATTATAAATTAAATAAATGATCGTAATTACGATTTATTGGGAATTGGAATAGTAATTAAATTAATTAGAAAATTAATTTTAGATTTGACCTTTATTAATAGTTATAGGAAAAGTGATGAATTAATTTAGAATAATTGGTAAAGTAAGTTAAATATGAAGTTTGGGAAAGATAGGTATTTATCCAAATGTGTATTATAGCGAAGAATACTATAGAGAATAAATTTGGAAATTTGAGAAGAAATCGAATGCATATATATGAAATTATCAAAAGAAGGGTATTTTGGTCAATTCCTACTCATTATTAGTAAATAATTAAATATACTAATTAGATTATTATTAGACTTGAGAAATTATGTTAGACCTAAGTTGGGTCTAAATTGATTATTAATAATGATATTTATAGCTTAATAAGTGGGAAAATGGCATATTGGTAATTATAGTTGATTAGGAGCCTTAACTTGAGGAGATAGGGAATTTTGGGGAGTTTTAGTAATAACTAGAAATAGGGGAATTAATTAGTACGAAAATTATGAAATAATAGTTTCTCTTATATTAGATTTAAGAAAAAGAAAAATTAGGAGGGGTTACTGAAAAATAGAAAGTTTCTAGTGTGGTTAGTTAGAAGGCTTCCAAACCCTATTAAGACTTTAATTTTGGTGAGCCTATAAAAGAGAGACTTTAGGGAGGAATTCTTTTAATCAAATTGTGTAGAGGAAAAAGGGGAGAAATGAGGGCTCTCATGTTTGGGGAATTTAGAGAGAGAAAGTGTTGCAGACGTTTCTGATCAGCGTTCATTAAAGTGATATCTAGAAAAATCCGACAGTTGGATCGTTTTCAAATTTGGGGGTTTTATTCATGACTGGTGGAGCTTATCTGAACGGTGAAGATGGTGTTCTGAGGTCTAGAGGGGTGCAATAATAGCACATTTCGGTGGTCACTTGAATAGATGGATTTTGCGATTTGATGCAAGTAGTAACATCCCGTTTTGATTTATCGTTGCATGATTTTGGGTTTAATTGTCTGGGTTTGATTTGAAATTTATATATGATGTGTAACGCCCCGAACCCGGGTCAGTGCAAATCGGCGCCCAACCCGAACCCGGATCGCTACTGTGACAACCCCAATTTAGTTCAACAACCAAATCCGAGGTGTTACTGGCCCATATCAAATACAACATCAATAACATACTAGACCAAAGAATTTAAAATCCATTCTCTTATTATACTATCAGAGTTGCGGAAACAAGTATGTGCGGAAGTGTAGTTCAAAATCCTCAACTGAACATAAAGCTTGACCATCAATCAGTAATATCAAAGTCTGGTAAAATAACTGGGTACTATCTCTCTCATCTCTCAATACATCAACCCAATGAATAATAATAGTCCAATCAAATGTACTAAGTCTATAGCATTTATCCACCTCAGACAAGATCTGGATAATAGTAATCCTCTGGTGAATACTCAGCTATCTCTCCCTGGGAGTCTAAGAGATCCCCCTCTCGCGTATCAGCTGAAAAAAATATGGAATAAAAGTAGGGTGAGATACGAATATCCCAGTAGGTAACACATGCATGATTAAACAGTTAATATAAGTAAAGTAACAGTTCATGCACGATTAAGCAACATCGACTAATCAGGCTCGCATAATCATTTATATCATTTGTGAACACAAAACAGCTTGATAAACAGTTTTAGAAATGACTTTCAGCAAGTTTTAATATAAGAATCCAATAGTCAAATTAGTAACATAATTCACACATTGCCAAGATGTACTAAACAGTCACATCCGATCGATATCCCAATCACATGCCTCCCGCATGTATACAATAATAATACCAAGTGTTATGATTTCAGTGTCATTGTAGGACTCACAAAGATAGATAAACCTTTTGAGATGATTCTCAACCAATTGCTATACCACCGTGCGACTTAGGAGCAATGTTACTAATGATACTCAAGTCCCATGCAGCGCAGCTTAGACAAGAGCCGTAGTCACTGACTTATTGCACACGTACCCATCAGAGTTGGCATGTACCACTAGCATGCAGCACCAGAATCAATACATGGAGATGGTCGCTTATCCACATGTACAGGGAATCACCAGCGGCTCACCGGGGTGTCCCTCCAGACATAGGACCTTCCCAGACAAACTAACTTGCAAAGGAAGCGCGTCGCATATAGGAGTAACTCAACCCAAATGACATATCCCTCAGCTATCTAGCCACGACTATGGATCCATAACCAGCTATGCCCACTAGACTCCAAAATTCCCTAAAGTATCATATTTCTATAAGGTTTGGTGCCTAGCGGCATATAATGATTATATCTGTACATTTACTTCAATATTCGTTCATCTGAATTCTCTTTATAATGTATTCTGATTTATAATGTCATTTAGAGGTGTTTTGATAATCAAAGTGTAGTTAGGCTTTTCCAAAATCACATTTCTCAATTACCTTTGAAACTTGGCAACTAATGTCCTAAATATCTCCCTAATTTATTTTTCTGTAAAACATTGTTAGGACGGCACATCAAACCTTCTTGAATGCTACTCTCAGGTTTCTTTGCAGTTGTATTTTGCAATGAACGTTCGAACAACCACTCTCACGCTAGAGTTGGGCTCAAGCTTGGGTCAGGCTCGACTCTAAAACTCAGACTTGTGCTTCAGGCTAGAGCCAAGCTTGAGCTGGCCTCAGGCCCGAAATACAAAAATGCTTATTTTGACTCTTTTTTCAATCCGGTTTGAACCACAACTCCTAGAACCTATCCTAAACACTCTAAACCACATTTTGGCACAGAATTAGGCCAACTAGATATTCAAAACCTTACAATACTTATGTTGTCGCAAAATTCAGTTGGCTGATGTAGGTAGATATTAAGGTCACAAAAGAGGGATTGAATCCAAGAAAGAAAGGTAGAAATGCATAGTATTCTGCTTCAGCACTAGATCGAGAAACAGTTGCGTCGCATCCCAAAATATCAGGTTCTTTAAAACCCCTTCTTCTTTTTTTCTCTTACAATAATATAATACTAATATAGTGAGGCCCTCAAGGAAAAAAGGACGTGACTACAGTTTTCATTTACCCCAAATAGAAACCTACACAGATTTATATACAAACCTACATGTGAGTGAATGTGAAAGAAAACATTTAAATGTAAAACAAGATTTTACTAAATGAGACTGAATTTCAATAAGAAAAAATATTAGAATATATAACATTAAATAACAAAAATATTCTACACAATTCATTTTAAAATTTTAATAACAAAACTTATCTACTCTCCTAAACTAGGTAAACCAAACCGATATCAAGACATGCTATCCAAGGTACAATCCACTTCTTCATGTCTTGCTCCTGGTCCATATAAACTTGGGTACCTGCAAAATGGTAGGGATGAGCATTGCCCAGTTGATTTCATCCTACAGTCCAAGTGCCAATAGTAACTTTAGACTTGTAGAACAAACACCCATAAAATATAATGATCAACATAACAAACAACTTAAACAATTAAACATCCATCAATCTTAAATCAATAAAACTTAATACCGTGAAGTAAATAAATTCAGATATAAATGTATAACAATAGAGAGAGAAATATAAAAAGAATCCAATACAAATAACAAAATGCATAAGTAATGAATTAAATCCAAGGCAAAATACAGATGTACAACCAACCAAATACAATCTAAAACAAAACCAAGTGTCAAATAGAACTCATGAAAATAAAGGCCTCTTTATAAGATTATGTCCATAATCCCAATTGCTACCTAACGACTTATGTGCGAAGCCCTACGCCTCGAATATTGACTTATTGGAGAGTACCTAAACCTAATATAGGTATTTGGCTGGCAAGTACAATCCAGTCCATTAAACAATAAGCCAAATTCCAAAATAACCAATAAACCTCACTTCATGGTGGCAATGGATTGCTGCAATCATTTCCCATTGGAAGACCTCTCCCCATGGAAGCAACGGGTACTGGTCACCACGGATTAATTAGATAAAGATCAACCCTACTTTCATTATCTAGCTATAGTCTGGATCCACGCATCCCAAGCTAAGCCTACCAACACAACAACAACAAAACAAATTCAATTTCCAAACCAATAACCAATACCATAACAAATGGTTCCAAAGCCAGTGAAAATAGGCCAATACCAATTCCAGATGTAAGCACATCTTTCCCAAAATATTTCCATGCCAAAATCCAAATCATGTTCCAAATAGTTCATAAGAAGAAATCCATATGTTAAAAACAAAGGTAAAACATCCAAATGATGTTCCAAAATCAGTGAGTTTAATATTAAATTTCCGAACTAATAAAATAGAAGTTTTAAAATCCAAATACCAACTAAAATTTGGCCTGAGGTTCTAAATATCAAATATAAAAATATAAAATAAAGTTTAATAAATTTTTATGTTATTTTAATCATGCATAGGACAAATCTGCCCCATATGTACAACTAAGGTTCAAAGTCTATAACTTGGTCATTTCTTAACCAAATTACAGAAAACTCGATTCATTTGATTTTAACTCATAGTATTAAAATAACCTATGGTGGATTTTGCAAATTCTATGTAGTTAAAGAATTATGACATTTCAAATTAAACTTTAATGAAAATTTTGTGCAAACCAGTAAATAATAAAAACTAATTTAAAAATATCAAACGGCAAAATATTTTTTATTATGAAACTAGACATAAAAACCAAACAACTTTCATGAAGGTCATGTGACCCTAATCTATATCTAACTAGGTGTAAAATTCTATTCATTTGAAAAATAACTACGTGCAGAAATATGGTTTTCTTGGTTTTCCAAATCCTTTCTAAGTTCTACTCTGTTCTATCCTATTTACTTCAAACCATTCTAAAAATAAATTCTCAATTCTAAATCATCCCTAACCATTCAATATCAAAATAATTGAATCTAAACATGGAAAGCTAAGAAATCATAAGAACTCTCAACCAAAACAATATTAAAAACAAAACTTCCGTAGAAACTATTTAAACCAATATTAATCAACTTCCAAACATGCTATATCAATTTGAATCTTGAAAACTAAATCTCTATATCATATTAAACCATAGAAAACCGCCATTCTATTGTTTTGAAATCATCAAAGTATCAAAAGCATCTACCAAATCCATCCAACATAAATATTTGCTGACTAAACCAATAAAAATGTGCAATATAGATTTTCCAAAGTTTGTTACTTACACATAATAATGCAAATGTAATTCTAAAACTAAAGTAAACTAAAGTATATTCAAATTAAAACATAATGATGATAAATTTAGAAATCCGACATCCCTATTGGAAATAGACTGTAGATTCACCTACCTTTAATCGCTAAAATCTATCTTTGTTTGAACCAAAAGAGCAGTCACGTTTTTGCCAACTTTGGATTATTCTAAAGACCTAGCTCCAAGCAATATCTTCACCGTTATTGAAGAACTATATGTTAGGAACTCCTCCATCAAACTTGAGCTCGATTGGATGGTGGATTGTTTTCTGATTGCGTTTTGATGAAAGCTGGTTAGAAAAATTCTATAGCAGTTTTCTCCTCTCTTAAATCCTTTTGTTCTCTCTCCCTAGATTATAATTCCTCCTTCTTCTCCATCTTCTTCATGCCCAAGCTCCGAGGGTTTTTCCACACGTTCAGATTTCCATCAATAGAACTAAAAATTCTAATAATAAACTAGTGTTCGCTATATATTATAGGATCTTACAGTTTCCTACTCCAACTACGTTATCATGTTTCCTACTTAGATTATAATTTACTAGTCTTTCCTAATCCTTCTAGAAATACAAGTTTGCTTTTGCCAAAACACATAATAATTACACATTTCCTCATTGTAACGCCCCGGATTCGTGTTGTTCATTAAGGATATAACACGTCTCATAGAGTGTTATGTATGGGCCCATGATATAGATTCCCACTCAAATTTATAAAATGGGACTTATACATCAGAGTGTGGAAAATTAAATCTACAATAGAAGCATGGGAAATTAATCCAATCATAAAAGTCACCAAATCAATCAAATCTGATACCATGCAAATCCCAAATCAAAATACAGGTTTTAACAATTCAATTCCACCAAAATAACCTACAAGTCTATGGGATGTAATAATCTTCCTCCCTATATCGGTCCGCAGGCTCTACCCCGGTAGTTGGCACCTCACCAAGAGTATCTGAAAACAAAACAAAACGTATGAGACATGAATATCTCAGCAAGTTGCATATGCATGCTGAAAACAATTTACATTAGTTCTAAAACATGCCACGATAAAGAACGATAGCGAATAAACAGTAGTGATACATCTGGAAATCTGAAATTGTGAGACATGGAAAAATCACCTAACGTGATCTCCTAATTATCACTTGGAATTCAATAAAACATGGAGTCGCCATCATACAATTTAAGGTGTGAATGGACACCAAAATGACCATAAAAAAAAGACAAAATAGAGCTAAGTAGCTCTAATTCATGGTTTTGTCTAGAGATTGGGTAAGGGGATTAGGTTATGAGTAAGGGAAGGTGTGAGGCACCCCTTACTCATCCATACAAGGTGGTTGAAATGCTATTCATGCTTATCAATTGCTTGCAAACACAAATTTACTCAAAAGCATGTAAAAAGAGACAAATAGATGTGTGATTCCTCCATATGAGTAGTCCAATAAATTCTGGACTCTCTCTATGGATATATCACCTCTAGGACTTTATGATCAAGTAAAAATCAAATTAAAACTTAAAGAAAAGCAAACTAAAACAAATCTGGAAAAAATCAATAGAAGATGAAGCTATTTGAGCTTGAAAACTTCAATCAATCATAAATCATTCAAATAAAATTCAAATTGAATGAAACCAAAGCCATTTGAAAGCTTATGTTAAGTAGAAGACTCAGTAAAAATTCCAATTAAATCTGATTAAAATCAGAAGAGATATACTTGTTTTAAATCTACTATTGTAAATCAGTAAAAACGGTGAATAGCCAACTTTGAAAGCTTATTCGTGGAGATTGGCTTCATATAAATCCTTGAAAAATTTTATGAATGGATTATGAGGTGCCATATTTCGAATGGGATAGGCCTTATACAAAACTTCATCCATTTGTGACTTGTGTGCTCTCTCAAATATGCTTAGAGGATCACAGATTGACTCTGTAATCTGCTACTGAGCAGCTCAGAGTCAATCAAACACACATGACACAAATCAACTTGAAAACTCTTGAAACCACTTGGATTTGAAAGTAAACTCATAAATGAAGACTCAGAGATTGGAATCACACAAATCGGAGTTAAATTTGGCATTTGGTGCTCAATCAAAGTGACAAGTACAGCAATCTAATTTGATCTGACTTATCAATTTTAATCAAAAAGTTTGAAAAATTGGTTCCATATAAATTGCTCAAATTATACAGGATTAACTTAGACATCTTCACCTTTCACATGACTCTAGAATCACTCAAAAACTCATCCGAATGATGAAGTTATGAATGATCTAATACAGGCTACAGGTTCTGTCCAGATTTGTAAATTCAAGTAAAAGTAAGCCAAAACAAAGTGTGTGTGTGTTTGATCTACATGATCTGATTTGAAATCATTTGAAATGAGTTGAAAAACATTCAGAAAGATTTAGGGCATTAATTTGGCTCAGATCTCTCATTAATTGGAGAGGAAGTGCTAAATATATCCAAATTAGAGCAAAATGCCCAAATAAAAGAGATTAGACCATGGGGTCCTCTCTAGAAGATGAAACCACTTGAAATCAACTCATAAAGTTTTGAGAGATTGTTCTAAGGCTTTTGATATCGAATCTGCCATATTGAGCATGGTAGATCTAAGAATTATGCTTATTTTGCAAAAATCAAGTGATATATGTGTGGTTGTGTGGGAAATTAAAATTTTAGGAGAGAATTGAGATCTAATGCTATAGAGAGCATAGATCTATGTAATTCCTTTAGATTTTGCAATCAAAACACATACAAATAACAAGCACACAAAATCAACATGAATTAATCTTAGATCTCATGAAAATTGGTTCTAACCTAGGGATCCGTTCCAACACTTGTTTCCTCTAGCTCTCTCTTTACGTTTTACAGCTAGAGAATGTAGACACCCCAAATTGCACTACAAAATGAGAAAATAATAAAAACATGTAAATAGAGCTTAAAACAGGTCAAAAATGCATAAAAATTGAATAAACAGGCTTTGCTCGTATTCTATTCACGGGCCTGTCGCGCCCGAGATCTCTTTACGGTCAGGCGCACCTGTGAAAACTATACGGTCACCGTTGGACCGTAGTGTATTTACGGTCACTAAAGACACGTGAGAGTTTTGTCCTTCTTTCGATTTCCGAGCTTTATCTTTAGTCCAATATATCTTTAAATGAGCGAATTAAGTATTTTATTCGCTGAAGCCACCTTGGTTGGCTATGGATGGGCATTATCTCTGTATTTCACTCTATCTTAAAGACCAGGCCATATCCTTCTGGACCAACCTTGCCCCTGGGTGTGTCTATAAATAGAGGCTCTCTCCTATAGCTAAGGGCCACGAAATTTTGAAGTCCAAAGAACTCCAAGGAACTCCAAGGAACTCCAAAAGAAGAACTCCTGCTGCTGCCTGCTCAATCTAGGTAAGTCCCCTATCCCTTTTTAATTTTCTGTCTTCAATTCTAGAAGTAATAGGATCATATCTATTGCTGTAGAATAAGGCCGTATCTGTTTTCGTATTCCTAAACTTGTCTCTATGTACCTCAAGAGTCTCTCTAGCCGTAAAACGTGAAGAGAGAACTAGGGGAAAGGGGAACAGGTGGATCCCTAGAATAGAACCCCATATCTGTTTTTTCTTTTTTTTTTTCATAGAATAAGGCCTTTGATTGTGTTTGTATAACCAAACCTATCTCTAAGTACCTCAAGAGTCTCTCTAACTGTAAAACGTGAAGAGAGAACTAGGGGAAAGGGGAACAGGTGGATCCGTAGGGTAGACCCCCATGTGCTCTAATCTGTGAGATGTGGCTGCTTTAAATATCCTGATCATGTTTTAATGCTTTTTATGATGAATCTGAATGAATACATGAATCCATGATGTTTATAGCATGAGATCCTCACTTTTTTCCAAAATTTGGATTTTTGCCACTTTTGCACCTATAGCACTGTTTTCGTGATTTTTGTGATTTTAGGTTAGGATCTTGGATTTATCATGATCAATATGGTAGATCTGGATCCAGAAGCCTGAAAGTAAATTCCAGGGTTTCATGATATGGTTTTTAAATTGTTTTTCATTATTGAGAGAAGACCCTACGGTCTCAGTTCTCCCCTTTTGGTGTTTTTCATCAACGTGGGTATTTTTGGTTTTGATTTTCAGATTTAATGTGAAATTTGAGCTTTATCTATGTCCTGGACTATTCAAGTTCAATTTTGAAATATTTTATAAAAATCATATTTTTCTAGATTTCTAGAATTTAGCTTGAAGCCAGATTTTTTGATTTTTCACTTTAAATTGATTTTATTGGATTTTATCTCAATTTTATTTTGATCATGAAACCCTAGGAATGGTATGATCATGTTTGATAGTTCTGGATCAATCAGACTATTCATATGAAAAAACCATATATTTTTGCCTTTTTTGTGATTTTGTGTGATTTTTATAGCAAGCTTTTTCTTTTATTTCAAACATGAACAATACCTGGCAACCACCTTGTGTGGATGAATAGGGGTGCCTAACACCTTCCCCTGTTCATAACTTAATCCCCTTACCCATCTCTGGTTGTTTTTTTAGGAGGAATATTTTTACCCTAAAATTTTCCTTTTGTGCTTATTTAATATTTTGGTGTCCATTCACACCTAGATTGAATGGTGGCGACTCTTTGTTTAATTTAATCCCGTGTGATGATTAGGAAAACATAATTTTGATTTTTTCCCATGTCTCACAGAGAAGGATGCTTAAGATACTTTGAGTGAGATTTGGGGCTACAATCACATATCAGGCCTTATCTACAGAAAGGTAGAAGGAGAGAGTGTGCTTGAATTGAAATAAAAGAAAAGAAGAGGGTAGGAGCTCACCTTGGGTGCTTGAGAGACTTGAGCAAGGATTTAGGCAGAATTTCCCTTCTTCTTTAAGAGCCTTAAACTTCCAAAATTCTAGCCGTTTGTTAGAGGAGAGGCCCTCTATTTATAGGCAAGATCAAGGGTAGAAAAGTCCTAAGGGTAGACACAAAAGTGTCTAGAACCTTCCAACTCAAGCCTAAGGCATGAATTGGGGGAATTTGGCCAATTTCGAAGGCCAATTTAGAGAATTCCCACTTCCTAGACAGAGGTATGGACGTAAATAAGTGAAAACTCGTGGGGTTTTTCAATTTGGAATAAAGCACTTGAATTTGACAACTTAGATTAGATACAAACAAAAATCTTTGTACCTGAAATAATATTTCAGATACAAAGAATATATATGTATCCGAAATATAATTTCGGATACAAATAAAATGGCTTTTATCCAAAATATATTTTTGGTTCAGGGCAAAAATGATTCTCTGCACAGCTTCTGTATAACCTTGGCACTTGCCTACACAGACAATACTTATTTACATGTAATATCATTTAAGTAAATGTCCTCGTATTTTTTAATCTCCATTTATTTAAGATATTATATGTAAATAAGCAAACACCCCCTATTTGAATCTATTAAAAATAGTTCTAGACCCAAATTCCAAGTGAATAAAAAATCAACTTTCCAGTTCAAGGTTAAATTCTAGTTTTTAGGTCCGGTAAAAAATTCAACATATTAATACTAAGGTATTTATCAAGATTTAAAGGCTCAAAAAATTCATTTATGCAATAACATTGCTAGAAACCTGATTACCAGGAAAAATTATCTTGAAATCTTGCCTTAAAAAATATTTCATTTTTTGGGTCAAAAGTCAACAAAATTCAACCGGAAAAGTTTGACTTTGTGTAAAAGATTGAATTTGGGCATTTTCCTTTGTGGTTTTGGATTCAAATGGGTTAAAGGTCTCAAAGGCAATTCTAAGACTTGAAAATTTCAATAAGATATTTATCTTCTTCAAGATTTATCAAAAATTGTGCAATTTTGGGGTGTCTACAGAAATCAATACAATCTCAATAATATCATAGGTTAGGTTCTAAAACAGCATCATTATACAAGTAATATCATGGTCAATGTCATGTCATTTTCTTAGATTGAGTAATCAACATGCCAAAGCAACATCCACACCTCTATGTACACAGTTCTGGCCTACCCACGGTTTCAGAACTCTAAAATGATGACATGCTTAGGGTTTCGTCATCCAATGTCGGCCTACTCCAGGTTTCGGCATTGACAACCCTGCCTATTCAAGGTTTTGGACTGCTCTACACCGGTCGTGGCAACACTCATGGCCAATGCCATTACACTAATGAAGCAAAAACATCACATTACTAAGCTTAGACATGGATCCAAGACAAGCTAGACCAGCAATAAAAACAAAGCCATCAAATCAAACCGATATGTATTCCAACATGTAAACCAACACATATAGCTCAATGTGATCAAGTATATAGCATGGGTCACTCAGGACCAACCCACTCCATCATGGAGACACACTTACCAGTGATCTCTATGGTCTGATTCCTCCCTCTTCATCCGACCAGAATTCTTCAACTCCAATTCTGTAATAGAGATTTAGAGAATCCTCTTCTCCACTCTTCAAATCTTTTCCTCAAAGCTCCTCTCGACTGCTACTCCAAGTTCCAGGTTCAATCGACCAAAAATTTCACAACTCAACAAACACTGTATATACATATGGTTGGTTGTTGGCGCCCAAACCAATTAAACTCATGATCAGCCGCATGCTCGCCCACCTAGTTTCCTACATAATCAACCTCTTTTAATTATATGATCGAGTGCTTGCCACCCCACCAAACTATTCGTACTAGCTCTTTAAATAAATCCATTAAATTTAATTATAATACTTAATATATATTTATGCTATAAATATAGCAAGCACTTACCTTAAATAATATCTCTCTTCAATTAGACTCTTCAAATTCCCTAAATACCCTTGCTCCTCATTTCCTGAAATATCCACCAAAATTTACTTATTAATAATATTAAATAAATCCTCAATTTTTTTTGCAAATCAAAATCTGGGGGTTTACACTCATTTTCGATGTATTTTTATTCCCTATTTTTAAATATTACCTAATCACCTCATAATCTTACTTATTTCACAATTTAAGGCCTCTAATCAAGTGCTATTACCAAAGGTCCTTTTACCCACTATTATGCCATAAATCTTGTGATATAAATTCAATTTAAACTCAAATTAAGTCTAATTAAATTTTCAAGTCTAATAGTTATTCAATTAATCAATTTATTAGTTAGGCTATTTAGGAAATAACTAAACTATCCTCAAGTGAATTTCTAGGTTATAAAGGTCGGCTGCTTTTTAGAGCACCATGGGAGTAAGTTGTTACGGAAGAAGATGCAAAACCCAGTGGTAGAACAACGATCATCAAGATTGCCAGCCCAATTAGGATCACAGTAGGGAGCCAAAGTCTGTTTAGCTAGATATGGGTGTGAGGAAAAGGCCATAATCAATAGTGCTTTTAAGATAACTAAGAATTTCGTTTCACAACTTCAAAATGGATGATAGTAGGATGTTGTAAGAATTAACAGACCAGATTTATAGCATAGGAAATGTTAGGACGTGTAAGGTCTACGATATAAAGTGATGTCAGAAAGTGGGGGAACCTTCATGAGCATAAAGTTTAGAATGTGTGGTCATAGATGTTGAAACAGGTTTAAAACCAAGCATGGAACTACGATCAAGTAGATCAAGTAGATCAAGTAGCTCAAGTGTGTACTTTCTTTGGGTAAGAAGAGTATAATCTGGAGAACGATGAACTTCCATACCAAGGAAAAAAGACAATGGACCAAGATCCTCCATGTCAAATGTGTGAGAGAGAGATGATGAAAACTTAAATGATCAATACCAGTAGTATCGCTGCCCGTAATGATAATATTGTTGACATGGAGTAATAGATAGATGCATCTATGTGAGCAATGTCGAATGAAGAGGGAGGAATCAGCTTTACTGTTGAACAAAGCCTTGTTGAAGGAGTACAGATTTGAACCGATGGTACCAAGCTCAAGGGGTTTATTTAGTTATTTTAGCCCCCATACAGAATTTTATGAAGCTTGCAAACATTGCGAGAGTGATTTTTATCAACAAAATCGGAGGGCTATCTCATGAAGACGTGCGAATTAAGAATGCCATGTAGAAACGCATACAAACGTCTAGTGACGGAGTGGCCAAGTAAAAGTTCATGCTAATGATAGAACTAGTCAGATATGGAAAGAGAGCCTTTCTACATTGTCTGAAGTTGAAAATAGAGATATGGTATTTGGGAGTTTGATGAGGCTGCAAAGGTAGTTTCAAGAGCAAAACCCAGACAGAATGAGAAGATTATAGGCCTACAACTTGAGCAAGTACAAGCTCTGTGAGAGTTGTATTGATCCAACTCAAAGCATTTGATCAATGCGAGATCGTGTAATATATCCAGGATTGATACTTTGTTCAGAGGAATCTTGCTCCATGGATTTGAGGATATTTTTACAGAGAAAGATATTTTGTAGATTATCCAATATCTTTCTAAGAATTGCTACCATTTTTGTCTTGGCTCTGTTTTGTTGGTCAGACAAAAATCAAATCAAATTACAGTAAGACAAACCAGACTAAACCAAACCAAATTAACTGGTTTAACTAAAAATCAAAAATTGAAATCCGAATTTACGATTTGCTTTGGTTTAATGATGTCTTAACCACAAAACTAAAGTGAATTATTTAGAATTTTCATTTCTCAAATCATTACTGAAATAAATTAGAAAATTTCTTTGCATGGTTGGGTTTCAATTTCAGTAGAACCACTTGACACCTCTAGAATGCTAGCTATTTGCTATATGGAATATATGGCATCTCTTTCTTAGCTGATAAAAGATGTGCTAAAACTGCGATTGGTTTTGTTTCATAATGAGACTTATTTATTCAAGTTATGAATTGTGAAATTTATCCCTTTAGTGAGATTTGTGAAGTGGTTGGTCCCATCCTTGCCAAAAGCTTGACAAGTCTTTAAAGCTGGTGCAATTACCCTTATGGGTTTGTAAGCCACGGAAGCAAGGTGTTGGCTTCACTTTTTTTTTTTAATTTGCATAACCATTGAAAATTCTTGCTCTCTCACTTTTATGGTACCCCACAGCTTGTATAAAGGCTCTTATAAGAAAGATGCCTGAAGCCATTAATGAAGAAGATGTGTTTGGAAAGACTGCGCTACACTATGCAGCGGCAAGAAATTCCATAATGACGATCCACTTGATTATGAAGGAGGACGTTTCGTCTGCATACATAGCTGATAATGATGGTAACTCGCCTCTTCTTACTGGGGCTGGTTCAGGACATTACCAAGCAGTTCAGGCTATATTTGATTACTGCCCAGATTCAGTTGAGCTAGTCGACAAGAATGGTCAGAATGCAATGCATCTCGCTGTTACAAACTGTTACCCCTCAACAGTTACAAGGTTTTTAAAAATACCGATAATAAAAGAGCTTTTGAATGAACCAGACGCCCATGGAAACACCCCTCTGCATCTTGCAGCCAAGAGGCAAGACTATTTGATGGTGAAAGAACTTGTACGAACCAAATGCGTAGACTTGAGGGCCAAGAACAAGAGTGGTTCTACAGTTTTAGACATATGCGAATCAGACTGGGAGCTTTCATATCAACAGGTAATCACCACCTAATGAAACTCTATGCTCATTTATTATTAAAAAAAAAAAAAAAACACTTGCCAATTCTGCTCTAATTGCAGCGACGATTATGGAATTTCCTTAGAAGTCATAAGGCATCTCGAGGCGGAAGATTCTTCCGACATATTGTTCCTTTGAGATTACGACCCACATTCCATCCTAGAGCTAATTTGAAAGGAATGGCCGACACCCTTTCGGTGGTTGCAGCACTCTTGGCCACCTTAACTTTTGCAGCTGCCTTTACAGTCCCAGGCGGGTACACTGACGATGGTCCCAATGCAGGTGTTGCCATACTTGCAAAGAATGCCGCATTCAAGGCCTTCGTGTTGTTTGATACAATTGCCATGTGCTGCTCTATGATTGTGCTGCTTCTCCTCATGCGGGCAATGGTGGGTGACCCCACCTTTCTAATTCGAGCGGTCAATATTTGTGCCGACTTGCTTCGTCTATCTTTTCTTGCAACATTGGTTGCCTTCGTAACAGGTATATATGCGGTGTTATCTCCAAGGTCAGTATGGTTATGTATCATTGTTATCCTCCTCGGTTCCAGTGTTCCCTGTTTAGAGCTATATTTGAGTACCACTTCTTCTATCTACGCCCTCCCAGCATTCCTACGGGACAAGACAGCAGGTGCCGTGCTTGACCAATGACTGGTCCAAGGAAGAAATGAATTCAAATCGTCAGTTTGGCACCAAACCAAACTTACTAGCCTAATTTTCTTGATATAATTCCAAAAGGCTTATTTTCATCCAGTAAGGCTTGTGTAATATATACTCTAGTTAGTTAAATGTGTTGAAGAGTTCTATATGAATTTGATGCCTTTGTGAGTTGTCTTTACCCCATGGAAGTTGGAAACTCAAAGCTTCTCATTGCTAGTCCAGCTATTAATATAAAATGATATCTTCAATTACAAATCTAAATAAACTATATGTTGATGCATGGGAGGAAATTATTCTTAGTTCACCAAGCACTTAGCCTCTCAATTGTCAAAAACTCGTGTGGAGTAGCACTGCTTCCAACCTTGTTGAAGAAAGGGTATCTGCAGAAAAAGCAGCCCACTCAATAGCCAACCAATAGTCCCTCATACAATCCCAATGAGTACTGCGAATACCACATGGGAGCCCCTAGACACCATACTAACCGTTGCTGGGACTTGAGGCATGACGTGCAAGATCTGATCGACAGCAAGCGTATCTCGGTCAATCCCCCAGCACCAACGCCTGCCGCAGGCGTTTCCACCAACCCTCTTCTGGATCATTCCAAGGCATCTACCAGCAACTTAGTAAATTAGGTGAATAGCAGCATTGGCAGCAAGGGGCAGTTTGACCCGTCAGTATTGATTGGACGGCCAGGTTAGACAGTAAGGGTATATCTCCAGGAGGGAACCAAGCCTCCGGCAATAATTGTCATTGAAAAAGAAGGTGCAGAAGGAACTCTACATGCTCCCACTAAGGAATCCAAAACTAAAGAGAACATAGAAGTCTACATCTGTGCGCTTGAGGATGATCCTCCAAGCAGCGAAGAGGTTACAGGGCCGCGGCGCCAAACCAACTGTGGATGGATCAGTGATTTTCCATCACCTCCAGCTAGAGAAGGGGTAGGTAGTTTCGGGGGATTTCAGTTCCAAGGCATCCCTCGTGTCTTGGATTCGTCAATCGTCAGCTCGGAAGCCCCTCTCCAGAGGTTTGTTGAATGGCCTCCTGATTCCATGTCTGCAACGTCGGAATCGGACCGGCATCCGTCATCCCTTACTGACCCACCGTCGCCAAAGTCTGATCAGGATTCCCTCTCTCATGAGATGTCTAAGTGGCCTGGCCTCCCTCATATCACAGTAGAAGGGGTGCCACCATCCACTCTTGACTTCATCAATGTATCTGACTCAGAGGAAAGCCAGGATCAGTTTGCCTATGTGGATGAGGACTCGGAAGACACATCATTAGACGAAAGTGACCCTGAGGAATTCATCAACATGATCACAACTGGTGGAATGGAACCGGAGAAGGCAATTGAAGTCAACGGGGAGGACAAATCACCACCAAGGAACTGGAGCTTGGTGCCCTTTGCAACCTATAAAACCGACACCTGAAAGGGAGGTTCTTTTACTTTTGAAACCTTTTAGTTATGTTATTTGCATATGCTTTTATGTACATAAAAAAAATGAATACAAGTGTTTGGTCAGTGATGACATCACTTTGAGACCACACCTTTTGGCGACCATGATCATGGAAAAATGCTAGGTTGCTCAAAGGTGTCTTCAGCTGGGTGCAGTATACTATCCCATGAGAACCTTGACTGAGCTAAAGGCAATCTTTTTCGATCCATGCCTTGATTTTCCTCCAACCTATCTTTACACTGGGACAGAGTGACCCTTGAGAGAAAAGAAAGGAAAAGAGAAAGAAAAGCGAAAGTGTCTAAACCAGTTAAGGGCCGAGGTCGACTTTGACATCATGTCTTTAAGAAAGGATGAGAGGCCATCCTTCATGCATCCTGAATTTTAAGATCCGCTAGTCAAAACACTTTGGGTTTGATCGTGTTATTCAAATACCCGTGTTGTGTCTAGCCACCTCACATTGGGGCAAAACTGAAAAAGAAAATAAAACGGAGGAATAGATTCCTGAATGAATTTGCATGGACATTTCAACCAATTTGTCACATCTTCTGTAAAAGGATGAAAGGCCATCCTTGCTTTATTTTCCCAATTTTCAAAATCATATCTCTAGTCAAACCACTTGAGCTTAACTTTCTTTCTTCTAACCCATTGAGTCATGAGCACTAAATACAATGCCTGGTAAAGAAAAAAGGACATGGATGAACAAAAAACAAAGAAGAAGAAAAGAAAGCAGAAAACACACTGGCGCATGCTAATCAAAGCAAAAAGTCAAGATGACCTCAGAACAAAGGAAAGGAAAAGCAGAAATGCTAGAGGAAAAGGCAAAGGCCTCAAAAAGAAAGTGAAAAGGACATTGTCAAGACCCAAGCAGTCAAGAAAAGGGTAGCACATGACTCGACCCATTTATAAAAGACTTTGAGCCATATTCCATTTCTTTCATGAATCGAAAACCCTAGCCTTCGTTTCATCCCATCAGGAAATCCTTTCTGATTGCAGAAAATGTGATACTCAGATTCATATAGATTAATGATGAAGGAATTTAAAAAGAAAAATGAGCTTTGGCAAGACACAAAGTGAAACCTGAGAATGAAAAGATAAGAATTTGAGCCTTATAATCCATCATTTCTTAGATTTAAAACCAACCCGATGCTTCGTTACAATTTCAAGACCTCTCTGATCTATGTGACATGATGCAAAAGTCGGTCAAAACCCCTCAAGATGGAACAGACATTAACCCAAGGGAGGAACCCTCAATTGCAAAATCAACCCTCAAGAAAGAGAAAATGAGAGAAACCAAAACCGGGAAGGGGGAAACACTCCTTGAAATGCCCCTCAGCTTTTAAACCCTTACTGGAACAAGTCAGGAATCTCGTGGGAGTGCGTGTCAAGCACACCATCCCAAGCACTTTAAGCTAACAAGGCAATTCACCGTGGTCGCTGGTCCAGCCTTTCTTTTAAAAAAAAAAATCATTTTGCTACCTACCTTCTTGAGTTCAGGATACCTCACTGCTCTATGAGAATTTTGCAAGCCCGCGCAAGGCAGAGAAGCCGAAAGACGTTAAGAAGCGCCTTGAAGCCAGAAAAAGAGAAGAAGACAGAAGAAAAGCAAAATAGAGGAAAGCTGATACAAGGAGTTATAAAGGGCTCCCTTATCCCCAACAGATTCTATTCTCCAGCGAAGTTTCCTTTAAGAGCCCCAAACAGCATGACAAGGACACACCCAGTCTAAAGAGGCTGGCCTGGAATAAAGAAAGACGGATACAAGAAGGCTCCCCAAAGCTCCAATAGAGTTCCCATACTCGACATAAGCTCAAACAAGCCTAACAAGCCCATATCCAACTGGAAGGAGCAAGTTGTGCAAGAAAAGGAAAAATGGTAGGGGCCCCCAGCAATCCCCAATGGAGTCATTCCGAACCGAGAAACCTCTACCTTATCATAAAAGGAGCTGATGGAAGAGCTCTTCTCCTGCTAAAGAATGAAGCGGTGAATCTCTCAAGACATGAAGAAGAAAGTGAAATGTAGAAATTCTGGGCAAATTGGCCCCTTTTTGTAATTTTTGATTTCCCATTTTTTTAAATAGAATAAGATAGGTGTGCAAGGTCCCCCAGGATGATAGACAGCAACGAGAGAGACTCCTCTTCTCCTCTCCCTACCCCTTCTTTCCTTCCCGCCTCGTGCCTAACTCTTTGCTAATCCTTTGGCCAATTTCCTAAAAAAAAAACCTCTCCTAGAGTCCTAAAATCTGCAAGAAAGATAAAAGAAAGCCAAAAACTGGAAATCACCTAAAAGCTTTAATGGAACAAACAAGAAGAAAAATAACATTGTTGAGTGTCTTGCATCAACGTCGAAACAGGTTGACGAGCTTAAGTCTAATTTCATCTCTTTTTAAACTTAAATCAAAGGACAAAGAGTTGCTCCAGAAAACTCAAGAAATTAAGGGTAAGCAAGCTCCAAAACCAATCCTCTAAAAATCAACGCTTCGCGTTTCCAGACTCCAATCATGTGGAAATCAACTCTTCGAGTTTCCATATTTCAAAACATTAAAAGGACTTAGCTCGTCGATCATGTCGACATAAATGCAAGGTGCAAAAATGAGGTTCTTTTTTTTTCTTTTCCGTTCATCCCCAAGGTGACTCCGGAAAAGAAGGGTAGCTGTTAGCACCTCATTTTTGCACCCCCAGAAATGAAAGAAATGAAAACCATAACTGAAAATTCAAACCCTGAGGGGACAAAAAGTTGACATTTTGATCTGGTGCAAATCGACTACCATATTTCTTCCCATTGAATTGGAAATTCCGACACGATTCTAACTCAACTGAGTTTGCTCAATCGGAGTCCGGATGAAGAAGTTATGAGCTGGTCAAGCTTAAGGGGAGTAGAAACTGCCTTTCTGCTCGAGCCCAGTTCAGTTGCCCAAACTGATCCCAACAAATAGAGGATCTCGACACGATTCCGATGCAACTGAGTTTGCCAGAATCAGAGTCCAGGATAAGAAGTTATAAGCAAAATTGGATTCCGGGGAGCAGTTTTGGCGTTCTGCTCAAAATCAGAATTTGCTATCATACTTTAGCTTAGTGGATAGGGAATCTCGACCTGATTCCAACGCCACTAAGTTTGCTAAAATCGGACATCAGATGAAGAAGCTATGGCAAGCCAAAGTTTCAGGAAAACTGCCCGCGTGGCAAAAAGGTAGAAAAGGACATGATAAATGAAAATGGGGAATAAAATAATCATTTTTATAAAAATATCTTGATTTTTACAATTTAAATAAATAAAAAATAAAATAAAATTGGATAAAAATCCGATAAATTCGTCAAAATGGGCAAAGATTTAAAATCCGCGTATTTTAAACGTGCGCGTCCGCATTATATGTGTGGATAGGTCTAGTCCTGTAGACACCCCAAAATTGCACAATTTTTGATAAATCTTGAAGGAGAGAAATATTTTATTGGAAGTTTCAATTCTTTGCATTGGGTTTGAGATACTTAACCCATTTGAATCCAAAACCATAAAGGAAAAGGCCTGAATTCAATCTTTTGTGCAAAGTCAAACTTTTTCCGGTTGAATTTTGTTGACTTTTGACCCCAGAAAATGAAATATTTTTTAAAGCCAGATTTCAAGATAATTTTTCCCGGTAATCAGGTTTTTAGCCATGTTATTGCATAAAAGAATTTTTTTGAGATTTTAAATCTTGGCGAATACCTTGGTTTTAACATATTGAACCTTTTTTCCAAACCTGAAAAATCAGAATTTTGCCTAGAACTGGAAAGTTGACTTTTTATTCACTTGGAATTTGGGTCTGGAACTATTTTTAATGGATTCAAATGGGGGGGGGGGGGTGTTTGCTTATTTACATGTAATATCTTAAGTAAATGGAGATTAAAAAATACGAGGACATTTACTTAAACGATATTACATGTAAATAAGTATTGTCTGTGTTAAAATTTGGAAAAAAGGCTTTTTTCCTTGTATCCGGCAACTCAGGCCGGATACAAGTACCTTTCTTTGTATCCGGTGGAACATACCGGATACAAGCAGTGCTTAGTGTATCCGGTATTGTATACCGGATACCTTAAGGACCTTGTGTATCCGGCCTGATATACCGGATACGCAAGTTTTGCTCAAAATTAGGGTTTTCCGAGAGAAATCACTTGTTACCATCATGTCCCTCATTAAATGAGGGGAAATCTCGGAAATAACCTTAGGGTTAAGGTTGGGGGGTTTTAGACATTAAGTTGTGTCTACCAATGACCTTAGCCTTTGCCTATAAATAGGAGCCTCCTCCTCAAGCAAGGGAACACAACTCTTGTTTTGAATTCTCGCAAAGAAGAACTCCAAGAGAAGAAGAAAACCGCTGTGGAATCGCCTCTAGAACTCAGGTAAGCCTCAACTTTTCTTTTTATTTTCTGTCTTTACATTCCTAGATCTAGATCTCTTCTTCTACCTATTTTGTTGAATCTATATGCATGTTGTATTGATCTTGATTGGTTTTACACTTTTACACACATATTACACTATTTTGGCGGGATAGGCTCATATTTGGGGTTTATTGCATTTATTGTGATAAATCTCAAATAAATGGCCTCAATCAATTCTGGAGTGTTTTTAAATGTTTTTCAAAGGTTTTGGATTCATATCACACGAATCTCACACACTTTGTCAATTTTCGGATTTGATTTTCTTCAAAAGTGGCTTAACTTTACAGCACCTGTACCCTTACTTCGGACGCCCATAACTTCATCATCCAGATGAATTTTGGGGTGATTCCAGAACCGTGGGAAAGGTGAGGCTGTCTAGTTTATGTCCACCAAATTTCATGAAGGTTCATCTAGCGGATTTTTGACACCTCTCTGTCGAAGTTGAGTGGACAGTTCAGGTTCAAGTACAGAACTTGTCACTTAGACGGACCGCCATGTGTTCGTTTTAAGTCCGATTCGAGTGACTTTTATTTCTGAGTACTCCTTTTTGAGTCTATTTTCAAATCCAGTTGGTTTCATAATTTTTGGATTCCATTTGAATTATTGGTAGCCGATTTACTCAGAACTGCTCATTTGCACTTTTCTGGGTAAATCTGTGATCTTCGGGGCCTGTTCGGGAGACCACCCAAGGCACATCCGAAGGGATTTTTGTATGAGGCTAGTTTCTCTGGAAAGATGGCCATACAGACTTCAATCACACCAAATTTCACGGATTTCTATGAAGTGGATTTTTCTAGACAATTTTCCAAAGTTGCCCACTTACCACTTTTAAAAATCCCCAGCAGCAACTTCAAAGGAGCATAACTCCTAGATTTTTCGTCGGAATGAAGTGAAATTTTGCATGAGACTCTTATTTACCCTAATCTTTCAAATGGATTTGGTTTGGTTCAATTTAGAATTGGATTTGAATGATTTCAAGGCAAATAGCATACTTTTTACCGAATTTGATTTAACTTGGTTTTGAGCAACTTGTGCTTTGATTTCCACCTTTTTAATGTTCCAGAAATGATATTGACATAAAAGGAGAACCCGAAATTCATTTGGATTCTCATGTGAAGGTATCATACATTTGACCTTTTTCAAGGTTTCTCATGATTTTTAGCAAGCTTTCTTACTTTGTTTTTTGCATGAACATACACTTGGCAACCACTTTGTGTGGATGAATGGGGGTGCCTAACACCTTCCCTCGTTAATAATCTAATCCCCTTACCCATCTCTGGATTTGATTTTCAAGTAGGGTTATTTTTATCCTAGAATGTTTCTTTTGGCTATTTTTGCTTTTTTTTGATCTTTTGGTGTCCATTCTCACCCCAAAATCATGAATGGTGGCGACTCTCCCAATTTTTGCGTTGAGCCCGTGTGTTGATGGAGGGATGATCACTCCGGTGATTTTTTCCCATGTCTCACAACTGGCGACTCTGCTGGGGACTTGTGGATTTAAGCCATTTTGTGTATATTCATGCTTTTTCTTCACTTTTGAATGCTTGCTATTTTGCTTTGATTATTGTGCATATTGTTGTATTCTAAATCTGATTGGGATGCTTTTAAATTTTACATTGATAAAGGCATGTGTGTATGCTTGGATATGCTTAGGATCATGTTTAGGGCCTTACCTTGTTGTGCATGCCTACTTGTTTTTTGTTTGCCTTGGGTTAGGAGGTTCTTAGTGCCATGATTTGAGCATGAAAACATTGAGCAAAAATCTGTAAATACAGTAGCCATTAGGATGGTTTTCAAGCATGTTTTCCCTCATTAAAACACTTTTGTATCATGTCAAGTAGTTGCTAAATTTTTAGGCATTAATTTGGGGTATAAGTGATACACTTTGAGCATGAAAGCAATAAAAAAATCTGGAAATTCTAGTGTGTGATTTGGGAGATTTCAAGCATATTTTAGCTCATTGAAACACTTTTGAACCATGCCAAGTAAGTGCTAAAATTTTAGGCTTCAATTTGGGGTAAATGGTACACTTTGAGCATGAAAAAGAGCATGAAAATCTGGAATTTTAGGAATGCTTTTGGGGTTTCAAGCATGCTTACATGAGTTAATTGTTGTTTGTACAAATAACATGTTTTGTATACCACTTTTTGTGCATGTAATATTTTTGTGCATATTTGGTGCTTGCTTGCTTGTATTTAGCTTCATTATTTTGCCATATATGCCTTGGCTTGGAATGAATGCATGGCTACGAAAAAGAGTGGCAAGGGGCTGGGACGTTATGAATGTTACCATAATTTTAAAATTGCACTTGAGCACTTGAAACAATTTGCACAGCCTACCCTTTACCTATTAGGAAGTTGAACCATGAATGTGTGTAGCTTGGAGCACCGAGGTCGTGACTTCGGAAAGCGAAAGTGAAAACATTTACCTTAGAATTTGGGTCAATGATGTGATGACAATGGGATCTGTGATTCGATTCCGGGCATCACTAGACTTGAGTTCTAAGTTGCCAATTAAGCCAAAACCCAAAAACCATACGCTTGAAGGTGGAGAAACACGTTTTCAGCTAAAAGCACACAATTGCGTTTGGGGAATTGGGTGTAAATGTGGGAAGGCCGTTTGCATGTTTTACAGGCCAAGGTATAATGTGAATACCATATTGAATGAAGGTAATACAAGGTGGCAAGGTAAAGCCATGTTCTCTTCCTAAATTTGGGGAATTTTGCAAGTATGATCTCCAAGCCCAATTTGGGGGCAAGTTTTGAAGGTCAAATTAAGGTGAACATCAATTGGGAATGAAAAAAAACTAATCGGGTGAAAAAATGAGTCAAAAAGGGCCATTTCGGTAATAACCGGTAACTCAGGCCGGTTAATAACAACTCTGTTCATATCCGGTATATATTTCCGGATACAAAGGCATATGCGTATATCCGGTTAGGGTGACCGGATACAATAAGGCATATTCTTATCCGGTATATTATACCGGATACGTTCAAAAAATGCACAAATTGGCTTTTCAGCCCAAATTTTCAGAATAAAATGCCTAAAACACTGTGGATAATCCTTAGGCACCCCGAAAAGAACATAAGAAATGTTCCCAAAAATACAAAAAAAAAAAAATCACAAAAAAAGAGAATAAAATAAAATATTCTTTCAAGATTTAACCTAAGTTTGAAAATCAAAGAGGAAACCAAGGTGTCATATTTTTTGACACCAACTCAACTCAAACATGTGTCAGTCAAACTTTTGAACTTGAAAAATTCAGCAAAAAAAAAAAAATAATAAAAAAAATAGAAAAAAAAAACCTTTGGTTGGTTATTTTTATCAATCAAATCAAAAAAAAAATTTGGACCCTTGGAAGCCCTAGAATATTCCATAAAAACCTTGGTTGGTTATTTTTATCAATCAAATCAAAAAAAAAAAAAATTGGGACCCTTGGAAGCCCTAGAATATTCCATGAAAACCTTGGTTGGTTATTTTTATCAATCAAATCAAAAAATTGGGACCCTTGGAAGCCCTAGAATATTCCATGAAAACCTTGGTTGGTTATTTTTATCAATCAAATCAAAAAAAATTGGGACCCTTGGAAGCCCTAGAATATTCCATGAAAACCTTGGTTGGTTATTTTTATCAATCAAATAAAAAAAAAATTTGGGACCCTTGGAAGCCCTAGAATATTCCATGAAAACCTTTGGTTGGTTATTTTTATCAATCAAATCAAAAAAAAAAATTGGGATACTTGGAAGCCCTAGAATATTCCAAGAAACCTTTGGTTGGTTATTTTTATCAATCAAATCAAAACATTTGTGGGAGACTTGGAAGCCCTAGAATATTCCAAGAAACCTTTGGTTGGTTATTTTTATCAATCAAATCAAAACATGTGTGGGATACTTGGAAGCCCTAGAATATTCCAAGAAACCTTTGATTGGTTATTTTTATCAATCAAATCAAAACATTTGTGGGACACTTGGAAGCCCTAGAATATTCCAAGAAACCTTTGGTTGGTTATTTTTATCAATCAAATCAAAAAAATAGGACATTTGGAAGCCTCAGAATATTCCAAAAACCTTTGTTTGGTCACGAGTACCACTCAAAGTCAAAAAACTTTTAGGACATTTGGAAGCCTCAGAATATTCCAAAAACCTTTGTTTGGTCACGAGAACCACTCAAAGTCAATTTTTTTAGGACATTTGGAAGCCTCAGAATATTCCAAAAACCTTTGTTTGGTCACGAGTACCACTCAAAGTCAAAATTTTTTAGGACCTTTGGAAGCCTCAGAATATTCCAAAAACCTTTGTTTGGTCACGAGAACCACTCAAAGTCAAAATTTTTAGGACATTTGGAAGCCTCAGAATATTCCAAAAGAACCTTTGGTTGGTCTTTTTCGTACCAATCAATTGAATTTTGTGGGCCATTTGAAAGCCTCTAAATTTCAAACATCATCCTTTTTGGGCCGTCTATAAGCCTCTGAATTATAGACACATATCCTTTGGGCCGTCTAAAAGCCTCTAAATTTTAGACACAACTTTTTTGGGCCATTTGAAAGCCTCTGAATTTCAAACATCAACCTATTCTGGGCCATCTATAAGCCTCTGAATTTTAGACAAACCTTTTTGGGCCATCTAAAAGCCTCTGAATTTTAGACACAACTTTTCTGGGCCGTCTATAAGCCTCTGAATTATAGACATATATCCTTTGGGCCATCTAAAAGCCTCTGAATTTTAGACACATCCTTTTTGGGCCGTCTATAAGCCTCTGAATTATAGACATATATCCTTTGGGCCATCTAAAAGCCTCTGAATTTTAGACACAACCTTTTTGGGCCGTCTATAAGCCTCTGAATTATAGACATATATCCTTTGGGCCATCTAAAAGCCTCTGAATTTTAGACACATATCCTTTGGGCCGTCTATAAGCCTCTGAATTATAGACACATATCCTCTGGGCCGTCTATAAGCCTCTGAATTATAGACACATATTCTTTGGGCCGTCTATAAGCCTCTGAATTATAGACACAATCCTTGGGGCCGTCTAAAAACCTCTGAATTTTAGACACAACTTTTTTGGGCCGTCTATAAGCCTCTGAATTATAGACACGTATCCTTTGGGCCGTCTAAAAGCCTCTGAATTTTAGACATTTCTCATTCTTTGGGACCATTGGAAGCCCTAAAATATTCCAACAATAAAAAAAAAACAAAAACAAAAAATGGAAAAATATAGAAAAAAAAACAAATAAATCCGGACTTGTGTTCACATAACCCACTTATCTACATTTATAGGTGTGTGACTCAAATTAAATGGGAGCTGACATGTTTCTTTGCTTTTCCTTACTCAGGTACACTTATTTGCAATCATTGCTCCCGTGACCAGATCCAAAGGCAGAGCTATGAACACTGAAGAGAACCAAGCCCAAGCCACCGTACCCGCTCAAGACTTTGCTCAGCTGCAGGAGCAAGTGGCTGGTCTGGCCAAGATGCTGGGAGACCTACTGGCGGCTCAGGCCCAACAGGCCCAGGCCCAAAACCAAGCATCGACTTCCCATCAAGCACCACCACCTCAGGCCTACATTCCGCCTCCGGCTCAACCCATGCCTGAGCCCATTTCTGAACCAGTCCCTGAACCCATTCTGATCAGGGAAAATACAGCAGAATCCGAGAAAGAACTGGAGAAGGAAAAAGCCAGGGAAGAAACTGAAAGAAAAATGCTGTTCAGGATAGAAAGGATCCAGGAAGAACTGAAAGAGGTGAAAGGGGGAAATAGCTATGGAGGCACCACTTTTGAGGATCTGTGCATGTATCCTGACGTATGTCTACCGGCCAAGTTCAAGTGCCCGGACTTCGACAAATTCGACGGCACAGGCTGCCCTATGAGCCATTTGAAACTATACTGCGGGGCTTTGTGCCAGTTTGGTCGGGATGATGGCATACTGATTCAACTCTTCCAAAGGAGTTTGACAGGATCGGCCTTGAGGTGGTTTGCCACAGTTGATCATGGGAAGATTAGAGGATGGAAGGACCTGGCAGACACCTTCTTAGACCAATACAAATTTAACTCGGAGATCGTGCCAGACCGGTACGACATTATGAGGATGAGCAAGGGCAAAGATGAATCTGTGCGGCAATATGCCAAGAGGTGGAGAGAGGCTGCCTCTCAGGTCAGGCCGCCTATGCTGGAACTTGAAATGATCTCAACATTCATGGGTACGCTGGGGCAGCCATTCTACAATCACCTGGTGGGTCAGATCACCACCAATTTTGCTGCCCTGGTACAAGTGGCCGGCCGGATTGAGGATGGGATCAAATTTGGCAAGATAATTGATTATTCCACCATGATCAGTCAACAAGACTCCACTCATAACAAGGGAAATGGTAATGGAAAGAGAAAATCTGAGGAAAGGAGAGAAGCAGAAGTGAATATGGTGCAGCTTCCCAAGGGACCCGTTCAAATCAATGCCCATCCAGTTCCTTTACTGCCTATCCAAATTAATGTCCCCTCTGCACAGCCTGTGAAGGAGGAAACAGAAGTAAGGAAGAGAAGGGAGTTTTCAAAATTGCCTATGAGACCATCTGAACTTTTGCCTACCCTACTCCAAAAGGGTTATGTGACTTTAAGGTTGCCAAATCCTCATGCAAGCAAGGGGAAGGGTTATGATCCATCAGCAATTTGTGAGTATCATATGAGCACTCCAGGGCATACCACAGATCGTTGCTTGGCCCTAAAACATGCAATTCAGGATTTGCTAGATAATAACTCTTTATCATTCAATTCAGTCACACCCACTCCTCCTCCCACCAGCAACAATGGAGCAAGCAGCTCAAATGCAATAGGGTCAATTTTTTCAGGAAAAAGAAGATTTGACCCTTCTCAACTTATTGCTCCGATTGGTACCACAGTCCAGGTTTATTTTGAAAAAGAAGATGAAGGGGGCCATGTGGAGAAAGAGACTCACACAGGGGCAGATTTTAAGCCGAAGGTGAAAGAAAATGAAATGATAGGTGAAAGGGCAAAGGAGGTGCAAACAATTCCATTTGAGCAGTTTGAGCAAACAAGTGGCTTAGCACGGGATGTTGAACAAGAAGTCAGTATGGACGATAATGATTGTCTGAAGGGTATGGAATCACTCTTCATACAAGAAGAAAATGAAGTAGAAGCAATTGAAAAGGAAGAATCCCAAGAAAAGAAAGAAGAAGATTTAAATGAAAAGATTGAGGCCAAGTTTAAGCTTCCATTGATTGACTGGGCTGCTATCCAGATTCCGTATAAAGGAATGTCACTTTTTTCATAAACCGAGCACAATGCCTCAGAGAAGGAGATCATCCCAAATCATGAAAAGAGATGCTTGCCTCACTCAGTAGAAGAAAGGTATTTTCTAAAAAAGAAAGAAAAGTCAGCTTTTGCCTTTGAGAACAGGGGCAGTTTTCGAACTCCCACGTTCTTTGAAAAGAAACCCCCTTAAGAAGAATGCACATTTCCTGAGGATCCTAAGGAGCCTTGTTCTCAGGAAGTGATTTCTATAAAGGCTCTTTCAAAAGAAAAAAAAAGAGTTTTCCTTTAAGATTTTTGTTAAAAAAAAAAAAAAAGATTTTCCCCTTTAACATTTTTCTAAAAAAAAAAGGTTTTCAACAAGGTCCTGTTTTACTTATGAGTCATATCTCTCATTGAATTTCATTAAGTTGAATACGACTTCGACATTGGGCTCAATTTTGAGACCGAAATTGAAGAAAAAGACATTTTATATGAAAATTCAAATCTTTTTAAGTGTCATGAGAAGAATATTTCTGCAAAATTTTGAAGTGACCAATCTTATGGACTTTAGAACCAAAGATGACTCGAAGTTCTCACTTGAAAGCAGCAAGTACAAAGATTTATTTCATAAAAATACAGAGAGGATCGCATCACTTGCTCATCAAGGAGAAGCAGATGGAGAAGAAACTGAAAGATGAAATATTTTCATTTAAAGATGACTCCTAGTTTGCACTCTCCATTGGAAAATATGGAAAGATTTGGATTGCGATTTAAGAGGCTGATCCGATGAGAAGGATGTTTTATGGTTGAAATTTAATCTTCCCAGGTGGCGGTGAAAAAAAAAAAAAAAAAAAATCCTGAGCCAGTCATGTAGTACAACTCTGTCAAGTCTGAAAATTCAAACTTTTCTTAAAATGATAAGAGGCCTTTCTTTCTAATATCCCCAAAATTTTTGAAATCCCTAGTTAGACTCTTTGAGCTTGATAAATTTTCCAAGTAACCTAAACTGAGAATTGCAACCCCACACTGGGGCAAATTTATTAAGGCATAAAAAAGAAAAGAATGAAGGGACAAGAGAAGGGGGGCATTATTGAAGTTCAAAAGGGATTTTGAAGATATTTTCAGAAAATGGGGCAAAGAAATGTAAAAAAAAAAAGAGGGAAGAAAGAAGAAAAACAGATCATCAAATGCTATATCTTCAAAATTGTGAAGGGAAGAATGAGAATAGAAGTTCAATAATGGGAAACAAGTTTTAAATGAAGAAATCAAAGTGGGTGAAGAACTTCATTACTGGGGGCAATTTTGTATTCATTCCAAGGGAAGAAATGCCTTAAAAATTGCAATTTCAGTTAACCCATTATATCATATGGTATTTGAGCCTTTTATTCCTTTTCTTTCTAAACAAACACTAAGCCTTCATTTCGTCCCATCCATAAGTCCTCTTTGATTAAGAAATTTTGAATTAAGGCGGTTTTAACTACATAGCTGCTGGTGATGAAGGATTAAAAAAAAAAAAGGAGAAAAAGTAGTGAAAACCTAGAAGGGCGCTACATGGCAAATAATCAGCTATCTACAAGAAGGAAATTGTCAGAGAGAAAAGTCCAGAATTGGCATAGATCCAGGTGAAATCCTCAAGTTGGTGGTTATTTTTCACTCTTCAAGTGATTGAGGAAAGTCTTCTTTTCAAGATTGAAGCAAAAATAATCAGAGCTATGGTATAAAGCATTTGTGAACAATTTGATGGCCATCAAAATTGCCATTAGGAAATTATTGCTGAAGTTGAAATCATAAATTCTCATATCATGGATACAATGGAGAAACAATTGCTCTTCAATTGGATGAAGGAAAATGTCTTTCTAGACTGGGGCAAAATAGTCAGATTAAAAGAGTCGGCATATCCGGAGCATCAATTGACAAGCCGAAGGTCATGGGAATGATTCCAAAGGTTCTGAAGGCTTATTTTGGTCTTTCTTCATTTTCTGAAATAATCTTCTCATTATTCAACTTGATTTTAATTCTTTTGGACTATATGCGAATAAGTGATTGGATCATTTTTCAAAAAAAAAAAAAAGCACAAAAAAGCAAAAAAATATATTTTTGGCCTATGATGAGCATCTATGTCTTTTCATAAAAACATTGGTTTTGCAAGCATTAGAGAATTCTGAGGCCACTAGTATAAAACTTATTTTTGTATTTGCATTCCTTTATAAGGGTTTCTTTTTGCAAAGGTTAAAAAAAGAAAAAAAAGAAGAAAGAGAAAAAGAGAAAAAAAAAGGAAAAAAAAAGGAAAAAAAAAAAAAGGAAAAAAGAGAGGATCATCTCTGCTGAGGGGCAAATACTACTTCAAGCAATCAAAACTGGGGCATGCTCAGCGCCTTTCCCTCTGGGTTTTCATTGGAATAAATTACAGCATCTGGAAGAAGCAGTCAGGCTTTAGTCTTTGGATTTGAAAAAAGAAGCTTCGAAGCAGTTGCATGTTTTCTTCTTTAAACAAAGGTTTCCAATTCTGAAGAAGGATTTTACTGGAGCAGTAAGAAGGCATGAATGAGAGGTCATGGGTTGTAAGGGCATGAGGTTAGATCAACATATCATAATTTTCAAATCCATCAATCAAGAAGAGGCATTCACTTGGGCAGTTGAAAAGAATGAAGGAAGGCTATGGGCAGCAATGGCTCATACATCCTTATTGAGAGAGCAAGAAGATGAAAAAGCAAAAGCAAGTTGCAGAATATTCAAGCACAGGTTTGGGCATCAAATGGCACCCAGGTAAATCAAATAAGAAAATCAATCAGGAAAATTCAATAAAATATTTCCTTCCTTATTGTTGAAAAACATCAAAAGCAATTGAGTTTGCAGAGGTCAAGTTTAAATCCACATTCTTTTCAAAATTTGCTTGTCTCAGATTTCTTTTCATAGCCACGAGAGCTCAAAGAAATCTGAGATAAGGAAGAGACGCCACCCCGTCAGACTATACACAGCAGGGGTTTCATTGGCTATCTTCAAATCCATGTTTTTTTATCACTCATTTGTTTGACCAAAGCAAGTTCAATTAATGAGGTGTCTTTCAAACGTGCAATTTTGAGTTGTGTCTATTCTTTGCTGTTCATTGTACTACAACTCCAGCAAAGAGGGGCAACTGTAGACACCCCAAAATTGCACGATTTTTGATAAATCTTGAAGGAGAGAAATATTTTATTGGAATTTTCAATTCTTTGCATTGGGTTTGAGATACTTAACCCATTTGAATCCAAAACCATAAAGGAAAAGGCCTGAATTCAATCTTTTGTGCAAAGTCAAACTTTTTCCGGTTGAATTTTGTTGACTTTTGACCCCAGAAAATGAAATATTTTTTTAAGCCAGATTTCAAGATAATTTTTCTCGGTAATCAGGTTTTTAGCCATGTTATTGCATAAAAGAATTTTTTGAGATTTTAAATCTTGGCGAATACCTTGGTTTTAACATATTGAACCTTTTTTCCAGACCTGAAAAATCGGAATTTTGCCTAGAACTGGAAAGTTGACTTTTTATTCACTTGGAATTTGGGTCTGGAACTATTTTTAATGGATTCAAATGGGGGGGGGGGGGGTGTTTGCTTATTTACATGTAATATCTTAAGTAAATGGAGATTAAAAAATACGAGGACATTTACTTAAACGATATTACATGTAAATAAGTATTGCCTGTGTTAAAATTTGGAAAAAAGGCTTTTTTCCTTATATCCGGCAACTCAGGCCGGATACAAGTACCTTTCTTTGTATCCGGTGGAACATACCGGATACAAGCAGTGCTTAGTGTATCCGGTATTGTATACCGGATACCTTAAGGACCTTGTGTATCCGGCCTGATATACCGGATACGCAAGTTTTGCTCAAAATTAGGGTTTTCCGAGAGAAATCACTTGTTACCATCATGTCCCTCATTAAATGAGGGGAAATCTCGGAAATAACCTTAGGGTTAAGGTTGGGGGGTTTTAGACATTAAGTTGTGTCTACCAATGACCTTAGCCTTTGCCTATAAATAGGAGCCTCCTCCTCAAGCAAAAGAACACAACTCTTGTTTTGAATTCTCGCAAAGAAGAACTCCAAGAGAAGAAGAAAACCGCTGTGGAATCGCCTCCAGAACTCAGGTAAGCCTCAACTTTTCTTTTTATTTTCTGTCTTTACATTCCTAGATCTAGATCTCTTCTTCTACCCTTCTGTAGTGTAAAGCCTTGTTTGTATGTGTGGAAATCCTTCCCCGGCTCAAAGTATCTCAAGTCTCCCCTAGCCGTAAAACGTGAAGGCGGATCTAGGAGAAACGAGACTGGGGATTGACCCTAGTGCTAGAACCCATGTAGCGTAAGGCTTTTGAATGATTGAAAACCGTTCCATATTCAAAGTACCCTTGATTATCTTAAAGAGAACAGAGGGAAACGATAATGGAACGGAACCCTAGGCTATGCTAGAACCTATTTTGTTGAATCTATATGCATGTTGTATTGATCTTGCTTGGTTTTACACTTTTACACACATATTACACTATTTTGGCGGGATAGGCTCATATTTGGGGTTTATTGCATTTATTGTGATAAATCTCAAATAAATGGTCTCAATCAATTCTGGAGTATTTTTAAATGTTTTTCAAAGGTTTTGGATTCATATCACACGAATCTCACACACTTTGTCAATTTTCGGATTTGATTTTCTTCAAAAGTGGCTTAACTTTACAGCACCTGTACCCTTACTTCGGACGCCCATAACTTCATCATCCAGATGAATTTTGGGGTGATTCCAGAACCGTGGGAAAGGTGAGGCTGTCTAGTTTATGTCCACCAAATTTCATGAAAGTTCATCTAGCGGATTTTTGACACCTCTCTGTCAAAGTTGAGTGGACAGTTCAGGTTCAAGTACAGAACTTGTCACTTAGACGGACCGCCATGTGTTCGTTTTAAGTCCGATTCGAGTGACTTTTATTTCTGAGTACTCCTTTTTGAGTCTATTTTCAAATCCAGTTGGTTTCATAATTTTTGGATTCCATTTGAATTATTGGTAGCCGATTTACTCAGAACTGCTCATTTGCACTTTTCTGGGTAAATCTGTGATCTTCGGGGCCTGTTCGGGAGACCACCCAAGGCACATCCGAAGGGATTTTTATATGAGGCTAGTTTCTCTGGAAAGATGGCCATACAGACTTCAATCACACCAAATTTCACGGATTTCTATGAAGTGGATTTTTCTAGACAATTTTCCAAAGTTGCCCACTTACCACTTTTAAAAATCCCCAGCAGCAACTTCAAAGGAGCATAACTCCTAGATTTTTCGTCGGAATGAAGTGAAATTTTGCATGAGACTCTTATTTACCCTAATCTTTCAAATGGATTTGGTTTGGTTCAATTTAGAATTGGATTTGAATGATTTCAAGGCAAATAGCATACTTTTTACCGAATTTGATTTAACTTGGTTTTGAGCAACTTGTGCTTTGATTTCCACCTTTTTAATGTTCCAGAAATGATATTGACATAAAAGGAGAACCCGAAATTCATTTGGATTCTCATGTGAAGGTATCATACATTTGACCTTTTTCAAGGTTTCTCATGATTTTTAGCAAGCTTTCTTACTTTGTTTTTTGCATGAACATACACTTGGCAACCACTTTGTGTGGATGAATGGGGATGCCTAACACCTTCCCTCGTTCATAATCTAATCCCCTTACCCATCTCTGGATTTGATTTTCAAGTAGGGTTATTTTTATCCTAGAATGTTTCTTTTGGCTATTTTTGCCTATTTTTGATCTTTTGGTGTCCATTCTCACCCCAAAATCATGAATGGTGGCGACTCTCCCAATTTTTGCGTTGAGCCCGTGTGCTGACGGAGGGATGATCACTCCGGTGATTTTTTCCCATGTCTCACAAGTCCGCACATATAGTGTGGATCCGATCTTATCCGATCGGATAACTGGTGACAGCTGTCTGATTTGCGGAGATTGCGCACGTTAAAAATGGGATCCGCACTTTAAGTACGGATCAAGCTAATCCGCACAGTAAGTGTGGATCCAAAATTTTTGCCTATAAATAGAGGCCAGCAACCATTGTTTGGGGGATCTCCTTTTCCCCTGTCGTTACTCTGCCTCTCAGTGACCTACAACCGTCTGAACACCCTTTTACCCATCTAAACCTTTTTTTATGCCCAAAATACCCTTCTAAATCAGTTATCCTTCCCTTTTCTCCCATACCCACTACAAAGAGATTGAAGGAGGCTGTCTTTTGGAGCCAGAAAAGAGCTCCAAGCTGCTGTTTGCATATCCAAGGGGGCCACCACTTGTCTAAAAGGAAAGGTAATCTCAAGGTGAATTTCTACTCACTTTTTGTTTTTCATATGTTGAAATGAATACATTTTGAGCATATCCATATTGTTGGTTGTATCAAAGAGTTCGTCATGCTGTCTCTTCTTCTTTTTTAGCCTTCATTTTTTGTAACAATGGAACCTCCATGGTAGGGGAGGTCCCCATTCAAAGGTAAGACAGAAGGGTTCATTTACAAGGTAAAAGGGGACCGTCCATGTGGATTCTTTTTCTAACTCTCTTTTGGTTGATTGTTTTTATAAAAGGGAGCATGTTCCCTGTTCTTGAAATCTGATGTAACCTTAAGCCCCCTCTTGTCCTTTCCTTTCGTTATCGTTTTATTGTTTCCACGCATGCTTGCTTGACTACATGTAGTCCACAATTTTACTTTAGGTTTTCTAACATGTTGCATGGTATATTATTTCATTGGTTGGTATGCCTTGTGAACATAGAACGGAGTCCCTCACGTAGATGTAGGCATGAATAGGAAGCATGTAGAGGTTTGTTTTATCACATATTTGCACCACCATGAATAGTAGTGGATGATCACTTGTTTGGCATATTCAACACACCACCTGTCTTGTCTTACGTGCACCAAAGTCACCGCAGGCAGCATGTATGATTTTTTTTCTAATGTCCTCAGGGTTATCTGCCGTCTTTGGTGAGTTCCAAAGCACCATCTGCATACACGATCGCCACTGTTTTACTCGGCTTGTATGCTTGCTTATGTGTTTGATTGTGCTGGATTGAATGTATGGATGGATGAAAGGATGAATGAAGCCTTGTTTTGGACATTAGTGGAGAATTGAAACCACTGTGGGTCTGCACAGAGACCCATAGAAGCTCGCGAACACCCCTGGGAAGCCGGCAACCTGAACCCCACTGCCATTTTGCCATTTTTGGGTTTCTGGGTTGGATCCGCATACACAGTGAGGATCGGCCCTGCCCGCATTGTATGTGCGGACAGAGCCTGTCCGCACAGGGTATGCGGACAAACCTGTTAACCTCCCAATTTCCATTTTCTTGGTCCTTGGCCCATCCAGTCCAACCCAAACCCGATTAATAAGCACCCCTAGGGTCTTTGGGTCAACCCAAACCCTATTTTGAGACTTGGGCCCATCTGGGTCCAATAAGACATTGTGGGCCTTCCAACGAGGCCCACATCTCGACCTACCCAAACCAAGGCCCGCTTCAATAATAGGCCCCACAGGACAACATGATTAATCCCCCGAGCCATCTTCAAGCCCAATGGGCCCTAAAAATCTGAACCCACTAAATTTTCATATTTAATTAATCTTCAAACCAAATAACCAAATCCAACAAATAGGGTTATCCAATGTAACCCTAGATGGGCCTTGGGCTTGGTTTAATATCCGACCCACTTCATCTAAGGTAAAAAGATAAAATAAAATAAAATAAAGGGGACCCACACTTGCAGCGGCCCCCACTCAGACTCAATAAACATGAATGATGGCCTAAGGATTGGTTGAGACTGAGTTGACTCGAACCAGGGAGATCCGAGGGACCCGTCAAATCGACGGTGCGGGCCGGGGTGTCTTCGGACTTCCCCGGATGTAACCGAGAACTTAGCCAGAGTCTCTAGAAAGTTGCAGACCAATCAAATTAGACTTGCATAGGTACCCTAGTGTCTGCCTACACCCCATGAAGCAGTGGCGACTCCTAGTTCCCCCAGGTACGCACTCCCATGTGTGAAACCATGTGCGCACAGAAGGGTTCAAGGTAATCGATACGGCGGTTATCTGCCCAAGGTAATCGATACGACAACTCGAAATGGTACCGTTGATATATTTCAGAATAAGATTTGATGGACAGAATGAACGGCTGATTCGGAAATGATAGGTTGAAATAGCAAATCTCGCCATAAAGAAAGACTGATTTTACTGGCCGGGGCAGTTATTTTGATGGACGTAAAAAAGTTATAAAATTTACCAAATCAATTAATTTTGTTCAAAATGAAATATTTACAAAGTCCGAATATAATCAATTGAAAGACTCTTGAGCAGACCTTCTCTCATCCAACAACCCGGCTTGACGCAACGCCGAGCCACGAGAAGATTGTGCTTCAACTTCCAAGTCATGAGCTGGTTCCTCACATTGGGGCGTTTTTTCCGCCACAGTTCGCTCATCGATAGGGTTGTTACGGATAACCTCTTCTCGTTGAAGTAATCAATCTGATTGTTAATATCTACAATATGATCATCAAACACCTTCAAACGTTGGATCTTCTTAGCATACTGCTGCTCACAGGTATCTCAGCCAATCTTCAGTTCTTTTATAAACTGATATCGACCGGATAGAGATTCAACTTTATTGGTTATTTCTTCTATCTTGGCCGAACAACGGTCAAAGACTACTTTAAAAGTGTAAAAGCAGGAAGCCTGTGAAAGCACTAGTACTACTGCAGAAGGAACCGACGGATGATTCTGAAGCTCCATTTCTTATTCGGCTACACTATCAAGAGCAGCATTTGAAACTCCAATTATTCCCGGATTCAGAAGATTGACAATATCGGACCGAATGGAGTTAGGAGTTGGAAAAGCTGGAGCAGTCAAGGTAACCGACAAGAATTCGGACCGAATAGTATTCAATAGGTTATCCAGCAACCTAAGTGAGTCACCAGCAGAAGGCATTTCGCTAGATGTAGAGGCTGGGGGAATAATTGAGCTGGCATCCTCCACTTTGTCCTCATTGGTCAATAGCCTCATTTGATCAGTACCTCCTTCAACCTCCGCTATGGAATTGCCTGGGAGAATATCGGTCCCAGTTGGAGCAACAAAGGTGGCCGCTCTGACAGTCGGAGAAGCAGGCCGAGAATTTCCTGGCTCCAATTTAGCATCCGCGGATTCAAATCAAAGGGGTATAACTAGAGAAGAAGTTCCCGCTAGAGAATCACCAGAGGAAGGAATTATTTGAAAATCATCTGAAGATGGTGCAAAGGTATCACCAGTAGAGCTACCAGGTGTACCCATAGTAGGGTCGAGTGATTATGAAGGAATAGCAGGGCCGGTCAATTCGGGAGGAATGATGTGGCCGGTCAGGCTTGACGAAGGAAGAGAAACGACTGGAGCGGTGCTAAGGGGAACGATGTCCAACACAGATGGAGCAAATCGCACCATAAAAGGTTCCATCACACCGGTAGGAGGAACAGCCAAATTTGAAGATCCTTCTCCCTGAGAAGAAGCAAAAATTTAGAGGATGGATGATGAAAGAAAAGGAAGAAATAGAACGCTTACCTCTTCTAAGCGAGGATGCTTCGAAGGAGGATCGAGGAGTTGGCAACAGAATGTTGCCAGCAGATCATTATCCTCAGAATCTATTGCTTTGCCCTTAGAAGAGGAAGCAATAGCCGGAACAACCAATGTCGTTGGAGGGGAAGAAGGGACCTTCAACTTACTTGCCAACAGAAAAACGACGTTAAGCAGCATGATTCAGAATGAAGGAAAACACAAAAAGAGAACATACCTTTCTTGGTTGGTGTAGGGAAAGGTCATAGTAGATCCAACTGCTGGAGATAGTCATTTTCTGGATGGCAACAAATTTCTTGCCAAGTGGAGCTCCACCATACCGAGAAGTCTGAGCGGTAGTTGGAAATGGAAGAAAGGTAAGGTAAGCGAAATACAGCAGCCGCCGCAAGATACCGAGCCTCAATACAGGCAGCTTCATCCTTGGAGGTAGAATTCTGGACAATGGACGTAGTCTTGACTGAAAACAGCTGGTCGAAATCAAGGTTAGGTATCCCCTGAGTACAGTGGAACTGCCTGCTCACACAATTCGGCAAGTAAACTTTGAATCTTGGCTTTTTATTTGTGGCTGTCACAGAGTATTCCAAATTTTGGGCCAATAAGAAGCTAGTCTAGATTAGATGCTGCTCGTTAGTTATTTCATCAACCCTGGAAAGGAAGCTAGGCGCATTCGCAGAAACTTAGAAAGGGAGGTTAGGGTAATGATGGAGATTAAAGAAGAAATGAAAACGCTCTGGGATAGACAAATCAACAAGGTCACCCTATAGACAGGAGTGACTGGTGAATTCAAAGCAAGATGGAGAAGGAGTAGGAGTAAAAAACTTGGTCGGGAAGTAATGATAAAGCCAGAATTGAAGGAACCACAAAGGACCTCCAGGATTTTGTAAACCATTCTGGACAAGCTCCTGTAAAGAACAATACAAGACAGACAGAAAATAAGGAGCAAGGGCAATTTGAGAATCCCCCATGATAAGCTTGACCAATGGGGCATATTCCTTTGTAACCCCCTCGTCTTTGGGACAAAAAACGAAATTACAAAAGAAATAGAGAAGGAAATAGAAATGATCCGCATCTGGGTCAGATTGGTACTTTTCACAATCCTTACTATAGGATTGGAAGGAAGTTTGGAGTTTCTTCTTCTCCTTTCGATATTTCTTCTCTTTATTTTGGGGTGAGTCTTTCCTCGGCAAGTAACTAAATAGGTCGAGATCCCACATGCCATATTTAACTTCATGGCTGGTTGGAAAAAGACCGGTGATAAAGCAGACATCCATCACGATGGGGGTCATCGGTCCACAAGGAAAATTAAAGGTATTTGTCCGGGCATTCCAAAACAAATAGACCGCATATAGAAGGTTTGGGTGCATGGGGATGTTATGGCAAGAGAACTGGATCATGTCGTAAATACCTGTTTTCCGCCAGGTATTTGAAAAACGTCATTCTAGACGGCCAACCCAAGCCATCCATTCGGAATTAACAGTCGGCCAACTCCGGCTAGGGAACTCCTGTTAAGAGGGTTGCCACTGATGAAAGGCAGAGGACCCTTTACTTTGGCGTTCAAAACATCAAGAGGGGCATCACGGGCATCAAGGAAAGGGCCGACAACTATCTCGCGGTTATAAGTTTCAACTAGGAAGTTGTAAGGAAGAATGTTGCCCGCCATGGATGAAAAGGGACAAAGAAGAACAGTGGAAAGAAAACGAAGTATGCAGAGTAAAAGATGGAGTTACCAAACTTGATTTTAAATAGACACGGCAGAGGATGAAGCCGAAAAGACCGCGATCATCCCAATCGTGGGATGAAGTTGTAAGAAATTGAAAAACGACTGTTTATCAACAATTAGAAATTTTTTTTTGAAAAACTAAGTACTTACTCATTGCGCCAATAGATGATGGCATAATAAGTAAGTAAAGGGGCAATGTTTACACCCGTCATAACCCGGCAAATGAAAGAAGCCATGTGGCAACTACAAGGTCTAACCTCACTAGAGAAGCCACGTCAACGTCCACATGGGCCAGACACACGACCAAAGCCACGTAAGCACAAATAATGGAAAAACTATTCTCTTACGTTTAAGGGATATATGACGTCACCCTTAACACAGGATTGACTGTTGAGACCATGTGGATGAGCAACGATGGACGAGGAAGTTATTTGTTTACGATTGTGGCAAAGAAGTTATCTCACATGGATAAGAGGAAACAGATGAATAACTTCCAGAATAGACACAGAGTTCGTGCAAACATGGGTAAGTAGCAACCGTCAGAATCCGGTTATAAAAGGCACAATCTCGAAGAGCTCAAGGACGACCTCCACTCAACTACAACTGGTTATTATGATTATAACTCGATCATCTGTGATCTCTATCTAGTATCCTACACCCAAATTGTAGCAAGAAAGGATAATTTAGGACCCCTCTCACTGCTTCCTTTCGCAGTGACACTTCAGGCTACTATTTATTTCGATTGAAGTAAAAACCCTGCCACCGGCAAGGAGGTTGCGGCCACCCCTAACTCTTAGTCCTATACTCCGATTATGGCTACAGGGTTATGAGCAGCCAGTCCTGAAACCATCTTTCGTCAAGCCAGGTGATTGTTGGAACATTGGCTAAATAGTATTCCTGGGTGAATCCCCGAATTGACTCTGTTAGCAGACGCCCTCTATTTCCTTCCCTTATACTCCAATTACGGCTATAAGGTCAGGAAAGGCCGGTACTATAAACCCAGTTGATTTTCTCTTTGTTTTATTTCCTTTCGAGTTACTTGAGGATTTGTTGTAATCAATGGTTACATTTCTAGCAACCGATACCTGAATAAATTACCTTCTTATCACCTACTGCCGCTTTCAAACACGAATAAGAACCCAAACGAAGACTGAACCCCTTGTCTTCATTCTATTGTTTGATCAATTTTATTACAAGTGACTTGCAGTATGGCTAGACCGACGCCGGTTTAGATTCGGAACAGGTGCCCGGGGTCAGGATTCGACCCAAATCATTGTATCGAAAGATACTGGCACACCCGCACGAAACACATCATGCCCACAACCATGTGTCGACCGCGGACCAATTTGAGACCAACATATCCTAAACTTTTTATCTACTGCAACTAGATCGAAGTAAGAACGAGTTCCTTTATAGAGGAATAAATTGTCGACGCAAGTTATACTAAAGGTAAATTCGGTCTTGTTAAGTAAGGAATCTTTGAAGAGCTCCCCATTCATAAATATAATAATAATATATTTTTGTTGATAAATATATTATTAATTTATATATTCTATTAAAAGAACATACAACTGGGTCAACCTGACCTGCACCATTACCAATCTAATTGCTGCAAGATAAGGTTTGTATTGGCTAAATCGGATGAGTTTGGGTTTATCAAAACCAGCGCGGGACCTGCCCCATTGCCAATCCTAACAAGGCGGTCTCTTAAAATGACATTTTACTTTTCTTGGTATTGTTGGATTGCAAACTAATGATTTGTCATTCAATTTTGTGAGTGGGATGGAAGCGTAAAGCCTTGTAGTTACTTTGTAAAAGTAAATCAAAAAGAAAAAGGAGAAACCTGCCGAGGGCAAAAAGGAAAAGGAAAAGATTCTTGGGGTTGTTCAAATTAAGTATGGGGTTTATTATAAATTCTTCTCTTATTTCCATTTGAATCTCCTCATACTTAGCCATGTTACAACTTACAACCAAGGTTTACTGTTTCGGTGCTGATGGGTGTGTCGCCCATCGGCCAAAACGAAATTCCGAAATGTCGGAAAATTTAAAATGGGCAAAAATTGGGTTTTTTTGGATTTTGGGGAAATTTCGTTGACACGCCGCCCATTTCGTTAATAAAAATTAAATAAATTTGCATTTTTCTTCTCTGTTTCGCTCTGCACTTTACCCCGTTTTGCCGAAAAATCACCAGGGAAACTATCCTGGCGACTTCCCTCAACAAAACGCATTGCGGGGGGAAAAAAATCGAAATTTCGGCGGCACGCCGCGCTCGAAACACTAGTTACAACAAATCTTAAATTTAATTAAAATTTCAATAGTACCACTTCCATTTCATGAAATATGTTGTTGCAAAAATAAAATAAAAAATTAAAAGAGGAAATAAAAATGCTGTTAGAATATGACTCATTTGTGCATTTGCTATAAGGAGTATGAATTTCATGCTTTCCAAAAGATATCCTTGAACAATTTCTTATCTTTTATGTGTCCCAACTTATTTAATAAACATAATTTTTCACTTCTCAAAATATATCATGCAATAATTTCTTATACCTTACGTTTCCTACACCCCCTTTTTTTTTTTTTTTTTTTTAACTTTTCAAAATTACCCTTCAACAATTTTTCGTATCTCATACATATCCTAAACTTTTTATCTACTGCAACAACAACCATTAATGGCGATCGAAGTAAGAACAAGTTCCTTAGTAGAGGAATAAATTTTCGACGCAAGTTATACTAAAGGTAAACTTGGCCTTGTTAAGTAAGAAATCTTTGAAGAGCTCCCCATTCATATAAAGTTACGTCGTTTATGTATGCTATCAATTCTGAACGAGAGAGATGGATCGCGAACTGTACAAGGCAGCTGTGGAGGGCAACCCTGACTTTCTGAGGGGCAGAATAACAGGGGAGAACGATCTCCTCCTTCGGACAGCAAATCACAATAACAATGCCGTCCACATAGCCTCAAAATTCGGGCACTTGGAATTTCTTAAGGAAGCTCTCCGAGCATGCCCCTCCCTCCTCCTCCAGCAGAACAAAAGAGGTGATACCCCACTCCATGTGGCGGCGAGTGCCGGCCGTGTCCGTGTCGCTGTACTCCTCATTGAAACATTCAAGTCTGTTCCAACCTTGAGCTGGACCGAGAACCCATTATTAGAAGAAGGGGAAGGGGGAACTGGAACGGAGAACTTGGTTCCACTTTGGAGAATGAAAACTTGGGAGAACAACACAGCTCTTCACGAGGCACTGAGGTACTTGCACCAGGATGTGGCGTTATTGTTACTGCGCGTAGACCGCACATTGGCCTCCTTTGTCAATGATTCTCATGAGAGCCCCCTTTTTCTTGCTGCTGAAGCTGGATTCATCCAGGTCCTTCAACAGATTTTAAGTTATGGACCACCATTCACTGGAGACGGTCCCCACAACCGGACTCCGTTGCATGCGGCAGCTCTCAGCACTCAGCCTCTCACACAAAGATCCGGTAATCTCTCTCTCTCTATACAATACAATTTTTTACTTTTTAAGGCTTTGAAAGTTGAAGCCAATAAGTGCAGCCCACGTCTATGGGCTAACCCTTTAGCCCGTTAATGCTTTGTCTTTGTTCAGTTCAGTTTTTAGAAAATCCGAGCCACTGCCATCCCTAGCCTGGGTGCACCAGGTGCATCGCCTGGGGCATTTAATTACGCTCTCTCTCCAGTTTTGGGTCGGACTGGGGTTTCTTTCTAAGAGATATCTTATTATATTGTGGAGGTTTGGGTGATACCATTGTTACTCTTATAGACGTGACATTGCTGATTTCCCAATTTGTTGAAAAATCAAATTTTAACAAGAACTTTGGATTGAACACTAATAATGAACAGACTTGTTTTGTGGGGGGTTTTTGCTTTACATTGGAGTTTTTTATTACGTAAATTTGGTATATTTTCTCTTGCCTTGACATATTATTTGTGTGCATGATTCATTGCTTCGCTTAGTACTTGTTTCTTTGGCTTAGTTGATTTGACAATAATGTTTTATGGCCCAACAATAACTTCCTTCCATAATAGGGTTTGAAATACATGGTTTATACTCCAATTACACCTGGGGCGGTGTTGGGGTGAATAGGTATCATTTACCACCGTGGAATTAGAAATGTTCTAATAATTAAAGAGAAGTCCTTAATTAATAGGTATCCACAATTTTTCAAGCAATATTATCAACCACATCAGATAATATCCACACAAATTACAAGTAATAAACTAAGGCATGCATGGAAGTGAGACCCTATGTAAAACAATCAGCCAACTGATTTTCACTTGACATAAATTGAACTTGGAGGAATCCTCGAACGGCTTGTTCACGAACAAAATTATAGTCAACTTCAATATGTTTTGTCTAGGCATGGAAAATTACATTGGCAACAAGATAGGTAGCACTTATGTTGTCGCAAAATTCAGCTGGCTGATGAAGGTAGATATTAAGGTCACACAAGAGGGATTGAATCCAAGAAAGATAGGTAGAAGTGCACAGTATTCTGCTTCAGCACTAGATTGAGAAAGGGTTGTGTCACATCCCAAAATATCAGGTACTTTAAAACCCCTTCTTCTTTTTTCTTAAAATAATATAATACTAATATAATTAGGCCCTCAAGGAAATAAGGAAGTGACTATAGTTTCCATTTACACTAAATAGAAACCTATGCAGATTTATATACAAACCTACATGTGAGTGAATGTGAAAGAAAACATTTAAATGTAAAACAAGATTTTACTAAATGAGACTGAATTTCAATAAGACAAAATATTAGAATATATAACATTAAATAACAAAAATATTCTACACAATCCATTTTAAAATTTTAATAACAAAACTTATCTACTCTCCTAAACTAGGTAAACCTAATTGACATCAAGACATGTTGTTCAAGGTACAATCCACTTCTTCATGTCGTGCTCCTGGTCCATATAACCCTGGGTACCTGCAAAATGGTAGGGATGAGCATTGCCCAGTCGATTTCATCCTACAATCCAAGTGCCAATAGGAACTTTAGACTTGTAGAACAAACACCCATAAAATATAATGATCAACATAATAAACAACTTAAACAATTAAACATCCATCAATCTTAAATCAATAAAACCCAATACCATGAATTAAATAAATTCAGATATAAATGTATAACAATAGAGAAAGAAATATAAAAAGAATCCAATAAAAATAACAAAATGCATAAATAATAAATTTCGACATAAATCCAAGGCAAAATATAGCAATGTACAACCAACCATATACAATCTAAAACAAAACCAAGTGTCAAATAGGACTCATGAAAATAAAGGCCTCTTTATAAGAATATGTCCATAATCCCAATTGCTACCTCACGACTTATGTGCGAAGCCCTACGCCCCAAATATTGACTTATTGCAGAGCACCTAAACCTGATATAGGTATTTGGCTAGCAAGTACAATCAAGTCCATTAATCAATAAGCCAAATTCCAAAATAACGAATAAACCTCACCCCATGGTGGCAATGGATTGCTGCAATCATTCCCCATCGGAAGACCTCTCCCCGTGGAGGCAACGAGTACTAGTCACCACGGATTAATCAGATAAGGACCAACCCTACTTTCATTATCTAGCGATAGTCTGGATTCATGCATCCCAAGCTAAGCCTACCAACACAACAACAACAAAACAAATTCAATTTCCAAACCAATAACCAATACCATAACAAATGGTTCCAAAGCCAGTGTAAATAGGCAAATACCAATTTCAGATGTAAGCACATCTTTCCCAAAATATTTCCATGCCAAAATCCAAATCAAGTTCGAAAGAGTTCATAGGAAGAAATCCATATGTTAAAAACAAAGGCAAAATATCCAAATCATGTTCCAAAATCAGTGAATTGAATATTAAATTTCTGAATTAATAAAATAGAAGTTTTAAAATCCAAATACCAACTTAAATTTGGCATGAGGTTCTAAATATCAAATATAAAATTAATTTTAATGTTATTTTAATCACGCATAGGACAAATTTGCCCCATATGTACAAGGAAGGTTCAAAGTATATAACTTCGCCGTTTCTTAACCAAATTACATAAAACTCAACTAATTTGATTTTAACTCAGTATTAAAATAACCTATGGCGGTTTTATGCAAATTCTATGTAGTTAAAGAATTATGACATTTCAAATTCAACTTTAATGAAAATTCCATGCAAACCAGTAATTAATAAAAACTAAATTAAAAATATCAAATGGCAAAATATTATTATTTTTTTTTTATGAAACTAGACATAAAAACCAAACAACTTTCATGAATGTCATGTGACCCTAATCTATATCTAACTAGGTGTAAAATTCTATTTATTTGAAAATAGCTAGGTGTAGAAATCTGGTTTTCTTGGTTTTCCAAATCCTTTCTAAGTTCTACTCTATTCTATCCTATTTACTTCAAACCATTCTAAACATAAATTCTCAGTTCTAAATCATCACTAACCATTCAATATCAAAATAATTGAATCTAAACATGGAAATCTAAGAAATCATAAGAACTCTCAACCAAAAAAATATCAAAAACAAAACTTCCTTAGAAACTATTTAAACCAATATTAATCAACTTCAAAACATTCTATACCAATTTTAATCTTGAAAAGTAAATCTCTATATCATATTAAACCATATAAAGCCACTATTCTACTGTTTTGAAACCATCAAAGTATCAAAAGCATCTACCAAATCCATCCAACATAAATATTTGCCGACTAAACCAATAAAACTATGCAATATAGATTTTCCAAAGTTTGTTACTTACACATAATAATGCAAATGCAATTCTAAAATTAAAGTATATTCAGATTAAAACATAATGATGATAAATTTAGAAATCTGAGATCCCTATTGGAAATAGAGTGCAGATCCACCTACCTTTAATTGCTAAAATCTATCTTTGTTTGAACCATAAGAGCAGTCACGTTTTCGCCAACTTTGGACCATTCTAAAGACCTCCAAGCACTATCTTCACTGTTATTGAAGAACTATATGTTAGGAACTCCTCCACCAAACTTGAGCTCGATTGGATAGTGGATCGTCTTCTGATCGCGTTTTGATGAAAGCCGGTCAGAAAAATTCTGTAGCAGTTTTCTCCCCTCTCTTAAATCCTTTTGTTCTCTCTCCCTAGATTACAATTGCTCCTCCTCCTTCATCTTCTCCATGCCCAAGCTCCTAGGGTTTTTCCACACGTTCAGATTTCCATCAATAGAACTAAAAGTTCTAATAATGAACTAAGTGTTCCCTATTTATAATAGGATCTTCCAGTTTCCTACTCCAATTACGTTTAGAGGTGTAAGTAGGGCGGGTCGGGTTATGAGAGTTCGGGCTCAACCCAATCTAGGATTTACTAGCCCAAACTCGTCGTTGACCCGCCCTAACCCAAACCCAACCCAAACATTATTGTTTGAGTTCGGGCTAGGTTCGGGTTGGCCCAAACAAAATGTAAGATTTTGAATTTTTTTTACAATTTTTGTTATAATTACAAAATGTTGGAATATCATTCATTAATTCGTCTATCAACATGCTTTTATGTTTGTTTTTTATAAATGCAAATATTACAAATTCCTCTTGATTTGTCCCTTGAATTTGGGGAAAGCACATTTAATTAATTTATTTCTTTAAAATTTTAAAATATAATACTAGCTCACTATATTTGTGGTTTTGCACAATCTTTCTTGTAAAGTATGTGCTCCCAAATATCACATTCATTGTAACATATATGTATATGTATGTGAGTATAAAATTATTTGTTTGACAAAAATTCATAAACTTATTATATGTTAATAATTTATGTTTAATAGTTGATTGCATAAATACAATGACAATATAAAAAGAAAAGAAAACAATGATACATATATACACAAATAAATATTCACTTATATATATATATAGTTGGTGGAGTTTTATACATATATCTATATGAGAGCGTGTACATAAAGTCAACATTAACTTCGGGCTTTTCGAGTTGTATAGCTTGAACCCAAGCCCAACCCAAACTCAACTTCGGGCTCGAAATGAAACCCAATCCAAACTCAAACCCAAACTCAATGCTCACTTTGGGCTCTTATTCAAGTTGGGTTGGGCGGACTTTGGGCGGGCTTTGGGCGGTCTGGGCTAGATTTACAGCTCTAACTACGTTATCATGCTTCCTACTTAGATTATAATTTACTAGACTTTCCTAAGCCTTGCCAAAACACATAATAATTACACTTTTCCTCATTTTCGACGTATTTTTATTCCCTATTTTTAAATATTACCTAATAACCTCTGAGTCTTACTTATTTCACAATTTAAGGCCTCTAATCAAGTGCTATTACCAAAAGGTCCTTTTACCCACTATTATGCCATAGATCTTGCGATATAAATTCAATTTAAACTCAAATTAATTAGTCAATTTATTAATTAGGCTATTTAGGAAATAACTAAACTACCCTGAAGTGAATTTCTAGGTTATAAAAGGTCGGCTGCTTTTAGAGCATCATGGGAGTAAGTTCTTACGGAAGAAGATGCAAAACCCAGTGGTAGAACAACGATCATCAAGATTGCCAGCCCAATTAGGATCACAGTAGGCAACCAAGGTCCGTTTAGCTAGATATGGGTGTAAGGAAAAGGCCATAGTCAATAGTGCTTCTAAGATGACTAAGAATTTCGTTTCACAGCTTCAAAATGGATTACAGTAAGATGATGTAAGAATTGGCAGACCGGATTTGTAGCGTAGGAAATGCTAGGACGTATAAGGTGTACGATAAAAAGTGATGTCAAAAAGAGGGGGAACTGTCATGAGCATAAAGTTTAGAATGTGTGGTCATAGATGTTGAAACAGGTTTAATATTAAGCATGGAAATACGATCAAGTAGCTCAAGTGTGTAATTTCTTTAGGTAAGAAGAGTATAATCTGGAGAATGATGAACTTCCATACCAAGGAAAAAAGACAATGGGCCAAGATCCTTCATGTCAAATGTGTGAGAGAGATGATGAAAAATTAAATGATCAATACCAATAGTATCGCTGCCCTTCATGTCATATATGTGAGCAATGTCGAATGAAGAGGGAGGAATCAGCTTTACTGTTGAAAAAAGCCTTGTTCAAGGAGTACAGATATGAACCGATGATACCAAGCTCAAGGGGTTTATTTAGTTCTTTAAGCCCCCATACAGAATTTTATGAAGCTTGCAAACATGGCGAGTGTGATTTTTATCAACAAAATTGGAGGGCTATCTCATAAAGACGTGTGAATTAAGAATGCCATGTAGAAAGGCATACGAACATCTAGTGACGAAGTGGCCAAGTAAAAGTGCATGCTAATGATAGAACTAGTCAGATTTGGAAAGAGAGCCTTTCTACATAGTCTGAAGTTGAAAATAGAGATCTGGTATTCAGATAGCATGAGAAGTTTATAGGCCTACAACTTGAGCAAGTACAAGCTCTGTGAGAGTTGCATTGATCCAACTCAAAGCATTTGATCAATGCGAGATCGTGTAATATATCCAGGTTTGATACTTTGCTCAGAGGAATCTTGCTCCATGGATTTGGTTAGGAAATGAGCAGTTTCAGGATAGGAACCATCATCATATTTCAAAAGTTCTTGAGTCTTTAGGATTAGAGATATTTGACTGCGCCAAAGAAGATAGATGAATAATGTTGTTCAAAGATCAAACAGTGGAAAGGGTAGCCGGAACTACAGAAGTTGAGCTTGAAGAGATAGCCATGAGTGATTGAGACAAATTAAATGAAAAAGCTTGAAGAAATAGAGGCTACAGTAGAGCATCGTAGCGATTAGAATGACTTATTCTGATCACCACTCTAGTCTAATACTATGAAAAATGAGATGAAGAATATCGGTAACCCAATCTATTTGGTTTACCAAATATATATAGATTACTGTGTGCTGAGAATTTACAGGTATTAAGAAACACTACAAATAGAGATTTTTCACGTATTAGGAAACATTGCAATCAAAGGATATACACGAGTTATTGAGAATATTTTTACAAAGAAAAATATTTTGTAGGTTACCCAATGTCTTTCTAAGAATTGCTAACATTTTTGTCTTGGCTCTGTTTTGTTGCTCAGACTAAAATCAAATCAAATTACAGTAAGACAAACCAGACTAAACCAAACCAAATTAACTGGTTTATAAATGTTACAATTCATAACTTGAATAAATAAGTCTCATTATGACACAAAACCAATCGCAGTTTTGGCACATCTTTTATCAGCTAGGAAAGAGATGCCATATATTCCATATAGCAAATACCATTCCAGAGTTGTCAAGTGGTTCTACTGAAATTGAAACCCAACCATGCAAAGAAATTTTCTAATTTATTTCAGTTCTGATTTGAGAAATGAAAATTCTAACTAATTAACTTTAGTTTTGTGGTTAAGACATCATTAAACCAAAGCAAATCGTAAATTCAGATTTCAAATTTTGATTTTTAGTTCCCTTTAGTGAGATTTGTGAGGTGGTTGATCCCATCCTTGCCAAAAGCTTGACAAGTCTTTAAAGCTGGTGCAATTACCCTTGTGGGTTTGTAAGCCACAGAAGCAAGGTGTTGACTTCACTTTTTTTTTTTTTTTTTAATTTGCATAACCATTGAACATTCTTGCTCTCTCACTTCTATGGTACCCCACAGCTTGTATAAAGGCTCTTATAAGAAAGATGCCTGAAGCCATTAATGAAAAAGATGCTTTTGGAAAGACTGCACTACACTATGCAGCAGAAGGAAATTCCACAAAGATAATCCGCTTGATTATGGAGAAGGACGTTTCATCTGCATATATAGCTGATAATGATGGTAAATCGCCTCTTCTTATTGCGGCTAGTTCAGGCCATTATCAAGCAGTCCAGTCTATACTTGATTATTGCCCAGATTCAGTTGAGCTGGTCGACAAGAGTGGTCAGAATGCAATGCATCTCGTTGTTACAAACTGTTACCGCGCAAGAGTTAAAAAGTTTTTAAAAATACCGATAATGAAAGAGCTTTTGAATAAACCAGACGTCGATGGAAACACCCCTCTGCATCTTGCAACCAAGAGGCATTACTATTTGCTGGTGAAAGAACTTGTACACACCGAATGCGTAGACTTGAGGGCCAAGAACAAGAATGGCTTTACAGCTTTAGACATATGCGAATCAGAATGGGAGGTTTCATATCAACAGGTAATCACCACCTAATGAAATTCTATGCTCATTTGTTATCAAAAATAAAAACCACTTGCCAATTCTACTCTAATTGCAGGGACGATTATGGACTTTCCTTAAACAACATAAGGCATCTCGAGGCGGAAGATTCTTCCCAATCATTGTTCCTTTCAGATTTCGACCTACATTCCATCCCAAAGCTAATTTGAAAGGAATGGCCGACACCCTTTCGGTGGTTGCAGCACTCTTGGCCACCTTAACTTTTGCAGCTGCCTTTACAGTCCCAGGCGGGTACACAGACGATGGTCCCAATCCCGGTGTTGCCATACTTGCAAAGAAGGCTGCGTTCAAGGCCTTCGTGTTGTTTGATACAATTGCCCTGTGCTGCTCTATGACTGTGCTACTTCTCCTCATGCGCGCAATGGTGGGTGACCCCACTTTTCTAATTCGAGCGGTCAATTTTTGTGCAGCCTTGCTTTCTTTATCTTTTCTTGCAACACTGGCTGCCTTCGTGACAGGTATATACGCGGTGTTATCTCCAAAGTCATTATGGTTATGCATCATTGTTATCCTCCTCGGTTTCAGTGTTCCCTGTTTAGAGCGATATTTGCGTACCGCTTCTTCTTTCCTCGCCCTCCCAGCATTCCTACGGGACAAGACAGTAGAACCCGTGCTTGACCAATGACTGGTCCAAGGATGAAATGAATTCAAATCTTTAGTTTCGCACCAAACCAAACTTACTAGTCTAATTTTTCTTGATATAATTCCAAAAGGCTTATTTTCATCCAGTAAGGCTTGTGTAATATATAATCTAGTTAATTAAATGTGTTGAAGAGTTTTATATGAATTTGATGCCTTCGTGAGTTGTCTTTAGCCCATGGAAGTTGGAAACTCAAAGCTTCTCGTTGCTAGTCCAGCTACTAATATAAAATGATATTTTCAATTACAAATCCAAATTAACTATATGTTGATGGATGGGAAGAAATTATTCTTAGTTCACCTAGCACTTAGCCTCTCGATTGTCAAAAACTCATGTGGCACTGCACATGCATCAACACAAATCCAATTGTCTCTTTGTAAAAAGTGGTCGTCACCATTCATGGGATCTTGGTGTAGATGGTGACCAAAGTATTCAAAAGTAAACCAAATGAGTCAAAAGTAGGCTCAATTACTGGTTTATACCAAATTTTAAGGTAAAGGGATTAAGTTATGATTTGGTTTTATAAAGGGGCTCAATCCCAAACTATATATCTCAAGGTAGAGCCTTTGTACATTTAATCAAGGGTGTCTTCCGTGCTAGATCTTCCTCCATTCAAATGCAGACAAATGACATGAACCGAATTACAAAGGAACCATTTTTGGGGTCCTATCATCAACTTATATAAAGTAGAATCATTGTCATGGGCCTAACACAACCTCGTTGTGGTCTATGGAGGCTTCGTATGTTGCTTGGTTGTTAGAACTCGGTGCCATCTTGTGAAGCTCTCATTCAATTATGTTCCAAGGTCATTGAGTGCTACGGAAAATAGGTTACCTGGGGAGGGTGAATTGAGGGGTATGTGTATTTTTAACTTTGATCAATGTTATAGTTTGTCTTTTCTTTACTTTCTTCGTTACAAAGGTACTCGACCTGTTCATTTTTGGATGTCGAGTATAGGGTTGGAAATGGGTAGAATATTTATCCAAATCTGATCCGAATTTGATTCGAAAATGTTGAATTCGGATATGAGATACAGATCCATGGTTCGAATACGGATATGGAATTTTGGATCCGACCGAATTCAGATTCGAATTCGAATATACCCATATCCGATCCGAATAGGATCCTAGCCGAAAACGATATATTATATAAAAATCCAAATTAGAGACACAAGTTAGACCGTTTGTAAACTTTGTATGAACCACTATTGAACCAACCTTATTAAAAACAAAAAATCAAAGGGTTTCAACATTTGTGAGAAATCAATTTGCCCTAGCCTCTGCAAATTCGGATTGAATTCGGATTTCGGTTATTCAGTTCGGTCAAATATCGAATTTGTATGCTATATATCTAGTCAGTTTCGAATTCAAATTCAGGTATAAAAGATCCGTTTGATTTTAGATCGAATTCAGATATCGTTTTCTTTTAATTTAGATTCAGATCATAGAAGATCCATACCTTATTCGACCCATTTCTAGCCCTAGTTGAGTATTATATTAATAATAAGGGATAATTACAATTTACCCCGTTGAGGTTTCAGACAATCCCACTTTTTCCCTTAGGTTGTAATTGTTTCAATGGAAAATATTTTTCAGCAGAAAGTATTTTCCAAATAAAAATTTTACTTCTTCCCTTTTTTCAGGCATTTAGATGTGAAAGGAAAGAGAAAAAAAGAGAAAAAGTGGATATTGAAATAAAAGTGCAAAAGTTGAAGAAAATATGAGATTTTATGATTTAGTTATAATCCTTTAGCTATTAAATATATCAAAAACATTGTGAAACTTTATCAAATTTACAAAAATAGACCCAGCTCTCTCCGATTTGTAATTGTGACCGGATAGAAGAAATTTTATCTAAGACGTTCAAGGCCAAGGGCAATCATAGTTTGGGTCCCCAACAGGTGGTCTCCACTCTCTAGTCTCCGTCTCTCTCACCAAAGATACAACATATAAGGCTCTGCTGCTTTATCTCTCTTTGTTCCTACACTTCCTATTCTCACCATGGTCTCTTTGAAGAGGAAAATTAAAGAAAGGATTTGTAGAATCAACGGAATCAAGAAACTTACTAGAGTTCTACAACAACAGCGAAGTTCACTAACCTGCACCTTATGCGGTAACTCCTGTACACCTTTTGCAACTTCATAGCAACCTTAGCTTCCAAGCTCGTATTTTCATCCGCACTGATCACCGCTGATTTGGAACCTATACTCATAGCGACAAAGGATTCCAAGTTAAGAGGCTCTTGAAAACTGTTGATTGGCGATCCTGGGTCTGAACTCGTGGCAATCAAAGACTCAAAGCTCAAACTTTCCCGACCATTCCATAGCGTGCTAGACGCTGGACTCCAAAGCATGAACCAGTTCGTGAGAATGCAAGTCTAGTGACTCGAAAATGTAGTTCGTCATGCTAAAAAATGTAGAAGATGATAACTTGAGCTTGCTCCAGAAAATAACTTCAGCTGAATTTTAGTGGAAGTTACTTTCCCCCCTTTTTAACCAATTAGGAAAATATTTTCCATTAGTTTTCGTTTTCCCTTAAAACAAACATCTGGAAAATTTTAAAATCCCGGAAAAAATTTTCTTTTCTCTATTTTCCAGTGAAAGAAACATAGCCTTAAGGTTTTTAAAACTATGGGACTGCACGTGCTACGTGCATAGCAAATTTATGGGGCCCACTTAGATAAACAGCCCACTCTAATAGTATAGATACTAGTTTACCACCTTGAGGTTTGCTGTAACAATTTCTGGTTTCACCGATAGGGTGGTAAGAGAAAAGAACATAAATTAACAACTTTGCCCCTCTTTTAAATACCAAGTCTTCACCGAGCAAAGAAACTTCATAGAAAAATCGAATTAGACGGAATACGTGGATCTTGGAAGACACAAAAGACTCCAAAGCGTTTTAATTTGGGAAAATTATGAAAACAACCCACGTTTCTCGTATATTTATAAAAACATGCTTTGAAAAGTCAAATGTTAAAAAACGTGCAACTTTTCCCATATAATTGTGTTTTAGTCAAAAATCATTGTAGCTCGATTAATCTCATACTTTGCAATTAATCGACAAAACATTCAATTACACCAATTGAACAATCAACATTGAGATGTTTCAATTAATCAAGTGATAGTTCCGATTAATTGAAAAGCCGTGACGATTATCAAAGATTCACAATGAATTAACGTGTATTCGTGGATTATTAAACTTGTATCTTTCAAAGATTAAACTTGTATCCTAGATGATGATCATGCTTGTTTCTATTAACCTAATGTCTTAGGTTTATATTTTATATATACCACAAAGATCGTACTAGTATCCGTCAATGATTCATCTAATATCCTTGAAAATCTAACATGTATCTTTCGATGATTTGAAATTTCAATTAACCGAGACCTTAAATCGTTATTTTGCGATTAATTGAAAGGTCTCTGATTGATCAAAATTCATGGATGCATAATGAAAGCCCGATTCAATGTTCGTACGTCGTTCAATTTCGATTAATCGTATTTTCTTACGATTAATCGAAGGGCAACTTTTGAACTTTGAAAAGTGCCCAGTATGCTACTCATTGTAGGATAAAAGTTAAATCTTCGATTTTGGACTGAAACATAATCAAATGGGAAATGTTGCATGTTTTTTAACATTTAACTTTTTCAAAGTATGTTTTTATAAATATGTGGGAAAAGTGGGTCGTTTTCAAAATTTTCCCTTTTACTTTTCCAAATCTTTGAAACCCCCTTTTTTGTATTTTTAAAGCCGGTCTTGGACCCTTCTGCGATCACAAGTCAAAACAGGTGTGATAAGTACATCTCAAATAGAACATTAATTTAATAGATCATGGCCACCAACTCGATCAAAATGTCCGAGTTCCGTTCATGTTCCTGACCCTTATATATATATATATAATTTTCTATTGTAAAAATAAAAATATATAATTTTCTATTGTAAAAAACCCCTGCAGAAATTCAAGCCACTCAAATCCTGTTAAAATAAATACATGAAAAATGGAACAAAAGCGGTGCATGGTTAGTGTAAAGTAGAATCAAAACATACTAGTTGCAAAACCAGGACCAGATGGACCTGCAAGATCATGAATCCAATAAATTCATCATATAACATGTAAAACTTTGAAGATAGAGGATATAACAGTGCTAAAACATTCACCATAACCAGATCATAATACAGATTGCGTATTTGTAAAATCATAATTTTTACGAAAATAAAAATTATTAGTTTAGTGTTTAAAATAAAGTTAATTGGTAATTTTCTGCAGAAAAGGAGACCATATGGGATTAAATTAAGATTCGGGTGAACCAGATCCGGAAATTTCAATTATGGATGTGAGAAAATATTATTTATGTTTATGTGGGGAATTTAAGTTGGTTGATGATGTGGCAATTCAGGGTTTAATTAGCCAAACAATTTGCTGGTGTAGGGATCCTGGTAGAATGGCATAATAGAGGATCATGAATTGAGTTGTTGTTGAGCGACAACTATTTAAACTGAAAAAAAAAAAATCAGTCACTGGTTCGTTTGGCAGTTGATCGAACTGAGGTTGGAGTCTGAGAGAGGAGCAGAAGGAGCTAGGGTTTGGTGGATCCTTTTGGTGTTTTTGGAGTGATCGGAAAATTGTTGTTGCTGTTGGAGTTTAGTTTGAGAGAGAGTTGAGGAGAACCTTTGTGGCAGAACCTGATTTATATATCCTGGAGCTGCAATCTGGGCAGCTGTGATCTGGAATCCAGATAAGAAATGTTGATTAGGTGCTGTTTAGGTGGTTTTTTTAACAAATGAATTATAGATCTGGAGAGATCTTATCTAAATGTGATAAATTCATATCTCTATTGGGCGTTCATTTCTGGAGGCAGAGAATTCAACGGATTGTTTGAGGAATTGAGGAAGTTTTATCAGAGAATTGCTTCAACCTGTGAGTAGCACAAATTCGTTTTGATTTGAATGGTTTAAACTGGAAATTTGTGTAGTTAGGATCAGCATGCAGCCGAACTCTGTTTTTCCTGATTTTGTCGCTCGGATCTGATCTTACATGAAATTTAGTTCAATTAAATTCCCAGGCATATCCGAAGAGTAGTTAGATGATTATTACTATGCTGATTATGAATGGTAGATCAAATGCAATGTAGTGCATGTTAGATTTAGAAATTATTGTGCTGAAAGTGAGTTTCCGGATGGAAGAATATGCATGAACGACTACGGTAAGTGTCATTGCTGTAGAGACTAAATCAAATCCAAATGTGTGTTTAAGGTATGCTCAGAGGGTTAATATTATACAAGAGGTGATTTGAAGGCGAGGCATCAGTTCAGTCCTGATGTTTTTCCATTTGGCAGCACTTGAACCTGGGGATATAGCCTAGCGCTGAGCACTATTTTTTGGCGCCAACCTCTTCAGAGGTCAGCACCAGGTGCTTTTCCTCAGATGCGAGCGACTGTTGTAGTTCACCAGGTAATATATATATTTAACTCAAAAATATTAATTAGATAGTTGCAACAAGTGCTTGTAATTCTGTATGAAGAGTTGTTATGTACCCAGATGGAGTATTAGAGAAAATGTAGTGGTGCCTATCTTCTCAAGGGTTGGCACCCACTCCATTTGATTCTTTGAAGTCTGTTTTAGTCTTACCTTGGAGCTACCTCAAGGATTAACTTGTGAGCTAAAGTAAATGAGAATGGAAATGCCATGAATAAATAAGAATTGCTGAAATGGAATTAAAGATCAAGGTTGCTGAAATTTGGGTTGTGTCCTAACATTGGCAACTAAGTTTGTGTAATGGTTGGAGTGCTAAATTAAATCTAAGTCAGGTTAAACATATCACTTGAATGGTTAGTCTTATCATGTAATTGTTTTGGAAGGGTAACTTTAGTTCAGTTCAGTTCATATGGAATTGGACCAGCAGCACTTCATATTGGGTATGCGCTGAGTGCGGCTGAGTGGCGCCTACCTCCTCAAAGGTTGGCGCCAGCTCTATTATTTTAAATTGGTGTGGTTGTTATTAATTTCAATTAAGGGATTATCTCTTAGGGAACTTAAATATATGTATTTGAAGTATCTTGGAGGAAATATAGGTGCTGGAAACTGGGGGTATACTAGTGTATTAAGTATTGAAATCTGAAACCTGTTTAGTTAGGTGTTTTGAGTAATTCTTAGGTGCTGAAAACTTCTCCAGCACATACATCTTTTGCATGGCAAAACTAAACTTGAGAAAGTAAGTAAAGGATTATTTAGAGATAAACAAATAAGTTTTGAGTGAATCTTAGGATGTTGAAGTAAGTGTATAAAAAGGAGTTTTAAATGAATACAAAGGGTTAAAGGAAGGCATTGAGGATTTAAGTAGGAAATGTTGTTTTGAGTATAAAGTATCTATAAGAAAGTTACTGTTTGGGCATAACACCAGTCATACATGATTAAATCCAGTAGAGGAAGTAAATTTTGATTTTATCATTTTTGAATTGCCGGTTAACCGAGATTTGACAGTTTTACAAACTTTTGACTTAAAAGGGAATTTTATGCAATATTTTGTAAAAAGGACTTTAAAACAAATTATTTTGGGATAAATCTGATTATTTGTAATTCTCCATATACTTGGAGGATAGTTTTATTGTTTTGATGAGAAGATGGTTATTTTACCTCCGTGTAATCGGAGGGACCCATGTATCTCGAAATGAGTTGGAACCTCTCCATGTACCTTGGATTGAGGAGTTGGTTTCCCCCATGTATCTTGGAGGGTGATGATGCTTTCGTTGGCACTATTGGGATTGGTTTGGTTATTTTGATTGTTGGCTTTGAGTCTAGATGGCATAGCTCGGTGTAGATCCACATTTGTCAAGTTAAGAGCTAGGTAGTCGAATAAATTGATCTTTGCTAGTTGTAATACTTTGTTCACGCACGTGCTTCCATCATGTAGCTCGATGATGCCTTCTTTGTATCTGGTTGGCTATGGCGATCCTTCATTTTATCGTGTATCTCGGACTATGACTGGATTAGTTCTTGCCAACTCATTACTGTATCTAGCTGGGTTCTCCCGCAATAAGTCGATGACCGTGTAGCTCGGCTTCACACTTAAGCCGGGAGGTGGCATAGTGAGCTTGGTTTTTACACTAGTTAAAGGCAGTTTATTTCATGAGTCCATCGTGGACTTATTTTTTATGATTGCTTGTTATGGATTTCTATTATCCAATGATTATCGGTATTTTCCTTTATCAAAATATATGTTAGGTTTGATTTCTCGGATTACTCGTCAAGGTTGGTTATCGTCATTGATGCATGTTTTACTACCGAAGCATGTTGTTAGAACTGTTATAAACTATTTTATTGCATTCATGTGCTACTTACTGGGATATTCGTATCTCATTACGTTTTTGTTTTGTTTTCAGATCTTGGTGAGGACGATCTTGGCTGGGTTGAGCCAGTTACAAATTTCCCTAAGTATAGAGGAAAGGATTACTTTGTAGAGTAATCCTAAGGATTTTACATTTGATATAGTGAGTAGAAAATTGATTTGTAATTGTTCTTTTCATTGTGGATTAGTGATTGGGTTATTAGCGAACTTTGATATTGTTGTTTGATGATAATAAATGCAAGTTCATGTCTTCTTACACTCTGATATAGATCCTGCAGTTTATTTATCTAACACCACGGGTACGAGTTACGGTTTATAGTCGTAACCCGGATCCGGGGTGTTACAGTATTGATACCTCTCATGAACTGCTAGGCCATGTTCTGACAAAGTAGGAGGCACTCTATTGATGGTGATTGATCGTCTGTGTTGGATCTTATGCCAATCTTTTCCAATATTTCTTGAAGATTAGCTGTGAAATATTCAGGCATTTAAATCAACTCCATTTCAACGAGATTGTTTAGATGTTGCAATCCTTCTGGAAGCATTTGTAGATTGAGGCAGTTCTGTATTTTGAGGTGTCGTAGGTGCTGCATTGCTCCTTTCTCCAATCTCCACATATTTAGTCGAAACAAACAATCCAGTTCCAGTGATTCAAGTTGAGGAAATCCATGAGAGGAGCAAACCATTTCTGTCCCCACATACGAAGATGGCTATAACTGGAGGATTCTTAGATTCCCTAGGTTATCCAATATAATCATTGGATCTTGTAATAATGCAGAGAATTCCAGGGATAGCTTGGTGAGGTTTGATGGAAATTGATGAGTTTCAGGCAGCTTATCCAACCATCCAATGACCTTAAGGTGGTAAAGATGGGAAAAATGTGACAAATATGGTCCCAGGTTTGGGACTTTATTTGCAACAATCAATTCCAGTGACTCGATCAAGGAGGTTCAATTTAGCAATGGCGTCAGACAATTCTGTCCCATGTTCATTCAAGTCCCCACCTACTACTAGCTTTCGAAGGTTGGTCAATTTGGATAAGGAGTCACTTCTTATTAGATTGCATGCACTCAGCTGTAGAGTTCTAAGGTTTGTTAGGTTGTTCAGTTGTGGAGACATAGTAGTATTGAACCCATACAAATCTAGGTGTCTCAGTTGCAACATGCCCCAGATCTCAAGAGGTGCATGTATGAGGTTAGTATTTTCCAAGTCTAGAGTCTGCATGTTATGTAAGTTCCTTACTGATGATGGAAGCTTTCTTAAGCGAGTCTTCCTTAGGTTCAAGTACCTCAGATGGATAAGTTCTCCGATTTCCTTTGGCAATGATAGAATGTAAGCCCCTTCCAAATCCAATACCCTGAGCAACTTGACACCTGATTGAAAAATTCTCAGTGTCACCTCTCCTGATTTCACAGAGTTCAAAAACATGGTGCGGAGTTTCAATATGGATCCTCTGGGAGAATGATTGTATACACTTACATTGTCGTGGATAGCAATTCGCCGAACATGATATGTAGCGCCCCAGATCCGGGTCTGCCCTATCACGGCACCAACCCGTACCCGAGACCTACCTATGGGCCCAAAAGAACCTGATGAACATAATTAACGCAGGCAATTACAAGGTAATCATCAGAGTGCATAAGATAAAGAAGCATGGAATTAAAATTTTCCATATAATAAAAGATCATCTGTGTAATAACTCCAAAATACAACATTTGAGTATACAAAAAGGCAACTAAGATCTCTCACATCACTAACTCTCTCATGAGCATTCATATACAAAAATGATAATCTAAAGATAACTCCCAAGTCTATAAATCAAAAAGAAATAGTTACATCCCATTGATAGTTTCTAAAACTAAATACAATAACATGAAGAGAACCCTACTATGGGTAGTAGAAGTCCTCGAGCTCATGCTCAAGCTCACCCTCACTATCTGCCCTAGTACGTGGCTCACCAAGCGGATCTGAAAACAAATCCGGTAAAACAAAACGCGTGAGACTTAAAGTCCCAGTAAGCAGCAAACATGCATGGATGGAAGCAATTGATACAATTCATGGATTATCATGTATAGAAGAAGTTTAGGAAATTCATATAACATCATGAATAAATACAATTCATACTATTTATATTCTCAAGTAAAGCAACTAAACAATGTATCACATAAAAGTTAACTAACAAACCTGGTAGGACTGATAATGTAAACCAAACCTGTAGAGGAAACCTTTGTCAGCAGTTACTAGGACCAATGTCAAGTGGGACTATTACTAGAACCAATGTCAAGTGGGACTACTCGTTCTCTGTTAAATACCAAGTGTCAAGTGTCAAGTGTCATGTGGGACTACTCGTCAACGGATGAAGGCTAAGTGGGACTACTCGTCCATGGATGAATGCTAAGTGGGACTACTCGTACAAGGAGTTTCAGGCTCAAATTCTGGTTGTAGTCTATTGAAGGGTATAAAAATATTCTAAAATTTTCTGGGCTCCTGAATCACTCGTTTGGATATCAAACTCAAAAAGTGGCCCTTTTTGAAAATCGGGAAAACTGGAAATTTAGGCATAAACTGGAAAGTTGACTTTTTATTGGTTGGGAATTGGGCCCCGAGAGTATTTTTATTAGTTCCAAATGGGGGGTAAAACCTTATTTACATGTAAAGACTTAAGTAAATAGAGCAATAAATACACAGAACATTTACTTAAATGTCTTTCATGTAATAAGGGTGCTGTGCGAGAAGCCTGGGTTGTTTGAGAAAGGGTTGGAGAGAAAAAGGGTGAACAACTCAAGAAACAGGGTCCACGATTAGGTCGTGGATTAATCGCCTAGGGGCGATTAGTGTAATGCCCCGAACCCGGGTCAGTGCAAACCGGCACCCAACCCGAACCGGGCTCGCTACTATAACAACCCAAGTCCGGTTCAACAACCAAACTCGAGTTGTTATCACGAAGCTAGGGTCAGATACAAACCAAGATTCACAATAATTTTAAACTTTACTAGTTAATTACATCAGTGTTATGGTGGCCAATAAAACAATTCTTTATTCAATAATATCAATCCAGTTTACAATAAAGTTTATCTAATCAACATGTGACCTTAATACCAATTATAATTCTACCCATCAAATTAAAACCCCATCTTCGTGATCTCTCCAAGCAACCTAAAAAATAGGGGAAAATGGAGTGAGATTTACATCTCAGCAAGTAGCAGGTGAATGCAATTAGAAGCAGTCTAATGTAAGCAAATAGTCATGAGGTATGCGATTAATCAACGATAAGGCGAGAAATTCAAGTTATCAACGCTGAATCCAAATAAAACGATAAAACATGTATTCTTTCGTATAAACCAGCAAAAAGAGGTTATTGGGATAAAACCAACAAAAGCGATAAAACATGTGCCATTACAGGACTCACAAAGATGATAAGTATTTGAGATGACACTCAACTAACTGCTATACCACCGTACGACTTAGGGGCAGTGCTACTAATGATACTCAAGTCCCATGCATCGTAGCTTAGACAAGAGCCGTAGTCACCGACTTATTGCGCACGAACTCAACAGAGTTGGCATGTACCACAAGTATGTAGCACCAGAATCAATACATGGAGATGGTCGCTTATCCACATGTACAAGGAATCACCAGCGGCTCACCGGGGTGTCCCTCCAGACATAGGACCTTTCCAGAGCAAACTAACTTGCAAGGGAAGCGCGCTCGCATATAGGAGTAACTCAACCCAAACTAAATACCACTTAGCTAACCAGCCAAAACTATGGATCCATATACAGCTAAGCCCACTAACATAAACCACGATAAAACCACATACGGGAGGACACGCTACTGTAGGAGGCATACACACTTTTACCCGTAAAGGATTACACATCTCTACACAGAGGATTACCCATCTCTGTCGTAAAAGTTAGTATCAACTCAACCACAGAAGCCGTATCACCCAACCGTAAAAGAAAAGCGAATAACAACATACCACATACTAATCCATACCAAAATATTCAATTCCATGAGAAAACCACGATTCAATCCTTACAAATCCAATTAAAGTTTTTTTCAGAATAACATATGCAATTTCTTAATTATATTCAAAATAAAGCTCATGTATCATATGTTCGATAAAACTCAGAGTTTATGCAATTCCAGTAGTCCACATTCATATTGAAAGCTCAAATAAAGTAAATCAAATCTTACTTAGAGTTTTCCTTATTAATTCCTTTATTAAAATCCAATTTCATATCTTAACACCTAAGATAGTTTCTATTTAGATTTTTTGTATTTTTATTTCTCCAGCATGTCCTAGAGACCTAGAATAAAGTTTAGGAGATGTTTTTACCTTAGGAATTCCAGTAGAATTATTCCTATCAATATCCCATACCATTTAGCCCCTTTCATGTACACCCTTTCACTATAACCTTCAATTTATTGATTAATCTTTCCAATTTAATTTTATAATTTTTATACCTTAATTAGGTCCTTAAAAAGATGCTAACTTGCTTAACTAATCAGAAAAATTATTGGATATTTATTCATATTACAAAATCCCCAAATTCTGCAAATTTTACATAGAGTGCCGACCTCTACAGGGCTAAGCGATCCTAGGCGCTCGTGCAAAATTAAACAGAAAATTTCCAGATTTACAAAGTTCGGATTTTTATGCTTTTGCTATATGTTTCTTTGGTCTAAATTAATCTACTAACATTCTAAAACATACCTAAAGCCCTCTAGACTAATTCTCATCGATTAAGTACCATCCTATAATTAATTGCATAATCAAACTAAGTTTTCTTCTTTACTTTGACAATTTCATCAAAAATACTAATCATTAAAATATAAGTACTTTGATTCCATGTAAATAACGTTCCAACTAATCCATTCAAACCATATGAAATCACAGAAAACGAAATCATGCAATTCCTCATCTTTTCCAAGCATTACTACTTGCCTTATACGCTAAAAATCCTTCTTCCATTGAAGCTTCTAATTCTGGACCTGATTTTTGCTCCCAAACGCACCAAGCTAGAGTTCTCTGATTCAAATCTCCACCATTTACATTATAGATCCATCAGTCATGAACAAAACCTCCAAATTTGAAGGCGATCCACCGTACGGATTTGCCTCGATCGCGATTTGATGGAGACTGGTCGGATAACTCCATTAACAGCCTTCTTCCTTTCTCTCCCTCCTTTCTCTCATTAATAAAACCCACGAAAATTCTCTCTTGTCTTCCCTTACTCTCCTATTTATATTTGGCTTCAGAAGTCCTAAACCAACCCTAATAGGCTCCTTTAATTTGGGCTAACCTAACCAAGGTCTAATTAAAATCTAACTCCTTCTAATTAATTCCTACTTTTTCTCCACCTTCTATTTTTCTACTTAAACATTAATAATTTTATCTCTTATCATCTAAACTCCTACTTACAACCTATTTTCATGTAAAATATTTAATTAAACTTTAATATCACCTAAAACCTTATTTTCTCCAAATTAAGACGTGAAATCTCCTAATTACCCTTTTTCTCACTTTTAGGCTTTTATTAATTCCTTTTAATTTCTAACTTGTCTAAATAAATTATTTTCTTCTATTTTCTAATTCTAGTTATTATTTAATGATCTATTTATTAATTATCCTTTTCTGAAAATTACCAAAATACCCTTTTTTTTTACTCTTTTAGGCTAATTTCATTAAAATTCTTTCTTTATTTACAACTTATGACTTATTCGAATTAATTATCCTCTAAATCTTCACTTTTATTTTAACTAGGACTTAACTCATATTTTCTTTTATTTATTATTTATTTATTTATTAGGTGAAAATTCAGGGTTTTACAATTAGCTCAACGCTTGGGCATTGAGATTCAAAGTGCGAGCACCCAGGTTTAAAATAGGGTCGACGCGTGTGCGCTAAAGTTTAACGTTCTCGCGTTAAGGCAATACGCAAGGCAACATTCGCTCGTTCCTTTTGAACATGCGCGCACTAAGGCTCTAGATTAATCGCCCAGGTTAATCCTGAGCCGCGATTTAGATAACAGAGGCCGATTTTTAGGGGTTTTGGCTCAGGATTAATCGCCAAACTCTAGGATTAATCACCAGCTTGAGCTCTTACGAAATTTTGGCTATTTTAAACATAAAAACTCCTACATATCATCCCTAACCTTTCCAACACCAAATTTGATGATCATACATCATCCCAACACACTTAGAGCATCTTTCACAACAAGAATTCATCCCCAAATCCTCATGAACACAACATCCATCACATAAATCATCATTCAAATACCAAACTCAAACCCTAATTTGAAATGTGAACAATAAAGTTGGAAATCCATGGAAAATCAATGGAAAACTAAACCAAATAGTTACATAACCCAAACCCTATGAATTTTTGAAGCAAAATCCTACATGCAAGTGATTCTTCAATTTATCAAAACCCAAGGATAGAGAAATACGAAAATCCAATAAATTCATTTTAGTTGAAGGGTTTGCTACTTACATGATGATGGAGAAGCAAACTTCTCTTTAATCTTCCTCCTTCTTCTTCTTCTCCAAGCCTTCAAGCAAGCTCCCACTTTTCTCCTCTTGTTCTATACGTCCAAGACAAAGAAAGGGGTTCTTAAGACACTAGATATTTAGTTAGAGCATCCTTTTTATATGCCCAAGTTTTGGGTCTTTCAAATTTGCCCCTAAACAAGACTTTCATTCAACTAAAACCCTTAGGGGTACCTTAGTGTTATTTGAAGGGTTACCCAAGTGTTTTAAGGTGTTTTCCTTAGCTATTTCAAAGGCATACTCTAGGGATGCTTGGGGGTACCTTAGTTATACCAGATGGGATACCCTGGTGTGAAGTGGGGGCACCTTAGTGTTATTGAGAAGTTACCTTAGTGTTTCAAGGGATTTACCTTAGTCATTCTAAGGGTAAATTCTAGATAAGTTTAGGGGGGTGTACCTCAGTTATATTGAGGGGGTAATTAACTATAGAAGGGGTGTACCTTAGTTATACGAGGGGGTACCTTAGCTATATAAGGGGTTATACCTTAGGCAAAACAATGGGGGTTACCTTACTTTTATAGGGGTTACTTTAGTTAGGCAAAGGGGGTACTTTGGCTATATAACGGGTGTAACATAGGTAAAACAGTGGGGTACCTTACTTATATGAGAGGAGTACCTCTAGGAAATACAAGGGGTGTACCCTAGGTAATATAGGGGATGTACCTTAGGTATGTTGGAGGTACTTTAGTTATATAAAGAAGGTACCTTAGCTGTATAAGGGAATGTACCTTAGGTAAACAAGGGGTATTTCAAGTAAGACAGTAAGGTACCTTAGTTAAAATAAAGGGATACCTTAGACAATACAAGTGAGGTACCTTTAATATAGTTAGAGGGGTACTTTAGGTATTCGAATGGGGTACCTTGGGCAAAACAGTGGGGTACCTTAACCAATATGAGTGAGGTGCCTTAGGTAATATAAGGGGTACTTTAGGTATACATGTGAGGTACCTTAGGCAAAACAGTAAGGTACTTTAACCAATATGAGTGAGGTGTCTTAGGCAAACACAAGAGGATACCTTAGATAAACATAGGGGTACCTTTGGGCAAACACAAGGGGATATCTTAGGTAAACACAGAAGTACCTTAGGCAAACACAAGGGGATACCTTAGGTAAACGTAAGGAGTACCTTAGGCAATCACAAGGGGATACCTTAGGTAAACACAAGGGGTACTTTAGGTAAATCAATGGGGTACTTTAGGTATACTTGAGTGGTACCTTGAGTAATACTTGGGTGTACTTTGGTGGTACCTTGGATAATACTTGGGTGGTACTTAGGGGTTACTTTAGGTATCCTTAGGAGATACTTTAAGTACCCTTGAGAGGTACCATGAGTAATCGTAGGAGGTTCTTTAGATACTCTTAGGAGTTACTTGAGGTACATGTGAGAGGTACCTTGGGTACACTAGGAAGGTACTTTAAGTATACTTGGGAGATACTTTGTGGTACACTTAACTCTAATTTTTCATAATTTGATTTCCAATTCACTATATCTAATTGAAAGATACCTTAGCAAATTGTAACTAAGACATAAAACTAACTTAGTCTTTCCTTGATAACTTCAATTCGATTCCCCTAACTCTTTAGGTATAATCCATATTTACCGCATCCTCATAACACAAGCACTTAATTAGTCTAATAATTCCACTTTAGATAATTAAGTTTAAAAATTAAGGTATAATCCGGGACGGGGTTTTACATGATATGTTGATGTTGAATTATCTCCCTCCTCATCTATGGTTAAGAATCTAACTTCCTTCGCTTTAGAAATGGCAAATTCCTGGAGGAGACTGTGGATGCGACATGTCTTAACCCCTCCGTTGGACCTCATCCTCGTGGCTTGAATCATGCTTCTTTGGATTAAGTCGTCCAAGTAATCTTCTGCAACTTCTTCCATTGTTTTCCCTCCTTGTTCTTGTATGAAACCCTCTACAACCCACAAACGGATCAATTTCTGTGCTGGGATTTCTCTGTCTCGAGGGAAAAGACCAAAATAGAGGAAACAAGATTTCAAGTAATAGGGTAGATCAACAAAACTCAAAGCTAGAACACTAGTGATCTAATCTTGTTCAATCAGCTGCCAGCTTCTAATGCTCATAAGGACCTTTGACCACTCGTGCATAGAAGCCCCTTTCCTTGATAAAAGTCCTCCCAAAACAGTGACTGCCAGTGGTAAACCACCACAATTTGCCACCATCTCCCTTCCTAGTTTCTGCAGATTTGAGGGAATTCTCTTGCTGGCACTTCTGGGGAATAATATTTCGTAGAAGAGCTCCCAACTTTCATGTTTGGTTAAACACTAAAGTTCATGAAGCAGCTCCTTTGGTCCCGCATTGAAAGCTACCTCTTTGTTACGGGTTATGACGATTACCCTGCTTCCTTTTTCTGTGTCTGGGAATGACCTTGCTAATATATTCCAAGTATTTGTCTTCCAAACATCATCTACTACCACTAGATATCTCTTCATCTCCAAGCATTTTCAGATTGCTCTTATCAGACCCTGCTTCCTTTTTCTGTGTCTGGGAATGACCTTGCTAATATATTCCAAGTATTTGTCTTCCAAACATCATCTACTACCACTAGATATCTCTTCATCTCCAAGCATTTTCAGATTGCTCTTATCAGGTTTATCTCGCTCATCATCTTTAAGGTCTCTTCCTCCTTATCTATGACGGTCATGATGGCTCTGATCAGATCTTCCAAAATCTTTTTCATTGCATGATCTTGAGATACACAAACCCAAGCATGGCAATCAAAGTAGTTCTTAACCCGTTGGTCATTGTAGACTCCTTTGCAAGAGTAGTCTTGCCTATACCTGGCATCCCAACAATAGGGATGACAGCAAGCGACTGTTTCCCTTCTAGTAGCTTCATCATCATTGATTCCATATCATGAACCAAACCACTACAGTATCTTCCTCTCCACAGGTGACAAAGTCAACCCTGGGTTGCACTTGAGAAGAGCCTCCTTTTGAAGAACCCGAGGCTTCGCCACGTGACTGTAGATCATCAAGGCCGTACTTGGACTTGTTGGAGGAAAGTTTCTCAATCCTTTTGTTGATAGTTTCAATCTGCTTCGCTACTTCATGGGTGACTGTAAGTTGCTGCAACAAATACATTTCTTTATGAAACCATACAGAGAAGTGCTTTGCCCCCAGAGAAGTTGTAATTTAAGAACAAAGGTATCTATCACGTCTTCAATGTCATAAGCAACATCTCTTTGCGCTTCTTTTGAGCATCTCTGAGGAAGGAACGGATCCATTCTAGCTCATTGCAAAGGTACTGGATTTGTTCGTTAACTCCAAGTAGCAAGGCTGCTTCCTCTTCTATCAACATACTGAGTTTCGCCAAGAAGAAGGTGACAACTCCCTCCACAGCCATTGTGTCTGACTCTGTGTGTAGAAGTTTTCTTCTCAATAGCATGCAAGAGAATGGTATTGATCACATTGCAAAGGGGCTATATTGATCTCCATAACATGGATAGAGGGGAAAGCAGGCAACCTGTTAAGCAATTCTTTTACTATGTTCAATTTGTTATTATCCTTTTGCATACAAACTCATGCTTGTTTTTGCTCGTGGTGCAAATATTTGATTTTAGACAGTCTGGAGCGTGGCTCGAGGTGCAAATATTTGATTTTTGTACAAACCGGTGGATTTCCTCTTTCGACTTCTGGTATTCTCCAAACCTGGAAGACGAATTGGTCATCTACTCGAGTTTCAACGAAACTAGTATTTGCCTTCCTGAGCTGCTCCGCCTTCCACTCTGTCATCCCTCTCCCACCTTCGCTCTGTCCCTTTTTTCTCTTCCTTAGCATGCCATTTCTTTCTTCTTCTTAACCTTCTCCGCGTCTTTATTTACCTCTTTCCCTCCAATCCTCTGATTTTTATCTATCCGCCCCATCATTCCCTCTCCTTTGGAAGTTTATCTACAAGCTTATCTAGAAGATTTTTTCGCGTCCCTGTTCAGCGTGTGCTGGTAATCAAGTGTTGCTGAGTACTTGTGTTGAGAATGAGCTAATTTCCTCTGCTTCCCTGTGAGTGGATCCTGGGTGTTGTTATCGTCTTGATGCCTTCATGGAGGACATTTCCGACAAGTTCCAATAGTTACTGTTGCCTAATCGACCGTCAAAGGTGCTTAAGCTTTTGGATACTGAGAAAGCTCGCCTCATTATGAAGTGGAGCTTCCTCCTGCTGATGGAAATCCTTGGTTCCTCCCCTACTTTAAATGCAGTCAGAAATTTTATGGACAGAGCGTGGAAAAACATCAAGGTGTCATCTCTGTCGCAAATTGGGTTAGCTCGCTTCTTGGTCGCACTATCTTCAAAGGAGGACCTAGATCAGCTACTATGTTCGCAACCGTGGTTTATCAATGGTGCCATGGACCTGATGGATAAGATTTCATCGACGGAGGAGGCGGAGGATTTTGTCTTTAAATCATTTACCATCTAGGTTCAACTTCTCCATCTCCCCCGTGCTCTGTTAGATGAGCAGTTCCTTTTTAGATTCGGTGAAGAGTTTGGTAAACCACTTGAGGTGGAACTCCCACAAAGCCCGGATTCGGTGCACGCTTGCATCAGAATGGAAATTCCTCTTGATAGCCCACTACCTGCCAGTATTTTTGTTAAATCTATCAATTCAATTCAGGTTTGGGTGTGCTTCGCATACGAATTAATTCCTACATTTTATTTTGCTTGTGGATTACTTGGTCATTCAATTACATCTTGTACTAACCCGATGCTTGCCAGTAATATGTTGAACTCGACGGCTGGCGATCCCAAATACTCATCAGAAAATTCCACTGTCTATCGGAGAAGAAGAAATTTACTCATAAGGAAAGATATCGATGCTCCCCCCTGTTGCGGGTCGGTTCGGGTCTGCTGTTGGTCTCCCTGGGGTGGACCCTGGATGTCATCAACTCGGGCCCCCTTCTTCTGTTCGTGATGGGCTCTGCCCCTCTGTGGAGATCCCCTCCTCGGTTAGTTTGTGCGGCCCAGTTTCCAAGGTCCACGGCCCGTTTACCTTCACGGCTGAAGCCCACCTCAAGCAAGCCCACCAAGATAACTCTTTTGACCTTCTTCTCACTGTCGACTTCCCCTCACCTCACCATCTCTGAAAATACCAACTTCTTGATCCATACTCCTCCACCCCGATCACAGCGTCCACGCAGAAAACCTCTTCTCATCCGATCCCGAGCAGCAAGTGATGACATTCCAGAGTTTCCAAACCACAGGGAAGTTGCTCCCTCTCCTAAGAAGCGAAATTCTTCCTCTACTATTGAAGTGGTCACTGATTCCCTATTTGGGTGCTCCTCCTCAAGCATCGACAATTTGACGTTTTTGTACTAACAATAAGAAAAGTAGAGGGCGTTCTCGGAGGAATCAACTAATGAAGTTTTTATTTTGGAATTGTCACGGCCTTGGTCAAGCCGTGACCCAACAACATCTATGTGACCAAATTTTGAGTCATTGTCCTGTAGTGATTTTTTGTCTGAAACCTTTGCAAATTTTAAATTACCTGAAAGACTTGCTGGTCATTTGGGTTTTGGAAAAAACTTTTTTATTAATCCCTCGGTCTCAAGGAAGGAGGGTATGTTGATTATGTGGCAGAAAGGTTATGATGTCTCTGTTTATCACTCTACTGATTGGCTTGCAATGGTTCAGGTAGCTCACAAAGGCCAATCCTGGTTCATGATCTTCATACATGCAAATTCCAAGGAGGATGTCCAAATAGAGCAATGGTTGCAAATAGAACAACTCGTACTTGGCATTTCATCCCCATGGCTCCTATTTGGAGATTTCAATGTGATGCTGGATAGCTCTGAAAAATGCGGGGGTGTGCAAATTAACAGAAGACAGTCAATAAATTTTCAATCCTTCTTGAATAATTGTAATCTTTCTGAAGTGGCAATGCAAGTTCAAAAATTTACTTGGTGCAATGGGCAGCAAGGATGGAGAAGAATTTCAGAAAAACTAGATCGATGCTTCATGTCTATTGATTGCTTGAATTTTTTTATCCATCCAATTGTGTATGTTCAACCAATTATTGCTTCTGACCATTGTCCCCTGATAGTGGATTTGCTCCATGAAAACAGGAAAAGAGCTTGACCATTTCGTTTTGAAGCCTTCTGGATCCAAGAAGAGACTTGCTACAATACTATCAATAACTCGTGGACGGAAGAGCACCCTCAAGGAAGGCAATCAACTGTTCAAAATAAGCTGTCCAGACTCACCCATGCTTTGCGAAGTTGGAACAGAACTGTAGTTGGCAACATTCACCTCAAGAAGACAAAAATCTTCTCATGCTTGAAATGGGTGCAGGAACAGAATCAAAATTTGCCTTCTACTGAGCTGGAATGGGAAGAGAAGGAGCTACAATTGGAATATGCCACAATTCTTAAACAGCAAGAAGTGCTCTGGTTCCAGAAGTCCAGAGTGAATTGGCTTCGGCATGGAGATAAAAATACCACCTTCTTCCACAAGTCAACTCTGATCAGGAATCAAAGGAATTTCATTAGCTCCCTAAAAAAAGATGATAATGTGGAAACAGAATCCATGAAGGAACTTGAGGAAGTAGCTATTTCTTATTTTCAAAATATCTAAAAAGCTAATCCTATCACTACTAATCTTGAGTTACCTAGTCTCATTTCTCAGGTCATCACTAAAGAAAATAATGCCAAAGTTGTTCGAATACCTTCAGTTGCGGAAATTTAGGAAATTGTTAATGCTATGGGAGCCTACAAGTGCCCGGGCCCTAATGAATACCAAGGTATCTTTTATCAAAAATTCTGGAACATTGTTAGGAATGACATTATCTTGCTTGTTCAGGATGTTTTTCGGAATGGGATTATGCCTAAAGATTTAAATCATACTTTTATATCTCTTATCCCCAAGATTTTGCAGCCGCGTAGGATTTCTGAATTTCATCCAATTAGCTTATGTAACTTTGTTTACAAAATTATTTCCAAAATCCTGGTTTTGAGATTTCGTTCTATTCTCTGCATGATTATTTCACCAAACCAATCGACTTTTGTCCCTGGGAGATCCATTCGTGACAAAATTCTCATTAATCATGAGATCTTCCATTTTTTTGGAAAACAAAAAAAATATCAAAACACCAAAAACAAAAAACAAAATCATATCAATAATAACAATCAAAGAAGAAAGAAATGTCTTCATGATAAGGGTATGTATGCTTTAAAACTTGATTTCTCTAAAGCATATGATAAATTAAGTTGGAACTTTTTGAGGAAAGTGCTTCAATCCTTTGGCTTTAATGGTAAGGTTGTTCAGCTCATTATAGAATGTGTGACAACTGTGTCCTATAGCATACTTTTGAATGGTACGGCTATGGGCCATTTTGCTGCTGAAAGAGGTCTCCGCCAAGGAGACCCACTTCCCCTATACCTGTTCATACTTTGTCAACAGGTTTTATCTCTTGCCATTGAGTGTGCTAAAAGGGATGGAAGATTCGCAGGAGTTTCCATAAGAAGAGGGGGAATGAGCATTTCCCACTTGATGTACGTCGACGATGTTAACATCTATGGCTTCACCAAGGAGAGGGAAGTTCATAGCATGGTTAGATTCCTCTACAAGTGTTGCTGTGAAGCATGCCAAGAGATCAATGCCAACAAATCATCTTTGTATTTTAGCTGCAATACATCGAGAAGGCGAAGAGCTAGCATCCGGAGAATGTTCAATGTGGAGGGATCCCAACCACTGGGGAAATATCTTGGGATTCCCATGGTGAGAAATAAGCCTACTAGAAAAGACTGTGAGATGATTTTAGATAAGATGATTGCTCGTTTGGCTGGGTGGAAGGCCTCCTTATTATCTCAATCAGGTCGTCTTGTTCTTATCAATTTTGTTATGGCTTCCCAGCCCATACATTTCATGAGTTCATTTGTACTTCCTCAGGGCACCCTCTCCCAAATGGACCAAATGGCAAGATCCTTTTTCTGGAGAAAAGGGAATGATGGGCATAACTTTCACACTGTATGCTGGGAACAACTGACCAAGCAAACCAGTAGTGGGGGACTAAATATCAAAAGAGCTCGACAGATGAATCAGGCCCTCATTCTAAAAGCCGCTTGGATGCTTACTAAGGATGACAATGGCTTATGGCAGAAATTCATCAAAGATGTCTACTTTCCAAATTGTAATTTCCTTGATGCAACCTTCCGAAGTTGATATTCCTTTGGCTGTTGTGAGACATGGAAATGTCATCTAGGATGACTTCCGATATCATCACGCGGGGATTGATAAATGTAAAGAGTCGCCACCATCCATCTTAAGGTGTGAATGGACACCAAAGGGTTCATAGAAGCCAAATAGAGCTAAAGTAGCTCTAAGATAAGGAAAATTCCAGAGATTAGGTAAGGGGAATTATTTATGAGCAGGGGAAGGTGTTAGGCACCCCCACTCATCCGTCTAAGACGGTTGCCAAATGCTTGCTCATGCTAAAATATTGTTTGCTAATAAAATGAACAAAGAGGTGCTTATAATAAGCACAATGTGTGTGACCATTCCACATGAGAAATCTAATGAACTTAGACTCTCTTCGTGGATTCATCACTTCTAAAACTTCATGAGTGAATGGAAATCAAAGTAAAAAATGAAGAAAAATCAAGCTAAGGCAAATTTGGAAAATTCAGACCAAAAGAGCTTGAAAGCTTCCATTAACCATAACTCACTAAATTTAAATCCAAATCCAATGAAACCAAAGCCATTTTAAAACTGGTATATAGTAGAGTGTACAGTAAAAAATTCAGCTCAATCTGATTCAAAATGAGAGAGATATCCACATCTGAAATTTGCTGTTATAACTTGAAAAAAGTGTTAAGTAGGCATTTTCAAAATCCTATTCGTGGAGTTTGGCTCAATAAAAGTCCATGAAAATTGGTATGGAGGAAGTATGTGGTGCCATATTTCCAAAGGAAAAAATGTCACACCAAACTCTATCCGGATGTAACTTGTGTGCTCTCCTGAACAAGCCTAGAAGACCACAGATTAGCTCTGGACTATGCCAGTGAGCACCTCTGAGTCAACTGAGCACCCAAAGCACAAAACAGATCAAAATCTGCTGAAACTAGTTGGAAATGAAAATAGACTTCTCAAGGAAAACTCAGGAATTAAAATCACTCAAAACGAATTAAAATTGAGCAAACGGTGCACCATCAAAGCGGCAAGTTCAGCAATCTGGGCTGAACTGACTTACAAACTTTGAACAGATGGTGTCAAAAATTGGCTTCATAAAAGTAAACGAAATTTTCCAGATATGAAGTAGGCCAACTCATCTATCACATGTCTTTGGAATCACTCAAAATTCATCCGGAGGATGAAGTTATGAGCATTCTAAGACAGGTCACAGATGCTGCCCTGTTTTGAAGTTTTTGAAGAGAAAACCAAAACTAGTGCATGTGTGCAAGTGAATTCGACCAAAACACTTGAAAATCAACAAAAACAAATCTCATGAAGTTCTAGAAATTCATTCTAAGGCCAGAGATCTCAGATTTTCCATATTGAGCATGGAGAATCCAAGATCTAGCCTATTTGATGCAAAACAGTGAAAAAGTGTGTGATATTGGTAAAAACACATATCTAGGAGAAGATTAAAATCCATTGCTATTGAGAGCATGGATCATGTTGATTTCTCCAGATTCAAATAGCACAAATAATCAGCATATAAAAATAACATGCAAATCATTCAAGGTAGGTTCTAGCCTAAAGGATCCATTCCATCTTCCTTTTCCCAAGGCTCTCTCTTCACGTTTTACGACTAGAGAGGATTCCCATGTACTTTGGAAGAGGTTTGGGGCTTGCAAACAATCACCAAATGGCCTTACACTACAGAAAGGTAGAAGTTGGGAGTTGAAATGTAAAGGAGAAGCAAGAAATGAAATGGAGCTTTACCTTTAGTAGCTTGGGCCTTGAGGCAGCAATCCAGCAGGGTTTTCCTTCTTCTTGTAGAGCTTCTATACTTCAAATTGCCAGCCATTTGCAAGAGGAGGACCCCTCTATTTATAGGCAAAGCCAAGGGTAGAAGAGTCCCAAGGGTAGGCCAAAAAAGACTTCTAGATTATTCCAATTCTCCTCCAAGGCTTGAATTGGAGTAATTCAGCAAGTTTCGGAGGGTGAAATAGGGAGTTCAAGTCCCTGAGAGAGAGGTAATATGCGTAAATAAGTCTCAGAAATCGAGTCATTTCGCAAATCCCCGAAACAGCAAAAACCGTATACTCAGTGCGGTTTCAACAGAACCGTCACTCTAATACGGTTTCCATGCAAATTCAACCAAACCGCACATATAGGGCGGTTCAATTCAGTTACGCTCATCATGATTGTTGTCGACGTGTCTCAACGGTCAAAGCTTCTGGAAGCCACGTGGCAGCTCACACAACAAGCATGAATATCAACCGTGCTGTGTGTGCGGTTGCAACCGTACATACAGGGCGGTTCAGACCAAATTAACCAAAACCGCACATTCAGTAAGGTTAGCACCTTTTTGGTTGGTTTTGAGCCTTAACTGCACAGGCCAGGCTTATTTACATGTAATATCGTTTAAGTAAATGTCCTCGTATTTTTTAATCTCCATTTACTTAAGATATTACATGTAAATAAGCAAACACCCCCCATTTGAATCCATTAAAAATAGTTCCAAACCCAAATTCCAAGTGAATAAAAAGTCGACTTTCCAATTTAAGGCTAAATTCCAGTTTTTCAGGTCCGGTAAAAAGATTCAACATGTTAATACCAAGGTATTCGTCAAGATTTAAAATCTCAAAAAATTCATTTTTGCAATAACATGGCTAAAAACCTGATTACTGGGAAAAATTATCTTGAAATCTTGCCTTAAAAAGATATTTCATTTTTGGGGGTCAAAAGTCAACAAAATTCAACCCGAAAAAGTTTGACTTTGCATAAAAGATTGAATTCGGGCCTTTTCCTTTGCGGCTTTGGATTCAAATGGGTTAAGGATCTCAAACCCAATGCTAAGAATTGAAAATTCCAATAAAATATGTCTCTCCTTCAAGATTTATCAAAAATCATGCAATTTTGGGGTGTCTACAGCTGTGTAGACACCCAAAAATTGCACAATTTTTTATAAATCTTGAAGGAGAGAAATATTTTATTGGAATTTTCAATTCTTGGCATTCGGTTTGAGATCCTTAACCCATTTGAATCCAAAGCCACAAAGGAAATGGCCCAAATTCAATCTTTTGCTCAAAGTCAAACTTTTTCCGGTTGAATTTTGTTGACTTTTGACCCCCAAAAATGAAATATCTTTTTAAGGCAAGATTTCAAGATAATTTTTCCCAGTAATCAGGTTTTTAGCCATGTTATTGCAAAAATGAATTTTTTGAGATTTTAAATCTTGACGAATACCTTGGTATTAACATGTTGAATCTTTTTACCGGACCTGAAAAACTGGAATTTAGCCTTAAATTGGAAAGTCGACTTTTTATTCACTTGGAATTTGGGTTTGGAACTATTTTTAATGGATTCAAATGGGGGGTGTTTGCTTATTTACATGTAATATCTTAAGTAAATGGAGATTAAAAAATACGAGGACATTTACTTAAATGATATTACATGTAAATAAGTATTGCAAGAGAAGAAAATATTTATTTGGATTTGAAAAGGGTCAAAAAAGGTGAAAAATTGAACAAACAAGGCATGACCGCATTTGATCTGCGGACACGCGTGTTTTGGGCGTTTTTGTAAAATCTCGATTTTTGAGCCTTGTTGCTATTTTGTTCTTCTCTCTAGGGTTTCGTGTGGCCGTTTTTGCCCTAATTCTTGATTCTAAAATGGGATAGGAACATTCTAGAACCTCTTAGGACCACCCATGCCCCTGCTCTTGCTATAAATAGGAGGTCTCTCCTCAAGCAAGTGTGTGTGGAAAATTACCGGGAAATTACTGTGAAATTGTGACTGAAGATTGTGACTAAGAATTGCTGAGAAGAGTACTCCAAGTAAAGAAGAGAATCCCTGCCTCTTTGCTTTCTCAAGTCCAGGTAAGCTTCTCAACTTCTTTATTTTCTAGTTTTAATTTATAAGACATCTCTAATCTTCTCCCTTTTGTAGTATAAAGCCTGTTTGTGATTGTAACCCCAAACCTTAATCCAAATACCTCAAGTATCTTCTCTAGCCGTAAAACGTGAAGAGAGTTCTAGGCGAAAGGAGGACAGGAATGGACGCGTAGGGCAGATCCCCATATGCTGTAATCTTAAAAATATGTAAATATAACATTTTGTTTAGGTTGTGTGATGATTTGATGATGAAATATGGAGGAATACTACAGATCTATGCTATTCATAGCATTAGATCTCATTTTCTTCATATATTCTGATTTTTTTACATGGTTTTCACCCTTTTATGTTTTTTGATGTTTTTAGTCGTTTAGACTAAGATCTTGGATCTACCATTGTCAATATGGTAGATCTGAATTCAGAAGCCTTCAAGTAATCTCTAAGGTTTCATGAGGTGGTTTTTGAGTCATTTTTCATTCTTGAGAGAAGACCCTACGGTCTAAGCTCTCCCCTTTTGATTTTTTTTTCATCAACGTGGGTATTTTTAGTTTTGATTTTTTTTATCTAATGAGAAATATGGGCTAGATCTATGCTCTGGATTATTCAGATTCAATCCTTCAACATTTTGAAAAAAATAATATTTTTTATTTTATTCCTAGATTTCAAGGATTTAACTTAAAGCCAGATTTTTTAAGTTTTTACTTTAGATTTGTTTTCTTTATCTTGATTTCAGTCAATCATGAAGCCCAAGAAATGACTCTTGTTTTCATAAGAAGGATCCAGAATTAATTGGATCATTCACATGAAAAAAAAGCCATACATTTGTAGACACCCCAAATTGCACAAACAATCATCAAAAATCATTATCTCCTGGAAAGCCAGCACAGAATTTGAAGAAAATAAATTTTTGCCTGTACTCAATCCGGATACAAGTGCTCCTCCCCGTATCCGGATACTCATACCGGATACGTGTGAGCCTTAGCGTATCCGGTACCATGTACCGGATACCTTAAGGCCCTTTGTTATCCGGTCTGATGTACCGGATACCTTAAGTTTGCTCGAAATTAGGGTTTTCCGAGAGCTTTTCACTTTTACCATCATGTCCCTCATTAAATGAGGGGAAATCGCGGAAATAACCTTAGGGTTTAGGTTGGAGGGGTTCTAGACATTAAGTTGTGTCTACCAATGACCTTAGCCCTTGCCTATAAATAGGAGCCTCCTCCTTGAGCAAAGGACACACAACTCTTGTTTTGAATTCTCGTAAAGAAGAACTCCAAGAGAAGAAGAAAACCGCTGTGGAATCGCCTCCAGCACTCAGGTAAGCCTCAACTCTTCTTTTTATTTTCTGTCTTTACATTCCTAGATCTAGATCTCTTCTTCTACCTTTCTGTAGTGTAAAGCCTTGTTTGTATGTGTGGAAATCCTTCCCCGGCTCAAAGTATCTCAAGACTCCCCTAGCCGTAAAACGTGAAAGCGGATCTAGGAGAAACGAGACTGGGGATTGACCCTAGTGCTAGAACCTATGTAGCAGAAGGCCTTTTTGATTGATTGTAAACCGTTCCATATTCAAAGTACCCTTGATTATCTTAAAGAGAACAGAGGGAAACGATAATGGAACGGAACCCTAGGCTATGCTAGAACCTATTTTGTTGAATATATGCATGTTGTATTGATCTTGCTTGGTTTTACACTCTTGCACATACATATCACTATTTTGGCGGGGTAGGCTCATATTTGGGGTTTATTGCATTTATTGTGATAAATCTCCAATAAATGGCCTCAATCAAATTCTGGAGTATTTTAAAATGTTTTTCAAAGGTTTTGGATTCATCTCTCACGGATCACACACATTTTATTAATTTTCGGATTTGATTTTCTTCAAAAGTGGCTTAACTTGACAGCACCTGTACCCTTACTTCGGACGCCCATAACTTCATCATCCGGATGAATTTTGGGGTGATTCCAGAACCATGGGAAAGGTCAGGCTGTCTAGTTTATATCCACCAAAATTCATGAATTTTCATCTAGCGGATTTTTGACACCTCTCTGTCGAAGTTGAGTGGACAGTTCAGGTTCAAGTACAGAACTTGTCACTTCGACGGACCGCCATGTGTTCGTTTTAAGTCCGATTCGAGCGGTTTTTATTTCTGAGTACTCCTTTTTGAGTTTATTTTCAAATCCAGTTGGTTTCATAATTTTTGGATCCCATTTGAATTATTGGTAGCCGATTTACTCAGAACTGCTCATTTGCACTTTTCTGGGTAAATCTGTGATCTTCGGGGCCTGTTCGGGAGACCACCCAAGGCACGTCCGAAGGGATTTTTGTATGAGGCTAGTTTCTGTTGAAAGATGGCCATACAGACTTCAATCACACCAAATTTCGTGGATTTTTATGTAGTGGATGTTTCTAGACAAATTTCCAAAGTTGCCCACTTATCACTTTTAAAACTCCCCAGCAGCAACTTCAAAGGAGCATAACTCCTAGATTTTTCATCGGAATGAAGTGAAATTTTGCGTGAGACTCTTATTTACCCTAATCTTTCAAATGGACTTGGTTTGGTTCAATTTAATATTGGATTTGAATGATTTTAAGGCAAATGGCATACTTTTTATCAAACTTCCCGGATTTGCCTCAACTTGGTTTTGGCCACTTTTACTTTGATTTCCATCTTTTGAAATACTCCAGAAGTGATATTGACATAAGAGAGGATCTAAAATCCATTTAGATCTTCATGTGAAAATATCATACATTGTTCCTTTCTCAAGGCTTTTTCATGATTTTTAGCAAGCTTCTTATTTTCTTTTTAGCATGAACATACACTTGGCAACCACTTCGTGTGGATGAATGGGGGTGCCTAACACCTTCCCCCGTTCATAATCTAATCCCCTTACCCATCTCTGGATTTGATTTTCAAGTAGGGTTATTTTTATCCTAGAATTTGTCTTTTGGCTATTTTTGCCTACTTTTGAATCTTTGGTGTCCATTCTCACCCCAAAATCATGAATGGTGGCGACTCTCCCAATTTTTGCGTTGAGCCCGTGTGTTGACGGAGGGACAATCACTCCGGTGATTTTTTCCCATGTCTCACAACTGGCGACTCTGCTGGGGATGTGTGGATTTAAGCCATTTTGTGCATATTCATGCTTTTTCATCACTTTTGAATGCTTGCTATTTTGTTTGTTTTATTTGTGCATAATGGTGTATTCTAAATCTGATTGGGATATTTTTAAATTTTACATTGATGAAGGCATGTGTGTATGCTTGGATATGCTAAGGATCATGTTTAGGGCCTTACCTTGTTGTGCATGCCTACTTGTTTTTGTTTGCCTTGGGTTAGGAGGTTTTTAGTGCCATGATTTGAGCATGAAAACATTGAGCAAAAATCTGTAAATACAGTAGCCATTAGGATGGTTTTCAAGCATGTTTTACCTCATTAAAACACTTTTGTATCATGTCAAGTAGTGGCTAAATTTTTAGGCATTAATTTGGGGTATAAGGGAAGCACTTTTGAGCATGAAAATTCTGGAAATTTCAGTGTATATTTGGGGGTTTTCAAGCATGTTTTACCTCATTAAAACACTTTTGAACCATGTCAAGTAGTGCTAAAATTTTAGGCTCCAATTTGGGTAGAAATGGTACACTTTGAGCATGAAAAAGAGCATGAAATCTGGGATTTTAGGGAATGCTTTTGAGTTTCAAGCATGCTTACATGATTTGATGGTTGTTTGTACAAATGACATGTTTTGTATAACACTTTTTGGGCATGTAATATTTTTTGTGCATATTTAGTTGTTTTGGTGCTTGCTTGCTTGTATTTAGCTTCATTATCTTTGTCATTTGTACCTTGGCTTGAAATGGAATGCATGGCTACGGAAAAGAGTGGCAAGGGGCTGGGACGTTATGAATGTTACCACAATTTTAAAATTGCACTTGAGCACTTGAAACAATTTGCACAGCCTACCCTTTACCTATTAGGAAGTTGAACCATGAATGTGTGTAGCTTGGCGCACCGAGGTCGTGACTTCGGAAAGCGAAAGTGAAAACATTTACCTTAGAATTTGAGTCAATGATGTGATGACAATGGGATCTGTGATTCGATTCCGGGCATCACTAGACTTGAGTTCTAAGTTGCCAATTAAGCCAAAACCCAAAAACCATACGCTTGAAGGTGGAGAAACACGTTTTCGGCTAAAAGCACACAATTGCGTTTGGGGAAATTGGGTGTAAATGTGGGAAGGCCGTTTGCATGTTTTACAGGCCAAGGTATAATGTGAATACCATATTGAATGAAGGTAATACAAGGTGGCAAGGTAAAGCCATGTCCTTTTCTTAAATTTGGGGAATTTTGCAAGTATGATGTCCAAGCCCGATTTGGGGCAAGTTTTGAAGGTCAAATTAAGGTGAACATCAATTGGGAATGAAAAAAAATCAAATCTGGTGAAAAAAATGAGTCAAAAAGGGCCATTTCGGCAATAACCGGCAACTCAGGCCGGTTAATAACAACCCTGTTCATATCCGGTATATATTTCCGGATAAAAAGGCATATGCGTGAATCCGGTTATGGTAACCGGATACAATAAGGCATATTATTATCCGGAATGTTATACCGGATACGTTCAAAAATGCACAAATTGGCTTTTCAGCCCAAGTTTTCAGAATAAAATGCCTAAAACACTGTGGATCATCCTTAGGCACCCCGAAAAGAACATAAAAAATGTTCCAAAATACAAAAAAAAAAAGAAAAAAAAAGAAAAACAAAAAAGAATAAAATAAAATATTCTTTCAGGATTTAACCTAAGTTTGAAAATCAAAGAGGAAACCAAGGTGTCATATTTTTTGACACCAACTCAACTCAAACATGTGTCAATCAAACTCTGGAACTTGAAAACTGACAAAATTCAGCAAATTTGAAGAGAAAAAAAAACCTTTGGTTGGTTATTTTTATCAATCAAATCAAAAAAAAAAAATGAAAACCTTGGTTGGTTATTTTTATCAATCAAATCAAAAAAAAATGGGACACTTGGAAGCCCTAGAATATTCCATGAAAACCTTTGGTTGGTTATTTTTATCAATCACATCAAAAAAAAAAATGAAAACCTTGGTTGGTTATTTTTATCAATCAAATCAAAAAAAAATGGGACACTTGGAAGCCCTAGAATATTCCATGAAAACCTTTGGTTGGTTATTTTTATCAATCACATCAAAAAAAAATGAAAACCTTGGTTGGTTATTTTTATCAATCAAATAAAAAAAAGTGGGACACTTGGGAGCCCTAGAATATTCCAAGACACCTTTGGTTGGTTATTTTTATCAATCAAATCAAAACATTTGTGGGATACTTGGATAGAATATTCCAAGACACCTTTGGTTGGTTATTTTTATCAATCAAATCAAAACATTTGTGGGATACTTGGAAGCCCTAGAATATTCCAAGACACCTTTGGTTGGTTATTTTTATCAATCAAATCAAAACATTTGTGGGATACTTGGATAGAATATTCCAAGACACCTTTGGTTGGTTATTTTTATCAATCAAATCAAAACATTTGTGGGATACTTGGAAGCCCTAGAATATTCCAAGACACCTTTGGTTGGTTATTTTTATCAATCAAATCAAAACATTTGTGGGATACTTGGATAGAATATTCCAAGACACCTTTGGTTGGTTATTTTTATCAATCAAATCAAAACATTTGTGGGATACTTGGATAGAATATTCCAAGACACCTTTGGTTGGTTATTTTTATCAATCAAATCAAAACATTTGTGGGATGCTTGGAAGCCCTAGAATATTCCAAAACACCTTGGTTGGTTATTTTTATCAATCAAATCAAAAAAAATTTGGGACCCTTGGAAGCCCTAGAATATTCCATGAAAACCTTGGTTGGTTATTTTTATCAATCAAAAAAAAAAATTTTTATGGGACCCTTGGAAGCCCTAGAATATTCCAACACAAAATCAAAACAAAAAAAACAAAAAAACAAAAAAACAAAAAAAATCTGGATTGGTGTTCACCTAACCCACTGGTTTACATATATAGGGGTGTGACTCAAGTTAAATGGAAGCTAACATGTTCTATTCATTTTTTTTTCGTCAGGTACATTTACACTTATTGGCAATCATTGCTCCCGTGACCAGATCCAAAGCAAGAACAATGAATACTGAAGAGAACCAAGCCCAAGCTACCGTCCCTGCTCAGGACTTTACTCAACTGCAGGAGCAAGTGGCCGGTCTGGCCAAAATGCTGGGGGACCTACTGGCGGCTCAGGCCCAACAGGCCCAAGCCCCGAACCAGGCATCTACTTCCCATCAGGCACCACCACCTCAGGCCTACATTCCGCCTCCGGTTCAGCCCATGCCTGAGCCCATTTCTGAACCAGTCCCTGAACCCATTCTGATCAGGGAAAATATGGCGGAGTCTGAGAAAGAGCTGGAGAAAGAAAAGGCCCGAGATGAGATGGAAAAGAAAATGCTGCTGAGGATAGAAAGAATCCCGGCAGAGCTGAAAGAGGTGAAGGGGGGAGGCAGCCATGCAGGCACCACCTTCGAGGACCTGTGCATGTACCCGGACGTCTGTCTACCGGCTAAGTTCAGGTGCCCGGATTTTGACAAGTTTGATGGCACGGGCTGCCCATTAAGCCATCTGAAACTATACTGCGGGGCCCTGTGCCAGTTTGGCCGGGACGATGGAGTACTGATCCAGCTCTTCCAGAGGAGTCTGACCGGGTCAGCCCTTCGGTGGTTCGCTACAGTGGACCATGGAAGGATCAGGAGGTGGAAGGACCTAGCAGACGCTTTCTTGGACCAATATAAGTTCAACTCTGAGATCGTGCCGGACCGGTACGACATGATGAGGATGACCAAGGGGAAGGATGAACCGGTACGGCAGTACGCCAAGAGATGGAGAGAGGCCGCCTCCCAGGTCAGGCCACCTATGCAAGAGCCGGAGATGATCTCCACATTTATGGGCACACTGGGGCAGCCCTTTTACAACCATCTGGTGGGTCAGATCACCACCAACTTTGCAGCCCTGGTACAGGTAGCGGACCGGATTGAGGAAGGGGTCAGGTCAGGAAGGCTGATAGACTACTCTACTCTGACTGGGCAGTCTGATTCCTCGGCCTCCATGGCCCAAAAGAAGGGAACTGGGTTTAAAAAGACAGGGGCCCGAAAAGAAGGGGAGGTGAACCTAGTCCAGGCTCCTCCAGCCAAGAAGCCACTGCACGTCAACATCTCGACACCCCAACAGGCCCAGCAGGCCCAGCAGTCGTACCAGACCCCGCTGAATGTCAACTTCCCTCCCTCTATGCCAGCTAACACAAGGAGGACTTTTTCTAAGGAAGAGCGGGATGCCTGGTTCGCAGCAAGGAAGAACCGAGTCTTCACCCCTCTACCCATATCTCTTTCCCAACTACTGCCAACCCTGCTGAAAGGGGAATACTTGACTCTGAAGGAGCCTAACCCAAATGCCCCGAAGGGGAGAAATTTTGACACATCGGTCACCTGTGATTTCCACATGGGTGCACCGGGGCATTCTACCGATACCTGCTGGGTATTGAAGCATGCGGTCCAGGACCTGTTGGACCAGAAGGCTTTGGTCTTCAACACTGCCGCACCGGCCCCGTCCGGGAATGATATTGGGCAGAACCCTCTGCCTTACCACAATGGGGCAGGCCCATCCAATTCCATCACTGCCATATCCACCACCAGAAGGGCCTTTGACCCATCACAGCTCATAGCTCCCGTGGGGACCACGGTCCAGGTCCGATTTTTCCCAGAAGAGGAAGAAGAAGAGATCAACATGGTCTCCCAAAAAAATAATCTCGCTGCTGAGGACATAAGCTCCTCCTTAAACCGGGTCTCTTCTCTGATGGCCCAGATAAATACTGCAAGGCCTCCATTGGTCTTCAACTGCAGTCCACCCACTTATTCCCCATCCAAGCCGTCTAAGGCTCCACTGGTCATCAATCTTGACCCCACCACTGCTTCCATCACTTCTTCTGTCCCCACCAAATCCAAACTTCAACCCTTGGTTGTAAATGTGCAGCCAGCCCATACAATCCCTAAACCGGCCCATACATCCCGGTCCAAACTCCAGCCACTAGTGGTTGACATCCCTAAATTAGCCTATTCAGAGGCCGCTGTACCATGGAATTACAGCGAGGGAATCACGGCTACGGTTCCAATGGCCAGGAACCAGAACCAGGAGGAGGTGAACCTCATGACGAGGTCGGGGAGATGTGCAGGGGGTGAAGAGAAAGAAAAGGAGACAGAAGCAGAAAAAGAAAAAATAGAAAAAGAAAATGAAAAAAGAAAACAGAAGGGAAAAAATAAAGTAGGAGAAGACACCCCCCAGGGTGCAGAAAATGAGGCAGCAGACCTCATAAAAATAATAAAAAAGAGTGAATTCAATCTTGTGGATCAGCTAAACAAGGTCCCGGCCCAGATTTCAATACTGGGCCTTTTGCTGAATTCTGAAAAGCACAGGGATGCATTGTTAAGGGTGCTACAGAGTGCACACGTATCCCAGACCATTGATCCGGACCAGCTTGGTAAAATGGTTGGTCAAATCTTGTCACATAATGTGATAAGTTTCTCAGAGGGTGAGATCAGCCCAGGTGGGTGTTATCATGTGGACCCTTTGCACATCACTGTGCTTTGTAAGGGCTGCATGGTCGCACGGGTTTTAATTGACAACGGGTCGGCATTAAACGTTTGCCCGTTAATTACTTTTACCAAGCTAGGTCTGGACCAGTCAAGGATCAAACAAAATGGGCGGATAGTAAGGGCTTTTGATAGCTCCAAGACCCACTCCCTAGGGGAGATTGAACTGCCGGTCACAATTGGGCCGAATATCTTTAACATCACATTTGAGGTGATGGATATACCCGCAGCCTTCAATCTGCTCCTAGGAAGGCCGTGGATACACTCGGCTAGGGCAATACCATCCACGCTCCACCAAAGGGTGAAATATGTAAGAAGGCAAAGGGTGATAACAGTCCTAGCCGAAAACTTGGTGCCGCCCATTGTGTCACCTGATGTACCCTTGATCAATGTGGACCTAACTGTCGACAAGATTGCATTCCACTCATTTCAATTTGAGGCGGTAAATTACATACCTGGGGGGTGTGAGAAAAAGAAAGAAAAGGGGACCACTGCAGAAAGGATGGTCAAGAAAGTGATAGAAAAATACCACTTTCACCCAGGGAAAGGCCTGGGGATCAATCTGCAGGGGATGGTGGAGCCAATCACGGCTAAGAAACTGATCCCCAAGGTAGGGTTGGGCTTCAAGCCCAGAGGCTGGAGAAGAATGAAGCACGAAGAAGGGGAGAGCAGAAGCAAAGGAAAACTCCCACATCTGAGGGTGAACTTCCCTAAACCCGCTTATATAATCCAAATTTCTCCTCCTATGGACCAATCAAAACCTCCCTACTACAATGTCAACCCATTTCAAAAGCCTTTTGTTTCGGCCCTACAACCTTATAACCCATCTCCAATACTGGGAGCAGTGGATGGGCCTGGACCACAGCCCGAGCAGCAGGTGGACTTTTCTGAAGATGTTGGTGCATTCTTCGCCATGACTGAAGGCGAAAAGACAGGGGCAGACATGGAACTGCCGTTTATTGATTGGGCCGCAGTAAAGGTTCCAGACAAGGTCATTTCTGGATTGGGCCCCGTAGCAGAAAAGGGCAGTACCCACCCGGTGATGATGGCATCGGATGCTGGGCTTGAGGAGCAGACTTTCCCTATTTCCCCTGCTCCCCAAAATTTTGTATTAAACAATTGGGAGGAAACTCCCCTTACCTTTGAAGCAGCGTTAGTTCGGCAAACTGACGCGGCTTCCAAAAAAAAAACTCCAATAGTGGAATGCCATTTCCCTGAAGGTTCTAATGGGCCTTCGTCTTCAGGGGAATTATGTTTAGAAGGCCCACAAAAAACCCAAAAAGATTTTTCTATTTTTTCTAGAAAATTTAAATTTTTCAAAAAGGTCCAAACCACTTATGAACCATATAAGCAGACCGAATTGGACCAGGTTGAATATGACTTCGACTTCGAGCTCGACTTTGACCTTATGGGGATCGAAGAAGAGACCGAGGTCGAAGAAGAAGACGTTCCAAAAGAAATTGAATACCAATTGGAACGTCATGAAAAGGGGGTCCAACCTAATATTGAGAAGACCATATCCATAAACCTTGGGACCAAAGATGACCCAAAAATTGTAAAAATCGGATCATGCTTGTCTGATGTGCAGAAAATGGAAATGTCACAGTTCTTGGCAGACTACAAAGATGTGTTCGCTTGGTCATATCGGGACATGCCGGGGTTGGACACTGACATGGTGGTGCACAAGTTGCCAATTTTGCCAGGGGTTAAGCCGATTAAGCAGAAGCTGAGAAGATTGAAACCTGAATGGACCTTAAAGGTCAAGGACGAAGTGGTCAAACAATTTCAAGCCGGATTTTTGGCAGTCTCTACGTACCCGGAGTGGCTTGCAAACATAGTACCGGTACCAAAGAAGGACGGGAAAGTCCGGATGTGCGTGGATTATAGAGACTTAAACAGGGCAAGCCCAAAGGACGATTTTCCGCTTCCACACATCGACATTCTGGTCGATAATACTGCGGTACACAGCCTGTTCTCTTTCATGGATGGGTTCTCGGGATATAATCAGATCAAGATGGCTAAGGAGGATCAAGAAAAAACAGCATTTATCACACCTTGGGGCACATTCCACTACACAGTCATGCCATTTGGGCTTAAGAACGCTGGGGCAACATACCAGCGGGCCATGACTGCACTATTCCACGACATGATCCACAAGGAGATGGAGGTCTACGTGGACGATATGATTGCCAAATCATGCAAAGAGGAGGACCACTTGATCAATCTGAAGAAAGTGTTTGATCGGCTCAGGAAGTACAGTTTACGGCTTAACCCGGCTAAGTGCGTCTTTGGGGCTACATCAGGAAAGTTGCTTGGGTTTATAGTGAGCCGAAGAGGAATTGAAATTGACCCGGCTAAAGCCAAGGCCATAATTGAAATGCCAGCACCCAGAACTGAGAAGGAGGTCAGGGGTTTTCTTGGAAGGATTCAATACATAAGCCGGTTCATAGCACAGCTCACTACTATCTGTGAACCAATTTTCAAACTTCTAAGGAAAGATAACCCTACGGTCTGGAATGAGGACTGCCAGCAGGCATTTGACACCATAAAGAGGTATTTGCTAAACCCACCTGTGCTAGTGCCACCAACTCCAGGAAGACCACTGATCCTGTACTTGTCAGTGTTGGAAACGTCGATGGGATGTGTCTTGGGGCAGCATGATGAGACTGGTAGAAAAGAAAGGGCAATTTACTATCTGAGTAAAAAATTCACGGAATATGAAGCCAAATATACACCATTGGAAAAGACTTGCTGTGCTCTAGTGTGGGCCACTCAGAGGCTAAGGCACTATTTCCTTAGTCACTCCACACTATTGATATCCCGGATGGACCCACTGAAGTATTTATTTGAGAAACCGGCACTGACTGGCAGGACGGCTAAGTGGCAACTACTACTGTCCGAGTTTGACCTCACATACATCACCCAGAAGGCGATCAAGGGTCAAGCCATAGCTGATCACCTGGCTGCACATCCTTTGCCAGAATATCAACCCTTGAGGACCAACTTCCCAGATGAGGCAATTCTGTACACTGAAGAGGAGGACAGTGAGAGTTCTTGGCAGATGTTCTTTGATGGGGCCGCCAATATGAATGGGAACGGAATAGGGGCAGTCTTGGTTAAACCAGATGGTTCACATATCCCAATTGCAGTAAAGCTGAGATTCCAGTGCACCAATAACATAGCAGAATATGAAGCATGCATAATTGGATTGCAAGCAGCCATGGATCATGGAGTAGAGGAACTTGACGTATACGGGGATTCGAGTCTTATCATCTTCCAAACAACTGGTGAGTGGAAAACCAAGGATCACAAATTGATCCCCTATCACCAGTATTTGGAAGAAATAAGCACAAATTTCACTCGAATTTCCTTCAACTATATGCCGAGGGCCAAGAATCAGTTTGCGGATGCTCTAGCAACCTTGGCTTCAATGGTCAGCATATCAGAAGGAGTAGACATCAGACCACTGGAAATTGAGGTCCGAGATGAACCGGCTTACTGTCTCGTTCTAGAGGGAGCACCAGAAGAAGAAACACCATGGTTTCAAGATATCAAAAATTTCTTGAACAATCGGAGTCTGCCAGAGAATGCCACTGCTACTGAGAAGAGGACAATACAGAGATTGGCTGGTCAATTTCTACTAAGTGGTGGACATGTGTACAAGAGGTCACATAACGACATTCTGCTAAGATGCGTTGCCAAGGCTGAATCGGAAAGGCTGATTGAGACTGTACATGGAGGAGTCTGTGGGCCCCATATGAGTGGACACATGTTGGCGAAGAAGATCCTAAGGCTGGGATATTACTGGACGACCATGGAGCATGATTGCTGTATACATGTCAGGAGGTGCCATCAATGCCAAATCTATGCAGATAACAAGCATGCACCCCCAGGTGAGCTGCACAACATGACATCACCCTGGCCCTTCTCTATGTGGGGCATATATGTTATTGGCATGATCTCACCTAAGGCATCGAACGGACACAGATTCATCCTGGTGGCGATTGACTATTTCACTAAGTGGGTGGAAGCAGCTTCATATGCAAATATCACAAGCAACCATGTTATTAAATTTTTGAAGCACAATATCATTTGTCGCTATGGACTGCCAAGTGCCATAGTATCAGACAATGCTTCAAATATTAAGAACAAGGACATGAAGAAAATGTGTGAGCAGTTTCAGATCACCCACCATAAGTCAGCTCCGTACAGGCCAAAGATGAATGGGGCAGTAGAAGCAGCAAACAAAAACATAAAGAAAATCATTCAGAAGATGGTAGTGAGCTACAAGGATTGGCATGAAATGCTGCCACTTGCTCTGCATGCATACAGAACCTCGATCCGAACATCAACTGGGGCAACCCCGTATTCCCTAGTCTATGGAATGGAAGCAGTCCTGCCAGTGGAAGTAGAGATCCCATCACTCCGAGTGCTCATGGAAGCAGAACTAGAAGAAGCCGAATGGATCCAGTCGAGACATGATCAACTTAACCTGATAGAAGAAAAGCGATTGAAAGCGCTTTGCCATGGACAGTCGTACCAGAAGAGAATGGCCCGGGCTTACAATAAGAAAGTGAGGCCCAGAACTTTCCAAGAAGGAAACTTAGTGCTAAAGAAAATTTTACCATTTTTGGAAGACCCTCGTGGTAAGTTCAAGCCCAATTGGGAAGGCCCATATGTCGTCAAGAAAGTACTGTCAGGGGGTGCACTCATCTTAGCAGAAATGGATGGGTCAGATTTTCCTGAGCCCATTAACTCTGATGCGGTAAAAAGGTATTTTCCTTGAGTGAATATTTCTAGGAAATGATCCGAGGCCATTTTTCTTTATTTCCTTCAAAAATTTTAATCCCTAGTCTAGCCAAGTTGAGCCGGTTCGTTTCTTTGATCAACCCAAACCGGATTTACAGTCAAATTGGGGCAAAATCAATTGGGGCAAAAGTGAGGAAAGAAAAAGAAAAAGAGAGGAAAAGCAATGAAAAATGGCAAATGAAAGCCAAGTGTGAAAAAAAGATGCAAAAAAATGCAATTTGGGGAAAAATGGATAAATTCATCATGACTGTAAATCCGGTTGACCTACCTCCGCACTTGAAAAATTTTGGGCCTTTAATACCCTTTCTTTCATAAACTGAGCCTAGCCTTTATTTCGTCCTATTTTTAAGCCCTCGGTGATCTTAGCTTGTTCATTTAAATATCAGAGTAAGATGGGTGATGACGGAATTCAGAAGCCGGCCCTAGTGAAAACCGTAACTGGCGCTAGGGGCAATATTGGCGAAAAGGCAAAAAGAAAAAAAAATAAGAAAAATGAAAGAAAATCAGAGGTTGAGTTGATCATGGGGATCTGAGCTTCAAGCAAAGTTGGCATGAGCAGAATGGGGCAGTTTTGGCAGTTGGGGATGACTCTAAAGGTCCTAAGATGGACGGTTCTGATCCCTCAGTATTTTGTGGACTACCCTTTTCATTATTTAACCTGGTTCTAATCCCTTTAATTATAGGTGATTAAGTGCATGGACCGAATTTCAAAAAAATACAAAAAAAATATAAAAAGGAAAAATTATACTTTGGCCAGTGATGAGAAATCAAATACTTTTCATAAAACCTTTGTTTTTACAAGCATCTGAGCATTCTGAGGCCAATAATATAAAAACTTTATTTTGAATTAAATCCTTTGTATTTCCACTATTGGAGTTCAATTTTGTACAAAGGTATGAAAAATGTGCAGGAAATAAAGCTAGTCTCCTAGCCGCTCCTCAAGCTCCCGAATCCGAGCTGCCTGAGCTGCAATGACTCCTGAAGCCCCCTCTGCAGCGGGATCATTCAAGAAGGAAATGACCTCATCTGAAAGGGCCTGCTGGATCCGCATACTCCTAAGGCTGGCCAAAGTAGCTTGGTACTTCTGCCGGATCATACGGACCTCGAAGCAACGGGCCTGCCTCTGCTCCTCCAGCTTCTCTTCCACGGCAATACGGCGTGAGACCTGCTCCTCAAGCTGCCTCTCCAGATAAGCGCCCTGTATCCTGAGCTCCTGGGCCTCCCGTACCCATATCTGCTGAAGCCGCTTATGAGAAGCCCGCTCAGACTCTAGAATGTCCTCATAGGTGGGAGCCAAGACTACAGGAGGATCTTCGGGTACTGGGGCCTGAGTCTGTATCTGTTCCTTGATCCAGAAGAGATAATCCTTCACATGGGTTTCCGAGAAGACTGGACCATGCATAAAGCGGACATAAGACCACTCCTTCATCAACCAGGCATTCAGCTTCATAGAAAGAGGCCCAAGACGATCCTCATATCCACATGGGATGATAATCCCCTGGGTCGCTCGGAACTGACGAAGGACCCGCAGAGGAAGATAAAGCACTGCATGTCTCAGGCCAGCCAGAATCAGAAAGTTGCGGTCTCGAAAGCTAATCACTGTCTCCGCATTAGGCTGATAAGTACCAGGCCATCTCACCTGGTCATCCTGAAGCGAGCCCAAGAAAGTGAACCAGCCCTGTTTGCCCCCTGGAATATCGGGGCACCCCCTGTTGCTCATCAAGAGAGGGACTTTCAGACTCGGGAAGAAGTGTCGATTGATCTCTTCAATCTGGCTCAAATGATCAAGTAGCCAAAGCTGCAAAGGAAGAGAGAGGTGTCAGCACATTGTATGAAAAAAAGAAAAAAAAAAGAAAAAGAAAAAAAAAAGCAAAAAAGGCAAAAAGAAAGCCAAAAGGCAAGAAAAAAAAACTTGTTTACCTGCAGGAACTGGGCACATGCTAAGAAGCGTTTCGACTTCCTGTTGTAGCAATCAGTCAAGGCCTGATATATCCCAGCTAAAATCATAGGGGCCAACCTCTCCCGCTCCCTAACCTGGCATATCACAGAAATCAAGGCCAAGTCCACCTCGTCATCCTCCCGTGGGAAAAGCAACTGGTTGACCACTATCAGGGTCAATGCATTGAATCGGGCCTCCTTATCTTCTCCCCTCAAAAGCTTCTCAGTCAAAAAAGCCTTAGATAGGGTCAAAAGGGTGTCAGAATCCCCCAAGTCCTTCTTCCCTATGCCCAAAAAAGTAGAAGCTTCCTTCTTGTAACTGGGCCTAAGAGGTGGATTCACCACCCTCTCATCAAACCTCAGGCCCAGGATGGTTTCCACCTCCTCAATGGTGGGGGTCATCTCATGGGTCCCAAAACGGAACAAGTTGAGATCAGGAACCCAATGACCAATCATGGCCTCTATAATCTCCCACTTGAAGGGAACCTTGGGAATGAGCAGGGTATGGCCTAGGTTGGTAGTACCCCATCTCCTCTCCTCGTCTAGGGTCATAGAGTTAACCCACCTGGTGTAAAAGGAATCCACAGGGTTGTACCTAGTGAGATTTGGGGGTTTTGATCTAAAAGGCTGTTTTGCAGGGGAGGCAGTGTGGACAGACAATAATGGGGCAGAAGATGATCCGGATTCCATTGGATGTGACGGGAGCAAGCTAGAACTCAAGAGGAGGAGGAAAAAGGCGAAAAAGGGGGTTTCTAAACTCAAAAACTCGTAAAAAATGCTCAAATCCCGAGGCAGGTTGCATTTATAGCATCTTTTAACACATCCGGTAACTCAGACCGGATACAAAGGCTTTGGTAATATCCGGATAGGTATACCGGATACAAAGGATTCCATGAATATCCGGTATGACATACCGGATAAAAAGACCAATCAATGTATCCGGTATGTCAGACCGGATACCGAGAAAAAATGCAAAAAAAGAGCTAAGGATGAAAAAATCCGAATTTTTACCTGTTTTACCTGCTTACATGTCATAATTGCATAAAATTGAGAACAAAAGATGTGTAAGACATGATAGAATGAATAAAAAGTTTTTTCATATATATCTGGAAGTTTTGTACAGGGATGATGATAAATACATGAAAAATGAAAAAATCCTAATCTACTCCTATGCAGGATCATCCCCCGTCCTCGGCCGCGTCCACCTCTACGGCCTCTCCCCCAAAGTGCTCGGCCTCTATAGTATGCAAGGATCCGCTCGGCTGCATGGCGAGGATGCCGACCTACCACCTGCTGAAGATGATACTCCAAGCAATAATCCTCGAGATCTGGGGGAGGAGCAGGAGTAGAATCTGGGGAAGAAGCCTCGGGCTCAGCAGCAACCGGCCCAACTGGGCCCTCATCCAAAGCATCCTCTGCTCCCGCAACTCCAGAAGGCCCAGCATCAGCAGCAGAGGGGACAAGATCAGAAGTAGCTGAGTCCACAGAAAAGAGAAAAATCAGAAGACTCAGATATAAGGAAGAATAAAAGAGGAGAATTAAAAGAAGATCATACCAGGAAGGTTTGCAGAAGGAGCAGGAGGATCCGGCCCGTCAAGACCAGCCGCGGGGGCATCCTCGGGATCAGAGGCCCGAGCAGGAGATGGGTCAGGAATCAGGAAATCATGCTCAAAGAAGGCATCCTGATCATGGACCGGGCCCTGCACAAGTCAAACAAGCATATCAGAATATCAGAAACAGGAAAATGAAAGAAAAAATATAAGAAGGCCAGGTACCTGTCTATCCTGGAGCTCAGCAACCAAGGCCTCCAGCTCCCTGATCCGGGCATCCCGCTGGGCCACGACCGCATCGTGCTCCGCGATCATATCATCGATCGTAGCCCGCTGGCTCTCGAACTAGTCCCGAATGGAGTTCAGCTCGTGTACCTGCCAACAAGAAAGGAAGCATGGTCAGAAATGCATAAGAAAGGAAAATAGGATAAAAACAAGAAGAATACAAGGCTTACCGTGTCCTCATGGATCCGAATACGGATCCCGCCAATCTCCGTCACCCCGGCACGAGTGGGTCGATCCATCAAGCATCCAATAGACACCCTCTGGAACCACCCGTCATAATCTCCGGCTGCTGTGAGCCCCTCGGCATCCAGGAAGTGATCGAACTGATCCACATCGAAGCCAGGAAGGAGAGTATCGGGACCCACAGCAGGAGGAGGGACGGGGATGCGAAGTGCGCCAGTGTGCTGGTAGTACAGGCGCTCTCCCAAGTACATCACCCTACCAAGCCTCCCAAGGAAGCACTGGTAAGGCTGACGTCGGAGATCTCTCTCAAAAGCATCCTGTACTGCCATCTCACGGGCAACTCCGACATCCACGTCATCTGGACGGGATAGAATGAGCTGCAAAGAAGCAAAGTGGTCAGATACAGTCAAGATACAGGAAAGAAAATAGAAGAAAAAGAATAAGGCTTACATCAGATCGGCGGGCACGGTCTAAGTGCACCCGGGCAGTGCGAGGTTGGCCCCTATCAGCATCCCGGACCTGGGCCGACCATCGCAAAGCCACTGGAAAATCTGCGACCTCAGGTACCGGGGAGGGTCGGAAGAAAGTCATATAGGTGTACATGAACACCTAGCAAAAGAAAAATCAGTCAAGAAAAGATATAGCCGAAGGAATTAAACCAGACAGATGAATGCAATACCTGTAGAATCTGCCAGAAGAACCGGCTGCTAACTCCATCACCTCTCGGAGATGCTAAGCCTCGAACCGCTCGGCACAGCCCGGCCAAGATGGTCCCATAGATGAGCCGACCCCATGCTAACTGGCGGGTCTGATAGAGATCTCTCAAAGCGTCCAAAAAGAGCGGACTGACACCGGTAGTATCCTCCGGGAAGAAGCAGCTCCCCAGCATCAGCAAGAATACGTGCCGGAAGATAGGAATAAATGCAGCATCATCCACAGCCACAGTCCTGTGTCTCCCCTCAAAATGTCGAGCCAGACTCTCCCGCAGCCAACTAATGGAGAGCCGGCCACTCCGCCCATCCCAAGCAGTAGGAGGCAGGGCCTGATATCCCAAAAGAAGTCCCATATCCTCCGCAGAAGGCCGCTCCAGGACAATGGTCCGCCCCGTCAGAGGAATGCCCGTAATCATCACGAAATCGGAGGGGCGGATCCCCAGCTCCACGTCCGGCAGATGGAATGACTGCGTCTCTGGGAAATATCTCTCCATCATGGCAAAAATAAGCGGACGGTCGGCTCTGAAGGATGGGATGCTAAGAAAATGGTCCAGGTGGCACCTCCCAAACTCCCGCCGGAGTGCTGGAGAAAGCGACTGAGCTAGATCACTAAATCTGCCCCAGCTACCTCGTAAGTGGGAGGAATGGTACGGAAGTGGCACATCTGCCCTGATGCACATAGAAGGATGGCTATCCAAGCCATGGAGGAGCTCGGTATCATGCACAGAGGCCCTCAACTCCTCAGAGACCCCTGCCAGAGCTACAGCAACCCCCTCCGGAGCTGTATCTCTGGCTCTGCCTCGGCCTCTGCCACGGCCTCTCTCGCCCTCAGGGGCCTGATCCGGAACTCTGCCTCTGCCTCGGCCTCGACCACGAGCGGGTGCAACCACGGGCTGAATTGCAAAGGAACAGTGTGAAGATTTGTGTACAAGGGAGAATGAAGAGAGAAAGGAAAATTTTTGGAAGCCTACCTCAGCAGAACTCTCTCGGGAGACATCTAGCGGCTCCGACAGAGTGGCGCTGGAACTCGCCTCTGTCCGAGCCCGCGAACTGGAGGGCTGATCAGCAGGGTCAACCTCCTCACGAACACGGGAACGACTCCTAGCCATCTATCCAGGGAAGTGTTTTATAAATTTCAGATCAAATTTATTTGGAACCCTACTTTGCTCAGTTCAAATTGAAAAAAAATTTCACTTTGATTTTATAAGTTCTAACTCTGGTTCATCTGGAATCTTATTAAAATTTTCAGGAATTGTGGTTCGGTTCAAAGTCTTTTAGAAAATATTTCTACATTTTTCACAAGGACTAATAGCTGATAATTTACTGTAGGATGGTTACATTGGTGCAAAAGCAAATGGGCGGACCTAAATCAAGGATCGGAATAAACTGTGGAACCCGGGGAGGGGGGAGCCAGTCAAGGAAAAGTCTTGGCAGTCGAAGCATCATTTTGGTCAGAGATCAGATCAAGGAAAGGTCAATCATAACATGGTGAAAACAGTGGAAAGTTATATAGCCCAATGGAAAATGTCGATCCGCCTCAAAGGAAACACCGGCCAAGAATTAGCAAGACAAATTACAGAACAGCAGGGCATCAATCAGGAATTAGAAGCAGAGAAGAAATTACAGTCCAGAGCATCATACATAAAAAAAAAAAAAACATGTTCCTACAGTGGAAATTCAGTGGGCAGCATATCAGAAGCATAGTATCATGCAATTCAGTGTGATGTTTTCAAGCAATGGACAAGTTTAGGGTGATGCCATGGCTTCTGCCATCAATTGGAGTTTATCAAGAGAAAATCAGGAGGTCAACAATTGGATAGAAAAATATTACCAACAGACAAAAATCTGGCTAGACAAATTGAGAAGAAACAAACAATAATGTCAGCAATTCATAAAGAATCAGAAGCAGCCTGAATGCAGAATTTGAAAGTCATTCGTCCAATACTCTAAGCATGCAACAGGTATCAACAATCCAGCATGATAGACAAAGCCAAAGCATGGGAAAAGGCATGCCTGGAGATAGCATTAAAATGTTACCTCCAACTGGATACAAGTCAACATTTTTGCAAGCATAGATTCGGCAATACAAGATTTCAAGAAATTGTCTACCAACAAGAAAGAAGCATCACATGGCTAAAATTAGAACAAAAGGATAAATCAAAGCATGTGGCAATTATAGACATGTATCCGAAATCCTGACAAAGCAGGTATCTCAATGCAGGATGAGCAATTCAATTCCCAATCAAGCAACTGTGTTACACATATCAATGAGTGACAAGGCCGAATGGTGTTAACCACAAAATCTGTTATTCGTTCAAATCAAACAGGAATTGGTTCATAAGGAAAGGTTAAGTATGAATTCACTAACCTGAACGAATGGAATTGAATCAAGGATAGGTCACAAGCACAATCGCCCAAAAGTTGGCGCTCCCAGCAGCTAGAAAATCCTCAAAAATGGGCTAGGGCTCGACTGCTACTGTAAATGGGCAAGGAATGAGTGTTGCCGGAGCAAGGAGCAACCGCCGGCAGCAATAGACGTCGCCGGAGCTACTGGAGATCGCCGGAAAAGCCAGACGAGTCGTCGGGGACGAGGACAAGAGCTTAGGGCCGGTCTGAGTAATCGGAGCAAGAAGAAAGAAGAGGAAAAGTCGCGGTCGCGCGCGACTTAAGTAAACCTGCGGGATCCGGATACTCAGGCCGGATACCCGCAGACCCTGTATTATCCGGATACACTTACCGGATACTAAAGAAAAAAAGAAAAAAAATAGAAAAAAGCAGAAAAAAATAGAAAAAAATAGAGAAAAAAACAGGAAAGAATAGAAAAAAAAGGGCAAAAAAAAAAAAAAAAAGAAGAAGAAAAGAAAAAAAAGAGAAGGAAAAGGAGGGAGCAAACTTGTGCTATAATTCTGACTATTTTCTCAAAATCCTATTTTTGTCTTGAAACCCACCTCACAGCCACGAGAGCTCTGTGGAATTTGGGACAACTTTGGGAAATGTGCCTGGTCAAAAGGATGATATCCACTCAATTTTCAACTTGGTTTAATAAAAAATCAGTTTTTCAAAAATCCTATTTTTGGGCTTAAAATCCACTTCACAGCCACAAAGGGCTCAGTGGAATTTAAGAACTCTTGGAGAGATGCCCCCTTAAAGTGAGGGACTTTTTGGCAAATCTCCACTCAAAAATGGTTTTCTACAGAAATTGAATTGAACCGAGCAAATCATGCTCAAGGGAATGCAATTTGGGCTTGTCTACTCTTTGCAGCTCACTGCTTCGCAGCTCCCGCAAAGAGGGGCAGTTGTAGACACCCCAAATTGCACAAACAATCATCAAAAATCATTATCTCCTGGAAAGCCAGCACAGAATTTGAAGAAAATAAATTTTTGCCTGTACTCAATCCGGATACAAGTGCTCCTCCCCGTATCCGGATACTCATACCGGATACGTGTGAGCCTTAGCGTATCCGGTACCATGTACCGGATACCTTAAGGCCCTTTGTTATCCGGTCTGATGTACCGGATACCTTAAGTTTGCTCGAAATTAGGGTTTTCCGAGAGCTTTTCACTTTTACCATCATGTCCCTCATTAAATGAGGGGAAATCGCGGAAATAACCTTAGGGTTTAGGTTGGAGGGGTTCTAGACATTAAGTTGTGTCTACCAATGACCTTAGCCCTTGCCTATAAATAGGAGCCTCCTCCTTGAGCAAAGGACACACAACTCTTGTTTTGAATTCTCGTAAAGAAGAACTCCAAGAGAAGAAGAAAACCGCTGTGGAATCGCCTCCAGCACTCAGGTAAGCCTCAACTCTTCTTTTTATTTTCTGTCTTTACATTCCTAGATCTAGATCTCTTCTTCTACCTTTCTGTAGTGTAAAGCCTTGTTTGTATGTGTGGAAATCCTTCCCCGGCTCAAAGTATCTCAAGACTCCCCTAGCCGTAAAACGTGAAAGCGGATCTAGGAGAAACGAGACTGGGGATTGACCCTAGTGCTAGAACCTATGTAGCAGAAGGCCTTTTTGATTGATTGTAAACCGTTCCATATTCAAAGTACCCTTGATTATCTTAAAGAGAACAGAGGGAAACGATAATGGAACGGAACCCTAGGCTATGCTAGAACCTATTTTGTTGAATATATGCATGTTGTATTGATCTTGCTTGGTTTTACACTCTTGCACATACATATCACTATTTTGGCGGGGTAGGCTCATATTTGGGGTTTATTGCATTTATTGTGATAAATCTCCAATAAATGGCCTCAATCAAATTCTGGAGTATTTTAAAATGTTTTTCAAAGGTTTTGGATTCATCTCTCACGGATCACACACATTTTATTAATTTTCGGATTTGATTTTCTTCAAAAGTGGCTTAACTTGACAGCACCTGTACCCTTACTTCGGACGCCCATAACTTCATCATCCGGATGAATTTTGGGGTGATTCCAGAACCATGGGAAAGGTCAGGCTGTCTAGTTTATGTCCACCAAAATTCATGAATTTTCATCTAGCGGATTTTTGACACCTCTCTGTCGAAGTTGAGTGGACAGTTCAGGTTCAAGTACAGAACTTGTCACTTCGACGGACCGCCATGTGTTCGTTTTAAGTCCGATTCGAGCGGTTTTTATTTCTGAGTACTCCTTTTTGAGTCTATTTTCAAATCCAGTTGGTTTCATAATTTTTGGATCCCATTTGAATTATTGGTAGCCGATTTACTCAGAACTGCTCATTTGCACTTTTCTGGGTAAATCTGTGATCTTCGGGGCCTGTTCGGGAGACCACCCAAGGCACGTCCGAAGGGATTTTTGTATGAGGCTAGTTTCTGTTGAAAGATGGCCATACAGACTTCAATCACACCAAATTTCGTGGATTTTTATGTAGTGGATGTTTCTAGACAAATTTCCAAAGTTGCCCACTTATCACTTTTAAAACTCTCCAGCAGCAACTTCAAAGGAGCATAACTCCTAGATTTTTCATCGGAATGAAGTGAAATTTTGCGTGAGACTCTTATTTACCCTAATCTTTCAAATGGACTTGGTTTGGTTCAATTTAATATTGGATTTGAATGATTTTAAGGCAAATGGCATACTTTTTACCAAACTTCCCGGATTTGCCTCAACTTGGTTTTGGCCACTTTTACTTTGATTTCCATCTTTTGAAATACTCCAGAAGTGATATTGACATAAGAGAGGATCTAAAATCCATTTAGATCTTCATGTGAAAATATCATACATTGTTCCTTTCTCAAGGCTTTTTCATGATTTTTAGCAAGCTTCTTATTTTCTTTTTAGCATGAACATACACTTGGCAACCACTTCATGTGGATGAATGGGGGTGTCTAACACCTTCCCCCGTTCATAATCTAATCCCCTTACCCATCTCTGGATTTGATTTTCAAGTAGGGTTATTTTTATCCTAGAATTTGTCTTTTGGCTATTTTTGCCTACTTTTGAATCTTTGGTGTCCATTCTCACCCCAAAATCATGAATGGTGGCGACTCTCCCAATTTTTGCGTTGAGCCCGTGTGTTGACGGAGGGACGATCACTCCGGTGATTTTTTCCCATGTCTCACAACATTCTTTTATTTTTCTTTTACTTTTGTTTTGATTTCTATTTAGCAAGCCTTTTCTAAAAACATGAACAATACTTGGCAACCACCTTGCATGGATGAATGGGGGTGCCTAACACCTTCCCTTGTTCATAACCTAATCTCCTTACTCATCTCTGGTTTACTTTTTTGAATTAGAGTTATTTTTACTCTAATTTGTTTTCTTCAATTATTTCTTTTATTTGATTATTTTGGGTGTCCATTCACACCTTAAAAAGGAATGGCGGTGACTCCATGTTATTTTTAAAGAGTCCGTGTGATGATAGGAAGTCACTAGGTTGATTTTCCATGTCTCACAGGCTGGAAACAAATGAAGCATATGAAGCAATGGATTAACAAAGGCAGTTCTTGGATAGGTGGGTTCATGGTGCTTATGCTACTATCGACATTCAAAAATCCCATGATTCTTTCCACCTTCTTAAGGTAAGTCAATTAATAAATGCTAACACTGGTCAATGGGATGTTCAATTGGTCAATCAATTCTGGGAAGGCATGACTCCTCACAACATATTAACAACTCCCATTTCCCCTGCTATGGGTGAGGATAGAAGGTACTGGGCCTTAACTGCATCTGGTAATTTTTCTGTCTCCTCCGCTTATAGATTGATGTTAGGTGCTAATGATCATGATCTTCATCCTATATGGTTAAAGTGTTGGCATTTGAGATGCCAACCTCAAATCAGACTGTTCATTTGGAAATGTTTGGTTGGTGGACTTCCTACTACTCAATTTTTATCTTCTCGTCTGCATTATATTGATAACAAATGTGTCTTTTGTGACAACTTGTAGGAGTCCTTAGAACATATTTGGTTGCATTGCTCGTTTTCAAGGGCTGTTTGGATACAATCAATGGGTGGCTTTACCCAAGTGACAGGGCCCCAATCTTCCTTTTATCAGTGGTTCATTTATCTAGCCTCCCTTAGACCACCATCCAAGGATGTTAACATCATCGATTTTCTTTCTCAGGTAGCAAACTTCAAGTGGGCTGTTTGTAAGTCTCGTAATAGAGCCATCTTTCAAGGAGAGATTCCGTCAGTGGTGGCTACTTGCAAGGAAATTGAACGACTTCATCAAGATACTCAAGTCATTGCATAATCTTCTCCTGGATCATCTGCTCCACCAGTGATCACACACGTTACTTGGCAACCTCCAGTTCATCCTTTGATAAAACTTAACTTCAATGGTGCCTATAGAAGTTCTCAAAATAGAGCGGCTACTGGAGGTGTGTTAAGAGATTCTTTGGGTCGGTTCTTCGGAGGCTTTGCTGTTGAATGTCAGGCACAATCAGCAATTGAGGCCGAATGTTTTGCTGCATTGGGAGTTTTAAAGTTTGCTATGGCTCGTCACATTACCCATATCGTTGTAGAGGGCAACTCTCAAGATATCATCTCTCTTCTTCAGAAACCAGTTAGCAATGTTCCTTGGCGTCTTCTGGGTTTCCTGGCCCAATTAAAACTTCTTTGCTCTGCATTTTCTTTTATCTCCTTTTCTCATTCCTTTAGAGAGGGGAACCAAGTTGCTGATAGACTGGCTAATTTTGCCCTTGATTGCTTCTCTTGTGCTTGGTTATCATCTCCCCCTTCTTCTGTTGCCTCTTCTAATTTTGATGATGCGAGAGGTTGTAGTTTCCTAATTAGATTCTAATAATATTTAGTTTCTGTTGTCCACCAAAAAAAAAAAAAAAGCATGCAAGCTCATGCAGAAACCGCAAAGTGGGCATGTTGAACCATGTCACATAGGTGTTAAAATATTCTCTGTAGCCGGATCTACAAGTTTCCAGTCTCGTCAACTCGCAAAGTCTGTATGGTTCATAGATTGAAATTTCATTCATTTTTTACACTGAATAGTTTCCACGAAATCTCGTGGTGGGTAGAACTAAAGAAATTGACTTATTCTTTTCAGTTTTTTTTTTCTTTTTTTTTTTTTTAACAGAAATAGGTTTGTTGACTTCAGAACCCCTTCTGTAACAGGGACGTGTTCAATTCTCATATTAAGTGTAGGCCACTGAATATATATATAAATTGTGCTGCTTGCAAGGGTCAATGGTCTTTTTTTAATTTTTTAATCAATGAAAATATGGCAAATTGGGGTTTTCATAGAGGTAGGATCATGTAGGTCGGAAAGGGATCCCCACAACCAACCAAGTAAAACAAAAAAAATGGCAAGTGGATTTTTTATTATTTAAAAAGTAATCTATGTTATTATTTAGCGAACGCTAGATAATATTTTAAGATTTTGGTTGGTCTTTTAGTTAGTCAGAAAGGAAGGATTTTGATTAAAAGATAGTGTTTGGTTGTTAGGTCCTGTAGATGATTTTATAAGAGTATTTGGAAATTTTCGTTCGCCTTACGTATAGATTATCTCATGCATGATGCATTCATGTTAGAAAAGTTATCTTTGGTTGTTTAGGTTTTTTTTTCAATTTTTATTTACAGAACAATTCTTTTAGTCAGTATGTAGCGGGTACTCAGTTGTCTTTTTCATTGAGAATTCAGTTATTGGATTTGGATTTTACATAATGGTATGGAATCAACTGATATTGTTCTGTTTGACCACTCACTTTGGGTTCCTTTAAGAAAAAGTAACCTTGTAAACAAATTTTATCGTGAAAATAATTTAATAACTTATTAATTTATTCTAATTAATGGATAGTTAGTAAATAATAAATACATATTGAATTTGTGAAGCTACACCGAACATTTTTTCCCCAAAAAAAAAAAAAAGGATGAATCTAAGAAAATATGGATTTTTGTTTTCTAAATCTACTACCTACGTGGGGAAGTCTTTTTTTCCTTTCTATTAGATTACTTTTTGGTGTTTGTTACTTGAGAAATTTTGATATATATAATTATAATGGAAAACTACATAGAATATTTGATTCTAAAATATTATATTGAATTGGCCCTTGCGTTGGCTGTGAGATATATGCTGCCATGTCGAGCATTTCTTAGTAAATGTTTTTTTTTTTTTTTTTTTTTTTTTTTTTTTTTTTTTTTTTTTTTTTGTAATGTGGGCTCCACTTGAAACATAGTGACGTGCATTTTTTTTTTATGATGATAAGGATATTATGGAACCCATAGGCAAATGAAACAATGCATTAGGCAATAGTTTTAATCCTGGTTTTATACTACCAAGATCAAAACAATGCTGCAGCCAGACAACCCCAAGCTATATATCTTAAGGTAGAGCCTTTGTGCACCTTTCTGAATGCAATTTTTTCTAATTTATTACAGCAAAGCAAACTTAATGAAGAGATCTTTATAAAAGCATGCAAAAATATTGCTCTTGCTTTTTGAAGCAATTTTTGAGAAGCAATACCAAATGTAGCCTTATCTTGTTTTTCACATATGCCTTCCTATTGTCTTTCTAATAACCATTTTGTTTACAAGACTTACCTCATGAGCAAAACTTTTATTCATGTCTTCTATTGAACATAACTCGTAACATAATTTTTACTCTTCATTTCATTTGCGTTGAGGTGGACTTTTACCATCTCTTCATCTCTTCGCATTCTGGGATCAAACTCTCGTTCAACAGGCTCATATGGAGGGAAAGAGATAGTTGGGCAATCATTTATCATCTGTAATGGGACGGAATGGGAACAATGAAGCAACCTAACAATCATTTATCACAAACAATCCTTTTTTGATGAGGAGTTAGAAACGGCCCCCTAGAGTTTGCCACTAAGCCACGTTTTGTAGGCCCTTTTCAGATCATTTGCAATGCTTTATTATATTAGAAACTTCTATGGCAATGAGATGTTGCCATGTGGAACATCTCACAATTAGTATTTTTTCAAGTGGGACCCATTTGACGCATTTTTAGAATTGTAGGAACACTGATTATGAGATGTTCCACATGACAGCATTCCATGTTACTGCATTACAGTTGATTTCATCCCATTATAATGCACACCATCCATGCCACGTGTTAAATAATGAGACGATTGAATCTTCTTATGCAATGGAAACGAGGGGATGGAACCTAATGGTGAAGGGATCCTACGGCAAACCTTGTAGCATCCCACGACTATTATTTTTTCTCATTTTTTGAAATTTTTTAATGTGAAATGTTAGTTTCACTCCAATTGACATTTCACGTCCAAAAATGTGAAAAGTGCAATGGCCGTGAAATGTCCATGTTGCAGGCCGTGACCCACGTCTGCCTTTTTCTTTTTTTTAAAATTTTTATGTATGTCACTTCAATTAACCTTTAATGAAAAATGTGAAAGGTGAGATATGCAGGGTCTCCCATAGGATTCTTTATCAATACGTTTCGTGTTTTTTTTTTTTTTTTTTGTAGTGGAATCAATACGTTTCATGTTTTTTTTTTTTTTTTTTGGTAATGATCAATACGTTTCATGTTACCATCCCTCAAACGTGAACGTGGAAATAAAGGAGCCACACCTCACTCGTGTGCCGGGACAACCCCAACCCGTCACCAACTCGATTGGGACGGGTTAGTGTTTTCTATTGGCCAAACCCTTTTAGGGATGGGTTTGCTAAAACCCGCCCAGTTGCCACCCCTGAGCTGCTGAGCAACAGATCATTCGGGTTTCCGGGTCTGCTCAATCACTCCCATCTCATCGAGCAACGAAACTTCGTAGAAAAACCGGATCAGACCGAACCCGTGGATCCTGGAAGCCACGAAAGGCTCCAAAACGTTATACTTTTCCAAATCTTCGAACCCCCCTTTTTGTATTTTTATGGCTCGGTCTTGGACCCTTGTGCGATCACAATCCACAAGTCAAAACAGGTGTGAATAAATACATCTCACGTAGACCATTCCTTTAAGAAAAAGATCATGGCCACCGGCTCCAAAAAATATCCGAGTTCAGTTCATGTTTCTGACCCTTACATCAAGGATTTTGACCTTTCAACCCACTAGTCCAACTTGAATCCCTACCCACCTTGTGAGCTAAAGTGTTAATATCGTGATTAAAGGTCAATCAATTTGCACAAAAAGTAGGAGGGTTTTGGAAGCTTTGTGATAATCTACTTTCTTAGCATAAACTATTTAAATTAAATATCTCTCCATGCTTTTAAGGCCACTAGTTTGGCTATCAGGACTCACATTTTCCTAAATATGGACCCCACAAGTTTCCTAGCAGTTCGGAGGGTGCCACTTGGGACAGTGGCAACGTCTTCAGGTAATCATAGCCGAGGCATGGTTCCACTCTCGCCCTCAAAACAAGATATGATAACATGAAAACTCCTTACTATAGCGAAGTTGGTATGTGTGTAAGGAATGAAATTGTCTGTCAGGGTTCTCTGTTTTGCTCTCTGAAGTGACTTTGAGATTCTGTCATATAGAGCATCTCACGATCAGTCTTTTTTGAATGCTGTATATGTTTTGGGTGGGTCCTATATGGAGAAAATATTGATCATGAGATGCTCCACATTGCAACATCTCATAACCACATCAGATAGCAAATCAGAGAAGCATGATAGACGATTTGCTTCATGTGGATCTCAGTTATTTGCCTGACAGGCATTGTTTGTAGCCACTGTGTACTAAATAAAAAAAGGAAAATCATATTGGAACATCTATAATTCATATTCAACACACAACACATCTGAAATCCGTGCATGCAAATTCATATTTGATGTAAGCATAAGATGTGTCCTACAATGTGTGATATCACGTGATACGTGATCTATTTTAAAAGCCATTAAAATTGTTACTTGTATGTACGTAGGAAGATATGGTTTGAAATCATTTGTCGCATCCTGCAGAATCTGTGGGATGCTGCCACGTGCAACTTCTTATATTTGTTGTACGTTTTGCATTTTTCCATATAAAATGTTAATTGAAGTGATATTTCAAATTTAAAAATACGAAACCATGAGATGCTGCACGTGGCAATATCCCACAGATACTGAAGAGATTTTGCGGATCAACAACTTTTAGCTCGAAGCGACGCAAAAAATGGAATGAAATCTTCGGTGGCCTTTCCCTGAGACTATCCTGATGCTATCATGAGATGTTGTCATGTGGGATATCTCATGGCCAATGTTTTATTATATGGGTCCATTTAGAAAAATTTAAAACAATGAAAAAATTTTGGCCGTGAGATGCTCCACGTGGTAGCATCTCACGGTCGCATCAGGGATGTTTCGGGGAAAGGCGACACACGATGTCTTCCCGCAAAAAATGGGTCACCCAATCTATCAGGTCTCACGTCACAGGCAAAGATCACGGATGACTTGCCTCTGGTATGAACTCTTAACCGACTGAGCGGGACCAACCATACTCAGTCCTTGGGACGTTTCTGAGGTGGGCCAGTGGTGAAGAAAATGAAAAAATATTTTAGAAAGGAAAAATGAAAAATCGGATACGTCCGGATAAGAATATCCGGCCGATGTTTGGTGGAAAAGGCGGCTAGTATTCAAATGTGGACTAGGGTTTGCTAGAACTCGGACCATGACCGCTGCACGTAATGCCGAGTCAATGTCAAGCCCACACTCACCGGGAAATTTCCTTGTTTTGTATCCACGAAAACCCATCACCGCGTCACATCATACCTGTAAAACTTATCTTTCTACCGGGGAATTACATCTATTGCATTATTTACCTGAAAACATTTCTTCTAGAGCCAAAATCCGATGATTCTATGAAACCACCGACTGGGATGGAATTTGAATGTGTGAGATCCCTCTTGACATGGGCATCCATCCGTGCGTTTCACTCTGACACCACTAAGTGGTTCCAGGTGAAACACTCTCACTTGTCTTGTTAATCACTTTTAGAGCTTACAAATTCATGGTTTCACGTATTTTTGGGTCTTTTACGGAGGTATATCCGGGGTAATATGGTAAATTTGGATATCCGAGTCCCATATATGGAAAGGACCCAAGCACGTTAGCAAAAGGCCAAGGGTCGGTTCAATCCGAAAACCAATTGGCTCAAAAACGACCATGGTTCAGTTTTTGGGTTGCTGAACATTTCGTTTGATTTTAGTTCCGACATTACCAAGCAAAACTAAATCAGCTTAGATTTGGGTTTGATCAATATATTAAACCTAAATAATACAATAATTTAAAAATATATTGAATTAGCATAACATATTTAGCAAGAGTTCAATCAAAAACTTGTAGATGACATCGTCTGTTGTTTTAATGAAACACTACTACGTGCAGTATCTCATGATTAGTATATATTTTTAAGTTGAAAAGTCTTTTCCTCACTTTTTAATATAAAAAAAACCATTAACCGTGAGATTTTACACGTGGTGAAATCTTAACTAAAATAGCATCCTATGATGCACGAAGACGCAACATACCATTTGAAACCAAAAGTTTGCAATATGCGTTAGATTGGTAGGTTAGGTGGGTTTTTAATTCGGTTGGGTTTTAATTCACCCTGACCCAACTTAGACCCAATCACTCTGACTAGTCCAATTTCTGTTCATTCCTCGTACATGCACACGTCACAAGGGTGACGTCACTTGCGTACGTGGAACGTTAAGCTTACGTGTCGACCTCATCCCCCCTGGTCGAACTGCCAAATCGCCAGGAGTCCAGGACCCACGAAGAAAACGTTTTGCAACGTTGTCTGAGGATTGTCCCCGCAGCCGACTTCCACATGCGTCCAAAATAGATTACGCAAGCGATGACAGAATATTCGGTCCCACAGGCGCTACCTGTCCACCGCCACCAGTTGGCTGCGGTCAGCTTTCCTCGTCGACTAAGTTAATGCGGTCTTCCCCACGCGTTGCCCTGGAAGCCACACTCCCCTTTTACGCACGTGGCAATTTTCCTCCTTTTAAATAGCTCCCTCTCTCTGGTTTCTTAAGTTTCAAGCGCCGTCGTTCGAACCTAATCGAAACCACCGAAGCACACACAGAGAGAGAAACCGCAGAGAAAAAGTCGAAGAGAACGTAAATGACCGCCGAGTTAAATCTTCCCGCCGGTTTCAGATTCCATCCCACAGACGAGGAGCTGGTGAAGCACTATCTCTGCCGTAAGTGTGCGTCGCAGCCGATCGCCGTTCCGATCATCGCCGAGATCGATCTCTACAAATTCGATCCATGGCAGCTTCCCGGTAAACCTTTTTTCTTTTTTGGTTTTTGTTTTCCTCTCACTTGGGTCGAAATTTTGTTGGATTTGCTTGTGGGGTTGGATTTAATTTTTTAGTGTGATGTTTGCAGGGATGGCTCTGTACGGGGAGAAGGAGTGGTATTTTTTCTCTCCTAGAGACCGGAAGTATCCGAACGGGTCGAGGCCGAACCGGTCGGCGAGGACTGGGTATTGGAAAGCGACCGGCGCCGATAAGGCGATCGGGACTCCGAAGCCGGTCGGGATTAAGAAGGCTTTGGTGTTTTACGCCGGAAAGGCTCCGAGAGGAGAGAAGACGAACTGGATCATGCACGAGTATCGTCTCGCCGACGTTGATCGATCGGCGCGGAAGAAGAACAGCTTAAGGGTAATGTTTTAGCCTTTGTTGAAAATCTTGGAATATAAGAGGGGCAGAAAGGGCATTTCGAAGTCTTTGGTTTTAGCCTTCCAATCCTTGGTCCTTGCCCAAAAGGGGAATGCATCGGCGTTGAATGACTATTTTGGCCTTATGATTTCGGGGGGATTTCTCGAGAATCATAAGGGCAAAATCGTCCAAGTGTTAATGCAAAATGAAATGTAGTTCACCTAAGCATATCCTAACAGTTTTATTTGTGGGCCCTTGGTGGGGTCCATGAAGAATGGTGGATCCCCGTATAGAAATTATCAGGATATTTGCATGAAAATTGAAAAATAGCTGACGTGTATCAAATTTTTGAATTAAAAAATTAGATTCCGTCTAGTTTCTTTATTCGGTATAGTGCCGGGCCAGATAAAGAATGTGAGACTCCAGAGAGAGAGAGAGAGGAATGTGTGCGTGGCTCTGATTCTCCGGCGGGGTTGTAAGATTCCGGCGAATTAATCTGACAATATTCATGGTTTTGCAGTTGGACGACTGGGTATTGTGTCGGATTTACAACAAGAAAGGAACCTTGGAGACGCATAACAAAGTTTATCGGACGTCGAACTACTCAGAAATTGTGGAGGCAAAGCCGGAAATTATGACACACAACATCGGGAACATGTTTGCACCGGCGCCGGCAGTCAATGATTTCCACTGTTTCGACGGGTCAGATTCTATCCCCAGGATGCACACGGACTCGAGCGGTTCGGAGCACGTGCTATCACCGGAGTTCACGTGCGAGAGGGAGGTCCAAAGCGAGCCCAAGTGGGGATGGGAAAAGGCCATTGAAGTTCCGTATAATAACATCGATGCCATTGGGGACGACCCGTTTTCTCAGTTCCTTGGCAACAACCAAATGTCGCCATTGCAGGATATGTTCATGTACCTGCAGAGGCCGTTCTGACGTGGCTGCTGTTAAGTGGAGCAGCTCTATGCACGTGGGTCCGGAGATTCGTTTGACGACTAAGTACGTAGCACAGAATACTTGCATGGCACACGAGACAGAAGTCGGTGAGTGTGCTCGTGTGAGTGCAGAATGAGTCTTTAGGAAGGTTAGGTATTAATGGGTTTTGCTAACATGGGGTAGTGGGTGATTATGATGAATCAAAGGTGTGATGGATCGAGGCACTATTGGTTATCCTGATCCGGCAGTCCATGTTAGATTTTCCCCCATTATAATAGGTTAGATTATTTGTCTTATTCAACTTGTATATATTGTTGTGGATATGTATACATGTAATTGTTGACCCTTCATGGGGTCTCCCAATTCTTGTAACTTTAGGTGATTTTAAGGTGTCATTTGTATTTGTTCTTAAAAATTGTTTTTATGAGAAAGATAATGAGAAGCAACTTCTTTGATTTCTAGAAATGTTTTAGAGAAGAAAAACTAAATGGCAAGAGATCTATGTACTTATCAAAAAAAAAAAAGGGTAATGATGAATACATTCATAATTTCATACGAAGCTTTGTGATGTTATATCTATACTAAGGCCCCTAACACTATTCATGCCTTCACCAAAAAGCCCATAGCCTATGTTGTTTAAGTTCCTTTAATACAGGTTTCATCAGACAAAACTTATCATCTTCGTTCAAAACCTAGGAAGTCAAAAAACTGCCTACTAGTCTGTATCTATAGAAGAGGCCCCTTGGGAGGCGTGCCAACCTTAATCTGTCCCTTTCTCAAACCTTACAAATCATTGTTCGGATTCATTAATAAAGGGGTGTAATAGTGCCTAATTCATTTAAAACTTCAACAGTTGTACAATTGTTCTCTCCTTTATTTTACTGTTCTCTCCCTTATTTTTCTAAGTACGTGTAGTATTGCACATGCAATTTGTTTGTATAAATTAAAGCAAAAGAATGGGAGGAAACTTCTTTGCCCAGATTAAGCCGTGCAGACTAATCTTTGATATATTTGACCTAAAATTTTAATAATGGCATGCTGTGTGCAAAATCATTTCAAGGATTACTAACCAAATGGTATGTAAAAAGAGAGATACAATATCTACTTTAATTGAAAAAAGAAGTGCTTTAGAGATGAAGTACTAACCAAATGTTGCTTCTATTTTTCAAAATAAATAAGATCCTGAAGTGGCAGAGTAAACGCCTTGTCATTATCCCTTTAGCTAAAATTGTATTCACTATTAATTGATAATTGAGAGTCTAAGGCATCTAAAATCCTAAGAGGGAGTTTACTATATACATTTTGCTCTTTGCAGCCTTAGATCTTAATTATAATTTCTTAAAGTGCTTACTTTATAGGTAGTTTCACAAAGTAAAGTGGAAAAATTCATTGTAGATAAGCATTAGAAATATAATTTTGCAAAAAAAGGGAAAAAGGAAAAGGGCTTTAAGCTAAGCCTATGTTTGTTTCACTACAAAAAGAGAAAAAAAAACTTCTCCTGAATATTAAATTTTCCTCATTTTGTTTTAGAATGGGGGGAAATACTTTCTCAGTTGTTGAAAAAACAGAAGAAAATAACTTTTGCTTTTTTTTTTCGCGGAAGTTAATTTCTTAAGAAAAAAGGAAAAATTACTACCACCAACGGCCCTTCTACAATTATCACCATCTCTGTTTCTAGCACTATTACTGCTACCAACATTCCCATCACCACCAACACTACTCTTAATACCACATAACAACTATCAACATTGACACCACAATCACCCTGCTATCATTATGACGGGTTGAAATCATTTGCCGCAGCTAAGCTGCGATAGATCTTGCAGTTGCGTTAGATGCTGCCATTAGATTTTGCGTGCCAGCATCTTACGGCAACTTTTTCTTCACATTGAATAGAGAAAAAACAGGTATTTTGTGTTTTTCAATGTGAAAAAACAGCTGTCGTTAAATGCTACACGTGACAACATCAAACGCAACTGTAAGATCTGTTGCAGTTAAGCTGTGGCAAACGATTTCATCCTCATTACGACTACCTCTATCTCCACCGTTATCATATGCAGCTTTTAGATTTTGATCATTAGACTATCAAATGCACTTTTATTGGTTTTTAAAATTTCAAAAGATTTTCCATCATGTCCAAATGATTGATTAGAAAAAAAAAAAAAAAAACGGTTGAGGGGAAATCTTTCGCTAAAACTTTTCTGTACAAAATACTTTCTACTAAAACAAACATTCACAGAGCCTAATGACAACTTGAAAAAAAAAAAAAGGAAAAATTGGAACATCAAGGGGCTTAAGGTTTAATATACTATTAACTTGGGCAACAATAGGGTAATGTCAGCATATGACTTTTATCATTAGGAAGGAGCAAAGAAAACTAACAAAAAATAGTATATGATTCCCAAAAGTGACAAGGAAAAAGTAAGCGATGGACAAAGAAAAGTATGGAAAGACATAACAGATATCACAGTGATGGGATGATGCTGATCAACATCAACTGGAACAAAGATCAGAGACAAAAATCAACTTGACGCTTGATGACGGATATGAAAGGACAATTGCCGCCAAGGCATGATTAATCTCAGAGAGCAAGGGAAGCCAGGAGACCTTATAATCAAATTCCTAATCCAATTCCAACACAATTGAGCAATAAGCAACTCTCTGAAAATAAGCACATACCAAACCATTTATAAAGAAACTACAACAATCATCTGACACGAATTATGTTTGCTATGTTGAACAAAAACAGAGACAGTTCTTATCCATCAGCATAAGGCAATATTCATTATTCATCTCACATAATTATTTGTTTTTAATACTTCTTTAAGTGCAACAAAATGAACAAAAGTTATATATTAAACACAGACCCATAGACCCATCATATTGGTCGTTCAATCCTTGGAAAATCCAAGCAAAGCAATAACTATTCCAAATATACTGCCATTGAGTAGGGCCTTGAGTAATCTTAGCTTCCCACTTGTGTAAGGTGGGTACCTAGCAGATGCATCACCAACAAAACTCCGGTACAAGACTGCCTTCTTGTGGCTGAAAGCGTCAAAGGAAAACTTGCCATGGTAAGAACCCATTCCACTCTCTCCAACTCCTCCAAAAGGTAAATGAGAATTTGCAAGCTGCACCATCAATTTATGGTATATGATTGAATTCAAATTTATTCAGAAGGGATTAACATATTTATAAGATAAGGCACATGTATAGGCATAAAAAATGTGTCCAATGTTATTTATATATGGTATCCATCTACTTCTGTTTAAGATATGATTAGGCATACCTACATATGTTCTATTCAAGTCATTTGAAATAAGAACAGCACAAATTCTGGGAGCAAATTTGTCCATTTATAAAAGCATGTTGGAATGCACAATTTACTTCTAATAATTTTGAGAATACTCACATGTAAGATGGTGTCGTTGATAAGTATCCCTCCAGCAGAAATAGTTCTCACAAACTCCTCCTTGAGGTCTTTGTCCTTGGTGAACAGATATGCAGCAAGAGGCTTTGGCTTTGAGTTTATTACATCAAAGCTCTCTTTCACCTTGTTAACCTTTTACATACCAGAAGAAAGATAATTTTATTCTCACTCTCTCTTGTGTATCATGCACATCGAAGCATAGAATCCCTAAATACAATTAAGACATTTCTGCCATCTTTCTCAAAATGAAAAAAGAAACTAATGATATGGAAATGAGGATGGAATTGGTCCTGACCGTAATAATTGGAAGTAAAGGCCCGAATATTTCGTCATTCATAATCAGAGAATCTTCAGGAACATCCAACAAGATAGTAGGAGATATATTTCTGCATTTAATGAGGAGAATTAGTCATTAGAATGTTCTGTCCCACATCCAAAAAAAACGCATCTGGAGTATGGAACTTACAGGCGAGTTTCATCCCGTTGGCCTCCATACACAATCTTATCAGAAATCTTATCCTCGTCCAAAAGCTTTACCAAGCGTTTGAAGTGGTTGGAATTCACGATGCGAGATCGGTCTTTTGATTCCAGTGGATCCTTCCCAAAGAATTCCTCCAATTCACACTTCAGAGCATCTATCTGGTGAAAATATAGCATTAACAAAGAATAAAATTGTTGGACTTACTCGACTTGCATACAAGGATTCCTTCAAATAAAAGCATGCCTACCAACTTTGGAGCAAAAGTTTTTGTGGTTATAATATAATCAGCAGCAATGCAGGCTTGTCCATTGTTGCTAGCCCACTTGCCTGCAATTATCCGCCGTGCAGCAACCTTCATATCAGAAATTTATATTTATATCGTATAAGTTGTGGGGTTGATTCCATAATTAAGCACTAAACAAATTGAATGTGGAAGCATAATTTGGTGAATAGGAAAAGGTAAAATTCATACTTTTAAGTTTACATTTGCATCAACAACAAGAGGACATTTCCCTCCAAGCTCCAAAGTCACAGGTGTAAGGTGCTTTGCAGCAGCAGCCATTACAATGCGGCCCACTCTTCCATTACCTGGACAAGACAAGGTAACACCTCAGATTCTAAACCAAGTGATCAACTCAAGCTTGAAAAGGCAGAACTCTTTGGGGTGTATACCCATGCTCATGAAACTATTCTCCCCAAATAAACCTCCTAAATGTGTATCTCTCTTACTAATAGTAAGAGTGCATTTAAAAGTGAAAAAGCAAATTTCTAATTCACAAAATCTTGAAAATAATATGCAGAATGATGAAAAAAGGCAGCTGAATCCATAATCAGATTAATCTCTCTATAGTGATCCAAAATTGTCTGGCTTTAAAAATTCATTTCTTCTTCTTCAAAATCTTACACTATAGATTTATAATTTGACTTATTTTCTTAGCTTTGACGATAAGCCAATGCATTGTGCTTGCAATATAATAGAACAATAAATATTTTTATAAAGTTATACTGACTTAAGTATTTTGAATAAATAAGTACCCGAACTATAATAACAGATATGCAATTTTTTTAAATTAGAAAATGATAAGGGCATAAAAGGTCAAGACCTTTTTCTTTTTTACATTTGGAGTAATAATAAGCAGACATAACTTGTAAAGAATAAACTACCACAAACTCTAGCCAAAGACTCAGGATCAAAGTTTCTCTAAATTCATAGAAGGAAGCATTTTCTTTCCATGTTAGGACTTATGAGAAAGATAAGAAGGCAATGAATGAAATGATAGACACAGAAATTTTTGGATCTACAGGAGTTAAATAACTGAAAGAAACCACTGATTGTGTTCCGTGACATTATCCTCTGCCTCAGATATTTCAACAAGATATAGTCAAAGTAGAAAACAAAATCTACCTGCCATAAAAGTATTATCAACCAAATTGTCACATTGCAATCAGTGTAAAAATTAAATAGATGATGAATGCGTAGAACCTGTATAGAATATTTTATCCCATTTTTGCTCTAGCAGTGCTGATGTTTCAGCCACAGCCCCCTCAACAACTCTTATGGCAGAGGTGTCCACATATTTTTCTACAAGCTTTGCAAGTAAAGATGATGTAGCTGGAGAAATTTCTGATGGTTTGAGAACCACAGAATTACCAGCTGCAATAGCTCCAATCACTGGATCAAGAGATAGCACTAGAAGAGAAGATGGTAATGTTAGCATTTCAGAAATCAAATACCAAACTTGTCAGAAGAAAATAAAGAAAAAATTTATATAAAACAATATATGATTTCTGAAGTAGAAGAGAAGAAAAAACTGAATGATAAAAGTTGCACTTCAAACATTTGCATGATTACTGAAGGTATGATTTGAGATAGATTGGAATAATGAACAGAATTTGTGCTTCCATGCCCAACTAGTCTCAAGAATGCAATTTATTGTCTGCTTTAGTTGATATTTCATACATTAACATTGTTCAACATTCACTAGAACAGTACACCTGGTGCAAGTCTATCCCTGCATTGTTTACATATTGAAAAGAAATCAAAAGTGGTTTTCTTCATTAATGACCTTTCATTTAAAACCATCATGCAAGCACAAATAATATAATGACAACATCCCAGGTCATTTTCCGAATTAAGACATGCAGAAGCATAACGCTTACTGAGGCTCAATACATTTTAAAATTCAAATGAATCAGATAGTTTTAGATAAGACATGTAGAAGTCAAATGAGATTCAGGGACATGAATCAGATAGTTTTAGTTCAGATTTGAACCAGAAAGTAGGATTAATAAAGTAAAGCATAAGATTTTAACAAAAATGCTTGTAGAAAAGAGGCAAAAAAGAATAAAGGAAAAGATTTTAACAAAAGTGCTCATAGATAAGAGGCAACAAGGAAGAATCATGATGGAAGCAGGATTAGGACTATAATGATATCAAAAGGAGAGCCTAGTTATACCTCTCAGGTATGGTTATCTACACTAATCAGAATGAATAAGACTGCAAGAATGTATTAAGAGGTGCTCCAAATTGTTTCAAGAAAGATCTATTGAATCTAAATCTTGTGGATAATGGGTGATAGCTGCAACAAAGAAGATCTATACATACTTCAGATCTGTTTTTGATCATGATGGGTACACAATGAAGAATAAATTTCAGAGATGATGAATAACTAATCTCATGCACTGAGACTCACAGGACTGTTAAAATCCCAATCAAGCACGTAATGACTGAAATGAGCCAGCTCAAAATTCCCTGATTTGTCAATTACATGATCACTCTTCTATTACTTTAAATGGGACTACTCTAGAGGCAAGAAAGATCTACACCATGTAACATCAGTTCAAAAAGATGAATTCAAATGATAGAATAATTGAAAATATAATTTAGGAGTCTATGCATAAATTTAAATAGTTTTGAGGTTCCCACTCTATTTGCATCTGAATAGCTTTGGTGGCCTAGTATATTAGATTTTTATTCAAAAATTATTACTTAACACTACTGGCCCACAGCAAGTAGTTCTTGGACACTACTGGTAGATTTTGGGGGGGTGGGTGGGTGGGGTGTGGTGGGGAGGGGAAAGAAAGGCTAACTTCAGGTAAAAATGCCCTTTGCCATTTTGTGACCCTATGAAAGATTAGAACTTGAGGATTCATGAAAGCAAGATTTGATGCAATATCTCTCACAATTAAAACAAGTTGTGACTGAGAAAGAGCATATTTCACATGCATTAGTTGGTTATCCTCAAAACCATAAGTGGTCGCAACCTGCAGACTCCCAGTTCAGCTTCAACATATAGCCAGTTGCTCCTAGCATTCCATTTCATCATGAAGCATTCAAAATTTTAGTAGTGACAGAAAAAGGCCAACCAACCATATTGGTTGTATATGCATTTGATTTATATTTTCGAGTATAGAACCACTTAAAGACAATAACAAGAAAATGAAAAGTTGTAACTGTTAGTCACATAACAGAGAAACAGGTTCAACAACTGAGTGGATGATTGCCTCAAATTCATCCTTCGACTTGTGAAGAGCTTCTAGATCTAGTGTAGAATGGGTGGTTCTTTTGCTTATATCCCACATTCCTACTTATGAATTCTGAAAGTGAAATTAATTTTATTTACTTCAGAGTGAGGGGTAGGATTTCAACAGCATTAAGCTAAACATGCACAGCATACAAGAATTCAGATAAGCATTGGCAAATAGGAAAAACCAAATATTTGCATCAATAGCCAAATAAATTTAAAGTAGAAGAGAGGAAAAACAAACGAGTACAAACTTATTATAGAATATTCGCACACATATATAAAAGAATAACATAAACCAGAAAGATAATAATACCAAAAAGTTAAAAGTCATTTGAGGTTGGGCTGATAAACAGACAAGAATTAGTGCATAAAACAAAGACCAAAATGACCAATGAAAAGTTGCAAAGAAAAGTGGAAAAAGGAAATCAGGATTAACCTTTTCATTGCATAAACATCCATAAAAATAATAACCCAATCTAGATATCTTCAATGAACAAAAAGGGGGGAAGAAATAAAAGGAAAAGAAAGTAAGAAAAGAAGAGTTAATGAAACTCAATATTGGCTCATCAATAAGGGAAAGATAAAAGAAGAGAAAAGGAGATAAACAAGAGCCAAAGTATGAGCTAAAGGAATACTAGTGAATTGCAATGCGACTAACTAACAAAGAAAACTCAAAACGGTTCTGCACTCAAATCAAAGATATGAAAGAAATTTTGACAGAGTTGATACTCAAATACAATCTAGCATAAAATAGACAGTCCTGAGTACATATCAATAACTTGAAATTATCTTTCTCTCACTATCGGGGGTTTACAGTCAAACTTAAGTCTGGTTAGACCAAAGAGTATAAGTAATTATAAATGAAAAACACAAGACCAAAAAGGATAATGCAGAGTACATATATAATGCAGAGCACATATATAAATTTTGCATTTGACTATAACTAGGGAAATTCATTTTTTTCTTTTTTTTATGAGTGATAGAAGAGTTATATTAGAATAAAGAGAGTACAGAACACACAAGAGAAATGGGTAAATGTACCAAAAAGCAGAACAAAACACATAAACAGTAAAAGAAAAGTGAACAAAAATAGGCACTAGGAGGAGAGTGCCACAATAGACCAGTTAATAAAAACGTCTATAGCAGAGAGAGACTGAAAGTCATACAGAAAGGATAATTCCATGCTGAAATGATCAAGACGACGCCAAGTGGTTCTGGCACAATTTCTGCTGATGATGGAAAAGTTGTAACCGAGGTTTTTACCTGAAAGACGTCAGAATTTAAAATTATACATTTAAAGGGAATAGACCACTGTTGTGCCCATTAAAAAGAGTAGTTTCCAAAAAGAAAAAAGTTACCTTTTCTGGCTTCATCCAGTTTCTTAATTCCTTAAGTGCCAGCTTACATGAGGCCTTTGTCATAGAAATCTGAAGTACAAACCATGTGAATCAAATACTAGAAAACAAGGTGGAAGAGCAGAATGATATATAACAGGGTAGGATAAAACCATTAGCAGGTTTTATAAGCAAAAAGCTACTGTTACACAAGATTCACGAAACTAAATAAGTGTACAATATTCCAGAATAAATTGCATTCAGCCAAAGATTTCAGTATTATTAGTATATTTTAGTATGTCCGGATTAAAATTATCAGTGAGATTTTACAGAGGATACTGAATTTCCATCAGGTTTGTAAAGTGGAAAGCCCAACTGAGAACTCATAATGAGGTAGGCATGTTATGAAGATAGGGTAGAAAAGACACTTAAAGTGACTGCAATTCACATTTGGTTGACTAATGGAGGATGAGTAGTTATTAATATGCCCAAAAACCATTTCCTGACAAGATGAACAATTTTAATGAATTTTCTTACCCAGCTAACAATTACTTTGTGGTAAAGTTGCAATCAATCTTTCAGAGCCATCACACAGAGAAAAGCCATTCTTGTAATTGCTTACAATAAACAAGATGCCATATTTTTAGCGACATATTTGTTCCACCAAAAAGGATTTGCCCCACCAAAACACTGAACTGAAGATCCATGTCTTTGAATCTCTCCATAAGCAATTAATAGTTTCCACTCCAAAGATGCTCCAGACAGTTGGCCAATTACTACCAAAGGGAGTTAGGTAGGCCTTTAATGATGGCTTATTTACTGACCCAGAGTGGTAATGCCAAATATCTTATTGATACAACACAACGATTCGAATTGTCCTATCTTTGGCCCATACATCAGATTACATTTACAATGAGCTAAATAATAGCATCCATTTATGACACTTTGCTTTCAAATATGCAAATCAAAACCACAATTTTGACGTGTTCATCATCCTCGTCAAAGCATTTATTATCTTGAAAGCAATGCTGGTGCATTCAGTAAGATTCACTTAGATTTCCAATCAAAGAATCGGATGCTTATGAAAATAAAGTGTGCAGGTTTTAACCTAATAAATTAATCGATTTCTACATTTATGACTCGTCAGTCGTAGTGAAGAATCTAGAAACGGTACAAAAAGCATTAATTTCTCCAGACTTTTGCATAACAAGATTAAACCACCGAATCAAGACTAGTTTCGTCAAATAGGTATAAATTCGGTAAATCGCGCAGTACAAGAATCTGAAACAGAAGGATTGCAGTTCAAAATTCAATAGAAGTTCAGATGAATAAGAATTTTCTGCAACAGCAGAGTCCATCAATAAACGAAAACATCTCCTAATAAATATCCTGAACACAATCCACAACAGATCTAGCGACTCCAATCTAAAACTGGACTAGAGAATAATCGACAGAAAGAGAGAGAGAGAGAGAGAGAGAGAGAACTGGACCTCGGATACATAGGATTCCAATTCGGGTTTGGCGATGTCCGTATAAAGAGCTTCGATGATCTCCTTCTCGTTCTCGTCTACCAACCTGCTTATACTCTTCAACTGCGCCGCTCTCCATTCGTAGCTCTTCGTCTTGCCCGAAGTGAAGGTGTCTCTGAGGTCATTCACTACCGATGCAGCAGCATCTGTATCGAACTTCTTATTATGCTCCATATTTTCCGCCATGAAATAATCGCAGAACAACCTGGAGAGAGATATAAAGAGAGAGAGAGAGGGAGAGACTTGTGGATACTGGATAGCGGTGAGGAAAAAGGCAACGCAAAAAAAGGATACTTGTTTGTCACGACTTGCGGGAAAAAACGAGAGAGAGAGAGGGGCCAAATCTTGGGCGGAGAACAAAACTTATTTTTCCCGCCACGCCTTTTCCACCACCGTAACCACCGCCGGCGCACCACCACTAATGATCAAATCTTAATCATATCAGTGATATCATCTGTTCATATAAATCGTTTTCGTGATGCTCACGTAGCTGTTTGAAAAAACTAATGCTGTGATTATCGGATTTGTCTGGTCGAGGTTGGCATCTGAAAGAGCGACAAAGGGAGGAAGATGCGTTGTCTTGTTCTGCCGAGGGTAAGACGTGTACTAGGGCGTCACTGTTATTGGGTGAAGGGAAGGATAATGCCACGTGGCCCAATCACAGCTAAGACTTGCGTTCGTTTTCGGATGGAATGGTCTAACCTAGGCCATGTTCAGGGTTCAGACGCTCTCTTAAGTCTTTTTCTTAACCAGTGTTGTTATCGCAAAATTAAATTTGAATATCCGAATTCAAACATTGCGTTTACGTCTAAGCTGAGATCAGAATCCAAACTATGTGACGTGGACGGCTGTCTTCACCGTATGCTCATATTTCAATATCGTGGGAACGAGACGACTATAGTCTATTCAATTTTGGAGAGATAAAGCTTTGATGAAAAATTAAATTTCATCCAAATATGTGAATTAAAAGCCAAAATTTCGAATCAGAGTATTATTACATTCATCTATATTTATATTAATAGTAAAGCCGGGGAATATTTCTCAGATTTTGGTCCCTTTTTTTTCAAATACTATATTTTACAATCAAAAGAATCCCAAACTATAACAACCATATTTACCCCTCCCTCTGTCCACTACTTCCACTACTTGTATGTCATGGGTCCAAAATGTACAATATGCATGTGCCACTACTAGTTATTAGAAAAACGAAATATAGAAGATATTTGTAGATTCTAGCCTACCTTTTCATTGCCATTCATAATCATTCAAAATTCCTATAAAGACTCCATAGAAAACCTACGATTCAAAAATCTCATATTTAACTATGGAGAGCATCTGCTTCCTACAGTGATATTTAGTTCAAAGTGGACATGTTGGTAGCCGGTGACCAATTTTTTGTTTTTGTTAAAAAAATATTTTGAAAATCAGTAATTATAAAATTATTTGATCATTATACAAATTTGGTTAAGCTCTAATAAAAGTAATGTATAAGCCAAGCTTGTGATCCTACATGTGACCAATTGTGATTAATTTAAAATATATATTCTCTATCAAACGTACAATTTTAAGCAAAATGAAGTATTGATGGGTAGTTCACCTAATTTTACGTAGAATTTGACGAGTAGTATTCATCCTTATGATTATGGTGGTAGATATGAGACGTTCATCTGTTTAACCAGTCCCATTTCCATATATTTGGATCATGTATCTCACGTAAGGCTGTGTTTGGTTGGGAAGGTTTTTCGAAAAATTGGGAAGGTTTTTCGAAAAATTTATATTTATAAACAAAAAAAGGCATTTTACTTATTGGTGGCACATCCGGTGAGGAGAGTCCGAGTCTCATTATTCGGCTGAATGTTTCGACCTGTTACTGTATGACAGATTAAAAAAAAGGCATATGTTTTATATATTTTTTAATTAAAATTTAAGTTTTGCCCCCCCTAAAATTTCTGGTTAATTTGATCCCTAACCCATTGAAAATTTTTATATTTCATAAGAATCCTTTCTAAAATTTCTAGTTTGCCCCCCAACTCATTGAAATTTCTATATTTCATGAGAAACACCTCTAAAATTTCTGGTTTGCCCACTCCCAACTCATTAAAATTTTTATATTTCATGAGAAGCGTTAATTGAAATTTTTTTTTACCCCCCAAAATTTGGAGTCCTGGTTCCGCCACTGCCAAGGCCCCACCATAACGGCTCTTTCTCTCCATCTCTCCCTCTCTCTCTCTCTCTCTCTCTTTGCTCTCTTTTTTTCACCACTCTTTCTCCCTCGGTCGCCCCTCTCCTTTTGCTCTCTATCTTGCCTCTCTCCACTGGTGAATAGGAACCGATCTAAGTTACATAATGAAAACCATTGAATAGGAACCGAATGGGAATCCATTAAACAAATCGAATTTATAAACAATTTCCATCTCCATCAAATCAAATTTGAAAACCATTGAATAGGAAGAACGCCACGTAATGTTTACCAAAAAAAAAAAGAACGCCACGTAATGCATTAGTTACACGGGAAATGTTTTGCTGACGTGCTCGTACGTCATTGCTTCAAAACATAATCACTTGATTTCATTGCAAAACGCATGATTCGGATTACTATACGTGTAACAATCTTCTACTTGAAGTACGAGAAAGAAAAGAATGCCCTTGATTTCGGTGTCAATGACGTTGATGGCCTTAAGCGGGTAACTCGGTTGCGTGAGGCTTGAGCAATGAGCATCACCGTCATGTATCATTTTCTTCCAGTTTGGTGTTTCTGTTGAGGTCGGTCGACCGTCGAATCGACTGACCGCCGCAACCCTCGTTTCACAGGCAAGACAAAAGAGAGTAAAGGCGGAAGATAGAAATGCGGGCGGAAGATAGAGGGAGTTTGCCAAATTTTGGCTTGGCTTGGTTTGTGAGAGGGATGGCAATAGGGTGGGCTAAATGGGTAACCCGCCTTGCCCCTCCCCTATTGGTTAGGGTTTGGTATGGGATAAATCGGGTTAGGGTTTAGATCAATCTGGCCAACCGAACTTGGCCGCCGAACTTATTGGGAAAATTGGTTTTTAATGATACTTAATCAACATAATTCAGATTTAGTAGGTCAATTCTTGAAAATTAGGAATTAGTGATACTTTTTTCAAAGAATTGGGATTAAGTGTCATTTTACTATTCATGAAAATTTTCTTCTAAAAATACCCTCAAAAAGACTAGCAAACCTCACTTGTACCTAAATGAGTGAAAAAGTTTTTAAAGTCTTTTGAGGGCATTGTTGGAAGAAAGTCTCTCTCAACAGTAAAATGACACTAAATCCCAATTATTTAAAAAAGTATCACTTATTTTCAATTTTCAAGAATTAACCGGCTGAATCTGAATTATTTTGAAAAAGTATCACTAAAAACCAATTTCCCCGAACTTATTTCATGAAAATATTATTTTTAATATATTTTATATATAAATATGTATATTTTACTAATAAATATATTATTAATTTATATATCTATGTCTTCTACTATTAAAAGTACGAACTACCTTATGTGTTTTCAATTTTCACATACCCAAAATAGGAGTCCCTATAGTTTTTAATTTCACATATTACCTACTTAAAAAGCTTTTAGTAAAAATGTAAAAGTAATTTATTGGTCTAATAATGTTAGATATTTATAATTTTATCTACTTTAAAATTTTAATAATATTTATCTACTTAATAAGAATTTTATAATGCTAGATATTTATATCTTCTTTGATAGTTATATACTTAAGAGAATTTAATAAAAAATATAAAAGTAAATTATATTTTCCTTCCCTAATACTTATCCACTTAAAAAATTTTAATTGAAGAAAGTAAATTACCAATTGTTACCTATTTAAATTTTAAATAGATGCTTAAAATAGGTATAACCCTATAAAATCAATCAAAAACATTGAATTTTATTGATGGGTATAATGGCTAATATTAAAATAAATTAATATTTAGTTGATAGCTTAAATTAATTTATAAAATTGTGAATAATAATTTACAGGGTAATTTAATCAAAGAAATCTGCCATACGGTTAACCCTATTGTACTTCGGTTTACTAGGCTGAATAATTTTCAATTTTTCAACCCATTGAAATATTAATAATTTCAAAACATTAATCTTTGTAGATTAATGATAAATTACCAATGTTATATGAATATTTATCACTTATCTACTGAGAAGAAGATAATTAAATTACCAATCTCATAACTTAACATATTTATGGAATTATAGTTATCTTCTTTAATACATATCTACTTAAAATAATTTTAAGAAACAAAATATGAAAGTAAATTACCAATTTAATATCGTTAGATATTTATAGTTTTATCTACTAAATTTTTGTTTAATAAAAATATAAAAGTAGACTAAAAATCTCATAACATTACATATTTAGGTTTTTATTCTCTAATACTTATTTAAAAATAATTTTAATAAATACACAATTACCAATCGTTATTTATTCTTGTCTTATATTTTTATTCTCTAATACTTAATGTTACTAGGCATGTAGACGTCTTTTCCACTACTTATACCTATCTAATTAAAAAAATTTAAATAAAATTAAAAAATATATAAAAGTAAATTATATTTTCTTCTCTAACGCTTATCTACTTAATTAGAATTTTAATTAAAAAATGAAAAGTAAATTACCAATCTTTACATGTATAATTTTTTTTTTCATTTACAGTAACACAATTATATATATATATATATTAGTAATATAATATAACATATTTCTAGAAGATAAACCATGGAAGAGATTGATTATCTTTGAATGACTCATGGCAATGATAAAATATTATTTTCATTTATTATTTAATTATAGTAGGATTTTACCAACAAAAAAAGGTACTTTAATATCTAGAAATTGCCCGTCATTAATACTATAGATTAATTTAGTATGATTTTACTATTAGATAATTAAAATGCTTAAATTAATTTAGTACCATTTTATTTTTATTTTATATTATTTTCATTAATAATATAAGAAAAATAAAAGAACAAGGAGTAAGAAAATAAGCCAATTAATTATAAATAGAAATTTAGAAATTTTATTATCTTAAGTAATATATTTATTTTTATTACGAAGATATTTATTAATCAATCAAGATGAAAGAGTAAGTGATAAATGGGGATTATTTAGATTATTAATTAATAATGTAAGATGATAATTCTTTAGTTTGTTCTTATCTTATATTTTTATAAATAATTACAATAGCAACCTATGTAAGACCTCAAATATTAGATAATTTGCTTAAGTGATTAAGCAAGAGAAATTTAGCATATGTAATATATTTTAAATTGTATTGTGAAGGTGAAGTGGGAAAAGCCCAGATTTGAACCATGAAAGCCAATCGAGTGGCTAAGTCAAAGGCTTATAAAAACAAAAGGTAAGCTTGAGATGTAAGGCCTACTTTTTATTTGAGAAATTCCCTAAGTTATTGAATGAACTTCATTTACATGAGAGAATAGCATGTTGTAATATTTGTGTGTGCAGTAAAAGGAGAGTCCTAAAGAGGTAATATGCATGGTGTTATGAGAGGATGGGCAAACTTGAAAGTTGTCTTTAAACATTTGGGGAAAAACTTGTTAAGTGTGGAGGAGCCCATTTGTTCCATACGTATGAACCAAAAACAAACCCTTTTCTCCCCACACTCCCTTCTCCACACTCTCTCTTCTCTCTACACTCTCTTCTCTCCCATTTCTCCTACTCTTGGGGGTCATTTGGTAGGGTTTCTGGATTTTGGATTCTAATAAAATCCAAATCTAAAGTTCAATTAAGATGTTCGGTAGGGATTTTGAAAATTGGATTTTTAAATCAGTTTTTAAAATTAGGTCAAAAACCACCATCCATATTTTATACGCTTCTACGGATTTTGATGTTTGATAGAATAAAACTTAAAAGCCGGATTGTTACGGATTTTGGAATGAGCCTGTCTCGTGACCTGTCTTCTCATTCTTCGTTTGGTCTTCTTCGAGCTCTTCCTCCATAGCAAAAAAACCAGGTTCTCTCTCTCGCCCTCTTCTCTCGTGACATGTCCTTTTCCTCTCTCCCTCTTCATTGTTCCCTCTTGAAACCCTCAACAACAATCTAGTATCCCTCTTCTCTCGCAACATTTCTTTCCTCTCTCCCTCTTCATTGCTCCCTGTTGAAACCCTCAACAACAATCCAGCATCCTTTGTTCGTTCACTGTTGGGAGGGACAAAGTATCATATCCCTCCCTCTTAGATTGGGTTCACGAACTGGAGTGACTACCATGAGCTTGGAGCTATACGAGATCTTCTAGCATCACTCGACTTTACAGCCACCGTTTTTGGTATTAGTGGTGCAGTAGGGTTTATAATGTCAAATAATGGCAACTTGGGACTGGTGGTAGTAGTGTTTAATCCATGAGCATGGCACAGAGGAATGGAAGGGCATGGTATCAATTGGAACTGCCACGAGCTTTAGCTCCATTTTGTACTTAGATTTTTGTCTGGCCGAAAGCCAAGGGAGCTTCGATTGTTAAGAACACGGTGAAGTCTCCCAATTGTTTTTATTTTTATTTTTTTTCTCTTTTCTCGTTGTTGTTGTGAACGTGGGACTATTTGTTTTGTTTCTAGTGATCAACCATTTGAAAGAGAAAATCATGGACACCAGATGCTTGTTAAAATGTTTGAATCAATATACTTTTCCAAATTCATTCTTTTTGTTTCAGTTGATGTGTCTTACGTGTTTTCATGCGATTATGCTCATTAGACCTGAAAAAATTGATGTTCTAGCACCAAGTATACAATCTATTCCAATTAAGAATTCAACCAAACGCAATTATGGATTTTGGTTGCCAAAATCAAATTTTAAAACCAAAGTATCCAAACAATATTCTAGATTTTAAAAATTAGCATTGAGAATCTGGTTTTTTTAAAATCCAAATTATAATCTATAATCTAGAATCCAAGAGCCCTACCAAACGCCCGCTTGGAGTTGCTACTATTGTGAAGGGAAGGCTTTGCCAACCTTGAAGGAACCTTTGAGGTTCTATGTGCTAAGTTTCTTGTTGGTGAAATCTTGGAGGATTGTGGAGAAATCTCCGAGGAGCTCAAGAGTGAGCTGCTTGTGAGCATTTGGGAGCAAAGGGTTAACTCTTGCTTGAATCAGGTAAGCAACACCCTTCCAACCTAAACCTTATTTGATTTCTTGATTTGAAAAGGGATTTTGGAATTAGGGCATTTGTGGGTTTTGATTTAGTTGCAAATGAAATGAGCATGTGTGCATGGTTAGATAGATGTTGATTATTAGCTCATTCTATGTGGATTTGATTGATAGAAACATTAGTAAATGGTTTAGATTTGGAAAAAACCACAAAAAATTCACGTAAGATTGGTGACTTGGGAAACCGCCAGGGCGCTCGGCATTGCGCTCAGGTGCTATGCCAGGTGTCCATCCTGTCCAAACCTAAAATTCCCGACGCCCATGGCCGCTCTAGCGCAATCCCAAGCACCCTGCCTGTGTTTTTTTTTTTTTTTTAATAATCTCAGAAACTCGAAAGTTAAACTATTTAGTTAAATCGAGCACCCAACTGTGAGATATGGGAAAAAATCAATCTAATGATTTCCTCAATCATCACATGGGATTAAATTAAACAAAGAGTCGCCACCATTCAATTTAGGTGTGAATGGACACCAAAATATTAAATAAGCACAAAAGGCAAATTTTAGGGCAAAATATCCCTCCTAAAAAAAACAACCAGAGATGGGTAAGGGGATTAAGTTATAAACAGGGGAAGGTGTTAGGCACCCCTATTCATCCACACAAGGTGGTTGCCAGGTATTGTTCATGTTTAAAATAAAGGAAAAAGCTTACTATAAAAATCACACAAAATCACAAAAAAGGCAAAAATATATGGTTTTTTCATACGAATAGTCTGATTGATCCAGAACTATCAAATATGATCATACCATTCCTAGGGTTTCATGATCAAAACAAATTTGAGATAAAATCAAATAAAATCAATTTAAAGTGAAAAATCCAAAAATCTGGCTTCAAGTCAAATTCTAGAAATCTAGAAAAATATGATTTTTATAAAATATTTCAAAATTGAACTTGAATAATCCAGGACATAGATAAAGCTCAAATTTCACATTAAATCCAAAAATAAAAAACAAAAATACCCTCGTTGATGAAAAACACCAAAAGGGGAGAATTTAGACCGTAGGGTCTTCTCTCAACAATGAAAAACAATTCAAAAACAACATCATGAAACCCTAGAATTTATTTTCAGGCTTCTGGATTCAGATCTACCATATTGATCATGATAAATCCAAGATCTTAGCCTAAAACCACAAAAATCACGAAAACAGTGCTGTAGGTGCAAAAGTGGCAAAAATCCAAATTTTGGCAAAAATAGGGGATCTCATGCTATAAACATCATGGATTCATGTTATTCATTCAGATATATCATAAAAAGCATTAAAACATGATCAGGATATTCAAAACAGCCACATCTCACAAATTAGAGCACATGGGGGTCTACCCTACGGATCCACCTGTTCTCTTTTCCCCTAGTTCTCTCTTCACGTTTTACGGCTAGAGAGACTCTTGAGGTACTTAGAGATAGGTTTGGTTACACAAGCACAATCATAGGCCTTATTCTATGAAAAAACAGATATGGGGTTCTATTCTAGGGATCCACCTGTTCCCCTTTCCCCTAGTTCTCTCTTCACGTTTTACGGCTAGAGAGACCCTTGAGGTACTTAGAGACAAGTTTAGGAATACAAAAACAGATATGGCCTTATTCTACAGCAATAGAGATGATCCTATTACTTCTAGAATTGAAGACAGAAAATAAAAAAGGATAGGGGACTTACCTGGATTGAGCAGGCAGAGCAGCAGGAATTCCTTTCCTTCTCTTGGAGCTTTTGATTATTCAAAATTTCGTGGCCTTTAGCTAGAGGAGAGAGCCTCTATTTATAGACACACCCAGGGGTATGGTTGGTCCAGAAGGATATAGCCTGGTCTTTAGGATAGAGTGAAATACAGAGATAATGCCCATCCATAGCCAACCAAGGTGGCTTCAGCGAATAAAACACTTAATTCGCTCGTTTAAAGATATATTGGACTTCAAATAAAGCTCGGAAATCGAGAGAAGGACAAAACTTGCACGTGTCTTTAATGCCCGTAAATGATTTACGGTCCAATGGTGACCGTATTGGTACTACGGGCGCGCCTGCCCGTAGATAATTTTCGGGCGCGCTGGGCCCGTGAAGAAAATACGGGCAAAGCCTGCTCATTCTATTTTTAGGCTTTTTTGACCTGTTTTAAGCTCTAATTACAGGTTTTTATTATTTTCTCATTTGGCAGTGCAATTTGGGGTGTCTACAGCTGCCCCCTCTTTGCTGGTAATTGGAACCAATTACAAGCAAAGAGCAAAAAGACCCACCAATTGCACTTTCTGAGATTTTTGTATAATCAATTGCACTTTGCAAGGATTAAATGGTTGATTTTTGAAAAAAGAATTGATTGTGGAAGATTTGCTAAGAAATCCCTCAGCTTAAGGGCCAAATATTCCTCTCTCCTCTCACTGAGCACTTGTGGGCTATGAAGTGAGATTTGAGACAAAATTTTTAAACAAAAGTGGGTAAGGTGGCAATCCTTGCAACTTACAACTAATACAAACATTGATCTCCTGAAAAGTGTGGAGAAAATGATGAAAAAGACAATTTTTCTGGGTGGCCTGCAGTTGTAGCACAATGAACAGCAAAGAACAGACACAACTCAAAATTGCACATTTGAAAAACATCTCATTAATTGAACTTGCTTTGGTCCAACAAAGAAATAATAAAAACATGGATTCGAAGATAGCCAATGAAACCCCTGCTTGAAGTGGGGTGGCGTCTCTTCCTTATCTCAGATTTCTTGGAGCTCTCGTGGCTATGAAAAGAAATCTGAGACAAGCAATTTTTGAAAAGAATGTGGATTTAAAATTGACCACTGCAAACTCAATTGATTTTGATGTTTTTCATTTTTTGAATTTTCCTGATTGATTTTCTTATTTGATATACCTGGGTGCCATGTGATGCCCAAACCTGTGCTTGAATACTCTGCAACTTGCTTTTGCTTCTTTATCTTCTTGCTCTTTCAATAACGATGTATGTGCCCTTACTACCCATAACCTGTCTTCATGCTTTTTAATTGCCCAAGTGAATGCCCTCATCTTGATTGATGGATCATGATCTGTTGATCTAACCTCATGCTTTTACAACCCATGATCTGTCTTTCATGCCTTCTTGCTGCCCTAGTAAAATCCTTCTTCATGATTGAAGAATTGGGAACCCTTGTTTCACATGCAATTGCCTCAAAGCCTTTTTTTTTTCTTTCAAATTCGAAGACTAAAGCTTGATTGCTTCTTCCAGATGTTGGAATTCATTCCAATGAAAACCCAAAAGGAAAGACATTTGAGCATGCCCCGGTTTTGATTGTTTGAAGAAGTATTTGTCCCTCAGTAGAGATGATCCTCTTTTTTCTTTTTTTCCTTTTTTTTTCTTTTTTTTTTCTCTTTTTTTTTCTCTTTTTTTTTCTTTTTTTTTCTTTTTTTTTTTTTAACCTTTGCCAAAAAGAAACCCTAATAGAAGAATGCAAATGCAAATATAAGAAAATATGTTTTATACTAGTGGCCTCAGAATTCTCTAATACTTGCAAAACCAATGTTTTATGAAAAGATATAGATGCTCATCACAGGCCAAAAATATAGTTTTTGCCCTTTTTTGTGTTTTGATTTTTTTTTTTTTTTGAAAATTGATCCAATCACTTATTAGCATATAGTCCAAAAGAATTAAAATCAAGTTGAATAATGAGAAGATTATTTCAGAAAATGAAAAAAGACCAAAATAAGCCTTCGGAACCTTTAGAATCATTCCCATGACCATTGGCTTGTCAATTAATGCTCTAGATATGGCGACTCTTTCAATCTGACTATTTTGCCCCAGTCTATAAAGAAATTTTCCTTCATCCAATTGAAGAACAATTGTTTTTCCATTGTATCCATGGTATGAGAATTTATGACTTCAACTTCAGCAATAATTTCCTAATGGCAATTTTGATGGCCATCAACTTGTTCATAGATGATTCATATCATAGTTCTGATTATGTTGCTTCAGTCTTGAAAAGAGAATTTTCTCAATCATTTGAAGAGTGACTGTATCTCAAAATAACCACCAACATGAGGACTTCACCTGGATCTATGCCAATTCCGGGCTTTCCTTTCTGACGATTTCCTTCTTGTAGATAGCTGATTATTTGCCATATAGTGCCCTTCCGGGTTTTCACTACATTTCCTTCATTTTTCCTTCTTCTTTTTTTCTTCTTATTTTTTTTATCCTTCATTACCAGCAACCATGCAGTCAAAACTGCCTTAATTCAAAATTTCTTAATCAAAGAGGACTTATGAATAGGACGAAACGAAGGCTTGGTGTTAGTTTAGAAAGAAAAGGAATAAAAGGCTCAAATACCCTATGATCAAATGGGTTAACTGAAATTGTAATTTTTAAGGCATTTCTTCCTTGGGAATGAATACAAAATTGCTCCCAGTACTGAAGTTTTTCCCTCAATTTGATTTCTTCATTTGGAACTTATTCTCCAGTATTGAACTTCTTTTTTCCATTCTTTTCTTCACAATTTTGAAGACATTCTCCAAATAGCATTTGATTATCTTTTTTTTTTCCTTTTTTTTTTCTTCTTTTTTTTTTTCATTTCTTTGCCCCATTTTCTGAAAACATATTCAAAATCCCTTTTGAACTTCAATAATTGTCCCTTCATTCCCTTTTTTATGCTTTAATAAATTTGCCCCAGTGTGGCGTTACAATTCTCAGTTTAGGTTACTTGGAAAAATGTATCAAGCTCAAATGGTCTAACTAGGGATTTCAAAATTTTTGGGGATATAAGAAAGAAAAGCCTCTTATCATTTTAAGAAAAAATTGAATTTTTAGACTTAGTAGAGTTGCACTACATGACTGGCTCAGGATTTTTTCTTCTTTTTTTTTTTTTTAATCACCTTCTATCAAGATAAAATCATCTTCAAATAGAACCTCTGTTATGAACAAGTTCTTCACCTTTTGATCAATCTTTTGAATTTGGATTCTTCAATCAAATGATGCCCAATTCTATTTCCAACGAAAATGTCAAATCTTCTCCCATATTTTCAAGTGCAAAGCTCCAAAATTTCTTCAAACAATATTATCGACTTCCCTTTTGAACGAATCAGTAAGTGGTGCGATCCTTTCTGTATTCTAATGAAGAAACTTCAAATCTTCTTCTATCTTTTCTGTTGAAGACTGTGGGTCATCTTTGGTTCAAAAGGCCATAAAATTGGTCACTTCATAATTTTGCAGAATATTCTTCTCATGACACTTAAAAAGATTTGAATTTTCACATAAAATGTCTTTTTCTTCGATTTTGGTCTCAAAATTGAGCCCAATGTCAAAGTCATATTCAACTCAATGAAATTCAATAAGAGATATGATTCATAAGTAAAAGGACCTTGTTGAAAACTTTTTTTTTTCTAGAAAAATGTTAAAGGGGAAAATCTTTTTTTTTTTTTTTGAAGAGCCTTTATTAAAATCACTTCCTGAGAATAAGGCTCCTTAGGATCCTCAGGAAATGTGCATTCTTCTTATGCAGGTTTCTTTTCAGAGAACATGGGAGTTCGAAAATTGCCCCTGTTCTCAAAGGCAAAAGTTGACTTCTCTCCCTTTTTCAGATAATTTTTTTTCTCCTGCTGAGTGAGGCAAGCCTTCCTGCTCATAACCAAGAGCATTTCTTTCAAGATAAACCCTGACTGTTGGACCAATAGGAGCGATAAGCTGAGAAGGATCAAATCTTCTTTCTCTAGAGAAAATTGCCCCTATTGCATTTGAGCTGCCTGCCCCGTTGTTACCGGTAGGTGGGATGGGTGTGACTGAATTGAATGATAAGGAGTTATTATCCAACAAATCCTGGATTGCATGCTTTAGGGCCAAACAACGATCAGTGGTATGCCCTGGAGTGCTCATATGATAATCACATATTGCAGATGAATCATAACTCTTCCCTTTGCTTGCATGAGGATTTGGCAACCTTAAAGTCACATAACCCTTTTGAAGTAAGGTAGGCAAAAGTTCAGATGGTCTCATAGGCAATTTAGAAAATTCCCTTCTCTTCCTTAATTCTGTTTCCTCCTTCACAAGCTGTGCGGAAGGGATATTAGTTTGGATAGGCAGCAAAGGAACTTGATGTGTTGGCTTGATAGGAGGTGGATGGACATTGATTTGAAAGGATTCCCTGGGAAGTTGTACCATATTCACTTCTGCTTCTCTCCTTTCTTCATTCTTTATTCTTTCATTACCATTCTCCTTTTTCTGTGTAGAGAAAGTAGTGGAAGCTTCCTGGTTCAACACTGCAGAGTAATCAGCTATTTTCCCAGACTTGATCCCATCTTCAATTCTGTCCGCCACTTGCACTAGGGTTGCAAAGTTGGTGGTAGTTTGACCCACCAAGTGACTGTAAAATGGTTGCCCCAATGTCATGATGAAAGTTGAAATCATTTCTGGTTCTCCTACGGGTGGCTTGACTTGTGCAGCCAACTCCCTCCACCTTTTAGCATATTGCCTTATGGTCTCATCATTTCTCCTTGCCATCCTCATCATGTCATACCGGTCTGGCACGATCTCCGAGTTAAACTTGTATTGCGCCAAAAAGGAATCTGCTAAATCTTTCCACCTTCTTATTTTCTCATGATCCAAAGTGGCAAACCACCTCAAAGCAGCTCCAGTTAAACTCCTCTGGAAGAGCTGAATTAGTATGTCGTCATCCCGCCCAAACTGGCATAAAGCCCCGCAGTATAACTTCAAGTGGCTCATGGGGCAGCCCGTACCATCATATTTATCAAAATCTGGGCATTTAAATTTGGCCGGTAGACATACATCGGGGTATAGGCACAGATCTTCAAAATTCGTGCCTCCAAATGATTTAACTCCCTTCACTTCCCTTAACTCATCCTAAATAATCTCCAACCTATGCATGAACTTCTTCTCCATTTCTTCCCTCATTTTTTCCTTTTCCTCCTCTTTCTCAGACTCAACCATCTCCCCCCTGATCAGTATAGGTTCAGGGGTAGGTTCAGAAATGGGTTCAGGAATAGGTTGAACCGGAGGTGGGATATTGATTGGAGGTGGAGGTGCTTGGTTGGAAGTGGATGCTTGGTTCTGGGCTTGAACTTGTTGGGCTTGCACTGATAGTATGTTCTCTAGCATTCGGGCTAGTCCTGCCACTTGCTCCTGAAGCAGGACCATATCTGGGTGAGGAGTATCAGCTTCATTCTCAATGGGATTCATGGCGCGAGCTCTTGATCTGGTTACAGGAGCTGGATTACAAGTGTATTAGTACCTGGGAATAAAGAAAAAAAATATCAGTGCCAATTTAATCTTATTCACATGCCTATGAATGCCTATGCGCAAGTTGGGTGAACACGAGTTTGGATTTTTTTTCTTTATTTGCTTCTTTTATTTTATTTTTTTTTGAATTATTGGAATATTCTAGGGCTTCCAACAGGTCCCACAAAAAAGAGAGAAATATCTGAAATTCAAAGGCTTTCAGAGGCTCAGGGGTGTTTTTGGAAAAAGGTCTGAAATTCAAAGGCTTTCAGAGGCCCGGGGGGATTTTTGAAAAAGGTCTGAAATTCAATGGCTTTCAGAGGCCCAGGGATATTTTTGAAAAAAGTCTGAAATTCAAAGGCTTTCAGAGGCCCAGGGGTATTTTTGGAAAAGGTCTGAAATTCAAAGGCTTTCAGAGGCCCAAAGATTATGTGTCTATAATTCAGAGGCTTATAGACGGCCCAAAGGATATGTGTCTATAATTCAGAGGCTTATAGACGACCCAAAAAAAATGATTTGTCTAAAATTCAGAGGCTTTTAGACGGCCCAAAGAAATGATTTGTCTAAAATTCAGAGGCTTTTAGACGGCCCAAAGAATATGATTTGTCTAAAATTCAGAGGCTTTTAGATGGCCCAAAGAAATGATTGTCTAAAATTCAGAGGCTTATAGACGGCCCAAAAAGGTTGTGTCTAAAATTCAGAGGCTTTTAGACGGCCCAAAGAAATGATTTGTCTAAAATTCAGAGGCTTTTAGACGGCCCAAAGAAATGATGGTCTAAAATTCAAAGGCTTTTAGATGGCCTAAAGAAATGATTTGTCTAAAATTCAGAGGCTTTTAGACGGCCCAAAGAAATGATTTGTCTAAAATTCAGAGGCTTTTAGATGGCCCAAAGGATATGTGTCTATAATTCAGAGGCTTATAGACGGCCCAAAGAAATGATTGTCTAAAATTCAGAGGCTTTTAGACGGCCTAAAAGAAAAGGGTCTGAAATTCAAAGGCTTTCAGAGGCCCAAAAGATCTGAAATTCAAAGGCTTTCAGAGGCCCAAAAGAAAAAGGTCTGAAATTCAAAGGCTTTCAGGGGCCCAGAAGATCTGAAATTCAAAGGCTTTCAGAGGCCCAAGGACATTTTGAGAAAAGGTCTGAAATTCAAAGGCTTTCAGAGGCCCAAGGAGTTTTTGAGAAAAAGTCTGAAATTCAAAGGCTTTCAGAGGCCCAAGGACATTTTGAGAAAAGGTCTGAAATTCAAAGGCTTTCAGAGGCCCAAGGAGTTTTTGAGAAAAAGTCTGAAATTCAAAGGCTTTCAGAGGCCCAAGGAGTTTTTTGAAAAAAAGTCTGAAATTCAAAGGCTTTCAGAGGCCCAAGGAGTTTTTGAGAAAAAGTCTGAAATTCAAAGGCTTTCAGAGGCCCAAGGAGTTTTTTGAAAAAAAGTCTGAAATTCAAAGGCTTTCAGAGGCCCAAGGAGTTTTTGAGAAGAAGTCTGAAATTCAAAGGCTTTCAGAAGCCCAAGAGTTTTGAAAAAGTCTGAAATTCAAAGGCTTTCAGAAGCCCAAGAGTTTTGAAAAAGTCTGAAATTCAAAGGCTTTCAGAAGCCCAAGGAACCTTTCTCTCACCTTTTTTTCTTTTAATTATTTTGTTTGTTTGTTTTTTTTTATTTATTTTTTTTGAAGCATTTTATTCAAACTTGTTTCCCTTTATCATTATTTAAAGGTTAAAGGAAGATTTTAGTGGGAAAAACTGATTAAAGTTGAATATTCCGAGAAAACCGTATACACAGTACGGTCCAGCTCTGCCCGTATTTAAATTACGAGCAAGCCGTGACCGTATGGAAAACACGGGCGAGCCTAGCCCGTATAACCAATACGGGCAAGCCCAGCCCGTGTACTAAATGCGGTTTTACGGAACCCTGTTATATTTTTCCAATTTTTAGTGGTTTGATCACTTTAATTGCTCATCCAAACATACGGTTCACCCAGTACAGAGCTCCTAAACTGTCCCAAAGTGGAGCTTGGCCTATTTGTAAAAACACATGCTTGGGAGGGCACATGTACCCTCCAAATTGACACCATACTCAAGAATTTGGTACCCTTTTGTTGACTCTTGTATGAACATCGGGTAGGATTGATTCTAAACAGAGTTAGAGACTCTTCCTATGGGCTGCACCAATTTTAAAAACATGTAAATTTTGGGACCAATTTTATCCCGAACCAATGGGTACCATGACACCCCTATGACATAAAAGTAATGCAAAACAATAGGATTACTTTGTTACCTTGTTTACCTTCAATATGGCATCCGCATTATGCCCTGGTTTGTAAGCCATGCATACAGCCTTCCCACAATTATACAACCTCATATTCCCACGTAATTGTGTAATTTAGCCAAAAACGTGTAACTCCACCTTCAAGCGTAGGGGTTTTGGGTTTTGGCTTAATGGCAACTTAGCACTCAAGCCTAGTGATGACCAGAATCCCAGATCCACATTATCATCACATCATTAGCTCAAAGTTCTAAGGTGAATGTTTTCACTTTCGCTTTCCGAAGTATCGACCTCGTTGCGCCAAGCTACACACATTCGGGTTCAACTTCCTATAGTTTAAGGGTAGGCCGTGTAAAAACAAAAGGTGCACAGTGCATTGTAAAAATAGGGTGCATTCACAACGTCCCAAACCCTTGCCACTCTTTTCGTAGCCATGCATAATCAAACCAAGGCATAATAGGAAAGCATATTTAAAATAAACAAGTGAATAAAGTAATCCTATAGCACCCAAAACATGCTCATAAAAAAAAATCATCTATCATGCAAACATATGATCATGTTATACACCCAAAATCATCATGGAGATCATGCTGAAAATTAAAACATGCTATTCTAAAAATATAGCAAGAAATAAGCATGGTTCAGCAAAACGGACCTACCCTACGCATGTTTGTAGAAACAATCCTATAAATCAAAATTAAGCATGTTTCTACCCCCATGAATTCCTAAGCAATAATTCAGATTTAAAACATATTCAACATGCTTAAGAACACAAAATAGCAAGCAAAACACAGACATGCTAAAAACACCAAATAGCAAGCAAATCAAAAACATGAACAAACACCAAAAAGGCTCAAATCCACAAGTCCCCAGCAGAGTCGCTAGTTGTGAGACATGGGAAAAAATCAATCTAATGATTTCCTCAATCATCACACGGGATTAAATTAAACAAAGAGTCGCCACCATTCAATTTAGGTGTGAATGGACACCAAAATATTAAATAAGCACAAAAGGCAAATTTTAGGGCAAAATATCCCTCCTAAAAAAAACAACCAGAGATGGGTAAGGGGATTAAGTTATGAACAGGGGAAGGTGTTAGGCACCCCTATTCATCCACACAAGGTGGTTGCCAGGTATTGTTCATGTTTAAAATAAAGGAAAAAGCTTGCTATAAAAATCACGCAAAATCATAAAAAAGGCAAAAAAATATGGTTTTTTCATACGAATAGTCTGATTGATCCAGAACTATCAAATATGATCATACCATTCCTAGGGTTTCATGATCAAAACAAATTTGAGATAAAATCAAATAAAATCAATTTAAAGTGAAAAATCCAAAAATCTGGCTTCAAGTCAAATTCTAAAAATCTAGAAAAATATGATTTTTATAAAATATTTCAAAATTGAACTTGAATAATCCAGGACATAGATAAAGCTCAAATTTCACATTAAATCCAAAAATAAAAACCAAAAATACCCTCGTTGATGAAAAACACCAAAAGGGGAGAATTTAGACCGTAGGGTCTTCTCTCAACAATGAAAAACAATTCAAAAACAACATCATGAAACCCTAGAATTTATTTTCAGGCTTCTGGATTCAGATCTACCATATTGATCATGATAAATCCAAGATCTTAGCCTAAAACCACAAAAATCACGAAAACAGTGCTGTAGGTGCAAAAGTGGCAAAAATCCAAATTTTGGCAAAAATAGGGGATCTCATGCTATAAACATCATGGATTCATGTTATTCATTCAGATATATCATAAAAAGCATTAAAACATGATCAGGATATTCAAAACAGCCACATCTCACAAATTAGAGCACATGGGGGTCTACCCTACGGATCCACCTGTTCTCTTTTCCCCTAGTTCTCTCTTCACGTTTTACGGCTAGAGAGACTCTTGAGGTACTTAGAGATAGGTTTGGTTACACAAGCACAATCATAGGCCTTATTCTATGAAAAAACAGATATGGGGTTCTATTCTAGGGATCCACCTGTTCCCCTTTCCCCTAGTTCTCTCTTCACGTTTTACGGCTAGAGAGACCCTTGAGGTACTTAGAGACAAGTTTAGGAATACAAAAACAGATATGGCCTTATTCTACAGCAATAGAGATGATCCTATTACTTCTAGAATTGAAGACAGAAAATAAAAAAGGATAGGGGACTTACCTGGATTGAGCAGGCAGAGCAGCAGGAATTCCTTTCCTTCTCTTGGAGCTTTTGATTATTCAAAATTTCGTGGCCTTTAGCTAGAGGAGAGAGCCTCTATTTATAGACACACCCAGGGGTATGGTTGGTCCAGAAGGATATAGCCTGGTCTTTAGGATAGAGTGAAATACAGAGATAATGCCCATCCATAGCCAACCAAGGTGGCTTCAGCGAATAAAACACTTAATTCGCTCGTTTAAAGATATATTGGACTTCAAATAAAGCTCGGAAATCGAGAGAAGGACAAAACTTGCACGTGTCTTTAATGCCCGTAAATGATTTACGGTCCAATGGTGACCGTATTGGTACTACGGGCGCGCCTGCCCGTAGATAATTTTCGGGCGCGCTGGGCCCGTGAAGAAAATACGGGCAAAGCCTGCTCATTCTATTTTTAGGCTTTTTTGACCTGTTTTAAGCTCTAATTACAGGTTTTTATTATTTTCTCATTTGGCAGTGCAATTTGGGGTGTCTACACCAACATGATGCTCGAGCGCTATGCCGAGCGTCAACTTTTGGAATTCTATCTCTCATGTAGCTTGTCTGGACGGTCAAGCGCCATGTTGAGCGCCCAACACAGAAAACTCCATTTTGGGAAATGTGAGGTGATTTCAACTACGAATTGGTCTTTATTCAAATCCAACCAATGTACAAATAAGATTTAGGTATTTAGGAAGTGGTTGTACTGGAATTATAGAAGAAGTATATTTGATTCCACTACTTGGAACATCCTTTTGAGATTATTGGAAGTGGAGAATCAAAGCCAAAGGAATTTTAGAAGTGTCCTTAATGAATTGGGGTCTTGAGTACTCTGTTCTTAATATGTGAATGAAAACTTGACTTATCGCCATGAAAGGCTTCTTTATTCATCAAATGAATTGATATTATTAAATGCTTATATAGCAAATGACATGTTATAGAGGGTAGTGGCTTGGTTGTATGAGATGATGAAAGGGCAGTGGCCCGGTTGTATGAGATGATGAAAGGGCATTGCCCCGAGTGTATTTGGGTAAGGTTATGGAGTTACCCTTTATTTGTACATGCATGAGTGGCATGAGATATGATTTTTGGTTAAGTGTAACCAATTGGTAAAATAAATAATATTGCATAATGAACAAACCTTAAGTTATAGATCTTTAAATGTTAAGCAGGTAAGTTTGTATATAGTGCCATGACCATTGTGACTATTGTGACTATTGTTTCTTGTATCACCTTGTTTTATTCCGACACCAAGTAACATCAGTGGCCGATACCTACCGCTACGAGGAATTGGCGTGTGGATGCCCAACGTTAAGGGGAATCGGCGTATGGACGCCTAACATCAAGGGGAATCGGTATTGGATGCCTAACCCATGACGTGGAATTGGTGGAGTTAGATGTGATCATGTGTACTATATATTAAACTGCCCAGATAAATAATTGATGAGATGTGTTGAATTATTATTTATTGATTGCTTGCCTTGTTCATTTAAGAATGGAATCACATCACTTGATTGATATTGAATTGTCGACGATTTAGTTGTTATTTTAAATATCCACATGTCATAGTTTATTTCAAATGATATTAACATGAACTGTGTTTTCAATAGCATGCATGTGTTGCTTACTGGGACTTTCATCTCATAAGTTGTTTATCAGTTTTGTTTTTAGAGCTGTCGATTTCCGATGTGAAGGACTGGAGTGGGGAGAAAGGAAAAAAGAAGGCACTTGGGAATACAGAGGAGGACTATTATCGTCCCACTCGGGGTCTTTCATTTCTTATGTATGGTTTAGTTTCTTTTTTGGACTTGTGGAATCTTGTAATTGAGAGGTGTGGTTAGATGCCCCGTTTTGTATTAGCCATGTAGAACATGTACTTAAACTTGTTGTCCACCATGGGACTTTTGTTACCTCTATACACATTCTTAATATCCACAGGCATGAATCATTCCACCACTGCTGCTACTACAGGAAAGTTTTTAATTTACCCACATTTTATTAGGCCCATAAGGTCTACATGTAAGAGCACTAGCAACAGCCTACCCATAATCCTCCCCATCCTTAAAACAGGGAATCAAAATAAGGATGTTGCCAAAAATCGTCGTGCAGCAGTTTCCCCATCCCTATTTTAAAACCTAAATTTTTAACTTTTGCTACAGTGACTCCATAAATTTAGGTAGTCACTATTCACTACCTACCTAAACACGGACGCACGACTTCAAAGAGAGAAAAGGCCTCTGCGGAAAAATGTCTCTTGAGGGAAGAACGAAGCTCTTCGAGGCACACGAGATCCACCACCGGTCAGCTGCTGTCGACGGTAAGCCCATCCCTCCTCTCTCTCTCTCTCTCTCTCTCTCTCTCTCTCTCTCTGTCTCTGTGAAACCCAGACAGAATCGGAGTTTCCTCTCTCGCCATTGAAGTCATTTATCTTAAATCCCAACCCCGATTCTTGGTTTGTTCAAATACGAACATGTTCGTCATAGTGTAGACATTGCAGACGAGTTACATTGAAATTTTGTGAGATATGATGGATTGAAACAGTCAATTTCGAATGCCAGTGATACCATTCTCCAAAACCCTAAACTGAGATTCAAAATTGTTGATCAAGTTCGTAATGTGATCTCAATGTAGCACCCGAAGAGGACAAAAAAAATAGCCGTCCATTGCTTAATGTTTGAATATATAAATTTCAGAATTCATGAGCTGATGGGGTGTTTGATAGAGTGTGCGTGAGAGAGAAATGGAGAGGATTACAGCTAAAATTATATCAGATTTTTCAGATTTCTCCTTTTTTAAATTCTATGATTTCAATTACACGGGTTTTTAATTTGTTGTGATAGTCTGATTCAATTTTATGCCTTGTGTGTAGTGTGATCTATATTTACTTTTGGAGTTGAATTCTCTAAAATAATGTTTTGCATTACTGAAAGAAAAAGAAAACGATGGGCCATTTAATTTGAATTCCAAAAGATAAACTTTCAGTCAAAGAACTTGCTTCTCTCAACCCAGTTTTCTGTTTACACAGAATAAAGTCTGGCTATAGTTTTATTACTCTGGGCTTTGTATTTTTAAATGTCTATTTCATGAGTTAAAAGGCTGCTTGGACATTAATTTTATCTGTTGCATCTCAAAATTCAATTTATAGTTCCAGTAGTTTACCAAAAAACAAATAATTTTATCTGTTGCATCTCAAAATTCATTACGATTTTGTTTTATTTTAGATTGTAATTCAGATAGATTTTGAGCATACACCATTTTGGAGATCAGACCAAGGCAACAAATCTGATGGCCATGTTCAATCTTGTTTGATTATCAATCTACATAAGAACAGGGTTCATACATGCAAAATGTGGGACTAGAAAATCACTAGGCATTTCATCAACCCTTACAGTTTTATTAGAAAAGAAGTAGAAATTTAAACACATAAGTGGAAAGGCATCTCTTGGCACCTTTGAGAGGCTCATTCATGGATCTAGCTGATGTGACCCGTTTGATTAATCACTAGGAGCTCGTAGAAGAATCTTCCACCCAAGAACGAGGTGTAGTTGAATCTCCTGAATCACAAAATCTCTGGAAAGTCAAGTCCATGCCCTTATTTAGGAATATCAGGATAGCCTAAATCTCTGTTGTAATTGCATCCATCGAGGAAGGAGCTGCAGTTGAATCCTCTTAGACACAAAGTTTCTGAAAATTCAAGCCAGTGACCTCATTTTGAAATATCAGAATAGCAATTATACTTTTTTTTGTAATTGCATCTGAATCTAAAATGCCATTTTCATACCTTATAGCAGGCACTGGTAACACAGCCAAGTTTTAATAGTCCTATATTATTTAAGGGGCTGAAAAGATAGTTAGAGGTATTGAAAAATTTGTTAAGTAAAGAAGAGATACTTTTTGGAATAAAAAATCTAGAGATAGATGGGAATATGGGATTATTTTATTGAGTAGCAAATGATAAAACTGGTTGAAGGAGGAAAGGAGGTTACGGATTTAAACAAGTTTGAGGAAGATACTTGTTAAACTTTATACCGGTTTGTAGTTTGTACAATCAAGATCTCAATGGAATTTTTTATTTTTATATGGCTTCAGTCTTAGAGAGCAAAAGGTTTAGATAGAAAGGAAGCTTGAAGGAGCAGAAGTAAGGGAAAGGGTTTATTTAAATAGGTTAAGGCTCCAGGTATTGATTGACTTATGACCTTATACCATGAATGTTGGAAAATCTTCAAAAAATATTTGATTAATGCTTTTCCAGAAATTTTCACAAAGGGAATTTTGAACTGTGGTAATCACGTGACATTCATTATCTTGGTTCTCAAAAGAGATGGTGCTCAACAGGTGAGAGACTTCCTCAAAATCAATTCAACAAGAAGTTACTATAGGTTTTAGCAAAAACAGTATCAACAAAATTGAAGGAGGTCTTAGGATTAGTGATCTACTCATATCTGTGTGCCTTTGTGAGTGATAGACAGATTGTATGAGGTAGTATTTATTGCCGGTGCAGATTCAAAAATTGGCATGAATATAAATGATTTGTATGTAAATTAGATTTTCTAGAAAGGCATATGTTAGAGTGGTCGTATATGGAGAGATATGGAGATAGGGTGGAATTTCCACCTGTTCCCGTTTTGCTCATGTATATAAATTGTCCAACAAAAGTGATTTAGGAATAGGGGTCAAAAGATGCATTTGGTGATTGGCAAGAATGAATTGGACCCCAATAGGTGATTGAAAATTTTTAGTTAATTCTGTGGATTTAGACCTTAGACCTCATACCTTCAGGTTTTGGAAAGATAGGGTAGAATTTCCACTTGTTTCAGTTTTGCTCATGTATATAATTTGTCCAACAAAAGTATAATTTAGGAATAGGGGTCAAAAGATATATTTAGTGATTTTTCATACAGTTTTCTGGGGTATTTAGGTGAAAAGAAATAAGAGGAATTTTGACGCAAAGTTCTCTCTCTCTATCTCTCTCTCTCTTGGGTTGAGAGGACTATAAAGCTTTTATCATCTCAATGGACATTGATTAATGAAGACTTGATTATTTTTTGTAGGGAGTGTGATTGGAAATAGGACTGAAGTTGCGATGTCTACCAATGTGATTAAGAAAAAAAATAGTCAATAAATTCCTTCTCAAAATGGGATGGTTTTTAGTTGGGCGCTTGTGATTGGGGTTTAAGAAATCTTAGAATTATGATTCTCTCTACGTACTTGAGTTTTACCTGTAATGGGACAGCAATAAAGAAAGAAGTTGAATTCTTACTTTTGGGTTTAAAAGAAGTGATAAAATTGAAGCTGGATAACTTGATGAGGGGACTCAGCTGCAGTTGTTGGATGGGGAAGAGGAGCCAGTATTGGTTGATGGAGGCTGGATAGTACTGTTAGATGGGTTAAACTTTTATCAGCCAGGGTGTATTCCTGATTTGTTATGTTGGCGGTGGGTTGATAGATAATCGATTGAACTTGCTGACGTGATTGATAAAATAGGAGCTACCAGAAGCATTATTTTTCAGTAAGATAAATAAAATTCTTCAGACCTAAATTTTCTTGGATTTCTAATTGGAGATCAGAAATATTTAGTAAGCAAAATACTTTGAAATTGAGAAAGAAGAAATCACCAAAGAGCTCCAAACTCCCAAAACCAAGTCACGATTAGTTCATCAGTATATTTTTGTCACTTTTTTGTAAGTAGATCTTTTTGCTTCATTGTTTAAATGATTTTAAGTCAAATAAATAAAGCTTCAAAGGTCTTTTTTTTTTCTAATTGAATTTGAATGCTTGAATTGAGCAACTGATCTCGTAGACTGAATCTGAAGTATCTTGCCTAGATTGGTCTAAGAAATCAGGTTTTTCTTTGCATTTCATTCTATCTTAGTTTTTAACATTATCTTTCTTTGATGCTTGTTGTTTTGCAACTATATTTGAATGTATATTTTTTTATGACCCCCTTATTGATCAAGAATTGTTTCTTCTCTAGGAATGAACATACAAACACAAGAAGGTTCTACAATTAGCTCCCCTTTGCAAGATGGCACCCAATTATTTAATGAGGATTCTATACAAGTTGAACAAACTTCACCTGAAGTCCATGAAGTAGGGTCTTCCAATAAAAAACGTGGCCAAAACTTCAGTCCAGATGAAGACAAACTATTAGTTTCTTGTTGGCTCAATACTAGTTTGGATCCTATAATTGGAACTAATGCAAAATGGGATACTTTTTGGAAAAGAATTGAAAACAGCTATAATCAAGAGAAAAAGATGGGTTGGCCTGCACGCTCAGTCACCTCTTTAAGCCATCGGTGGTCGAATATCCAACAAGCTGTCAATAAGTTTTGCGGTTTCTTAAGTCAAGTCGAAGCACAACATAGAAGCGGGGTTAGTGAGGAAGACAATGTAAGTAGAATTATTATCACTTCGTTAACTATTCTTTTACAAATTTAAAATTTCTAATTTGTTTTGTTAAATATTCATAGGTTCAAGAAGCTCGAAGGATGTTCCATGCTTTGACCAAACAACATTTTCGGTATGATCATTGTTGGGTTCTTTTGAAGGACCAACCTAAATGGAACCAACGGTCTAAGCCTAATAAGCAAGCATGTTCTAAAAGAAGATTTGTTACACCATCTTCTCCTTCAACTCCAGAATCCACAGATTTAGGCGAAGACCAATCCGAACCAAGTAGTTTTGTGGAATTGGAGAGACCTATGGGAAGAAAGGCTGCAAAGGAGAGGAAAAAACAAGGAAAGAGCTTGCTAGGTGATGGTACTCAACTTTCAGGTGTTCTAGTTGAGTTGAGAGATGAAAAGAAAAAAGCTCATGAAGAGAAAATGGAAAAACTTAATTCAAATGCCGAACAACGAGAAAAGCTTCTTCAAATTCAACAAGCGCAACTATTGGAAGCACAAGAAGCAAACCGTATAAAAATGAGAAACTTCAACTTGAGCGATCGCGTCAAGAGACCGAAAGAGCGCGTCAAGAGATTGAAAGAGCGCGTCAAGAGACCGAAAGAGCGCTCCATGAGACTGAGATCATGATGAAAGATACAAGCACGATGGACCCTGAAACTAGAGAATATTTTCAATTTCTTCGCAGGGACATTTTGGAAAAGCAAAGACAGAATACTCGAAGTTAATCTATTTGTGTTAGTTATTTAAAGTTGTTTTTTGTAATTATGTGAACCTTAACTTTAACTAGATCAAATCTTAGATATTGATTTGTCACACTACAACGAGCATAGCTTGATTTTAATTTTGAAGTTGGAAATCACATAGCTTCAGATGCAATACTCTTTGCTGATGGGATATTTTTGTTCATTTACACAGAAATATTGAGACGAGTTATGCTGGAATAAAATGACATGCTTGAATTGAATAAATTAAAAACATACAAGATGGGTAGTAGTAGTTCTTATACTCTACTCTTTTTTTCCTAAGATTCACTATAAATTTTCCATAAATGCTCGATGAGGTCTTCTTGGAGTCTAGTATGAACCTCTCTATCTCTAATTTCCAAGTGGCGCATAATGAAATTTCGAACTTCATTTGTCTTTGTAGTCGAAATCGCTACTTGGGCTAGACCCTCATTGTCTTGATCATACTCATAGTTTGAGAAGGCTGTTCCATTTTGATACAAATGTCTCTCATTTTCAACAATCATGTTATGCATAATTATGCACGCCATCATGATTTCTTTTAGATCATCCTGATTAAAATAACATGCAGGTCCACGAACAATTGCAAATCTTGATTGTAACACTCCAAATGCACGTTCAACATCCTTCCTCAAAGATTCATGAGTTGCAGCAAAATTTTTCTTCTTCACCCCTACCGGTATTGGAATTGTTTTTACAAAAGTTGCCCAAGTGGGATATATACCATCTGCTAGATAGTATCCCATATTATAATCATGACCATTAATTGAATAGTTAACTCGAGGAGCCCGCCCTTGAGCAAGATCATTAAACAAAGAAGATCGTTCCAGCACATTGATGTCATTATGAGACCCTGGTAAACCAAAAAATGCATGCCATATCCAAGTATCATATGAAGCAACAGCTTCCAAAGTAAGTGTTGGTTTACCACCACGACCAGTATACATACCTGACCATTGAGTGGGACAATTCTTCCATTCCCAGTGCATGCAATCAATACTCCCCAACATTCCCGGGGTTCCTCGTCGTGAGCCTTCAGCTAGCAATCTAGCTGTGTCATTGTTGTTCGGTTTTCTCAAGTACTCATCTGAAAAAATTGCAACCATTGCTTTCGCAAATTTCTTCATGCTTTCTCTTGCGGTGGTTTCTCCAATCCTAACATACTCATCTGTCAAGTCAGCTGTTACTCCATAAGCAAGCATTTTAAATGCAGCAGTTATCTTTTGCAAAGAGGATAACCCAAGCTTCCCAGCGGCATTCCTTTTTTGCAAAAAATATGGGTCATACGCTTCTACTGCATATTTAATACGAAGGAATAACTCACGGCGCATACGAAATCTCCTTCGAAACATATTTTCAGGATAAACTGATGGCTCAGCAAAATAATCTTGAATTAGACGTTGGTGGCCAGCCATCGAATTGCGATTGATGAACATACGCCTTTGAATAGAACCATGATCAGATGTTGAGCCTCTTTTTGTCTTCAAATGTTCTTGTTCAATAGCAGTTGTTATTGCGACCTCCTCTTCATCATCAGAAAAAGATTCATAGAGAATGTCATCATCAGAAAAGAAATCCATAAAGACAATGTAAGTATAATTATTATCACAATTTGAGATGGAGAGTGATTTGCAAAGAAATCACTCAATTTTATAGGGAAAAAATATAGCCGTTGGAAATATGTCTGTTGGAAATATGACCGTTTGAGAATATAGCTGTTGGAAATGTCTTTTCGAGAATATGACTGTTGGAGAATATAGCTGTTGGAAATGTCTTTTCGAGAATATGACTGTTGGAGAATATAGCTGTTGGAAATATGACTGTTGGAGAATATAGCCGTTAGAAATATGACTGTTGGAGAATATAATCGTTCAAATTATACCCGTTGGAGAATATAGCCGTTGAAAATGATTTTTAGAGTTTTTTTAAATATAATATAGTTGTAGAATATAACTATTAAAAACATTATTTGAGTTTTAAAAAAATATTTTAAAAAAAAAAAATTAAATATAATATCGTTGGAGAATATAACAGTTAGAAATATTTTTTATAATAAAAAATATTTTTTATTTAAAAAGTATTTTTTTAAAAAAAATTAATATTTTAATGATTTAGGGAAAAAAATAGGGAATCTGATGTAGTGACTTGCTGAGAAGACAATCCCTATAATAGAAAAATGACCCAGATTCCTCAAAATAAGGAATTTGAATGGGTAAGCTGCTGCTAGTGCTCTATGGACCAAGGACAAGTTAGTGCCTTGGATGGGCAGACCTAGTTCCAGGTCGTTACAACTTATTTTTATAATTCTATTTTTTATTTTACATTACTCACATAAAAAATCTTAAAGAAAAAAAGACTAACCCTTTTTCTTATTTCTATCTATACCAATTTAAATTATCAATTGATAATACCCATGATATGTTAAATAAAAATATCTATCCTCTTTTGTATCCTACATATTCAAATAAATCTTACTATACTTCCACATACTTTTCTAACAAAACGAAAAAGAGAATGATATTATAATTGGAAATCTTATCTAATTGAGAAGAGATAATTTTACAACAATAATTTATTATATAGGAAGATATTTTTATTTTTATTCTTATCTTAAATTTTTTTTTAATAATCCGTTACCTTTCTTAGAAATCTATCTAATTTTCTATTTTGATAGAAAATAGTTATCCTTTTTAAGTCACGAATTATTGAAATAAGTCTTCAAGAAAAAGAGAATTCATTACGATTCTTAGAATTCTATCTAATTTTTTTTTTATTATTTTCAAATAATTTATCGTTTTCTACTAAGAGGGAAAAAAGGATAAGTACTATTTGTTCTTATCTTTTCTTTTCCTATTCAGGATAACAATTTACTACAAAATCTATATTTATTTTATTTTCACTATAAAAATCTTTAGGTCTAATTTTCTAATTATTGAATTAATGTTTCAAAGAAAAGTGAATCCTACTATAATTCAAATTCCCTATCTATGACACTGAATCAAAATAAATACACAAAATGTTTGTTTTTATTTATAATTCCAAAATGAATTTTCAAGATAAACGCAAAACATTTTTTAATTTTTTCAAATAGTTTTCTTATATTAAATAATAAGAAATAATAATAAATATATTTATCATACTTCAATAATAAATCCTTAAGAACATAAAAAATAACCAAATAATTATAATTGCAAAATTCGTCATAATATAAAGAAAAAGATAGGAAGACAAAGAAAATTTTAGCAAATTTAGCAATTTTCTTATATTAAATTAAGTAATATACTTATTTTTACTATGATAATATTTATTAGTTAATTACGATGACTAAGAATATGGTAGATTATTAGTTAAAAACATTGACTTTTGCACTTTGTCGTCAAACCTAACGACTCACCCCAGTGCCAACCTAATAGGGCCGGTTCTGGTTAGGGTTTCGTATGAGCTAAAACCCTGTAAGGACAGGTTCGGGTTTCGTCTCGTTGCCATCCCTATTCAGCGACAACCATGATTGTAGGATGTGCATGCTTAATTTTCTTTCAGAATGCCCAGAGATGGTTCCTTTGGTACTGTGGGCTTGGTGAGCATTGATAGGCTCCAACAGACCATTACAAGGTAAGTTACCTCAACCTTTTCCCAGAGCAGTCTACTTTCCTTGGTTATGTTACAAGCTTAATCTAATTGGTCATTTTGTTATGTTTATCTTGTCAAAGATACTCTAATCATTTGGGATATATAGGATTCAACTTATTAAGTGATCAGAAGAGTTGTTCTAAAAATGATGCCTGGAATCTAATAAAGACATTCTGTATATCAAAATAATGTCGTTAGAGAAGCATTTATCTTCAGCAAATTTTTTTTTCTGAGGGTTCTCCGGTCCTCAGAGGGAACAGTTGTTTGTAAATTTTCTTCTTCATATAAATTACAGTTAATTACCTCTATTAGCATCTCGATTTGGATATTATCTCTATTGGGTTGAATATGAATGTTAGTGGAATTCGTTTGTTCAAATGCTTTTGAGTTGATTTCATCATCAATTGCTACAAATTAGTTGTCTAAACATAAATCTCAGCACCATTAATGGTATTGCAAATCCTCTTTGCCACCAATCAATACATATCATATGCCATGCTTTGATAAGCCCTTTTCAGAAGGGCCTCTTAAAGCATGCCATATGACATGTTTTTATCGGAGGAAATTTTATTTGGTTATTTGATGTGCATTCATTGAATTCCTGATATTTATGTTCTGTTTTTCTCCCCTTTGAATCATTCTCATTGTATTCTACATGCATCAGATTTAAGAGTTTCAAAATGGATTTTGTTTCACACCTTACAGATTTTCAAGCAGTAAGAGCTACTTCTTTTAACAGTTTTACAATGGCAGACTTGTTTCATAGCTTTCAACTAATTAGCAGACTTGATCTGATAGAAACCTGATCCATGAGTTCCATTCAAAGAGCTATTGGACTCAAGTGCAGTAGTTGCCCCCTTTTCTATTTCTAAGGGAAGGCTACAAGACTGGTAATTCCTTTATAGTTTAGTATGTTCTGGTTGAGCAAGCAACTTTCTTTATATCCCATCTCTTGTTAATCTTGCACTGGAACTGGTCTGCTACTGTCCTATACCATAGAAACTTACTAGTACAATAGAAGCTCTCACAACTCTCACAAATTGAGTCTAAACAAGATTCAACTTTATAAGATTCAGTATTATATAATGTATAAAATTTAATATGACTAGATGTAGTTGATCACATCTCAAATTCACTAGTGGATATAATCTTTAGTTTACAATAAACCGATCAATTAAAATTCAAACAAAATCGCTATTCTTGATTTCTGCACCTTTCACTTGTGGTCAGCATGGTATTCCACAAAATGCTAACTCACTGTTGATGATCAAGCACACAGAAGCTTGCTTTACGCTTGTTAAGTAATTACTGAAATTATGTAATAATAATCTAAAGAAAGTTAAGACAAATTTTTAAGAACGCAATGACAGAGAAATATTACTTAGCCATTTATGAATATAAGTGTGGTATGCCCAATTCTGACAGGTGGCTATTTCTACAGTAAAAGTGATATAATATGTTTTTGCTTTGGCTAAGGCATTGCAAACAACCAAGAAACAAGTCAAGAGAACATGTAGAAGAAGCCTCACAATTTGTTACTTCCATCGAGACTGAAGGATCAGAAAATGAAGGCCCCATGTTGGAAGATTTTGTGGAAGCTTACTAATCCTTAAAAGTTCCTCTTCCTTCTGAACTTTATGCCGTTACTATTGAAGCTTCTGGAACCAATTAGGATCCTTCAGTTGAGTTTCTTGGTTGATGATCTGAAACATCCTCTTCTTCCTGTCAACTCCGTGGAAAGAACCATTGATGAATTCAATAAATATATAGAAAAATTTCACCAAAAAAAAAAAAAAAAACACCCAATTTAAGCACATGAATAATTTCTGTATAATCAAGGCTCCTTGCTACTATGATTAAAGATTTAGGTAAAAGTGTTAGATTATTCTCATGTAGTGGAGGTGTAATTTGGATGACTATGAAACAACCATTCATATAAATAACTATTTGATCTAATCATCATAGAACGATTTAGCAGTATCAGAACTAATAGTTTGATAAATGATAAAATGTTAGAAACTGAAAAAGAGAAGATGTTACAATTCAACATCCATCCAAAAATCAAGGAATATAATGGAAAACGATATGTATCCACTAATTTGTACAAACTTAATTTGGAAAACATGTCATACTGATGGAGATGTTATCCTTCATCTAGAGAACTTTCCATGTTGATAAAGGTGTAATTGAAGAACATGCATATCCACCAAGCTAGAATATATACACATATGCAATAGATAAATACCTTTGTGCTATCATCATCAATGAGTTTTACGGCCTTTAGCTTCAAAGTGCCTTGACATTCAGAAGTGCTCTTCACCTAAAAAATCAAGAAATATTTCCAAATACAGAAATTCAAAAGAAATCCAAGAGTCAAACCTTCTATCTAGGTATGGAACCTTGAATTTTGAAAGAAAATAAAAGATAAAATTTCTAGTGCTTGGATAAGATGAGAATTAGGAAGAAAAGAAAAAATATATATCAATAAGATGGGGGGAAGGGTGATGGTGGTGGGACTGAAGGGGTACTGGTGGTGCATGGGTGGTGTTGGTGGGGTGGTGGGTGATGATGGATTTTCTTTTCTCTTCAATTCACTTTCCTTCATTCCAACCAAACAAGAGAAAAGAAAATTTCAGTATTTTCTTCATTTCTCCAAAAAAATAAACTTCCAAACGCATCCGCTAAGACCATGAAGAGATTGCATACCTTCTTACTATTGAAGTAACTCTGTATGATAATATTTGGGTCTTGTACAACCAATTCTTGAGTGATGTCATCTTCAAAGCGTTGGAACTTTATTTGATTTTGAGTGCTTTGAAATCCTGAAGCAAAGATCTTCAAGTTGGGACATCTATCGATTACTAGTCTTGACAAAGCTGGGAATTTGATCTTATCCACCATAGAATCTTCTTCTTTGCTTGCAACAACCTCCTCTAATTCATCACAATAGCATACAGTGAGATATTCAAGTCGTAGAAGGTTCCAAGCCAAGTCATGGGAGAAGAGATATCTTATTTGCTGACAATTCGACACATAGACTTCGCTTAGGTTATGAAGCTGTAAAAATTGAGTAGGACCCTTCCATATATTCAATAATCCAGGCAAATGAGACAAATGCAATGTTGTCAAGCTAGACAGTGGTGGAAACGCTTCTCCTTCATGAGCACAAAAATGTTCATGCTCATTTAAATCAAATATTTCCTCCACAGCATCACATTTAATTATCCTAATTTCTTGTAAATGTGGTAACTTTTTCAATAGAGCGCTTGATACAACATCTAATAACTTGTTGCAGCTAGTTACCTCCAACTTTCTTAGTTTCCAAAGGCACGCTGTGGCAGGAAGCGGGCCATGGCAAATATTTTTCAAGTCATTTGCACGAGACAAATGTATTTCATTTAAATTTGGGCACAATGAAAGATGTGTAATTTCAATCGGTTCCACCACATTTATCAGATATTCCATCCCCAAGCAATCCATCAAAATGAGGACCTCCATGCATTTCAAGCTAACAGAAGTCTTCTTTAGGTAAAATAGAAAATTCCTCAAAAACTTTGAATGCTTGACATGCAAAAATTTTGTTTCCTCCAAGAACGCATGAATCCCATCCATTAAAGGAGTTTTTGTTCCGCATGTCAGGTGTATGCATGTAGATTTTAAGTTACCAAAAGAAACCTGGAATTCGGATAGATGAAACCTCATATATGAGAAGCCTACTTCTCTATCATTTATTATTCCCACATATAAAATCTTTAAGTAAGACAATAACTTCAATTGATCAAACCAAGTAGCTGCCCTTTCATCCAAGCTTCCATCCCAATCTATATACAGTTCTTCCAACCGGGTTAGGCCTGATATGGCACCTGGTGCAACACTTATGGGAATTAGACAATGTTGTAAATCCAATAGCCTTAAATTATTCAATTGTCCAATTTCTTTTGGCAACTCTCTAATGTCATGTCCTCTTAAATCAAGTATTTGAAGATTCCTTAGCGCTCCAAACACAGATATATTAGGGCATGTCCACATGGACCTGTACACAGGTGGGAGATTCCATATAAATATTTGCAGATTATTTAACAACTCCACCATCACCAATGTATCTGTACGAACAGAACTCAAATCTAAAACCTCGAGTGATGACATTCCTTCAAAGAACATATTTGGGATTCTTTCTAATTCATATTGCCTCGTAAGGATAAAATCTTAAGTCTTGGACATTTCAAACCAATGGGCAACTCTTCAATCTCATTGTACATCAATGAGATAACTGTAGAATTTTCGCATGCCACATTTGGCCATTGCTTTAGACCAGTAGAAGCTTTTAGGATAAAAATATCACTTTCATCTGCGGACGCAATTTTTATGGCCACATCGCGTACAACATCATGCATTTTAACATATTCTTCTCTTCCTTCTCCTCTTTTTCGTGATTCTTCTTCAATTTCTAACAACAAAGAAGAAGCTTTAAGCTGACTGATGGTTGTATGCACACTATTTCTTGTCTCTTCTATACTGTTTGCTCCACATTGAAACAAGCCCCTCCCAACTGCAAAATGCACCAAGGTTTCTACATCAATGTGATGATCTTCTGGAAACATACAACAAAAAAAGTAGATTTGCTTGGCCTCATTAAGTTTCAGATAATCATAACTCAGTTTTATACATGCATACACCTTTTCATCTACCCCCTCAATATTGATAGGTTTGGCGTTTCTAAGTCCATGGAGTGCTTGTTCCCATTCTTGTAAGTTGCCATTATTTTTGAGTGCCCTTCCAACCATCACAAGGGCTATGGGCAAACCACTACACTCTCTTGCAACATCCATTGGCACACCTTTCAAGGTAGGAGAGCCAAAAATATCACCCACATTAAGTCTAAACAAGTTCAAAGAGTCTTCTTCAGATAACACATGAAGTGGTATCTTCCTGTCGCATTCCATAACTTGGCACGCTTGTTCACGCCGAGTGGTGAGTAAGATTTTGAGATTTTTTCTGCTGAGAGGAATTCCTATGTTGGCTAACTCTAATCCCTTCCAAACATCATCCAAAATTACAAGAATCCTTTTCTCCTGTGAAAGTTGATTCAGTGTTCCTGATAGCCTACCTGCTCTTCCTTGTACACTCTCTTGGTTAAATTTCAAATTTAACGTGTCTGCAACTTGGCCTTGAATCGTCTTTAACTCTGGAGTTTGAGACACAACCGCCATTAAAACCATGTAAAAAAGCCTGTCCCTTTTAACCTCTTTCCCAATTTCTTTCACCAGGTCTTGCCTGCACTGCCCATGCCATATATCCCAATTACGTTGACGGCATCATCCTTTAGTGCTTTCATGACCTCATTAAAAGCTAATTTTGTAGATTGGAAAAGGACAAAATCAGGCATGGATTCAATACCCGGAGGGGGTGGTGGTTAAGAAACGCCATCAAATTTCTCTGCTCTTTGGAGCTGAGTGATGATATCCTCCATTTTCCCTTTTGCTTCCCTACCCAATCTGTAACGTGAACAACAATGGAACCACCTGGTTACTTGTGCGTGATTTTCCAAGAAATCATTTGTCTTTGCTATGATTTCAGTCACATTGCTTTGCCAATTCTCAACCTCAGTTTTGATTTCTTCTCCCCTCATCCTTGCTGCATTAACATCTCTGTCGACATCATTTTTCTTGCTCTTCAATCGTCCAACTTCAGTTCTGAGATTCTCAATTTTTTTGTCGTAGCACAAGAAATAACCAAGCTGGAGTCCAATCGGAGCCACTGAGTACTCTGCAATTTTTGCTACGACTGAAATGCCAACTTCAGCCATCTAGGGTCTTGCTGAAAAAGGAACACTTATAAGGAATAACTAAACAATATTTGCCAATATATGTGTGATTCTAACATTAAAAAAAAAATCACAAGTAATGGCAGAGATAGTTTAAAATATTTGTGTATGCAAATCCCCTTTAATTCAAGAAATATAACAGAAAATAATATAAAAAGGGAGAGAGAGAGAGAGAGAGAGAGAGAGAGAGAGAGAGAGAGAGAGAGAGAGAGAGAGAGAGAGAGGTACCTCCATACCTGACTTGTTACTTGAGGGGAAGCAATGGAGTTCTGGGGCAGCCCATAATTATAACTAATTATAATCCTGATTATAAGGGAAAATTGGGATTTACATGCATACCTGTTCTCTTTTGTTCTTTAAAGGGGTATAGAGGAGGCCTTCAGTCCTTCCTGTGCAGTTGAGATCAAAACTGAATTTTTGTTGCCGATTGCTCAATAAAAACTCAAGCACGACTTTGTTAGCTCTATCTTGCAATTTCTATCTTCTGAAAGAAATTTGCAACCGGTTAATGGATCAAAGTGTAGCATCTCAAGTCATCCTTCTTTCATGTCAATTGGGTCAAGAATCCAGTCTCCAAGCACTTCTTCTTCAAGTTCAAGAAGAGTAGAATACTTGCTGCAATGACAGTTTGATAAGTGATTCCAAATGCCTTCCCTTTTTCTTTTAATCTCATTTGGAAAAGCAAAGCTTGAAACACCTCTTGAGAAGCAATGTCATTTGGACATGATTCCAAATGCTTTCCCTTTTTCTTTTCTTCTCATCTTAAAGAACAAAAGTTGAAACTCCTCTTTGGAAGCAAAACAGATTCTGTGAATTAAGGCCAAGGAGGAAGCCTAGGCTGGTATTTGCTCAGCTTGTGACTTTTTACTCATCAAACCGATGCACCAAAATGACATGGTAGGTAATATGTTACTTTTATGTATATAATATATGTTAGATGCTTTAAATCTTTATTATTATATAAAGATATACGATGAAATATACAACATTTTTTTTGAAAAAAAGTAAAAAAATTAAAAATCGACTGAAATATGAGAGATAGAGAGCTTCAAGGATGGACTTGAGCCTAGAGAATACATAGTCACACTAGGTCATGCGTATAGCTTTAAGCTTAAAGGTTGTGTTAAGATTGCTTGGGCACAAGATTTCTGCCATATTAATATCCAAGATGCCAAACTAATTAAAGGTTGTCCTTGATTGTTTACATAACAAGGGAACCGATGGATAAACAATGTGAACAATATTTCAACTAATTGAATCAAGGTAAATGAGTGAGCACAATCAAAATGAAAGAGAAATAAAAAGCAATATTACAAAGTCCCGGTGATGAAGATATCCTAATTCAAACCATCTGCTATTCACAGAGGTGAGGTAAAATTTATTTTAAAAAAATCTTTGAAGACAAAGGCTGCATTGGTATTGCTTCTCAAAAATTGCTGCAAAAGCAAGAAAAGCAATTATATTGCTTTTGATTTGTGAAGATATTTTCATGAAGCAAAAAAGTTTGATTTATAATTGCTAGAAAAGCAAAGAAGACTGTTTGGTTGACATTTTCTTCGATTTAAGGGTTTCTTGTTCTTCAGAAAACCTCTATGTAACTTTCTACGATAACACATGGCTTCAATGGCATGGCTTTGGACAATTCCAGACTTGGGTTAGCATCATGATCATGTGTCTATAATGTGTTGGGTTGTAATCATCACGAATGATGTCATGGGTTCTCTTTTGTCATCACATAGCGCACTAATAATCATATGGAGGTTAGAGAACATCAGATAAATTACTCTTCACATGGACTCATTATTTACTTATATATATTTTAAAAATCATTATTTACTTATATATATTTAAAAAAAAAAACGTCACGCAGCCATGAACTTGTTTATTACATTTTAGAATAACACATGGCTTCAATGGCATGGCTTTGGTCACATTCTCATAATGGAAATAGCTAACATGCCATGGTTTAATGTCAACTCATATCAAACCTTTTAGTTCGCGGGTCCTTTTTAGTGTCAATCATATAGAATTATTTTAATGTCATATAGCCTTGGGGGTGTGAAGTTTCAGCCATGTTTGTACATTTAACGGAAAAGTGGTTTCAAACTTTTAACATGCCCTAGTTAACAATGTGGAATGTATGCTATGTTGTGTGTTGCCATACTATGAGTCTAGTTATTTTAAAGTCTATACTATAGCTACTTGTGTTGTCATTTACAAGAGCCAAATATTATTTGCTATCTTTGGTTATGATTTATTTTGTTAAAGAAAAATATTCTTTGAAGTTTTAAAGCGAATGCTTGGATTGCTTCATATAAAAAATAATAATAGTACTAATAAAAGAAAATAATAACTTTTAAATATAAAAAATACTATAATAATGATTAAATATATAATGCGATCATATTATATGTGTATTATTGTTGTTTTGCCCTTAAAAGGATGAAAAGCATAAATAAAATTATAACCCATACAATTATTAGTTTTATCGGGTTCACACGATGAAATTCTTAGATGGGTTGATTCTACTTCTTTTATGAAGTTTATTAGAGGTATTAAAATATTAAAATATGATTGTAGAGAAAATCTCTATTATGAGATTATTTTAGGTTTACATATAAGATATTAAATATAGACATTAAACGTTTTTAAATGTCTTATTGATTATGAAGCTTTGGGTAATTATCGTGGATCATGGGAATTGTGACAAAACTATTAATCATGATGCTATGTGGTCAATTGTATATAAAGAATTGACATATTAGTAAATAACATAAATATGTATCTGTATTCGAGTGATTGTTCATGAGGGATGACTATCTTAGTGTGATAAGTTGGTATTCCTGGGGTTTGAGTACCTAAGTTTTAAAAAAATAAGGTTGGGCACTTGTGTCACATGGGTTGAAATCCCCTAAAACCACAATGTACACAACTACACATGGAATTTATGAGAATTTGATCTCTACTGTATTAAGGTGGGATCCAAGGGAAGTTGATCCTAACCAAAGTTGGATTGCTTTAGTCGGTGAGCATGACCATAATTCTGGTTAGATTTGAAATGAGGATCATTATAATAAAAACCTCTACAACTTGTATTTCATAATATAATATATAATTGATTGTCACTGCTACTTGTGCACTTGAATAAATTACTGTGATGGTTCCGTTAAATGCATATAATGTAGAATATTATGAATTATTATGTAAATCGAATTATAATAATTTTGTGTATAATATGAAATTTGATATACTTAAATTTTATTTGCTAGGAATTTTACATTATTAGTTGATATAAATTAAAGTAATTCTTCTTATTGGGTTGTGAGTTCATCCCTTTGTGGAAATAAACAGTTTCAGGTTAGTTGCATGACAGGAATCTGAAGAAGCTTGAGTGAAAGTTCTTGAAGTTTTATGACCAGTAATTTAATTTTTATTAGCAATATTGGACTTGATTGTTATACCTTTAAGGATTTTGTTTATTTCAGTTAGGACTGTTAAATTGAAGTTTTTAAATGTTATGGTAGGTTGTTTTGAGAAATATACTTGGATTTTTTTAGGTATTATTAATTTCGTCTTGGGAATTGTGCTTTCCTTGCAATTAGTGTTGTTAGTATCTTTAAGTCATGTTTCAGTGCTTTGCGATCATACTACTTTATGTGACCCAAGACAAGGGCATAACAAAACTTCCTAATTCGGTTGAACGCATTTCCTGTGGAGCTAAAATCTAATGGTACCATGAAACCACCGGATGAGATATGTTTTGGTTCACATTGGTACCACTGAATGGCACCAGGTGAAACGGTCTCAATGACTCATCTAATTATTATTCCTACACGTAACAATTAGGACTTGTCTGGGTCGTCTTTAAGGTTTGGCGCACCTTTCCTTGTCCTTTCTGTGATTCCTTTAAGTCTGTAATGTATGTGTGATTGGGTGAGCCTTATTAGATAGCCCATAATCTCAATTCGGGCTTTTGGTGAAGCCCATGCCAATTTTAGGGTCTTGATTTGAAATGTACTTACGAGTTTTTTAATTGTCATTTTTATTTGCTGCACCATGCCTACTTACATGAGCACTTTCCATGCACGTATGCACCATTAATCATCCCATTTAGCTAGAATGGCTTCAAGCTTTTCAAGTCCAAGACGAAATGTAGACTGTGGGAATGATAAACCATGTAAAAAGGCTTCAGGCATTCTTAAGTGAGCACTGCTGCTGTCCACGCTCATTCATTCTACTTTGCTAATGATTATCACTTCTTCCTCTGTGTTTTTGCTTCAGTTACAGGTGAATAACAAGTCTTTCAGGCATTACTAAATGAGCACTGTAGCTACTGTAATAAAATTGCAGAAAACAGAGCAATCGGTGCCCTGTTTTCTTTTGTTTCCTCATTTTATGGTATTTTCATTGCCTATTCAACAGGGATGAGAGCTTAAATCAAATTGTAATAATATGCAATAATAAGCCCAGAAAAAAAGGAATTAAGACTGATCCATTAAAGTGTGATATGCCCAAATCAGGAAAGTAGCTATTTCTATAGTAAAAAGTAATATACTATGTTTTTGCTTTGGTTAAGGCATTGCAAACAACCATGAAACAAAGAAATATGTCCGTTGCTGAATGGAAATCTTAAGAGACAAATCAAGAGAACTTGTAGAAGAATTGAAGCTGCACCATCTGTTGCTCCTACTGAGACTGAAGCATCTGAACATGAGGGCCCCATGTTGGAAGAGTTCATGGAAGCTTACTAAGCCTCGCAAATTCCTCTTCCCTCTTAAGTTCCTCCTATTACTGCTGAAGCTTGTGGAACGGATGAGGATCCTTCATCTGAGTTTCCTTGTTCAGCATCAAAAAATTCCTCCTCTTCCTGTCATCCCCATGAAAAACACCCCATCAATGAATTCAATTAGTATAAGGAAAAACTTCAACAAATATATAACTTATGTATGATCAAGGGTACCAGTCACTATGATTAAAGATTTAGGTAAAAGAGTTTGGATTTTTCCCATGTGGTGTAGGTGTAATTTGGATTACTCTAAAACAACGACTCAATTTGGAAAACTTAAATATGTTGATAGAGATGCGGAGAACTTTCCATGTTGATAAAGGTGTAATTGAATAACATGCTTGTCAAACAATCAGGAGTATATGCTGCGAATAAATACCTCTGTGCTATCATGGACACTGAATTCGGTGACCTTTAGCATTAAAGTTCTGGTCTTCACCTGCAAAATCAAGTAAATCTCCAAATGTGAAAATCCAAAAGAACTCATTCAGTAGAAACTTCTGAGATCGACCATGTAGAGATTGCATACCTTCTTCATATCTAAGTAGTTCTGTATGGCAATATTTGGGTCTTGTACATAAAAATTTTCTCTGATGTCACCTTCCTCCCATAGGAAATGAATTCGATCTTGAGTGCTTTGAAATCCCGAAGCAAAGATCTCCAGGTTGGGACAACCCTTGATTGATAATCTTGACAACGATGGGAATTCTGAAGGAACTGTTCCTGAGCAGAAACTTAAGAGACTTGGTAGATATTGGAGACGAATGACATTTAATCTTGGGAAGACAATCTTATCCATCGTGATTTTCCAGGCAACAACCTCCTCTAATTCTTTACAATCACTTACGATGAGATATTCTAGTTGTAGAAGGGTCCCAGCCAAGTCACGTGAGAAGAGATATCTTAATCGTGGACAACCTGACACGTAAACATTGCTTAGGTTGTGAAGCCGAAAAAATTGAGTAGGACCCTTCCATATAGTCTGTAATCTTGGTAGAGAAGACAAATACAATGTTGTCAAGCTGGATGGTGGAAACGTGTCTCCTTCTTGAGCACAAATATGTTCATGATCATTTAAATCAAATACTTCCTCCAAAGCAGCACATTCAATTCCCTTAAGATCTTGTAAATGTGGTAACATTTTCATTAGGTTGCTTGATACAACATTTAATAATCTTTTGCATCTTCGTATTTGCAATACTCTTAGTTTCCGAAGGCACCCTATAGTACGAAGTGAGCCATGGCAAATCGTTCTCAAGTCATTCATATCAAACAAATGCATCTGCTCAAAATGTGGGCACAATGAAAGTTGTGAAATCTCAATCGGTTCCAGTACATTTATCAAGTGTTCTATCCCGCGGCAATTCAACAAGTCAAGGATCTTCAAGCATTTTAAGCCAATGGAATTCTCATTTAAGTGAAAAAGAAATTTCCTAAATGAATTGGAATGTTGGCTAATGCATAAAGATTTTGTTTGCTCCAAGTAAGCATTAATCCCATCCATTAAAGGATTTTCTCTTCCAAGCGGCAGTGTTATACATGTAGAATCGAACTTACCAAAAGAAACCAAGAATTTGGATAGGTGAAACCTTATATCTAAGAGGCCTATTTCTTTAGCATTTTGTTCTATTCTCACATATAAAATATTTAAGCAGGACAATAATTTCAATTGATCAAACCAATCAGCTGCTTCTTCACCCAAGTTTCCATCCCAATCTAAGTATAGCTCTTCTAATCGGGACAAGCATGATATGGCACTTGGTGCAATTTTTATAGAACAACCACAATCTCGTAAATCCAATAGCCTTAAATTATTCAATTGTCCAATTTCTTTTGGTACCTCTCTTATATGAGTATCTCTTAAATCAAGTATTTGAAGGTGCCTTAGCTTTCCAAACAAGGATATATCGGAGAATACCCAAGAGGAGGAAGCATTCCATGTCAATATTCTAAGATTCTCTAGGAACTCAATTGATTCTGGAATTGCCACAAATTCAACCTCATGCACACTATTCAAATCTAAAACCTCAAGTGATGTCATTCCTTCAAAGAACGTATCCGGCAATATTCTTAATCCCTTATTGCCACGTAAGGACAGAATCTTAAGTTTTGGACATTTCAACCCAACAGGCAACTCTTCAATCTCATTGCACATAAGCGAGATAGCTGTAAAATCTTCACATGCTACATCCCGTGGCCATTCCTTTAGACCGATAGAAGCTCTTACAAAAAGCATGTCCTTTTCACTTGTAGATGCAATTGATATGGCCACATCGCGTGTAACATCGTGCATTTTAACGCACTCTCTCCTTTGACCTCTTAATAACAAAGAAGAAGCTTGAAGGTGATTGATGGTTGTCCGCAAACTGCTTCTTACCTCTTCTATGCTGTTTGCTATGCGCTGAAATGTTCCCTTTCCAACTGCAAAATACACCAATGTTTCTTCCTCAATGTCATGATCTTCTGGGAACAAACAACAAAGCAAGAAGATTTGCTTGGCCTCCTTACTTCTCAAATAATCATAACTCAATTTTAAACACGCATACACCTTTTCATCTACACCCTCAATGTTGATAGGTGCAGCATGTCTAAGTTCACGAAGTGCCTCTTCCCATTCTTGTAGGTCTTCAATATTTCTCAATGCCCTTCCAACAGTCACGAGGGCTATGGGCAATCCTCCACACTCTCCAGAAACTTTCCTTGCCACATCATTCAAGATGGGGGAATCAACAACGTTACCTGCATTACTTCTAAACAAACTCCAAGACTCTTCTTCTGATAACACATCAAGGCGTATTGGCATTTGGCAGTCCATTACCTGGCATACTTGTTGGCGTCTAGTGGTGAGCACAATTTTGAGCTCCTTATGGCTGTTAGTAGAGGGAATTCCTTTATCGGCTAACTCTAGTCCCGCCCAAACGTCATCCAAAATTAAAAGAATTCTTTTCCCTTCTTTCATAAGCTGCTTTAGTCGCCTTGATAGCATCCCTGACCTTCCTTGTTTACTACTGCTCTCCTCAAAGTTCAAGCCCAGCATGTTTGCAATCTGATCCTGAATCCCTTTTTCGTTTGGAATCTGAGACACAACTACCATCAAAACCATATCAAAAAGTCGGTCTCTTTTAGCCTGTATTGCGACTTCTGTTACCAAGGTCGTCTTGCCCACACCACCCATCCCAGATATCCCGATGAGGTTGATGTGAGCATCCTTCAATGCTTCCATGACCTTATGAAAGGCTAAATCTCTGGATCGAAAGGCAACGAAATCACCTGTTGACATTGATTCTATATCTAGAGGAGGTGGATGTTTCCAAACGCAGTTAAATACTCCATTACCTTGGAGCTCCATAATAAACTCCGCCTTCTCTTTAGCTCTTTTACCAGATCTGTAACGGGAACGGACATTGAAACACCCCACTTCATTTTCCAAAATAGAATTTCCCTCTGTAATGGTATTGTTCACAGATGTTAGCCATTCCTCTACAGCGGGTTTGATCACTTTCCCATTTCTTGTGGCTTCTTCAACAGATTCCTGGACCTCATTTCTTTTCATCTCCAGTCCTCGAACTTTGTTTCTGAGCTTCTCAATTTTCCTGTTGTAGTGCACGAAATAACCAAGATGTCGCCCAATCTGAGGCAAAAAGCTCTCTGCAATTGTTGCTGTGACCGAAATGGCAGCATCCACCACAGCCATTTATGGATTTTTTTTTTTTTTGAACTGCTCTTTCTTGCTGAAGATCAACAATTAACGAATACAAAATGCACAGCAATAAATAACAAGTACTCTTAAGAAGGAGCAGAAAGAGATCTACAAATATTTACAGCTAGAATTATTGTAAGATAAAAATGGGGTGTATGTGCATACATGTTCTTGTTTTTTAAAGGGAAATTTCAGCGGCAAAAAGCCGAATGAATGTTCGTTTCTGATTGCTCAATAGAAACCCCCAGCACAAGGTCTTTAGCTCTATCTTGCAATTTGGTCTTTGGAAAGGGAATTTCTCAAGGATCATTCTTGGTAAGTAAATTGCCAAGAAAGCGGTCCCATCAGCCTAAGTAACAGCAAGAGAGAGTCAAAAGTAGTTTCAATTCAATTTATTCAACAGAAAAATGAGATTTCGATTCATACCTGTTCTCATTATAGTTAGAACCATGAAATGGAGTGTGTTGGAGTAATACCAGATGCTGATCAAAAGCTGAATACCAGATGCCGATCGCTTAATGGAAGCCAAAGCACTAGAAGGTTAGCAGAATTTTGCAATTTGGTATTTTCACTGAAAATTTCTAATCGATTAATAGTTTAATACCTGTTTTGCTTTCCTGCTTCTTTTTGCTGGAATACTACAATCAACTCATATAGACACAGTAAAACATACAGAATTCATCTTACAAGGGAAGCAACAGTAGTAGGCAACAATAAAGAGATCTACAACTTCACAGCACACTGCCATGGGATCATCAATATACTACATTTTTGTTTCTTTTTTGATGAATCTTTCTAATAGTACATTTGGCATCGAATTATAATTTAGCTAGCTCATTTATATAAATGAGCTAAATCAGGTTGGCTCATTAGTGGAAATTGAACCTTATATTAGTTTATAAGGCGGCAGTCCTTTGGCCATGGGAGGAGGCAATGAATGAAAAATTATAGATGAAAAAACAGAAAGAGACGATTCTATGTACCAAACATGTGCCATCTATTTTTGTATAATGAAGGCCGGCTAACAAATTCATTGACTCGAGATGGAGAATTCAAAAAGTAATTAGAACGCTCAATGAAATAGAATAACAAAATGTGCAACCCAAAACGAAAGTGATGAACAATCCACCTTGGACAGTGAAGTTTATATTGAATATGGTCACTTAAGAAAGAATCCTGTGACAGAGGTTCCAACTCTTTCACCAATTCTTTCAACAAACCTTTAGCTGATTGTGACCTGCTTTACAATTTTTAACATCCCCTGTCCCAGATGACCGTTTCAAACTTTCAATGAAAGAAATGGAGCACATATTTGGTGCAACCAAAAGTAAAAACCTAGTAGCAAAACAAATCCAACCAGAAAGTTTCCACCTTTCATAGCCATGCACAAATATACAGTCATATTAACAATTCAAGAATTCAAGCTTTACTTATGAGAACCTAATGACAGTTACAGTTTACTTTTGAGAATCTTAATGATAGTTCTCTTTGCCTTTTTTGACATAAACTTGAGCACAAAGCCAAATTCAAATGCACTCTTCGCTTTGCTTTCTTTGAGTCAAGTATAGATGAGAGTTTTCCAACAAGAATTAAAGTTTCTGAACCAATATTACGCAAAGTAAAGTACTTCAAATAGAGAACAGAATCAATTAGGGATCAATTACTACTTTCTGAACCAATGTCACGCAAAGTAAAGTACTTCAAATAGAGAACAGACAATCAATTAGGGATCAATTACTCAGGATGAATAGCAAAGTTAAAGTTATTATAATTAAATACCAAATGTAGATTGAAAATAGGATTAAATGAAGGGGAAATTATGGAAAAGGGTCGCTTTTTGTCCATAATTATAAAAACATGCCACTAAGATCCCAAATTATAGAAAAGTATCACTTTTTGTCGATAATTGACTTGAAGGGTCACTTCTCAAAAATAATTAAAAAATAGTGTCCATTTATTATAAATAGAATGCTCTCGAGTCCATTTATATGATGCGCTCGTGTCCCATGTAATAAGTTTGAGTCCTATGTATAATGAGCGTCCCAAGAAAATGATCTTCAAATTTAATTATTTTTGAAAAGTGATCCTATAATTTAATTTCGATGGACATTTTTATAAATATTGACAAAAAGTGGTACTTTTCTATAATTTGGGATCTTAGTGGCATGTTTTTATAATTATGGACAAAAAGTGACCATTTTCCATAATTTTCCCTTAAATGAATAGCAAAAAGTCATCAAATTTTACCAAATGCCCATATACCCTTTTACCCCTTTTTGTCTATGCTTCCCCCACCATCCCCACTCCCCAACACACCCACCCCAAACACTTCACCCTAAGCTACCCCAAGAAAAAAAAAATTTCCCTTAGTACGTGAATCAAATAGCACTATCAACTGACTTCCAGCTTCAATTTGTGAGCATTCATGGTCATGATCTTTGCAGTTACTAAAGTATTCAAATCAACTCTCAGGCTCCATTTGGATAGCGGGAGAATACAAGAAAGTGAATGAAAACATGCTTTTCTCGCTTCCTAAGTGCGTTTGGATGACTAAGAAATTGTGGGACCCATAGTTTCTCAAGAATGAAAATGATAAAAATTGGCCTTTTTTTTGTTTCCTGCACCTAAGCACCGGATTCTGCATCGTGAGAAGTGAGATTTAAGGATTTGCCAATAATACCCTTATCCTATTGACGACTATTATTGGGGAAATTGGTTTCAAGTAATAATTTTTAAAATAATTTAAATTTAGTCAGCTAATTCTTGATAATTGCAGAATAATAATATTTTTTTAAAATAAATGAGAATAAGTGTCATTTCACTTATTCTAACCATCATGAGATATTGACCTAATGCAAAATGATTGGATTCCTATTTTTATGGACAATAACATATATAGGCATATATGCGCAATGTACCAGTCCCATATTTCTAATCCTAACGAACAAATCTCTATAATACAATTGTAATTGTCAGAAACTTACGAAGCCAATTTAATGGTTTTAACTAAAACTATAAGAAACACAAAAAATAAAAAATAAAACTTAAAAAAAAAGCATAAATTAAAAAATGGACAAACATTAAATACAAGGATGACAATGGCGCTAGTCTCTTCAATTAACTATCTAGTAAGAAATAAGAAAAAAGGAAAAATTATATATATATATATAAAGACTATCAATAGATATAGGTTGACTACCCAAAGCCAAAGCCATGCATACGTGTGAGGGTAGAATTGGAAATTGCTTTCAGGATTCTAATAACTTCCTTGCCATCCAAACACAAAATTCTAGATTTTTAGTTAAAACTACTAAATTTTCTTATAACATCCAAACAATATCGAGAAAATTACTTTTCAATTTCCTTCACTTTTCTTTTAGTACGTGAATCAAATAGCACTATCAATTGACTTCCAGCTTCAATTTGTGAGCATTCATGGTCATGATCTTTGCAGTTACTAAAGTATTCAACTCAACTCTCAGTGAATCCTCTTCCAAAAAACCAAACAGAAAGTACACCATAGAGTAGAAAGGAATACAATGGAAAATATGCTATACCAATAAATTAACACAATGTTTTCCCCCACAAAATCTGGACCCTCAACAACTTCACCTAAACGACAAAAAATGATCTCATAGATATGCTAACTGGAATATAAGTAAAAAAAAAAAAATTTTGTATTGTGAAGGGTCTAGATGAGGGACTGGAGATATCACTATTCACATCCATCGCCTTGCCCTTCTATATACAAGCAATAAACATGGGAAAAAATGTTAAAACAATTATCAGAGATTCTGTCATGCTAACGGATCATTTCTTCAAATTGTAATCTACAGAAAGTGATGATATAAGCAAGGTCAGTTGGGATTAGCAACAAGTTTTAACTTCAAGAAAGGAAATTGAAAAAATATTATAGCATACAAACGTGTTTGTCTTTGTGTGATGCTGATAGTGCTTAAAGCACCATTCTTCATAGGGGTATAACAGGGGTGAAAAGGCAAAAGTTCCAATGCATGCCTTCCCACACATTCACACATATAAATACATACATGCACATGTAAATGAATGTGTGTGCGCGCGCATGTATAAGGGTGCGTGTGTGTTTATGATAGCATGAAAAGCAGCCACATGATCTAAATTCCTAGTACAGGAAATAATTCTAGAAACAATACCCATAAAGAAAAAAAGGTAATTCTAGCAAAAAGAACTTTCAAAAACAATGTAAGTAAGCACTAACCATTAACATCAAAGACTATCTTCTTGTTGTGTCTGTCGCCAACAAAGATGTAACCCAAGGACAATGATAATAAAAGAAGCAGAACCAAGGATTGAGCCAAATTCAATGGCTATGTGATGGTTTTTGGTTACAGGATGAGATCAAACTGGTAAAAGAATTTTAGAAAAAATATAAAAGTAAAATTATACTTCTTCTCCAATATTTATTTATAAGGGAATTTTAATAATTAATTTGAGTTACTTATAAAATCTTACTAAATTTACCGCCATTCAGATCTCACGGATAGACATTTGCTCAATACTTTTGACGATCTTTACCGTCACTTAAATAGTATAGACCTTTCTTTAACACTTATTCGATGACTTGGGTTTTTTTTTTTTTTTTTTGAGATTTCTAATAAAATCTTATTAGATTAGGCTTCATCTTCAGCACTTACCTAAATAAAAGACGCGCAATTCCCGTTTTCACAAAACCGCACACTCATGGAAAAATCATATATTTTATTTTAATTTTTTATAGATGGAAAGATCAGACATCAACAAATCCTATACCATATCTTAATCCAATTCAATATTTTCAAGCTCCAAAACTTGAAAATAAGAGTAGCAACGACTTCATTAACCTAAGTTGACTCATGATTTTCCCAAAATCCCACCAACGCTCACTATTACTTTATAAGATTATCTTGAGGAAGCTATTGTAGGAGGTATCTCTTGTTGAAGTTTTAATAAACATTTTATTTCAATCACGGCCTTTTTGTAGATTGATTTTGGGGTTTTAAAGCTGCATTTGGACATGCAGATGGTGTTGCTAAAATAGCTACAGGGTATTATGGAGGAACCCTTAAGAACCTGACACCCAAAGAGGTAATTTCTATTAAGATATACTCATGACCTTCTCCTTAATTATTTCTGCATTTCTTATGGAGACCCTCCTTGGCGTTTAAGAGGTCTGATTTCAGAAATTCAGAATGAATGTGCAAAGTTCCACAGCTTTTCTTTTGCTCATGTTTATAGGGAAGCAAGTCAGGTTGCTGATTCCTTTGCAAATCACGCTCTTGACATGTTATTCTTGTACATGGATCTGTCATCCTCCTCTTTTTTATTTAATCTTCTCCTAGATGATGCTAGGAGAAGATCTTTTGTACGTAAAATTCCTTAATATATATATCATTTTCCTTCCACCAAAAAAAAAATATCTCTATTAATGATTTATTTTATAGGTCTATGATGTGTTTTAGACAACCCCTGATCCCACCAACAAAGAATATCTGGTATTCCCTTCATCTTGAAGTAATGATTCTTATTTTTGGTATTCACTCCACAATTACTTCTTAATTTGGTATCTCTTTTGTATTCTCTTTCTTTTTAACTATTGATTTTTTATCTTCTATACAACAGAATAGTCAAGGAACAGAAAATAAAGATTCTTCAGACAATGAATACTAGAGTACACTATATTAATTTGCCATATTATACATAAAGGATTAAAAAAATATCAATATGGAAATTGAATTAAGGTTTATAATATGGAAATTAAATTAGGGTTTATTTAATTACCATATCGATTTTACCATATTACACTTTATCTATATTAATTTTCCATATTATTCTGTAATTAAAAAGTTGTTTTTATTTTAATCTATAGATTCTAGAAAATTCACCACTTATTTTTATAAAGTAGACCTCTGTCAATGTGCAATTTTGAACATGTTCTTCATAGGCTCAAACCATAGCATATAAACATGCCTGAAGTCTTGGTAAGTGGCAGGCTAAACAAAAGCATGGGAATTGAAGTATCAAATACAAAGCTTCAAGCAAGTTGGGAGAATAGCTCCACGCCATATTACACTTTCTATTATATTTAATAGCTGGGTGCATGTGTAGTATTGCACGTAGGAAGAAAGGGAGGAACAATTTCGCTAATGAATATTAAGTTTTTAAAGAAGTGAGGCAATTTGACTATTTTACCCTTTTATTAATGAATCTTAACAATGATGTGTAAGGGCTGTTTTTGAAACCTACACATTTTAGTTGACGCAATTCCGAAGGTGCACCTCTCATTATATATAGTATAGATTACCAAATAAAAAACATAGAAAGTATCAAACTGTAGACACCCCAAATTGCACCTTTATATAAGAGAATACTCCAAATAAACTTTAAAAGTCTTATTTGAGCCTTGACATATGTCAAACACTCAAAAACTCTCAAAATCGGTGCCAACCGTACTGAGTATACGGTTTTTGTAATTTTGGTCTCAACCGCTCTGTATGTGCGGTTGCAACCGCACACACAGCACGGTTGATATCCATGCTTGTTGCGTGAGCTGCCACGTGGCTTCGCGAAGCTTCGGCCGTTGAGCCACGTCGACAGCAATCATGACGAGCGTAACTGAATTAAACCGTCCTGTATGTGCGGTTTGGTTAAATTTGCATAGAAACCGCACTTTAAGTAACGGTTGTGTTGAAATCGTACTGTGTATGCGGTTTTGGCTGTTTCGGGGATTTGCGAAATGGCTCGATCTCTGAGCCTTATTTACGCATATTACTTCTCTCTCAGGGACTTGAACTCCCTATTTCACCCTCCGAAACTTGCTGAATTACTCCAATTCAAGCCTTGGAGGAGAATTGGAATAATCTAGAAGGCTTTTTTGGCCTACCCTTGGGACTCTTCTACCCTTGGCTTTGCCTATAAATAGAGGGGTCCTCCTCTTGCAAATGGCTGAGAATTTGAAGCTTGGAAGCTCTGCAAGAAGAGGGAGAACTCTGCTGGATTGTTGCCTCAAGTATTCCAGTTACCAAAGGTAAAGCTCTTTATATTTCCAGCACTCTCTTTACATAACTCTCTCATCTTCTACCTTTCTGTAGTGTAAGGCCACTTTTGTGCATCTTTGCAACCCCAAACCTCTTCCAAAGTACCTGGGAATTCTCTCTAGCCGTAAAACGTGAAGAGAGAGCCTTGGGAAAAGGAAGATGGAATGGATCCTCTAGGCTTAGAACCTACAAGTGATGAAGAGCATGCTATGTGGTTATTTTAAACCCATGGATGTTTATTTTCTGATGTTTTGCACTTGCTCATGGAGAAATATGTGAATCCTTGCTCTCAGTAGCAAAGGATTCAATCCTTCTCCCAGGGGGTGAATTTTCACATATTCACACACTTTCCACCACTTTTTATCAAAGAAGCTAGATCTTGGATTTCCATGTTCAATACGGGAAATCTGAATCCATTGGCTTCAAAATGAATCTTAGAACTTCATGAGATGGTTTTTGGTGATTTCTGAGAGTTTTGGTCGAATTCACTTGCACACATGCAATGATTTTGGTTTTTCTATCCAAAAATCTTCAAAACAGGGCAGATCTGTGGCCTGTCTTAGAATGCTTGTAACTTCATCCTCCGGATGAATTTTTGAGTGATTCCAAAGACATGTGATAGATGAGCATGTCTAGTTTATATCTGGAAAATTTCGTTTGCTTTTATGTAGCAAATTTTTGACACCATCTGTTCAAAGTTTGTAAGTCAGTTCAGCCCAGATTGCTAAACTTGCCGCTTTGATGGTGCACTATTTGCTCAACTTTAATCCGTTTTGAGTAATTCCAGTTTCTGAGTTTTCCTTGAGAAGTCTATTTTCATTTCCAACTGTTTCAGCAGATTTTGATCTGTTTTGTGCCTTGGGTGCTCAATTGACTCGGAGATGCTCGCTGGCATAGTCCAGAGCTAATCTGTGGTCTTCTAGGCCTGTTCAAGAGAGCACACAAGTCACGTCCGGATAGAGTTCGGTGTGAGGTTTTTTTCTTTGGAAAGAAGGCATTACATGCTTCCTCCATAACAATATTTATGGAATTTTATTGAGCCAAACTCCACGAATAGGACTTTGAAAATGCCTACTCATCACTTTTTCCAAGTTATAACAGCAAATTTTAGATGTGGATTTCTCTCTCATTTTAAGTCGGATTGAGCTGAATTTTTTACTGTATACTCTACTATATACCAGTTTTCAAAAGGCTTTGCTTTCAATGAATTTGAATTTAAATTGAATAAGTTATGGTTAATCGAAGCTTTCAACCTCTTTTGATCTAATTTCTCCAGATTTGCCTTAACTTGATTCTCTTCATTTTTACTTGGATTTCCCTTCACTCATGAAGTTTTAGAGGTGATGGATCCACAAAGAGAGTCTAAGCTCATCAGACTTCTCATGTGGGATGGTCACACACATTGTGCTTGTTATAAGCACCCTTTTTTGTTTATTTTTATTAGCAAACAATCTCTAGCATAAGCAAGCATGTGGCAACCGTCTTAGATGGATGAGTGGGGTTGCCTAATACCTTCCCCCACTCATAAATAATTCCCCTTACCCAATCTCTGGATTTTTCCTCATCTTAGAGCTACTTTAGCTCTATTTGGATTCCATGAACCCTTTGGTGTCCATTCACACCTTAAAATGGATGGTGGCGACTCTTTACATTTATCGATCCCCGCGTGACGATATCGGAGGTCATCCTAGATGACATTTCCATGTCTCACAACTGGTGACTCTGCTGGGGACTTTTTTTGTGGAATTGAGCCATGTTTTGGTTGCTTGTGCATGATTGATTGACTTTCATGAGTTGTTTGCTGTTTTGGCCTTTTGTGATAAGCATGTCTAATCTGAGTGTTCCTGTTTTTAGAATATATGAGACCCATAAAAATAGGGCATGTGATGTTTGTATACTTTGGTTATGCTCAAAACCATGCTTAGGAAGGCCTAATTAGTCTTACCATGCTAGATCACTATGTTTCCATGATAGCATGCTTTGATTTGTGATTAAATGTCATGAGCATGAGATCTGATTTTTTTGGAGAGATGTTTTGAACGTGTCAAGCATGCTCACCATAATCAAATGCTATTTTTGTATAACATGATGACATGCTTTCATGTTTGTATGATTGGGTGAATGCATGTTTAGATTGAGCATGCTAGGTATTTTTTTCATTACCTTGATGTTTTCATGTTTATCTATCACAAATGATCTCTATATCATGCCTTGGTGGTTTTTGGATTGCGCTTGCATGAATACGAAAAAATAGTGGCAAGGGTGGGACGTTGTGTTGAATGTGACCCTCTTTTTCAAATGCACTTGAGCACTTTTTTATTTTTTTTACACAGCCTACCTATCGCCTATAGGAAGTTGAACAAGAATGTGTGTAGCTTGGCGCACCGAGGTCGTTACTTCGGAAAGCGAAAGTGAAAACATTCACCTTAGAGACTTTGAGCCAATGATGTGATGACATGGTGGATCTAGAATTCTGGTCATACACTAGGCTTGAGCTCTAAGTTGCCAATAAGCCAAAACCCAAAACCCCTACGCGAAGGTGGAGAAACACCCTTTTGGCCAAAATAAACTAAATACGATGGGGAAGGGGTTTGTAATTGAGGGAAGGCCGTCTTGCATGGCTCAGGTGACCGAGGTATGATATGGACACCATTTTGAAGGTAAACATGAGGTAACAAGGTATTTTCAGTTTATTCCTTATGATGGCCTCTATACTTTGTAAGAATCAAGCTCATGGTGTCCATTTGTTTGGGATTTTGTTTTCCCAGAAAATTGCTTTTAGCCTAGGATTGGTGTAGCCCTTAGAGAGAGTTTCTACTCTTCTTAGGTGTCATTCTACCCAAATGCCCATAGGAGGCACCTAAAAGTCCCCAAATTCCATGCATTAGGTGTCCATTTTAGGAGGGAGCCTAGACCCTCCTTTGTATAAATATGGCTAATCCTATTTCTTGCAGGGAATTCATGTGTGAAGGCCACCCAGGAGCTGCTGGTGCAAAGGACCTTTTCTTCTTCTTTTTATTTTAGATTCTCAAGCCCAAGGAGGCTAAAATTGTAATTTTATTTTGATTAATGCCCTTGAAGGCCAATTTGTATTGTAACACATTTCTTTTATCATAAGAGATCTGTTTGTGCATATTTGTGGTCTCCCCATGCACCCTCATGAAATTCATGGTTTAAGCGAGCTTTTAGTACCATTTGATGTGTCAAATGCCCAATTTGGGGCAGTCTGGAAGCCACCCAATGGTGAACAATGTGTTTGGGCATTTAACTAAGCTAATGAAACCAATTGGAAAAAGAAACAAATCGAAAATCTCATTTTCGGCTTACAACCGTCCTGAGTATGCGGTTGTCTGCATTTTCGCTGCAACCGCATGTATCATACGGTTTAGACCAAACCGTCCTGAATGCACGGTTTAAAGCCGAAATCCCATTCCAGCCTTGCTAATTAAACATTTCTGGGTCCTTTCATCCCTAAGTCATATAAGCAAGTGGGCAGGTGTGTTAAATGGGATAATGGCATATAAACCATTCCAAATCCACCCGAATCAAGATTGACCTCTTGATCCATCCTAAGTGAAGTAAATGATTAAAAGAAAATTGGTTCAAATAACCAACCTAATCATACTTCAATATCAAAAATTGAACTTGGAAATCACAATAAGTCTCCAAAGCATGTTTTAAGCTTAAAGTGGGATCTAAACCAAGAGTAAAAGAAAGGAAGCTCAACTCTTTTGAAATGGAACAAATTCCAATCAAAAATAAGAAATCTTTAAGCATAAAGTATTCAAACTTTTAAGATTTCAAATCATAGGTCATTTGGAAACCTTTGAATTCCAAGTCAAATCATTCAAAATTTTGAATAAAAGAAAATTTCAAATAAAACATCACCTTAAAGGCAAATTGAGTCTCTTTTTAACTCAAAACACCTAAGGGGGAAAATCAAAAATATTTTAGGCATCTGAAAGCCTTGGAATTTCAGAAAATCAAATCATAGGATCCCTGGAAGCCTGAAATTCCAGATTTTTTCCAAAAACTTCATAGGCCTTCTAAAGCCTTAATTTAGAAACTCATAGGACCCTGGAAGCCTGAAATTCCAGATTTTTCCAAAATCTTCATAGGCCTTCTGTGCGCACCTGATTTCGGTCGCACGACGAGGCGCACGCAAAACGACGCGTGCCTCGGGGTTCGTTTGGAGTCGCCACGGCCTGATGGGGTGCAGGCAGACACCTGGATGCCTAAATTCTTCTACTATGGCTTGGTCTGCGGCTTAAGATTCTAAGTAGGTTCTCGGTTGCGGTCTGGGGAAGTCCGTAGACACCCCAGTCCACCCCGTCAAGTGACAGGTCCCATAAGTTTCCCTAGTTTGAGTCAACTCTGGTCTCTCACTCACCCGATTCCTAATCCAGCATTCACTTTTGGTTAAGTCTGGCGGGACCGCCAAAGTGGTGTGGGTCCCTTTACTTGATTTTATCTTCTTATTATTGAATGAAGTGAGTCTGATTGGGTGGGCCCCGTTGGAAGGCCCACGGATCCCTTGGTGGGCTTGGTTGAGCCCACATGTCCCTTGGTGGGCCTCAGTCTAGCCTGAGAGGCCCTTTGGGCTTTGGTTCAAGTGAATTGATTTTACTTTAAAGTTTAAGTTTGTTTATTTAAGTGGATTTCATGCAAAGGTGGGCTGGGTTGCTTCGTGGGCCCTTGAATGGGCCACACAGTTGGTTTTTTCAGGTAGTTTTGATTATCTTTCTTATCTGTGCCAAAATGGGTCAAGCATTGGGCTTGGGGCCCTTTACCTGGGCTTGGGCTTGAAAGCCCAAGACTTCCTGAGTTAGGGTTTTGAAACCCTAACCTTGGTTGGTTAATGGGCTTGGTGGGCCCGATAGGCCCTGCCCTTTGCCTCGGCCAAACCATGCATAAATATGATCAACATGCTTCAAAAATGGGCTTTGGTGGGCCTCAATGGGTTCGGCCCACTCAATTGATTTGATTGTCTTCATTTAGCAAAAAATGGGTTTGTCGGGCTTGGTGGGCCCCGTTGGAAGGCCCACCGGAAATCAATTTGGACCGGGGTCGGTCAATGGCCCATCTTGGGTTCCCGGGTGACCCAGAAACCCTACTGGTTCGACTGGTTTGATCAAATAAACTGAACAAAATAGCACAAGATCATAAAATTAGCAGAAATGCAGTCTGGCAGTGTAGCCGGCCTGAGATGCCGGTTACACACAGGGTTCTGTGTATTTGGCATCTTTAGCCGGCTACACATGGGGTTCTGTGTATCCGGCATCTTTTGCCGGCTACACATGGGTTTCAGTTGATCCGGCCTGAGTTGCCGGATCAACCCACAGAAGCCTTTCTCGGATTTTTGCATTGGGGTTGGGTTTTTAGGCTCCTTGGGGTGTTCTAGGGATTGTGTGGGCTCCTGTGTGAGCCCACATTGGTTCAGATGACTGGGTGATCTCCCCCACTATGGTTTCTTTTTGGGGGTTTTAAAGTCAAGACCAAAAGGGATGGATGAGGATCCAATTTCTCTCCCCTTTAGACCAAACTTAGCAAATAAGCAGGGACTTAAGTGTCCCTGCTTTGGTTTCTTCTCACTCCGAAATTATAGCAATCATCAAACATGACTAAATAAACATGGAGATCATCAAGTGGTCTCACAAGGGAACTTTCCATTACAACAGTATGTGGTGTGTGTTTTTCTGTGTTTAGGAACTGGAAAACAATTCCACCCATGCAAAAATTAGGCCATGAGTTAACAATAGAATGTGGACCAGCTATACTTCAAATCATCAAAGGCATGAGTGCACACTTGAAATATGAGATAAGGACAAAGGGAATGACTTCTCATGGAGGTCCAAACAGCAACCGGGCATGGATTGAAACCCAAATTATAACATGCAAAACAGTGCAAAACCATGCTTATCACTTGCCATGCATGCCTACAACTATAATCATGTGCAAGAAAGTAAAGAAACAAATGCATCAAATAATACTCATACCACAACCATGCAAGACCAAATCACACACCTAGCTAAAAAGTGTCTAGAGAAGGGAATAGGGGGGTTAGATTGGGATACAATAGATGATCATGCCAAGGGGAACAAGCTCCCCCACAAATAATCAAAACAAAGCTCAAAACAGCAATTTGGGAGACACAAAAGTATGTAAAAATAAGACTTTCATACTCCTATGAAACCAAACATAGACCCCTTTACCTTTGGAGACTTTCTTATGGCATGAAAAAGGAGGAAATAGCAAAGATGCATGCTAGAAAAAGTGTTACAGCAAGGTGAAACAAGCACCTTCACGTCGGCTCAAAACATGCTAGTTTTCATATATGTGAAGTAAAATACAACAAGGAGACATACCTTGGGTGTTTCAGCCCTCTTGTGAAGGTGTGTAACCCCCTCTTGAAGCAAAACAAGGGCTGGAGGCCCTCCTTCAAGCTCCAACAGCAGTAGCTCCTCCACTTGCTTGGGTGGAAATGGAGAAGAAGAAGCAAAGAATGGTAGGTGGAGCAAGGTGATGTGCTTGGGAGAGATGAGAGAGCTTGGGGGAGATGGGAGAGAGGTTGGAGCTTTGGAGAAGAAGAATGGTGGGAGATCAAAAGTGTCTCCAAAATGAGAGAGCAACCCATACGTATGGGGCTTGGGGGGGGGGGGGGGGGGGGGGGGGGTTATTCATGTGGTACAAAGGATGGGCATGCATGCATGGGGGGCATAATCATGGGAGAGAGAGAGAGAGAGAGAGAGTTGCATGAGGGGTGGCATGCATGGATGATGCCCATGCATGCCCATCCACCATGAGAGAGGGGAATGCATGTATGAGGCATGCATGGTTGGTCATGGGGGGAGAGAGAGGGAGAGAGAGATGCATGAGTGGTGGCATGCATGGATGATGCCCATGCATGCCCATAGGGGACACCAATTATGAGCAAATCTTGGTATTTGTGGATTGGTCCCTGGAACTTTGGATTTTTACAGATTTAGTCCCTGATACTTTTGGATATTTACAGATTTAGTCCTTGATACTTTTCATATTTACAGATTTAGTCCCTGATACTTTTGGATATTTACAGATTGGTCCCTGGGATATTTTCTCAAGTTTTGATGCTTATGGATCTAGTCCCTGATACCCTTGGATATCTGCAGCTTTACCATTGAGATATTTTTCACTGATTTGGATAATTACATATTTAATCCCTGAGACCTTTTTGCTCTGCTGCTTGCCACGTGTGCAGACTTTTGCCACTTGTGCAGTTTTCCAACACGCTGCCCTAGAACTTCAACTGCTTACATCTTCTTCATCCGGACTCAGATTTGGGCAAACTCAATTGCGTTAGAACCGTGTCGGAGTCCTCTATCCATTGGCATAGGGCTAAGCAGTTGACTCGGGGTTTAGCAGAAAGTCAACTTTCTGCTCCCTTCAAGTTTGACCGGCTCGCAGAACCTTCATTCGGACTCCGATTTCTGCAAACTCAGTTGCGTTGGAATCGTGTCAAGATTCTCTATCCAGTGACATAGAGCAAGGTATCTGGATCGGATTTTAGCAGAAAGTCAACTTTTGGCTCTGCTCAAGTTTGACCGCTCGCAGAACCTTCATCCGGACTCCGATTCCTGCAAACTCAGTTGCGTTGGAACCGTGTCGGGATTCTCTATCTAATGATATAAAGCAAGGTGGCCAAATTTCTCTTTATCAAAAAGTCAACTTTTTGTCCCCTCGGGGTTTGACTTTCTGCCAGGGTTTTCATTTTCAGCAATTCCAGGGGTGCAAAAATAAGGTGCTTACACCTTCTAAAGCCTGAATTTAGAAACTCATAGGACCTTGGAAGCCTGAAATTCCAGATCTTTTTCAAAATCTTCATAGGCCTTCTAAAGCCTGAATTTAGAAACTCATAGGACTCCTGGAAGCCTGAAATTCCAGAATTTTTCAAAATCTTCATAGGCCTTCTAAAGCCTGAATTTAGAAACTCATAGGACACCTGGAAGCCTGAAATTCCAGAATTTTTCAAAATCTCCATAGGCCTTCTAAAGCCTTAATTTAGAAATTCATAGGCCCTTGAAAGCCTGCGTAATTTCAAGAGGCTGTGGAAGCCTTAATTCCAAAGCATAAGCCCTTGGAAGCTTGCGTAATTCCAAGTCTCGAGTTTGTCTAAGGATTTTTACTTTGGACATCTCATTTTTTTGTGGGATATGTTGGAAGCCCTAGAATTTTCCAATATTGGTGGGTCTTTTTCGTACCAACCAAGTCATAAGGCCTTGGAAGCTTGTGTAATTCCAATGCTTGATTTGACTATAGGCCTTTACTATAGCCACATCATCTTTTGTGGGACATGTTGGAGGCCCTAGAATACTCCAACAAAATTTCTGTGGTTTGATCTTTTTCGTATCAATCACTTCATTTTAATAAGGTTATTTTAACCATAAATCCAAAAGGCAAAAAAATATGAATACAAGGAAAATCCCAAACTCATGTTCACCAAGCCTACATGCATGCATGCATAGGTGTGTAAAATTGATTTAATGGGATACTAATATTTTTTCTTTGTCTTTTTTCTTTTACCAAAGGTTTTCGGTTCCTACTGCAACCATTGCTCCTCGACGTTCTCAGAGACTGAAATCTGCCACTATGAATCCTATTGAAGAACAATCTACTGTGTCTGCTGAAGCCTTTGCTCAACTACAAGAGCAAGTGGCAAGGATGACAAAACTACTGGAGAATTTGCTGGCCAACCAAGCTGCTCAGGCTCAGATGCAGGCGCAGCAGGCGCAGGCTCAGGTTCACCAGGCTTCATCATCCCATAATGCACCACCAGCTCAACCCCAGACTGACCTTCCACCACCAGTCCAACCTATCCCACCTCAACCTGAACTCTACCAGCCAACCCCTGAACCTATCTTGATCCGGGAGGAGGAATCTGAATATGAGAGGGAGAAGGAAAAAGAAAAGGAGAGACTGAGGGTAGAAGTGGAGAGGAAATTTTTGGACAAGCTGGAGTCCATTCAAGAGGAGCTGAAAGAAGTAAGGGGGATCAACACGCTAGGTGGTACCAATTTTAAAGATCTCTGCATGTACCCCGACGCGTGCCTACCGGCCAAATTTAAGTGCCCAGACTTCGAGAAATATGACGGCACCGGATGCCCAATGAGCCATCTAAAGCTCTACTGTGGGGCGTTGTGCCAATTTGGCCGGGATGATGGCATCCTGATCCAGCTATTCCAGAGAAGCCTGACTGGGGCAGCCTTAAGATGGTTCGCAACTGTAGACCACGGCAGAATCAGAAGGTGGAAGGACCTAGCTGATGCTTTCCTTGCTCAGTACCGTTTCAACGCCGACATCGTGCCAGATAGGTACGATATGATGAAGATGAGCAAGGGAAGAGAAGAGACAGTCAGGCAGTATGCCAAAAGGTGGAGGGAAGCCGCCTCTCAGGTTAGGCCTCCCATGATGGAACCAGAGATGGTTACCACCTTCATATGCACATTGGGGCAGCCATTTTACAATCACTTGGTGGGTCAGATTACCACCAGTTTTGCTGCTCTAGTGCAAGTTGCAGACCGGATTGAAGATGGAATCAGATCCGGGCGAATTTATGACCACACTGCCTCGGCTCGTCAGCAAGAGCCCACTTCTGATCCTTCTGCCCAGAAGCAAAAAAATGGGGCAAGAAGGAACGGAGGAAAGAAAGAGGGGGAAGTAAATATGGTATAACCCCAACCACCCAAAAAACCACTCCAAGTCAATATTTCTACGCCTCCATCCAGCCCAATGCAGCCGCAATTGACCTATCAAAACCCTTTCAATATTAATATTCCTCAAGCAGCAATGCCCAACCAAAAAAGGGTATTCTCGAAAGAGGAGAGAGACGCTTGGATGGCATCCAAAAGGAATAGGGTCCTTTCCCCTCTTCCTGTGACTCCGTCCCAGCTATTGCCATCTTTGTTAAACGCGGGGTATGTTACCCTGAAAGAACCAAATCCGAATGCTTCGAAGGGAAAGAATTTCGATCCCTCCACCACCTGTGAATACCATATGGGTGCACCAGGACACCCTACAGACAGGTGTTGGCCATTAAAACATGCAATCCAGGATTTGATCAATCAGGGAACCTTGTTGTTTAACACAGCTGCACCCTCTCCCGCCAGGACTGACATTGGTCAGAATCCTCTGCCCCAGCATAATGGGGCTGGTCCTTCTAATTTTGTAGGGACCATCTCTTCTAGACCTAGGATGTTTGATCCCTCGCAGTTAATTGCGCCAATAGGGACGTCCGTTAAGGTCTATTTTGACCAAGAAGAGATAGGGGAACAGATCAATGTCATTTCTGGAAATAAAGGAAATGGCAAGACTGCAGAGGACATTAATGCCTCTTTAAATCGGGCCGCTTCTCTCATGGCCCAGCTTAATGTAACCAAACCCCCTCTCATCATTAATTGCAACCAGGCTGTTGCTCCTCCACCTACTTCATCATCCAAACCACCTTTGGTCATTAATTATGACCCCACCACAGCATCAATTACATCCGTTTCTTCTCAGACCTTGAAATCCTCTCAACCCAAGGAACCCAGGCAATCCTCGCCTCTGGTCATTGAGGTGCCTTCTTCTAACCCCATTCTCACATCAACTCCTGCACCAAGGGCTCATCTCCAGCCCTTGGTATTTAACGTTCCTAAACCCTCCTATTCGGAAACTGCTGTACCTTGGAACTACAGCGAGGGTTATACGACCACTATCCCAGTGGCCAGGAATCAGAGTCAGGAGGAAGTAAATCTCATGACAAGATCAGGGAGATGTGTGGAAGGAAAGGAACAAGAAAAGAAAGAGGCAGAGCAAATCCAGAAGGGGAAGGCTAAGATAGGGGAGGACACCCCCCAGGTCGTAAATGATGAGGCAGCAGACCTCCTAAAAATACTGAAAAAGAGTGAATTCAATATTGTCGACCAATTGATCAAGGTCCCTGCCCAGATATCAATACTGGGATTATTGCTTAATTCAGAAAAGCATAGGGACTCGTTAATAAATGTACTCCAGAGTGCTCATGTGCCTAAAACAATTGAGCCAGACCAGCTCGGCATGATGATCGGCCAGATCTTATCTCACAATGTAATAAGCTTTTCCGAAAGCGAGATAAGCCCTGGCGGATGTTATCATGTGGACCCTTTGCACATCACTGTGCTTTGTAAGGGTAGCATGATAGTCCGAGTCCTAATTGACAATGGGTCAGCCTTAAACGTCTGTCCCTTGGTAACATTTGTGAGGCTTGGTCTGGACCAATCTAAAATAAAGCAGAACGGAAGGATAGTGAGAGCTTTTGATAGCTCCAAAACGCACTCCCTAGGGGAGATTGAATTGCCGATTACCATCGGACCGAATATCTTTAATATCACATTCGAAGTGATAGATATTCCTGCTGCCTTCAATCTACTTCTGGGAAGACCGTGGATCCACTCAGCTAGGGCTATACCATCCACCCTTCACCAAAGAGTAAAATATATAAGGGGTCAAAGGGTGATAACTGTCCTAGCCGAGAGTCTAGTCCCTCCCGTCATACCACCTGACGTACCTTTCATTAATGTGGAATTAACGGCAGACAAAATTGCGTTTCATTCTTCTCAGTTTGAAACAGTCAACTTCATACCTGGGGGGTGTCTAAAAAAGAATGAGAAGTTGACATGCGCCAACAAGATGGTGGAAAAGGTTTTAAGAGATTGCAATTTCCACCCAGGAAAGGGGTTGGGAATTAATCTACAAGGAAGGGTGGAGCCCATAGAGGCACAGAGGCTGATCCCACGAGCAGGACTAGGGATGAAAATAAGAAGATGGAAGAGGGGACCACAGAAGGAAAATGGTAACGAAAGGGAGAAAAATCAAGGAAAATTCCCTCATTTAAGGGAAACTTTTCCGAAGCCCTCTCATATCATTCAATTGTCTCCTCCTACAGATTCCTCCAAACCTCCATATTTTAATGACAACCCTTTCAGAAAACCTTTTACCTCAACCCTTCAACCATTTATCCCCCTCTCACCCACTTTGGCGCCCAAAGCCATGGATGAGCCTGAGCCACTGCCACGAGAGCAGCAGGATTTCACAGAAGAGGCAGGGGCATTCTTTGCAATGACAGAGGATGAAGGAAGAGAGAAAGCAGAAAAAGAGGTTCCTTTTATTGACTGGGCCTCAATCAAAATCCCAGATGAAGTCACCTCTGAACTCAGCCCCGAAGCAGAAAAGGGCAGTTTTTCAAATCCGGTAATGATGGTATCGGATCAAGAGCTTGAGGAGGAGCAGGTTTGCACTGTACCACCTGTTCCAGAGGGCTTTGCACTAAAAAATTGGAAGAAATCCCTTTGACTTTTGAGGTCGCATATGGTTGGCAATCAGCTGCGGCCTCCAAAAAAAAAACTCCATTAGTGGATTGCCCTTTTCCTGAAGGTTTTAATGAACCTTCATCTTCAGGAAAAGCCTCTTTAGAAGGTTCTCAAAAAACCCAAAAAGATCTTTCAATTTTTTCTAGAAAATCTAAAGCTTTCAAAATGGTCCAGACTACTTATGAACCATATATACAGACTGAATTAGAGGAAGTTGGATACGACTTCAACCTCGAGCTCGACTTCGACCTAATGGGGATCGAAAAGGAGACCGAGGCCGAAGACGATGACCTTCCAAGAGAAATATCATATCAATTGGAACGTCACGAAAAGGGTATTCAACCTAATATTGAAGAAACCATTTCCATAAACTTGGGAACCAAAGAGGACCCAAAAATTGTAAAGATTGGTGCATGCTTGTCTGATATGCAGCAAAAGGAAATGTCCCAATTCTTGGCCGATTACAAGGACGTGTTCGCATGGTCTTATCGGGATATGCCAGGGTTGGATACAGACATGGTTGTACACAGGCTGCCAATCTTGCCAGGAGTAAAGCCTATTAAGCAGAAATTGAGAAGGTTGAAACCAGAGTGGACTTTAAAAGTCAAGGATGAAGTGGTGAAACAGTTTCAAGCCGGGTTTTTGGCAGTTTCCACATACCCTGATTGGCTAGCTAATATAGTCCCGGTTCCAAAGAAGGATGGAAAAGTCAGAATGTGTGTAGATTACAGAGACTTGAACAAGGCGAGCCCGAAGGATGATTTTCCTTTGCCACACATCGACATCTTGGTTGATAACACGGCAGTGCACAGCCTGTTCTCTTTTATGGATGGCTTTTCCGGATATAACCAAATCAAAATGGCAAAGGAGGATCAAGAGAAAACCGCTTTTATCACTCCTTGGGGAACCTTTCACTACACAGTCATGCCTTTTGGATTGAAGAATGCCGGGGCAACATATCAGCGAGCCATGACAGCCCTTTTCCATGATATGATCCACAAAGAAATGGAGGTCTATGTGGATGATATGATCGCCAAATCATGTGAAGAGGAAGACCACTTGATCAATCTAAAGAGGGTATTTGACCGTTTAAGGAAATACAGCTTAAGGCTTAATCCAGCAAAGTGTGTCTTTGGAGCCACATCAGGGAAATTATTGGGATTCATTGTAAGCAGAAGAGGGATTGAGATAGACCCGTCTAAAGCAAAGGCAATCATTGAGATGCCATCTCCTAAGACTAAAAAAGAAGTTAGGGGCTTTCTGGGAAGAATTCAGTATATTAGCCGGTTCATAGCACAGCTCACTGCTATTTGCGAGCCGATCTTCAAGCTTCTAAGGAAGAATAACCCAACTATATGGAATGAGGATTGCCAACAAGCATTCGACAAAATAAAGGATTATCTGTTAAATCCACCTGTTCTAGTACCGCCAACTCCAGGAAAACCATTGATTCTGTATCTATCAGTTTTAGAAACATCAATGGGATGTGTATTGGGGCAGCAGGATGAAACAGGCAGAAAAGAAAAGGCTATCTACTATTTAAGCAAGAAGTTCACAGATTATGAGACGAGATATTCGCCTTTGGAAAAGACTGTTGTGCTTTGGTCTGGGCAACTCAGAGGCTTAGGCACTATTTCTTAAGCTATTCAACTTTGTTGATTTCAAGGATGGACCCGTTAAAATATCTGTTTGAAAAGCCGGCTTTAACTGGTAGAACAGCTAAATGGCAGCTTTTGCTTTCAGAATTCGACCTGACATATGTCACTCAGAAAGCAATTAAAGGTCAAGCAATTGCTGATCATCTAGCTGAGCACCCATTACTAGATTATCAGCCTCTTAGGACGAATTTCCCTGATGAGGCTATCTTATTTGCTGAAGAGGAAGAAAGTGAAGACTCCTGGCAGATGTTCTTTGACGGGGCTGCAAATATGAATGGAAATGGGATCGGCGCAGTATTAGTAAAGCCGGATGGTTCACATATCCCAATTGCAGTAAAGTTGAGGTTTCAGTGCACGAACAACATAGCAGAGTATGAAGCATGTATAATCGGATTGCAAGCTGCTCTAGATTATGATGTCCAAGAACTTGACGTATACGGGGATTCGAGTCTTATCATCTTCCAAACAACTGGGGAATGGAAAACCAAAGATCATAAATTGATCCCATATCACCAGTATTTTGAAGAAATAAGTACCAAATTTACTCGAATTTCTTTTAGCTATATGCCAAGGTCTAAGAATCAGTTTGCAGACACCCTGGCGACATTGGCTTCAATGGTTAGTATTCCAGAAGGGGTAGACATACAACCACTTGAAATTGAAGTCAGGGACGAGCCAGCTTACTGTCTTGTTTTAGGAGCGCAAGAAGCAGAAATACCATGGTTTCAAGATATCAAGAATTTCCTGAATAATCGAAGTTTTCCAGAAAGCGCTAATCCTACTGAAAAAAGAACAATACAGAGGTTAGCGGGGCAGTTCCTTCTAAGTGGTGGGTAGTTATACAAAAGATCTTACAGTAATGTTCTACTTAGATGCGTCACCAAGGTTGAAGCAGAAAGGTTGATTGAAACAGTGCACGGGGGAGTCTGTGGGCCGCATATGAATGGACACATGCTTGCAAGGAAAATACTGCGATTGGGATATTATTGGTCTACAATGGAACACGATTGTTGCCTACATGTTAAGAGATGCCATTTGTGCCAAATATATGCTGATAATAGGCATGCACCACCAAGTGAGCTGCACAGCATGACCTCTCCATGGCCTTTCTCTATGTGGGGTATTGATGTCATTGGGATGATTTCTCCAAAAGCGTCAAATGGACACCGGTTCATTCTAGTGGCAATCGATTATTTCACAAAGTGGGTTGAAGCTGCTTCGTATGCAAATATTACAGGGAACCATGTTCTTAAGTTTCTTAAGCACAACATAATTTGTCGCTATGGGTTGCCAAAAGCCATAGTTTCAGACAATGCTTCAAATATTAAGAACAAGGATATGAAGAAGATGTGTGAGCAGTTTCAGATAACTCATCACAAGTCAGCCCCTTACAGGCCAAAGATGAATGGGGCAGTAGAGGCGGCAAATAAGAACATAAAGAAAATAATCAAGAAGATGGTAGTAAGTTATAGAGATTGGCACGAGATGTTACCATTTGCTCTCCATGCTTACAGAACCTCAATCCGAACTTCTACTGGGGCAACGCCGTATTCCTTGGTCTATGGAACAGAGGCAGTCTTACCTGTCGAAGTAGAAATCCCTTCATTGAGAGTGCTTATGGAAACAGAACTTGAAGAGGCTGAATGGGTTCAGTCTAGATATGAGCAACTCAATTTGATAGAAGAAAAGCGTTTGAATGCTCTTTGCCACGGTCAGCTGTATCAGAAGAGAATAGCCAGGGCCTACAACAAGAAGGTGAAGCCCAGAGCTTTCCAAGTGGGTAATTTAGTCTTAAAGAAGATATTGCCATTCCTGGAAGACCCTCGTGGAAAGTTTAAGCCAAATTGGGAGGGACCTTATGTAGTGAGGAAGGTTTTGTCAGGAGGTGCTTTCATCCTGGCAGAAATGGACGGGGCAGATTTTCCTGAGCCAATTAACTCCGATGCAGTCAAACAATATTTCCCTTGAAGGAATATCACAAAGAAATGATCCGAGGCCATTTTTCCTTTATCCCTCACAAATTTTAATATCCTTAGATTAAACCAAGTTGAACCTGTTCGTGTTTTAAAGAACCCAAACTGGAGCTTACAGTCGCGACCGGGGCAAAGTTAATAGAAAAAAAAAACAAAGAAGGGAAAATAGCAAAGAAAGGCCAAATACAAAGAAAAGAAAAAAGGCCAATATTGGGAATGGGGGTCGCATCCATTATAGCTGTAAGCCCAGTTATCCCATTTTCAAGATATCAAAATTTTGAGCCTATAATAACCTTTTTTCATAAACTCAACCCAGCCTTCATTTCGTCCTATTGGTCAAGTCCTCGGTGATCTGGGTGTATTCCTTCAAGCTCGCGGGGTTGAAAGGGCAATGACGGAATAAATAAGCCGGCTCTAGTGAAAACCGTAACAGGCACTAGGGGCAATATGGGTAAAGAGAAGGCAAAAGAAAAAAGAATGAAAAGAAAAGAAAGAAACAGGAAAAAGGTTACCAACCGCACTTGGGGTACAGACTGAACTAAACCGCCCTGTAACTACGGTTTTGGCAGAAGGGCTATGCAACCGCATATTGAAGACGGTTTTGGCTAAACCGTTCTGAATGCACGGTTTTGGGCAGCAGAATTGAGTTGAGCAAATTTTCCGCACAGGACTGAACCAGTAGGCTGTGGCATACCCCCTGGAAGTGGGAAGGAAACTTGGGGATGAGTCTAAAGGTTCCAAGGGGGACGGAATGGCTTCCTCCTCATTAACTAAAATACCCTTTTTGCCCAACTTACTTCAATTCATCCAACTATATGGGATTAAAGCATTATGGACCAATTTACAACAAAAACAAACAAAATGAAAATTATATTTTGGCCGATGATGAGAAATCAGTGACTTTTCATTAAAACTGTCAGTTTTTACAAGCATATGAGAGTTCTGAGGCCAATAGTATAAAAACCTATTTTGTATTCTCTATTTTTCCACTAGTGGAGTTTCTCTTTGTACAAAAGTGTAAAAAAGAAAAAAAATACAATAAAAGGGGCTAATCTCTATCCCCTAGTCTTTCCTCAAGCTCTCTGATCCGAGCCGCCTGAACTGCCACAAGCCTTTCAGCCCCCTCTGCATCTGGGTCACTGAGGAATGAGATGACGTCATCTGAGAGGGTCTGCCTGGTCCTCATATCTCTGAGCCTGGCCATGGTCTCATCATGCCTACGCCACGTGGCTCTCACCTCGAAGCGACGGGCCTGTATCTGCTCTGATAACCGTCTCTCCAGATCTTCCTTCTCCAATCTCAAGGTTCGGGCCTCCTCCACCCATATGTGCTGAAGCCGCCTATGAGAAGCCCGCTCAGTCTCCAAGAGGTCCTCATAGATAGGACACGGGATAGCAGGAGGATCTACCGGTACAGAAGCGCAGCTCTGCACCTGCTCTCTAATCCAAAAGAGGTAGTCCTTCTCATGCAATTTGGAGAAGACAGGACCTCTCAAGAAGCAGGCCTGCGACCAGTCCTTCAACAGGCGGAAGCATAGCCCCATGGTGGCCGGTGTGAGCGGACCTATGAACTCTTCATACCCCTGAGGTACCAGAATCCCATGCACCTCCTCTCCGAACTGCCGGATGACTCTCAAAGGCAAGTAGAGCAAGGCAGACCTCAAGCCCATGAGCACAGCGAAATTCTGATTGAGGAAGCTAATCACTATCTTGACAGAAGGCTGATAAGCACCAGGCCATCTCACCTGGTCGCCCTGAAGCGTCCCCAAGAAAGCAAACCATCCTTGTTTGCCGCCGTGGATGTTGGGACACCCCCTGTTGCTCATCAAGACAGGAATGTTCAATCTGGGGAAGAAGCGGCGAGTTATCTCTTCAACCTGACTCAGGTGGTCAAGTAGCCAGAGCTGCGAAGAAAAGGGAAGCATTTCTAAACTTAGAGAATCTCAATTTTGCTATAAAAATTATAATTCAAGAAAGAGGTTCAAATTTTACCTGAAGTATAGGGGCGCAGGTAAGGAAACTTTTCTGCCTCCGATGATAGCAGTCAGTCAAGGCCTGGTATATTTCGGCCAGGATCATAGGGGCAAGCCTTTCAAACTCCCTAACTTGGCAAATGACTGAAATGAGGGATAAATCAACCTCGCTATCACCTCGGGGGAATAAAAGTTGATTGACCACTATCAAGGTCAAAGCATTGAACCGAGCAGATTGGTTTGAGCTGTTCAACAGCTTTTCAGTCAAAAATGACTTTGATAGGGTCAATAGGGCGTCAGCTTCCCCTAACTCTCTCTTGCTAATCCCTAAAAAAGTGGAGGCTTCCTTTTTGAAGCTTGGTTTGAGAGGTGGGTTGACAACTTTCTTCGAAAACCTAAGGTTGAGGATGGTTTCAACCTCCTCGACTGTAGGGGTCATCTCTTTTTCCCCAAACCTAAAGAGGTCCAATTGGGGTTCCCAATGCCCAATCAATGCCTCTATGATTTCCCATTTTAAGGGAACCTTTGGGATAGAGAGAAGGTGGCCTAGATTGGCGGAATCCCAATCTATCTCATCCTGTGGGGTCATTGAATCAACCCACCTCTCATAGTAAGTGTCTACAATGGCATACCTAGTAAAATTGGGAGGTTTGGACCTAATTTTTGGTCTAGGTACTAATGTTTCAGGTACAGAAGATGAAGAAGGCACAGAAGCTGAATTAGAAGCCATTAATGGGCAGAAGTGGATTAAAGGCAGCTAGGAGAGAGAAAATCGCCAAAAAGGGGGTTTCTGACCTAAGCAATACGTCAAAATGACGTCCTGCCCGCAATTCGCGGCTTTAAAATAACCTAAGGGCAAAAATCGCATACACAGAACGGTTATGCCTGAACCGCACTCAATGTGCGGTTGCATTCCCGCAAAGTTTAAAAACCGCGGGATAAGCACGGTTCTTGCATAACCGCCCTGTATGTACGGTTTTTGCACAAAAACAGTTTTTCTTCTTTCTTTTAATAAGTCATGTTCCCCAAAAACCTGTTACCTGTATAGCAGTTGCAACATGACAAACATACACAAATAAACAAAAAATCGCAAGAAAAGAAACAAAATAAATAATTTTCTCTTTTTTTTTCATATAACTGCAAATGGATACATCATGTTTTATATACAAATATCAAATGAATCCTAATCTAAACCTATCTCCTACAGGTCAATCCCCCTCGCCTCTACCTCGCCGTCGCTGCAGGATGAAGAAATGATCTGAGAAGCGCTGGCTAGCAGGAGAAGACGGCTCAGCAGGAGTCGAAAGACTAGCAGGAGGCACTGGGTCTGCAGGATCGGTAGAAGAGGCAGGAACTGGAACTGGATCATCCCGGGACAGGTCCATAAAGCAGGAGACTGAAGTATCCGTTGCCAAAGGGACCAGCTCCAGAACCCGGGAATCCTCAACAGTAGGAGAGGAATCTGTGGGATCCGCTGCATCACGCACCTTTGCCACCTCAGGCTCAGCTACACCTAGCATATCCTCCTCCCTCACGGGCTCGGCCGCCTCAGGAACCACAGGAGCCTCTGAGTCACCCTCCGCTGTCTCAGGAGCGGTCTCCGGCTCAGATACAGGAGCGGTCTCAGATACAGGCGCAGCCTCTGGCATCTCAACTGACTCAGGAACTGCAGCAGCAGAAGTAGCCTCGGCCGCCACCTTAGTCTCTTTTTCTAGGATCTCTGCAGCTCCTAAGGAAAAGGATAGAGTACAAGAACTGGATGGTGAAGCCGCCACATCCTCCTGAAAGGCAAAGACAGATTGATCAGAAGCAGAAAAGATAACGAAAAAATACAGAAACTGAAAAAGACAGACCTGAGCTCCTGAAGGCTCCGCCTGGCCCTGAGCACTGGCCAATTGGACCCGCAAGTCGGCAATAAGAGCGGCCTGCCCAGTGATAATGACGTCGCTCTCAGCTATGGCAGCATCCCTCTCAACCAGCTGGCGCTCCAGATCCGCATATCTAGCCCGGACCTCCTCTAGCTGTGCCTCCTGGAATGAGATAAGAAGAAAAAAAGATATCAGTAAGCTTTAAATAAGAAAGGAAGACTAAAGGACTGCACAAGGAAAGGAGATTCATACCGTGGTGTCATATAGGCGGATCACCACCCCTCCTATCTCAGTAACTCCACCTCGAACGGGCATGGGCTGCATAAGACAACCCACTGAAACCTGCCCGAACCAGGTATCATAGTCGCCATCGACTAAAAGGGCATCTCCTGCCTCCCACTCGCCAAAGTGAGCAGGGTCGAATGGACCAGGAGGGGTGAAAGGTGCTGTAGCTGGAGGAGCCACTGGAATCCGGAGCTCGCCAGTATGCTGGAAGAAGAAGCGCTCGCTGAGGTACCATATGCTACCCAACTGCCCGATGAAGAATGGGTACCTTTGGCACCGCTGATCCAAAGCGAAAGCGTCGTCCACAAAAGGCTGAAAAGCCAACTCATCGTGTAGGCCGTCGAGATGGGGAACAGATAGCTGAGGATAAACAGAGGAGAATGTCAGATTCTGACAAAAAGAAAAAAAAAGAAAGAAAAGAAAAGGAAGAAAGAAAAGAAAAAATACTTACCTCTCTCCTGAAGGTCCTGTCCAGGTGAGCCCTGGCCGACCTAGGGCGACTCTTCTCTGAGTCACACCTAATCCGATTCCACCGGCGGGCCAAGGGAAACGTCCCCTCAGGCAATGTGGAGGTAGGGTGAAAGTGGGCCACGTAGACCCGAGCAAAGAACTGAAAGAAAAAAAGAAAAGAAAAAGAAAAAAAATATATAAGCAAAGAAAAAAAAAAAAAAAAGAAGAAAAGAAAAAAAGAAGAAAAAGAAAGGAAAAAAGAAAGAAAGACATTTATACCTGCAGAAAGGGCCAAAAGAACCTGCAACCCACTCCAGCCCCTCTGGGAGAGGATAGGCCAGAAACCACTCGTCGTAGGCCCGCTAGCAGGGGGTGCCGTAGACAAGCTGGCCCCAAGCATACTCCCTCGCTCGGTGGAGATCTCGGAGAAGGCTCAGGAAATGGGGACTGACTGAGGTGGTATCCTCCAAGCAGAAGCAGGATCCCATCATCAGAAGGAAAAGAAATCTGAAGGCCACGGGGAAACTGGGATGCTCCGCTGCTAAGGTACTATATCCCTTCTGTAGAAATGTCTCCCTCAACCATGTCCGGGAGATGCGGGTGATCCTGCTCCGGTCCCATGCCCCCACTGGCATCTCATCATACCCCAAGAGCTCGGCGATCTCCAAATCCGCCGGCCGATCCATCTCAGTGATGACATCTCCAGTCATCCTGATCCCAGTAATAAGAGCGAAGTCGGAGGGGCGAATACCAATCTCCACGTCAGGCAGATGAAAGCTCAAGGTCTCTGGAAAAAATCACTCCATCAGGGCGAGGATCAAAGGCCGATCCTGACGAACGCCGATGATGGTGATGAAAGGGCCAAATCCAAAGCGGCCCATCTCTCGGCGCAGAGGAGTCGAACAGGCAGCTACGACATCAGCAAAAAGGGCCCAGCTCCCGCGGAAATGGGAAGAAGGATAAGCAAGAGGAATGTCGGCCCTGACGCCCGCCGAAGAGTGCGTCCTCAAATCATGGAGGAGAGGGGTGTCCCGGATCTAATCCGCTATCTCCACAGGAATGGCAACACGAGTCACCCGGGCTCCTGCCCTCTCTCTGCGGCGAGCTCCCCTAGGACCTCGAACCTCGGCAGCAGGCTAGAAAGGCAAATAAAAAGGGATTTAAGTTGAATGTGATGAAAGAAAGGCCGGATTTTTGAAAAGGAAAGGGAATACCTCTGGGATTGACTCCTGCGAACCTCCAGACGCCCCAGAATCAGAATCTGAAGCCTCCAGACTGCTGGGAGAAGAAGGATCAGGGTCCTGCTTGGCCCTAGAAGAAGATGCCACATCGGCCGGATCCCTCCGAACCCTCGAAGATGAAGGCTCATCTGCGGGACCCCGAGAAGCGCGACGTGTATGGGCCATCTATAGGAACAATTATAGGGAGAAATTTATCATGTTTTATTTTATTCGCCTTTTCAGTTGATTTTACTGTTCTAATCAATTCTACTTGTTTGCAGAAGAAATGGTAATCGGAAGAAACACTTCAGAAAGTGCCCGGCCGAACCAGGATTTGATTCCTTTTAGTCTTTATCAATCTCTTTATTATTATATATAAGAATTATGTATAGGAAACAAAATTTTCCTATAAATCCTTCTTATAAACAAAAAGGGGAAAGAAAGAAAAATTTTGAAGCAAGCTATTCAGAGTTTCAATTCATTTTCAATTCTGATAAATTTACAAATTGCCTAAAGCCCTAAACTGTTAAATATGTTCCACTTTTCAGGTTCACAAAGGGCAGGTAGTAAAAGAGACAGTCAAAGCGAAATTCCAGCTAACCGGAAGGGTCAAACTAGGTTCAATCATGTTCATTTTAACAAGGTGTCAACATTAATCGGGTCCAAGAGCAATCCATACCAGACATCCAAGTGTTCAGATCAAATCAAAGGTTGACAAAACAGGACAAATGAAATCTTGGCAGTAATGCAGAACATGCTCAGAAAACAGCCAATCTTTACAAAAATCAGCGTTGAAGTATGTTGGGATTTGATACACCGAATGCTCAAGTAATCAGAAATGTAAGGGCAAATACATTTAGATGTGCATCAAGGCATGATTCCAACATGAGCAAGAGGACAATGTCATCAAAATCAATGCAAACCAGGCCACAACAACAGATGGAATCAAGGGTTCATTCGCAATTGGTTCAAGTGTTTTCTTTTCTCATCCAGAGTGCAAGAGAAGTGCAACCAGATAATAAGCAAGTTTAATGAAGAACAAGAGGCAAAATTCATGCATAAACCAAGCTCATTCAGTAGGGAAAGCAAGATACCAATTTCCGAATTTACTGAGTACAAGAAAGCCACAAGGTTCGGCCACTTACCTGTTTTGACCAAAATCGAAATCGCGCAAGAGAGTTGAGTTTGCGACCTCACCAGAACTCTAATGGCAATGAATCAAGATGGATTCCCGGCGGTAGTGAAGAAATGAAAGAAGGGGCGATGACAAATCACTTGCCAAAAGCTCCTGCCACAAAGCTGGCGACAGCGGGAAGAGAAAAACAAAGACCACCGGAAAAAGACACAGTCGCCGGAGAAGGCAGAGTTCACCGGGAAAAAATGACTTTGCCGGAGGAGGTGTCTTCGTCGGAGGAGAAGAGGGAAGAGGACCGGAGGGAAACCACGGTCGCGAGAGGAACGGGAAAGCTCCGAACTTCCGAGGGTTTTGCGAGCAAAGTGAAGCCAGTCGCGGTCGCGTTTATATGCAACCTAGAAAACCGCACATACAGAACGGTTGGTATTAAACTCGTCTCAAACCGCACATACAGAACGGTTGAAATCGAAATTGCTAAAAACCCCACGTTCTGTACGGTTGGCACCCAAAAGTAAATTTTCAAAACTTTTTCCAATCTCTTTCAAAAGATCTATGTCCAGGATAGTCATGAATTGCAAGAAATACCACCCTATCAACTTTTGCTTTAAAAATTTGCTCAAATCTCACTTCATAGCCACGAGTGCTCTGTGAGACGCGAAAAGAGGATTTGCCCCTTAAAGTTAGGGACTTTTCATCAGATCCTCTAAACAAATTCTTTTTCAAAAACCATGTTGGAATTCTTTCAGCTCATGATCGAATGGACATAATCTTGGGAAGCGCAATTTGCGGGTCTTTTTGCTCTCCGCTGTGAATTGATCCCAATTCCAGCGAAGAGGGAGCAGTTGTAGACACCCCAAATTGCACCTTTATATAAGAGAATACTCCAAATAAACTTTAAAAGTCTTATTTGAGCCTTGACATATGTCAAACACTCAAAAACTCTCAAAATCGGTGCCAACCGTACTGAGTATACGGTTTTTGTAATTTTGGTCTCAACCGCTCTGTATGTGCGGTTGCAACCGCACACACAGCACGGTTGATATCCATGCTTGTTGCGTGAGCTGCCACGTGGCTTCGCGAAGCTTCGGCCGTTGAGCCACGTCGACAGCAATCATGACGAGCGTAACTGAATTAAACCGTCCTGTATGTGCGGTTTGGTTAAATTTGCATAGAAACCGCACTTTAAGTAACGGTTGTGTTGAAATCGTACTGTGTATGCGGTTTTGGCTGTTTCGGGGATTTGCGAAATGGCTCGATCTCTGAGCCTTATTTACGCATATTACTTCTCTCTCAGGGACTTGAACTCCCTATTTCACCCTCCGAAACTTGCTGAATTACTCCAATTCAAGCCTTGGAGGAGAATTGGAATAATCTAGAAGGCTTTTTTGGCCTACCCTTGGGACTCTTCTACCCTTGGCTTTGCCTATAAATAGAGGGGTCCTCCTCTTGCAAATGGCTGAGAATTTGAAGCTTGGAAGCTCTGCAAGAAGAGGGAGAACTCTGCTGGATTGTTGCCTCAAGTATTCCAGTTACCAAAGGTAAAGCTCTTTATATTTCCAGCACTCTCTTTACATAACTCTCTCATCTTCTACCTTTCTGTAGTGTAAGGCCACTTTTGTGCATCTTTGCAACCCCAAACCTCTTCCAAAGTACCTGGGAATTCTCTCTAGCCGTAAAACGTGAAGAGAGAGCCTTGGGAAAAGGAAGATGGAATGGATCCTCTAGGCTTAGAACCTACAAGTGATGAAGAGCATGCTATGTGGTTATTTTAAACCCATGGATGTTTATTTTCTGATGTTTTGCACTTGCTCATGGAGAAATATGTGAATCCTTGCTCTCAGTAGCAAAGGATTCAATCCTTCTCCCAGGGGGTGAATTTTCACATATTCACACACTTTCCACCACTTTTTATCAAAGAAGCTAGATCTTGGATTTCCATGTTCAATACGGGAAATCTGAATCCATTGGCTTCAAAATGAATCTTAGAACTTCATGAGATGGTTTTTGGTGATTTCTGAGAGTTTTGGTCGAATTCACTTGCACACATGCAATGATTTTGGTTTTTCTATCCAAAAATCTTCAAAACAGGGCAGATCTGTGGCCTGTCTTAGAATGCTTGTAACTTCATCCTCCGGATGAATTTTTGAGTGATTCCAAAGACATGTGATAGATGAGCATGTCTAGTTTATATCTGGAAAATTTCGTTTGCTTTTATGTAGCAAATTTTTGACACCATCTGTTCAAAGTTTGTAAGTCAGTTCAGCCCAGATTGCTAAACTTGCCGCTTTGATGGTGCACTATTTGCTCAACTTTAATCCGTTTTGAGTAATTCCAGTTTCTGAGTTTTCCTTGAGAAGTCTATTTTCATTTCCAACTGTTTCAGCAGATTTTGATCTGTTTTGTGCCTTGGGTGCTCAATTGACTCGGAGATGCTCGCTGGCATAGTCCAGAGCTAATCTGTGGTCTTCTAGGCCTGTTCAAGAGAGCACACAAGTCACGTCCGGATAGAGTTCGGTGTGAGGTTTTTTTCTTTGGAAAGAGGGCATTACATGCTTCCTCCATACCAATCTTTATGGAATTTTATTGAGCCAAACTCCACGAATAGGACTTTGAAAATGCCTACTCATCACTTTTTCCAAGTTATAACAGCAAATTTTAGATGTGGATTTCTCTCTCATTTTAAGTCGGATTGAGCTAAATTTTTTACTGTATACTCTACTATATACCAGTTTTCAAATGGTTTTGGTTTCAATGAATTTGAATTTAAATTGAATAAGTTATGGTTAATCGAAGCTTTCAAGCTCTTTTGATCTAATTTCTCCAGATTTGCCTTAACTTGATTCTCTTCATTTTTACTTGGATTTCCCTTCACTCATGAAGTTTTAGAGGTGATGGATCCACAAAGAGAGTCTAAGCTCATTAGACTTCTCATGTGGGATGGTCACACACATTGTGCTTGTTATAAGCACCCTTTTTTGTTTATTTTTATTAGCAAACAATCTCTAGCATAAGCAAGCATGTGGCAACCGTCTTAGACGGATGAGTGGGGGTGCCTAACACCTTCCCCCGCTCATAAATAATTCCCCTTACCCAATCTCTGGATTTTTCCTCATGTTAGAGCTACTTTAGCTCTATTTGGCTTCCATGAACCCTTTGGTGTCCATTCACACCTTAAAATGGATGGTGGCGACTCTTTACATTTATCGATCCCCGCGTGACGATATCGGAGGTCATCCTAGATGACATTTCCATGTCTCACACAAACAACTTGGGAGAGCAACTCCACCTTGCTGTGAACAAAATGACGCTATATTGTGTATACCTTTATGTAATAAATGAAGCTGCAACTATGAGGATCGTTTATATCGTGCAAAGCACGTTCACCATTGCTAGTTTGAAAAAAATAAATAAATAATATCATTTAAAAAAATATATAAATAATAAAATTTTAAATTCAGGGTTGAAGCAATTGCAAAAAAAAAAAATGTTTATAAGTATAAATGAACAATATATATTTTTAATATATTATTTAACCAATATATATTATATTATAGATATAAATATAGTCCAGTTGTTTCCATAAAAAAACTCAAGGATCAATATGCCAAAAAAATCATTATTTTTAAACAATTAGCAAAATGCCCTAATATTTTATATTTGTGTTTCCAAAACCTAGGGCTTTCGATTCTGAATCATCGCCAAGAGATGTAAAGATTGTGGCATCAAACAAAATGTAAGGAATAAAATCAATAGCACAAATGAGGATTGTGAGAAGAAGTGTTAATTTAAACATTCACCAAGTTTTCCCCACTATCAACAACTTGAAACCACTTTTCAAATCGATCGTCACCACTGTACAATTCCTCCAATAGTCTTTTTAAACATTTATATGTTATTTATCTTTCCATTCTTATTATATTGTTTTGGTAAGTATTTAGTCATTTTGAATAAAGTTAACTCTTGAAAATCATTTCCAACGTGCAACGCACGTACATTTACCATTGCTAGTTAAATAAAAATTGCTAATTTTCGGGTATGATAATTAACTAATTTTCTTTCATTCTTGAGGATCAATTATTGTATTACGAAGACTACGTATGTGAGACCACATATAAAATAATTATTGTATTACGACAAAAACAAAGAATACGTATGTGAGACCCCATATATTAATTATTTTATATTGTATTATGAAGGTGAAGTGGGAGAAGCCCATATTTGAAACACGGAAGCCAATCAAGTGGCTAAGTCAAAGGCTTATAAAATGAAAGGTAAGCTTAAGATGCAAGGCATTTTCTTTTTATTAGCGAAATTCCATAAGTTATTGAATAAATTTTATGAGAGAATGGTATGTGTGCACACCTAAAATCGATCTAGATTGCACACCGGGCGCACTTTCAGTGCGTGCCTCGGGACTTTCGGAGTCGCCACTGCCTGAGAGGTGCAAGCAGACACGGTGTTTGCCCTATCCGGGTCTAAGTTTGGTCTGCGGCTTTTCAGAGTTCTAGCTAAGTCCTCGGTTACGTCCGGGGAAGTCCAAAGACACCCCGGCCCGCCCCATCGGTTTGACGGGTCCCTCGGGTCTTCCTGGTTTTTGAGTCAAGTTCACCCTTCCTAGGCCAGCATGCTGCTTTATTTGGTCTGGTGGGACCCTCTGAAGGTGTGGGTCCCTTTTATTTTGATTTTATCTTTTTATTTATCTAAATTAAATGGGTCGGACCCGGGTCCCGTTGGAAGACCCGTGGGCTGCCATGGTTGGGCCTAGGGCCCAATAGGGTTATTGGGTAACCCATTTGGTTATTTATTAAGCTTTATTTATTTACACTTTTATTTGGGCTTGATGGGCTTGGATTTGGCCCATTAGCCAAAGGTCAAGGGGCTTGGGCCTGTTTATTGAAAACAAGCCTGGTATGGGCCAGTCAAAAGTGGGCCCCACAAGTGGGCCCAAGGTGCCTTGGTGGGCCTATTTAGGCCCATAGTCCACAAATGGGCTGAAAATAGCCCAAATAACCAATTTGGGTCGGGTTAAACCGGTTCGGGTCAGATATGGGTCCACTTGGGTTGGAAAAATGGTTTTTTAAGTTATTTTCATAACTGCCCGTATTTACTATACGGGCGAGCCTTGCCCGTGAATATAATATTGTTCAGGCTTGCCCGTATAGTAAATACGGGCGTGCCCGAACCGTACTGAGTTTACGGGCACATTCAGTTTCGCATTTTTTGTGCCAATTCAACTTGTGATGAGTTCCGTGGCCTTCTTGGAGCATTCTGAAGTGTCGGTTGGAGTTTTCACCCTCTTCTGTAGCTATACATTTGCATCTTTTGGGCTTGAAGTTCTTCTTTTCCCTTCTTTTGTGCTCTTTGAAGTGATGGGTTCATCTTGTAACCACTCATGGCCATCATCAAGAATGGAAAGAGAGAGGGGGACATGGGATACAGCAGTTGATCCTTCCATATTAAGTATACAAAATGGATTAACTAGATTGGTTTAAAGTTAGTCCAAGTGTCCATTTTGTTTTAGAATTACTCTTCCCTTCCTTCAAGCAAATTCTCTCCCATATTATGGGGAGAACAAATCCATGCATAAACAAAGCAAATGAGGTGAGAGTAAAACAAATAACGAAGTAGACAAAAAATTAAATAGTAAAGATTGTAGAAAGAAACTTATTTAATATACATGTGTTGAAGAAAATGTTACCAGAACCTTTGCTTTGCTATTACCTTCTTTTGGTTGAGGTGATGAGGTCTTCGAGGATTTCGGCAGCACTTCCGCGTCCTGTCGGATTCCTTGGATTGAATTTGAAAGAGTTTCGATGGGTTATTTATGCTTGCAGGGTGAAGTGGGAGGGTTTGGCAGCATTTCAGGGGTAAAATTGGTATTTGGTGTTTGGGATTTGGGGTGGCGGGATTTGGGCAGAGTTTGGACGTGGTAACTGTAAGGAAGAGAGGGGGTGGAAGTCTTGGGAGGTGGCTTGTTGAAATGAGGGGGGTGGCCTCTCTATTTATAGGCAAAATTTTCGTGCTCTTATTTGAAGTATGGGCATGCCTTGCCCGTACTTCAAGTACGGGTGTGCCTTGTAGGGCTGCAACTCGGTGCGGTTTGGTTCGGGTTTGCTTCAACCCAGGACCAAACCAAAGGTACTGATGGTCGGTCCAGAACCGAACCGAACCGACCTTAGAACCGAATTGCCCAAACCGAAACCGAACCGAATATTTATATAAAACCCGAAACCCAACCCAAACCGAACCGAATTTCAAAATTTGGTTCGGTTTGGGTTGGGTTTCGGGTTTTAACTTTGTATTGACAACCTCAAACAAGCCCAAGCAGGTCCTAGAAAATTGGAGTGAAATTTGAGACACATCAACGTATCGAGATACATTCATAAGTCTCTTTTCCACCCTAGTAAACACAGCTCCTCTTTCATCTGTAACAACACTCGCTTCTGCAAGACAAAGCATCCACTTCTCAAGCCTCAACCACCCAAATCGTCCCTCCCCATATTGGGATTAAGTGGTTGTAAGCTTATCCGCACTTATGCGACCTTATCGTCGTCTTTTGCAGAAGCTGATGATGACAATAATCAAGTAATTGAAGGAAAACAAGAAGAGGGTGAGGAGAAATTCGATGACTTACCCGGAATGGCTCAGGCCTTTCATATCTCTTCAAGCACAGCTTCTACAATTTCTATATGCATAACCTTTGCCGCTCTTAGCCTTCCGTTCCTTATGAAGTCCTTGGGGCATGGATTGGGCTTGAAGATTAAGTTGCTATCATATGCTACACTGTTGTTTGGCTTTTTCATGGCTTGGAACATCGGAGCAAATGATGTTGCTAATGCAATGGGGACTTCAGTGGGATCTGGTGCTCTAACACTTCGTCAGGCAGTGTTGATGGCAGCCGTGCTGGAGTTTTCAGGGGCATTGCTTACGGGAACACATGTCACCAGCACAATGCAGAAGGGAATTCTGGTCGCCGATGTCTTCCAGGGAAAAGATACATTCCTGTTTGCAGGCTTGCTTTCTTCTTTGGCAGCTGCTGGTACGTGGTTGCAGGTGCATTCTCACTCAATCCCTGTCGGGTGGCGAAGAGAAGGGGGAGAGAAGGGAAGGGAGGCAAGTCGGGTGGGGAAGAGAAGTTTAGGGTTTGAACTTTGAAGAGAAGTTTAGGGTTTGAAGAGAGGATTCGTCATTTAAGAGAAATGGTTCATTCGTAATATTTTAAAAAGTTAAGGGTAAAGTTTAGATACATATATATATGTATTTTCGGTTCAATTCGGTTCGGTTCGGTTCGGTTTAGAGAAATGCAGCATTTCGGTTCGGGTTTCGGTTCGGTTCGGTTTACCCAATCACACAACCCAGAACCGAACCGATTTAATTCGGTTTGGATATTTTGAATCCAAAACCGAACCAGACATATGGAAAACCGAACCAAACCGAACCGAAGTCGGTTTGGATCGGTTCGGATTCGGTTTTACCCGGACCGAGTTGCAGCCCTAGTGCCTTGCCCGTAATTCAAATACGGGCGAAAAACGCACATTTCCAAATCTCGCAAAATCGACCGTACGGGACGCGTGTCCCGCCGTACAGCGACACGCGTCCCCTTCTAGAAGCTCGCCCGTATTTGAAATACGGGCATGCCTCGCCCGTACTTCAAATACGGGTCAGCACGTTTTTTAAATGCTGGATTTGAAACACTTTATTAAATTTGATTTTTAAACGGATTTTATTCGATTTTAATGATTATTATATTAAAATATCTTCAGATATTTATTAAAATATTATTAAACAATTATTTTATTTATTTTATTCATTTATTCTGCCTTTTTGCTGCTGTTTTGCCACATGGGCAGTTTTCTTGAAACTTCAACTGCCCATAATTTCTTCATTTGGTGTCCGATTTCAGCAAACTTAGTGTCGTTGAAACCGGCTTGGAATCACCTATCCACTGGGATCAAGTTTGGCAGCTGAATTGGGGTTGAGCAAAAAGTCAACTTTTCGCTCCCCAAAAGTTTGACCAACTCATAACTTTCTCATCCGGACTCTGATTTCAGCAAACTCAGTGGCGTTGGAACCGTGTCAAACTGCTCTTTTTAATGAGATGAAGTTTGATGGTCAAATTCACTTGAATCAAAAGTCGATTTTTTGGCCCCCCTCAGAGTTTGACTTTTTAATTGAAATTTTCATTTTCTTCATTTTTTGGGGTGCAAAAATCAGGTGCTAACAGTATGTTTGTAAATTGTGTGCAGTAAAAGGAGAGTGGCATGGTGGTAATTATATGTGGGTTATGAGAGGAGGGGCAAACTTGGGAGTTGCTTTAAAACATTGGGAGAAATTTGTTATTGGTTAACTATAAAAAGGGGATTTTTTTTGCCCCATACGTATGAAACAAACCCTCTTCTCCTCACACTCTCTTCTCTCCACACTCTCTTCTCTTCCCCATTTTCCTTCTTGTGTTGAGAAACTTGGGGGGAAAGACTCTTATTAAAGAGAAGGAGAGCTTAAAGGCTTGGGGGTTTGCATTGTGTGGATTTTTTGAGTTGGTGAAAGCTTGGAGGATCATGGAGAAATCTCCAAGGAGCTTAAGAGTGAGCTGATCGTGAGTTGCATTTGGGAGCAAAGAGTTAACTCTTGCTTGAATTAGGTAAGCAACACCCTTCCAACCTAAACCTTGTTTGATTTCTTGATATGAAAAGGGATTTTGGAATTAGGGCATTTATGTTTTCTTGATTTAGTTGCAAATGAAATGAGCATGTATGAATGGTTAGATATATGCTGATTATTAGCTCATTCTATGTGGATTTGATGGATAGAAACATTAGTAAAATGGCTTGAAGTTGGGAAAAACCACTCAAAAATTGCGTAAGGATTTTGCAACCTGGAAAATCGCTGGGGCGCTCGACACGACACTCGAACACTATGCTAGGCACCCATCCTTTCCAAACCCAGACTTGCCAGGCGCCTGTGGCCACTCGAGTGTCCTCCCAAGCACCCCATTTGTGCTCTTTGTAATTTGCAAAACCCGAGAGTGTCGAGTTCCGCGAAACCTACAGTGTCTCAAGCATCAATTGGACGCCCAACCCCACGCTCAAGCATGATGGTAGGTGCCCATGGGAAAAACAACCTATAAACGAGCGCCCAACCCCACCCTCGAGCGCTTTGTTGAGCACACATGCGTAGTTTTGTGAATTTTTTGGGAATTTATTCCTTTTACTAATTTTTAAATCATCCTAACCTAGACCCAAGTTGTATACACCTTCCAAATGATCCTTGGAAGTGGAGAATCAAAGCCAAAAGAATTTTATGAATGTTCCTAATGAATTAGGGTCTAGTTTGCTCAAATTAGTATATGTGAATAATGCCTCATTTATTTCCATGAAATGCTTTTTACATATGGAATGAACTCATGAGAATGAATTGTTAATATTAAATGCTTATGTAGCATTGTAGACACCCCAAATTGCACAGTAAAAATGAAGAATAATTGGCAAAAATCATTATCTCCTTTGAAACCAGCACAAAATTTGAGAAAATAAGCATTTTTCCTTGTATTCGACAACTCAGGTCGGATACAAGCATATCCCTTTGTATCTGACATAAGTTGTCGGATACAAGCAAACCTTAATGTATCCGACATCATATATCGGATATATATAGATGCTTGTGTATCTGACCTGATATGTCGGATACATGATTTTTGCTCCAAATTAGGGTTTTCCGAGAGTTTTCACTTTTTACCATCATATCCTTCATTAAAAGAGTGGAAATCTCGGAAATAGCTTTAGGGTTAATGTTGGTGGGCTCTAGACATTAGTTTGTGTCTACCATCACACCAACCCTAACCTTAGCCTTTGCCTATAAATAGGAGGCTCCTCCTTAAGCAAATGGCCATTAACTCTTGCCAATAACTTTTGCCAAGAAGTTGGAGATCAAAGAGCTCCGAGTGAAGAGGGGAACCGCTGCATTCTTGCTTCCAGAAGCCCAAGTAAGCCTCAAACCTCTCTTTATTTTTCTGTTTTTACATTCTAGATCTAGATATCTTCTTCTACCTTTCTGTAGAATAAGGCCTCTTCTATGTGTATGAAAACCCTTCCCCTATTCAAAGTACCTCGAGACTCCCCCTAGCCGTAAAACGTGAAGGCGGGATCTAGGGGAAACGAGACTAGGGATTGATCCTAGTATTAGAACCTTGTTGGAATAAGCCTTTTGATTCTATGAAAACCGTTTCATATTCAAAGTACCCCAGGATTATCTTGAAGAACCGTGTTTAACGGGGAGAGAGAACTAAGGGAAACGATAATGGAACGGAACTCTAGGTTGTTTTAGAACCCCATTTGATTGATCTAAATGCATGCTATATGTTATTATATTCTTAAAGAATGGATTTTTACACACACACATAGCACTTGTTTTGTCGGATTTGGCTTGTATTTTGGATCTATTGATGTCATTGTGGTAGATCTAAAATAAATAGCCCCAAACAATTCTTGGATATTTCTTGTTGCTTTTCAACATGATTTCAAGCAAGTTTTGTTGAGTATTGAAGACCTATAGGTCCAACCTTTCAGTTTTTGGGCACTTTTGCTCAATACTGGGTCTTTTTGGCATATTTTCTCCAATCGGAGAGAATGGTGAGCCAAGCTTGTGCCCTATTTTTCCTAGAGGTTCTTCAATATCTTTTTAAAATGGTTTTGATTTATCTTGCACGGATTTCACACACTTTATCACTGTTTGAGTTGGTTTTCTTCAAAAAAAAGGCTTAACTTGACAGCAACTGTACCCCAACTTCGGACACTGGTAACTTCATCATCCGGATTAATTTTGGAGTGATTCTAGAGCCATGGAAAAGGTGGGGCTGTCTAGTTTATGTCTGTAAAATTTCATTAATTTCTATCAAGCGGATTTTTGACACCTCTTTGTCGAAGTTGGTAGGTCAGTTCAGGTCTGATTACGGAACCTGTCACTTTGACTGAGCGCCATGTGTTCGTTTTAAGTCCGATTCGAGTGATTCTTGTTTCTGTGTTTTCCTTTGGAAGTCTAGTTTGAAATCAAGTTGGTTTCATAATTTTTTGACTCCATTTGTATTATTGGTAACAGATTTACTCAGAATTGGTCAACAGCACTTTTCTGGGTAAATCTGTGATCTTCAGGGCCTCTTGGGGAGACCACCCAAGGCACATCCGAATGAATTTTTGTATGAGGCTAGTTTAATTTGAAATATGGCCATACAGACTTCACTCACACCAAATTTCATGGATTTATATGGAGCCAATTTTTCTAAATGATTTTCCAAACTTGCCCATTGTCACTTTTAATTATCTCTAGCAGCAGATTTCAATGGAGAATAACTCCTAGGATTTTAACCGGAATGGATTGAAAATTTGCATGAATCTTCTAACTATCATAATCTTTCAAATGAATTTGGTTTGATTCAATTTAAATTAGATTTGAATGATTTCAAGACAAATGGTTCTTGCTTTTACCGAATTTTCTAGATTTGACTCAACTTGGTTTTGTGCAACTTTTGCTTTGATTTCCATCTGTGAGACATGGAAATGTCACCTAAGATGACTTCCGATATCGTCACGCGAGGTTCAAAAAGATATAGAGTCGCCACCATCCATTTTAAGGTGTGAATGGACACCAAAGGGTTCATCTATGCCAAATAGAGCCAAAGTAGCTCTAATACAAGGAAAAATCCAGAAATCAGGTAAGGGGAATTATTTATGAGTGGGGGAAGGTGTTAGGCACCCCCACTCATCCGTCTAAGACCGTTGCCATATGCTTGCTTATGCTAGAAATTGTTTGCTAATAAAAATGAACAAAGAGGTGCTTATAACAAGCACGATGTGTGTGACCATTTCCCATGAGAAGTCCAATGAACTTAGACTCTATTCGTGGATTCATCACTTCTAAAACTTCATGAGTGAATGGAAATCAAAGTAAAAATGAAGAAAAATCAAGCTAAGGCAAATCTAGAGAAATCAGACCAAAAGAGCTTGAAAGCTTCGATTAACCATAACTCACTCAATTTAAATCTAAATCCAATGAAACCAAAGCCATTTGAACACTGTTATATAGTAGAGTATACAGTAAAAAATTCAGCTTAATCCAATTAAAAATGAGAGAGACATCCACATCTGAAATCTGCTGTTATAACTTGGAAAAAGTGTTGAGTAGGCATTTTCAAAATCCTATTCGTGGAGTTTGGCTCAATAAAAATCCATGAAAATTGGTAATGAGGAAGTATGTGGTGCCATCTTTCCAAAGAAAAAAACCTCACACCAAACTCTATCCAAATGTGGCTTGTGTGCTCTCTTAAACAGGCCTAGAAGACCATAGATTAGCTCTGGACTATGCCAGCGAGCATCTCTGAGTCAATCGAGCACCCAAGACACAAATCAAATCAAACTCTGCTGAAACCAGTTGGAAATCAAAATAGACTTCTGAAGGAAAACTTAGGAATTGGAATCACTCAAAATGGATTAAAATTGAGCAAATGGTGCACCATCAAAGCGGCAAGTTCAGCAATCTGGGCTGAACTGACTTACAGACTTTGAACAAATGGTGTCAAAAATTGACTACATAAAAGCAAACGAAAATTTTCAGATATAAACTACACATACTCATCTATCACATGTCTTTGGAATCACTCAAAAATTCATCCGGAGGATGAAGTTATAAGCATTCCAAGACAGGCCACAGATCTACCCTGTTTTGAAGATTTTTGGATAAAAAGCCAAAATTAGTGCATGTGTGCAAGTGGATTCGACCAAAACAACTTAAAATCATGAAAAACAACTCATGAAGTCCTAAAAGTTCATTCTAAGGCCTGGGATCTCAGATTTTCCATATTGAACATGGAAAGTCCAAGATCTAACCTATTTGATGAAGATAGTGAAAAGTGTGTGATAGTGTGGAGACCACATTTTTAGGAGAAGACAAAGATCAAATGCTATAAAGAGCATTGATCATAATGTTTTCTCCAGATTCCAAACACAATCAGCTTAGAAAAACAAGCTCAAAATAATATCAATATGTCATTCAAAATGGGTTCTATGCCTAGAGGATCCATTCCATCTTCCTTTTCCCCAGGCTCTCTCTTCATGTTTTACGGCTAGAGAGGATTCCCAGGTACTTTGAAAGAAGTTTGGGGCTTCAAAGAAACATCCAGGGCCTTACACTATAGAAAGGTAGAAGATGGGAGTTGGAAATGTAAATAGGAAGCAAGAAAACCAAATGGAGCTTTACCTTTAGTAGCTTGGGCCTTGAGTAGACAATCCAGCAGAGTTTCCCTTCTTCTTGTAGAGCTTCTAAGCCTCAAATTGCCAGCCATTTGCAAGAGGAGGACCCCTCTATTTATAGGCAAAGCCAAGGGTAGAAGAGTCCCAAGGGTAGGCCAAAAAAGCCTTCTAGATTGTTCCAATTCAAGTTAAAGCCTTGAATTGATGTAAATCTAGAGTTTTCGGAGGGTAAAACAGGGAGTTCAAGTCCCTGAGAGAGAGGTAATATGCGTAAATAAGGCTCAGAAATCGAGCCATTTCGCAAATCCCTGAAACAGCCAAAACCGCATACACAGTGCGGTTTCCACGTAACCGTCATTACATGTGCGGTTTCTATGCAAATTTTACCAAACCGCACATACAAGGCGGTTCCAATTCAGTTATGCTCACCATGATTGCTGCCGACGTGGCTCAACGGCCTGGTGGCAACGTGGCAGCTCACGCAAGAAGCATGAACATCAACCGTGCTGTGTGTGCGGTTGCAACCGTACATACAGGGCAGTTGAGACCAAATTAACCAAAACCGCACATATATTGCGGTCAACACATTTTTGGTTGGTTTTGAGCCTTAGCTGCACAGGCCAGGCTTATTTACATGTAATATCGTTTAAGTAAATGTCCTCGTATTTTTTAATCTCTATTTACTTAAGATATTACATGTAAATAAGTAAACATCCCCCCATTTGAATCCATTAAAAATACTTCCAGACCCAAATTCCAAGTGAATAAAAAGTCAACTTTCTAGTTTCAGGCTAAATTCCGGTTTTTCAGGTCCAATAAAAAGATTCAACATGTTGATACAAAGGTATTTATCAAGATTAAAAATCTCAAAAAATTCATTTATGCAATAACATTGCTGAAAACCTAATTACCGGGAAAAATTATCTTTAAATCTTGCTTTAAAAAATATTTCATTTTCGGGGTCAAAAGTCAACAAAATTCAATCCGAAAAAGTTTGACTTTGCATAAAGATTGAATTCGGGCCTTTTCCTTTGCGGCTTTGGATTCAAATGGGTTAAGGATCTCAAACCCAATGCTAAGAATTGAAAATTCCAATAAAATATTTCTCCCCTTCAAGACTTATAAAAAATCGTGCAATTTTGGGGTGTCTACACCATCTATTTGTGATATTCCAGAAGTGATATTGACATAAAAGAGGATCTGGAATTCATTTGGATTTCTCATGTGAAGGTATCACACATTTGTTTAATCCTTTTTCAAGGTTTTTAATGATTTTAGCAAGCTTTCTCATTTTTTAGCATAAACAACACTTGGCAACCACCTTGTGTGGGTGAATGGGGGTGCCTAACACCTTCCCCCGTTCATAATCTAATCCCTTGACCCATCTCTGGATTTGATTTTCAAGTAAAGTTATTTTTACTCTAGATTTGTCTTTTTGTTTATTTTGAATCTTTTGGTGTCCATTCACACCCAAAAAATTGAATGGTGGCGACTCTCCCATTTTTACGTTGAGCCCGTGTGTTGACGGAGGGGAATCATCTCGGTGATTTTTCCGTGTCTCACAAGCATGCGACATGATATAAAGGGCATTGGCCCAGTTACTTGACATGTTATGAAGGGCGGTGATCTAGTTCTATGAGATGATGAAAAGGGCATTGGCCCAAGAGTATTTGGGTAAGGCTATGAAGCTGTGAGACATGGAAAAAATCACCAAAGATGATCTCCTCTCCGTCAACACGCGGGCTCGACGTAAAACGTGGGAGTCGCCACCATTCAAGATTTAGATGTGTGAATAGACACCAAAAGATTAAAAAACAAGCAAAAATAGATAAAAGACAAATTCTAGAGTAAAAATAACCCTACTTGAAAATCAAATCCAGAGATGGGTAAGGGGATTAGATTATGAACGGGGGAAGGTGTTAGGCACCCCTATTCACCCACACAAGGTGGTTGCCAAGTGTTGTTCATGCTAAGAAATAAGAAAGCTTGCTAAAAATCATTAAACCTTGAAAAAGGACAAATGTATGATATCTTCACATGAAAATCCAAATGAATTCTAAATCCCCTTTTATGTCAATATCATTTCTGGAATATCACAAAAAGGTGGAAATCAAAGCAAAAGTTGCACGAAACCAAGTTGAATCAAATCCGGGGAATTCGGTAAAAAGCAATGCCATTTGTCTTGAAATCATTCAAATCCAATTTTAAATTAAACCAAATCAAATCCATTTGAAAGATTATGGTAAATAATAGTCTCATGCAAAATTTTAATTAAATCTGATTGAAATTCTAAGAGTTATGCCTCTTTTAAAGTTGCTGCAGGAGATAATTAAAAGTAGCAAGCATGCAAGTTTGGAGAATTACCTAGAAAAATCTGCTCCATAAATATCCACGAAATTTTGTGTGAATGAAGTATGTATGGCCATCTTTCGAATGAAACTAGCCTCATACAAAAACTCATTCGGATGTGCCTTGGGTGACTTCCCAAACAGGCCCCGAGGATCATAGATTAACCCAGAAAAGTGCTGTTGAGCAGTTCTGAGTAAATCTGCTACCCACGACACAATTTAAATCAAAAAATTATGAAACTAACTGGATTTAAAAATAGACTCATAAAGGAGTTCTCAGAAATAAAAATCACTTAAATCGAATTTAAAACAAGCAGATGGCGCCCATTCGAAGTGATAGGTTCAACAGTTTGACCTGAAATGACCTCTCAACTTCGGCAGAATGGTGTCAAAAATCTGCTTCATAGAAATTAATAAAATTTGGTAGGCATAAACTAGATAGCCTCACCTTTTCCATGGTTCTGGAATCACTCCAAAATTCATCCGGATGATAAAGTTATGAGTGTCCGAAGTTAGGGTACAGTTGCTGTCAAGTTAAGCCTTTTTTTTTGGAGAAAAACAATTCAAAACTGTGACAAAGTGTGTGCAATTCGTGCAAGATGAATCCAAATTCTTTAAAAATCATTTAAAGACATTCCAGAATTGATTGAGGCCATTTATTTCAGATTTATCACAACGAATGTAATAAATCCCAAATATGAGCCTATCCCACCATAATCATGCTATGTATGTGCAAGTGTGAAAAATCATTCAAGAACAATATAACAACATAGCATGCATTCATATTCATCAAAATAGGGTTCTAAAGCAACCTAGGTTTTCGTTCCATTGTCATTTCCCTTAGTTCTCTCTCCCCGTTAAACATGGTTCTTCAAGATAATCTTGGGTTACTTTGAATATGAAACGGGCTTCACAGATTCAAAAGGCTTATGCAAAATAAGGTTCTAGCACTAGAATCAATCCCCAGTCTCGTTTCTCCTAGATCCCACATTCATGTTTTACGGCTAGGGGGAGTCTTGAGATACTTTGAGCCAGGGAAGGGTTTTCATACACACATCACGGCCTTATTCTACAGAAAGGTTGAAGAAAAGATCTAGAATCTAGAATGTAAAAACAGAAAATAAAGAAGAGGTTTGAGGCTTACCTGGGGTTCTGGAAGCAATCCGGCAGCGGTTCCCTTCTTCACTTGGAGCTCTTGGATCTCCAACTTATTGGCCATTTGCTTAAGAAGGAGCCTTCTATTTATAGGCAAAGGCTAGGGTTAGGGTTTGCATGATGGTAGACACAAAATAAGGTCTAGAGCCCACCAACCTTAACCCTAAGGCTGTTTCCGAGATTTCCCCTCATTTAATGAGGGACATGATGGTAAAAAGTGAAATCTCTCGGAAAACCCTAATTTTGAGCAAAACTTATGTATCCGGCATATCAGGCTGGATACACAAGGGCCTTAATGTATCCGGCATATGATGTCGGATACACTAAAGTCTGCTTGTATCCGGCATATTCCATCGGGTACGAAGAAAGGTACTTGTATCCGACCTGAGTTGCCGGATACAAGGAAAAACTTCATTTTCTAAAATTTTGTGCTGGCTTCCAAGGAAATAATGATTTTTGATGATAATTAATCATATTTACTGTGCAATTTGGGGTGTCTACAGAAGCTACCCTTTATTGCACATGTGTGAGTGGCATGAGATATGGTTTTTGGTTAAGTGTAACCAAATTGGTGAAATAAAGAATATTGCTCTAATACCATCTGTAATGCCTCGGATTCGGGTTACGTAATAGAACTGTAACTCGTCTTCGAAGGTTAATTTTTTCTTTTTCACACAAGATCGATTTATCAGAGTGAAGGAAAAACATGAATGACACAATAACTAGATAATCAGAGTGTGCTACAATCTCACTGAAATAAAAATTTTAGATATACAACTCTAAACTCACATAATCTGAGCAACTACTCGCAGGTATCGTCTTCTCCCAGAGCAGCTGAAAACAAAACAAAACAAAACAAAACGGAATGAGATACGAATATCCCAGTAAGCAGCACATGCATGTTCAAATACATTTTTCATGGTTATAAAACATTGATCGAATAATACACAGGTAACGATGGCGATAACATGATTAATCCGACTAATCCCTCAATAATATAACAGATAAATATGATATAGCTAATGAAATTCCAATAGGTAAGCCAATCAATTAATGTCGGTATCAGATCACAAATATAACCTTAAGATCACTTATAACCAGGTAACAACACTTCGACGAAATCATAATTTCAAATAACTCAGGATTTCGAAATACTGGAGTGTTTATCATGGGCCACTCCTCACCAATAGAGTATTTTATCATGGGCTACTCTGCACCAAAACAAACCAGCGGATAAAACATCTCGTGCTAAATAAGGTCAAACCCAACATTGCTCAATGTCATGTGGTTGCTTAAATTGGTTAATCAACATGCCAAGGCGACATCCACACCTCCATGTACACAGTTCCGTCCTACTCATGGTTTCGGAACTCTAAAATGACGGCCTACTCAGGGCTTCGTCATCCAATGCCGGCCTACTCCGAGTTTTGACATTGAAAACCCGGCCTAGTCAGGGTTTCGGGTTGCTCTACACCGGTTGTGACAACACTCAAGGCCATGCCATTACACCAATGAAGCAAAAACATTACATTACTAAACTTAGACATGGATCCAGGACAAGTTAAACTAGTAGCTTGAAATCAATTCAACAAGTAACTAAAAGTTAAACCTCAAAACCATGGGTCAATCATGACCAAATCCACTCCATCATGGAGGATCACAAGTTCATGCCTTTCAAGGCAAATAACGTTTTCAAATCAGCTTGTTCAACAAATCATTCATGAAAATAAACCAACATTCCATTTCTGAAAGAATAACTCGCTATAAAACAAAACCCATACAAGTACCAATCAAATCCTATGCAAAACAATATAATTCAAATCATAGTTCACAACTCAAATTTTCAAAGCTGACTAGGATCATGTTCTCAAAGAATTAATCTCTTACAAGTAGTTTGAGATGAGAGTTACCTATATAGAATCGTTGTAATCATTACTAGTGAAATTGGAAACCTAAGATCCTCTTTAAACCCCAAATTGTACTAAATCATCGGACAAGGTGGTCAAATATTTAATATGAACTTTTTAGTATAATTGGACTTTAGATACACCTTGAGAATGATCTTAGAGAAGTGTTACAAGTAGTGGAATCGACATAATCTTGTTCTATAAGGATTTGGGACTAAAAGTCTCTCAAAACTCTATTTTAAAAGAATATGCACCAACTCTTCATTTTATTGAATTTTAATATAATTCCTGTGCAAGCACTCTCTAAATACCTAAATCTTAAGTGTACATGTGTTGGATTTGATTAAAAACAATTTTGAAGTGAAAATCAACTTAAATTGGAAAAATGCGATTTTTCTATCTTGGGCGCTCGAACGGTCGCTCGAGCCTTCTTCAAGCGGCCAAATTTAGCTCTCGGGTTCAGAAAATTCAAGTTGGGCGCTTGAACGGTCGCTTGAGCTGGACTTTAGGCGCCGCTCGGTTTTTGGTGTTAAAATTGGCTGGGCGCTCGAGCGCAACTTCAGGCGCCAGGCCAAAAATCAGGGTTTTCACAAGTGACGAACAGTCGCGATTTTTGGGGGGTTTTCTCTCACTTTCAACTACCAAAACTTAATCCAATGACTCTAAGACTTTGGGAATAGCTTCATAAACATTAGGGAATACTTTTTAAACGATTCTATAACAATTTAACTTACAAATCATGACAAATCATTTGTGTTATCCAAATAACCCCAAAATCCCCAAATATGGAAACCAAACCACCAGATTTCAAATTTACAGCAACTTTAAACTTGAAAATCATCAATGGACTCTCAAGAAATACAATCTAACCATTTACAACTCGATTCTCATAAATCAAACAACAAAACTCCAAAGTCACATGAATCCAATGAAATCATATCTTTCATCTAAACGGCAATTCCTTGTAAACAGCGAGTAAGAAAGGTGCTACTTACTATTAAACGCGTCAATCATAGCTGAAACTTAGCTGAAAACCTTCTCTTTCTCCTTCTCCTTCCTTCTTCTCCTTCGTTTTCTCCTCCCACACGAACAGAAGAAGAATCCCTCGAGTTCTTCTATCAAAACACACACACACCTATAATTTAAACCACCTAAACCCATTAAAATAAACCAAACCCACCCCCCCCCCCCCCCCCCCCCCCCCCCCCCCCCCCCCCCAAACCAACTAAACCAACCCACTATTTCATTTCAACCAATAAACCATTAAACTACTAAATCAAATCAAACCCAACTAAATCACTAAATCAATTAATCCCTTAAACCATTAAACCACTCAAACCGATTAACTAAACCATACCCAATTGTACCGAACCAATTGACCATTGCCCAAATCAATTTAATCTGTACACTTAAGTTGAACAAACCCGAACCAAACCCAACCAATTAAGTCTTTTATACATCTGATTTAATTAACATCATTAAATTCTTTAATCTTACTTTTAATCCTTTAAATCTCCATTTAATCTTAATTACAATTTTTAGAAATTAGGGGGCTTACATCCTTTAACCCTTTATTTACCCTTAATTAAAATATTCACTCTTAATTAAAATTTCCTAAAATCCAAGATCTTACATTCTTCAAGGGGAATCGGTGTTGGATGCCTAACACATCACATAGAATCAGTGGAGTTAGATGTGGTCGTGGGTACTATATAATAAACTGGCTAGATAAATAATTAATGAGATAGGTACTGGATTAATATTTATTGATTGCTTGACATGTTCATGTAAGTATGGAATCACGTCACTTTGATTGATATTGAATTGTTGATGATTTAGCTATTGTTTTTAACTATTCACATCTCATGGTTTATTTCAGGTGATATTAGCATAAACTGTGTTTTCAAGAGCATGCATATGTTACTTATTGGGACTTGCGTCTCATAAGTTGTTTTATCGATTTTGTTTTCAGAGTCGTCAACTTCAGGTGTGAAGGACTGGATTGAGGAGAAAAGAAAAGAGAAGGCACCTGGGTATAAAGAGGAGGGTTACTATCGTCCCACCTAGGGTCTTTCATTTCTTATGTATGGTTTAGTTTCATTTTGGACTTGTAGCATTTTGTAAATGAGAGGTGAGGTTAGATGCCCCATTTTGTATTAGTCATGCAATATATAATTGACTTATTGTCCACCACGAGACTTTTGTTACCTTTATACACATTCTTAATATGCACATGTATAACTTATTCCACCACTACTACTTCGACAAGAAAGCTTTTAATTTATCCAAATTCTATTAGCTGTCAAGGTCTACATGTAAGGACTAGGAATAGATTAGTGCCTTGGATGGACAGATCTGGTTCCGGGTTGTTACAACGTAATTATATTTCCTAAGATCTATCTAGGGATGGCAACAATTTGGTTTTTGTTTGGTTTGATTTACAAAGAAAACCGTAACCATTACGGTTTACTAATTTTAAAACCGACCCTAATAGGTTTGGTTCGATTCGGTTTGTTGGTTTTAACCGAACCGTTGCCATCCCTAGATTTATCTCTTGAACTAATAGGATAAAGAGGTTTTTGATGAAAATAATATAAAATAAATAATTAGATAAAATTCTAAAAAAGGGTAACAATTATTATTATTATTATTACTATGAATAAAAAATCATATAATTTAAGATAAGAACGAAATTAAAAAAAAAAACCATCATACATTAAGTAAGCATATATTATTAGGATACGAAAATTTTGGACGTCTTCAAATATTATTGTCTAATTTTGCATTTTGTAAATAAAAAAAACAAGAAATTGTTTTTGAGGATTCATTTAAATTGTGACTCTAATAGGGAGAAAACGTTATGTTTCTTGATAAATCCAAACATTAGTTAGATAAAGATTAATTCTCTTTCTCAAATATTATAGGAATCTAAAACGGATAAAGATTTTTCTAATGGAACAAAACTAAAATAAAAGATAGAATTCTAAAAAGGTTCAATAATGGATAATCGCAAAGAAAATAATTTTTTTTTCTTTTTCTTCAACATAGAAAAGCATTTGAAGAAAAAAAATGGTTTGACAAAAAGAAAATAATTTATTTGTCTATTCATTCTTGTAATTTGGATGCCAAATAATTAGAGATAAGGATTGATACTCTTTTTCAAATAATGTAAGACTCTAAAAAGGATAAAGATTTTTATGAAAAATTTTTCTTTTTGTTAAGGATACGTTATTGTTAAACTGAGACTCTAAAATAAATAAAGATGGGAAAGGTACTTTGAAAATAAAGAATATAATAAAGGGCGTTTTGGTATACAAAAATTAAAAACACTTTAGGCTCCGATTGGTTCGATGAATTAGAATTGAAATTAAGAATTCTATTCGAATTCCAATTCATTAAGAATTGGAATTAGATAGAATTCAAATTCTTGTGATTGGATGACAATAGAATTGAATTTTGGAATTAGAATTCCATAGAGAATTGATTTAAATTCCAATTCCATTGATTGGATGAATTTATGAAATTCAATTACAATTCCTTAGTTAATTGGATTATTAATGTTTATATCATTCCCATATTAATAACAACACAAGTGGAGTAGATGCATGTTTTGAGATGGGAAGTACTTCTTTGCATCCCTGTTTTGCTGCAACAAGTGCTACCTACACTGGATCATTATTCAAAGCAAGCCCAGCCTTAAATTATATTTCTATTTAAAAAAAATTATGTTTTTATTTGTAAATCTAAATACTGGATTTATTAATTTAGAGAAGGTTTAGTGTATAGAGAACAATCAAACTCAAAGGATTGATGCATGTGTGAGCGTACATCAATCCTGATCTTGCTAATGGGGAAAGCATGGGATGGAAGGCTGTGCGAAGAGAGAGAGAGAGTGGGGAGAGAGAGATTGCTGGAGACAAAAGCTTGCTAATGGGGAAAGCATGGGATGGAAGGCTGTGGGAAGAGAGAGAGAGAGTGGGGAGAGAGAGATTGCTGGAGAGTTTGTCGAAAAAAGGTACCTATTTAGAAGAAAACGGAAGAGAGAGAGAGTGGGAGGAGAGAGAGAGAGAGAAAGCAGTGGCTATTTACATAGAAGACCGGAGGGTTTGCCAGAAAAGAAAGTAAAAAAAAGGGTACCTATTTGGAAGAAAACGGAAGAGAGAGAGTGGGGGAGAGAGAAAGAAGGGGTGTTGTTTCATGATTTACGACAAAGATGACCAGGAGGTTGTCGGAAAAGAAAGGAAAAAAAACCTGTTTAGAAGTTAACGAGAGAGAGAGAGAGAGAGAGAGAGAGAGAGAGAGAGAGAGAGAGAGAGAGAGAGAGAGAGAGAGAGAGAGAGAGAGAGAGGTTGTTTCAGGTTTAGAACCTATTTTGAAGAAAGCGGGCTTTGTCAATGGGTTTCTATCGAGTTCCTATATATCGAGTGTTAATTCTTATCACGAATCCTAAATTCTCTCCTCTTTCGTAGGGAATTAGGTAAACTAAAAAATAGCTTATAAAGTAATTCCACGGAATTGGGTAACAATTTTAATTCCAATTCTCTAATGTGCTTCCAAACAAAAGATTTGGAATTTAAGTTCACAATTCCAATTATGTACTGAATTCTCGCCCCAATTCTTGCAACCAATCGGGGCCTTAATGTAGTGTGAGACATGGAAAATCAATTTAATGACTTCCTAATCATTATACGGGATCATTTAAATCAAGGAGTCGCTACCATTCTGTTTAGGTGTGAATGGACACCAAAATATCAAATCAAATAAAAAGACAAAACTAGAGTAAAAATAACTCTATTTTAAAATACAAAAACAAACAACCAGAGATGGGTAAGGGGATTAGGTTATGAACAGGGGAAGGTGTTAGGAACCCCTATTAGTGGAGAGATAGAACCCCAATCAACCCATATTGATGAAAATAACATCAAAAGGGAGAGTTTAGACCATATGATCCTCTCTCCAAGATTAAAACAACTTTAAAATCACATCATGAAACCCTATAGGTTACTTTCAGGCTTTTGGTTTCAGATATACCATATAGATCATGGTAGATCCAGAATCCTAGCCAAATATTACCAAAATCAAGAAAATAGTGATATAAGTGCATTATGTGTGCAAAACCAAAACTGTAGGAGGAAGTGGGGATCTCATGCAATAAACAACATGGATCCATAGGATTCCTCCAGATTCAGAATAAAACTTTTAAAACATGAACAGAATAGTAAAAGAAATCACATATCACAGATTACAGCACATATGGGTCTATCCTACGAATCCACCTGTTCTCTTTTCCCATAGCTATCTTTTCATGTTTTACGCACTAGAGAGGAGTCTTGAGGTACTTGGAGATAGGTTTGGAGATACAAACACAATCAAATGGCCTTATTCTACAAAAAAAAGAAAAAAGAAAAGAACAAACTATAGGGTTCTATTCTAAGGATCCACCTGTTCTCTTTTCCCCTAGCTCTCTTTTCATATTTTACGGCTAGAGAGGAGTCTTGAGGTAATTGGAGATAGGTTTGGGAATACAAACAAGAAGTAGGCCTTATTCTAAAAAAAAGAAAAAAGAACAGATTATAAGGTTCTATTCTAAGAATCCACCTGTTCCCTTTTCCCCTAGCTCTCTCTTCACGTTTTACGGCTAGAGAGGAGTCTTGAGGTACTTGGAGATAGGTTTGGGGATACAAATATAAACTAGGGCTTATTCTACAGAAATGGAGAAGATTAGACTATCTCTAGAATTTAAAAAAAAAATAAAAGAGAAAAGGGACTTACCTGGATTGAGAAAGCAGAGAAGCAGAGGTTCCCTTCTTCACTTAGAGCTCTTCAGGCTTCAGATTCTTGTCCATTTGCTTGATGAGAGGCCCTCTATTTATAGGCAAACCTAGGGGTATGGTTGTCCCAGGGTTTGGCAAGATAGGATTCCAGAATCTTCCAAATTGAGTTAAAAAAGGATTTAATGTAAATCCCTTAAACCACCGAATAAACAAGAGGATTCGAATCTCACAGAGAGATTTGTGTGCAGATAAGGCTCAAAATCGAAAAAAAGACATATTCGCTCAAAAAACCCAAAACCGCATATATAATGCGGTCGTGCCTTAACCGCATTTTTAGTGCGGTCACGGCATGACCGCAGATATACTGCGGTCACGACCAGACCGCAAATAAAATGCGGTCAGTGCAGTTTTGACCAGATTTTACACTTTTTGACCACTTTCAAATCTCAATTTAATATTTTTCTTTGTTTTCTCATTTGTAGTGCAATTTGGGGTGTCTACAGGTAGTTCGTGTTTTTAATAGTAGTATGGATATAAAGATACGATGAATTATTATACAAAATTTTAAAAAAAAAATAAAGGGATAATTATAGTTTAGCCCCTTAGGGTTCAGACAATCCCACTTTCCCTCTTGAGGCTCTTGAAAGACCAGTATACCACCAAGTGGTTTGCTCTGTATAACAATTTCCCCCTTCTAGGGGGTTTGACCGACGAGGTAGCAAAAGAAAAAACATATGTTAATAATTTTGCCCCTACTACTTTAATATTCAACCATATTAGTTAAATCTATTTCCCCCTTCTATAGGTTTGTATGTGATACATTAGGGGCAAAGTTGTCAATATATACTTTTTTCTTGCCACCTCATCAGTCAAACTCCTAAAAGGGGAAAACTGTTGCATATAGTAAACCTTAAGGCGGTAAAACTTAAAGGGGGAAAGTGGGATTGTTTGCAACTTCAAAAGAGTAAACTGCATGTAAGCACCTCATTTTTGCACCTCTCAGAAGTGCCAAAAATGAAAACCCTAATGGATGGGTCAAACCCTAGGGAGTAGAAATTAACTTTCTAATCAAGCATGAAGTGGCTGCCATACCCTATCCCAATGGATATGAAATTTCGACACTGTTTCAACGCAACTGAGTTTGCCAGAATTGGAATCCAAATGAAGAAGATATGAACAAAACAACCGTAAGGTCAAAACTGTAAATAAATGCAGAAATTCAATTCATGTGGCAAGTGTGTTAGCACATTCACCAAATGAAGGACAAAAGGACAAAAAAGCAAAATATCTTGGATATTTTGAATATAATAATAATATTTCCTAAAAAATATCTCAATATTTTAATAATAAAATCGGGTAAGCATTCATTCATCAAATCACATTTATGGCTAGTCAAGTCACATCAAATCAAACAGCCAGGAGAGAGAGCGTCGTGTCCGTCTAGTATATACGGACATGTACAAACCGTATATACTATATGAACAAGATCTTATCCAGAATCTTATCCAAAATCTCAAATTCGTATACACTATATGGATGGAGCAAAAATAAGCTAAAAATGGTTTGCTCAGACTACTTATATGGAGAAGAAAGATTTTGTGAAGATCTTATCCTTTGCGCGAATCTTCTACGTGGCAGATTTGCAATAATCACAGACAAGACGTCTTGTTCGTATATAGTGTACGGACAGGATGGTTTTCTATAAATACGGCTCTGCACCTCCTTGCAGGCGGTTGGCTTGCCTTAATTGTTTTCTAACCTTTCTCCCACATCCAAAACTTCCCTCTACTCCCTCTCTTTCACTCCCAAGACCTCCAACCCATTCTAAACACTCTTAAACCTCCTTCCTACCTTTTCTTCATCGTCTCAACCAAAGAAGGAACTCAAGAAGGTGCTTTGAAGCTCAAAGGAAGTGCTCCAAGTGCTGTCCACTCTTCAAGGGGTTTCCCACACATCTCCAAGAAGACCAGATACCCCAAGGTAAGCTCCCTTGGTACATTGTATTTAACATATGTGAGATTTATGGGAAATGGAGCATGTTAGGTGTTACATGATACTTACATGCTATGTTATGGCTCTCCTCTCTGTCCCTCTTTCTTCTCTTCATTTCCTTTGCCTTTTGATCATGTGAATGAGCTCCCATGGTGAGTGGAGGTGCCTAAGTTCAATAAGAGAGGGAGGGTCCATGTCAACACCACCAAAAGTCACTTTCAAGGTCTCTTTTTCTTTGTTATTGTTGTTTTATTTCATTTGATGAAAGGAGAGCATGTTCTCCTCTTTATATCTCATGTATCCCTTAAATCCCCCTATCCCTTTCTATTGTGTGTTTTTTCAACTCTCTAGAAGCCATTATGTGTCATTGTTGCATGTTATGGGATGCATGCATGAGTTTGTACATGTGAGTATCATATTTACCAATGCTCTTCATCATTTTTAGTTACTATTCAAGTTTGTTTTTATACACATGTAGTGAACACATTCCATTTTGCACATGCATCGAGCACTAGAGAAGTATGCTTAGGACTTTGCCATCTTAAGTTCTATTTTATTAACATGAACACTGACATCTGAAACACACACACACGTGCACAAGCTTGCTGTTTTCTTGGCATATTTGTATGCTCCGTTGTACTTTTCTGTGAATATTTGATTGCTTGAATATATGTATGGATGTATGGTTTGGCCGAAAGACCAAGGCATAGGCCTTTCGGGCCTCTCTCCTCCTCTCGCTCATGAGAGGAGTGTGCCCCCTTTACCTATAAAGGGAGTCCTTGCATCCCTTTAAAAAGGGTGTGAGTTTTAACTCACCACAGTGAGGGAGAGGCCCCAAGTCTTCTCCCTCCTTCCTCCTTGGTTCAAGTATTCAAAATAAGATTATTTGTGCTAAAATTACACTTGGGAAGCCACTGTGGGTCAACATAGTGACCCATAAATGATGTGAGACACACATGAGAGAGGGACCCCTGCTCCCCCCTTGAAAAATTGTTGTTTTATTGTTTTCGGGTCTGGCCTAATCCGTAGATCCGTATGTGTCATACGAATCAGGCCAATCGGTATGACATATATGGACAGCACACAAAAATGTAGAAACCTGACTTTTCAGGGTTAATGGGATTGAAATTTATCTAATTTAATCAACCTTAATCCAATTTGGTCTCTAAGTAATCAGAGACCTTCCCTTGGGATTTGGGCCCATCCAAGGCCCAATAAGGCCTCCTTGTGTGCCTTCTAATGGGGCTCACACCCGTCTTGGTCATACCTAGGTGCACCCCATGATGGATCTCAAGCAGCTTGGATAAGTCCATGGGCCTCCTCCAAGCCCAATGGACCCTCTCTAAAAATCAAAACCAACTAAATAAAGTTGCATGCTCAAATTACATCCAAACCAAATAAAGCCAAATCCGAAATGGGGTTATCCAACAGGACTTGGGCTTGCCCTAAGCTCAAATTGGCATATCCATGGGCCTTCCAACAGGGCTCACATACCAAACCCTGATCACCTTGAAAATAATAAGATAAAATCAAATAAAGAGTGGGACCCACACCATTCAAATGGTCCCCACGCAGACTTAAATTGAATAAAAGCATATTTGATTAGGATTGGGTGAATGAACCAAGTTGACTCTGTAAAATTAACCAGGAAGACCCATGGGACCTATCACCTGACAGGGTGAACCGGAGTGTCTATGGACTTCTTTCGGACCGTAACTGAGAACTTACCCTGAATCTCAAGCCACAGACCACCTAATAGACAAACATAGGAACCCAGGTGTCTGCCTACACCCCATCAGGCAGTGGCGACTCCAAATCCCGATTTTCTCAAAAGAGAGGCATGCACCCATGTGCACCTCGAGTCAGAAGTGAGACCCGCATATCGACGTGCGCACACTGTAATTATCTCAAAAATTAAAAAAAAATTCCATTGAAATATGAGAGACAGAGCTTTAAGGATGGACTTGAGCCCAGAGAGTACATGGTCATAAAAGAGTTCTGTCATATATATATTAATATCCAAGCCAAACTAATTAAAGGTTGTCCCTGATTGTTTACATAACAATGGACCCTATGGATAAACAATGTGAACAATATTTCAACTAACTGAATCGAGGTAAATGAGTGCGCAAAATCAAAACGCAAGAGCAATAGTAATCAATATTACAAAGTCAAACCTCTGCAACTTACAAGGGTGAGATAAAATTTATTTAGGGTACGTTTGGATCGCAGGAATTGAAGGGTGAGAATTGGAATTGGGATATAACAATTGAAATTCTAGCGTTTGGTTGACCAATTCTCACAAGAATTGGGATTCACATGTGAAAATTTTGTAGCTGAATTCACGCGAAACACGAGAATTGTGAATCAGATGGGGGAGGTGTTTTTTCTAATTCTCACGTGATTTAAACTCAAACTGGTCGTCCTTCTAGGTTTGCTTTCTCTCTCTCTCTCTCTGTTAGATCGATATCTCTTCGTCCAACGTGCGATCATTGCAATGACTGGTGACTAAAAGCTCTTTGGCCGACGAATGAAGCTCTTTGATCGTCGACGGCTGTTTTCCGACCATGTGATCATATTTCCCGCCCCTATGCACAATAGCTCTCAACTGTTGGTTTCTTATGTTTGGCTTCTTCCAATCTACAGGTTCAACTTCTCCCTCACTTTCCGGCAACTGCAATCTTTTCCGAACAGCAATTGGACGGAATCCACCGTGTGGCATTTGTAGAAAGGCCAAAAAAGGAAAAGAAAAAAGAAATAGAGAGAGAGAGAGAGGGAGGGAGGGAGGGAGGGAGGGAGGGAGGGAGGGAGGCGGGGGGTGAAGGGGTACCTATCATTCTCTTCTCCTATCTTTCCCTTTCTCCATTTGTTAGCAGGTTTATCTGACGCCGGTAGCATGAGAGGCGTCATTCTTCGTTCTGTAACTTCTCTACTGAACAAAAAGGATGCAAGGAGACACGAGTAGCGTTGGAAACGGGTCGGGTTCGGGCGAGTCATAATCGGGTTGGGTCGGATTAGTGGCGGGTTGGAAAATTCCCAAACCAAACCCAACCCGCCCCTAATCGGGTTCAACCCGCCAACCCGATTATTTTTTAATTTTTTTTACGAAAACCAGTTTTACTTCTATTGTTTTACATCTTCGGACAAAAATATTGTAGATGATGCAGCAAGCACATGGAGAATCAATCATGTTCCAAACTTCCAATCGGTCAACATGAAACCTAAATCTCAGATGCTGCAGAAATTCTCGTTGTTTCCTGAAGAACACAACAAATTCCAGGCTTCGGTCCCTGTTTACAAATCATTAAATCAAACGAATTTATGGTCCATGAGAGATGAAAATAAAAAAAAAAATTCAAACAAATAGCAGGTCCGTTATATACAACTATTCCAAAATTCTTCAATAATTGGAAGCTTGCTCAAATCAACCCGCTACCAGACCTTAAAAGTAGCCAGCTCAATTAACTAAAAAGACTACAAAAAAAAGATCACTTGCATTTTAGAAACCTTCAATTCAAAATTGACCAAGAGTGCTCACTGCTCACTGTGTTCTCCTCTATCAAAAGAGGAAAAACGAACATAAAAAAAAAATCGACCAAGAGTGCTCACCGCAAGAGAGAACTCTTTCATCATGAACTTGGGTCGCTGCCACTGGAGCTGAATGGAAGAGGAAGAAGAGGGCAACTGGCGAGACCGCGACTGCGAGAGGTGAAGCCAAAGTCACAAAACGAAATAGACGAAGCCCCAAAGCAAAAGAAAAGTTAGAAAACCCTAGAGATTAGCTTAAATGTTTGATTGGGTAACCCATCGGGTGGACGGGTTGACCCGATTACGGGCGGGTTGGGAAAATCCCAACCCAATTAATAAACGGGTCAACCAAACCCGTTTATAATCGGGTTGACCCGTCAGTTCAGTTCACTTTTTGCCGGTTCTAGACATGAGCCCCTTCTTTTTGTTTAGGTGGGATGGGGCACGTGTCCTCCATCCTTACCTTTTTAATAAAAACTTCAAATAAAAAAAACTGAAACAAAACAAACAAAAATAAGATTTGTTGAAGGAATTAAAATCAAATTTTAAGTAAATTTCGTATCTCAACTAAACACCAAAATCTTAATATCTATAAATTTAAATTCTTTAGATTTTCATGTATATTAGAATTCTCACGAACGTTTGAATTCCTACGATCCAAACGTACCCTTAGAGAAATCTTTGAAGACCGAATAATATTTGCAGTATTATTTTGGACTTCCATATAATTTAACAAGAAAAAGAAAAATTAAGGTGATAAAACAAAAGGAATTCCTATTGTAGTGTCGATCTCTAAAAACATAAATGATTGATTTGCGAGTATGAAATTGTTCCGTGTTACGTATTAATTTTCTGCGTAAGTTAAAATCAAACTAAATTTTATTAAACCAAACCAAATCGAAGTTGAAGCCAAATTATTGAACCAATATATACCCAAACTGAAAATAATCCGTTTAATTGTAAATGAAACAAGAAATTTTCATAACATAATATAATATAATATAATATAATATGATGTAATATTTGAACACAATGGCCTAAAAAGGAACACCTGCTCATGTAAAGGCTTCTCCCCATTGACTCCCTCTCAACTAATATGGGAATTTGTCTTGGTTTATTTTAATTCAATTTTCAATTAACAACGTATTAGCTTTAATTCGGGTTGTTTTTGTTTATAGATACTATAGGAAGAGAAATTTTTTATTAAAAAATGCCACATGATAAAATCTCATAAAAAAATAGGTGGACCCCATTTAGAAGTAAATTCTTTAAATTAAATAAATATAATTTTCCATCTATGAAAAGCTATATAAGTTTTTTGGTAAATGATGATAATTAGGATAGTACTTACTTCATTCTATGCACATAAGAAACAAATGAGATCTATAGACGAAGCGAAGCCCCACTAGTTGGAAGACTCAAAATCCATTTATCTCGGTATATCTGATAATTATTTTAGGAGTGTTAGGTAAGAGAGCTGGTTGTGACTTAGGAAAATCCAGACACCTCGGGTGACCCCCTTGTGGGATGAGAACTTCCACTTTATTACCCAGAATTGCAACTTGCTTTGGCCGGCAGCTACTAATAGAAACCTAGGATCATTATTTTAGGAATGCTGGGTAAGAGATTTGGTTGCAACTTGTGAAAATTGTGCCATATTTTTTCCATGAGATGTTTCCATGCAGAGCATTTCACGATCAATGTTTTCTCATTTTTACAAATGTTTCAAGTAAGGCCCACATGAAAAACACTAACCGAGAGAAGCTCCACACGACAGCATCTCAATGCCAAAGCATGGCATAATTCAAGGTAACATTTCGTCCCATCGTTGAGAGCAGATTTTGTCAAACATCCTAGTTTGGTTCGATTCATCTAATTATTATTCCTAGACCTAACAATTAGGACCTATGTGGGTCCTCTTTCATGTTATGCCCACCTTTTCTCCTTGTCCTTTTTGTGACTTATTTAAGTTTGTATCTATTTTCATTTAAGCCTGTGATGTGTGTCTGATTGGGGTAGGCTTTATTGGGAAGCCCATAATCTCAATTTGGTCTTTTTTGTGAAGTCCATGCCAATTTTAGGGTTTGGATCAGAACAAAGGTCATTTAGTTTATTAAATATTTGGCTTTTATTTTAATCGCTTAATTTTGATTTGAACTGTACTTAGAGTTTTTTAATTGTCATTTTTACTTGCTGCACCGTGCCTACTTAAAGGCGCGACTTTTCTATATCCACATATGCATCATTAATATGGGAAATGTAGATTGTGGGAATGATAAACCATCTTAAAGGGGTTAATATGGGAAGAAAACGGGGAAAAAAAGTTTATTCTGAACAACCTGCAAAACAGTTTTTAATCCACTGTCCATGCTCATTCTTTCTACTTTGCAAGTCTTTTTTTTTTTTTTTTGGTAATGTTTCTACTTTGCAAGTCGCATGGAAAAATGATACAATCTAAACATGATGTCTACCCTGGCACCTGACATCTATGACATCCTACTGCTTGAACAATGAAAAAAAAGGGAAAATTATGGAAAAGGGTCACTTTTCGTCCATAATTGTAAAAACATGTCACTAAGATCCTAAATTACAAAAACATGCCACTTTTCGTGGATATTTAAAAAAATGTCTGTTGAAATTAAATTATAGGATCATTTTTCAAAAATAATTAAATTTGAGGATATTTTCTTGGAACACAAGCTCATCTTACATGGGACACAAGCGTATATTCTACGTGGGACACGAGCGCAACATACGTGGAGTCCAGCGTGGTGTGTTTATAATAAAATGACACTATTTTTTAATTATTTTTTTAGAAATGACCTTTCAAGTCAATTAGGGATGGAAAAATGGGATGTTTTTATAATTATGGACGAAAAGTGAACCTTTTCTATAATTTTCCCAAAAAAAATGTCAATTGTTGCAATAAAGCAATTGTCATGCTCCATTTAAAATCTAGAATTTAACCACATGATATCTACAACTATTGAAGCAATTGAAAATAACCATTTGATTATCATGAATCTAAAGAAGACTGACTGGGACGTTTCACTCTTTCAACCCTCTAAATAAAATGAAAGACTGATGTCATTAGTGGTTTAGTTCCTTGATTTCGAGATTTTGCTTTGAAAAATATACCCTTTTTATTCATGGAAGCAATTAAAATTATGCAATATCTAGCACTTCACAAAATCACAGTGTTGTATGATAGTTGGGAAAAATACAAAACATACAGCTCTATAGCTTGTTTCTTGGGAAAACACTGTAACGCCCCGGATCCGAGTCACATGATGACCCGTAACTCGTATCCAGAGGTTATTAAAATTAACAGGATCAAACTACCAGAGTAAAGAAAACATGAAACTAAATACTTTTATGCAATAGAGTGCGCTAAACAAATCCCAACATGAAAACTCACATGACCAAATTTTCACTACCCGCAATTATCGGCTCTCCATACGTATCTGAAAAACAACAGAAATAAAAGAGTGAGATACGAATATCTCAGCAAGTAGCACATGCATGCAAGAATACACATCTTCAAATTTAAAAATTCTATGATCGAATAATCCGACGGGAAAACAAGGAACAACCGGTGAAGTCTGCGTACTCTGCTGACAGTAATTGTTGACCCAAGAGTATAGGAAACCATTTAACTATAAGCAATTAACATCGAAAATCTCTTGGTCAACAAAACCCAGATCAGTTTCAGAGAACATTAATAATATAGTCCATGCCTCAATCAGACAATTTCCACTAAGTGTCCCAAGGTATTCTAACTGATAAGTAAACGACAAAACCACGTGGTCAATGTCATACAAATATTTAATTGGGTAATCAACATGCCAGAGCGACATCCACACCTCCATGTACACAGTTCCGGCCTACTCAGGGTTTCGGATACTCTGAAATGATGGCCTACTCAGGGTTTCGTCATCCAATGCCGGCCTACTCAGGGTTTCGGCATTGACAACCAGGCCTACTCAGGGTTTCTGGCTGCTCTACACCAGTCGTGGCAACACTCCATGGCCATGCCATTACACCAATAAAATAAAAGCATCACAATACTAAGCTTAAACATCTGGATCTGTAGACACCCCAAATTGCACAAGCAATCATAAAAAATCATTATCTCCTGGAAAGCCAGCACAGAATTTGAAGAAAATAATTTTTTGCCTGTATCCGGATGCTCAATCCGGATACAAGTGCTCCTCCCCGTATCCGGATACTCATACCGGATACGTGTGGGCCTTAGCGTATCCGGTACCATGTACCAGATACCTTAAAGCCCTTTGTTATCCGGTCTGATGTACCGGATACCTTAAGTTTGCTCAAAATTAGGGTTTTCCGAGAGCTTTTCACTTTTACCATCATGTCCCTCATTAAATGAGGGGAAATCGCGGAAATGACCTTAGGGTTTAGGTTGGAGTGGTTCTAGACATTAATTTGTGTCTACCAATGACCTTAGCCCTTGCCTATAAATAGGAGCCTCCTCCTTGAGCAAATGGCACACAACTCTTGTTTTGAATTCTCGCAAAGAAGAACTCCAAGAGAAGAAGGAAACCGCTGTGGAATCGCCTCCAGAACTCAGGTAAGCCTCAACTTTTCTTTTTATTTTCTGTCTTTACATTCCTAGATCTAGATCTCTTCTTCTACCTTTCTGTAGTGTAAAGCCTTGTTTGTATGTGTGGAAATCCTTCCCCGGCTCAAAGTATCTCAAGACTCCCCTAGCCGTAAAACGTGAAGGCGGATCTAGGAGAAACGAGACTGGGGATTGACCTTAGTGCTAGAACCTATGTAGCATAAGGATTTTTTGATTGATTGTAAACCGTTCCATATTCAAAGTACCCTTGATTATCTTAAAGAGAACAGAGGGAAACGATAATGGAACGGAACCCTAGGCTATGCTAGAACCTATTTTGTTGAATCTATATACATGTGTATGGATCTTACTTGGTTGTTTTCACTTTTGCACACATATCACTATTTTGGCGGGATATGCTCATATTTGGGGTTTATTGCATTTATTGTGATAAAACTCAAATAAATGACCTCAATCAAATTCTGGAGTATTTTAAAATGCTTTTTAAAGGTTTTGGATTCATCTCACACGAATCACACACTTTTTGTCAATTTTCGGATTTGATTTTCTTCAAAAGTGGCTTAGCTTGACAGCACCTGTACCCTTACTTCGGACGCCCATAACTTCATCATCCGGATGAATTTTGGGGTGATTCCAGAACCATGGGAAAGGTGAGGCTGTCTAGTTTATGTCCACCAAATTTTATGAATTTCTATCTAGCTGATTTTTGACACTTCTCTGTCGAAGTTAAGTGGACAGTTCAGGTCCAAGTACAGAACTTGTCACTTCGACGGACCGCCATGTGTTCGTTTTAAGTCCGATTCGAGTGATTTTTGTTTCTGAGTACTCCTTTATGAGTCTATTTTCAAATCCAGTTGGTTTCATAATTTTTTGATTCCATTTGAATTATTGGTAGCCGATTTACTCAGAACTGCTCATTTGTATTTTTCTGGGTAAATCTGTGATCTTCGGGGCCTGTTCGGGAGACCACCCAAGGCAGATCCGAAGGGATTTTTGTATGAGGCTAGTTTCTCTGGAAAGATGGCCATACAGACTTCAATCACACCAAATTTCACGGATTTCTATGTAGTGGATTTTTCTAGACAATTTTCCAAAGTTGCCCACTTACCACTTTTAAAAATCCCCAACAGCAACTTCAAAGGAGTATAACTCCTAGGATTTTTATCGGATTAACTTGAGATTTTGCATGAGCTCCTTATTTATCATAATCTTTCAACTAGAGTTGGTTTGAATCAATTTGAAATTGGATTTGAATGATTTCAAGACAAAGGACCTTACTTTTTACCAAAATTCCCGGATTTGCCTCAACTTGGTTTTGGCCACTTTTACTTGGATTTCCATCTTTTGAAATACTCCAGAAGTGATATTGACATAAGAGAGGATCTAAAATCCATTTAGATCTTCATTTGAAAATATCATACATTGTTCCTTTTTCAAGGCTTTTTCATGATTTTTAGCAAGCTTTCTTACTTTGTTTTTAGCATGAGCATACACTTGGCAACCACTTCGTGTGGATGAATGGGGGTGCCTAACACCTTCCCCCATTCATAATCTAATCCCCTTACCCATCTCTGGATTTGATTTTCAAGTAGGGTTATTTTTACCCTAGAATTGGCATTTTTGCACTTTTTGATGATTTTTAAATATTTTGGTGTCCATTCTCACCCCAAAATCATGAATGGTGGCGACTCTCCCACTTTTGCGTTGAGCCCGTGTGTTGACGGAGGGACGATCACTCCGGTGATTTTTTCCCATGTCTCACAGGATCCAGGACAAGCTAGACCAAAACAGTAAACATCGTATAATCTCAATTTCGATATCAAAACAATACCATTCATTTCACATCATATAAGAACTCATCACAATCTATCACCTGTCCCTCTGGACCAAGCAGTACCTCAAGTACATTCAGTATTTTCTCATTTCTGTAACACAAGTCATATGAAAGTAAAACCCAATCCATTCATACCAAAGAAAACCTTTCAATACGTATAAAGTTTCCAACAAGTGAAACCAGAAATACAAGAACTTCTCAATCAAAACAGTGTATAGAACAAGGAAAAGCAACTGGTAACTCTTACTAGTTTGGTGTCCGGCACAATACTCATAAGTAACCTAAACTCAACTTAAAACTCATAAGATGTTCACAAATTTTTCCTCTATTAATTTCATAGGCAAAATGGTTTCCCAGGTTCCTAACCAAGTGAATAGTGAAGTGGTTTAACCCCTAAATAATGCAAATACTCTTAGTCAAATCAGAAATTCCATTTCGATAAGCAAAATAGGTCTGCCGCTCACCTACCGAGGTGGGCGCGAGGTGAGCGCCGGTCGGCGGTGAAGAAAATGGGTAAAATCGACCTGCCGCTCACCCGACGCTCGGTGAGCGCGAGATGGGCGTGAGGTGGGCGCGAGATTCGCGCGAGATGGGCGCCTCGTTTTCGACTTCGCGCGAGATGAGCGTGAGGTGGGCGCGAGCTCGGCGGTAGGTCGTTATTAACGGGGCGCCTACCTCTGAGGTGAGCGCCGGTGAGCGCGAGGTGAGCGGATACCCCCTGTGGTTTTCATTTCTCTGTTATTTTGAGATCTACATGACTGGCCGGTTTGTGAAGGTCTGTAACTACTCCAGTACACTCCTAATACTCCCAGAAGACTTCCCAACCATATTTGGAATTAATCTAAACACTTTCATTTTCAATTATAAATTCAATCCAGAGACTCTGTTCATGTAACTTTCCGAAAACCAAAAAAACCCAGAAAACTCACACAATCACTTTATATATAACCCATGCATCAGAATAATCTCGAGAGAAACAGAAAAACACAAATCACAGTTGTAAATCAGTGCTACTCACCTTACTAAGACTTTCTTCAAGCTTCCAGCCATCCTGGAGATTTTTGACTTCGAGACAGACGGAAACCCTAAGTCTCTCCAGAGCCGCGACCTTTTCCCCAAATCCCCGAAAAGTTGTATGAGTTAGCTATTTATATAGACACCACCCGGATTTAACCTAATTCACCCTTATTTTTAGAAATCCCCTTTTTACCCCTCACTAGTGCAGGGTTTTCGGATTTACAAATATTAGCCCCCCTTTTCTATTTATTCCCGGGGCCGAATATTTCCACCTTATTATATCTTTATTTATATATTTTTTTTTGAACCCTGATGACCACAAGTTTCCCAGAAGTAATAAAACTTGATTTAACCAGTACCAACATCTATATGTGCATATATATTTTTCATCTACGGTTATTACTTGTTTATTCTCCTTACTGTGACTGTTAATTTATTTTATTCTAACATTATTATTTTATTTTGTTTTCTACTCGAAACGGGGTTTTACAAACACCAAATTGCCTAGGCAGGCTAGGCTCCAAGCAAGTTTGCCACGTTCATTAAGAAACTTACTTTCTGATTTAAAGATATTAGAGCAACACCCAAAAAATTTTTTGAAATATAAACCACAAGACAATACATTTCTAAGTTCCACAAGCCAATACAGTCTACATGCAACAGAAAAAATAAAATATTTGTGCCAAAAATCTCCAACACATGTTTATGTGGTTATCGATAGATGTGGGAACCATGCAACATTTATTTGGTGATACATAAGGCTCCATATAATTTTACATCAGGTAATAGAGCATTTGTATTAAGCATCCATATAATTGTTTTTAATAGCCTGCCCACATGTCTTTGTTTTTCAAATTGTCAAATTATCGCATAATTTAGCTAATTTCTTTTGAGCATAATATATTGACAGTAAGCATGATATTTTACTTAATGCAAAGCTTTAATAAATGGAAACAAATAATTCATTCATTTTGAAGAATTTAAAATAAGGGACAGAGAATTTCACCCTTTTTTTTTGGAACGTAAGTTTGTATTACATAATATTTACATTGATACATAAGTAATGGGTTACATAATATTTACATTGATCATGTGACATCACAAATTGTGTACAAGTCTTCAGGCATTCTTAAATGAGCACTGTGGCAACTGTAATAAAATTTCAGAAAAGGACCAAACGGTGCCCTGTTTTCGTTTGTTTCCTCATTTTATGGTATTTTCATTTCCTATTCAACAGGGATCAGATCTTGAATCAAAGTGTAATAATATGTAATAATAAACCAAAAGAAAAACGTTAAGATTGATTTATAAGAATGCAATCAAAAAGAAATATTACTTGGTCATTCATACGAATCAAAGAGTGACATGCCCAATTTTGGCTGGTACTAGGTAGCTATTTCCACTTTAAAATTAACATACTATGTTTTTGCTTTGGTTAAGGCATTACAAACAACCATGAAACAAATAAATATGTCCATAATCCCTTAAAAGAGACAAATCAAGAGAACATGTACAAGAATTGAAGCTGCACCATCTGAAAATGTAGAAGAAGCTGCTCCATCTGTTGCTCCCACTGAGACTGAAGCATCTGAAAATGAGGGCCCCATGTTGGAAGAGTTCATGGAAGCTGACTAAGCCTCAGAAGTTCCTCTTCCTTTAAGTTCCTCCTATTACTGCTGAAGCTTGTGGAACAGATGAGGATCCTTCACCAGAATTTCCTTGTTCATGATCTGAAACTCCCTCCTCTTCCTGTCATCTCCATGAAAGCACCGCATCAATGAATTCAATCAATATAAGAAAAAACTTCACCAAATATATAACTTATGTATGATCAAGGGTCCTAGTCACTATGATTAAAGATTTAGGTAAAAGAGTTTGGATTTTTCCCATGTGGTGTAGATGTAATTTGGATTACTCTGAAACAACCACTCAATTTGGAAAACTTAAATATGTTGATAGAGATGCGGAGAACTTTCCATGTTGATAAAGTTGTAATTGAATAACAAGCTTGTCAAACAATCGGGAGTATATGCTGTGAATAAATGCCTCTGTGCTTTGGCATTCAGAAGTACTGGCCTCCGCCCGCAAATCAAGTAAAATTTCCAAATTTTCATAAATCCAAAAGAACTCATTCCGTGGAAACTTCTGAGATTGACCATGTAGAGATTTCATAGCTTCCTCATATCCAAGTAGTTCTACATGGCAGTATTTGGGTCTTGTAAATGAAAATTTTCTCTGATGTCACCTTCATTGTGTTGGAAACGAATTCGATCTTGAGTGCTTTGAAATCCGGAAGCAAAGGTCTTCAATCTTTCAACTTCTCTTCCTTGCTGAGGATCAACAATTAACGAATACAAAATGCATAGCAATAAATAACAAGTACTTTAAGAAGGAACAGAAAGAGACCGACAAGTTTTTACAATTAGAATTATTGTAACATAAAAATGGGATGTATGTGCATACCTGTACTTGCAATTTGGCCTTTTGAAAGGGAATTTCTCAAGGAATCATTCTTGGTAAGTAAACTGAGCCAAGAAAGCAGTCCCATCAGTCTAAAGTAACAGCAAGAGAGAGTCAAAAGTAGTTTCAATTCAATTTATTCAACAGAAAAATGGGATTTCGATCCATACCTGTCCTCATTATAGTTAGAACTATGAAATGGAGTTTGTTGGAGTAATCCAGATCAAGGCTGAACGCTGCTTGCTGGTTGCATCAATAAAGCTGATCAAAAGCTGAATACCAGATGCCGATCGCTTAATGGAAGCCAAAGCAATAGAAGGTTAGCAGAATTTTGCAATTTGGTATTTTCACTGAAAATTTCCAATCGATCAATACCTGTTTTGCTTTCCTGCTTCTTTTTGCTGGAATAATACAATCAACTCATACAAACACACAGTAACACATATCGAATTCATCTTACGATGGAAGCAACGGTAATAGGCAACAACAAGGAGATATAGAACTGATTACAGACCTAATTACCACAAGACGAAATGTAGATTCTGAACAACCTCCAAAACAGTTTTTAATCAACTGTCCATGCTCATTCATTCTGCTTTGCTATTGATTATCACTTCTTCCTCTGTGTTTTTGCTTCAGTTACAAGCAAATAACAAGTCTTTCAGGCATTGTTAAATGAGCACTGTAGCTACTGTAATAAAATTGCCAAAAACAGAGCAAACGGTGCAATGTTTTCTTTTGTTTCCACATTTTATGGTATTTTCATTGCCTATTCAACAGGGATCAGAGCTAGAATCAAAGTGTACTAATATGGTATTTTCATTGCCTATTCAACAGGGATCATAGGAATGCAATCAAAAAGAAATATCACTTAGTTTTTCATATGAATCAAAGTGTGATATGCCCGATTCTGGCAGGTAGCTCTTTCCACAGTGAAAGTAATATACTATGTTTTTTAAAACAACCATGAAACAAAGAAATATGTCCATAATCCATTCTGAATGAAAATCTTAAGACAGAAATCAAGAGAACATGTAGAAGCTGCACCATCTATTGCTCCCATTGAGACTAAAGCATCTGAAAATGAGGGCCCCATATTGGATGAGTTCATGGAAGCTTACTAAGCCTCAAAAGTTCCTCTTCCTCCTTAAGTTCCTCCTATTACTGCTGAAGCTTGTGGAACTGATGAGGATCCTTCATCTGAGTTTCCTTGTTCATGATCTGAAGGTTCCTCCTCTTCCTGTCATCTCCATGGAAACACCCCATCAATGAATTCAATGAATATAAGGAAAAGCTTCACCAAATATATATAACTTACGTATAATCAATGGTCCTAGTCACTATGTTGGTAGTGATGTGGAGAATTTTCCGTGTTGTCAACCAAACCATCTCACTTTCAACCCAAGTGACCGGCCTTAGCTGTTTAATCTTCCTTCTAATATGATAACTACATTTTACACATTTTTATGTAAATAAAATAAATTAATTTAGACAAAAGATATGGGATAAATTATAAAAAACCGCCCTTGAGTTTTATGCATATTATAGATACCTCCCCTCAAATTTGTGAAATAACAGGCAACTAGCTTTACATTTTATGGTATCCTTAATACACATAAACCTAGACCGGGGTGTTGGGGGCTGAGGGAGGTGTTTTTACTCCATCAAAAAATATACATTAATCTGTACAACTAATAGAAGCACAAACAATCTAAATTATTTTTTTATCTTCACATACATAATATATCTTTTTCTTGAATTTTTATTCTATCAATTAATTAACCACCCTTAGGCTTGTGGACTTTTTCTTTAATAATTATATAACTAAAAAGAGTTTTAATAATTGCAATTACTAATAAAATATTTCTAAATTAGACTTCTTCTCCAATACTTATTGTGCGATCCCCTTTGCAAGTCGCATCGGTAAGTGTGGGCGGGCTGACTTGCTTTGATTCCATTTGGTGTTTGGTCTGATTTAGACTTAGTTAGTTGGGTTAAGAGTCGCCACCACCTATTGAGTTCAGGTGTAGATGGTCATCTGGTATAAAAATGGTCTGGTCAAGATAATTAGCTACATGACCCAAGGAAGTCCTTAAACACCCTGATCACCCTGCAACATGCGGGTTCCCAAAATTCGATAGTTGGACTAATCCTAACATGCTACATCACACCTTTCTTACCTCCCTAGTTGGACTAGAATTAGATCGGTTTAGTGCAATCCATGGCGGATTCAGCCCATTCTCGGTTACATTCAATTAAATCCTTTATACAGATCCGTAGGCTTTGGGTCAATTTCTGATTAGGTCCATCAGTGGGCCCAAATTTTGGGCTTCCCTTTTATCACACCCATTAGAGATCTCTTAAGATTTAATGGGCCATTAAATGGTTAAGGCCCATGCTTAGTCGGGTCTGATTTCCGTGTAATTAGATTGGATTGGGTTAACATATGCACATCCACATACACCATGTCCACTATCGAAATTGTACAAGGGAAATGAAGGAGGCTGCGCATAAATACCTCTGTGCTATGGCATTCAGAAGTATTTTTTTTTTCGGTAGTGATGGCATTCAGAAGTATTGGTCTCCACCTGCAAAATCAAGTAAAATAAATCCAAAAGAATAACTCATTCAGTAGAAACTTCTGAGATCGACCATGTAGAGATTGCATACCTTCTTCTTATCTAAGTAGTTCTGAATGGCAACATTTGGGTCTTCTACATAAATATGTTCCCCCTTGCCATATTCATCGTATATGAAACGAATTCGATCTTGAGTGCTTTGAAATCCCGAAGCAAAGATCTTCAGTTTGGGGCAATTAATGATTGATAATCTTGACAACGATGGGAATTCTGAAGGAACTGTTCCTGAGTAGAAACTTGAGAGACTTGGTAGATCAAAGAGACCAATGAATTTCAATCTTGGGAAGACAATCTTATCCACTGTGATTTTCCATTCGACAACCTCCTCTAATTCTTCACAACGTCTTACGTCGAGATATTCTAGTTGTAGAAGGGTCCCAGCCAAGTCACGTGAGAAGAGATATCTTAATCGTGGACAACCTGACACGTTAACATTTGTCAGGTTGTGAAGCCGAAAAAATTGAGTAGGACCCTTCCATATAGTCTGTAATCTTGGCAAAGAATACAAATCCAATGTTGTCAAGCTAGACAGTGGTAGAAACGCATCTCCTTCTTGAGCACAAATATTTTCATGATCAAATACTTCCTCCAAAGCATCACATCTAGATACCTCAAGATATTCTAAACGTTGGCACAATGAAAGTCGTGAATTCTCAATCGGTTCTACTGCATTTATCAAGTGCTCTATCCCGAGGCAATTCACCAACTTAAGGCTCTCCAAGCATCTGAAACCAATGGAATTCTCATTTAAGTGAAAAAGAAAATTCCTAAATGAATTCGAATGTTGGCTAATGCATAAATATTTTGTTTGGTCCAAGAATGCATTAATCCCATCCATTAAAGGAGTTTCACTTCCAAGTGGGAGTGTTATACATTGAGAACGAATGTTACCAAACGAAACTTGGAATTTGGATAGGTGAAACCTTATATCTGAGAAGCCCATTTTGTTACCATTTTCTACTATTCTCACACATAAAATATTTAAGCAGGACAATAATTTCAATTGATCAAACCAATCAGCTGCTTCTTCACCCAAGATTCCATCCCACTCTAAGTATAGCTCTTCTAATCGGGACAAGCATGATATGGTACTTGGTGCAATTTTTATAGAAAAACCACAACCTCGTAAATCCAATAGCCTTAAATTATTCAATTGTCCAATTTCTTTTGGTACCTCTCCAATATGATTATCTCTTAAATCAAGCAGTTCAAGATGCCTTAGGTTTCCAAAATTGAATTCTGGGGCTAATGATGTATCATCGGAAGGCCGTGTATTGGAAGACCATATCAATACTCGAAGATTCCTTGGGAACTCAATTGATTTGAAGGTCACTGAAGACATATACACACGCTTCAAATCAAAAACCTCAAGTGATGTCATTCCTTCAAAGAACGTATTCGGGAATATTCGTAATTCCCCATTGCCTCGTAAGGATAGAATCTTAAGTTTTGGACATTTTAAACCAACAGGCAACTCTTTAATCTTATTGTACATCAATGAGATTGCTGTAAAATCTTCACATGCTACATCCCGTGGCCATTCCTTTAGACTGTTAGAAGCTTTTATAAAAAATTTGTCCTTTTCACTTCTAGATGCAATTGATATTGCCACATCGCGTATAACATCATGCATTTTAACGTGCAATCTGTTTTGACCTCTTAATAACAAAGAAGAAGCTTGAAGGTCATTGATGGTTCTACGCACACTGTTTCTTACCTCTTCTATGCTGTTTGCTATGTGTTGAAACGTGCCCTTTCCAACTGCGTAATACACCAACGTTTCTACGTCAATGTCATGATCTTCTGGGAACAAACAACAAAGCAAGAAGAGTTGCTTGGCCTCCTCTCTTCTCAAATAATCATAACTCAGTTTTAAACACGCATACACCTTGTCATCTACACCCTCAACGGTGATAGGTTCAGCATGTCTAAGTTCACGAAATGCCCCTTCCCATTCTTCTAGGTATTCAGTGTGTCCCAATGCCTTTCCAACAGTCACGAGTGCTATTGGCAATCCTCCGCACTCCCTACAAACTTTCCTCGCCATATCATTCAAGGTGGGAGAGTCGACAACATTACCTACATTACTTTTAAACAAACTCCAAGAGTCTTCTTCTGATAACACCTCAAGGTTTATTTGCCTTTGGCAATCCATTACTTGGCATACTTGTCTGCGTCTAGTGGTGAGCACAATTTTTAGCTGCTTATGGCTTTTCGTTGAGGGAATTCCTTTATCGGCTAATCCCAGTTCCTTCCAAACATCATCCAAAATTAAAAGAATCCTTTTCCCCCCTTCCATAAGCTGCTTTAGTCGCCTTGATAGCATCTTTGCCATTTCTTCTTTACTACTTCTCTCCTCAAATTTCAAGCCCAGCATGCTTGCAATCTGCTGTTGAATCCCTTTCTCATCTGGAGTCTGAGACACAACTACCATCAAAACCATATCAAAAAGTTGGCCTCTTTCAGCGTGTATGGCAACTTCTGTCACCAAGGTCGTCTTGCCCACACCGCCCATACCGGATATCCCGATGATGTTGATGTGATCATCCTTCAATACTTCCATGACCTCATGGAAGGCTAAATCTCTGGATTGAAAGGGAACGAAATCACCTGTTGACATTGATTCTATACCTGGAGGTGGTGGATCTTTCCAAACACGATTAAATACTCCATTACCTTGGAGCTCCATAATACTCTCCGCCTTCTCCTCAGCTCTTTTACCAGATCTGTAACGGGAACGGACATTGAAACACCCCACTTCATTTTCCAAAATAGAATTTTCCTCTGTAATGGTATTGTTCACAGATGTTAGCCACTCCTCTACAGCGAGTTTGATCACTTTCCCATTTCTTGTGGCTTCTTCAACAGATTCCTGGACCTCATCTCTTTTCTTCTTCAGTCCTGTAACTTTGTTTCTGAGCTTCTCAATTTTCCTGTTGTGGTGCACGAAATAACCAAGATGTCGCCCAATCTGAGGCAAAAAGCACTCTGCAATTTTTCCTATGACAGAAATGGCAGGATCCACCCAAGCCATTTATGGATTTTTCCTTTTTCTTTTTTTTTACTTCTTCTCTTTCTTGCTGAAAATCAACAATTAACAAATACAAAATTCACAGCAATAAATAATACGTACTCTTGAGAAGGAACAGAAAGAGATCTACAAGTATACTTACAATTAGAATTATTATAAGATAACAACGGAGTGTATGTACCTGTTCTGTTGTTTAAAGGGAAAACCCAATAGAAACCCAAGCACAAAGTCTTCAGCTCTATCTTGCAGTTTGGTCTTTTGAAAGGGAATTTCTCAAGGAATCATTCTTGGTAAGTAGATTGAGCCAAGAAAGCGGTCCCATCAGTCTAAAGTAACAGGAAGAGAGAGTCAAAAGTAGTTTCAATTCAATATATTCAATAGGGATTTCGATCCATACCTGTTCTCATTATAGTTAAAACGATGAAATGGAGTGTGTTGGAGTAATCCAGATCAAGGCTGAACGCTACTTGCCGATTGCATCAATAAAGCCGATCAAAAGCCGAATACCAAATGGCGATCGCTTAATGGAAGCCAAAGCACTAGAAGGTTAGCAGAATTTTGCAACTTGGTATATTCACTGAAAATTTCTAATCAATTGATACCTGTTTCGCTCCCTGCGTCTTTTTGCTGGAATACTACAATCAACTCATACAAACACACTGTAACACATATCGAATTCATCATACGATGGAAGCAACAATAATAGGCAACAACAAAGAGATCCAGAACTGATTACAGTCCTAATTATAAGAGAAGAAGACGATTTACGCGCTTACCTGCTTCGCTATGAATTGCTTCCCGTGCAGTTCAGATCAAAGCCGAATGTTTACTACCTATTACTCAACAGAATCCCAAGCACAACGTCTTTTGTTCAATCTCGCAACTCGGACTTTAGTCTTTTGACAGAAAATTCGTAATCCTTTTCATGGATCAAAGTTTACAATCTAAAGCAAATCGTTCTCCCTTTCAAGTCAATTGGGTCAAGAAAACGGTGCTGCCACTTCAAAAATCTGCACTTACTTTTAATCGAGTGAGCCCATAGCTCCACCTTTAATCATAAACTAGTCAGGATTACAAAAAAAAAAAAAATAATCATAAACTAGTCAGGTTCACATGCAATAATGCACCTAAAGGAAACAGACAGGAGGGAACAAACAATTTTGGGCTGATCGTAAAGTTTTTAAAAAATTGAATTTTAAGTATAGTATCTTTTTATTAATGAATCTATATTAATTTTTTTTGGGTAATATAATGAATCTATATGATGTTTTGAATCAATCAATAAGCACAATAATCGTAACGCGGTTTTACGTCATGTCCGGATACGGGGATTCGGATGTGTTGTCTTCTCATAATAAGTCATTTCTATGGGGACAAGAAAAGAAGTCCGGCTTCTGCCCCCACAAACCGTAGTTTTCCAAAACGAGTGAAAAAAGAATAAAGAATCCCACGCGAGATTTGGGACGAGTGCCCACGCGATATTTGGTTTCAGGAAAAGCCACAGCCAAAGCAAAGAATCAAGAAAGATTTAACTCAAAACAGGGGAGACACGGAGTAGTCGGTGTGCCCACCAGATTTTGAACTCTGCTTGCAAGTGGACCAAATCCCTCCTTTCTCTCTCTGTGTCTCCTCCTGTGACTAAAATCACAAAATGTGAAAACATCTTAAAGCGGCTTAGGATCCTCTGTGAAGCGGATCCTCTGTGAAGTAGAGGATCGTCTGTTAAGCGCAATCCAACGGTCCAAACGTTGAATCAAGTTAAATGAAGGATATCAAATATGGGGTATCTCAGGCAAACGATGGGGTACCTCTATCAAATACCGTGATACCTCAAGCAAACATGGGGGTACCCGATCATGTTCATGGAGATACCTTCGGCCTAACATTGGAGTTCCTCTGTCAAATACGGGGTTCCTCAGATACTCCACTATAACCCGAAGCTACCTCCCTAAATTGTGGTTGATACCTTCCAAAATAAGTTTAAAGTACCCCACTATAAGCCCAAGGTGCCCTTATGTAAGTCTAATGTACTCCCATATAAGCCTAAGGTACTCCCCATGGTAAGTCATATGCAATCACCAAAAATAGTCTAAGGTACCCCCTTCTAAGCTTAAGGTACCCTAATATAAGCCGAAGGTACCTCCCTACAAGCCGAAGGTACCTCCCTGCAGAGGATTGGATCAAATTAATTTGGTCTGTTGAATTGCGCTTCATAGAGGATCCTCTGCTTCACACAGGATCTGCTTCATAGAGGATCCGTTTTCTCTTAAAGCATCAGTTCTCTGTCTTTCCTCAAGTACAGGAGGTCAGATAAAAAAAAAAGTACAGGTCAAATGGCTCATAGCTAGAGCACACAAAAGCATGAATGTTAAGAATTTGTGAGACATGAAAAAATCACCGAGATGATTCCCTCCGTCATCACACGGGCTCAACAAAAATGGGAGAGTCGCCACCATTCAATTTTAGGTGTAAATGGGCACCAAAAATCATCAAAAAGAGAAAAAAGGCAAAACTAGAGTAAAAATAACTCTACTTGAAAATAAAATCCAGAGATGGGTAAGGGGATTAGATTATGAATGGGGGAAGGTGTTAGGCACCCCCACTCACCCACACAAGGTGGTTGTCTAAGGTTATTCATATTCAAAAATAAGAAAGCTTGCTAAAATAATCAAAAACCTTGAACAATGATTAAACAAATATATGATACTTCCACATGAAAAATCCAATGAATTCCAAATCCTCTTTTATGTTAGTATCACTTCTGGGATATCATGATTAAGTAGATATCAAAACAAAACTTGCACAAAACCAAGTTGAAACAAATCCGGAAAATTCGGTAAAAGTTAGAACCATTTGTCTTGAAATCATTCAAATCTAATTTAAATTGAATCAAACCAAATCCATTTGAAATATTATGATAAATAAGAGACTCATGTAAAATTTCAATTAAATCCGGTTGAAACCCTAGGAGTTATGCTTCTTTTAAAATTGCTGTTGGAAATCAGTGAAATTAACAAGTAGGCAACTGTGGAAATTCACTTAGGAAAATTGGCTCCGTAAAAATTCATGAAATTTGGCATGAATGAAGCATATAGGGCCATCTTTCAAATGAAACTAGCCTCATACAAAAATTTATCCGGATGTGCCTTAGGCGACCTCCCAAACAGGCTCCAAGTATCACAGATTAGCCCGGAAATATGCTGTTGAGCAGCTTTGAGTAAATCTATTACTCACGATACAAATGCAATTAAAAAATTATGAAACTAACTGGATTTGAAAGTAGACTCATAAAGGAAGACACAGAAACAAAAATCACTTGAATCGGATTTAAAACGAGCAAATGGTGCTCATTCAAAGTGATAGGTTCAACAGTTTGACTTGAACTGGCCTATCAACTTCGACAGAATGGTGTCAAAAATCTACTTCATAAAAATTGATGAAAATTTTCAGGCATAAACTAGACAGCCTCACCTTTCCCATGGCTTTGGAATCACTCTAAAATTCATACGGATGATGAAGTTATGAGTGTCCGAAGTTAGGGTACAGCTGCTGTCCGGTTTTGCCACTTTTGAGTAAAATCAATTCAAAACAGTGATCAAGTGTGTGTGGTCCGTGCAATATAAATCAAAATCACTGGAAAAAGTGTTGAAGAACCTCTAGGAAGAAGGGCACAAGCTTGGCTCACCATTCTCTTCGATTGGAGAGAATATGCCAAAAACCCTAAAATTGAGCAAAAATGCCTAAAACCGAGAGGTTGGACCTAGAGGTCTTCAACACTCAACAAGAACTTGCTTGAAATCAATAATAAACATCCCAGAAATGCTTGGGGCTATTTATTTCAGATCTATTATAATGAATGCAATAGATCCGAAATACAAGCCGATTCCGACAAAAACAACAAGTGCAATATGTGTATATGTGTAAAAATCATTTCTTCAAATATAACCACACATATAGCATGCATTCGTATCAATCAAATGGGGTTCTAAAAAGACCTAGGGTTCCGTTTCATTCTCGTTTCCCTTAGTTCTCTATCCCCGTTTTACGGTTCTTTGAGATAATCTTGGGGTACTTTGAGTATGAAATGGTTTTCATAAAATCAAAAGGCTTTTACAACAAGGTTCTAACACTAAGGATCAATCCTCAGTCTCGTTTCCCCTAGATCCCGCCTTCACGTTTTTCGACTAGGGGGAGTCTTGAGGTACTTTAAGTAGAGGAAGGGTTTGCATACACATAGATTAGGCCTTATTCTATAGAAAGGTAGAAGAAAAGAACTAAACCTAGAATGTAAGACAGAAAATTTAAAGAAGGTTTTAGGCTTACCTGAGTTCTAGAAGCAGTGCGGCAGCGGTTCCCTTCTTCACTCGGAGCTCTTCAATCTCCAACTTATGGCCATTTGCTTGAGAAGGAGACTCCTATTTATAGGCAAAGGCTAGGGTTAGGGTTTGCATGATGGTAGACACAAAATGATGTCTAGAGTCCACCAACCTTAACCCTAAGGCTATTTCCGAAATTTCCACTCCTTTAATGAACGATATGATAGTAAAAAGTGAAAACTCTCGGAAAACCCTAATTTTGAGTAAAAAGCTTGTATCCGACATCTCAGGTCGGATACAAAAACACCTATATGTATCCGACATACGTCGTCGGATACATTAATAGCTGCTTGTATCCGACAACTTCTGTCGGATATAAAAGGATATGCTTGTATCCGACCTGAGTTGTCGGATATAAGAAAAAATGCTTATTTCTTAAATTTTGTGTTGATTTTAAAGGAAAGAATGAATTTTGCCAATTATTGTGCAATTTGGGGTGTCTACAACTGCCCCTCTTTGCGGGAGTCGCAATGCTGAGCTGCAAAGATTAGACAAGCCCAAATTGCACTTCCCCAACCATGATTTACTTGGTTCAATTCAATTTTGCAAAATAATTTTAGGTGAAGATTTGCCAAAAAGCCCTAACTTTAAGAGAGAGAGAGAGAGAGAGAGAGAGAGAGAGAGAGAGAGAGGGGGGGGGGGGGAACATCTCTCCAAGATGTCTTAAATTCCATTGAGCTCTCGTGGCTGTGAAGTGGATTTTAAGCCCAAAATCCAATATTTTATGGTATTTTCATTGCCTATTCAACAGGGATCAGAGCTAGAATCAAAGTGTAATAATATGTAATAATAAGCCAGAAAAAAGAAAAAGAAAAAAGAGTTAAGACTAATTCATAGGAATGCAATCAAAAAGAAATATTACTTAGTTTTTCATATGAATCAAAGTGTGATATGACCAAATCTGGCAGGTAGCTATTTCCACAGTAAAAAGTAATATACTATGTTTTTGCTTTGGTTATGGCATTGGAAACAACCATGAAACAAAGAAATATGTCCATAATCCCTTCTGAATGGAAAACTTAAGAGACAAATCAAGAGGACTTGTAGAAGGTGCACCATCTGTCGCTCCCATTGAGACTGAAGCATCTGAAAATGAGGGCCTGAAAATGAGGGCCCCATGTTGGATGAGTTCATGGAAGCTTACTAAGCCTCAAAAGTTCCTCTTCCTTTTTAAGTTCCTCCTATTACTCTAAAGCTTGTGGGACTTGATGAGGATCCTTCATCTAAGTTCCCTTGTTCATGATCTGAAGCTTCCTCCTCTTCCTATCATCTCCATGGAAACACCCCATCAATGAATTCAATGAATATAGGGAAAAACTTCACCAAATATATATAACTTACGTATAATCAATGGTCCTAGTCACTATGTTGATAGTGATGTGGAGAAGTTTCCATGTTGTCAACCAAACCATCTCACTTTCAACCCAAGTGACCGGCCTTAGCTGTTTAATCTTCCTTTTAATATGATAACTACATTTTACACATTTTTATGTAAATAATATAAATTAATTTAGGCAAAAGATATGGGATAAATTATAAAAAACCACCCTTGAGTTTTATGCATATTACAGATACCTCCCCTCAAATTTGTGAAATAACAGGCAACTAGCTTTAAATTTTATGGTATCCTTAATACACATAAACCTAGATCGAGGTGTTGGGGGCTGAGGGAGGTGTTTTTAATCTATCATAAAATATACATTAATCTGTACAACTAATAAAAACACGAACTATCTAAATTATTTTTTATTTTCACATACATAATATATCTTTTTCTTGAATTTTTATTCTCAAAAGAATCTTTTTTTTTAATTCTATCAATTAATTAACCACCCTTAGGCTTGTAGACTTTTTCTTTAATAATTATATAACAAAAAAGAGTTTTAATAATTGCAATTACGAATAAAATATTTCTAAATTAGACTTCTTTTCTAATACTTATTGTGTGAACCCCTTTGCATGTTGCATCGGTAAGTGTAGGCGGGCTGACTTGCTTTGATTCCATTTGGTGTTTGGTCTGATTTAGACTTAGTTAGTTGGGTTAAGAGCGCCACCAACTATTGAGTTCAGGTGTAGGTGGTCATCTGGTATAAAAATGGTCTGGTCAAGAGAATTAGCTAAATGACCCAAGGAAGTCCTTAAACACCGTGGTCAACCTGCAACATGCGGGTTCCCAAAATTCGATAGTTGGACTAATCCTAATAGTTGGACATCAGACCTCTCTTACCTCCCTAGTTGGACTAGAATGAGACCGGTTTAGTGCAATCCATGGCCGATTGAGCCCATTCTCGGTTACATTCAATTAAATCCTTTATACAGATATGTAGGCTGTGGGTCAATTTCTGATTAGGTCCATCAGTGGGCCCAAATTTTGGGCTTCCCTTTTATCACACCCATTAGAGATCTCTTAAGATTTAATGGGCCATTAAATGGTTAAGGCCCATGCTCGGTTGGGTCTGATTTCCGTGCAATTAGATTGGATTGGGTTAACATATGCACATCCACATATACCATGTCCACTATCGAAATTGTACAAGGGAAATTAAGGAGGCTGTGCATAAATACCTTTGTCGTTTGTGCTATGGCATTCAGAAGTATTGGTCTCCACCTGCAAAATAAAGTAAAATAAATCCAAAAGAATAACTCATTCAGTAGAAACTTCTAAGATCGACCATGTAGAGATTGCATACCTTCTTCATATCTAAGTATTTCTGAATGGCAACATTTGGGTCTTCTACATAAATATCTTCCATCATGCCATATTCATAGTATCTGAAATGAATTCGATCTCGAGTGCTTTGAAATCCCGAAGCAAAGATCTTCAGGTTGGGACAACTCTTGATTGATAATAATGACAACCGTGGGGATTCTGAAGGAACTGTTCCTGAGCAGAAACTTAAGAGACTTGGTAGATCATGAAGAGTAATGGTATTTAATCTTGGGAAGACAATCTTATCCACCATGACTTTCCACGCAACAACCTCCTCTAATTCTTTACAATCACTTACGTCGAGAACTTGTAGTTGTAGAAGGGTCCCAGCCAAGTCACATGAGAAGAGATATCTTAATCGTGGACATCCTGACACGAAAACTCCTCTCAGGTTGTGAAGCCGAAAAAATTGAGTAGGACCCTTCCATATAGCCTGTAGCCTTGGTAGATAAGACAGTGGTGGAAACGCATCTCCTTCTTGAGCACAAATATATTCATGATCATTTAAATCAAATACTTCCTCCAAAGCATCACATAGAGATACCTGAAGATATTCTAGTTGTAGAAGGGTCCCAGCCAAGCGACGTGAGTATTAGCAACAACAATTCAAATTCAAAGTTTAAACTCACGGAACACATGAATGGGACGTAGCTGGATTCATAGAGTAACAACTTCTGTTTAAGTTGTTATCCTCTTATCCATAGAGTAACAACTTCTGTTTAAGTTGTTATCCTCTTATCTCTGTTTAAATTATTTCGACTGAGTATCATGTACAGATGTTACTTTGTAACTGGGTTAGTTTTCTTCCCTTGTAAATTTGTAAAACAGAGTTCTATAAATACTAAAAATCACCCACAATACATGTGTGGTGAGATTCCAAATTTCCATCGGTTTATTGTTTTTCTTCTTGGTATCAGAGCAATCAACATGTCTTCCGCATCACTAAGTGTTAACAATTTTGTTACACTTCGTCTCAAATCTGAGAACTATCTTCTCTGGCGTGAGCAGGTTCTAGCCCTTGCTGAAAGCCAAGATTTGGTTGGATATCTTACTGGCGATATCAAGTCACCTCCTGCTGTACTTCCAGCAACTGGTGATTCAACCTCTGAACTCGTTCCAAATCCAGCTTATCAAAAGTGGAAGACAGCAGATCGTCTACTCCGCGGCTGGATCATTGGGACATTGACTGAAGAGGCTCTTAGCCTTGTAATCGGTCTTGACACCTCCATGCAAGTGTGGTTGGCTCTAACGGAAGCATATGCTCAAGCTTCACAAGAGCGTCAATTCCAACTTTCTCAACAACTCACATATTTAAAGAAGGATTCAGAGACTTCTCTCAACGATTACCTTCGCAAATTCAAAAATATTTGTGATAGTCTTGCTGCCATTGGCCATGCGGTAAGTGACAAAACTAAGGTCTTTTCGCTACTAACTGGTCTTGGTATTCGTTATGAACCCTTTACCACATCTATGCTCAAACCTCCCATGCCTTCTTATAGTGAAGTTGTTTCTTTACTTCAAAGTTATGAAACCCGTATCAATCTTCACAGTCCAGACCAGACACACTTTACAGCCTTCATTGGCCAGAAATCCAATACTAAGTATTCAAACAAAACCTCCAAAGCTTTGGGCACTTTTTCTTCAAAAGGAAGAGGTTTTGTACCTGCCAATCACTCCACTACAAAGAATCCTAGTCACGGTAACACTTCTTTATCCCGTGAAACAAGCCGAGATGTTGCTTGCCAGATTTGTGGAAAACGTGGTCACGCTGCCATTCGTTGCTGGCACAGATTTAACCATTCTATTCAGCCTGATAATCTCCCTCAGGCTTTTGCAGCACTTCATCTTGACGCAGATACATCCACTGAGGAATGGACTTCAGACACAGGTGCATCGGCTCACATGACATCTGATGAAGGTAGTTTAAAAAATCTTCGTCCTTATGTTGGTAATGATCACGTTATTATTGGTAATGGGGATTTCTTACGTATTACTCATGTGGGTGATGCTATTCTTGGCACTGGTCATTCTCAAATTATTTTGAATGATGTTCTTTTAGTTCCTGAGTTAGAACGGAATTTATTATCTATTGGACAGCTCACATCTGATTATCCAGTGAACTGTGAATTTTCTAACCGTGATTTTGTGGTCAAGGACCGAATGACACAACAGGTGCTGATGAAGGGAATAAAAAGGGGTAATTTGTATTCAATTCGTGCATCTCCAGTGGCTCTTTTCTCTACAAGGTTTCGAGTTGCTTCTGAAGAAACATGGCATTGGCGTCTTGGACATCCTCAAGCTGCTGTGGTTGACAAGCTTCGCCAATTAGGCTTCATCAAAGTTCTTGGGAATAAAACAACTTCTTTGTGTGAGAGTTGTCAATTAGGAAAGATTTCTAAACTTTCTTTTTTAAACTCTTCCTCCAAGAGTATTGCTGCATTTGACAAGATTCATATAGATTTATGGGGACCTGCTCCTACATCTTCCATGAATTCTTTTAAATATTATGCTGCCATTGTAGATGACTTTACCAAGTTTGTCTGGATGATTCCCTTGAGGCAGAAATCAGATTTTTTTGATCAATTTCTATTATTTGAGAAATATGTAACTCGCCAGTTTGATAAGTTGATTAAGATTATTCAAACGGATGGTGGGGGTGAGTTTATTAATCAAAGGTTTCAAACCCATTTACAAAAATCGGGTATCCTTCATCAAATTTCTTGTCCTTATACCCCTGAACAAAATGGGACTGTAGAAAGGCGTCATAGAGTTATACGTGAACTGGGAATTACTATGCTTATACATGCTAATATACCGAAACAGTTTTGGGTTGAAGCTTTCACTACTGCAGTGTTTCTCATCAACAGGATTCCTACAGCAACACTTCAATGGGATTGCCCATTTTTCCGGTTATATGGTCATGTACCTGATTATGGTTCTCTGCGTGTTTTTGGCTCACGTTGTTTTCCATATTTGTGGGATACTAAAGGAAATAAATTTGATCACAAATCATTGTCTTGCGTTTTTATGGGTTACAGTGATAGGCACAAAGGATATCGATGCTTCCATCCTCCTACCAGACGCACTTACATCTCTAGACATGTGGTATTTGATGAATCTGTTCTTCCATTCAAAAGCTCAGATATGTGCAAAAAAGGCTCACCGGAACCAGTGGTTACAACTTTTCAAGAATGGGTTCAGCCACACTTGTCATCTCCAAACTCTTCCAACTTATCTCCAACAGTCCCAGCAATACCACCAGTCACGGATGCTACTTTATTAATGCCTCCAATTCTTACTGAGCAAGAAGATGTCTCCTCATCAAACACTATGTCTGCAGCTGCTATACAGGATAATTTCTTATCCTTGCATTATGAAGCATCACCAACCACTCTTGAACAACGTGATCATTCTTTGCCTTCTGAACAACACATGATACATGCAGAGTCACCTCCTTCTTTGACCTTGGTGAGTCCTCCAACCACTCAATCTTCCACTCATCCAATGCTTACCCGTGCTAAAGCAGGAATCCGCAAGCCGAATCCTAAATATGCCTTGCTACATACCTATGATTCTATTCCAAAGGAGCCACGTACAGTTCGATCTGCGCTTTCCAACGAAGGATGGAAGAAAGCTATGGAAGATGAGTTGTTAGCCTTGTCTCAGAATCATACTTGGACTCTTGTACCTCGCCATTCATCCATGAATGTTGTTGGATCCCGATGGGTGTTCAAAGTCAAATTAAATGCTGATGGCACTTTGGATCGTCTTAAAGCACGATTAGTGGCTAAAGGTTGTCATCAAGTTGACGGGATTGATTTTTCTGAAACATACTCTCCAGTTGTTAAACCAGGAACTATCAGGTTAGTTCTCTCTATTGCTGTGGTCAAAGGATGGACTATTCGTCAACTTGACGTTAAAAATGCTTTTCTTCATGGTTATCTCATGGAAAGGGTTTTAATGGAACAACCTCCAGGTTTTGAGGATCCAATTTTTCCTGATCATGTTTGTTTATTAAATAAAGCCATCTATGGGTTAAAGCAAGCACCCAGAGCATGGTTTGATCGCTTCAGCTCTTTTCTTCTTCAAGCTGGTTTTTCTTGTAGCTCTGCAGATCCCAGTCTATTTGTTCATCATTCAGATCAGGGTATCTTGGTACTCTTACTCTATGTTGATGATATCATACTCACTGGTTCTTGTGATTCCATTATACAAACCTTCATAGCTGCTTTACAGAGTGAGTTCGCCATGAAAGATCTCGGCCCTCTTCACTATTTTTTGGGAATTCAAGTATCCAATGTTTCTGGAGGCATTCTTCTTCACCAAACAAAATATGCTGTTGACTTATTGGAGCGTGACTCTATGCATGAGTCTAAGCCAGTGTGTACTCCTATGTGTCAAAAATTTAAGCCTGATCCACATTCATCTCTGTATAAGGATCCTAGACACTATCGGTCTCTAGTTGGAGCATTACAATATCTCACTTTGACACGTCCAGATATTTCATTTAGTGTCAACTATGTGTCCCAATTTATGCAGGCACCAACCAATTCTCACCTTACCATGGTTCGCCGCATTCTACGATATGTCAAGGGAACTCTACATCTTGGTCTCCATGTTCAAGCTTCAAGTACACTTGATTTATATGCATTCTCCGATGCCGACTGGGCTGGTTGTCCTCTAACTCGTCGCTCAACGACAGGCTATTGCACTTATTTGGGGAGTAACATTATTTCCTGGTGTGCCAAGAAACAATCCACCGTTTCTCGTTCGAGCACCGAGGCTGAATATCGTGCTATGGCTCAAGCAACTGCAGAGATCACATGGTTAACTTTTTTGCTCAATGATCTACATATCCCTCTGTCACATCCTCCGAAATTGTTCTGTGATAACTTAAGTTCATTATTCATGACTGTAAATCCGGTTTTCCATGCTAGAAGCAAGCATATTGAACTTGATTATCATTATGTTCGTGAAAGAGTCTCTCTTGGATTACTGGTCACCCATCATGTCTCTACTCATTCACAAATTGCTGATGTCTTCACCAAACCTCAAACTCGAGCAGCTTTGGAATCTTTATGTCACAAATTGTGCTTGGTCACCACGCACAATTTGAGGGGGAATATTAGCAACAACAATTCAAATTCAAAGTTTAAACTCACGGAACACATGAATGGGACGTAGCTGGATTCATAGAGTAACAACTTCTGTTTAAGTTGTTATCCTCTTATCCATAGAGTAACAACTTCTGTTTAAGTTGTTATCCTCTTATCTCTGTTTAAATTATTTCGACTGAGTATCATGTACAGATGTTACTTTGTAACTGGGTTAGTTTTCTTCCCTTGTAAATTTGTAAAACAGAGTTCTATAAATACTAAAAATCACCCACAATACATGTGTGGTGAGATTCCAAATTTCCATCGGTTTATTGTTTTTCTTCTGTGAGAAGAGATATCTTAATCGTGGACAACCTGACACGTTAACTTTGCTTAGGTTGTGAAGCCGGAAAAATTGAGTGGGACCCTTACATATAGCCTGTAACCTTGGTAGATAAGACAAATCCAATGTTGTCAAGCTGGATGGTGGAAACGCATCTCCTTCTTGAGCACAAATATGTTCAAATACTTCCTCCAAAGCATCACATTTACGTATGCCCAATACCCTTAGTTTCAGAAGGCACCTTGTAGCAGGAAGTGAGCCATGGCAAATCGTTTCAAGTCATTCATATCAGACAAATACATACACTCTAAATGTGGGCACAATCAAAGTTGTGAATTCTCAATCAGTTCCATTACATTTATCAAGTGTTCTATTCCATGGCAATTGTCCAACACAAGGCTCTCCAAGCATTTTAAACCAATGGAATTCTCATTTAAGTGAAATAGAAAATTCCTAAATGAATTCAAAGGTTGGCTAATGCATAAATATTTTGTTTGCTCCAAGAATGCATTAATCCCATCCATTAAAGGAGTTTCTCTTCCAAGTGGCAGTGTTATTGTAAGATCCTGGATTTTTAGGAATTTTAATTAAGATTAAATGGAGATTAAAGGATTTAATGAGGTTAATTAAATAAAAATTTAAAAGACTTAATTAGTTTGGGTTGGTTCAATTGGATCGGTTCATTTAAAAGTATTATATAAATTGAATGGTTTATTTAAGTTGGTTTAGTTTGTTAGTGGGGTTTAAGGGGGTTTAAGTTGGTGGTTTAGTGAGGGTTAAACCGGTTCAATGTTTAATGGAGAAAAAAAAAACGTTAGATGGAAGAACCCGTAGGTTCTTCCATCTCAAGAGAGGGCGTTAAGGGTTTGGGAGAAAGAAGAAAGGGGACGGAGGAGAAGTAGGAGAGGAAGAAGGGAAGCAAGGGGGGTGTTCGTTGGGGGTTTAGCCGCAGAGGGGAAAGAAGAAGAGGAGGAAGAGAAGAGGAGCAGAAAACGTGGAGAAGAGAAAAGAAGGACAAAGAAGAAGAAAAGAGGAGAAGAGGAAAGGAGAAAGAGGGAAGAAGAAGGAAAGAGAGAGTGGGCGTGGATTTGCTCCATCGCAGGTAAGTAGCACCTTTTTAAAATTGATTAAACGATTTCTCTTTGGGGTTTTGGCGAACAGAAATTTCTGGTCTTTGGCGTACAGAAATTTCTCTTTGTTTTTGTTTATGGCATGCTCATAGATAAGAAAAAGAAACGACAGGCTCAATGGATTGTTTATGGATGTTGTTCGATCGATTATTGTAAGAAAGAACAGGGGAAGAAGACCAGGAAAATGATGGAAGAGAGGGAGAACACCAAAGCTCAATTCATAGAGAGGAACTCATACGTTCTTGCTTAATGAAATGAAAATCAATGTCAACTGAATTACAAAGAGAATGTATAGGACAGCAAGAATGTCTAACAAACTATTCTACCAACTAACAGAAAAGCTAACAGAAAAGTTAACTAACAGAAAAGTTAACTTAACAACCAACTAACTATTTTTGTTCTTGTCCAGCAGTCTTGAGCTTAGATTCTTCAAGCATAGATTCTTCATGCTGTAATATTCCCCGGCAAGATGGAGAATAGATGTTTTCTATTCCCATCTTGGAAAGATGAGAAGTGAAAATATTGGAAGGTAGAGCTTTAGTGAATATATCAGCAAGCTGAGAATGAGTTGCAAGGTGAGCAGTTTGAATGGAACCTTCCTGTATTTTATCCCTGATCAAGTGACAGTCGAGTTCAATGTGCTTTGTACGTTCGTGGAACACAGGATTAGCTGCAATGTGAAGGGCAGCCTTGTTATCACAGTAGAGAGTGGCTGCCTGTGGGTGTGAGACTCGAAGATCAGTGAGGATGTACCGCAACCAAGTTAATTCTGAACAAGTAGTGGCCATTGCTCGGTATTCTGCTTCAGCTGAAGAGCGAGAAACCACGGTCTGCTTTTTTGATTTCCAAGAAATGAGGGAATTTCCAAGTAATATGCAATAGCCAGTTACTGACCTGCGAGTATCAGGACAGGAGGCCCAATCTGAATCGCAATATGCTCTTAATTCGAGTGGTGAGCTAGCAGAAAACAAAAGCCCTTGTCCTGGAGATGCTTTGATGTACTTCAAGATTTTATATGCTGCAGCCAAGTGAATGTTACTTGGTTTATCCATAAATTGACTCAAGGTTTGGATGCTGTAACTTAGGTCTGGCCGAGTGATGGTTAAGTAAAGCAACCTGCCAATGAGTCTTCGGTAGATGCTAGGATCAGCCAAACATTGTCCAGTATCTTTGCTAAACTTGACATTTTGCTCCATAGGGACTTTAACAGGTTTAGAGCCGAGAGTTCCAGAATCTGCCAAGATATCCAAGGCGTACTTACGTTGACAAAGGTAAATACCCTTGGAAGATCTGGCCACCTCAATGCCAAGAAAATACCTTAGAGTCCCAAGGTCTTTGATTTTAAACTTCTGATGTAGGAATTCCTTGAGTGCAGTGACGGATTCCATAGAATCACTGGCAACTATAATATCATCGACATAGACAAGTAAGACTGTAAAGGAATCAGCAGTATGCATTGTGAACAAACTGTAGTCAGCTTTGGATTGTTGGAAGCCAAACTCAATGATTGAGGTAGAAAATTTCGAATACCATTGTCGTGAAGCTTGTTTGAGTCCATAAAGACTCTTGAGAAGTTTACACACTTGATGAGGACCTCCTTTGTTATAACCTGGTGGCTTGAGCATGTAAATTTCTTCTTGCAAGTCTCCGTGAAGAAAGGCATTGTTGACATCAAATTGATGAAGAAACCACCCTCTAACAGCTGCGATGGAAAGTAAACATCTAACAGTGACTACTTTTGCCACCGGAGAGAAAGTTTCATGGTAATCTATGCCTTCTTGTTGAGTATATCCTTTGGCCACAAGTCTGGCTTTAAACCTTTCGATAGTTCCATCTGAATTATACTTCACCTTGTAGACATATCTACAATCTATTGCATGTTTACCAGCTGGTAGATCAGTTAGAACCCATGTGTTGTTTTCTTCCAAGGCTAACAATTCAGCTTCCATGGCTTTGCACCACTTAGGATCTTTCACAGCTCTTTTGTAAGAAGTAGGTTTAAGGTGAGTTGAAATGGAGGTGGTAAAAGTTTGAAAAGGTGAAGAGAGCCTCTGATATGACAAGGAATTAGTTAAAGAAAAAGGAGTACCTGGATGTGGTGTTGTCATCTTGGTCAATGATTGAGGTGAAGTCTTAAATTTGGCCAGCTGACAATGGAACTCTTGAAGGTACTGAGGTGCCCTTCTCACTCTGAGTGACCTGCGAAGAGGAGGAGAAGAAATGGATGTGGTAGGTTGAGAAGAAGAAGGAGGTATTGGTTCAGATGATGAGTTAGCAATAGGAGGTGATGAAGGAGAGTCGAAACTAGAATCAAAAATTGCTGTAGAATGTGATGAATCTATAGAGATGGGTACTGGATAAAGGTCATTGTTTGGTGCATTGGTTGCTGGAGAGTCATGGCATGGTGGTGAGGCAGGGATATGGGAAGTAGGATCAAATGAAGGCATAAAGAAAGGAATATCTGATGCAGCAGATGGTGGAGGTTGAGGATTAGTGAGAAATGGAAAGATTGATTCGTGAAAAATAACATCTCGAGACAAGAATACATTGTGAGTATCTAGGTCCAGCAATCTGTAGGCTTTAACTCCAAAGGGATATCCAAGGAAAACACACTTCTTTCCTCTAGGATCAAATTTCTTCCGTCCTTGGGACAAGGTAGTTGCAAAACAAAGGCACCCAAACACCCTTAAGTGACCATATGAAGGCTGGATGTTAAAAAGAAGCTCAAAAGGGGTTTTGTTATTCAACAAAGGAGTAGGGGTTCTATTGATTAAGTATGCTGCAGTCAAAACACAAGTGTTCCAATATTTGAGAGGAATGTTGGATTGAAACTTCAAGGCCCGAGCGACATTCAATAGGTGTCTATGTTTTCTTTCCACCACCCCATTTTGTTGTGGGGTCTCAACACAGCTTCTTTGATGGATGATACCTTTACTTGCAAAAAATTCTGTCATTTGGAACTCCCCTCCATTGTCACTTCTAAGTATTTTGATCTTGATCCCAAACTGAGTTTCTACCAAGTTGTAAAAGGACTCCACATATTTTCTGACCTCAGACTTATTCTTGAGAAGATAAACCCATGTGCTTCTTGAAAAATCATCAATTATGGTGAGAAAGTACTTTGAGCCATCATAGGCTATGGTGGAGCAAGGTCCCCAGATATCACAATGCACTAATTCAAATATAGAAGATGCTTTATGTTCACTAAGCGAAAAAGGGAGTCGATGTTGCTTAGCAATGGGACAAACAAAACAAGGTTCTTCATTATCAAAAGAGATATTGTTTTGCACAATAGGATCATTTATCAGCTTAATTCTTGAATGAGATATATGGCCTAAGCGACAATGCCAAAGGCTGGTGGCTGATAAACCATCAACAACAGTAGCGGAAGCAAAAAAATTTCTATTGTATAGAGTCAAAAATTTGTCAGAAAGAGCTGAAGGAGGAACCACAGACTTCAAGAGATGATAGAGGCCATGCTTAACTTCAGCAATCCCAATCGTTGTCCAAGAGACAAGGTCCTGAATATAACAAGAATCATAGAAACAAACAAGACAACATGTGAGGTTTTCAGCTAGTTTCTTTGCTGACAACAAATTGAAAGTAAAGGAGGGTACACATAAGACATCTCTAAGCATCAAGGTTTCTGAAAGTTGGACATCACCAATGTGTGTTACAGGAACTTCATTGCCATTTGGCAATTTTACAGTGTAGGAAACTTGTGCAGTGATTGTGGTGAAAAAGGAAGTACAACAGATCATATGATCTGTTGCACCGGTATCCACAATCCACGAGACATCAGCAATGTTGGAAAGTCTATGAATGTAAGTTGATAAACAAGTAGAAATACCAGAGATTTTGGAGGAGTTAGAGAGATTTGCTGTTGGGTTGAAGATGGTTTGGGCATGATTGACTGAATGCGTTGATGATGATAGATCCTTTGGATGTAGCAAAGCCAACAGTTGCTGGTACTGGCCTTTTGTTAATGCAACTTTCTCTTCACTACTGTCCTCTTCATCATTAGTTACAGAATTTGCAAAGGCCACTGTATTCTTGGACTTCTTGTGAAGCTTGTGTCCAAGGGGATACCCATGGAGCTTATAGCACTTTTCAACCACATGTCCACTCATATTACAATGGGTGCAGATTGGAACCTCAGAGTTTCCTATCTTGAAACAATTATCCAAAGTGTGTCCTGAAACCTTGCAATAAGTGCAATAGGGTTTATTCTGTTTGGCATTACCTGGTGGCTTCATGTTAGATTTGAAATTGACAAAACTCTTCTTTGTAAAAAGAGCCATAGATTCAGGTACAGATGCTTGAGAGACCATTTGATGTTGTCTTTCTTGCTGTTGAATCAAGGAAAACACCTTATTGACTGGGGGCAGCGGATCAATCAACATAATCTGGTCTCTTACATTGGAGTAAGCATCGTTAAGTCCCATCAAAAACTGAATCACACAATCTCTTTGATATCGGTCCAAGAGAATTTTTAATTTTCCACAATCACACTCAGGAATTGGATCATAAACAGAGAATTCATCCCAAAGAGTTTTGAGTCTACCATAATAAACACTCACTGAATCTTGTTCTTGCATAAGACCAGCTAATGTTTTCTTTAATTGAAAAATTCTAGGGCCATTTTGCTGTAAATACCTGTCTTGTAGTTCAGTCCACAATTCTTGAGCATTATCCACAAAGATAAGGGTTGCCTTGATTGAGTTGCTAACTGAATTCTGGATCCAAGAAACCACCAAATCATTGCATCTCTCCCAAGCATCTAACAGTGGGTCACTTGGATTGTCGGGTCTCTGAAATTCTCCATTAACAAAACCAATCTTGTTCTTGGCCCTAAGTGCTCTATGCATAGCTCTAGACCAAGGAACATAATTCTCTGTGGTCAAGATATCAGCCACCAGAGTAATTGCTGGGTTATCACCATTATCCAGTCGGTAAGGATTGGTGAGGTCATTAAAATTCAAGAAACGTGAAGAAGAAGAAGAAGAATCATTGATGTTTGAATTGGTTGCCATGGTCTGCAGCCCTCAACCTGCTTTGATACCATGTAAGAAAGAACAGGGGAAGAAGACCAGGAAAATGATGGAAGAGAGGGAGAACACCAGAGCTCAATTCATAGAGAGGAACTCATACGTTCTTGCTTAATGAAATGAAAATCAATGTCAACTGAATTACAAAGAGAATGTATAGGACAACAAGAATGTCTAACAAACTATTCTACCAACTAACAGAAAAGCTAACAGAAAAGTTAACTAACAGAAAAGCTAACTTAACAACCAACTAACTATTTTTGTTCTTGTCCAGCAGTCTTGAGCTTAGATTCTTCAAGCATAGATTCTTCATGCTGTAATAATTATAGGTTTATTTCTCAAACCTGGCAGCATGCGTTAACTCTCTATTTTGTTGCCGTAGACAGATTCTTGTTTTGATTTCCTTTGTTTTGATAAATTAATTATTAGAATGGATTATTAGATAGCTATTGAGCATGACTTGAATCTGGTATTTCTGTTTGTGAGAAAACGCCCATGTTAGAGCAATCGTGTGTTTAAAACTTTTGTTTTTCTTCTTCTGAAATTTCTTTCTAACTTTTCCTTCCCTAAATTTAATTTGAGGTTCTGATTTGGGGTTCTGATTTGAGGTTCTGTTAGAAACATCCAAGTTAGGTTCTAATTTGGGTTCTGTTAGAGATGTCTGGTCTTAGGTTCTGAGTTGATTGGAAAATTTAAATATATCTTGTTTATCGGTGAATCGATTTGCTTTAGTTAAAAGCAATTATAAGAGGGTGGTTGATCAGACTTACTTTGTGGTTTCTTCCTTGGATTTTTGTTGTTGATTTCGTTAGTGATTAATGGATGTATTAGCGAGACAATGACAATTTGGGTCGTTTACTTGATTTGAGGATTGTTTTGGATTCAATTGGCCTAGCGTGGTCTTTCCTGCCTAACTGCTAGTTACTGTTAGATGCGGGTAATTGCGGTAAGATGATTAGAACCTACTAGTGATCATGTTGTGGTAATTTAAAAAGGGAAAAGATCCATTCCTTGTTCGGAATTGATAATTCAGACTTTGTTGTCTAGAAAAATTAAGGTGGATTTCTTGCTTTTAAGAATTTTAAGGGGTTATTCAAAAAGGTGTTTTCAAGGTTTAGGAGTAGGACAGGAGGTAGGTATGTGTTAGGAAATTTTCAGGTTTGCATAGAAATCATCTGAAGTTTAAAAACAGAACAACATTCTGTTATTTGGTTTTAAACTGGTGTAAGATTTCGGTGGCTTGCGAAGGCTAGGAATCTTCGCGTAAAAATTCATGATTGTAGTCTAAAATTTAGTTTAGGGTATTTGTAGTTGAATGGAATTGGTTTGGGACCAATCGGAATTCGAGGCATTGCGAGAAAAATCATGAAAAATTGATGGTGTCCGTCCATTTGTTTTCGCGGCAGGTTATAATCAACTGCAGTAAAACAGCCACAAGTTCCTGTAGGAAACTCCGAATTACGAACTGTTTGTTGCGTTGGAAACTAGACTCGTAGAGCTTTCCAACGATATATGGCACGTATACTAATTCCTCATAGATTAAATCAGGTTTAGCATTCAATTAACTAATTAAAATCAGTTCTGCCGAATGAATAACAATTGCAAACCAACCGTGGATAATTTGTATCGGTATTATCCGAACAGGAAATTGATCTATTTCTAACTTGTGTTCGAAAGTGGTTTATAAAAGGAGTTGAGATTGTAATTGGAAATTGAAGTTGAGGTTTCTTGTTCGTTGAGAAAGGCAACAAGCCTATGGCATCCCGAAAGGTAGAATGGCCTAGGGATTTAAGGGCAAGTGAACAGTGAGGTTCACTTGGATTGAATTTACTTGGGCAGTTGATTTCTTACAGGTTTTGTTTAGTCAATTATTTGCATGGTTAATTATTATACGAGTCTAGGCCGTATAGAGTTGGTCGTGGATCCACAGTCCGGCTAGCTTGTGTGTTAGTGATGACTTGTCGAGTTAACACCCAGGGCCACATGCGCTACCACCGTGTGGGATCGGTGAGGCTCTCTTGTGGGATGGAGGGCTGCGGCAACCCGCCCGTCGTGTGGGATCGGCGGGGTGTGTGTACGAGTGAGTATGCGTGTGTATGTGTGCGTGGGTGCGTGTGTGGGTTGTTTCCTTGCCAGCCCATGCGTGGGTGCTCCACTCCGGACGAGGACCCTGATCAGGCTCGAACCGTGAGTTGTGAGGTGGCAAACCAGCTGAGGGGTGGTTGTCTCGATTTATAGAATCACTAATCCATGAGTTTTGTACATATACTTTATGCTGACATTATAGGTTGGTGTACTCTGATTTTATCTGTTCATTACTAGTATTGTGTAAATGATAAGGAACTGCTTATTCATATGATTTGGATAGAGATTTATTGTATGATATGTTAATTTGTTATTTAATTAGCTTAAAGTTGCATAAACAGTTTTATATCATGCATGTGCTACTTACTGGGACATTAGTCTCACCCGTGTTTTGGATTTATCGGTTTTGTTTTAGATTCTGCTGGTGAGCCGCATACTGGGGCAGAGTATCAAGGGGGATCCGGAGTATCGGCAGAAGGATCACTACCCGAGCTAGATCTATAGAAGGAAAAAAATATTTATTTTTGGATAGTTGTAAAATTTGTTTTGAATATTGTATGTTGTAAATGATGAAAGAGAGAGAGTGTGTGTGTGAAGCTTAGTAAATCTTATTCATAGATCTGTACAGTTGGATGAGTTAGTTCTTTTGAATGAATATATAAACTGTGTTTATCAGGTGATTGTTTGTGGTTTGAGGGCTTAGCCCATACTCGTATGTACAGGCGTTATATAGCCGTTTTTCCAAAAAAATTCTAGGGTGTTATTTTTGTGTCTGGTTAGTTTTTGAGTTAGTTTTTACTACACTTTGGGCCCTAAGCTAATGCCCAGGAGCCAAAATAAACCTGATACGGGTGGACCTGGTTCCGGGGTGCTACAGTTATACATGTAGAATCAAACTTACCAAAAGAAACCAAGAGTTTGGATAGGTGAAACCTTATATCCAAGAGGCCCATTGCGGCACCAACTCCTATTATATCCAAGAGGCCCATTGCGGCACCAACTCCTATTATTCTCACATATAAAATATTTAAGCAGGACAATAATTTCAATTGATCAAACCAATCAACTTCTTTTTCACCCCAGATTCCATCCCAATCTAGGTATAGTTCTTCTAACCGGGACAAGCATGATATGGCACTTGGTGCAATTTTTATAGAACGACCACAACCTCGTAAATCCAATAGCCTTAAATTATTCAATTGTCCAATTTCTTTTGGTACCTCTCCAATCTTAGTATGTCTTAAATCAAGCATTTGAAGATGCCTTAGCTTTCCAAACATGAATTCTGCAGCTAATGATGTATCGGAAGACCATGTATCGGAATACCATTTATAGGAAGAAAATATCAATACTCGAAGATTCCTTGGGAACTCAATTGATTTGAAGGTCACTGAAGACATATCCACACAATTCAAATCTAAAACCTCAAGTGATGTCATTCCTTCAAAGAATGTATCCGGGGTTTCTGTTTCTACTAATTGTAATTCCCCATTGCCTCGTAAGGATAGAATCTTAAGTTTTGGACATTTTAAACCAACAGGCAACTCCTTAATCTTATTGTACATCAATGAGATTGCTGTAAAATCTTCACATGCTACATCCCGTGGCCATTCTTTTAGACCATTAGAAGCTTTTATAAAAAATTTGTCCTTTTCACTTCTAGATGCAATTGATATTGCCACATCGCGTATAACATCATGAATTTTAACGCACTCTCTGTTTTGACCTCTTAATAACAAGGAAGAAGCTTGAAGGTCATTGATGGTTCTACGCACACTGTTTCTTACCTCTTCTATGCTGTTTGCTATGTGTTGAAACGTGCCCTTTCCAACTGCGTAATACACCAACGTTTCTACGTCAATGTCATGATCTTCTGGGAACAAACAACAAAGCAAGAAGAGTTGCTTGGCCTCCTCTCTTCTCAAATAATCATAACTCAGTTTTAAACACGCATACACCTTGTCATCTACACCCTCAACGGTGATAGGTTCAGCATGTCTAAGTTCACGAAATGCCCCTTCCCATTCTTCTAGGTATTCAGTGTGTCCCAATGCCTTTCCAACAGTCACGAGTGCTATTGGCAATCCTCCGCACTCCCTACAAACTTTCCTCGCCATATCATTCAAGGTGGGAGAGTCGACAACATTACCTACATTACTTTTAAACAAACTCCAAGAGTCTTCTTCTGATAACACCTCAAGGTTTATTTGCCTTTGGCAATCCATTACTTGGCACACTTGTCTGCGTCTAGTCGTGAGCACAATTTTTAGCTGCTTATGGCTTTTCGTTGAGGGAATTCCTTTATCGGCTAATCCCAGTTCCTTCCAAACATCATCCAAAATTAAAAGAATCCTTTTCCCCCCTTCCATAAGCTGCTTTAGTCGCCTTGATAGCATCTTTGCCATTTCTTCTTTACTACTTCTCTCCTCAAATTTCAAGCCCAGCATGCTTGCAATCTGCTGTTGAATCCCTTTCTCATCTGGAGTCTGAGACACAACTACCATCAAAACCATATCAAAAAGTTGGCCTCTTTCAGCGTGTATGGCAACTTGTCACCAAGGTCGTCTTGCCCACACCGCCCATACCGGATATCCCGATGATGTTGATGTGATCATCCTTCAATACTTCCATGACCTCATGGAAGGCTAAATCTCTGGATTGAAAGGGAACGAAATCACCTGTTGACATTGATTCTATACCTGGAGGTGGTGGATCTTTCCAAACACGATTAAATACGCCATTACCTTGGAGCTCCATAATACTCTCCGCCTTCTCTTCAGCTCTTTTACCAGATCTGTAACGGGAACGGACATTGAAACACCCCACTTCATTTTCCAAAATAGAATTTTCCTCTGTAATGGTATTGTTCACAGATGTTAGCCACTCCTCTACAGCAAGTTTGATCACTTTCCCATTTCTTGTGGCTTCTTCAACAGATTCCTGGACCTCATCTCTTTTCTTCTTCAGTCCTGTAACTTTGTTTCTGAGCTTCTCAATTTTCCTGTTGTGGTGCACGAAATAACCAAGATGTCGCCCAATCTGAGGCAAAAAGCACTCTGCAATTTTTCCTATGACAGAAATGGCAGGATCCACCCAAGCCATTTATGGATTTTTCCTTTTTCTTTTTTTTTACTTCTTCTCTTTCTTGCTGAAAATCAACAATTAACGAATACAAAATTCACAGCAATAAATAATACGTACTCTTGAGAAGGAACAGAAAGAGATCTACAAGTATACTTACAATTAGAATTATTATAAGATAACAACGGAGTGTATGTACCTGTTCTGTTGTTTAAAGGGAAAACCCAATAGAAACCCAAGCACAAAGTCTTCAGCTCTATCTTGCAGTTTGGTCTTTTGAAAGGGAATTTCTCAAGGAATCATTCTTGGTAAGTAGATTGAGCCAAGAAAGCGGTCCCATCAGTCTAAAGTAACAGGAAGAGAGAGTCAAAAGTAGTTTCAATTCAATATATTCAATAGAAAAATGGGATTTCGATCCATACCTGTTCTCATTATAGTTAAAACCATGAAATGGAGTGTGTTGGAGTAATCCAGATCAAGGCTGAACGCTACTTGCCGATTGCATCAATAAAGCCGATCAAAAGCCCAATACCAAATGCCGATCGCTTAATGGAAGCCAAAGCACTAGAAGGTTAGCAGAATTTTGCAACTTGGTATATTCACTGAAAATTTCTAATCAATTGATACCTGTTTCGCTCCCTGCGTCTTTTTGCTGGAATACTACAATCAACTCATACAAACACACTGTAACACATATCGAATTCATCATACGATGGAAGCAACAATAATAGGCAACAACAAAGAGATCCAGAACTGATTACAGTCCTAATTATTAGAGAAGAAGACGATTTACGCGCTTACCTGCTTCGCTATGAAGTGCTTCCCGTGCAGTTCAGATCAAAGCCGAATGTTTACTGCCTATTACTCAACAGAATCCCAAGCACAACGTCTTTTGTTCAATCTCGCAATTCGGACTTTAGTCTTTTGACAGAAAATTTGTAATCCTTTTCATGGATCAAAGTTTACAATCTAAAGCAAATCGTTCTCCCTTTCAAGTCAATTGGGTCAAGAAAACGGTGCTGCCACTTCAAAAACCTACACTTACTTTTAATCGAGTGAGCCCATAGCTCCACCTTTAATCATAAACTAGTAAGGATTACCAAAAAAAAAAAAAATCATAAACTAGTTAGGTTCACATGCAATAATGCACCTAAAGGAAAGAGACAGGAGGGAACAAACAATTTTCGGCTGATCGTAAAGTTTTTAAAAAATTGAATTTTAAGTATAGTATCTTTTTATTAATGAATCTATATTAATTTTTTTTGGGTAATATAATGAATCTATATGATGTTTTGAATCAATCAATAAGCACAATAATCGTAACGCGGTTTTACGTCATGTCCGGATACGGGGATTCGGATGTGTTGTCTTCTCATAATAAGTCATTTCTATGGGGACAAGAAAAGAAGTCCGGCTTCTGCCCCCACAAACCGTAGTTTTCCAAAACGAGTGAAAAAAGAATAAAGAATCCCACGCGAGATTTGGGACGAGTGCCCACGCGATATTTGGTTTCAGGAAAAGCCACAGCCAAAGCAAAGAATCAAGAAAGATTTAACTCAAAACAGGGGAGACACGGAGTAGTCGGTGTGCCCACCAGATTTTGAACTCTGCTTGCAAGTGGACCAAATCCCTCCTTTCTCTCTCTGTATCTCCTCCCGTGACTAAAAACTTCTCCCCTTATTTTATTGGTTATTTAATGCTTCATTGAAGTTCTGTTTTTGTCCCCTTGAATCATACCCATTGTATTATAGATGCCTCAGATTTTAGAGTCTGAAAACAGATTTTGTTTCTCATCTTACAGACTTTCAAGTAAGAGCTACTTCTTCTATGTTAATGTTTTAAAGAAATAAATTAAAAATAAATCTGGTGAGTTCTAACGTTCACTGTGTTTTAATTTGCAGAAACACATCATTAACTTATTACAAACATTTTCTTAATTTTGCCAAGAATCTAAGCTAACGATCTTTGCTGCTATTCTTTGGAATAAATGAGTATTTTGAGTTTACATTGGAGTGGAATTAATCCTTACAGTTGGTTTTTAAAAGCATAAACAGTAGGAAAGATCAAGGTTTTAAGTTTCGGCATTTCAGCGGCACGCCGGAAAATTTTTAATGGGCAAAAAAAATAAAAAATTATGTTTTTTTGGATTTCGGCGAAATTTCGACGGCACACCGCTCCGTTTCGCCGGCACGCCGCCCGTTTCGCTAAAAAAATTTTAAAAAAAATTACATTTTTCGCCCGTTTCGCCCGTTTCGGTCCGTTTCGCTCAGCACGCCGACCGTTTCGTTCGAAATTTCGGTCCGTTTCGCCAGCGATACAAATTAACGATTTCCCCCAGCGAAACGCATCGCTGGGGGCATAAAAACCGAAATTTCGGTGGCACGCCGCGGCGTGCCGCCGAAACTGTAAACCTTGGGAAAGATTACATATTCCAAATGGAAAAAGCCCGGCCTTTTTTTAGTATTTTAAGAGTTTTACAATGGCAGAATTGTTTCGTAGCTTTCAACCAATTAGCAGACCAGATGATTGAAGTGCAATAGTTGCCCCCTTTTCTATTTCTAAGGGGAAGACTACAAGACTGGTAATTCCTTTACATTTTAGTCTGTTGGTTGAGCAAGCAACTTTCTTTACAATCTGTCTCTTGTTAATCTTGCACCGGAACTGGTCTGCTACTGTTCTATATCATAGAAACTTACTATTACAGTGGAAGCTCTCACAAATTGAGTCTAAACAAGATTCAACTTTATAAGATTCAGTATTATATATTGCATAAAATTTAATATTACCAGGCATACCGTTCACATCTCAAATTCACATGTAGATATAATCCTTAGTTTATAACAAAACAATCAATTAAGATTTCAACAAAATCCCTATTCTTGATTTCCGCACTTGTCACTTGTGATCAGCATAGTATCTATACAATATATAAAGAGAAGAGGGGGGAATATTCCCTCTAGATTCTGGCCCCCCTTTTCTTTTTCCAAGTAATACCCTTCCAAACAAAACAATCCCCCACTATTGTAACTACCTTGGTTGTTTATTAAAATGGGCCCACGTATTCTACGCGCGTAGCGCGTGCAGCCCCCTAGTTCCACAAAATGCTAACTCACCCTTGACCACCAAGCACACAAAAGCTTGTTTTACACTTGTTAAGTAATTACTGAAAATATGTAATAATAAGCTAATGAAAGTTAAGACAAATTTTTAAGAATGCAATGACAGAGAAATATTACTTAGCCATTCATATAAATATAGGTGTGGTATGCCCAATTCTGACAGGTGGCTATTTCCACAGTAAAAATAATATAATATGTTTTTGCTTTTGTTGCTATTTTTCACATCATTTCACTTTTAATAAATAAAAAAATTCGACAAAAAGCATTCATTAATTCTCATAAAATAAAAAAGCACGCATGATCATTTCACTTCTATGTGTGCATACCTTTATTAAGTAAGAAAGTTTGAAAGGATAGAAAGCCACTCAAAAGGAAGGCAGTGGTGTCTTGGTGGTGGACTACACTTTCTTGGATTCCAACAACGTACTTGAGGCAAGTGGGCCAGCCAAATTATATGTGTGAGGAAATTGTGTGATCCCAACTATTTAAAATATCTGGGGTAATTCGGAAAACCGTTGAGTAACTTGGATAAGTTGATTTGGTAACCAAGTAATATAACTCCCAAACTTGAACGAGTTTCAGGCTGGTATATCAAGCTTTTCAACATAAATACCTCTAAATGCATAAGAAGTGTACTTTACTATATTTCTGGCTTAGATGAGTTCATCCCTTAATAAAATATATTCCCATTTGTCTAGATACGTAACTGGGTCTATTAAACCAATAACTCAGCTGAGTTACTGAGTTCGTAGGTCATGGGACATGACCCAATAATGCAAAAGACAGCTTGCAACGAAAGTGATTAAGACAGAGGGCATGCTACTTGACAAAAGCAAAAGTAAAATGATAATAGAAGTGGAAGGGACCATGACAGCTTGCATACGATAATAATTCAAGTGCATTGCAAACAACCAAGAAACAAAGAAATATGTCCATCTTCCCTTTTGAGTGAAAATCTTAAGAGACAAGTCAAGAGAACATGTACAAGAAGTTCACCATTTGTTATTTCCTTCGAGACTTAAGCATTTGAAATGAAGGCCCCACCCACATTGAAAGAATTCGCGGAAGCTTACGAATCCTCAAAAGTTCCTCTTCCTTCTTAAATTTCTGTCATTACTATTGAAGCTTTTGGAACTGATGAGGATCCTTCACTTGAGTTTCCTGGTTGATGATCTAAAACTTCCTTTTCTTCCTGTCAACTCTATGGAAAGACCCATTGATGATACAGAATAACTTCACCCAAAAAAAAAAAAAACCCGAATTTAAGCACATGAATAATTTCTGTATAATCAAGGCTCTTTGCTACTATGATTGCAGAAAACAGAGCAAACGGTGCTCTGCTTTCATTTGTGTCCTCATTTTATCGTACTTTCATTGCGTATTCAACAGGATCAGAGCTTGAAAATGGGTTGGTGAATGTAAGAGTTTAGGCTGCCTGTCTGACTTGTAGAAAGAACAATAAAATGTGTTTCCAATTGCTGCATAGGACCCAGCCACTTCTTTAACTGTTTCTAGCAATTTGGTCTTTTGAAAGAAAATATAAGTAGATGAAAGTGTAGCAGTCTCAAGGAATCAGTTCAATTTATTTAAGGGAAATTTGCATTTTGATCCAAGTACTGATTAATGGAAGCCAAAGCCCCAGAAGCTAGGCAACAATAGTAATAAGCAACAACAAATAAGCAACAACAAAGAGATCTAGAACTGAATACAACCGTAATTATGAAAGATAAAAAAGGATTTTTTACCAGCACACATGCGTCTTTTAAAGGTGTTTTTCCTCCCAAATTGGATTGAACTCGACATGTGGCAATGAGGGGTGATTTGTCTTTGTACGGGCGTACTAGTACCTGTCAATACAAGATTAGGGTCGGTCCTGACCTCGGACACCTATTCCGAGTTTAAACCGGAGTTGGTTTAACCATACTGCAAGTCACTTGTAATAAAATTGATCAGACGAATTGAAAGAATGAAGACTAGGGGTTCGATTTTCGGTTGGGTTCTTATTCGTAGCAATAATGAAGTACTTTATTTAGATATCGGTCGCCAAAGATGCAACCAACAAGCTTCCAAATAACTCAAAAAGAAATAAAACAAATGAAAATCACCAATGCTAACAGTGCCGGCCTCCCCTGCCCTTATAGCCGTAATCAGAATATAAGGTAGTGATATAGGAGGTGTCTGCTAACAAAGCTGATTCGGGGATTCATCCAGGAATATTGTTTAGCTGACATTATGCTAGTCACCTGGTTTGATTAAAGATAGCTTCAGTATCGGCTGTTCGTAATCTTGTAGCCGTAAACGAAGCACAGAATTAGGAGACAGGGATGGCCTCGACTTCTTTGCCGGTGGCAGGATTTTCACTTCAATCGGAGTAAATAGTAACTTAAATTGTCACTGGGACAGGAAACAGTGAAAGGAGTCCTAATTATAATCATAATAATCGGTTGCAGTTGAGTGGATGTTGTCCTTGAGCCCTTCGCAACTGTGCCTCTTATAGCCAAACTTTGACAGTTGCCTACCATCCCATGTTTGCACGACCTTCATGTCAATTCTAGAAGTTATCAACCTTTTTCATTTTATTCGGGTAAGACAACCGCTTGCCACGATCCCAACAAATAACTTTCTTATTCCCGTCGTTTATCCAGATGGTCTCAGTTGTTAGTTTTGTATAGAGCTGGCAACGCGTTGGGTTCGGGTTGGGTTCGTTCGGGTCAAATCGGGTTAGGGGTTAATCGGGTCGGTTCGGGTTGAACCCGATTAGCTGCGGGTTGGAAAAATCCCAAACCGAACCCAACCCGCAACTAATCGGGTTCAACCCGCCCAACCCGATTATTTTTAAATTTTTATTTTCCCCAAAAAAATGATAATCACATTGAAAATCTGTTCAAGATTTGCAGCTCGAACTCAAACCAATCTCTTCTATATCTTTCAACTTCAACCATTTCCTGGATATCCAATTTGATCCATCCACGTCGTCCACATCCAATTTGAGAATTCCTCCCCAAGAATTGATTCTATGCTCTCTGATAGATTCTTTATGTTCCAGGTTTAGTGATCTGGATTCCTGAGCGTCCCGTAACGAGCTGCAGGTAAAATCTGGAGTTGGGTATTCAAAATTTTCAAGTTCAAGTGATAGCTTCCTTCTTAGACTAGAAGGAGCCAATCTCGAATCTTCCTCTGCTAGGAGGCAGAAACAGTTTCAGAAAAGAGAAACTTTTGAAGGATTGAATATGCAAATCTTTGAGGAAAAGAGAAATTTTTAAGGATTACCTGCTAAAGTAGTTTGGGAATCACGTATGAAATCTCTTGCATCAAGAGCAAAAACCGAGCTTGAGTTCTCCAAATTCCACTCTCACACACAACACACTCATCCTCCTCTCGTTTCTTGGGGACTTTTAAGTTCCGTCGAATCATCGATCGGTCATCCAAAGCAACAACTAAATAGAAACAGGTAAAACGAGTAAACCGCGCCCAATCCCATTTCTTTCTTCTACTGCAATTTTTGCAGATTCAAGCCTTCAGTGAGATGGGATTGGTGGGTTTTCTGTGTTTCCTTCACTTAGATTGAGAATGGTTCTCTTTTCTAGCTAGGGTTTCTCCTAACTTCCTCGCTTAATTTGGAAATTTCTTCTTCTTTTTCTTCTCAAATCTAAAAGGCTAAGAAGATCCATTCATTTCCTTCCTTCTCGTAAGATGAAGTATCACTCCTTGATATATATGCCAGTGTTATCGTTTTGATGTTTGGCTCGTTTTGTAAAGAACTATTCTCTTGATTGTCGTACGACGAATGGCGAGAGAGAAGATTCAGATCAGCAAGATCAACAACACCACGGCCAGACAGGTGACCTTCTCTAAAAGGAGAAGAGGGCTTTTTAAGAAGGCCGAGGAACTATCAATTCTCTGTGACTCCGAGGTTGCTCTCATAATCTTTTCTGTAACAGGAAAACTTTTCGAATATTCCAGCTCGAGGTAGCTCTCTCACATTTTCTTCTTCCCTTTCTTTTTTTTAGTTTCCTTCATTATGATCAACGTCTGCTTTCTGTGATCTCTGAACTCACCGTGTTACATCGAGAAGAGTTATGATCTGTAAGCAATAGAAATCTACCACTTCCCTCATGTTTTACTGAACTCAAACATCTCTTGCAAAATATCTCGAACCAGCTATAAAACAACTGTGTTTCGACTTTCTTGCTCCATACGAGCTACTAGTGGCTGGCGAGATCGTGAAGAGGAAGAAGAGGGCGACCGGCGATTGGCGAGACCGCGAGAGGCAAAGACAAAACGATTTTGCAGTAGCGGAAGAAAACCCTAAATGTTTGGAGTTTAATCGGGTAACCCGTCGGGTGGACGGGTTGTAATCAGGTTTACCCAATTACGGGCGGGTTAGAAAAACCCCAACCTGTACCCAACCCAATTAAGAAACAGGTCCACCCAACTCGTTTATAATTGGGTTAATTGGATTGACCCGTCGGTTTGGTTCACTTTTTGCTGACTCTAGTTTTGTATTGATGATGACATCATCCCTCAAATGTATGAATATGGTTTTCTTGTTTAGACATATGTGTATGTGTAGACACCCCAAATTTCACAAACAATCAACAGAAATCATCATCTCCTTGAAAACCAGCACAAAAGTTGGAGAAAATGGGCTTTTACTTGTATCCGGATACTCAGGCCGGATACAAGTACTCCTTCATGTATCCGGATACTCATACCGGATACATATGGGCCTTAGTGTATCCGGTACCATGTACCGGATACCTTAAGGCCCTTTGTTATCCGGTCTGAGTTACCGGATACGTTAAGTTTGCTCAAAATTAGGGTTTTCCGAGAGAAATCACTTGTTACCATCATGTCCCTCATTAAATGAGAGGAAATCTCGGAAACAACCCTAGGGTTTAGGTTGGAGGGTTCTAGACCTTAAGTTGTGTCTACCAAGGACCTTAGCCCTTGCCTATAAATAGGAGGCTCTTCTTCAAGCAAAAGGTCAAGTTTTTGGAGATCAAGGAGCTCCGAGTGAAGAAGGGAACCGCTGCCGGATTGCTTCCAGAACCCCAGGTAAGCCTCAACCCTCCTTCATTTTTCTGTATTTTAATTGCTTAGATCTAGATCTCTTCTTCTACCTTTCTGTAGAATAAAGCCTCTTTTTGTATGTGTGGAAACCCTTCCCCGGCTCAAAGTATCTCAAGACTCCCCTAGCCGTAAAACGTGAAGGCGGATCTAGGAGAAACGAGACTGGGGATTGACCCTAGTGCTAGAACCCATGTAGCATAAGGCTTTTGATTGCTTGAAAACCATTCTATAATCAAAGTACCCTTGATTATCTTGAAGAACCGTGTTTAACGGGGAGAGAGAACAAAGGGAAACGATAATGGAATGGAACCCTAGGCTATGCTAGAACCTATTTTGTTGAATCTATATGCATGCTATATTGTTGTATTGATATTGTGTGGTTTTTTCACCCTTGCACATACAATCCACTATTTTTGCGGGATAGGCTCACATTTGGGGATTTATTGCTTTCATAGTGATAAATCCCTAATAAATTGCCTCAATCAATTCTGGAATGTTTTCAAATGATTTCTAAAGGTTTTTTTGTTCATCTTGCACGAATTTGCACACACTTTGTCAATTTTCGGATTTGGTTTTCTTCGGATTAGGGTTTACTTGACAGCAACTGTACCCTAACTTCGGACACTCATAACTTCATCATCCGGATGAATTTTGGAGTGATTCCAGAACCATGGGAAGGGTGAGGCTGTCTAATTTATACCTACCAAAAATCATGAATTTCTATCGAGCAGATTTTTGACACCTCTCTGTCGAAGTTGACTGGTCAGTTCAGGTTTAAATACAGAACTTGTCACTTCGACGGAGCGCCATGTGTTCGTTTTAAATCCGAATCAAGTGATTTTTGTTTCTGAGTGCTCCTTTATGAGTCTATTTTCAAATCCAGTTGGTTTCATAATTTTTGAATTCCATTTGAATTATTGATAGCCGATTTACTCTAAACTGTTCATTTGTACTTTTCTGGGTAAAACTGTGATCTTCGGGGCCTGTTCGGGAGACCACCCAAGGCACATCCGAAGGGATTTTTGTATGAGGCTAGTTTCTTTTGAAAGATGGCCATACAGACTTCAATCACATCAAATTTCGTGGATTTTTATGGAGTGGATTTTTCTAGACAATTTTCCAAAGTTGTCCCCTTATCACTTTTAAAAATCCCCAGCAGCAACTTTAAAGGAGCATAATTCCTAGGATTTCAACCGGATTGACTTGAGATTTTGCATGAGTTCCTTATTTACCATAATCTTTCAAATAGAATTGGTTTGAATCAATTTGAAATTGGATTTGAATGATTTTAAGATAAAAGGACTTTACTTTTTTCCAAAATTCCCGGATTTGCCTCAACTTGGTTTTGAACAATTTGTGCTTTGATTTCCTTCTTTTTGTGATATTCCAGAAGTGATATCAACATAAAAGAAGATCTGGAATGCATTTGGATTTTCATGTGAAGATATCATACATGTGTCCTTTTTTTCCAAGTTTTAATGATTTTTTAGCAAGCTTTCTCTTTTCTTTTTAGCATGAATAAACATTTGGCAACCACCTTGTGTGGGTGAATGGGGGTGCCTAACACCTTCCCCCATTCATAATCTAATCCCCTTACCCATCTCTGGATTTGATTTTCAAGTAGGGTTATTTTTATCCTAGAATGTTTCTGTTATCTCTTTTTGCTTGTTTTTATTCTTTTGGTGTCCATTTTCATCTCAAAATAATGAATGGTGGCGACTCCCACTCTTTTAAGTCGAGCCCCGCGTGTTGACGGAGGGAGGTCACTCCGGTGATTTTTCCCATGTCTCACAACTGGCGACTCCGCTGGGGACCTTGTGGATTTAAGCCTATTTTTGTATATTCATGCTTTTTCTTTACTTTTGAATGCTTGCTACTTTGTTTAATTAAGTTGTGTATATTCTTGTATTTCAAATTAGATTGGGATGCTTTTGAATTTTATATGAATCAAGTCATGTATGTTTTGCTTGATGTTGCCTAAAGGTTGATTTAGGAAAAGCCTATCTTGAAGCATGATTTGGTTGTATTTGGTGATAACATGCTCTATTTTGAATTTTGAATACCATGGTTTGAACATGAGAATTAGAAGCATGGAATTTAGGAGTTCAGATTTTTTTTGGGTATTCAAACATGATTCTCATAAAGCATGCTTTGTTTTTGTATTTAAAAATTTTTTGTTATGCCATGCCTTTGATTTGGGGTATAGGGGGATTTGATTTGAGCATGAAAACAATGAGCAAAAATCTGTAAATACAGTAGCCATTAGGATGGTTTTCAAACATGTTTTACCTCATTAAAACACTTTTGTATCATGTCAAGTAGTTGCTAAATTTTTAGGCATTAATTTGGGGTATAAGGGAAGCACTTTTGAGCATGAAAATTCTGGAAATTTCAGTGTATATTTGGGGGATTTCAAGCATGTTTTACCTCATTGAAACACTTTTTGAACCATGTCAAGTAAGTGCTAAATTTTTAGGCTTCAAATTGGGTAGAAATGATACACTTTGAGCATGAAAAAGAGCATGAAAATCTGGAATTTTAGGAATGCTTTTGGGTTTCAAGCATGCTTACATGATTTAATTGTTGTTTGTACAAATAACATGTTTTGTATACCACTTTTTGGGCATATAGTGTTTTTTGTGCATATTTAGTTGTTTTGGTGCTTGCTTGCTTGTATTTAGCTTCATTTATTTTGTCATATATACCTTGGCTTGAATTGAATGCATGGCTACGAAAAAGAGTGGCAAGGGGCTGGGACGTTGTGAATGTTACCAGAATTTTAAAATTGCACTTGAGCACTTGAAACAATTTGCACAGCCTACCCATTACCTATTAGGAAGTTGAACCATGAATGTGTGTAGCTTGGCGCACCGAGGTCGTGACTTCGGAAAGCGAAAGTGAAAACATTTACCTTAGAATTTGGGTCAATGATGTGATGACAATGGGATCTGTGATTCGATTCCGGGCATCACTAGACTTGAGTTCTAAGTTGCCAATTAAGCCAAAAAACCCAAAAACCATACGCTTGAAGGTGGAGAAACACGTTTTCAGCTAAAAGCACACAATTGCGTTAGGGGAATTGGGTGTAAATGTGGGAAGGCCGTTTGCATGTTTTACAGGCCAAGGTATAATGTGAATACCATTATTGAATGAAGGTAATACAAGGTGGCAAGGTAAAGCCAAGTTTTTTCCTAAATTCGGGGAATTTTGCAAGTATGATGTCCAAGCCCAATTTGGGGCAAGTTTTGAAGGTCAAGATAAGGTGAACATCAAATGGGAATGAAAAAAATCAAATCTGGTGAAAAAATTGAGTCAAAATGGCCATTTCGGCAAAAACCGGCAACTCAGGCCGGTTAAGAAGCAATTCATTCATATCCGGTACATATAGCCGGATACAAAGGGCTATGCGCGTATCCAGTCATTCTGACCGGATACCTTAAGACATACCCTTATCCGGTCATTAATACCGGATACATGCAGAAATTCAATAAATTGGTTTTTTCAGCCCGAATTTTCAAAATAAAACGCCTAAACACTTTAGATAATTCTTAGGCACCCCAAAGAAAATATAAAAATGTCAGAAATAAAAAAAAAAAGAAAAAAAATGTATATTCTTTTAGGATTAAACCTAAGGTTGAAACTCAAAGAATGAGCTAAGGTATCATATTTCTTGACATCAATTCAATTCAAACATGTGTCAATCAAGCTTTAGAACTTGAAAATCTTCTAAAATTCATCAAATTTCAAAAAAAAATAAAATAAAAACCCTGGTTGGTCTCCTTTTTACCAATCAAGTACAAAAAAAGTGGGACCTCTGGAAGCCCTAGAATATTCCATGAACCCTTGATTGGTCTCCTTTTTACCAATCAAATCAAATCAAAAAATGGGACCCTTGGAAGCCCTAAAATATTCCATCAAAACCCTTGGTTGGTCTCCTTTTTACCAATCAAGTACAAAAAAAGTGGGACCTCTGGAAGCCCTAGAATATTCCATGAACCCTTGATTGGTCTCCTTTTTACCAATCAAATCTAATTAAAAAATGGGACCCTTGGAAGCCCTAAAATATTCCATCAAAACCCTTGGTTGGTCTCCTTTTTACCAATCAAGTACAAAAAAAGTGGGACCTCTGGAAGCCCTAGAATATTCCATGAACCCTTGATTGGTCTCCTTTTTACCAATCAAATCTAATTAAAAAATGGGACCCTTGGAAGCCCTAAAATATTCCATCAAAACCCTTGGTTGGTCTCCTTTTTACCAATCAAGTACAAAAAAAGTGGGACCTCTGGAAGCCCTAGAATATTCCATGAACCTTTGATTGGTCTCCTTTTTACCAATCAAATCAAATTAAAAAATGGGACCCTTGGAAGCCCTAAAATATTCCATCAAAACCCTTGGTTGGTCTCCTTTTTACCAATCAAGTACAAAAAAAGTGGGATCTCTGGAAGCCCTAGAATATTCCATGAACCTTTGATTGGTCTCCTTTTTACCAATCAAATCAAATCAAAAAAATGAGACCCTTGGAAGCCCTAAAATATTCCATCAAAACCCTTGGTTGGTCTCCTTTTTACCAATCAAGTACAAAAAAGTGGGACCTCTGGAAGCCCTAGAATATTCCATGAACCCTTGATTGGTCTCCTTTTTACCAATCAAGTCAAAAAAAAAAGTGGGACCCTTGGAAGCCCTAGAATATTCCAACACAAAAAAAAACAAAAAAACAAAAAAACAAAAAAAACAAAAAGAAGAAAAATCTGGATTGGTGTTCACCTAACCTACTGGTTTACATGCATAAGGGTGTGACTCAAGTTAAATGGAAGCTAACATATTCTGTTAATTTTTCCCCAGGTACATTTGCTTGCAACCCAGGTGCACTTATTTGCAGTCATTGCTCCCGTGACCAGATCCAAAGCAAGAGCCATGAATACTGAAGAGAACCAAGCCCAAGCTACCGTCCCTGCTCAGGACTTCACCCAACTGCAGGAGCAAGTGGCTGGTCTAGCCAAGATGCTGGGGGACCTACTGGCGGCTCAGGCCCAACAGGCCCAGGCCCAAAATCAAGCCTCAACTTCTCATCCGGCACCACCACCTCAGGCTTACATTCCGCCTCCGGCTCAGCCCATGCCTGAGCCCATTTCTGAACCAATTCCTGAGCCCATTCTGATCAGGGAAAATACAGCTGAATCTGAGAAAGAACTGGAAAAAGAAAAGGCCCGAGATGAGATGGAAAAGAAGATGCTGCTCAGGATAGAAAGGATCCAGGCAGAGCTGAAGGAGGTGAAGGGGGGAAGCAGCCATGGAGGCACCACCTTTGAAGACCTGTGCATGTACCCAGATGTGTGTCTACCGGCTAAGTTCAGGTGCCCAGACTTTGACAAGTTTGATGGCACGGGCTACCCATTGAGCCACTTAAAACTATACTGCGTGGCCCTATGCCAATTTGGCCGGGATGATGGCATACTGATCCAGCTCTTCCAGAGGAGTTTGACCGGGTCAGCTCTCAGGTGGTTCGCTACAGTGGACCATGGCAGGATCAGAAGGTGGAAGGACCTAGCCGACGCCTTCTTGGACCAGTACAAGTTTAACTCGGAGATCGTGCCGGACCAGTACGACATGATGAGGATGACTAAGGGCAAAGATGAGCCAGTGCGGCAATACGCCAAGAGGTGGAGAGAGGCCGCCTCCCAGGTCAGGCCCCCTATGCAAGAACCCGAGATGATCTCCACGTTCATGGGCACACTGGGGCAGCCCTTCTACAACCATCTGGTGGGCCAGATTACCACCAACTTTGCTGCCCTAGTACAGGTGGCGGACCGGATTGAAGAGGGGGTCAAGTCAGGAAGGCTTATTGACTACTCTACTCTGACTGGGCAGTCTGATGCCTCTGCCTCCATGGCCCAGAAGAAAGGGGCCGGATTCAAAAAGACGGGGGCCCGAAAAGAAGGGGAGGTGAACCTGGACCAGGCTCCTCCAGCCAAGAAGCCACTGCACGTCAACATCTCTGTACCCCAGCAGGCCCAACAGGCCCGACAGGCCCCGCAGGCCCAGCAATCTTACCAGGCCCCGCTGAATGTCAATTTCACCCCCGCTGCACCCGCAAACCAGAGGAGGATCTTTTCCAGGGAGAAAAGGGAGGCCTGGTTGGCCAACAGAAAGAACCGGGTTTTCACCCCTCTACCCATATCTCTTTCCCAACTGCTGCCAACCCTGCTGAAGGGTGAATACTTGAGTCTGAAAAAGCCCAACCCAAATGCCACCAGGGGAAGAAATTTTGACACATCGGTCACCTGTGACTTCCACATGGGTGCACCGGGGCATTCTACAGATACCTGCTGGGTATTAAAGCATGCGGTCCAAGACCTGTTGGACCAGAAGGCCTTGGTGTTCAACACTGCTGCACAGGCCCCATCCGGGAATGACATTGGGCAGAACCCGCTACCTTACCACAATGGGGCAGGCCCATCCAACTCCATCACTGCCATATCCACCTCTAGAAGGGCCTTTGACCCATCTCAGCTTATAGCTCCAATCGGGACCACTGTCCAGGTCCGGTTTTTTCAAGAAGAAGAAGAGGAGGAGATCAACATGGTCTCCCAGAAAAATAACCCAACAGCTGAGGACATAAGTTCCTCTTTGAACCGGGTCTCATCTCTGATGGCCCAGATGAATACTGCAAGGCCCCCATTGGTCATCAATTGCAGTCCACCCACTTATCTTCCATCCAAGCCGTCTAAGGCTCCACTGGTCATCAACCTTGACCCAACCACCAATTCCATCAATTCTTCTGTCCCTACCAAGTCCAAACTCCAACCCTTGGTTGTAAATATGCAACCAGCCCAGATTATCCCTAAACCGGCCCATAAATCCCGGTCCAGACTCCAGCCATTAGTGGTCAATATCCCTAAGTTAGCCTATTCAGAGGCCGCTGTACCATGGAATTACAGCGAGGGCACCACGGCTACGGTTCAAAAGGTCAGGAACCAGAACCAGGAGGAGGTGAACCTCATGACGAGGTCGGGGAGATGTGCAAGGGGCGAAGAGAAGGAAAAGGAGACAGAAGCAGAAAAAGAAAAAGTTGAAAAAGAAAATGAAAAAAGAAAGCTGAAAGGAAAAAATAAAATGGGAGAAGACACCCCCCAGGGTGCAGAAAATGAGGGAGCTGACCTCATAAAAATAATCAAGAAAAGTGAATTCAATCTTGTGGATCAGTTGAACAAGGTCCCGGCCCAGATCTCAATACTGGGCCTTCTGCTGAATTCAGAAAAGCATAGGGATGCATTGTTAAGGGTGCTGCAGAGTGCACACGTATCCCAGACAATTGATCCAGACTAGCTAGGCAAAATGGTTGGTCAAATCTTATCACATAATGTGATAAGTTTCTCTGAGGGTGAGATCAGCCCAAGTGGGTGCCACCACGTTGACCCTTTGCACATCACTGTGCTTTGTAAGGGCAACATGGTAGCACGGGTTTTGATTGATAACGGGTCGGGCTTAAATGTCTGCCCGTTAATCACTTTTGCCAAGCTGGGTCTGGACCAGTCAAGGATCAAACAGAATGGGCGAATAGTAAGGGCTTTTGATAGCTCCAAGACCCACTCCCTAGGGGAGATTGAACTGCCGGTCACAATTGGGCCGAATATCTTTAACATCACATTCGAAGTGATGGATATACCCGCAGCATTCAATCTGTTCCTAGGGAGGCCGTGGATACACTCGGCTAGGGCAATACCATCCACGCTCCACCAAATGGTGAAATATGTCAAGGGGCAAAGGGTGATAACAGTCCTAGCCGAGAACTTGGTGCCGCCCATTGTGTCACCTGATGTACCCCTGATCAATGTAGACTTGACTGTTGACAAGATTGCATTCCACTCATTTCAGTTTGAGGCAGTTAATTTCATACCTGGGGGGTGTGAAAAAAAGAAAGAAAATGGGACAACTGCTGAGAAAATGGTGAGGAAAGTGATGGAAAAATACCACTTTCACCCGGGGAAAGGCCTGGGAATAAGCCTGCAGGGAATGGTGGAGCCAGTCAAGGCCCAGAAATTAATTCCCAAAGCAGGGTTGGGCTTCAAGCCCAGAGGCTGGAGAAGACAGAAATATGAAGAAGGAGAGAGAAGAAGCAGAAGAAGTTTCCCTCATTTAAGGGAAAACTTTCCTAAACCCTCCTGCATAATCCAGCTGTCTCAGCCCATGGACCAGTCCAAGCCTCCATACCACAACATCAACCCATTTCAGAAACCATATGTTCCAACCCTGCAACCTTATAACCCATATCCATTAATGGAAGCAGCAGATGGGCCTGGGCCACAGCCCGAGCAACAGGTAGATTTTTCTGAAGATGTTGGGGCCTTCTTCGCCATGACTGAAGGCGAAAAGACTGATGGTGACATGGAGCTGCCGTTCATTGATTGGGCCGCAGTGAAGATTCCAGACAAGGTCATTCCTGGACTGAGCCCCGAAGCAGAAAAGGGCAGTACCCACCCGGTGATGATGGCATCGGATTCTGGGCCTGAGGAGCGGGCTTGCACAATTTTCCCTGCTCCCCAAAAACAATTTTTGAATAATTGGGAGGAAACTCCTCTAACTTTTGAAGCTGCGTTTGTTCGGCAAACTAACGTGGCTCCCAAAAAAAAACTCCAATAGTGGATTGCCATTCCCCTGAAGGTTCTAATGGGCCTTTGTCTTCAGGGGGATTAGGTTTAGAAGGCCCACAAAAAACCCAAAAAGATTTTTCTATTTTTTCTAGGAACTTTAATTTTTTCAAAAAGGTCCAAACCACTTATGAGCCATATAATCAAACTGAATTGGACCAGGTTGAATATGACTTCGACCTTGAGCTCGACTTTGATCTCATGGGGATCGAAGAGGAGACCGAGGTCGAAGAAGAAGACTTTCCAAAAGAAATTGAATATCAATTGGAACGTCATGAAAAGGGGGTCCAACCTAATATTGAGGAGACCATATCCATAAATCTGGGGACTGAAGATGACCCACAAATTGTGAAAATCGGGTCATATTTATCTGATGTGCAGAAAAGTGAAATGTCAAAATTCTTGGCAGACTACAAGGATGTGTTTGCTTGGTCGTATCGGGACATGCCGGGGTTGGACACAGACATGGTGGTGCATAAGTTGCCAATTTTGCCAGGGGTTAAGCCAATCAAGCAGAAGCTAAGAAGATTGAAACCTGAGTGGACCCTGAAGGCCAAGGACGAAGTGGTCAAGCAGTTTCAAGCCGGATTTCTGGCAGTCTCTACGTACCCAGAGTGGCTTGCAAACATAGTGCCGGTGCCCAAGAAGGACGGGAAGGTCCGAATGTGCGTGGACTATAGAGACTTGAACAAGGCTAGCCCAAAGGATGATTTTCCGCTTCCACACATCGACATTCTGGTCGATAATACTGCGGTACATAGCCTGTTCTCATTCATGGATGGGTTCTCGGGATATAATCAGATCAAGATAGCTAAGGAAGACCAAGAAAAAATAGCATTTATCACTCCTTGGGGCACATTCCACTACATGGTCATGCCGTTCGGACTCAAGAATGCCGGGGCAACATATCAGCGGGCTATGACTGCACTATTCCACGACATGATTCACAAGGAGATGGAGGTCTATGTGGACGATATGATTGCGAAGTCATGCAAGGAGGAGGACCACTTGATCAATCTGAAGAAGGTATTTGATCGGCTCAGAAAGTACAGTCTACGGCTTAACCCGGCTAAATGCGTCTTTGGGGCTACATCGGGAAAGCTGCTCGGGTTTATAGTGAGCCGAAGAGGAATTGAAATTGACCCGGCTAAAGCCAAAGCCATAATTGAAATGCCAGCACCCAGAACTGAGAAGGAGGTTTGTGGTTTTCTCGGAAGAATTCAGTACATAAGCCGGTTCATAGCACAGCTCACTGCTATCTGTGAACCAATTTTTAAGCTTCTGAGGAAAGATAACCCGACGGTCTGGAATGAGGATTGCCAGCAGGCCTTCGATACGATCAAGGAATATCTACTGAACCCGCCTGTGCTAGTGCCACCAACTCCAGGAAGACCACTGATCCTGTACTTGTCAGTGTTGGAAACGTCGATGGGATGTGTCTTGGGGCAGCATGATGAGACTGGTAGAAAAGAAAGGGCCATTTACTATCTGAGTAAAAAATTCACAGAATATGAAGCCAAATACTCAACATTGGAGAAGACTTGCTGTGCTCTAGTGTGGGCAACTCAGAGGCTAAGGCATTATTTCCTTAGTCACTCCACACTACTGATATCTCGGATGGACCCACTGAAATATTTATTTGAGAAACCGGCACTGACTGGCAGGACGGCAAAGTGGCAACTACTACTGTCCGAATTTGACCTCACATACATCACTCAAAAGGCGATCAAGGGTCAAGCCATAGCTGATCACCTGGCTGCACATCCTCTGCCAGAATATCAACCCTTGAAGACCAACTTTCCAGATGAGGCGATTCTGTACACTGAAGAGGAGGACAGTGAGAGTTCTTGGCAGATGTTCTTCGATGGGGCCGCCAACATGAACGGAAACGGAATAGGGGCAGTCTTGGTTAAACCAGATGGTTCACACATCCCGATTGCAGTAAAGCTGAGATTCCAGTGCACCAATAACATAGCAGAATATGAAGCATGCATAATTAGATTGCAAGCAGCCATGGATCATGGAGTAGAGGAACTTGACGTATACGGGGATTCGAGTCTTATCATCTTCCAAACAACTGGTGAATGGAAAACCAAGGATCACAAATTGATCCCCTATCACCAGTATTTGGAAGAAATAAGCACAAATTTTACTCGAATTTCCTTTAACTATATGCCAAGGGCCAAAAATCAATTTGCGGATGCTCTAGCAACATTAGCTTCCATGGTCAGCATACCAGAAGGAGTGGACATCAGACCGCTGGAAATTGAGGTCCGAGATGAACCGGCTTACTGTCTCGTTCTAGAGGGAGCACCAGAAGAAGAAGCACCATGGTTTCAAGATATCAGGAATTTCTTGAATAATCGGAGTCTGCCAGAAAATGCCACTGCTACTGAGAAGAGGACAATACAGAGATTGGCTGGTCAATTTCTGCTAAGTGGTGGACATGTGTACAAGAGGTCACATAATGACATTCTGCTAAGATGTGTAGCCAAGGCTGAATCAGAAAGGCTGATCGAGACCGTACATGGAGGAGTCTGTGGGCCCCATATGAGTGGGCACATGTTGGCAAAGAAGATCCTGAGACTAGGATATTACTGGACGACCATGGAGCATGATTGCTGTACACATGTCAGGAGGTGCCACCAATGCCAAATCTATGCAGATAATAAGCATGCACCCCCAGGTGAGCTGCACAACATGACATCACCCTGGCCCTTCTCTATGTGGGGCATAGATGTCATTGGCATGATCTCCCCTAAGGCATCGAACGGGCACAGATTCATCCTGGTAGCGATTGATTATTTCACTAAGTGGGTGGAAGCAGCCTCATATACAAATATCACAAGCAACCATGTTATTAAATTTTTGAAGCACAATATCATTTGTCGCTATGGACTGCCAAGTGCCATAGTATCTGACAATGCTTCAAATATTAAGAACAAGGAAATGAAGAAAATGTGTGAGCAGTTTCAGATCATCCACCACAAGTCAGCTCCGTACAGGCCGAAGATGAACGGGGCAGTAGAGGCAGCAAACAAGAATATAAAGAAAATCATTCAGAAGATGGTAGTGAGCTACAAGGATTGGCACGAAATGCTGCCACTTGCTCTACATGCCTACAGAACCTCAATCCGGACTTCAACTGGGGCAACCCCGTACTCCCTAGTCTATGGGATGGAAGCAGTCTTGCCCGTGGAAGTAGAGATCCCATCACTCCGAGTGCTCATGGAAGCCGAACTGGAAGAAGCTGAATGGGTCCAGTCAAGACATGATCAACTCAACCTGATAGAAGAAAAGCGGCTGAAAGCGCTTTGCCATGGACAGTTGTATCAGAAGAGAATGGCCCGGGCCCACAATAAGAAAGTGAGGCCCAGAACTTTCCAAGAAGGAAACTTGGTGCTAAAGAAAATTCTACCATTTTTGGAAGATCCTCGTGGTAAGTTCAAGCCCAATTGGGAAGGCCCATATGTCGTCAAGAAAGTCCTATCAGGGGGTGCACTCATCTTAGCAGAAATGGATGGGTCAGATTTTCCTGAGCCCATTAACTCTGATGCAGTAAAAAGGTATTTTCCTTGAATGAATATTTCTAGGAAATGATCCGAGGCCATTTTTCTTTATTTCCTTCAAAATTCAAATCCCTAGTCTAGCCAAATTGAGCCGGTTCGTTTCTTTGATCAACCCAAACCGGATTTACTGTCAAATTGGGGCAAAATCAATTTGGGGCAAAAGTGAGGAAAGAAAAAGAAAAAGAAAAAGAGAGGAAAAGCAATGAAAAATGGCAAATGAAAGCCAAGTTTGAAAAAAGATGCAAAAAAATGCAATTTGGGGAAAAATGGATAAATTTATCATGACTGTAAATCCGGTTGACCTATTTTCACACTTGAAAAATTTTGGGCCTTTAATACCCTTTCTTTCATAAACTAAGCCTAGCCTATGTTTCGTCCTATTTTTAAGCCCTCGGTGATCTTAGTTTGTTCGTTCAAATATCAGAGTAAGATGGGTGATGACGGAATACAGAAGCCGGCCCTAGTGAAAACCGTAACTGGCACTAGGGGCAATATTGGCAAAAAGGCAAAAAGAAAAAAAATAAGAAAAAATGAAAGAAAATCAGAGGTTGAGTTGATCATGGGGATCTGAGCCTGAAGCAAAGTTGGCATGAGCAGAATGGGGGCAGTTTTGGCATTTGGGGATGACTCTAAAGGTCCTAAGATAGACGGTTCTGATCCCTCAGTATTTTGTGGACTACCCTTTTCATTATTTAACTTAGTTTAATTCCTTTAATTATAGGTGATTAAGTGCATGGACCAAATTTCAAAAAATACAAAAAAAATATAAAAAGGAAAAATTATACTTTGGCCAGTGATGATAAATCAAATACTTTTCATAAAACCTTTGTTTTTACAAGCATATGAGAATTCTGAGGCCAATAATATAAAAATTTTATTTTGAATTAAATCCTTTGTCTTTCCGCTATTGGAGTTTGCTTTTGTACAAAGGTAAAAAAAAAAAAAAATGAAAAAATGTGCAGGAAATGAAGCTAGTCTCTGTCTCCTAGCCGCTCCTCAAGCTCCCGAATCCGAGCTGCCTGAGCTGCAATGACTCCTGAAGCCCCCTCTGCAACGGGATCACTCAAGAAGGAAATGACCTCATCAGAAAGGGCCTGCCTGATCCGCATACTCCTAAGGCTGGCCAAAGTATCCTGGTACTTCTGCCGGATCATACGGACCTCAAAGCGAAGGGCCTGCCTCTGCTCCTCTAGCTTCTCTTCCATGGCAGTACGGCGTGAGATTTGCTCCTCAAGCTGTCTCTCCAGATAAATGCCCTGAATCCTGAGCTCCTGAGCCTCCCGTACCCATATCTGCTGAAGCCGCTTATGAGAAGCCCGCTCAGACTCTAAAAGATCCTCATAGGTGGGACCCAAGACTGCAGGAGGATCTTCGGGTACTGGAGCCTGACTCTGTATCTGCTCCTTGATCCAGAAAAGATAATCCTTCACCTGGGCTCCTGAGAAGACTGGACCACACATGATGCGGACATAGGACCACTCCTTCATCAACCAGGCATTCATCTTCATAGTAAGGGGCCCAAGACGGTCCTCATATCCACATGGGAAGATAATCCCCTGGGTCGCTCGGAACTGACGAAGGACCCGTAAAGGAAGGTACAGCACTGCATGCTTCAGACCGGCTAGGACCAGAAAGTCACGGTCACGAAAGCTAATCACTGTCTCGGCATTGGGCTGATAAGTACCAGGCCATCTCACCTGGTCCTCCTGAAGTGAGCCTAAGAAGGTAAACCAGCCCTGTTTGCCCCCTGGAATGTCGGGGCACCCCCGTTGCTCATCAAGATGGGGACTTTCAAACTCGGAAAGAAGTGTCGATTGATTTCTTCAATTTGACTCAAGTGATCAAGTAGCCAAAGTTGTAAAGAAAGAGATATATCAGCACATTGTAAAAGAAAAAAGCAAAAAAGCAAAAAAGGGCAAAAAGAAAGCAAAAAAAAAAAAAGGCAAAAAAAAAAAAGAAAAGAAAAAGAAAAGGAAAAAGAGCAAAAATGAGCTATAAATTCTGTTATTTTCTCACAAAATCCCAGTTTTGTCTTGAAATCCACCTCACAGCCACAAGAGCTCTGTGGAATTTGGGACAACATTGGGAAATGTGCCTGGTCAAAAGGATGATATCCACTGAATTTTTAACTTGGTTTGATAAAAAAATCAGTTTTCAAAAAATCCCTATTTTTGGGCTTAAAATCCACTTCACAGCCACAAGTGCTCGGTGGAATTTAAGAACTCTTGGAGAGATGCCCCCCTTAAAGTTAGGGCTTTTTGGCAAATCTTCACCCAAAAATTGGTTTTTTCTACAAAATTGAATTAAATCAAGCAAATCATGCTTAAGAGAGTGCAATTTGGGCGTGTCTAATCTTTGCAGCTCACTGCTTCGCAGCTCCCGCAAAGAGGGGCAGTTGTAGACACCCCAAATTTCACAAACAATCAACAGAAATCATCATCTCCTTGAAAACCAGCACAAAAGTTGGAGAAAATGGGCTTTTACTTGTATCCGGATACTCAGGCCGGATACAAGTACTCCTTCATGTATCCGGATACTCATACCGGATACATATGGGCCTTAGTGTATCCGGTACCATGTACCGGATACCTTAAGGCCCTTTGTTATCCGGTCTGAGTTACCGGATACGTTAAGTTTGCTCAAAATTAGGGTTTTCCGAGAGAAATCACTTGTTACCATCATGTCCCTCATTAAATGAGGGGAAATCTCGGAAACAACCCTAGGGTTTAGGTTGGAGGGTTCTAGACCTTAAGTTGTGTCTACCAAGGACCTTAGCCCTTGCCTATAAATAGGAGGCTCTTCTTCAAGCAAAAGGTCAAGTTTTTGGAGATCAAGGAGCTCCGAGTGAAGAAGGGAACCGCTGCCGGATTGCTTCCAGAACCCCAGGTAAGCCTCAACCCTCCTTCATTTTTCTGTATTTTAATTGCTTAGATCTAGATCTCTTCTTCTACCTTTCTGTAGAATAAAGCCTCTTTTTGTATGTGTGGAAACCCTTCCCCGGCTCAAAGTATCTCAAGACTCCCCTAGCCGTAAAACGTGAAGGCGGATCTAGGAGAAACGAGACTGGGGATTGACCCTAGTGCTAGAACCCATGTAGCATAAGGCTTTTGATTGCTTGAAAACCATTCTATAATCAAAGTACCCTTGATTATCTTGAAGAACCGTGTTTAACGGGGAGAGAGAACAAAGGGAAACGATAATGGAATGGAACCCTAGGCTATGCTAGAACCTATTTTGTTGAATCTATATGCATGCTATATTGTTGTATTGATATTGTGTGGTTTTTTCACCCTTGCACATACAATCCACTATTTTTGCGGGATAGGCTCACATTTGGGGATTTATTGCTTTCATAGTGATAAATCCCTAATAAATTGCCTCAATCAATTCTGGAATGTTTTCAAATGATTTCTAAAGGTTTTTTTGTTCATCTTGCACGAATTTGCACACACTTTGTCAATTTTCGGATTTGGTTTTCTTCGGATTAGGGTTTACTTGACAGCAACTGTACCCTAACTTCGGACACTCATAACTTCATCATCCGGATGAATTTTGGAGTGATTCCAGAACCATGGGAAGGGTGAGGCTGTCTAATTTATACCTACCAAAAATCATGAATTTCTATCGAGCAGATTTTTGACACCTCTCTGTCGAAGTTGACTGGTCAGTTCAGGTTTAAATACAGAACTTGTCACTTCGACGGAGCGCCATGTGTTCGTTTTAAATCCGAATCAAGTGATTTTTGTTTCTGAGTGCTCCTTTATGAGTCTATTTTCAAATCCAGTTGGTTTCATAATTTTTGAATTCCATTTGAATTATTGATAGCCGATTTACTCTAAACTGTTCATTTGTACTTTTCTGGGTAAAACTGTGATCTTCGGGGCCTGTTCGGGAGACCACCCAAGGCACATCCGAAGGGATTTTTGTATGAGGCTAGTTTCTTTTGAAAGATGGCCATACAGACTTCAATCACATCAAATTTCGTGGATTTTTATGAAGTGGATTTTTCTAGACAATTTTCCAAAGTTGTCCCCTTATCACTTTTAAAAATCCCCAGCAGCAACTTTAAAGGAGCATAATTCCTAGGATTTCAACCGGATTGACTTGAGATTTTGCATGAGTTCCTTATTTACCATAATCTTTCAAATAGAATTGGTTTGAATCAATTTGAAATTGGATTTGAATGATTTTAAGATAAAAGGACTTTACTTTTTTCCAAAATTCCCGGATTTGCCTCAACTTGGTTTTGAACAATTTGTGCTTTGATTTCCTTCTTTTTGTGATATTCCAGAAGTGATATCAACATAAAAGAAGATCTGGAATGCATTTGGATTTTCATGTGAAGATATCATACATGTGTCCTTTTTTTCCAAGTTTTAATGATTTTTTAGCAAGCTTTCTCTTTTCTTTTTAGCATGAATAAACATTTGGCAACCACCTTGTGTGGGTGAATGGGGGTGCCTAACACCTTCCCCCATTCATAATCTAATCCCCTTACCCATCTCTGGATTTGATTTTCAAGTAGGGTTATTTTTATCCTAGAATGTTTCTGTTATCTCTTTTTGCTTGTTTTTATTCTTTTGGTGTCCATTCTCACCTCAAAATAATGAATGGTGGCGACTCCCACTCTTTTAAGTCGAGCCCCACGTGTTGACGGAGGGAGGTCACTCCGGTGATTTTTCCCATGTCTCACAGTATGCTTACATGTCTTTACTAGCAAAACTAACCCATATAGAAGCCACATGGCCTTTTTTCATTTGCCGGGCTACAAGGGTGTAAACAAGAGTCCTTCCTGTGCTCTTCGAATCAAAGCCAAATGATTGTTGCCAATTTTGAAAGATACTAGTTGCTTCACCCATGGTATGCATAGGAACATATATATTTAAATATGTTTTTTTAAATAATTTAAAATAACCGTTACAATGAGTAAATATAATAGTTGGACATTTTGTTACCATGTGTAAGCATGCCAGTAATTTATTTGTAGTCTAAGATTTTATATGGCAACAATTCCTTATGTCATTTAATCTTTTATCGATAGGATTCAATATTTTGCTAATTGTTTTTTGGCTTCCAATCCTTTTTTTAGTGAAAATTATACAATTTTATTGTATAACAACTTTTACTCCTTTTTTGTGTTATTTTAAAGTTAAAATAAATATTTGAAGTGGGGCCTAAAAAGGGCCACTTTAAATAATATGTCTCATTACTATTGTTAAATAATAGTAAAATAAATATTTAAATTAAGATATATCTAAAAATTAACTATTCTTCTTCATTTTCATCGGCAATTGCAAATTCAACAAATTTTTTCAAAAATAGAGAAGTATATCTTTGATTATTTGATTATTAATTTAGTTAAAGGTAGTTATGGGTTTCTAAGACTCTGAATAGATAAGGATTAATAATATAATTTTAATTTAGTTAATGATAACGTTAGAGAAAATGTATTTTTTAATTTAAAAATTTTGATACTGTACATAAATTGTTGGACGAAATATTGATATGGCTTATAATTGAGAATGAGTATACATATATTTAATTTAATAATAGGTTACAGCTTGGTTGCAAGACTATGAGGGAATTTTTGTAAGAAATACGTTTTAATAGTAAAATAACACTCAAATTCAATTGTTTTAAAAAAGTGTAACTAATTTACAATTATCGAGAAGAAGGCGATTGAATTCAATTTATTTTTAAAATATATCACCAAAAACCAATTTACTCAAACCATATCTATGCTGCACTGTTTTCTTTCTTTTGTGTTAACTTTTTTTTTTTTTAAAATTACTTTCATACTTGGAATTGAAAATTTTTTCGTTGTTAATCATACGATCTTTTGTTGCGTTCTTGAGTTTATCTATTGTGTTTTGAATATTAGCATTATTTTGAAAACGAGAGAAGTATATTTTTAATTATTTTCATTATTAATTTAGTTAAAAGATAATTATGGATTTCTAAGACTCTGAAGAGATAAGGATTAATTATATAATTCTAATTTAGTTAAAGATAATATTCGAGAAAGATATTATGTCCACGTGGATTTAAGATGTATATATTTTAAAAAGTTATTTATTTAAATAAATTATTTTAAGATGGGGCCCAAAAGGACCATTGGAGAAAGAAGGGTATGTCCACGTGGAGTAGAGAGAAGTTGGTGTTTCTATATTATATATATATCTATATATCCATACATAATTTTGTAATCGGTCAAAATAGATCAAGGTGTAGCAATATGAAGCAATATTCCTGCTCTCAAGTCAATTGGGTCAAGAATGGTCACCCACTTAAAAAATGTGAAAATTATGAAAATGGTCACTTTTTAAAAATATTTAGAAAAACAGTCTAGTAATATGCGAATCATTTTTGTTGATAATTTTAAAAGAGTGCCGAAATTAAATTATAGGATCATTTTAAAAAAAAAAATAGATTTGACAATCACTTTACTTGGTACATAGGATGCAAGCTTCTTACATGGAACACGAGCGCATCTTTCATCATGAGCGCATTTTACGTGCAATAGAAGCGCATCATACGTGGACACAAACGTGTTTTATGCATAATAAAATGACACTACTTTTAATTATTTTTTAGAAGTAACCCTTAGGTCAATTTTTTATAAGAGTGGCCCTTTTCTGCAATTTGAAATCTTAGTGGATTGTTTTTTTCATTATTTTCCCTTAAATAATCTGCCCTTAGTGAGAGCCACACCTTGTTTAATCATTTTTAATTTAGGAAAAACAAGTCTTCTGTTTCCACAGGTCTAGGGATGGCAATGGGGTGGATTAAATGGTAACCGCCCCACATCTAATGGGATGGGTTTTGGAAAAACAAGTCAAACTCGTGTTATCATGGGCAACCCGGAAGATGATCTGGAGTTTTCCACAACAATTCCTCACTTCAGATCTCCTGAAACTTGCGTAAATGCATCCTTTTCTCAACAGATCCAGAACACTGATCGATTTCTAATTTAACTAGCTTCTCAATTAATGATTTTAAGAACCTTACTTGATCTGTAGGTGATCTGGACGAACCTCACAGCAGCACAACTACTCAAATCTCTCAATTTCCATATCAGCTCCTTTTCTCCACTAATCTCCACCGAATCAAAATTGAATTTTCGAAAACCTGAAGAGTTATTGCCAGATCTGATGAGATCCAAACTAAGCTCCATAGTTTTTCTCCAGCAACCTCCACAACTATTCGACCAACCCTCCACATTAATTTGAACCCCTATTTATAGTTTTAGATCTGCCTTAGATTTGCCGCCCAACACAACTTCTCTTTTCATGTTCACATGACACGCTTCTCCACCAAAACTCCTTACACCAGCACCTTCTTACCCCTTTGATTAAATCCTTGCCACCCTTCTAACCTCCTATATGAGCACTGACACTGCTATCATTAATTTTTAAACATTTTACTACTAAATTGTTCAGGCAATATTTGATACCCACTTACCTTAAATTATGTTCTTTCTCGCTTAAATTTGCAGCATTCCAAAATTACTCTCGCTCGATCCACCACCGAACCACCAATCCAACCAAGGAAAAGCAAATAACCACTTTGCCTTTTTCATAATTCCTTTTATATTTATTTTTGAAATTTTACTCTAAATGATTCCCTTTTCTCTATTTCTAAAATTTTCCATAAATTAAATTAACTAACAACAAAAATCTAATTTTCAATGTTATTAAAAATTCGGGATTTTACACTTTTCTTCTCATCTTAAAGAACAAAAGTTGAAACTCATCTTTGGAAGCAAAACAGATTCTGTGAATTAAGGCCAAGGAGGAAGCCTAGCCTGGTATTTGCTCAGCTTGTGACTTTTTACTCATCAAATGGGGCTCACATTAAAAAATACTGATCGAAAGAAACTCCACACGGTATTATCTCATGGTCAAGTCAGGGCGCAATTCCGAGTAATGTAGTAGAAGATTTCATGTCCTCATTAATAGTTGATTTCTTAGAGGATATAACAACCTGGTTAAAAAACAATAATAATAAATATAATATTGACCTAAATCAACTTTTGACTAGTCAAAGGTCATTATATTTGGGGCTTTTAAGTGGTGCTAGTATATGGCCTTCCCTAGTGGCACATACACATTAGAGTTTCTCTTGCTTTAAAAGAGAGAAACTGATACGACCCAAGCAAACATATCAAGTCATACCAGCAGCTATTAGGACATTGGGTGAACAAAATGCTTAAGAATAGGAGATGAAGATAAGCACCAGCAAGATTCCTTTATTTGTGATGTTTTATCTTAGGTAGTTTCCAATTTGTTAGGGAGGTTTATTTATCTTGATAGCTTAAGTTTATTAGATGGTTTCCAATTTGTTAGCTAGGGAGTTTTATCCTTGTTCCTTCATGTTTCTGAGCTTTATTTAAGGAGCCATCGATCTAGAATAAAAGGAGCGAGCAATTCAGGTTCAACCTTGAGTTGATTAGGAGGACTCGGGGTGCCTTAAACTACCCTAGAACCCATTCATTTCTGTCAAAATATGGAAGCTTAGGAAGCACGATCCAGCTTCCCTCACTGTTAACAAACCCGTCACTCGGTCTCAAGCACAGATCCCTAACAAAAATCCAAAAGCATAACAACGTACCATCAAAATTTTTACTTTTTGCTTCTCTTCTGCTCTTCCTCAAGAAACCACACAAAACCTTAGGTACGAACTTTGTCTTCTTCCCAAGTTCTTCTTATTCTCCTTCATTGTTCTTTATTATTTATTTATTTATTTTCTACAATGTTGCTTATAGGAAGAATAGAAGAAGAAGAAGAGGAGGAATAGGAGAAACCCTAAGAGTATTTGGGGCTTGATTAAAATAAGGGATTTATTTTATTTTATATGATTAATCATGTAAGATTTTAGATAAAAAAGGAAGAAACTATTTGGGTTTGAAGAAATTTAGGATTTTATGCCTGATGGTTCATCGTTATAATGTTAATCACGTTGGATGATTTTATTTGTTATTTAATCATTGAATTCTGGTTGACTTTGTATCTTGATAGGTGTTACTTTCAACAACTGAAACTTTGAGTTAGCACAAGTTATCATGATCATGTGTCTATAATGTGTTGGGTTGTAAGCAAAAGCCTACATGGACAATTCCAGACTTGGGTTAGCATCATGATCACGTGTGAGATTCTTAATCTCAGGTCCTATTCTCTAGGAAACTAAACACAAAGTGAAAAACCAATATCAAGTAACAAACTAACAGTAAAGAGACAATTTTACAAGGAAACCCTAGATAATCACCTAGGTAAAACCTCGAGTCTTTTTTAGGAAGACCAAGCCTGAGAAAATTGCATTAAACTGAAATGAGCTTTACAAATTGTTCAGAATTCAAAGAAACAACAACAATCATAGAGACTCACTCTTGAGATTGATTCCACAACCTCATTCTCCAAGAAATTTATCTTCCCACTTTTTAGTAGCTCCAAGGCTTCACACGAACACTTTGTAGAAGATCAGGTTGCCCATTCCAATCCTTCTCCAGATCTGGAATGTTGCTGTTCTCAAGTCCTTATCAGCCCTCAAGAACTCTCCAGCACCTTCTCTCCACCAATCTTCTCTAGCCCAACTCTTCACCAAGTTCTCCTAGAAAAATCAGCTTCCAAAAACCTCCAAGACTCCTTTTAAATCAGAGGTTTTAACAACCTTGATAACTACCTCAACAACCTTTAACAACCTTGAAACAACCTAACTGAATCTCGTAACTGTCTGAGATTTTAGTTGGGTTATGTAGCTACAACAAGCTACACATAACCCTGCTACTAGAAATCTAAAGCCACTCATTCAAATATACTTCATTTTATTCCTTCATCATTCATTTAATACATTTCATTTACATTCAATCAACTAACAGAAATTTTAATAAGTTTCAATAAGCTTTGTCATGCAACTTGTCACATGGGGACATACATTTTCCCAAAAATCTCCCCCTTGATAATTGCATGAAAAAACTTTTGACAAACATGTATACCAATGGAATGAATGCCTAGGTAAAGATAACCACATTATACACATTTATCATCTCATCAAAAAAACATAAACACAGTTCACATCATTTAAGTAAGTAAAAAAAAATATCTCTATAAGCAAGTCAAGTCATTTCAAAAAAAATTGTAGTTTCCAGAAAGTTAGCTTTCTCCCCCTTTTTACTTACCCTTCCTTCTCCCCCCTTTATCTTTTCACCCTTTCTCCCCCCTTGAGGAACATCTCCCCCTCAAGTCAAGTCCACCTCTCCATCAATATCACTTCATCAGTTCCCCCTCAAGAAAAGTACTATTCTCCCCCTTTTTGTCATGCAATGATTCAAGGGATACTAGTGCTTAACAAGAGAACTCCTGGCAAGATTAAAGAAGGGTATAAGAAGAAAAATTTTACTCATCGAATTTCCAGGTAAGAAACCAAAGAAACACTCCAAATCAGAAAAATCAACAAATGCAGTACACAAAATGGGAAATGAAACTCAAAGAGTCATACATCCTTGGAAATCTATAGAAAATAGGAAACTCATCCTATTCTAAAGATTAAGATGAAAATCTGAAGAAATCTAGCCATGTGCAAATAGTAGTGAAATCTGAAGAAAAAAATCCCTTTAATATGCTCAATGAAAGATTCTTTTGAAAGGGTTTTGTACAATGGCTAAAATCAAGAAAATAACATTCATGAACCCATAGAATGAAAACATGAGCACTCATTGACTCTTGTTGATTTCTAATGCTGGACATAGGGAGAAGATAAACACTTTAGAGATGAAATCCAACTTAAAAGAGGGCTCCAACTCAAAATTGAGACCCAAGAAGTTTTCTAGATGAAAAGACCAATCTTTGAGATTTTCTTCTGGCGAAAAAATTTTCAGCATGCAGGAATGCTGAAATAACATCACTGAGAGTTGTAGAGAATGACTGAAAAGAACCAATAGTACTGTAGACACCCCAAATTACACAAACAATTATCAAAAATCATTATCTCCTTGAAAGCCAGCACAGAAATTGAAGAAAATGAATTTTTACCTATATCCGGCAACTCAGGCCGAATACAAGTACTCCTCTTTGTATCCGGTGGAAAATACCAGAAACAAACAATTCTTAGTATATCCGGCATTATATGCCGGATACACTAAGACCCTTGTGTATCCGGCCTGAGATGCCGGATACATTAGTTTTGCTCAAAAATTAGGGTTTTCCGAAAGAAATCACTTTTTACCATCATATCCCTCATTAAATGAGGGGAAATCTCGAAAACAGCCCTAGGGTTAAGGTTGGTGGGTTCTAGACATTAAGTTGTGTCTACCAACAACCCTAGCCTTTGCTTATAAATAGGAGGCCCCTCCTCAAGCAAATGGCCAAGAAGTTGGAGATCCAAGAGCTCCGAGTGAAGAAGGGAACTGCTGCCGGATTGCTTCCAGAACCCCAGGTAAGCCTCAACCCTCCTTTATTTTTCTGTATTTACCTTCCTAGATCTAGATCTCTTCTTCTACCTTTCTATAGAATAAGGCCTTCTATGTGTGTGAAAATCCTTCCCCGGCTCAAAGTATCTCGAGACTCCCCCTAGCCGTAAAACATGAAGGCGGGATCTAGGAGAAACGAGACTGGGGATTGACCATAGTACTAGAACCCTATCTTGCATAAGCCTTCTGAATCTATGTAAACCGTTCTATATTCAAAGTACCCCATGATTATCTTGAAGAACCGTGTTTAACGGGGAGAGAGAACAAAGGGAAACGATAATGGAACGGAACCCTAGGTTGTTTTAGAACCTTATTTTGATGAATATGTATGCATGCTATATTGTTGTATTGATCTTGTATGGTTTTTCACACTTGCACATACATAGAACTATTTTGGCGGGATAGGCTCCCATTTGGGGATTTATCACATTCATTGTGATAAATCTCAAATAAATGGCCTCAATCAATTCTGAAATGTCTTTAAATGATTTTTAAAGGTTTTGTGTTCATCTTGCACTAATTGCACACACTTTGTCACAGTTTTGCATTGGTTTTACTCAAAATAGGCTTTACTTGACAGCAACTATACCTTGACTTCGGAAACTCATAACTTCATCATCCGGATGAATTTTGGAGTGATTCTAGAACCATGGGAAAGGTGAGGCTGTCTAGTTTGTGCCTACCAAAGTTCATTGATTTCTATCAAGTAGATGTTTGACACCTCTCTGTCGAAGTTGATTGGTTAGTTCAGGTTTAAATACGGAACTTGTCACTTCGACGGAGCGCCATGTGTTCGTTTTAAATCCGATTCGAGTGATTTTTATTTCTGGCCACTCCTTTATGAGTCTATTTTTAAATCCAATTGGTTTCATGATTTTTGGATTTAAATTGTGTCGTGGAGAGCAGATTTACTCAGAACTGCTCAACAGCACTTTTCTGGGTCAATCTGTGATCCTCGCGGCCTGTTCGGGAAGTCACCCAAGGCACATCCGAATGAGTTTTTGTATGAGGCTTGTTTCTTTTGAAAGATGGCCATACAGACTTCATTGACACCAAATTTCACGGAGTTCTATGGAGTAGATTTTTCTAGGTGATTTTCCAAACTTGCCTACTTGTTACTTTTGATTTTCTCTGGCATAAACCTTAAAAGAGCCATAACTCTTAGATTTTCAACTGGATTTAATTGAAATTTTGCATGACACTCTTGTTTACCCTAATATTTCAAATGGATTTGGTTTGATTTAATTTAAAATTGGATTTGATTGATTTCAAGACAAATGGCATTACTTTTTTTACCAAATTCCCGGATTTGATTCAACTTGGTTTTGTGCAACCTTTATTTGGATTTCCATCTTTTTGTGATATTCCAGAAATGATATTAAGAAGATCTAGAATTCATTTGGATTTTCATGTGAAGATATCATATATTTGTCCTTTTTCAAGGTTTTCATGATTTTTTAGCAAGCTTTCTATTTTCTTTTAGCATGAATAACGGGTAAGTGTCTTTCCAATATCATAATCTAATCCCCTTACCTCCTGTAGATGAGTAAGGGGATTAGATTATGAACGGGGGAAGGTGTTAGGCACCCCCATTCACCCACACAAGGTGGTTGCACAAAACCAAATAAAGGTGGAAATCCAAATAAAGGTTGCACAAAACCAAGTTGAATCAAATCCGGGAATTTGGTAAAAAAGTAATGCCATTTGTCTTGAAATCAATCAAATCCAATTTTAAATTAAATCAAACCAAATCCATTTGAAAGATTAGGGTAAACAATAGTGTCATGCAAAATTTCAATTAAATCCAGTTGAAAATCTAAGAGTTATGGCTCTTTTAAGGTTTCTGCCAGAGAAAATCAAAAGTAAGTTTGGAAAATCACCTAGAAAACTCTACTTCATAGAACTCCGTGAAATTTGGTGTCAATGAAGTCTGTATGGCCATCTTTCAAAAGAAACTAGCCTCATACAAAAACTCATTCGGATGTGCCTTGGGTGACTTCCCGAACAGGCCGCGAGGATCACAGATTGACCCAGAAAAGTGCTGTTGAACAGTTATGAGTAAATCTGCTCTCCATGACACAATTTAAATCCAAAAATCATGAAACCAATTGGATTTAAAAATAGACTCATAAAGGAGTGGCCAGAAACAAAAATCACTCGAATCGGATTTAAAACGAACACATGGCGCTCCGTCGAAGTGACAAGTTCCGTATTTAAACCTGAACTAACCAATCAACTTCGACAGAGAGGTGTCAAACATCTACTCGATAGAAATCAATGAACTTTGGCAGGCACAAACTAGACAGCCTCACCTTTCCCATGGTTCTAGAATCACTCCAAAATTCATCCGGATGATGAAGTTATGAGTGTCCGAAGTCAGGGTACAGTTGCTGTCAAGTAAAGCCTATTTTGAGTAAAACCAATGCAAAACTGTGACAAAGTGTGTGCAATTAGTGCAAGATGAACACAAAACCTTTAAAAATCATTTAAAGACATTTCAGAATTGATTGAGGCCATTTATTTGAGATTTATCACAATGAATGTGATAAATCCCCAAATGGGAGCCTATCCCGCCAAAATAGTGCTATGTATGTGCAATTATGAAAAACCATACAAGATCAATACAACAACATAACATGCATACATATTCATCAAAATAAGGTTCTAAAACAACCTAGGGTTCCGTTCCATTATCGTTTCCCTTTGTTCTCTCTCCGCGTTAAACACGGTTCTTCAAGATAATCATGGGGTACTTTGAATATAGAACGGTTTACATAGATTCAGAAGGCTTATGCAAGATAGGATTCTAGTACTAGGGTCAATCCCCAGTCTCGTTTCTCCTAGATCCCGCCTTCATGTTTTACGGCTAAGGGAAGTCTCGAGATACTTTGAGCCGGGGAAGGATTTTCACACACATAGAAGGCCTTATTCTACAGAAAGGTAGAAGAAGAGATCTAGATCTAGGAAGGTAAATACAGAAAAATAAATGAGGGTTGAGGCTTACCTGGGGTTCTGGAAGCAATCCGGCAGTGGTTCCCTTCTTCACTCGGAGCTCTTGGATCTCCAACTTCTTGGCCATTTGCTTGAGGAGGGGCCTCCTATTTATAGGCAAAGGCTAGGGTTGTTGGTAGACACAACTTAATGTCTAGAACCCACCAACCTTAACCCTAGGGCTGTTTCCGAGATTTCCCCTCATTTAATGAGGGATATGATGGTAAAAAGTGATTTCTCTCGGAAAACCCTAATTTTTGAGCAAAACTAATGTATCCGGCATCTCAGGCCGGATACACAAGGGTCTTAGTGTATCCAGCATATAATGCCGGATATACTAAGAATTGTTTGTATCCGGTATTTTCCACCGGATACAAAGAGGAGTACTTGTATCCGGCCTGAGTTGCCGGATACAGGTAAAAATTCATTTTCTTCAATTTCTGTGCTGGCTTTCAAGGAGATAATGATTTTTGATAATTGTTTGTGCAATTTGGGGTGTCTACAAGTACAATGTGACCTGTAATGCAGCCAGCGGTTATTCTTGAAGTTTTAAAAAATTGCACATACACACTAAACCAGAAGCACACAAAAGTAATGCAGAAATTGATTCAGACATGTACAGACTAATTAAAATTTATAAAGATGATGACATGCTACCAGAGGACAATCTTGATGTGTTAAAATAAATTCTCACATTTCCAACGATTGAGGCATGTACATGAATATTCAATCAAGAACAAACATAGTGCTGTTTCAAATCTTTTTATCACCATAGACATGCTTATTGACTATTTTTAAGCGTATTAGGCACAACACAGAATGCTTGTTCATCGAATCATTCTTGAAAAAGACAGTGAAATCGTAACAAGAATGAGAGATAGGATGATATACCTTGCACCAAAGATTTCTTAACCTTGAAATGAACTGTTTCTCATTTGAAGAAGTCGCACAAGAGGTTTGTGCACTCTATTCACGCTATAGACGAAGGTTAAAAAGAATGAAGAGAAGCACAATCGATTAGAAGAAGATAACAAGAAACCCTAGAAAGGGATTGAAGATAGCCACAATCGATTGAACATTAAAAAAATTTAGCAACTCACCAAGAACGGATTAGAGCCCTAATATGAGATCTTCCCCTTTTCATGTTTTCCCTTTTCTATTTTGAGTCTAATAGAATAGTCGAAATGGGTTTAAAACAAGAGATGAACCCCTTATATACTCTGCTCAATGTAGCTATATTAGGCTACATGACACAATTTTACGAGGAAACCCTAGATAATCACCTAGGTAAAACCTCCAGTCTTTTTTAGGAAGACCAAGCCTGAGAAAATTGCATTAAACTGAAATGAGCTTTACAAATTGTTCAGAATTCAAAGAAACAACAACAATCATAAAGACTCACTCTTGAGATTGATTCCACAACCTCATTCTCCAAGAAATTTATCTTCCCACTTTTCAGTAGCTCCAAGGCTTCACACGAACACTTTGTAGAAGATCAGGTTGCCCATTCCAATCCTTCTCCAGATCTAGAATGTTGTTGTTCTCAAGTTCTTCTCAGCCCTCAAGAACTCTCCAGCACCTTCTCTCCACCAATCTTCTCCAGCCCAACTCTTCACCAAGTTCTCCTAGAAAAATCAGCTTCCAAAAACCTCCAAGACTCCTTTAAAATCAGAGGTTTTAACAACCTTGATAACTACCTCAACAACCTTTAACAACCTTGAAACAACCCAACTGAATCTCGTAACTGTCAGAGATTTCAGTTGGGTTATGTAGCTACAGCAGGCTACACATAACCCTGCTACTAGAAATCTAAAGCCACTCATTCAAATATACTTCATTTTATTCCTTCATCATTCATTTAATACATTTCATTTACATTCAATCAACTAACAGAAATTTTAATAAGTTTCAATAAGCTTTGTCATGCAACTTGTCACATGGGGACATACATTTTCCCAACAATGTGTCTATAATGTGCTAGGTTGTAATCATCACGAATGATGTCATGGGTTCTCTTTTGTCATCACATAGCCCACTAATAATCATATGGAGGTTAGAGAATCATAGATAAATTACTTTTCACATGGACTCATTATTTACTTATATATTTTTCTTTTTGAAAAAACGTCACATGGCTACAGCAGCCATGAACTTGTTTATCACATTTGAGAACAACACATGGCTTCAATGGCATGACATTGGTCAGATTCTCAGGACAGAAATAGCTAACATGCCATGGCTTAATGTCAACTCATATCAAACCTTTTAGTTCGCGGGTCCTTTTTAGTGTCAATCATATAGAATTATTTTAATGTCATATAGCCTTGGGGGTGTGAAGTTTCAGTCATGTTTGTACATTTAACGGAAAAGTGGTTTCAAACTTTTAACATGCCCTAGTTAACAATGTGGAATGTATGCTATGCTGTGTGTTGTCATACTATGAGTCTAGTTATTTTAAAGTCTATACTATAGCTACTTGTGTTGTCATTTACAAGAGCCAAATATTATTTGCTATCTCTAGTTATGATTTATTTTGTTAAAGAAAAATATTCTTTGAAGTTTTAAAGCTAATGCTTGGCTTGCTTCATATAAAAAATAATAATAGTACTAATAAAAGAAAATAATAGCTTTTAAATATAAAAAAAATACTATAATAATGATTAAATATATAATGCGATCATATTATATGTGTATTATTGTTGTTTTGCCCTTAAAAGGATGAAAAGCATAAATAAAATTATAACCCATACAATTATTAGTTTTATCGGGTTCACACGATGAAATTTTTAGATGGGTTGATTCTGCTTCTTTTATGAAGTTCATTAGAGTTATTAAAATATTAAAATATGATTGTAGAGAAAATCTCTATTATGAGAAAGTATTAAAATTCTTTCAGGTTTACATATAAGATATTAAATGTAGACATTAACCGTGTTTAAATGTCTTATTGAATATGAAGTTTTGGGTAATTATAGTGGATCATGGGAATTGTGACAAAACTATTAATCATGATGCTATGTGGTCAATTGTATATAAAGAATTGACATATTAGTAAATAACATAAATATGTATCTGAATTCCAATGATTGTTCATGAGGGATGACTATCTTAGTGTGATAAGTTGGTATTCCTGGGGTTTGAGTCCCTAAGTTTTAAGAAAATAAGGTTGGGCACTTGTGTCACATAGGTTGAAATCCCCTAAAACCACAATGTACACATGGAATTTATGAGAATCTGATCTCTACTGTATTAAAGTGGGATCCAAGGGAAGTTGATCCTAACCAAAGTTGGATTGCTTTAGTCGGTGGGCATGACCATAATTCTGGTTAGATTTGAAATGAGGATCATTATAATAAAAACCTCTACAATTTGTATTTCATAATATAATATATAATTGATTGTCACTGCTACTTGTGCACTTGAATAAATTACTGTGATGGTTCCGTTAAATGCATATAATGTAGAATATTATGAATTATTACGTAAATCTAATTATAATAATTTTGTGTATAATATGAAATTTGATATACTTAAATTTTATTTGCTAGGAATTTTACATTATTAGTTCACATAAATTAAAGTAATTCTTCTTACTGGGCTGTGAGCTCACCCCTTTGTGGAAATAAACAATTTCAGGTTAGTTGCATGACAGGAATCTAAAAAAGCTTGAGTGAAAGTTCTTGAAGTTCTATGACCAGTAATTTAATTTTTATTAGCAATATTGGACTTGATTGTTATACCTTTAAGGATTTTGTTTATTTCAGTTAGGATTGTTAAATTGAAGTTTTTAAATGTTATGGTAGGTTGTTTTGAGAAATATACTTGGATTTTATTAGGTATTATTAATTTCGTCTTGGAAATTGTGCTTTCCTTGCAATTAGTGTTGTTAGTATCTTTAAGTCATGTTTCAGTGCTTTGTGACCATACTACTTTATGTGACCCAAGACAAGGGCATAACAAGACGTCCTAATTCGGTTGAACGCATTTCTTGTAGAGCTAAAATCTAATGGTACCATGAAACCACCGAATGAGATGTGTTTTGGTTCACACTGATACCATTGAGTGGCACCAGGTGAAACGGTCTCAATGACTCATATAATTATTATTCCTGCACGTCACAATTAGGACTTGTTTGGGTCGTCTTTAAGGTTTGGCCCACCTTTCCTTGTCCTTTCTTTGATTCATTTAAGTCTGTAACGTATCTCTAATTGGGTGAGCCCTATTAGATAGCCCATAGTCTCAATTCGGGCTTTTGGTGAAGCCCATGCCAATTTTAGGGTCTGGATTAATACAAAGTTCATTTAGTTTTTCAAATTATTTCGCTTTTATTTTAATCGCTTAATTTTGATTTGAAATGTACTTACGAGTTTTTTAATTGTCATTTCTATTTGCTGCACCTTGCCTACTTAAATGAGCAATCTCCATACACGTATGCACCATTAATCATGCCATTTAGTTGGAATGGCTTCAAGCTTTTCAAGTCCAAGACGAAATGTAGACTGTGGGAACGATAAACCATCTAAAAGTGGTTAATATGGGAAGAAAAAGGGGAAAAAAAATTATTCTGAACAACCTGCAAAACAGTTTTTAATCAACTGTCCATGCTCATTCGTTCTGCTTTGCTAATGATTATTACTTCTTCCTCTGTGTTTTTGCTTCAGTTATAGGCAAAAAACAAGTCTTTAGGCCTTCTTAAATGAGCATTGGAGCTACTGTAAAAAATTGTAGCATATAGAGCAAACGGTGCTCTGTTTTCATTTGTTTCCTCATTTCATGGTATTTTCATTGCCTATTCAACAGGGATCAAAGCTTGAATCAAGGTGTAATAATATGTAATAACAAGCCAAAAAAGGATAAAAAAGTAAAGACTGAGTCATAAGAATGTAATAAAAAAGAAATATCACTTAGTCATTCATATGAATCGAAGTGTGATAAGCCCAATTCTCGCAGGTAGCTATTTCCACAGTAAAAAGTAATATACTATGTCTTTGCTTTGGTAAGGCATTGCAAACAACCATGAAACAAAGAAATATGTCCATAATCCCTCCTGAATGGAAACCTTAAGAGACAAATCAAGAGAACTTGAAGAAGAAACTGAACCATTTGTCGCTTCCATTGTCACTGAAGCATCTGAAAATGAGGACCCCATGTTGGATGAGTTCATGGAAGCCTACTAAGCCTCAAAAGTTCCTCTTCCTTCTTAAGTTCCTCCTATTACTGCTGAAGCTTGTGGAACTAACGAAGATCCTTCACCTGAATTTCCTTGTTCATGATCTGAAACTTCCTCCTATTCCTGTCATCTCCATGGAAACACCCCATCAATGAATTGAATGAATATAAGGAAAAACTTCACCAAATATATAACTCATGTATAATCAAGGGTTCTAGCAGTAGTGACTATGATTAAAGATGTAGGTGAAAGAGTGGATGTTTCCCATGTGGTGTAGGTGTAATTGAATAACATCCTTGTCAAACAATCAAGAGTATATGCTGTGAATAAATACCTCTGTGCTATCATGGACATTGAATTCGATGGCCTTTAGCTTTAGAGTGCTTTGGGATTCGGAAGTACTGGTCTCCACATGTAAAATCAAGCAAAATCTCCAAATTTTCATAAATCCAAAAGAACTCATTCAGTAGAAACTTCTGAGATCGACCATGTAGAGATTGCATACCTTCTTCATATCTAAGTAGTTCTGAATGGCAACATTTGGGTCTTCTACATAAATATGTTCCGTGCTGCCATATTCATCGTATATGAAATGAATTCGATCTTGAGTGCTTTGAAATCCCGAAGCAAAGATTTTCAGGTTGGGACAAAACCCAATTGATAATCTTGACAATGATGGGAATTCTGAAGGAACTGTTCCTGAGCAGAAACTTAAGAGACTCGGTAGATATTGGAGACTAATTTCTTTTAATCTTGGGAAGACAATCTTATCCACCGTGATTTTCCTTGCGACAACCTCCTCTAATTTTTTGCAATTCCATACTTGGAGAGATTCTAGTTGTAGAAGGGTACCAACCATTTGATTTAAATGGAAAAGGGTCCATTTGATATCTACAGTTGTAAAATACTATTGAAGCAATTGAAAATAATCATTTGATTATCATGAATCTAAAGAAGACTGATTGGGACGTTTCACTCTTTCAACCCTCTAAATAAAATGAAAGACTGATGTCATTATTGGTTTAGTTCCTTGAATTTGAGATTCTGCTTTGAAAAATATACCCTTTTTATTCATGGAAGCAATTAAAATTACGCAATAGCTAGCACTTCACAAAATCACAGTGTTGTATGATAGTTGGGAAAAATGCAAAACATATGGCTCTATAGCTTGTTTCTTGGGAAAACACCAAATTGCCTAGGCAGGCTAGGCTCCAAGACAATACATATAATTGTTTTTAATAGCCTGCCCACATGTCTTTGTTTTTCAAATTGTCAAATTATCGCATACTTCAGCTGATTTCTTTTGAGCATAATATATTGACAGTAAGCATGATATTTTACTTAATGTAAAGCTTTAATAAATGGAAACATATAATTCATTCATTTTGAAGAATGTAAAACAAGGGACAGAGAATTTCACCCTTTTTTTGGAACATAAGTTAGTATCACATAATATTTACATTGATACATAAGTAATGGGTTAGAACCCTTCACTTTGTTTAGCCTGATAACTCAAATGTCATCACAAAATTGTGTACATTGCTTCAGGCGTTCTTAAATGAGCACCATGGCTACTGTAATAAGATTGCAGAAATAGACCAAACGGTGACCTGTTTTCGTTTGTTTCCTAATTTTCATTGCCTATTCAACAGGGATCAGAGCTTGAATCAAAGTGTAATAATCTGTAATAATAAGCCCAAGCCAAAAGAAAAAAGTTAAGATTGATTTATAAGAATGCAATGAAAAAGAAATATTACTTGATCATTCATATGAATCAAAGTGTGACATGCGCAATGCTGACAGGTACTAGGTAGCTATTTCCACTGTAAAAGTAACATACTAGGTTTTTGCTTTGGTTAAGGCATTACAAACAACCATGAAACAAATAAATATGTCCATAATCCCTTAAAAGAGACAAATCAAGAGAACATGTACAAGAATTGAAGCTGCACCATCTGAAAATGTAGAAGAAGCTACTCCATCTGTTGCTCCCACTGAGACTGAAGCATCTGAAAATGAGGGCCCCATGTTGGAAGAGTTCATGGAAGCTTACTAAGCCTCAGAAGTTCCTCTTCCTTCTAAGTTCCTCCTATTACTGCTGAAGCTTGCGGAACAGATGAGGATCCTTCACCTGAATTTCCTTGTTCATGATCTGAAACTCCTTCCTCTTCCTGTCATCTCCATGAAAGCACCGCATCAATGAATTCAATCAATATAAGGAAAAACTTCACCAAATATATAGAGATTGCATACCTTCTTCATATCCAAGTAGTTCTACATGGAAGTATTTGGGTCATGTAAATGAAAATTTTCTCTGATGTCACCTTCATTGCGTTGGAAAAGAATTCGATCTTCGGTGCTTTGAAATCCGAAAGCAAAGGTCTTCAATCTTTCAACTTCTCTTTCTTGCTAAGGATCAACAATTAACGAATACAAAATGCACAGCAATAAATAACAAGTACTCTTAAGAAGGAACAGTAAGAGACCGACAAGTTTTTACAATTAGAATTATTGTAACATAAAAATGGGATGTATGTACCTGTACTTGCAATTTGGCCTTTTGAAAGGGAATTTCTCAAGGAATCATTCTTGGTAAGTAAACTAAGCCAAGAAAGTGGTCCAATCAGTCTAAAGTAACAGCAAGAGAGAGTCAAAAGTAGTTTCAATTCAATTTATTCAACAGGAAAATGGGATTTCGATCCATACCTGTCCTCATTATAGTTAGAACTATGAAACGGAGTTTGTTGGAGTAATCCAGATCAAGGCTGAATGCTACTTGCTGGTTGTATCAATATAGCCGATCAAAAGCCGAATACCAGATGCTGATCGCTTAATGGAAGCCAAAGCAATAGAAGGTTAGCAGAATTTTGCAATTTGGTATTTTCACTGAAAATTTCCAATCGATCAATACCTGTTTTGCTTTCCTACTTCTTTTTGCTGGAATACTACAATCACCTCATACAAACACGCAGTAACACATATCGAATTCATCTTACGATGGAAGCAACGGTAATAGGCAACAAGGAGATATAGAACTGATTACAGACCTAATTACCACAAGACAAAATGTAGATTCTGAACAACCTCCAAAACAGTTTTTAATCAACTGTCCATGCTCATTCATTCTACTTTGCTAAAGATTATCACTTCTTCCTCTGTGTTTTTGCTTCAGTTACAGGCAAATAACAAGTCTTTCAGGCATTCTAAAATGAGCACTGTAGCTACTATAATAAAATTGCAGAAAACAGAGCAAACGGTGCTCTGTTTTCTTTTGTTTCCACATTTCATGGTATTTTCATTGCCTATTCAACAGGGATCAGAGCTAGAATCAAAGTGTAATAATATGTAATAATAAGCCAGAAAAAAGAAAAAGAAAAAAGAGTTAAGACTGATTCATAGGAATGCAATCAAAAAGAAATATTACTTAGTTTTTCATATGAATCAAAGTGTGATATGCCCAATTCTGGCAGGCAGCTCTTTCCACGGTGAAAGTAATATACTATGTTTTTGCAAACAACCATAAAACAAAGAAATATGTCCATAATCCATTCTGAATGAAAATCTTAAGAGAGAAATCAAGAGAACATGTAGACGCTGCACCATCTATTGCTCCCATTGAGACTGAAGCATCTGAAAATGAGGGCCCCATGTTGGATGAGTTCATGGAAGCTTACTATGCCTCAGAGTTCCTCTTCCTTTTTAAGTTCCTCCTATTACTGCTAAAGCTTGTGGGACCTGATGACGATCCTTCATCTAAGTTTCCTTGTTCATGATCTGAAGCTTCCTCCTCTTCCTGTCATCTCCATGGAAACACCCCATCAATGAATTCAACGAATATAAGGAAAAACTTCACCAAATATATATAACTTACGTATAATCAATGGTCCTAGTCACTATGTTGATAGTGATGTGGAGAAGTTTCCATGTTGTCAACCAAACCATCTCACTTTCAACCCAAGTGGCCAGCCTTAGCTGTTTAATCTTCCTTTTAATATGATAACTACGTTTTACACATTTTTATGTAAATAATATAAATTAATTTAGACAAAAGATATGGGATAAATTATTAAAAACCGCCCTTGAGTTTTATGCATATTACAGATACCTCCCCTCAAATTTGTGAAATAACAGGCAACTAGCTTTACATTTTATGGTATCCTTAATACACATAAACCTAGACCGGGGTGTTGGGGGCTGAGGGAGGTGTTTTAAATCTATCATAAAATATACATTAATCTGTACAACTAATAAAAGCACGAACTATCTAAATTATTTTTTATCTTCACATACATAATATATCTTTTTCTTGAATTTTTATTCTCAAAAGAATCTTTTTTTTTATTCTATCAATTAATTAACCACCCTTAGGCTTGTAGACTTTTTCTTTAATAATTATATAACTAAAAAGAGTTTTAATAATTGCAATTACTAATAAAATATTTCTAAATTAGACTTCTTCTCCAATACTTATTGTGTGAACCCCTTTGCAAGTCGCATCGGTAAGTGTGGGCGTGCTGACTTGCTTTGATTCCATTTGGTGTTTGGTCTGATTTAGACTTAGTTAGTTGGGTTAAGAGTCGCCACCATCTATTGAGTTCAAGTGTAGGTGGTCATCTGGTATAAAAATGGTCTGGTTAAGAGAATTAGCTAAATGACCCAAGAAGTCCTTAAACACCCTGGTCACCCTGCAACATGCGGGTTCCCAAAATTCGATAGTTCGACTAATCCTAATAGTTGGACATCAGACCTCTCTTACCTCCCTAGTTGGACTAGAATTAGACCGGTTTAGTGCAATCCATGGCCGATTCAGCCCTTTCTCGGTTACATTCAATTAAATCCTTTATACAGATCCGTAGGCTGTGGGTCAATTTCTGATTAGGTCCATCCGTGGGCCCAAATTTTGGGCTTCCCTTTTATCACACCCATTAGAGATCTCTTAAGATTTAATGGGCCATTAAATGGTTAAGGCCCATGCTCGGTCGGGTCTGATTTCCGTGTAATTAGATTGTATTGGGTGAACATATGCACATCCACATACACCATGTCCACTATCGAAATTGTACAAGAGAAATGAAGGAGGCTGTGCATAAATACCTCTGTGCTATGGCATTCAGAAGTATTGGTCTCCACCTGCAAAATCAAGTAAAATAAATCCAAAAGAATAACTCATTCAGTAGAAACATTTGAGATCGACCATAAAGAGATTGCATACCTTCTTCATGTCTAAGTAGTTCTGTATGGCAATATTTGGGTCTTGTACATAAAAATCTTCTCTGATGTCACCTTCCTCGCGTATGAAATGAATTCGATCTTGATTGCTTTGAAATCCCGAAGCAAAGATCTTCAGGTTGGGACAACCCTCAATTGATAATCTTGACAACGATGGGAATTCTGAAGGAACTGTTCCTGAGCAGAAACTTGAGAGACTCGGTAGATCTTGGAGAGTAATGGTATTTAATCTTGGGAAGACAACCTTATCCACCGTGATTTTCCATTCGACAACCTCCTCTAATTCTTCACAATCACTTACGTCGAGATCTTCTAGTTGTAGAAGGGTCCCAGCCAAGTCACGTGAGAAGAGATATCTTAATCGTGGACAACCTGACACGTTAACATTTGTCAGGTTGTGAAGCCGAAAAAATTGAGTAGGACCCTTCCATATAGTCTGTAATCTTGGCAGAGAAGACAAAAGCAATGTTGTCAAGCTAGACAGTGGTGGAAACGCATCTCCTTCTTGAGCACAAATATTTTCATGATCATTTAAATCAAATACTTCCTCCAAAGCATCACATTCATTTACCCTAAGATCTTTTAGTTGTAGAAGGGTCCCAGCCAAGTCACGTGAGAAGAGATATCTTAATCGTGGACAACGTGACACGTTAACATTTGTTAGGTTGTGAAGCTGAAAAAATTGAGTAGGACCCTTCCATATAGCCTGTAGCCTTGGTAGATAAGACAGTGGTGGAAACGCATCTCCTTCTTGAGCACAAATATTTTCATGATCATTTAAAACAAATACTTCCTCCAAAGCATCACATTCATGTACCGAAAGATCTTCTAGTTGTAGAAGGGTCCCAGCCAAGTCGGGTGAGAAGAGATACCTTAATCGTGGACAACCTGACACTTGAACCTTGCTTAGGTTGTGAAGCCGAAAAAATTGAGTAGGACCCTTCCATATAGTCTGTAATCTTGGCAGAGAAGACAAAAGCAATGTTGTCAAGCTAGACAGTGGTGGAAACGCATCTCCTTCTTGAGCACAAATATTTTCATGATCATTTAAATCAAATACTTCCTCCAAAGCATCACATTCATTTACCCTAAGATCTTTTAGTTGTAGAAGGGTCCCAGCCAAGTCACGTGAGAAGAGATATCTTAATCGTGGACAACGTGACACGTTAACATTTGTTAGGTTGTGAAGCTGAAAAAATTGAGTAGGACCCTTCCATATAGCCTGTAGCCTTGGTAGATAAGACAGTGGTGGAAACGCATCTCCTTCTTGAGCACAAATATTTTCATGATCATTTAAAACAAATACTTCCTCCAAAGCATCACATTCATGTACCGAAAGATCTTCTAGTTGTAGAAGGGTCCCAGCCAAGTCGGGTGAGAAGAGATACCTTAATCGTGGACAACCTGACACTTGAACCTTGCTTAGGTTGTGAAGCCGAAAAAATTGAGTAGGACCCTTCCATATAGTCTGTAATCTTGGCAGAGAAGACAAAAGCAATGTTGTCAAGCTAGACAGTGGTGGAAACGCATCTCCTTCTTGAGCACAAATATTTTCATGATCATTTAAATCAAATACTTCCTCCAAAGCAGCACATTCAAGTACCGAAAGATCTTCTAGTTTTAGAAGGGTCCCAGCCAAGTCACGTGAGAAGAGATATCTTAATTGTGGACAACCTGACACATAAACATCTCTCAGGTTGTGAAGCCGAAAAAATTGAGTAGGACCCTTCCATATAGCCTGTAGCCTTGGTAGAGAAGACAAAGTCAATGTTGTCAAGCTAGACAGTGGTGGAAACGCATCTCCTTCTTGTTGTAGAAGGGTCCCAGCCAAGTCGGGTGAGAAGATATATCTTAATCTTGTTTGGATAATGCATAAATATTTTGTTTGCTCCAAGAATGCATTAATCCCATCCATTAAAGGAGTTTCTCTTCGAAGTGGCAGTGTTATACATGTAGAACCCAACTTACCAAAAGAAACCTGTAATTTGGACAAGTGAAACCTTACATTTGAGAAGCCTATTTCTTCACCATTTCGTACTATTCTCACATATAAAATTTTTAAGCAGGACAATAATTTCAATTGATCAAACCAATCAATTGCTTCTTCACCCAAGATTCCATTCCAATCTAAGTATAGCTCTTCTAATCGGGACAAGAATGATATGGCACTTAGTGCAATTTTTATAGAAGAACCACAACCTCGTAAATCCAATAGCCTTAAATTCTCCAATTGTCCAATTTCTTTTGGTAGCTCACTAATAAGATTATCACTTAAATCAAGCATTTCAAGATGCCTTAGGTTTCCAAAATTGAATTCTGCGGCTAATGATGTATCATCGGAAAACCATGTATTGGAAGACCGTATCAATACTCGAAGATTCCTTGGGAACTCAATTGATTTGAAGGTCACTGAAGACATATACACACGCTTCAAATCAAAAACCTCAAGTGATGTCATTCCTTCAAAGAACGTATTCGGGAATATTCGTAATTCCCCATTGCCTCGTAAGGATAGAATCTTAAGTTTTGGACATTTTAAACCAACAGGCAACTCTTTAATCTCATTGTACATCAATGAGATTGCTGAAACATCTTCACATGCTACATCCCGTGGCCATTCCTTTAGACCTTTAGAAGCTCCTACAAAAAACATGTCCTTTTCACTTGTACATGCAATTGAAATGGCCACATCGCGTGTAACATCATGCATTTTAACGCACTCCGTTCTTTTACCTCTTAGTAACAAAGAAGAAGCTTGAAGTTGATTGATGATTGTATGCACTCTGTTTCTTATCTCTTCTATGCTGTTTTCTCTGAGTTGAAATGTGCCCTTTCCAGCTGCATAATACACCAACGTTTCTTCCTCGATGTCATGATCTTCTGGGAACAGACAACAAAGCAAGAAGATTTGCTTGGCCTCCTCACTTTTCAAATAATCATAACTTAGTTTTAAACATGCATAAACCTTATCATGTACACCCTCAACGTTGATAGGGGCAGCATCTCTAAGTTCACAAAGTGCCTCCTCCCATTCTTGGAGGTCATCATTATCTTTCAAAGCCTTTCCAACAGTCACGAGGGCTATGGGCAATCCGCTGCACTGCCTACAAACTTCCCTTGCCACACCATTCAAGGTGGGAGAGTCAACAACAACATTACCTGCATGACTTATAAACAAACTCCAAGATTCTTCTTCTTTTAACACCTCAAGGTTTATTTTCATTTGGCATTCCATTACTGAGAATACTCGTTCGCGTCTAGTGGTGAGCACAATTTTGAGCTCCTTATGGCTTTTCGTAGAGGGAATTCCTATAGGGGCCAACTTCAGTTCCTCCCAAACATCATCCAAAATTAAAAGAATCCTTTTCCTTTCTTCTTCCATAAGCTTCTTCAGTCGCCTTGATAGCGTCTCTGCCCTTTCTTGCTTATTACTTTTCTCCTCAAATTTCAAACCCAGCATGCTTGCAATTTGATCTTGAATCCCTTCTTCGTTTGGGGTCTGAGACACAACCACCATCAAAACGGTATCGAAAAGTTGGTCTCCTTTAGCATATATGGCAACTTCTGTTACCAAGGTTGTCTTTCCCACACCACCCATCCCGGATATCCCGATGATGTTGATGTGATCATCCTTCAATGCTTCCATGACCTTACGGAAATCTGATTCTCTAGATCGAAAATCAACGAAATCATCTGTTGCCATTGATTCTATACCTGGAGGAGGTGGATGTAACCAAACGCGGTAAAATTCTCCATTGCCTTTGAGCGCCACAATAAACTCCGCCTTCCTCTCAGCTCTTTTTCCCGATCTGTAACGGTAACGGACATTGAACCACCTCACTTCATTTTCCAAAATAGCATTTGCCTCTGTTATGGTATCGTTCACAGATGTTAGCCATTCCACTACATCAGGTTTGATCTCTTTCCCGTTTGTTTCGGCATCTTCAACAGAATCCTTGACCTTATTTCTTGTCATCTCCAGTCCTCTAACTTCGTTTCTGAGATTCTCAATTTTCCCGTTGTAGTGCACGAAATAACCAAGATGTCGCCCAATCTGAGGCAAAAAGCACTCTGCAATTTTTCCTATGAGAGAAATGGCAGCATCCACCACAGCCATTTATGGATTTTTCCTTTTACTTTTTTTTCACTTCTTCTCTTTCTTGCTGAAAATCAACAATTAACGAATACAAAATGCACAGCAATAAATAACACGTCTCTTAAGAAGGAACAGAAAGAGACCTACAAGTATATTTACAATTAGAATTTTTATAAGATAATAACGGAGTGTATGTACCTGTTTTGTTGTTTAAAGGGGAAACCCAATAGAAACCCAAGCACAAAGTCTTTAGCTCTATCTTGCAATTTGGTCTTTTGAAAGGGAATTTCTCAAGGAATCATTTTGGTAAGTAGATTGAGCCAAGAAAGCGGTCCCATCAATCTCAAGTAACAGGAAGAGAGAGTCAAAAGTAGTTTCAATTCAATATATTCAACAGAAAAATGGGATTTCGATCCATACCTGTTCTCATTATAGTTAAAACCATGAAATGGAGTGTGTTGGAGTAATCCAGATCAAGGCTGAACGCTACTTGCCGATTGCTTAAAGAAAGCCGAATGCCAGATTAACACATACAAACACACAGTAACACATATAGAATTCGTCTAATGGAAGCAACAGTAATAGGCAACAACAAAGAGATTTAGAACTTATTACAAGGGAAACTTGGGATTTACATGCATACCTGTTTTTTTGTTTAAAGAGGTAAAGAGGAGTCCTTCAGTCCTTCCTGTGCAGTTGAGATCAAAACTGATTGTTTGTTGCAGATTGCTCAATAGAAACCCAAGCACAACGTCGTTAGCTCTATCTTGCAATTTCGCCTTCTGAAAGAATATTTGCAACCGGTTAATGGATCAAAGCGTAGCAGGCTCGAGGCATTCTTCTTTCATGTCAATTGGGCCAAGAATCCGGTCTCCGAGCACTTTTCTTTTAGCTCAAGTGATTCCAAATGCCTTTCTTTTTTCTTCTAATCTCATTTGGAAAAGCAAAGGTTGAAAAACCTCTCGAGAAGCAATGTCATTTGAACATGATTCCCAATGCTTTCCCTTTTTCTTTTTCTCATTTGAAAGAACAAAAGTTGAAACACCTCTTTTGAAGCAAACAGATTCTGTGAAAGTGGTTATGAATTATGGCCAGGCTTGTATTTTTTTTTTTTTTTGGGTTAGGGGGTGGCACCGGTATTTGCTCAGCTTGTGACTTTATACTCATCAAACCCGGTACACCAAAATGACATGGTAGGTAATATGTTACTTTTATGTGTAATTAGATACTTTAAATATTTATTATTACCTGTGAGAGGGCACATGCGTTCCACCTGGAGCCTCTTCAATATATTTTGCACTTATAAGGAGTGACTGCGCCTTCCCTTTCAAAACTTGAAATGGCAATGTATGTATTTTTACTTTTAATTATTATCTAAACACTATGACGGGATGATAAAAACCCTTGTTCAACGTGAATGCTTCGCGCATTCCTCATCTCTATCTACTATCATTTGATTCCTTCTAAAAGCCTAACATCTCTTGTTGATTGATCTAGGATCAAAAGCCTAACATCTTTGCTTAACAACCTAACATTAAAAATCCTATTTTAACGTTAATCGTATTTTATTAATGATTTTGGGTTAAAATCGTTAAAATAGTTAACGATTTTAGTTAGTTAACTATTTACATCATTTTATTAGATTTAATCAATACTTATATGTTTTAAAAAAAACAAAAATCGTAAGATAGAGCAATTTTATTATATATGCTATTTTTTTAATAAATATAAATGTAATAGGATTTTAATCAACATTTATTAACCTCTCTCTTATTAATTAACGTCTCTCTCATTAATTTATACTATATATAAATATAACACAAGATTGGGAAGCGTGCCAAAAACAGGCCTTTTTTTTTGTACTGACAATAACCTTTTAATCACATTTTGTCTTCTATATTTAGGTGGATAACTTTGTCATTTTCATTTTTCACTTTCCATGATATACCTTTCAACGATTTCTTATCCTTTACATCTTCTAATCATTTTATCCACATCATTTTTTACTTTTAAAAGGATACGCTTCAATAACTTCTTATCCCTTACATATCATAAGCCCCTTTTTCATTTTCACTTTCCAAAAATACCCTTCAACAATTTCATATCCCTTATATGCCCTAAACTTTTTATTTACTACATGCAGTATTGCATATGCACCTTGCTAGTATAAAATAATAAATAATAAAATACCCATGCATTAACAATTCAAGCTTGTAGTATAAATGAATTCATATGGTACAAGTTCATATAATTTAAATTTAAGTTAAAAAACTGAGTTTTTTTTCAGTTAGACATGCTCGACTCAGTGAAATTGAAATCTCAAATAAAATGCAATATAATATATACTTATTAACCAAGTTTTCTTTGAATGGGACATTATGATGCTCTAACTCATTGAAATTTAACGAAATACAATACGTTACACGTCTTAGTAATAACCAAAACGTTGATAGAAAAAACTATCTCCTTATAATATGACCCAATCTATAAAAGGAAAATATATAGTTTAGGATTTAAAATAACTATAAAGCCTTAGCGTTAAATTTGATGAATTATAATGCATACACTTAATAGTTCTCATTTTATATTTTCTTCATCATAAACATGGATATCATATAACAAATAAGAATTTGGATCAATAAAAAATTATATTGCACCATCAAATATAGTTAAGTATCATAGAACACAATTACAACCATCTAAAACATAAAATAGGTGATAATACACGTCGCCGTATTAGCACTTAAATTTCACTTAACATTTAAAAATCTATTCTCAAATACTCCTGAATATCAAATTCTTAATTGAAAAACTAAGAAAGAAAAAAAGAAAAAAAAAAGAAAAAGAAAAAAGAAGCAATCAGAAAAAGGATAAGAGATAAAGGGGATAAACCTGCAAAACACGTACTTTTTTTCCAGAAAAGAACTTTATAATGCCTTTTTACCCTATACTTCTATGGGGTAACTTGGTATTTTATGCTTTTCACTTTCCAAAAAAATATCATTTAAACATTTTCAAGCCCCCGGGATGTCCAAAAGCCCCTTTTCAATTACATACGTGTGCAATATTGCACGTGCCACACATTGGTTTAACTTAAGAAAATTAGCAGTATGTTCACTTCTAAGATACTAACGAAGTGTATGTACCTGTTTTGTTGTTTAAAGGGGAAACCCAATAGAAACCCAAGCACAAAATCTTTAGCTCTATCTTGCAATTTGGTCTTTTGAAAGGGAATTTCTCAAGGAATCATTTTGGTAAGTAGATTGAGCCAAGAAAGCGGTCCCATCAATCTAAAGTAACAGGAAAAGAGAGTCAAAAGTAGTTTCAATTCAATTTATTCAACAGAAAAATGGGATTTCTATTCATACCTGTCCTCATTATAGTTAAAACTATGAAATGGAGTTTTTTGGAGTAATCCAGATCAAGGCTGAACGCTCCTTGCCGATTGCATCAATAAAGCCGATCAAAAGCTGAATACCAGATGCCGATCGCTTAATGGAAGCCAAAGCAATAGAAGGTTGGCAGAATTTTGCAACTTGGTATATTCACTGAAAATTTCTAATGGATTAATACCTGTTTTGCTTTCCTGCTTATTTTTGCTGGAATACTACAATCAACTCATACAAACACACAGTAGCACATATCGAATTCATCTTACGATGGAAGCCGATCATAAGAGAAGAAGACGATTTAGCATTTACCTGCTTCGCAATGGAGTGCTTCCCATGCAGTTCAGATCAACAGAATCCCGAGCACAACGTCGTTCGTTGTATCTCGCAATTCGGACTTCAGTCTTTTGAAAGAAAATTTGTAATCCTTTTCATGGATCAAATTGTACAATCTAAAGCAAATATTTCTCCTTTTCAAGTCAATTGAGTCAAGAAAGTGGTCCCACCACTTGAAAGAAAGCCTCACCCTCTTTAATCATAAACTTGCCAGGTGCACATGCAATAATGCACAAGGAAACGGGAGGGGAAAAACAATTTTGCAACTGATTGTAAAGTTTCTAAAGAATTAAAACAATTAATTTTAACTATTGTACCCTATTATTATTAATGAATATTTATAATGTATGTAAGGGCTATTTTGGAAACTTATACATTTTGATTGGTGCAATTCCTAAGGGGCGCCTCATGTTATATATAGTATAGATATAGATTAGGAAAATGATTAAAATCATCTAGGACCAAGCGTGTAAAAGATGATCGTCCATAACTTGCCTGGCAATCACTGAAAGGATTTTATTTCCTTAGAAAAAATGATTTCTATCTTTCTACAGGTACCTCGCTTTCACAATGATAGCTGGAGAGTAGAATATGGGTGTGAAATCTGAACTTGCCATATTATTTTAGGAGGACATTTGAAAAAAAGATTTCGAATTGAAGACTTTTTCTTTTCGTTTCTTTTCCTTTTATTAACTTTAAGATAAGAAAAGTAAAAAGTATTTGTAGTCATGAAACTTGAGAAAGTGATTCAAAAGCTTTTCCTTTTTCTTTCCAGCTGTTTGATTAAACGAAAGCTAGAATCATCCGACAAATGAATGCCACCTTTAAATAAAATAAAATTTTTTGGCCGAGTGGTCTTTCAACTTTTGCTTTTTCAAATGAAAAGAGGAAGACGTGTGTTGATAATTTAAACCAAACATTATCATCATGTATAACATCTACTTTTTTTATTTTGATTATTTTACGAGAATATTTGAAAAATATTCAAAGATTATTTTTCTTTTTCTTTTTTCTTTTTTTTTTTAACTTTAAGATAAGTAAAAAATATTTGTCGCCATGCACCTGAAAGTGATTCAAAAGTTTTTCCTTTTTCTTTTTCTTTCCCGTTTGAAGAAACAAAAGCTAGGAACATCCAAGCAATGAGTGCCACCTTTAAGTAAAATAAATTTTTTTGGCCGATTGGTATTTCAACTTTTGCTTTTTCGAATGAAAAGAGGAAGACATAGGTGTTGATAAGTTAAAGCAAACATTATCATCATGAATAACATCTTTTTTTCTTTTGATAATAACTTGAAAGTGATTCAAAAGCTTTTCCTTATCATTTGAATAAGCAAAACCTAGAAACATCTAAACAATGACATTTAAGAGTGACTTCACATGCTTTTACTTCTTTTTCTTTTGAAAAGTAAAAGTTGAAATACCACTCGGCTAAAAAAAGCTTTTGAATCACCTTTCATGGTGGCACCAGGGTAACCTGACATGGTATTGCGCCAAGCCTTCTGATTAAGCGCTAATTACCAGAGAGAAAGCATCTACGATAACTCTCTACGATGTCACTGGTGGACATCAACCACATAATGCATATAGACATATCCACATAACTAATGAATCTCATGAAAAGGCTACATTTGAAATAAATCTATTTGCCATGTGCCAAAGCTCATGGGGATTAGAACTTAAAATATCCCAAGTCAACTTCCAAAATCCAAATTATACCTGAGCCCAAGACCTAGGCTCAACTTTATTTCACTGGCTAGAACGCAACTTTATTTCCTTATATCGTAGCATGAGACTGGATTGTAGCTAGGGGTGGCAATTTCTAGCCCGGCCCGCCCAGCCCGACCCTCCCGGCCCGGTTTTAATAGGGTTTGGGCATGATTTTTAGGCCCAGCGGGCTAGCCCGGCCCGGATTTTAAGAGCCCATAATATTTAGGGCTGGGCTTGGGTGAGTTTATTTTAGCCCGAATCGGCCCGGCCCGGCCCTATTAATATTATGTTTACTAAAAAACATAATTTTAGTCTCTCCTTATCACTCTCCAACAAGACATCTCATTTAAAGTTGATTAGTTTAACATATTTTACATGTTTTAATGTATTTGGATTGTGGGATTTAATTTTCCTAAGCAATATAGAAACTTTCCAATAGTACATATATTTTTTGTATTCAAGTCTCAAAAAAACATTTCTTATCAAATATATGTTGAATGTGCATAAGAATTTCTATGCTTCGGAATGTTGAATACAACAATTCGTTAGTGAACATGCGGCCTCATTGTCTTCTTTTGGGATTTAACTAAGCCTTAAAATGTCTTGTGTTTTTGTTTCTTGATTAAAAAATAATAATCATTTGTAAAAAAAACTGGGCCAAATAGGGCCGGGCTTGGACAACTCTACTTTTATTAGGTTCGGGCTTGGGCATGATTTCCAAGCCCAAAATCAGGGCCGGGCTGGGCTTGGGCAAGCCCTAAAGTACTTATATATGCTCTTAAGCCCAGCCCGAACCCGGCCCAGCCCGATAAATTGCCACCCCTAATTGTAGCCCAACACCCCCATAATACTGCACATACCATTCATGTGCCACGTGACGTGAAGCATCCAATGGTTCCAGTTTTTCCGACAAGAAAACCCACCTTACGTTTCTAGCACAGAAAAATTTCTAATCTCTGCTCCTCTTCGTAGCTGCTCCTTTAATTTAAACATGAATGCTGGAAAAAAGATATAAAACTGTGTGTGATAGTTTTCCCCTTATTTTATTGGTTATTTAAGGCTTCATTGAAGTTCTGTTTTTGTCCCCTTGAATCATACCCATTGTATTATAGATGCCTCAGATTTTAGAGTTTGAAAACAGATTTTGTTTCTCATATCTTACAGACTTTCAAGTAAGAGCTACTTCTTCTATGTTAATGTTTTAAAGAAATAAATTAAAAATAAATCTGGTGAGTTCTAACGTTCACTGTGGTTTAATTTGAAGAAACACATCATTAACTTATTACAAACATTTTCTTAATTTTGCCAAGAATCTAAGCTAACGATCTTTGCTGCTATTCTTTGGAATAAATGAGTATTTTGAGTTTATATTGGAGTGGAATTAATCCTTACAGTTGGTTTTTAAAAGCATAAACAGTAGGAAAGATTACATATTCCAAATGGAAAAAGCCCGGCCTTTTTTTAGTATTTTAAGAGTTTTACAATGGCAGAATTGTTTCGTAGCTTTCAACCAATTAGCAGACCTGATGATTGAAACCTGATCCATGCATGAGTTCCATTCAAAGAGCTATTGGACTCAAGTGCAATAGTTGCCCCCTTTCCTATTTCTAAGGGGAAGACTACAAGGCTGGTAATTCCTTTACAGTTTAGTCTGTTCTGGTTGAGCAATCAACTTTCTTTACAATCTGTCTCTTGTTAATCTTGCACCGGAACTGGTCTGCTACTGTTCTATATCATAGAAACTTACTATTACAGTGGAAGCTCTCACAAATTGAGTCTAAACATGATTCAACTTTATAAGATTCAGTATTATATATTGCATAAAATTTAATATAACTAGGCATACCGTTCACATCTCAAATTCACATGTAGATATAATCCTTAGTTTATAACAAAACAATCAATTAAAATTTCAACAAATTCCCTATTCTTGATTTCTGCACTTGTCACTTGTGATCAGCATAGTATTCCACAAAATGCTAACTCACCCTTGACCACCAAGCACACAAAAGCTTGCTTTACACTTGTTAAGTAATTACTGAAAATATGTAATAATAAGCTAATGAAAGTTGAGACAAATTTTTAAGAATGCAATGACAGAGAAATATTACTTAGCCATTCATATAAATATAAGTGGGGTATGCCCAATTCTGGCAGGTGGCTATTTCCACAGTAAAAATAATATAATATGTTTTTGCTTTTGTTGCTATTTTTCATATCATTTCACTTTTAATAAAAAAAATTCGACAAAAAGCATTCATTAATTCTCATAAAATAAAAAAGCACGCATGATCATTTCACTTCTATGTGTGCATACCTTTATTAAGTAAGAAAGTTTGAAAGGATAGAAAGCCACTCAAAAGGAAGGCAGTGGTGTCTTGGTGGTGGACTACACTTTCTTGGATTCCAACAACGTACTTGAGGCAAGTGGGCCAGCCAAATTATATGTGTGAGGAAATTGTGTGATCCCAACTATTTAAAATATCTGGAGTAATTCAGAAAACCGTTGAGTAACTTGGATAAGTTGATTTGGTAACTAATTAAGTAATATAACTCCCAAACTTGAACGAGTTTCAGGCTGGTATATCAAGCTTTTCAACATAAATACCTCTAAATGCATAAGAAGTGTACTTTACTATATTTCTGGCTTAGATGAGTTCATCCCTTAATAAAATATATTCCCGTTTGTCTAGATACGTAACTGGGTCTATTAAACCAATAACTCAGCTGAGTTACTGAGTTCGTAGCTCATGGGACATGACCCAATAATGCAAAAGAGAGTTTGCAACGAAAGTGATTGAGACAGAGGGCATGCCAATTGACAAAAGCAAAAGTAAATAATAATTCAAGTGCAAAGGACCGTGACAGCTTGCAACGAAGAGTAATTGAAACGGAGGGAATGCTACTTGACAAAAGCAAAAGTAAATAATAATTGAAGTGGAAGGGACCATGACAGCTTGCATACGATAATAATTCAAGTGCATTGCAAACAACCAAGAAACAAAGAAATATGTCCATCTTCCCTTTTGAGTGAAAATCTTTAGGGACAAGTCAAGAGAACATGTACAAGAAGTTCGCCATTTGTTATTTCCTTCGAGACTTGAGCATTTGAAATGAAGGCCCCACATTGAAAGAGTTCGCGGAAGCTTACGAATCCTCAAAAGTTCCTCTTCCTTCTTAAATTTCTGTCGTTACTATTGAAGCTTTTGGAACTGATGAGGAGCCTTCACTTGAGTTTCCTGGTTGATGATCTAAAACTTGCTCTTCTTCTTGTCAACTCTATGGAAAGACCCATTGATGATACAGAATAACTTCACCCAAAAAAAAAAAAAAACACCGAATTTAAGCACATGAATAATTTCTGTATAATCAAGGCTCCTTACTTCTATGATTGCAGAAAACAGAGCAAACGGTGCTCTGCTTTCGTTTGTGTCCTCATTTTATCGTACTTTCATTGCCTATTCAACAGGGATCAGACCTTGAAGATGGGTTGGTGAATGTAAGAGTTTAGGCTGCCTGTATGACTGGTAGAAAGAACAATAAAATGTGTTTCCGATTGCTGCATAGGACCCAGCCACTTCTTTAACTGTTTCTAGCAATTTGCTCTTTTGAAAGAAAATTTAAGTAGATGAAAGTGTAGCAGTCTCAAGGAATCAGTTCAATTTATTTAAGGGAAATTTGCATTTTGATCCAAGTACTGATTAATGGAAGCCAAAGCCCCATAAGCTAGGCAACAATAGTAATAAGCAACAACAAAGAGATCTAGAACTGAATACAACCGTAATAAAGAAAGATAAAAAGGATTTTTTACCAACACACATGCGTCTTTTAAAGGTGTTTTACCTCCCAAATTGGATTGAACTCGACATGTGGCAATGAGGAGTGATTTGTCTTTGTACGGGCGGGCGTGCTAGTATCTGTCAATACAAGATTAGGGTCGGGTCCTGACCTCGGACACCTATTCCGGGTCTAAATCGGAGTTGGTTTAACCATACTGTAAATCACTTGTAATAAAATTGATCAAACGAATTGAAAGAATGAAGACTAGGGGTTCGATTTTCGTTTGGGTTCTTGTTCGTAGCAATAATGAAGTACTTTATTTAGATATCGGTCGCCAAAGATGCAACCAACAAGCTTCCAAATAACTCAAAAAGAAATAAAACAAATGAAAATCACCAATGCTAACAGTACCGGCCTCCCCTGCCCTTATAGCCGTAATCAGAGTATAAGGTAGTGATATAGGAGGTGTCTGCTAACAAAGCTGATTCGGGGATTCATCCAGGAATATTGTTTAGCTGACATTATGCTAGTCACCTGGTTTGATTAAAGATAGCTTCAGTATCGGATGTTCATAATCTTGTAGCCATAAACGGAGCACAGAATTAGGAGACAGGGTTGGCCTCGACTTCTTTGCCGGTGGCAGGATTTTCACTTCAATCGGAGTAAATAGTAACTTAAATTGTCACTGCGACAGGAAGCAGTGAGAGGAGTCCTAATTATAATCATAATAATCGGTTGCAGTTGAGTGGACGTTGTCCTTGAGCCCTTCGCAACTGTGCCTTTTATAGCCAAACTTTGACAGTTGCCTACCATCCCATGTTTGCACGACCTTCATGTCAATTCTAGAAGTTATCAACCTTTTTCATTTTATTCGGGTAAGACAACCGCTTGCCACGATCCCAACAAATAACTTTCTTATTCCCATTGTTTATCCAGATGGTCTCAGTTGTTAGTTTTGTATAGAGCTGGCAACGCGTCAGGTTCGGGTCAAATCGGGTCAAGGGTTAATCGGGTTGGTTCGGGTTGAACCTGATTAGTTGCGGGTTGGAAAAATCCCAAACCGAACCCAACCCGCCACTAATCGGGTTCAACCAGCCCAACCCGATTATTTTTTAATTTTTATTTTCCCCAAAAAAAATGATAATCACATTGAAAATCTGTTCAAGATTTGCAGCTCAAACTCAAGCCAATCTCTTCTATATCTTCCAACTTCAACCATTTCCCAGATATCCAATTTGATCCATCCACGTCGTCCACATCCAATTTGAGAAATCCTCCCCAAGAATTGATTCTATGCTCTCTGCTAGATTCTTTATGTTCCAGGTTTAGTGATCTGGATTCCTGAGCGTCCCGTAACGAGCTGCAGGTAAAAACTGGAGTTGGGTATTCAAAATTTTCAAGTTCAGGTGATAGCTTCCTTCTTAGACTCGAAGGAGCCGATCTCGAATCTTCCTCTGCTAGGAGGCAGAAACAGTTTTAGAAAAGAGAAACTTTTGAAGGATTGAATATGCAGATCTTTGAGGAAAAGAGAAAATTTTAAGGATTACCTGCTAAAGTAGTTTGGGAATCATGTATGAAATCTCTTGCATCAAGAGCAAAAACCGAGCTCGAGTTCTCCAAATTCCACTCTCACACACAACACACTCATCCTCCTCTCGTTGCTTGGGGACTTTTAAGTTCCGTCGAATCATCGATTGGTCATCCGAAGCAACAACTAAATAGAAACAGGTAAAACGAGTAAACCATGCCCAATCCCATTTCTTTCTTCTACTGCAATTTTTGCAAATTCAAGCCTTCAGTGAGATCGGATTGGTGGGTTTTCTGTGTTTCCTTCACTTAGATTGAGAATGGTTCTCTTTTCTAGCTAGGGTTTCTCCTAGCTTCCTCGCTTAATTTGGAAATTTCTTCTTCTTCTTCTTCTTCTCAAATCTAAAAGGCTAAGAAGATCCATTCATTTCCTTCCTTCTCGTAAGATGAAGTATCACTCCTTGATATATATGCTAGTGTTATCGTTTTGATGTTTGGCTTGTTTTGTAAAGAACTGTTCTCTTGATTGTCGTACGACGAATGGCGAGAGAGAAGATTCAGATCAGGAAGATCGACAACACCACGGCCAGACAGGTGACCTTCTCTAAAAGGAGAAAAGGGCTTTTTAAGAAGGCTGAGGAACTATCAATTCTCTGTGACGCCGAGGTTGCTCTCATAATCTTTTCTACAGCAGGAAAACTTTTCGAATATTCCAGCTCGAGGTAGCTCTCTCACATTTTCTTCTTCCCTTTCTTTTTTTTAGTTTCCTTCATTATGATCAACGTCTGCTTTCTGTGATCTCTGAACTCACCGTGTTACATCGAGAAGAGTTATGATCTGTAAGCAATAGAAATCTACCACTTCCCTCATGTTTTATTGAACTCAAACATCTCTTGCAAAATATCTCGAACCAGCTATAAAACAACTGTGTTTCGACTTTCTTGCTCCATACGAGCTACTGGTGACTGGCGAGATCGTGAAGAGGAAGAAGAGGGCGACCGGTGATTGGCGAGACTGCGAGAGGCAAAGACAAAACGATTTTGCAGTAGCGGAAGAAAACCCTAAATGTTTGTAGTTTAATCGGGTAACCCGTCGGGTGGACGGGTTGTAATCAGGTTTACCCAATTACGGGCGGGTTAGGAAAACCCCAACCCGTACCCAACCCAATTAATAAATGGGTCCACCCAACCCGTTTATAATCGGGTTAATCGAATTGACCCGTCAGTTCGGTTCACTTTTTGCCGGCTCTAGTTTTGTATTGATGATGACATCATCCCTCAGATGTATGAATATGGTTTTCTTGTTTAGACATATGTGTATGCTTATGTGTTTTTACAAGCAAAACTAACCCATATAGAAGCCACATGGCCTTTTTTCATTTGCCGGACTACGGGGGTGTAAACAAGAGTCCTTCCTATGCTCTTCGAATCAAAGCCAAATGATTGTTGCCAATTTTCTTGTTTAGACATATGTGTATGCTTATGTGTTTTTATAGGCAAAACTAACCCATATAGAAGCCACATGGCCTTTTTTCATTTGCCGGACTACGGGGGTGTAAACAAGAGTCCTTCCTATGCTCTTCGAATCAAAGCCAAATGATTGTTGCCAATTTTGAAAGATACTAGTTGCTTCACCCGTGGTATGCATAGGAACATATATATTTAAATATGTTTTTTTAAATAATTTAAAATAACCGTTACAATGAGTAAATATAATAGTTGGACATTTTGTTACCATGTGTAAGCATGCCAGTAATTTATTTGTAGTTTAAGATTTTATATGGCAACAATTCCTTATGTCATTTAATCTTTTATCGATAGGATTCAATATTTTGCTAATTGTTTTTTGGCTTCTAGTCCTTTTTTTAGTGAAAATTATACAATTTTATTGTATAAAAACTTTTACTCCTTTTTTGTGTTATTTTACAATTAAAATAAATATTTAAAGTGGGGCCTAAAAAGGGCCACTTTAAATAATATGTCTCATTACTATTGTTAAATAATAGTAAAATAAATATTTAAATTAAGATATATCTAAAAATTAACTATTCTTCTTCATTTTCATCGGCAATTGCAAATTCAACAAATTTTTTCAAAAATAGAGAAGCATATCTTTGATTATTTGATTATTAATTTAGTTAAAGGTAGTTATGGGTTTCTAAGACTCTGAATAGATAAGGATTAATAATATAATTTTAATTTAGCTAATGATAACATTAGAGAAAATGTATTTTTTTAATTTAAAAATTTTGATACTGTACATAAATTGTTGGACGAAATATTGATATGGCTTATAATTGAGAATGAGTATACATATATTTAATTTAATAATAGGTTACAGCTTGGTTGCAAGACTATGAGGGAATTTTTGTAAGAAATATGTTTTAATAGTTAAATAACACTCAAATTCAATTGTTTTAAAAAAGTGTAACTAATTTACAATTATCGAGAAGAAGATGATTGAATTCAATGTATTTTTAAAATATATCACCAAAAACCAATTTACTCAAACCATATCTGTGCTGCACTGTTTTCTTTTGTGTTAACTTTTTTTTTAAAAAAAATTACTTTCATACTTGGAATTGAAAAATTTTTCGTTGTTAATCATACGATCTTTTGTTGCATTCTTGAGTTTTATCTATTGTGTTTCGAATATTAGCATTATTTTGAAAAAGAGAGAAGTATATTTTTAATTATTTTCATTATTAATTTAGTTAAAAGATAATTATGGGTTTCTAAGACTCTGAAGAGATAAGGATTCATTATATAATCCTAATTTAGTTAAAGATAATATTCGAGAAAGATATTATGTCCACGTGGATGTAAGATGTATATATTTTAAAAACTTATTTATTTAAATAAATTATTTAAATAAATTATTTTAAGGTGGGGCCCAAAAGAGCCATTAGAGAAAGAAGGGGATGTCCACATGGAGGAGAGAGAAGTTGGTGTTTCTATATTCTATATATATATATATATCCATACATAATTTTGTAATCGGTCAAAATGGATCAAGGTGTAGCAATATTCCTGCTCTCAAGTCAATTGGGTCAAGAATGGTCCGGCCACTTAAAAAATGTGAAAATTATGAAAATGGTCACTTTTTAAAAATATTTAGAAAAACAGTCCAGTAAGATGCGAATCATTTTTGTCGATAATTTTAAAAGAGTGCCGAAATTAAATTATAGGATCATTTTTTAAAAAAAAAAATAGATTTGACAATCACTTTACTTGGTACATAGGATGCAAGCTTCTTACATGGAACACGAGCGCATCTTTCATCATGAGCACATTTTACGTGCAATAGGAGCGCATCATACGTGGACACAAGTGTGTTTTATGCATAATAAAATGATACTATTTTAATTATTTTTTAGAAGTAACCCTTAGGTCAATTTTTTATAAGAGTGGCCCTTTTCTGCAATTTGAAATCTTAGTGGATTGTTTTTTTCATTATTTTCCCTTAAATAATCTGCCCTTAGTGAGAGCCACACCTTCTTTAATCATTTTTAATTTAGGAAAAACAAGTCTTCTGTTTCTACAGGTCTAGGGATGGCAATGGGGTGGATTAAATGGTAACCGCCCCACATATAATGGGATGGGTTTTGGAAAAACAAGTCAAACTCGTGTTATCATGGGCAACCCGGAAGATGATCTGGAGTTTTCCACAACAATTCCTCACTTCAGATCTCCTGAAACTTGCGTAAATGCATCCTTTTCTCAACAGATCCAGAACACTGATCGATTTCTAATTTAACTAGCTTCTTAATTAATGATTTTAAGAACCTTACTTGATCTGTAGGTGATCTGGACGAACCTCACAGCAGCACAACTACTCAATCTCTCAATTTCCATATCAGCTCCTTTTCTCCACTAATCTCCACCGAATCAAAACTGAATTTTCGAAAACCTGAATAGTTATTGCCAGATCTGATGAGATCCAAACTAAACTCCATAGTTTTTCTCCAGCAACCTCCACAACTATTCGACTAACCCTCCACATTAATTTGAACCCCTATTTATAGTTTTAGATCTGCCTTAGATTTGCCGCCCAACACAACTTCTCTTTTCATGTTCACATGACACGCTTCTCCACCAAAACTCCTTACACCAGCACCTTCTTACCCCTTTGATTAAATCCTTGCCACCCTTCTAACGTCCTATATGAGCACTGACACTGCTATCATTAATTTTTAAACATTTTACTACTAAATTGTTCAGGCAATATTTGATACCCGCTTACCTTAAATTATGTTCTTTCTCGCTTAAATTTGCAGCATTCCAAAATTACCCTCGCTCAATCCACCACCGAACCACCAATCCAACCAATGAAAAGCAAATAACCACTTTGCCTTTTTCATAATTCCTTTTATATTAATTTTTGAAATTTTACTCTAAATAATTCCCTTTTCTCTATTTCTAAAATTTTCCATAAATTAAATTAACTAACAACAAAAATTTAATTTTCAATGTTATTAAAAATTCGGGATTTTACACTTTTCTTCTCATTTTAAAGAACAAAAGTTGAAACTCATCTTTGGAAGCAAAACAGATTCTGTGAATTAAGGCCAAGGAGGAAGCCTAGCCTGGTATTTGCTCAGCTTGTGACTTTTTACTCATCAAATGGGGCTCACATTAAAAAATACTGATCGAAAGATACTCCACACAGTATTATCTCATGGTCAAGTCAGGGCGCAATTCCGAGTAATGTAGTAGAAGATTTCATGTCCTCATTAATAGTTGATTTCTTAGAGGATATAACAACCTGGTTAAAAAACAATAATAATAAATATAATATTGACCTAAATCAACTTTTGACTAGTCAAAGGTCATTATATTTGGGGCTTTTAAGTGGTGCTAGTATATGGCCTTCCCTAGTGGCACATACACATTAGAGTTTCTCTTGCTTTAAAAGAGAGAAACTGATACGACCCAAGCAAACATATCAAGTCATACCAGCTGCTATTAGGACATTGGGTGAACAAAATGCTTAAGAATAGGAGATGAAGATAAGCACCAGCAAGATTCCTTTATTTGTGATGTTTTATCTTAGGTAGTTTCCAATTTGTTAGGGAGGTTTATTTATCTTGATAGCTTAAGTTTATCAGATGGTTTCCAATTTGTTAGCTAGGGAGTTTTATCCTTATTCCTTCATGTTTCTGAGCTTTATTTAAGGAGCCATCGATCTAGAATAAAAGGAGCGAGCAATTCAGGTTCAACCTTGAGTTGATTAGGAGGACTCAGGGTGCCTTAAACTACCTTAGAACCCATTCATTTCTGTCAAAATATGGAAGCTTAGGAAGCACGATCCAGCTTCCTTCACTGTTAACAAAACCGTCACTCGGTCTCAAGCACAGACCCCTAACAAAAACCCAAAAGCATAAAAACGTACCATCAAAATTTTTTACTTTTTGCTTCTCTTCTGCTCTTCCTCAAGAAACCACACAAAACCTTAGGTACGAACTTTGTCTTCTTCCCAAGTTCTTCTTATTCTCCTTCATTGTTCTTTATTATTTATTTATTTATTTTCTACAATGTTGCTTATAGGAAGAATAGAAGAAGAAGAAGAAGAAGAGGAGGAATAGAAACCCTAAGAGTATTTGGGGCTTGATTAAAATAAGGGATTTATTTTATTTTATATGATTAATCATGTAAGATTTTAGATAAAAAGGAAGAAACTATTTGGGTTTCAAGAAATTTAGGATTTTATGCCTGATGGTTCATCGTTATAATGTTAATCACGTTGGATGATTTTATTTGTTATTTAATCATTGAATTCTGGTTGACTTTGTATCTTGATAGGTGTTACTTTCAACAACTGAAACTTTGAGTTAACACAAGTTATCATGATCACGTGTCTATAATGTGTTGGGTTGTAAGCAAAAGCCTACATGGACAATTCCAGACTTGGGTTAGCATCGTGATCACGTGTGAGATTCTTAATCTCAGGTCCTGTTTTCTAGGAAACTAAACACAAAGTGAAAAACCAATATCAAGTAACAAACTAACAGGAAAGAGACAATTTTACAAGGAAACCCTAGATAATCACCTAGGTAAAACCTCCAGTCTTTTTTAGGAAGACCAGGCCTGAGAAAATTGCATTAAACTGAAATGAGCTTTACAAATTGTTCAGAATTCAAAGAAACAACAACAATCATAGAGACTCACTCTTGAGATTGATTCCACAACCTCATTCTTCAAGAAATTTATCTTCCCACTTTTCAGTAGCTCCAAGGCTTCACACGAACACTTTGTAGAAGATCAGGTTGCCCATTCCAATCCTTCTCCAGATCTGGAATGTTGCTGTTCTCAAGTCCTTATCAGCCCTCAAGAACTCTCAAGCACCTTCTCTCCACCAATCTTCTCTAGCCCAACTCTTCACCAAGTTCTCCTGGAAAAATCAGCTTCCAAAAACGTCCAAGACTCCTTTTAAATCAGAGGTTTTAACAACCTTGATAACTACCTCAACAACCTTTAACAACCTTGAAACAACCTAACTGAATCTCGTAACTGTCTGAGATTTTAGTTGGGTTATGTAGCTACAGCAAGCTACACATAACCCTACTACTAGAAATCTAAAGCCTCTCATTCAAATATACTTCATTTTATTCCTTCATCATTCATTTAATACATTTCATTTAAATTCAATCAACTAACAGAAATTTTAATAAGTTTCAATAAGTTTTGTCATGCAACTTGTCACATGGGGACATACATTTTCCCAACAATGTGTCTATAATGTGCTGGGTTGTAATCATCACGAATGATGTCATGGGTTCTCTTTTGTCATCACATAGCCCACTAATAATCATATGGAGGTTAGAGAATCATAGATAAATTACTTTTCACATGGACTCATTATTTACTTATATATTTTTCTTTTTGAAAACGTCACATGGCTACAGCAGCCATGAACTTGTTTATCACATTTGAGAACAACACATGGCTTCAATGGCATGACTTTGGTTAGATTCTCAGGACAGAAATAGCTAACATGCCATGGCTTAATGTCAACTCATATCAAACCTTTTAGTTCGCGGGTCCTTTTTAGTGTCAATCATATAGAATTATTTTAATGTCATATAGCCTTGGGGGTGTGAAGTTTCAGTCATGTTTGTACATTTAACAGAAAAGTGGTTTCAAACTTTTAACATGCCCTAGTTAACAATGTGGAATGTATGCTATGCTGTGTGTTGTCATTTACAAGAGCCAAATATTGTTTGCTATCTCTAGTTATGATTTGTTTTGTTAAAGAAAAATATTCTTTGAAGTTTTAAGGCTAATGCTTGGCTTGCTTCATATAAAAAATAATAATAGTACTAATAAAAGAAAATAATAGCTTTTAAATATAAAAAAAATACTATAATAATGATTAAATATATAATGCGATCATATTATATGTGTATTATTGTTGTTTTGCCCTTAAAAGGATGAAAAGCATAAATAAAATTATAACCCATACAATTATTAGTTTTATCGGGTTCACACGATGAAATTTTTAGATGGGTTGATTCTGCTTCTTTTATGAAGTTCATTAGAGTTATTAAAATATTAAAATATGATTGTAGAGAAAATCTCTATTATGAGAAAGTATTAAAATTCTTTCAGGTTTACATATAAGATATTAAATGTAGACATTAACCGTGTTTAAATGTCTTATTGAATATGAAGTTTTGGGTAATTATAGTGGATCATGGGAATTGTGACAAAACTATTAATCATGATGCTATGTGGTCAATTGTATATAAAGAATTGACATATTAGTAAATAACATAAATATGTATCTGAATTCCAATGATTGTTCATGAGGGATGACTATCTTAGTGTGATAAGTTGGTATTCCTGGGGTTTGAGTCCTTAAGTTTTAAGAAAATAAGGTTGGGCACTTGTGTCACATAGGTTGAAATCCCCTAAAACCACAATGTACACATGGAATTTATGAGAATCTGATCTCTACTGTATTAAAGTGGGATCCAAGGGAAGTTGATCCTAACCAAAGTTGGATTACTTTAGTCGGTGGGCATGACCATAATTCTGGTTAGATTTGAAATGAGGATCATTATAATAAAAACCTCTACAATTTGTATTTCATAATATAATATATAATTGATTGTCACTGCTACTTGTGCACTTGAATAAATTACTGTGATGGTTCCGTTAAATGCATATAATGTAGAATATTATGAATTATTACGTAAATCTAATTATAATAATTTTGTGTATAATATGAAATTTGATATACTTAAATTTTATTTGCTAGGAATTTTACATTATTAGTTCATATAAATTAAAGTAATTCTTCTTACTGGGCTGTGAGCTCACCCCTTTGTGGAAATAAACAATTTCAGGTTAGTTGCATAACAGGAATCTGAAAAAGCTTGAGTGAAAGTTCTTGAAGTTCTATGACCAGTAATTTAATTTTTATTAGCAATATTGGACTTGATTGTTATACCTTTAAGGATTTTGTTTATTTCAGTTAGGATTGTTAAATTGAAGTTTTTAAATGTTATGGTAGGTTGTTTTGAGAAATATACTTGGATTTTATTAGGTATTATTAATTTCGTCTTGGGAATTGTGCTTTCCTTGCAATTAGTGTTGTTAGTATCTTTAAGTCATGTTTCAGTGCTTTGTGACCATACTACTTTATGTGATCCAAGACAAGGGCATAACAAGACGTCCTAATTCGGTTGAACGCATTTCTTGTAGAGCTAAAATCTAATGGTACCATGAAACCACCGAATGAGATGTGTTTTGGTTCACACTGGTACCATTGAGTGGCACCAGGTGAAACGGTCTCAATGACTCATATAATTATTATTCCTGCACGTCACAATTAGGACTTGTTTGGGTCGTCTTTAAGGTTTGGCCCACCTTTCCTTGTCCTTTCTTTGATTCATTTTAGTCTGTAATGTATCTCTAATTGGGTGAGCCCTATTAGATAGCCCATAGTCTCAATTCGGGCTTTTGGTGAAGCCCATGCCAATTTTAGGTTCTGGATTAATACAAAGTTCATTTAGTTTTTCAAATTATTTCGCTTTTATTTTAATCGCTTAATTTTGATTTGAAATGTACTTACGAGTTTTTTAATTGTCATTTCTATTTGCTGCACCTTGCCTACTTAAATGAGCAATCTCCATGCACGTATGCACCATTAATCATGCCATTTAGTTGGAATGGCTTCAAGCTTTTCAAGTCGAAGACAAAATGTAGATTGTGGGAACGATAAACCATCTAAAAGTGGTTAATATGGGAAGAAAAAGGGGAAAAAAAATTTATTCTGAACAACCTGCAAAACGGTTTTTAATCAACTGTCTATGCTCATTCATTCTGCTTTGCTAATGATTATTACTTCTTCCTCTGTGTTTTTGCTTTAGTTATAGGCAAAAAACAAGTCTTTAGGCCTTCTTAAATGAGCATTGGAGCTACTGTAAAAAATTGTAGCATATAGAGCAAACGGTGCTCTGTTTTCATTTGTTTCCTCATTTCATGGTATTTTCATTGCCTATTCAACAGGGATCAAAGCTTGAATCAAGGTGTAATAATATGTAATAACAAGCCAAAAAAGGAAAAAAAAAAGTAAAGACTGAGTCAAAAGAATGTAATCAAAAAGAAATATCACTTAGTCATTCATATGAATCGAAGTGTGATAAGCCCAATTCTCGCAGGTAGCTATTTCCACAGTAAAAAGTAATATACTATGTCTTTGCTTTGGTAAGGCATTGCAAACAACCACGAAACAAAGAAATATGTCCATAATCCCTCCTGAATGGAAACCTTAAGAGACAAATCAAGAGAACTTGAAGAAGAAACTGAACCATCTGTCGCTTCCATTGTCACTGAAGCATCTGAAAATGAGGACCCCATGTTGGATGAGTTCATGGAAGCCTACTAAGCCTCAAAAGTTCCTCTTCCTTCTTAAGTTCCTCCTATTACTGCTAAAGCTTGTGGAACTGACGAAGATCCTTCACCTGAATTTCCTTGTTCATGATCTGAAACTTCCTCCTCTTCCTGTCATCTCCATGGAAACACCCCATCAATGAATTGAATGAATATAAGGAAAAACTTCACCAAATATATAACTCATGTATAATCAAGGGTCCTAGCAGTAGTGACTATGATTAAAGATGTAGGTGAAAGAGTGGATGTTTCCCATGTGGTGTAGGTGTAATTGAATAACATCCTTGTCAAACAATCAAGAGTATATGCTGTGAATAAATACCTCTGTGCTATCATGGACATTGAATTCGATGGCCTTTAGCTTTAGAGTGCTTTGGGATTCGGAAGTACTGGTCTCCACCTGTAAAATCAAGCAAAATCTCCAAATTTTCATAAATCCAAAAGAACTCATTCAGTAGAAACTTCTGAGATCGACCATGTAGAGATTGCATACCTTCTTCATATCTAAGTAGTTCTGAATGGCAACATTTGGGTCTTCTACATAAATATGTTCCGTGCTGCCATATTCATCGTATATGAAATGAATTCGATCTTGAGTGCTTTGAAATCCCGAAGCAAAGATTTTCAGGTTGGGACGAAACCCGATTGATAATCTTGACAATGATGGGAATTCTGAAGGAATTGTTCCTGAGCAGAAACTTAAGAGACTCGGTAGATATTGGAGACTAATTTCTTTTAATCTTGGGAAGACAATCTTATCCACCGTGATTTTCCATGCGACAACCTCTAATTTTTTGCAATTCCATACTTGGAGAGATTCTAGTTGTAGAAGGGTACCAACTGAGTCACGTGAGAAGAGATATCTTAATCATGGACAATTTAACACGTGAACCTTGCTTAGGTTGTGAAGCCGAAAAAATTGAGTAGGACCCTTCCATATGGTCTGTAATCTTGGCAGATAAAACAAATCCAATGTTGTCAAGCTGGATGGTGGAAACGCGTCTCCTTCTTGAGCACAAATATGTTCATGATCATTTAAATCAAATACTTCCTCCAAAGCATCACATCCTTCTACCAATAGTATTTCTAAATGAGGTAATATTTCCAATATATTGCTTGCTACAACATTTAATAATCTTCCGCATCCTCGTATTTCCAATACTCTTAGTTTCCGAAGGCACCCTGTAGCAGGAAGTGAGCCATGGCAAATCGTTTTCAAATCATTCATACCAAACAAATGTATTTCTTGTAAATGCGGGCACAATGAAAGTTGTGAATTTTCAGTCAGTTCCACTACATTTATCAAATGCTCTATCCCACAGCAATTCTGCAAAAGAAGGAACTCCAAGCATTTGAAACCAATGGAATTCTCATTTAAGTGAAAAAGAAAATCCCTACATGAATTCGAATGTCGGCTAATGCGTAAAGATTTGGTGTGCTCCAAGTATGCATTAATCCCATCCATTAAAGGAGTTTCTCTTCCAAGTGGCAGTGTCATACATGTATAATCAAACTTACCAAAAGAAACCTGGAATTTGGATAGGTGTAACCTTATATTTAAGAGGCCTATTTCTTCAGCAATTTTTTTCTATTTTTACATATAAAATATTTAAGCGGGACAATAATTTCAATTGATCAAACCAATCAACTGCTTCTTTATCAAAGCATCCATCCCAATCTAAGTATAGCTCTTCTAATCAGGACAAGCATGATATGGCACTTGGTGCAATTTTTATAGAACAACCACAATCTCGTAAATCCAATAGCCTTAAATTATTCAATTGTCCAATTTCTTTTGGTACCTCTCTAATTGCACTACCTCTTAAATCAAGCATTTGAAGATGCCTTAGCTTTCCAAACATGTATATATGGGAGAATTTTGAAAAGGAGGAAGCCTTCCATATCAATACTCGAAGATTCTTTAGGAAATCAATTGATTTTGGAACTGCTTCCAATGCAAACAAATGCATACTAAAATCTAAAATCTCAAGTGATGTCATTCGTTCAAATAACGTATCCGGAATTCTTCTTAATCCCTTATTGCCTCGTAAGGTTAAAATCTTAAGATTTGGACATTTCAAACCAACAGGCAACTTTCCAATCTCATTGTACATCAATGAGATCGCTGTAAAATGTTCGCATGTCACATCCTGTGGCCATTCCTTTAGCCCGATAGAAGCTCTTATAAAAAATGTGTCCTTTTCACTTGTAGATGCAATTGATATGGCCACATCGCGTGTAACATCATGCATTTTAACGCACTCTCTCCTTTCACCTCTTAATAACAAAGAAGAAGCTTGAAGGTGATTGATGGTTGTCTGCACACTGTTTCTTACCTCTTCTATGCTGTTCGCTACGCGTTGAAATGTGCCCTTTCCAACTGCATAATACACCAACATTTCTTCCTCAATGTCATGATCTTCTGGGAACAAACAACAGAGCAAGAAGATTTCCTTGGCCTCCTCACTTCTCAAATAATCATAACTCAGTTTTAAACACGCATACACCTTTTCATCTACGCCCTCAACGTTGATAGGTGCAGCATGTCTAAGTTCACGAAGTGCCTCTTCCCATTCTTGCAGGTCTTCAATATTTCTTAATGCCCTTCCAACAGTCACGAGGGCTATGGGCAATCCTCCACACTCTCTAGAAACTTCCCTTGCCATATCATTCAAGGTGGGAGAATCAACAACATTACCTGCATTACTTCTAAACAAACTCCAAGAGTCTTCTTTTGATAACACCTGGAGGCGCATTTGCATTTGGCAGTCCATTACACGGCATACTTGTTGGCGTCTGGTGGTGAGCACAATTTTTAGCTTCTTATGGCTTTTCGCTGAGGGAATTCCTTTATCGGCTAACTCCAGTTTTGCCCAAACATCATCCAAAATTAAAAGAATCCTTTTCCCTTGTTCCATAAGCTGCTTTATTTGCCTTGATAGTATCTCTGCCCTTTCATGTTTACTACTGCTCTCCTCTAATTTCAAGCCCAGCATGCTTGCAATCTGATCCTGAATACCTTTTTCGTTTGGAATCTGAGACACAACTACCATCAAAACCATATAAAAAAGTTGGTCTCTTTTAGCCTATGTTGCAATTTCTGTTACCAAGATCGTTTTGCCCACACCGCCCATCCCGGATATCCCAATGATGTTGATGTTATCATCCTTCAATGCTCCCATGACCTTATGGAAGTCTAAATCTCTGGATTGGAAAGCAACAAAATCACCTGTTGACATTGATTCTATATCTAGAGGTGGTGGATGTTTCCAAACGTGGTTAAATACTCCATTACCTTGGAGCTCCACAATAAACTCCGCCTTCCTTTCAGCTCTTTTTCCCGATCTGTAACGGGAACGGACATTGAACCACCCAACTTCATTTTCCAAAATAGCATTTGCCTCTGTTATGGTATTGTTCACAGACGCTAGCCATTCCTCTACAGCGGGCTTGATCACTTTCCCATTTCTTGTGGCTTCTTCAACAGATTCCTGGACCTCATTTCTTTTCATCTCCAGTCCCCGAACTTTGTTTCTGAGATTCTCAATTTTCCTGTTGTGGTGCACGAAATAACCAAGATGTCGCCCAATCTGAGGCAAAAAGCACTCTGCAATTTTTTCTGTGACCGAAATGGCGGCATCCACCACAGCCATTTATGGATTTTTTTTTTTCCAACTTCTCTTTCTTGCTGAAGATCAACAATTGACGAATACAAAATGCACAGCAATAAATAACAAGTACTCTTAAGAAGGAACAGAAAGAGACCTACAAGTATTTACAATTAGAACTATTGTAAGATAAAAATGGGGTGTATGTGCATGCCTGCTCTTGTTTTTTAAAGGGAAATTTCAGCGGAAAAAACCCGAATGAATGTTCGTTTCTGATTGCTCAATAGAAACCCCAGCACAAAGTCTTTAGCTCTATCTTGCAATTTGGTATTTTGAAAGGGAATTTCTCAAGGAATCATTCTTGGTAAGTAAATTGAGCCAAGAAAGCGGTCCCATCAGCCTAAAGTAACAGCAAGAGAGAGTCAAAAGTAGTCTCAATTCAATTTATTCAACAGAAAAATGGGATTTCTATTCATACCTGTCTCATTATAGTTAGAAGCATGAAATGGAGTGTTTTGGAGTAATACTAGATGCCGTTCAAAAGCTGAATATCAGATTCCAGTCGCTTAATGGAAGCCAAAGCACTAGAAGGTTAGCAGAATTTTGCAATTTGGTATTGTGCGCACCCGATTTCGGTCGCACGGCGAGGCGCACGCAATGCGACGCGTGCCTCGGGATTTTGTTTGGAGTCGCCACTGCCTGATGGGGTGCAGGCAGACACCTGGGTGCCTAAGTTCTTCTACTAAGGCTTTTGGTCTGCGGCTTTGAGATTCTAAGTATGGTTCTCGGTTGCGGTCTGGGGAAGTCCGTAGACACCCCAGTCCACCCCGTCAAGTGACGGGTCCCATAAGTTTCCCTGGTTTTGAGTCAACTCAGTTGGTCTCTCACTCACCTGATTTCTATTCCAGCATGTGATTTGATTAAGTCTAACGGGACTTCCCAAAGTGGTGTGGGTCCCTTTACTTGATTTTATCTTTTTAATTTAAAGTGATGTGAGCCTGATTGGGCGGGCCCCATTGGAAGGCCCGCGGATTCCTTGGTGGGCTTGGTTGAGCCCACATGTCCCCTGGTGGGCCTCAGTCTAAACCTGAGAGGCCCTTTGGGCTTTGGCTTAAGTAAATTGATTTTACTTTAGGTTTTAAGTTGGATTATTTAGATGGATTTCATGCCAGAAGTGGGCCGGGATTGCTTTGTGGGCCCTTGAGTGGGCCCCACAGTTGGTTTCCAAATGACTTAATTTATCTTTGATTATCTGTGCCAAAATGGCCAAGTATTGGGCTTGGGGCCCTTTACCTGGGCTTGGGCTTGAAAGCCCAAGACTTCCTGGATGAGGGTTTGGAAACCCTAAGTTGGTCGGGTTCATGGGCTTAGTGGGCCCGATAGGCCCTACCCGTGGTCTCGGCCAAACCACATCCTACTTTAAGCATGCATGGCCCTAGCAGGGCTTGGGTGGGCCTCAAGTGGTCCGGCCCGCTCAAATCTTTTATTTATCTTATTCAAGCACAAATAAATTGGTTGGGCTTGGTGGGCCCCGTTGGAAGGCCCACCGGGAATCAATTTGGACCGGGTCGGTCCATGGCCCATCTTGGGTTTCCGGGTGACCCGGAAACCCTACTGGTTCGCCCGGATTTGATCTAACAATCCAAAATATTGCACAAAATCAGTAAGATGGCAAAAAAAGTTCTGGCAGTGTAGCCGGCCTGAGATACCGGTTACACACAGGGTTCTGTGTATCCGGTATCTATATCCGGATACACGTGGGCTTCTGTTGATCCGGCCTGAGTTGCCGGATCACCCTGCAGAAGCCATTTTCTGGATTTTCGCACTGGGGTTGGGTTTTCATGCTTCTTGGGATGCTCTATGGGTGGTGTGGGCTCCTGTGTGAGCCCACAGTGGTCTATGTGAGAGGAAAACCTCCTCTCGGTCACTTTTCGGGGAGCTTTGAGATCAATACCAAGGAAGATGGATGAGGCTCCAACTCTCCCTCCCCTTTTGATAAAATACGGCCGAGAATCACATACTAAATCACCAACCAAACAAGGGAAAACTACAACGAAGAAAGGATGAGAAGGGGGGGTTTAAACATGGGATACATTAGATTACCAAGTAGGGGGAAACATGCTTCCTCTTAAAACTGATGCACACATGCAAAACAGTGGCCTTAGTGGCCGAAAATCCTTAGAGGAATCTTTCCTCCTCCCCTTTAAAACCAACTACGTGCCTCTCCCTTACTCGGAGGTCTTCATGGGGTGAGATGAGAGCACATGTATACTTAAAACATAAAGGAAATGATCTCATGCAAAAGGAAGAAGACAAACTCCAAGAGCTTTGTGAAAAGCTCCCATTTTCATATATGTTAAATGAAGGTTAGTGAGGAACCATACCTTAGGGTTAAAACCCTGGATTGAGATGTGTGGAGCCTCCTTAGAGCATAGGAAGCAGCTGGAGCAGCACCTCTCCCACCGACAGCAGCCTCTTCTCCTTCTTCAACTTCTTGAGTGAGGGAAGGAAGGGAATGGGGAAGGGTAGTAAGGCCAAACCAAGAGGTTCTTGGGTTTAGGGTGCAAGGAGGGGTTAAAGTGAGGGATTTCGGACCAGGTGCAGTGGGGGAGAAGAGATGGAAACAGCAAAAGTAAAGCCAACCCCCGAAATGAGCTGCTGTTTGCTATTTATAAGCAAACTTAATGTATCCGGACTTCAAGTCCGGATACACTAAGGCTCCTTTGTATCCGGACTTCAAGTCCGGATACACTAAGGCTCCTTTGTATCCGGACTTGAAGTCCGGATACAAAACATAATCATTTTGAAAATTAAATGCCGCCGCGAATTTGTCGGGCGATCGGCGCGGATCTCGCGCGAAAATCTTCTTGTATCCGGTTTGCAAGTCCGGGTATACACAAGGGTATGTGTATCCGGTATATTTGACCGGATACAACTCAAAAAATTACGGATTTGCCCTTCGACTTGACCGATTCGACCGATTCGACCGATTTGACACTTTTGGATATCTACGGATTGCCCCCTGCGAATTTTGGTTTAGTCCCTGAGATATTTGATGATTTTTGGATATTTGAGATTTAGTCCCTGAGATATTTTGCTGCATTGGCTGCCACGTGGGCAGTTCCTGCGCCACGTGTGCAGTTTCTGGTTTTGCTGCTCAGAAACTTCGACAGCTCATATCTCCTTCATCTGAACTCCGATTTGAGCAAACTCAATTGCATTGAACTCATATCGGAGCCCTCTATTTAATGACATAGGGCTAAGCACTTGGCACGGGGTTTGAGGAAAAGTCAACTTTTGGCCTTCCCTCAAGTTTGACCGCCCACAGAACCTTCATCCGGACTCCGATTCCAGCAAACTCAGTTGCGTTGGACTCGTGTCAGGATTCCCTATCCAATGGTATAGGGCAAGGTAGTCAAATTTCACTTGATCAAAAAGTCAACTTCTTGTCCCCTTGGGGTTTGACTTTCTGCCAGGGTTTTTATTTTCAGCACTTCCAAGGGTGCAAAAATAAGGTGCTTACAGCAGTCCCTCTTTGCCGGAGTCACCTTGGGGATGAGCGGCAAAGAAAAAGAAGAACCTTGTTTTTTGCGCCTTGCACTTCTGTCATCATGATTGACGAGCTTAAATCCTTTTGATTTTCAAAGTGGTGGAAACACGAAATGATTTCCACCAAGATTTCGAAGTTTGCTCACCCACTTCGGGCTTCTCGGAGCAACTTTTAATTTAGATTAAAAAGGATGGGGTTGGACTTAAGCTCATCAACCCATTTTGACGTTGATGCAAGGCACTCAACAGTTTTCTCTTTCCCTTGTTTGTTCCATTAAAGCTTGTAGGTGTTTTCAGACTTCTGACTTGGGATTCGGGACATGATTTCTAATTTCAGCTTTTAGGGTTTGGATTAGGGATTGGAAGGACCGAAGAAGGAGGAGATGCTCTTGGCGAGGAGGTGCTCTCAGCGCTGCTCGGTGCCTCAAGGGAGCTCACACACCTGTCTTATTCTATTTACAACAGTGGGAAATGAAAAATTTACAAGTGAGGCCAACTTGCCCAAAAAGTTCTTCATTCAGCTCTTCTTTCTTCTGCCGCTTCTTTCTTTTGGCAGGGCCATCTGTCTGATTTTGATCAGACTTTTCTTTACGAGGTTCTTTTTTCCAGAGATTCTGACTTCTGCTCTTGTTCTTGCAGGGAGGAGGCCATCATTTAGGCCAATGCTGGTACTTCTTCAGAAGCGACTACCCCAATTGGGGCTTGTGGAAGCCTTCTTGGACTTTTCATTCTTGTGCAAAACTAGCCTCTTCAGACTGGGCACGGTCTTGACATGCTGCTTTAGGTTTTTTGAAAGCTCTGCTGGGAAAGGAAAGGAAGTCTTTGCCATTTTCTTGTTAGTATATTACTGCATTGGCTTCATTCTGTCTTGGCCTTTCTCTTGTTCTCGACTCCAAGGTGCTTCTGGACTTCTTTCTGATTCTTTTTCCTCACCTGGGTCTGCAAAATTCTCGCAGAGCAGTGAGGTATCTAAAGGTTAAAGTGCAGACACTTATGACTTATTGTGTGCCAGTGCCCATGACTGAAATGACACAATTTTCAAGAGTTTTTTTTTTTTTTTTTTTTTTGAATATCTGTACAAGTGCTTTTAAGGGAAATGGCACGACCAATGACCATGGTAAGTTGCCTTGTCAACTCAAAGGGCTTTGGGACTGTGTGCTTGACACGGATTCCCATGAAATCCTCAACTTGTGCCAGCAGGAATTTAAAAGATGAAGGGTGTTCCACCCCTTCCCAGTTTTGGTTTTCTTTCACCTTGGCCCAATTTTCCAGGGTGGTTTCAGGATTTTGTAATTAAAGGGGTTTTTTTTCTTTTCTTTTCCCTTGGGTTAGTGCCAGTCCCAGTTTATGGGTTTTGGCCGACTTGCACCATGTCCTATAGATCCGAGAGGTCTTTACATTAGGACGAAACATTGGCTTGGTTTTAAATCTGAGAAATGAAGGGATATAAGGCCCAAATTCTTATCTTTTCATCTTCCGGTTTTACTTTGTGTCTTGCCAAAGCTCGTTCTTCTTTTTAGATTCCTTCATCATTAACTTGCATGAATTCCATCATCACATTTTCTACAATCAGAAAGGACTTTTGACTAGGACAAAACGAAGGCTGAGGTTTTGGTTCATGGAAGGAAGGGAATACAGCTCAAAGTTTCTTTGTAAATGGGTCGAGTCATGTTCTACCCTTTTCTTGATCGCTTGGGTTTTGCCAATACCTTTTTGCTTTCCTCCATTTTTCTTTGTGAGGTCTTTTGTGACCTTCGTTTTTTCCTCTGGCACTTTTGCCTTTCCTTTCCTTTGCTCTGGGATTATCTTAGCTTCTTGCTTTGATTAGCAAGTCCCAGTGTATTTTTTTGCTTTCTTCTTCTCTTCTTTGTTTCTGCTCATTTATGTCTTCTCCTCTTTACCCAGCACCAGATTTAGGGCTCATGACTCAATGGGTTGGAAGAAAGAAAATTAGGCTCAAATGGTTTGACTAGAGATATGACTTTGAAAACTGGGGAAATAAAGCAAGGATGGCCTCTCATCCTTTTGTAGAAGTTGTGACGACTTGGAATGCTCATGCAAACTTATTCAAGAATCTATTTATCCTTATCATTTCCTTTTGTAGCTTTGCCCCAGTGTGGGGTGGCTAGACACAACGCGGGTATTCGAATAACACGTTCCAGCCCAAAGTGTTTTGACTAGCGGATCTAAAAATTCAAGGATGCATGAAGGATGGCCTCTCATCCTTTCTTAGAGACATGATGTTAAAGCCGGCCTTGGCCCTTAACTGGTTCTTGCACTTTCTCTTTCTTTCTTTCTTTTCTCTCAAGGATCGCCCTGCCCTATTGCAAAGGTAGGTTTTTTAGGAAGAAAACTGTGGTCTGGATCAGGAAATGATTGCCTTTGGCTCATGCAAGGTTCTCATGGGACAGTGTACTGCACCCAGCTGAAGACACCTTTGAGCAACTCGGCATTCTTTCCATGATCATGGTCATTGCCAAAAGGGTGTGGTCTCAGAGCAGTGTCATCACCGACCACTCACTTGTATTTTTTTCAAAAAAGTTTTTCTTTTCTTTTTGTGTTTTTCAAAAGGTTTTTTACAAAGCTTGCCTGAAAGTAAAAAGCATTTAAAATATTTACAAACACGACCACTCCTACCAGGGATGTGTGGTGCAAAAAGTAAAGTTCAACTTATCCTGGTCAAGGTAGACTTGATGATTTTGGATTTCGGGATTGCTCCCTGCCTTGCAGTTTTACCACCTTGTTCAGCGGGGGCCACTTGAAGACGCCTGATTGTGGTCAGGGAGAGGGTTCGTGGTGGTGGCCGCGGGAGGAGTCGATACCGGGGGATCAACCGAGATACGCTTGTTGTCGATCAAATCCTGGACATCGTGCTTCAGTTCCCAGCAACGATTGGTATGATGTCCGGGGGCTCCCATGTGGTAGTCGCAATACTCATTGGGATTGTAGGAGCGACTGTTGGACGGTTGCTGAGTTGGCTGCTTCTTCTGTAAGTACCCTTTCTTTAATAGGGTTGGCAGCAATTCTGACAGGGGATAAGGTAGGGGTGTGAACACCCTGCTAAACCTCGCTTGGAATTCCTCCTTGGTCCACCTCGGCCGACCCGTGGATTGCGCTCCCTGACCACTGTTCTGATTCTCCCTCCTGTCGGGAGTTGAGAAGTGGAGAGGCCGATTCTGTTGGACGTAGTTGACGGCTTCATCCTCTTTCTTTCTATCCATTCCCCTTCCAGTGACAGGGGTCCTTCTCTGCTCAGTTGCAAAGCCAGCCACTCTGCCAGACTTCACCCCATCTTCTATTCGGTCCGCTACCACGACAAGGTCAGCAAAACTTGCGGCAAACTGCCCCAGTAGCAAAGTGTAGTACGGCTGCCCTAGCGTTGAGATGAACAATGTCACCATTTCCTTCTCCAGCATGGGTGGTTGCACCATACCGGCCATTTCTCGCCATCTCTTTGCATATTCGCGAATGGACTCAGTGCTCTTCTTTGTCATTTTTTGCAATTCCATCCGTGTGGGCAAGACCTCCGTGTTGAACTTGAAGTGTTCAAGGAATATGCTGGCCAGGTCATCCCAAGTCCTGACCTGGCTCCTGTCCTGACTGGTGAACCATTTCTGAGCTGAACCTATCAATGAACGCTGAAAGAACTGGATCATGATTCTCTCATCATATGCGTATTGACACATGTCCCCATAGTATGCCCTGAGGTGAGACAATGGGCACCCACTTCCATCGAACTTCACAAAGTCCGGGCACCTGAACTTTGGCGGAAGTTGCAGATTAGGGAAGAATCCTAGTCTGTCCAATGAGGCTTCCTTTGGTATAGGACCTTGGTTCACAATCCGCATTTGTTCTTTTAGCATTTCCACATCCGCTTGCACCTGGACTGAGATACCTGGGGCTTCCCGTGCTCGGTACCATTCTTCTTCGTCGTGCCCCATTCCTTGTGGCATTACTTGCTGTGGTGGTACGGCTAGGGGTGCCGGAATCTGTAAGGGCTGCTCTGGTTGGCCTGGCAAATGATGTGGGATCCGTGGTTCTGGTGGCTGTAGGTTCAACTGTGGGAGAACGGGTGGTAGCTGCTCTAGCTGTGGCTGTTGTACCGGAGGTATCGGCTGCTGTGGCGGAGGTACCGCTGGTGGTGGCTGTGCAAGCTGCTGTGGCGCTTGCATCCTCTCCATTTGCTGCATCATGGCAGTCATCATGTTGGTCATGTTGGCTATCTGCTGATTAAGGCCAGTAATCACAGGGTGGTCTTCCAAGTCCTCTTGCCCATGAGGCGGGAGAGGTGGCGCTTGCTCGAGCCCTTCAGCAGGATCCATCCGTAATCTTCTTCTTGAACGTAGGAGGTATGGGCTGCGAAACGCAATCTTGGTACCTTGGGTGAAAGTAGACAAGTCAGTATAAAGAATGCATATTACAATGAAATATAATGCATGTCTGTGCAGATTAACTGTGATGATTTTCCATTATTCATTCTCCTTTTTAACCGCCAATTTGGAGGTAAGGGAAGAGTCCCTGCTTTGATTTTAGGAACTGCGAGAATTGATTTCTACAAATTTTGGAAACTGTAAGAGTTGATTTTCAAAGATTGGTACATGTCAATGGGACAGTCCCTGTATTTGACCTCCAGGAACTTCCAGAGTTGATTCCTGCGGGGTAAGTGATTCCTACCGAATTTGGGGAAATGCGAAATGATTTCCAAAGCAGCAGAAGTACGAAATGACTTCTACTAAGATTTGGGGAAGCGCGAAATGGCTTTGACTTGTATTTTGGAAACGCAAAATGGTTTCAGAGTAATGGAAGCTCGAAATGGCTTCGATTTGGAAACACGAAGTGGTTTCGGATTTTTAGAAACACGAAGTGGTTTTGGACTTTGGAAACACGAAGTGGTTTCGGATTTTTGGAAACACGAAGTGGTTTCAGGAGCAGCAGAAACGCGAAGTGGCTTCGGACTTGGAAACACGAAGTGGTTTCAGGAGCAGCAGAAATGCGAAATGGTTTCGACTAAGATCCCGGGAAACACGAAGTGGTTTCAATTTCGGTGGAAGCACGAAATTGCTTCAAATTTGGAAACACGAAATGGTTTCAATTTTGGTGGAAGCACGAAATGGCTTCGACTAGGATTTTGGGAAACACAAAGTGGTTTCAATTTGGGGGAAGCACGAAATGGCTTCGGATTTGGAAACACGAAATGGTTTCAGATTAGCGGAAGCACGAAATGGCTTCGGATTTGGGAAACACGAAATGGTTTCAATTTTGGGTGGAAGCACGAAATGGCTTCAAATTAAGGGAAGCACGAAATGGCTTCAGAGTAGTGGAAGCGCGAAATGGCTTCGACTAAGATTTTGCCATTCAGAGGCAAGGGGAAGAGTCCCTGATTGTGTGGGTAGTCCCGGTTTGGGGAGAAGTCCCGGTTTGGGAAGAGTTTCTGTTTTTTGGGGAAACTCGAAATGATTTCCTAGAGCTGCAGAAGCACAAAATGGCCTTGACTGAGATTTTACATTTTGACACATTTGGTCTTTACTTGGATTTGAAATTTCTTCCTTCTTTTCATCATTTTTTCTTTGTACTTTCCACTTGGGCTGCTGGTCCCTAGCAAGGGTCAGACTTGACTTCTTTTTTTTTTTTTTTTTTTTTTTTTTTTTTTTTTTTTTTTTGGCTAGGTCACAGCCAATTTATTTCAATGATTTTTTTTTTATTAAGTTGAAGCTGATTGAGGCACAGGGAATTGGAGCCAGTCCTGGTGCAGCTTTGATCTTCGGAAAATTTTGCATTATTTCCTTTAAAAATGATTTGATCATAAATGTTTGTGCAAATGATATCGAAGTGTGTGCACTTGATGCATGAAGACACTTGCACAAAATTAAAGCCAAGGCTAAATGGTATTACCATTCGAAAATCTATATCCAAAATTGCATATGAGAAAATTACATCAAAAGGGTGTGTGCATAGCCCTAAAAAGGTTGGTGCCTCGCGGGGCACGACTCCTAGACACACTTGTGTATGGAAGCACAGCTGAGTCCTGATTAGCTTTCCTTTCATTTGTTCTTTCATCTGCTTTTGCCTTCAGGTATCAAACCAAAAGAATTTACAACCTGCCAGCGAGGGCGAAAATTTACATGATATTCACAAAAAAAATCTGCAAAGGATTCATCCTCAGGGCTGTTGGGAGCCAAAAGGAAGGATACAAATTTGCTTCAAGGCGGGTAAACCAAATTCCTAAATCTAGGGTTTGGTGCCCCTACTCTGATCTGGCATGCTTTCATCTGATTATCTGATCTGGCCGGCTTTCATCTGCTCAAAAGGCTGACCCGGACTCAAAGTGCTTCCAACGGACTCAATGGGTCAAGGCCCACGGCTCGCAGGACTCCATGCATGGATCTGGGGTGGTTCCCCTGATCATAATTAGGTGAGCTTCCTAAATTAGGGCTGAGGTCGCCCATGATCTAGGGTTTACTCCATTTGATGCAAAAAGTGGGGGGTTGCTGCCCCTAATGGACTCTGGATTTTATTCCGATTTTATTCATCATTCACATCCTACTCACCCTCTCATGCTCAACGCGAGGTTCATTCAGAAACGTTAGGTGGGGAAGGATACCCAACCCGAGACATACGCCTACAAGGGTCTGGACCAGTACTAGATCCTCGCGTGCCACGGCAAGAAACCAGTGGTGCTAATGGACTCTAGAAAACTGGGGGGATGGGTTTACCCTGCTTTCCCCGGCAAGCCACGGGAGCGTAGGTGCTAATACCATCCCAAAGATCAGTTCATAGGAATCAGAAGGGTAGGCTGCTAGAGAGGTCTAGGTTTGGTAAAGAAGTAGCAATATCCGATTCACTCATCTATCAAGGGTCGGATCATTCACGCATCCTCCCTCGTGCGTGTCACCCCACGCAGTTCTATCTCATTAATGCGGGAATAAACAAACCATCCACGGTGTGGTGGGGTGCCCGTGTGTGTAGTTGGGCTGAGTGCGGTGTCTAACCGGGTGAGATTCAATTGGATTTTGTTGATAAAGGAACTTTACCGTCTCGTATAGTAAGGTGCAGAATTAGCACGCGATACGAGGTTCTGGGAGAGTCCCCAGGTAAGTGGGGGGTCACAGGGGACCGCTTAAATCCCACTTTCCTTAGGCGATTATCATGTCCTTGTGACAGGACTCCCCAGAATACGCAGTCGCGTGTATTCCACGTCTTACTAAGCGAGGTAGTAAAACCCTAAAATCGACTAAATCCCTCTTAGGTTGACTCATTCTAACCAAGGGTTCTATTGGGCTGAGAAGTCCCCAGCAGAGTCGCCAGGCTGTGCGCACCCGATTTCGGTCGCACGGCGAGGCGCACGCAATGCGACGCGTGCCTCGGGATTTTGTTTGGAGTCGCCACTGCCTGATGGGGTGCAGGCAGACACCTGGGTGCCTAAGTTCTTCTACTAACGCTTTTGGTCTGCGGCTTTGAGATTCTAAGTATGGTTCTCGGTTGCGGTCTGGGGAAGTCCGTAGACACCCCAGTCCACCCCGTCAAGTGACGGGTCCCATAAGTTTCCCTGGTTTTGAGTCAACTCAGTTGGTCTCTCACTCACCTGATTTCTATTCCAGCATGTGATTTGATTAAGTCTAACGGGACTTCCCAAAGTGGTGTGGGTCCCTTTACTTGATTTTATCTTTTTAATTTAAAGTGATGTGAGCCTGATTGGGCGGGCCCCATTGGAAGGCCCGCGGATTCCTTGGTGGGCTTGGTTGAGCCCACATGTCCCCTGGTGGGCCTCAGTCTAAACCTGAGAGGCCCTTTGGGCTTTGGCTTAAGTAAATTGATTTTACTTTAGGTTTTAAGTTGGATTATTTAGATGGATTTCATGCCAGAAGTGGGCCGGGATTGCTTTGTGGGCCCTTGAGTGGGCCCCACAGTTGGTTTCCAAATGACTTAATTTATCTTTGATTATCTGTGCCAAAATGGCCAAGTATTGGGCTTGGGGCCCTTTACCTGGGCTTGGGCTTGAAAGCCCAAGACTTCCTGGATGAGGGTTTGGAAACCCTAAGTTGGTCGGGTTCATGGGCTTAGTGGGCCCGATAGGCCCTACCCGTGGTCTCGGCCAAACCACATCCTACTTTAAGCATGCATGGCCCTAGCAGGGCTTGGGTGGGCCTCAAGTGGTCCGGCCCGCTCAAATCTTTTATTTATCTTATTCAAGCACAAATAAATTGGTTGGGCTTGGTGGGCCCCGTTGGAAGGCCCACCGGGAATCAATTTGGACCGGGTCGGTCCATGGCCCATCTTGGGTTTCCGGGTGACCCGGAAACCCTACTGGTTCGCCCGGATTTGATCTAACAATCCAAAATATTGCACAAAATCAGTAAGATGGCAAAAAAAGTTCTGGCAGTGTAGCCGGCCTGAGATACCGGTTACACACAGGGTTCTGTGTATCCGGTATCTATATCCGGATACACGTGGGCTTCTGTTGATCCGGCCTGAGTTGCCGGATCACCCTGCAGAAGCCATTTTCTGGATTTTCGCACTGGGGTTGGGTTTTCATGCTTCTTGGGATGCTCTATGGGTGGTGTGGGCTCCTGTGTGAGCCCACAGTGGTCTATGTGAGAGGAAAACCTCCTCTCGGTCACTTTTCGGGGAGCTTTGAGATCAATACCAAGGAAGATGGATGAGGCTCCAACTCTCCCTCCCCTTTTGATAAAATACGGCCGAGAATCACATACTAAATCACCAACCAAACAAGGGAAAACTACAACGAAGAAAGGATGAGAAGGGGGGGTTTAAACATGGGATACATTAGATTACCAAGTAGGGGGAAACATGCTTCCTCTTAAAACTGATGCACACATGCAAAACAGTGGCCTTAGTGGCCGAAAATCCTTAGAGGAATCTTTCCTCCTCCCCTTTAAAACCAACTACGTGCCTCTCCCTTACTCGGAGGTCTTCATGGGGTGAGATGAGAGCACATGTATACTTAAAACATAAAGGAAATGATCTCATGCAAAAGGAAGAAGACAAACTCCAAGAGCTTTGTGAAAAGCTCCCATTTTCATATATGTTAAATGAAGGTTAGTGAGGAACCATACCTTAGGGTTAAAACCCTGGATTGAGATGTGTGGAGCCTCCTTAGAGCATAGGAAGCAGCTGGAGCAGCACCTCTTCCACCGACAGCAGCCTCTTCTCCTTCTTCAACTTCTTGAGTGAGGGAAGGAAGGGAATGGGGAAGGGTAGTAAGGCCAAACCAAGAGGTTCTTGGGTTTAGGGTGCAAGGAGGGGTTAAAGTGAGGGATTTCGGACCAGGTGCAGTGGGGGAGAAGAGATGGAAACAGCAAAAGTAAAGCCAACCCCCGAAATGAGCTGCTGTTTGCTATTTATAAGCAAACTTAATGTATCCGGACTTCAAGTCCGGATACACTAAGGCTCCTTTGTATCCGGACTTCAAGTCCGGATACACTAAGGCTCCTTTGTATCCGGACTTGAAGTCCGGATACAAAACATAATCATTTTGAAAATTAAATGCCGCCGCGAATTTGTCGGGCGATCGGCGCGGATCTCGCGCGAAAATCTTCTTGTATCCGGTTTGCAAGTCCGGGTATACACAAGGGTATGTGTATCCGGTATATTTGACCGGATACAACTCAAAAAATTACGGATTTGCCCTTCGACTTGACCGATTCGACCGATTCGACCGATTTGACACTTTTGGATATCTACGGATTGCCCCCTGCGAATTTTGGTTTAGTCCCTGAGATATTTGATGATTTTTGGATATTTGAGATTTAGTCCCTGAGATATTTTGCTGCATTGGCTGCCACGTGGGCAGTTCCTGCGCCACGTGTGCAGTTTCTGGTTTTGCTGCTCGGAAACTTCGACAGCTCATATCTCCTTCATCTGAACTCCGATTTGAGCAAACTCAATTGCATTGAACTCATATCGGAGCCCTCTATTTAATGACATAGGGCTAAGCACTTGGCACGGGGTTTGAGGAAAAGTCAACTTTTGGCCTTCCCTCAAGTTTGACCGCCCACAGAACCTTCATCCGGACTCCGATTCCAGCAAACTCAGTTGCGTTGGACTCGTGTCAGGATTCCCTATCCAATGGTATAGGGCAAGGTAGTCAAATTTCACTTGATCAAAAAGTCAACTTCTTGTCCCCTTGGGGTTTGACTTTCTGCCAGGGTTTTTATTTTCAGCACTTCCAAGGGTGCAAAAATAAGGTGCTTACAGGTATTTTCACTGAAAATTTCTAATCGATTAATACCTGTTTTGCTTTCCTGCTTCTTTTTGCTGGAATACTACAATCAACTCATACAAACACAATAACACATACAGAATTCATCTTATGATGGAAGCAACAGTAATAGGCAACAATAAAGAGATCTAGAACTTCAGAGCACACTGGCATGGGATCATTAATATTCTTTTTAAAGTATATAAAACACTTAAAGACATATTTATTGTACTAAAAAAAGGTAGGACAAGGGCATTGAGAAAAAGATTGATGAAAGAGACAAAAAGAAACTTTCATATACTAAATTTTTTTTTTCTTTTTTGATGAATCTTTCAAATAGTACATTTGGTACTTATGGTTTCTTTAGTTATGCAACTTTCATATAGTACTTTTTTTTTTTTTTTTAATTTAGATTCGAGTGAAAAATTTATCGAATTATAATTTAGCTAAATTATGTTGGCTCATTAGTGGAAATTGAACCTTATATTAGTTTATAAGGCGACTGTCCTTTGGCCATGGAAGGAGGCAATGAATGAAAAATTATAGATGAAAAAACAGAGAGAGGATTCTATGTACCAAACATGTGTCATCTATTTTTGTATATTGAAGGCCGGCTAACAAATTCATTGACTCTAGATGGAGAATTAAAAAAAAAGTAACAAATTGATTTTTTTTATTTGAAGAAAAAGAATGGTTACTAATAAAAAATTAGATTGGCTCCGGATTCTATGTACCACGCATGTGCCATCTATTTTTGTATATTGAAGGCCAACTAACAAATTCATTGATTCGAGATGGAGAATTCCAAAAGTAATTAGAATGCTCAATGAAATAGAATAACAAAATGTGCAACCCAAAAAGACGATGCAAATTTTCCTTGGACAGTGAAGTTTATATTGAATATGGTCAGTTAAGAAAGAATCCTGTGATAAATTGCAAGAAATCCATGAGAGGTTTCAACTCTTCCACCAATTCTTTCAACAAATCATTAGCTGATTGTGACCTGCTTTACAATTTTTAACATCCCCTGTCCGATCTGCTCAATATACGGTCATATTAACAATTCAAGCTTTAATTATACCTAGTAGCAAAACAAATCCAACAAGAAATTTTCCACCTTTCATAATCATGCACAAATATATGGTCATATTAACAATTCAAGCGTTACTTATGAGAACCTAATGACAGTTACAGCTTACCTTTGAGAATCATAATGATAGTTCTCTTTGATTTGTGATGTAAACCTTAGCACAAAGCCAAATTCAAAAGCATCCAAATGCACTCTTCGAATTTCTGAATTACGCAGAGTAAAGTACTTCGAATACAGAACAGGCAATTAGTTAGGGATCAATTACTCAGGATGAATAGCAAAGTTAAAGTTATTATAATTAAATACCAAATGTAGATTGAAAATAGGATTAAATGAATAACAAAAAGTTATCAAATTTTACTAGATGCCCTTATACCTTTTTTGTGTGTAGGGGAAATTGGTTTTTAGTGATGCTTTTTCAAAATAATTCAGATTCAGTCAACCAATTCTTAGTCATTGATTTTTAGTGATACTTTTTTAACATGATTGAAAATCAATGTCATTTTACTGTTCATTAAGACTTTCTTCCAAAAATGCCCTCAAAAGACTTTGAAAACCTTTTTACTCATTTTTTTACAAGTGAAGTTTACAAGCCTTTTTAAGGGCATTTTAGGAAGAAAGTCTTAATGAAGAGTAAAATGACACCGATTGTCAATTATGTTAAAAAAGTATCATTAAAAACCAATTACTAAGAATTGGCCAACTAATTATGAATTATTTTTAAAAAGCATTAATAAAAACCAATTTTCCCTTTTATGCTTCCCCCACCATCCTTCACTCCCCAACCCACCCACCCCAAACACATCACCCTAAGCTACCCCAGGAAAAAAAAAAATTTCCTTAGTACGTAAATCAAATAGCACTATCAACTGACTTCCAGTTTCAATTTGTGAGCATTCATGGTCATGATCTTTGTAGTTACTAAAGTATTCAACTCAATTCTCAGTGAATCCTCTTCCAATGAACCAAGCAAAAAGTACTCCATAAAGTAAAAGGGAATACAATGGAAAATATGCTATACCAATAAATTAACACAATATTTTCCCCCACAAAATCTGGACCCTCAACAACTTCACCTAAACGACCCAAAAGGATCTCATAGATATGCTAATTGGAATATAAGTTGAAAAAAAAACAAAATTTGTATTGTGAAGGGTCTAGAGGAGGGACAGGAGACATCAGTATTCACATCCATCCCCCGGCCCTTCTATATACAAGAAATAAACATGGGAAAAAAAGTTAAAACAGTTGTAAGAGATTCTGACATGCTAACAGATCATTTCTTCAAATTGTAATCTACAGAAAATGATGATATAAGCAGGGTTAGTTGGAATTAGCAACAAGTTTTAAATTCAAAAAAGGAATTTGAAAAAACATTATAGCATACAAAGGTGTTTGTCTTTGTGTGATGCTGATAATGCTTAAAGCACCATTCTTCTTAGAGGAATAACAGAGTGAAAAGGCAAAAGTTCCAATGCATGCTTCCGCACATATTCACACGCATAAATACATACATGCACATGCAAATGCATGCATGTACATGTGTGTGCGCGCATGTATAAGCATGCATGTGTGTTTATGATAGCATGAAAGCAGCCACATGATCTACAATTCCTAGTACAGGAAATAATTAATTCTAGAAACAATACCCATAAAAAACAAAAGGTAATTCTAAGAAAAAGAAATTTCAAAAACAATGTAAGTAAGCACTAACCATTAACATCGAAGACTATCTTCTTGTTGTGTCTGTCGCCAACAAAGAAGGTACCCAAGGACAATGATAATAACCTTGCTTCATTGTACTGCCTGATTTCATAAGCTAGTTCATCTAATACTATAATAAGCTCAAAAGTTTGAAGGAGCTATAGTAAATATTTCTAGCCTAATATACAACAAAATCAATGTATGTTTAGAAAACTTTGTTATATGTATCAAATTAGTGTAGTTTTATACATATAAAGATATCATTATATCAATTAGAAAAGAGAAGTATGGGCTGGCCACCCCGAACTCAGGAAATAGTTTTACGGTTGGGTTTAGGCTCAAGGAGTTTGGGTTTAGGGCGAGACGAGGAGAACTTAGGTTGACTAATTTTAATTAGGGTCGAGCCTAAACTCATTGGAACCCGACCCAACCCACCCTACTTACAATTCTACTAGAAACCATATTAACTGAAAATAATCTGTTAAATTGTTAATCAAAAAAGAAACCTAATTTTGTATGGGTTGGTTTCTATCCCAGTTTATTATATTATCTATTACTATTATCAAGCGAACACCCTGTTTTTTGGCTGACATTTGATACCAAAAACACCTTCCACTTTTTTAATCAAATTAACTTTTACACACATTTATTAATTTCAGGTGTATCAATAACTAATTGCCTAACATTTTAATACCCAAAATGCCTTCAATTCTCTTTCAAATTTGCTACATGTATAGATAGTGCATTCTCCTAGTATGTAATTTGTGAACATAATGGTCTAGTAAAAGAACATCAGTTCATGCAAAGGCTTCTCTAATTATGTAAATCATCGGTTGATTGAGAAATCCTCTCCCGCACAACTCAACAAATATCGGAATTTGCTTTAGTTTTCAATTAACAATGTATTATCTTTAGTTTGGTTTGTTTTTGTTTATAGATACTGTTGGAATTACTTTAAATTTATTACTTTTAGAATGTCATTAATTATATTTTGTCTTTTGCGATTGTCTTAATCTTATTTTATCTTTTGGCTTTTTGTATTTGTGCGCACATGGGTTGCATAGGTCCATGCGGGCAATGGGATTCGTTGCTATCTGATTTTTCCCAAAAGGATGCGCAGATACGCACTAATATATCTGATCATTGTCTTCGGAAAACTAGGTAAGAGACTTGGTTGTGACTTGGGAAAATCCGTCCGGGTAGGGGTGCTTATTGGATCGGGCCGACATGCTTAAAGCACCCGTGACAAGCATGGCACGGCACGTCCTGGGACCTATTAGTGAGCTGTGCTGTGCTGTGCCTGGGGTACCAGACACATGGCCTGCTAGGGCATGGCTTGCTAGGCACGATGGCTTGGCTGGCTGTGGCCCACAAAGCATGCAAGCATCATAGCACACTTTAAACATGCCCCATGGGCTTGCAATAAAAAAAGGGGTTTTTTTGCCTTTTGTTGGTTTTTTTTTTTTTTTTTACCTTTTTTAATAATTTTGGAGAAAATTGTATCCTATAATATATGTAATAAATGTATGTGAATAATTAATATACATATTTTTAGAATTTTCTGTCTTATTTATTTATTTATTTTTCCTTTTTATATTTTTTTGAATTTCTTAATAAATTTATTATGTAGCCCGTGGGCAGCCCGATAGCCCGCAAGCCTAGGCCCAACATGACACGGCCTAACTTTAGTCGTGCTGTATTTGGGGTATTGGATTACAGGTTAGGCATGGCCTGCTAACCAAGTGGGCAATGCCGTGCTCAGCTCGCCTGGCATAGGCTAATCGTGCCTGTGCAGTGCTTGGCTGGCCCAATAAGGACCCTTACCTCGTGAAACCCCATTAATGGGATGAAATATTTTGACTTTTGCAATGTTACCTCGAATTGCGCCCAGCTTTGGCCAGCAAACGCAAATAGGCACTTACAAATTTTTTAATTGTCATTTTTATTTGCTACACCGTGCTTACTTAACGGCGACCTTTCCGTATGCACCGTTAATCATCCCATTTAGGTGGACTGGTTTTAAGCTTTTCTAGTTCAAGACGAAATGGAGATTGTCGGAATGAGAAACCATCTAAAAGGGGATAATATGGGAAGAAAAAGAGAAGACATAAATAAATTTAGTCTGCATATCCTGCAAAACAGTTTCTCTATTCGATTTTATTTTATTAATCAACTGCCAATTTAATTCTTTCGACTTTGCTAATGACTATAACTTCTTCCTCTGTGTTTTTACTTCAGTTATAGGCGGATAACAAGTCTCCCGGTGTTCTTAAATGAGCATTAAAGCTACTGTAAAAAATTGTAGAATACAGAGCAAACGGTGCTCTGTTTTCGTTTGTTTTCTCATTTCATGGTATTTTCATTGCCTATTCAACAGGGATCAGAGCTTGAATCAAGGTGTAATAATATGTAATAACAAGCCAAAAAAGGAAAAAAAAAAGTTAAGACTGAGTCATAAGAATGTAATCAAAAAGAAATATTACTTAGTCATTCATATGAATCAAAGTGTAATAAGCCCAATTTCCACAGTAAAAAGTAATATACTTTGTTTTTGCTTTAGTAAGGCATTGCAAACAACCATGAAACAAAGAAATATGTCCATAATCCCTTCTGAATGGAAATCTTGAGACAAATCAAGAGAACTTGAAGAAGAAGCTGAACCCTCTGTCGCTTCCATTGAGACTGAAGCATCTGAAAATGAGGGCCCATGTTGGATGAGTTCATGGAAGCTTATTAAGCCTCAGAAATTCCTCTTCCTTCTTAAGTTCCTCCTATTACTGCTGAAGCTTGTGGAACTGCTGAGGATCCTTCATCTGAGTTTCCTTGCTCAGCATATGAAATTTCCTCCTCTTCCTATCATCTCCATGAAAACACCCCATCAATGTATTCAATGAATATAAGGAAAAACTTCACCAAATATGCAACTTATGTATAATCACTATGATTAAAGATGTAGGTAAAAGAGTGGTAAAGAGTGGATATTTCCCATGTGGTGTAGGTGTAATGGAATAAAATGCTTGTCAAACAATTAGGAGTATATATAACTTATGTATAATCAAGGGTCCTAGTCACTATGAAAACACCCTATCAATGAATTCAATGACACTTCCTCCTCTTCCTGTCATCTCCATGAAAACACCCCATCAATGAATTCAATAAATATAAGGAAAAACTTCACCAAACATATAACTTATGTATAATCAAGGGTCCTAGTCACTATGATTAAAGATTTAGGTAAAAGAGTTTGGATTTTTCCCGTTTGGTGCAGGTGTAATTTGGATTACTCTGAAACAACCACTCAATTTGGAAAACTTAAATATATTGATAGAGATGTGGAGAACTTTCCATGATAATATATGATGTGCATAACTACCTCTGTGCTATCATGAACATTCAATTCGATGGCCTTTAGCTTTAGAGTGCTTTGTCATTCAAAAGTACTGGTCTCCACCTGCAAAATCAGGTAAAATCTCCAAATTTTCATAAATCCGAAAGAGCTCATTCAGTAGAAACTTCTAAGATCAACCATGTAGAGATTGCATATCTTCTTCATATCTAAGTAGTTCTGTATAGCAATATTTGGGTCTTGTACAAAAAAATTTTCTTTGATGTCACCTTCCTCGCGTAGGAATGAAAAAGGATCTTGAGTGCTTTGAAATCCCGAAGCGAAGGTCTTCAAGTTGGGACAACTCTGGATTGATAATAGTGACAACGATGGGAATTTTGAAGGAACTGTTCCTGAGCAAAAACTTAAGAGGCTCGGTAGATCTTGGAGAGTAATGAAATTTATTCTTGGGAAGACAATCTTATCCACCGTGATTTTCCAGGCAACAACCTCTAATTCTTTACAATCACTTGTGAAGAGATCTTCTAGTTGTAGAAGGGTCCCAGCCAAGTCAAGTGAGAAGAGATATCTTAATCGTGGACAACCTGACACGTAAAACTTGCTTAGGTTGTGAAGCCGAAAAAATTGAGTAGGATCCTTCCTTATGGTCTGTAATCTTGGTAGAGAAGACAAATCCAATGTTATCAAGCTGGATGGTGGAAACGCATCCCCTTCATGAGCACAAATATGTTCATGATCATTTAAATCAAATACTTCCTCCAAAGCATCACATCTAGATACCTCAAGATATTCTAAATGTTGGAAAATTTTCCATAGATTGCTTGCTACAACATTTAATAATCTCCTACATCCTCGTATTTTCAATATTCTTAGTTCCCAAAGGCACCCTGGAAGTGAGCCATGGCAAATCGTTTTGAAGTTATTCATATCAAATAAATGCATACGCTATAAATGTGGGCACAATGAAAGTTGTGAATTCTCAGTAGGTTCCACTACATTTATCGAGTGCTCTATGCCGTAGCAATTCACCAACTCAAGGAACTCCAAGCATTTGAAACCAGTGGAATTCTCATTTAAGTGGAAAAGAAAATTCCTAAATGAATTCGGCTAATGCGTAAAGATTTTGTTTGCTCCAAGTATGCATTAATCCCATCCATTAAAGGAGTTTCTGTTCCAAGTGGCGGTGTTATACAAGTAGAATCAAACTTACCAAAAGAAACCCAGAATTCGGACAAGTGAAACCATGCAGATGAGAGGCCTATTTCTTTAGTATTTTTTTCTATACTCACATATAAAATATTTAAGCAGAACAATAATTTCAATTGATCAAACCAATCAACTGCTTCTTCACCCAAGTTTCCATCCCAATCTAAGTATAGCTCTTCTAACCGGGACAAACATGATATGGTACTTGGTGCAATTTTTATATGAAAGCCACAACCTCGTAAATCCAATAGCCTTAAGTTATTCAAGTGTCCAATTTCTTTTGGTACCTCTCTAATTGCATTATCTCTCAAATCAAGAATTTGAAGATGCCTTAGCTTTCCAAGCATAGATATATTGAAGGATTTATTGGAGTTGGAGTATAAAAAGGACTTGGGAGCCACCCATATAAATATTCGAAGATTCTTTAGGAACTCAATTGATTTTGGAACTACCGTTAATGCAAACCAATCATGACTTGTAGGGTTAAAATCTAAAACCTCAAGTGATGTCATTCCTTCAAAGAACCTATTTGGGGCGTTTTCCTCTACGAGGATTTCCTCTTGGGAGCGCCTGCGGACGACACGCGTCCCACCCGGTCCCACTCCTCTTCAGCCCCTCTTCAGCTCGTAGAGGAAATTGGCTGGCTCCGGTTTTTTGAGCCAGCCTTCGCCGATCGGAGCCGTTTGCGAAATTTGAAACACTCGAAGCATATGTGAAGCGCAGTCTCCTTCTTTATCTCCCTCTCTCTCTCTAAGTCTTTCTTTCTGGCTCTCCCTCTCTCTTTGTTGTTTGAGTCTTCATGAGGGAGTAGTAAGAGAAGAAGAAATGGGGAAGTACATGAGGAAAGCGAAGATTGCTGGTGAGGTAGCTGTGATGGTGGTCTCGCAGGCGTCTCTGGGGGTTCAAACCAGAGCCAGAACCCTGGCCCTACAGAGACTTCAGGCGTCAACGGCGACGACAACGATGACGAACTCGGGGGAGTGTTATCTGCAGCTATGAAGTCGTAGGCTCGAGAAGCCTCCGCTGCTTGTGGCCGGCAATAACGAGTCCAGAAAACAGCAACAGGCACACAAGGAGAGTTGCAAGTCGAACCATAAACCCAGAACCAGTTCTAAGTTGGGTGTGGTTTCGGTGAATTCGGGGTCTATTGGGTCGGTCTCTTTGAGCTGTTCAAAGACCAAACATGGGTACTCGACTAAGGAGGCGATTGAGATGGGAGGACAAGGGGAAGAGACCCAGAACAACAACAGTAACGATGGGGGTTTGGAAGCTTCTTTTGGGGAGAATTTCTTGGAGTTTGAAGGAAGAGATAGGTGGGGTTTGTTGGTTCTGTGTGAAACTACCTCTTTTTCTCTTTCTGGGGTAGTGTTCAATTCGTTATTAGTTTGATTAGAATGGGTGATTGCAATTGTACTTGAGAAAAATTTTCCCTGTTTTTTTTCCTTCTGTTATGGGGTTTCGATTCCTCTCCCCCTTTAACTGCTGGTAAAAAAAAAATTCAATTATTTTAGCTATTATTGTACTATTTTATAAGTGATTTTCATGTTTGTCTCCGGAAAGCTGATTTAGGTTTTTAAACAAATAATTTGTTTTGTTTTTCGATTTCTTGTTTTAGTTCTGAATGCATGCATGTTATTTCAGTTGGGATTTTTAGAGGATTTGTACCCAGGAAAACCCACTTTGTGTCAGAGATTTTTATATGTCTAAGATTGCTGCTTTTCTTTCTTTCTTCTTTTCCTTATTCTTTTTGGGGTTCTGCTTTACTTGTCTGCGGTTCTTGTAGTGCATGTTCTGGTCTGTTTCTGAAACTTGAGCTGCAAAATCCTGTTTGAGTAATATTTATTTGCATGTGTGTGTTGCTACCTACCCTTGCTGTTTTGATGTTTTTTTTTCCTTCTGTTTCTAGAATTATGGCAGTTCTAAAATATAGTGTTTGAAGTTACATATGTCCTAAAATATTGTTTGTGTATGTCATGAACATGGATGCTTCTATATTTTTTTTCATATATCATAATAGAAAATCTTCCTTCTCTTTTCTATTTTGTTTCTAATTCTATCTTTCATTTTGTGGCTCTGTTGTGTTTCAGACTTTCAGGTCATGGTTCTTGTGTAACATTTCATTTATGGTTATTAATTTATGGGACTGTTTTCTATGGAAAGATACCCTTCTGGAACATCGGATTCTACCCTTCAATGACCTGTTTATTTGAGGCTTTTTGTTGCAAATAAATTTTTTATTTTTTTTATTTATATTGAGGAATCTAATTAATGCTCTTTATTTCTTTAAGGGTATCAGGGGAAAAGCCAAAGAAAATAAAAGCTGTTTTTTTTTTAAAATAAATTTTTACTATTTCTTGTAATTACTATATCCTGTGTTTTATTTATTTCTTGTATTATGAGTAAGTAATAAGTCTTTTTAATTTATTTTATTTTTTTCATTTATTTGTTTTCTAAAGCAGGGGTTTTTTTGCAAGACATGAAACTGATATTGATGCTGAAACTGCTTTGCTGGTATTCAGGTTCATGAATCAAGAAAAAAGCTAGAAAACGTTGGCTAGGCTAGTAGGTGCCAGTGAGTACAGAAATGGGAAAAAAAACAAGTGAATAATATGTTGGTCTATTCACTGTGATCTTTGTTGTTGAATTATTGTACTTTTTCCAATGAATTTGCGTAGAAACTTGGGTCCATATCGTGGTACGAGATTGTTTACTTGTTGCAATGGCAGAAAACCCTTTTGTGTCTCTTGAATTTTGCAAAGAGATGTAATTCATGGGGCCATGTCACTGACTAAAACATATATGTGGAGTAGTCTGTGTTCCAAGGCCCTTGAGAAGGGACAGGATATGTTTTCTATCTTTTTGTTTTCTTTAGCTTTTGCTTTTGGCACAAAAGCTTGCACATTTAGGTGCCTGTGCTTTATTACATGATATGATGGCCCTTGGTACATATTATTCACAAGAGCTTAATCACTTTTTCTCTGTTTCACAGGAGCACTAGGGAATCCACACCTTGTAGTCTGATAAGAGACTCGGATGCTATTGGAACTCCCGGTTCTACCACCAGACGTGCAAGCATCCGGAGGATAGAAAACATGCGAAGAAATATGCCGGCAACAAATGAAATGGAGGAATTCTTTGCTAGTGCAGAGAAACAGCAACAAAGATTATTCGCTGAGAAGTATATTACATATGCATATTTCAATTATTCGTTCATGATTATCTTCCTTATTGAGAATGTGACTCTTGTTATTGTGGTAACTTTTGTTTTTCCCTTTTTGTGTAAGTCATTGTGATAACTCAATGTGATCTACTGGTTGCAAGTTTCTTTTTAACCCCATTGACTTGGTGTCTTCTTGTCTGGATCTATGCAGGTACAACTTTGATCCCGTGATTGTTCTGTTTTTGGTTAATGGGTTTGCTCATTTGCGTCGACTCCGTGATATTGTTTGTCACTTGTCTGTGTTTTTGCTTGTTTGCAGGATTCCGAGGAACAGTAGCCAACAGGTTAGATTTGATTATTTTTGTCGTGGCATTTATCTGTTGATTTAGTTTATCGATTCATGCTTGCTGGGTGTTATGTGTATTGGATATTTAACGAAGTGGGATGTTGTTTACCTTTAAACTGTAATTTATTTTTTACTTTTGTGTTATGTAATTTATTTTTTACTGCTTTGCATGATCTTGCCATTCTTACTGGAGGAGAAGTAGGTTGACTTTCCTGTTTTTGATCACGTACCATCCTTGAATCGTTATTTTGCTGTGTGACCCACTTAATGATTCATTTTTTTATTTTAGGTCATAACTGATGAGCTTGGCATGAACCTTGAAAAGGTGAATGTGGATATGCTTGGTTCATGCAAAAAGGTGGGTGCATTTGCTGTTCCAGATTTTTATATTTACTCTGATTATAACGGACATGAACATTTGATCTTTCTAATTGATAAGAAAATGTTAAATGTATGAATGCCGTAGAAGTTCTTCTTTCTCTTCTTCTTCTATTTTTTTTTCCCAAATATTATTGTAAAAGGTTCCTGCCTTTTCACTTGAGTGTAGGAGGGGTAGAAAGTAATGGTGGTTAATTTTCTTGCACTCAGTTAAATTTTTCCTTCTGCAATTATATTTTGCTATATGACTAAGTTGTTTGGTGCAATTGCAGGTGACAGTATCTAAAGATGATACTGTTATTCTTGATGGGGCTGGTGACAAGAAAGCCATGGAGGAAAGATGCGAACAGGTTTGTGTTGTTCCTTATTTTCATAGTTTACCTTTTATTGCATTGTTAATGATTTTCTATTGTTGCATAAATATGAATTATTATGTTAGTTTCAGTTTAGTTTTACTTATGCTGGTATTGTTGCTATATGACAGCTGAGATCTACAATTGAATCAAGTACTTCCGGCTATGACAGGGAGAAGCTGCAAGAGAGACTGGCTAAGCTTTCTGGGGGTGTTGCTGTTTTGAAGGTTGATTCCCTCCCTTTGTGCAATATCACCATGTCTCTTGTTTATGAGATTTACCATGTCACAAATATTTCATGTCTATGGCTGAAAAAGTGACATTTTAGAGTTGATTAATCTATAGTGATTCTCTGAACAAGATGGAATGTAATGTACTTAGAAGAGTTCATTGCGTCTTTTTTGCAGATTGGAGGTGCTAGTGAAGCTGAAGTTAGTGAAAAGAAGGATAGGGTTACGAATGCTCTAAATGCCACCAAGGCAACTGTATAGGAGGGAATTTTACCAGGTAAAACCTATTTTGATGAGATTTTTCCTATTGTGTGGTGAACATGTTCTTTTGGATAGATTTCAAGGGCTTCCTTGTTTCAGGTGGTGGTGTTGCACTTATCTATTCATCAAAAGAGCTAGAAAAGCTACAAACAGCTAACTTCGACCAGAAAATAGGTGTCTAGATTATTCAGAATGCTTTGAAGGTTGCTATCTATGTCCCTCTATCTTGACTCGTCTGCACATTAGAAGTTCAGTCCACGATAATAGAACTTGTGGGTTATCATTTGCATAATTTTAAAGCAAGTAAAGTCTATCTCTGTTAAGCCTGTTGATCTCTTAAGTTGATTCAAAACCTTGGTTGACATCAATATTTTGCTACTTAGTTATTAGATGTTCATACTGACAACGACTTTGTTCCTTCTTCCAATTACTTTCGAGTGATCTTCAGTGGCCTAAATGCGTTAAATTACATTTCAATTTAGCTTGTTCAAGGACATTCAGCATTAATAATGAGTTCTATCACAAATTTTCCTTTGCAGACACCTACATACATTATTGCTTCCAATGCTGGAGTTGAGGGAGCGGTGGTTGTTGGCAAATTATTGCAGCAGGACAACCCTGATCATATGACACGGCCAAAGGTCCGTATTCGCTTACTCTCTTGTCCGGTGTGTTGAATTTATATTGCACCAAATGGGTTGAGATATATTTTTTAACCCCTTGCACTGCCAGGTGAATATGTGGACTTGGTGAAGGCAGGAATCATTGACCCATTGAAAGTAATTAGAACAGCCTTGGTAGATGCTGCAAGGTAATGTCAAATTCTTCGTTCTCTTGGCTTCTTTTCATTCTCCTAAGTAGCAATCTAATTACTGTCATCCCTGTGTAGTGTGTCTTCTTTGATGACGACGACTGAGGTTGTTGTGGTTGAGCTTCCAAAGGATGAGAGGAAGTTTCGGCAATGGGTGGTGGCATGGGTGGCATGGACTTCTAAGTCTTCTTAGTCGACACAACGATGTCGTAATCTGAAACTACCTGATGTTTGTTGTGTTCATTTGAAAGACACTTAAAATTGAAAACATCATTGGGGTTCTAAATCATGGTTCCTTGTATTTGAGTCACTTCTACCTGTCGAACCTTGTGCCATCTAGATTTTTGTTGTTAGGAGGCCAACTATCCTTGTAATCTTGTTTAGAGGTCAATTAAGGCAGTTTTGGTCGTCTTGCTTGGACTGCAAACTCAACATCTGTTGTCAGGTATCCATTGCACTTCTGCAAGGAAGGTCCACCATTGCTGGTGTTCTCATAAATCGGGAAGAAGGATTGGTGTTCTCTTGGGAGCACGGTCTAATATTTTTCATTGAAATAACATTTTTCTTTCTTACGGGTTTGGATGATTAGACTGATCCATAATGGCATATTATTTATTTATTTTTTCATAATATTTTTAGGTAAAACCATTGATTAGTTGGTCTCATCAATTGCTCAACAATGCTATTAGTTTTATGTGATACTCTATTAAAATAATTAAGAAAAAAGTGAAGAGTTTTTAAGTAACTAAAAATTACTGATATTTTTAAAATCTATTTAAAAAGCCGAATAATTATTTAGGCTATACCAAACCCGGTCCTAAACTCCAAAGGATCATTAGTGGGGCGAGTTCAGGGTGCCTCCAATATGTGTTATATTTAAAAAAGTTTAATATAAGTCCTCTCAAGCCCAGTTACAAGTCCTCACAAGCCTAATTACAAGTCTAGTTACAAGTCCTCACAACCCTAGTTACAAGTCCTCTCAAGCCCTGTTACAAGTCCTCTCAACCCCGGTTACAAGTCCTCACAACCCCGGTTACAAGTCCTCACAACCCCAGTTACAAGTCCTCTCAAGCCCTGTTACAAGTCCTCACAACCGCAGTTACAAGTCCTCTCAAGCCCGGTTACAAGTCCTCACAACCCCAGTTACAAGTCCTGTCAAGCCCTGTTACAAGTCCTCTCAAGCCCAGTTACAAGTCCTCACAACCCCAGTTACAAGTCTTGTCAAGCCCTGTTACAAGTCCTCTCAACCCCAGTTACAAGTCCTCTCAAGCCCGATTACAAGTCCTCTCAAGCCCGGTTACAAGTCCTCTCAACCCCAGTTACAAGTCCTCTCAACCTTAGTTACAAGTCCTCACAAGGCCTGTTACAAGTCCTCACAACCCCAGTTACAAGTCCTCTCAAGCCCAGTTACAAGTCCTCTCAAGCCCTGTTACAAGTCCTCACAACCCCAGTTACAAGTCCTCTCAAGCCCTGTTACAAGTCCTGTCAAGCCCTGTTACAAGTCCACTCAACCCCAGTTACAAGTCCTCTCAACCCCTTGACGCTCGAGCGAGTGCAAATCGCCCCCAAACCGCCACTCTCGGGTTTTCTGAGATTGTAGTCTTAAGCCTTGACACTCGAGCGACCCCAAATCGGCCCAAAACCGCCACTCTCGGCTTTTCTGAGTATTGATTACCTAACCTTCACGCTCGAGTGAGCGCAAATCGCCCCCAAACCGCCACTCTCAGTCTTGAGCATTGACGCTCGAGTGAGGGTAAATCGTACCCAAACCGCCACCCTGGGCTTTTCTGAGGTAGTATTATTAAACCCTTGACGCTCGAGGGAGCAGAATTCGCTCAAAAAATGTTGTACTTAATTTTTCCAAAATCCTTACACATGCGAGGACTTGTAACTGGGGTTGAGAGGACTTGTAACTGGGGTTGTGAGCTTCGAAGGACTTGTAACAGGGGTTGAGAGGACTTGTAACAGGGCTTGAGAGGACTTGTAAGTGGGGTTGTGATGACTTGTAACAGGGCGTGTGAAGACTTGTAACTGAGGTTTAGAGGACTTGTAACCGGGCTTGAGAGGACTTGTAACTGGGGTTGAGAGGACTTGTAACAGGGCTTGACAGGACTTGTAACTGGGGTTGAGAGGACTTGTAACCGGGCTTGAGAGGACTTGTAACTGGGGTTGTGAGGACTTGTAACAGGGCTTGTGAGGACTTGTAACTGGGGTTGAGAGGACTTGTAACTGGGGTTGAGAGGACTTGTAACCGGGCCTGAGAGGACTTGTAACAGGCTTGAGAGGACTTGTAACTGGGGTTGTGAGGACTTGTAACTGGGGTTGAGAGGACTTGTAACCGGGCTTGAGAGGACTTGTAACAGGGCTTGACAGGACTTGTAACTGGGGTTGTGAGGACTTGTAACTGGGGTTGAGAGGACTTGTAACTGGGCTTGAGAGGACTTGTAACTAGGGTTGTGAGGACTTGTAACAGGCCTTGTGAGGACTTGTAACTAAGGTTGAGAGGACTTGTAACCGGGCTTGAGAGGACTTGTAACTGGGGTTGAGAGGACTTGTAATAGGGCTTGACAAGACTTGTAACTGGGGTGGTGAGGACTTTTAGCAGGGCTTGTGAGGACTTGTAACTGGGGTTGAGAGGACTTGTAACAGGGCTTGACAGGACTTGTAACTGGGGTTGTGAGGACTTGTAACCGGGCTTGAGAGGACTTGTAACTGGGGTTGAGAGGACTTGTAACCGGGCTTGAGAGGACTTGTAACCGGGCTTGAGTGGACTTGTAACAGGGCTTGACAGGACTTGTAACAGGGCTTGAGAGGACTTGTAACTGGGGTTGTGAGGACTTGTAACAGGGCTTGAGAGGACTTGTAACTGGGCTTGAGAGGACTTGTAACTGGGGTTATGAGGACTTGTAACAGGCCTTGTGAGGACTTGTAACTAAGGTTGAGAGGACTTGTAACTGGGGTTGAGAGGACTTGTAACCGGGCTTGAGAGGACTTGTAATCGGGCTTGAGAGGACTTGTAACTGGGGTTGAGAGGACTTGTAACAGGGCTTGACAAGACTTGTAACTGGGGTTGTGAGGACTTGTAACTGGGCTTGAGAGGATTTGTAACAGGGCTTGACAGGACTTGTAACTGGGGTTGTGAGGACTTGTAACCGGGCTTGAGAGGACTTGTAACTGCGGTTGTGAGGACTTGTAACAGGGCTTGAGAGGACTTGTAACTGGGGTTGTGAGGACTTGTAACCGGGGTTGTGAGGACTTGTAACCGGGGTTGAGAGGACTTGTAACTAGGGTTGTGAGGACTTGTAACTAGACTTGTAATTGGGCTTGTGAGGACTTGTAACTGGGCTTGAGAGGACTTATATTAAACTTTTTTAAATATAACACATATTGGAGGCACCCTGAACTCGCCCCACTAATGATCCTTTGGAGTTTAGGACCGGGTTTGGTATAGCCTAAATAATTATTCGGCTTTTTAAATAGATTTTAAAAATATCAGTAATTTTTAGTTACTTAAAAACTCTTCACTTTTTTCTTAATTATTTTAATAGAGTATCACATAAAACTAATAGCATTGTTGAGCAATTGATGAGACCAACTAATCAATGGTTTTACCTAAAAATATTATGAAAAAATAAATAAATAATATGCCATTATGGATCAGTCTAATCATCCAAACCCGTAAGAAAGAAAAATGTTATTTCAATGAAAAATATTAGACCGTGCTCCCAAGAGAACACCAATCCTTCTTCCCTATTTATGAGAACACCAGCAATGGTGGACCTTCCTTGCAGAAGTGCAATGGATACCTGACAACAGATGTTGAGTTTGCAGTCCAAGCAAGACGACCAAAACTGCCTTAATTGACCTCTAAACAAGATTACAAGGATAGTTGGCCTCCTAACAACAAAAATCTAGATGGCACAAGGTTCGACAGGTAGAAGTGACTCAAATACAAGGAACCATGATTTAGAACCCCAATGATGTTTTCAATTTTAAGTGTCTTTCAAATGAACACAACAAACATCAGGTAGTTTCAGATTACGACATCGTTGTGTCGACTAAGAAGACTTAGAAGTCCATGCCACCCATGCCACCACCCATTGCCGGAACTTCCTCTCATCCTTTGGAAGCTCAACCACAACAACCTCAGTCGTCGTCATCAAAGAAGACACACTACACAGGGATGACAGTAATCAGATTGCTACTTAGGAGAATGAAAAGAAGCCAAGAGAACGAAGAATTTGACATTACCTTGCAGCATCTACCAAGGCTGTTCTAATTACTTTCAATGGGTCAATGATTCCTGCCTTCACCAAGTCCACATATTCACCTGGCAGTGCAAGGGGTTAAAAAATATATCTCAACCCATTTGGTGCAATATAAATTCAACACACCGGACAAGAGAGTAAGCGAATACGGACCTTTGGCCGTGTCATATGATCAGGGTTGTCCTGCTGCAATAATTTGCCAACAACCACCGCTCCCTCAACTCCAGCATTGGAAGCAATAATGTATGTAGGTGTCTGCAAAGGAAAATTTGTGATAGAACTCATTATTAATGCTGAATGTCCTTGAACAAGCTAAATTGAAATGTAATTTAACGCATTTAGGCCACTGAAGATCACTCGAAAGTAATTGGAAGAAGGAACAAAGTCGTTGTCAGTATGAACATCTAATAACTAAGTAGCAAAATATTGATGTCAACCAAGGTTTTGAATCAACTTAAGAGATCAACAGGCTTAACAGAGATAGACTTTACTTGCTTTAAAATTATGCAAATGATAACCCACAAGTTCTATTATCGTGGACTGAACTTCTAATGTGCAGACGAGTCAAGATAGAGGGACATAGATAGCAACCTTCATAGCATTCTGAATAATCTAGACACCTATTTTCTGGTCGAAGTTAGCTGTTTGTAGCTTTTCTAGCTCTTTTGATGAATAGATAAGTGCAACACCACCACCTGAAACAAGGAAGCCCTTGAAATCTATCCAAAAGAACATGTTCACCACACAATAGGAAAAATCTCATCAAAATAGGTTTTACCTGGTAAAATTCCCTCCTATACAGTTGCCTTGGTGGCATTTAGAGCATTCGTAACCCTATCCTTCTTTTCACTAACTTCAGCTTCACTAGCACCTCCAATCTGCAAAAAAGACGCAATGAACTCTTCTAAGTACATTACATTCCATCTTGTTCAGAGAATCACTATAGATTAATCAACTCTAAAATGTCACTTTTTCAGCCATAGACATGAAATATTTGTGACATGGTAAATCTCATAAACAAGAGACATGGTGATATTGCACAAAGGGAGGGAATCAACCTTCAAAACAGCAACACCCCCAGAAAGCTTAGCCAGTCTCTCTTGCAGCTTCTCCCTGTCATAGCCGGAAGTACTTGATTCAATTGTAGATCTCAGCTGTCATATAGCAACAATACCAGCATAAGTAAAACTAAACTGAAACTAACATAATAATTCATATTTATGCAACAATAGAAAATCATTAACAATGCAATAAAAGGTAAACTATGAAAATAAGGAACAACACAAACCTGTTCGCATCTTTCCTCCATGGCTTTCTTGTCACCAGCCCCATCAAGAATAACAGTATCATCTTTAGATACTGTCACCTGCAATTGCACCAAACAACTTAGTCATATAGCAAAATATAATTGCAGAAGGAAAAATTTAACTGAGTGCAAGAAAATTAACCACCATTACTTTCTACCCCTCCTACACTCAAGTGAAAAGGCAGGAACCTTTTACAATAATATTTGGGAAAAAAAAATAGAAGAAGAAGAGAAAGAAGAACTTCTACGGCATTCATACATTTAACATTTTCTTATCAATTAGAAAGATCAAATGTTCATGTCCGTTATAATCAGAGTAAATATAAAAATCTGGAACAGCAAATGCACCCACCTTTTTGCATGAACCAAGCATATCCACATTCACCTTTTCAAGGTTCATGCCAAGCTCATCAGTTATGACCTAAAATAAAAAAATGAATCATTAAGTGGGTCACACAGCAAAATAACGATTCAAGGATGGTACGTGATCAAAAACAGGAAAGTCAACCTACTTCTCCTCCAGTAAGAATGGCAAGATCATGCAAAGCAGTAAAAAATAAATTACATAACACAAAAGTACAAAATAAATTACAGTTTAAAGGTAAACAACATCCCACTTCGTTAAATATCCAATACACATAACACCCAGCAAGCATGAATCGGTAAACTAAATCAACAGATAAATGCCACGACAAAAATAATCAAATCTAACCTGTTGGCTACTGTTCCTCGGAATCCTGCAAACAAGCAAAAACACAGACAAGTGACAAACAATATCACGGAGTCGACGCAAATGAGCAAACCCATTAACCAAAAACAGAACAATCACGGGATCAAAGTTGTACCTGCATAGATCCAGACAAGAAGACACCAAGTCAATGGGGTTAAAAAGAAACTTGCAACCAGTAGATCACATTGAGTTATCACAATGACTTACACAAAAAGGGAAAAACAAAAGTTACCACAATAACAAGAGTCACATTCTCAATAAGGAAGATAATCATGAACGAATAATTGAAATATGCATATGTAATATACTTCTCAGCGAATAATCTTTGTTGCTGTTTCTCTGCACTAGCAAAGAATTCCTCCATTTCATTTGTTGCCGGCATATTTCTTCGCATGTTTTCTATCCTCCGGATGCTTGCACGTCTGGTGGTAGAACCGGGAGTTCCAATAGCATCCGAGTCTCTTATCAGACTACAAGGTGTGGATTCCCTAGTGCTCCTGTGAAACAGAGAAAAAGTGATTAAGCTCTTGTGAATAATATGTACCAAGGGCCATCATATCATGTAATAAAGCACAGGCACCTAAATGTGCAAGCTTTTGTGCCAAAAGCAAAAGCTAAAGAAAACAAAAAGATAGAAAACATATCCTGTCCCTTCTCAAGGGCCTTGGAACACAGACTACTCCACATATATGTTTTAGTCAGTGACATGGCCCCATGAATTACATCTCTTTGCAAAATTCAAGAGACACAAAAGGGTTTTCTGCCATTGCAACAAGTAAACAATCTCGTACCACGATATGGACCCAAGTTTCTACGCAAATTCATTGGAAAAAGTACAATAATTCAACAACAAAGATCACAGTGAATAGACCAACATATTATTCACTTGTTTTTTTTCCCATTTCTGTACTCACTGGCACCTACTAGCCTAGCCAACGTTTTCTAGCTTTTTTCTTGATTCATGAACCTGAATACCAGCAAAGCAGTTTCAGCATCAATATCAGTTTCATGTCTTGCAAAAAAACCCCTGCTTTAGAAAACAAATAAATGAAAAAAATAAAATAAATTAAAAAGACTTATTACTTACTCATAATACAAGAAATAAATAAAACACAGGATATAGTAATTACAAGAAATAGTAAAAATTTATTTTAAAAAAAAAACAGCTTTTATTTTCTTTGGCTTTTCCCCTGATACCCTTAAAGAAATAAAGAGCATTAATTAGATTCCTCAATATAAATAAAAAAAATAAAAAATTTATTTGCAACAAAAAGCCTCAAATAAACAGGTCATTGAAGGGTAGAATCCGATGTTCCAGAAGGGTATCTTTCCATAGAAAACAGTCCCATAAATTAATAACCATAAATGAAATGTTACACAAGAACCATGACCTGAAAGTCTGAAACACAACAGAGCCACAAAATGAAAGATAGAATTAGAAACAAAATAGAAAAGAGAAGGAAGATTTTCTATTATGATATATGAAAAAAAATATAGAAGCATCCATGTTCATGACATACACAAACAATATTTTAGGACATATGTAACTTCAAACACTATATTTTAGCACTGCCATAATTCTAGAAACAGAAGGAAAAAAAAACATCAAAACAGCAAGGGTAGGTAGCAACACACACATGCAAATAAATATTACTCAAACAGGATTTTGCAGCTCAAGTTTCAGAAACAGACCAGAACATGCACTACAAGAACCGCAGACAAGTAAAGCAGAACCCCAAAAAGAATAAGGAAAAGAAGAAAGAAAGAAAAGCAGCAATCTTAGACATATAAAAATCTCTGACACAAAGTGGGTTTTCCTGGGTACAAATCCTCTAAAAATCCCAACTGAAATAACATGCATGCATTCAGAGCTAAAACAAGAAATCGAAAAACAAAACAAATTATTTGTTTTAAAACCTAAATCAGCTTTCCGGAGACAAACATGAAAATCACTTATAAAATAGTACAATAATAGCTAAAATAATTGAATTTTTTTTTTACCAGCAGTTAAAGGGGGAGAGGAATCGAAACCCCATAACAGAAGGAAAAAAAACAGGGAAAATTTTTCTCAAATACAATTGCAATCACCCATTCTAATCAAACTAATAACGAATTGAACACTACCCCAGAAAGAGAAAAAGAGGTAGTTTCACATAGAACCAACAAACCCCACCTATCTCTTCCTTCAAACTCCAAGAAATTCTCCCCAAAAGAAGCTTCCAAACCCCCATCGTTACTGTTGTTGTTCTGGGTCTCTTCCCCTTGTCCTCCCATCTCAATCGCCTCCTTAGTCGAGTACCCATGTTCGGTCTTTGAACAGCTCAAAGAGACCGACCCAATAGACCCCGAATTCACCGAAACCACACCCAACTTAGAACTGGTTCTGGGGTTATGGTTCGACTTGCAACTCTCCTTGTGTGCATGTTGCTGTTTTCTGGACTCGTTATTGCCGGCCACAAGCAGCGGAGGCTTCTCGAGCCTACGACTTCGTAGCTGCAGATAACACTCCCCCGAGTTCGTCGTCGTTGTCGTCGCCGTTGACGCCTGAAGTCTCTGTAGGGCCAGGGTTCTGGCTCTGGTTTGAACCCCCAGAGACGCCTGCGAGACCTCCATCACAGCTACCTCACCAGCAATCTTCGCTTTCTTCATGTACTTCCCCATTTCTTCTTCTCTTACTACTCCCTCATGAAGACTCAAACAACAAAGAGAGAGGGAGAGAAAGAAGGAGACCGCGCTTCACATATGCTTCGAGTTTTTCAAATTTCGCAAACGGCTCCGATCGGCGAAGGCTGGCTCAAAAAACCGGAGCCAGCCAATTTCCTCTACGAGCTGAAGAGGGGCTGAAGAGGAGTGGGACTGGGTGGGACGTGTGTTGTCCGCAGGCGCTCCCAAGAGGAATCCAAAGAGGAAATCCTCGTAGAGGAAAACGACTCAACGTATTTGGGATTCTTCTTAATCTCTTATTGCCTTGTAAGGATAAAATCTTAAGTTTTGGACATTTCAACCCAACAGGCAACTCTTCAATCTCATTGCACATAAGCGAGATTGCTGTAAAATCTTCACATGCCCGTGGCCATCCCTTCAGATCGGCAGAAGCTCTTACAAAAACTTGTCCTTTTCACTTGTAGATGCAATTGATATGGCCACATCGCATGTAACATCATGCATTTTAATGCACTCTCTGTTTCGACCTCTTAATAACAAAGAAGGAGCTTGGAGGTGATTGATGGTTGTACGCACACTGTTTCTTACCTCTTCTATGCTGTTTGCTATGCATTGAAATGTGCCCTTTCCAACTGCATAATACACCAACGTTTCTTCTTCAATGTCATGATCTTCTCGGAACAAACAACAAAGCAAGAAGATTTGCTTGGCCTCCTCAATTCTCAAATAATCATAACTCAGTTTTAAACACGCATACACCTTTTTATCTACACCCTCAATGTTGATAGGTGCAGCATGTCTAAGTTCACGAAGCACCCCTTCCCATTCTTCTAGGTCTTCAGTGTGTCTCAATGCTCTTCCAACAGTCACGAGGGCTATGGGCAATCCTCCGCACTCCCTACAAACTTTCCTTGCCACATCATTCAAGGTGAGAGAGTCAACAACATTACCTGAATTACTTCTAAGCAAACTCCAAGAGTCTTCTTCTGATAACACCTGGAGCTGAATTTGCATTTGGTAGTCCATGACCCGACATACTTGTTGTCGTCTGGTGGTGAGCAAAATTTTGAGCTTCTTATGGCTTTTCGTAGAGTGAATCCCTTTATTGGCCAACTCCAGCTCCGCCCAAACATCATCCAAAATTAAAAGAATGCTTTTCCCTTTTTCCATAAGCTGCTTTAGTCGCCTTGATAGAATCTCTGCCCTTTCTTGTTTGCTACTTCTCTCCTCAAATTTCAAGCCCAGCATGCTTGCAATCTGAAGTTGAATATGTTCTTCGTTTGGAGTCTGAGACACAACCACCATCAAAACCTCATCAAAAAGTTGGTCTCTTTTAGCGTGTTTCCCAACTTCAAAAGGGAGAGTTTAGACCATAGGATCATCTCTCCAAAATTAAAATAATTTCAAAATCACATCATGAAACCCTAGAGGTTACTCTCAGGCTTTTGGTTTCAGATCTACCATATAGATCATGGTAGATCTAGAATCCTAACCAAATATAACCAAAATCAAGAAAACAGTGATATGGGTGCAATGGTGTGAAAAACCAAAACTGTAGGAGAAAGTGGGGATCTCATGCTATGAATAGCGTGGATCCATAGGATTCTTCCAGATTCAAAATAAAACATTTAAAACATAATAATAAAAGAAACCACATTTCACAAATTACAGCACATAGGAGTCTATCCTACGGATCCACCTGTTCTCTTTTCCCCCTAACTCTCTCTTCACGTTTTACGGCTAGAGAGGAATCTTGAGGTACTTGAAGATAGGTTTTGGGATACAAACACAAACAAAAGGCCTTATTCTACAAAAAGAGAAGAATTGACTATAGGGTTCTATTCTAAGGATCCACATGTTCTCTTTTCCCCTAGCTCTCTTTTCATGTTTTATGGCTAGAGAAGAGTCTTGAGGTACTTGGAGATAGGTTTGGGAAGACAAATAAGAAGTAGGCCTTATTCTACAGAAATGGAGAATATCTAACTATTTTTAGAATTAAAAACAGAAAATAAAAAGGAAAAGGGACTTACCTGGATTGAGAAAGCAGAGAGGCAGGGATTCCTTTCTTCACTTGGAGCTTTTCAAGCTTCAGATTCTCAGCCATTTGCTTGAGGAGAGGCCCTCTATATTTATAGGCAAACCTAGGGGCATGATTGGTCCCAGGGGTATGCCAAAATAAGGTTCCAAAATGTTCCAATTGAGTTTTAAAGAAGGAGTTGAGGCAAATCAATCAAACCACGGAGGGTAAAAAAAAAAGGATTCGAACCTCCCAGAGAAAGGTTTGAGTGTAAATAAGGCTCAGAAATCGAAAAAGGACGAATTCATACAAAAAAGCCTACAACCGCATATATAATGCGGTCGTGCCTTGACCACATGTAAAATGCGGTCACCACCAGTTCGCATTAAAAATGCGGGCATGACAGGTTTAACTAATTTTTAACAGTTTTGACCCTTACTTGCATAGGCAACACTTATTTACATGTAATATCATTTAAGTAAATGTCCTCGTATTTTTTAATCTCCATTTACTTAAGATATTGCATGTAAATAAGCAAACACCCCCCATTTGAATCCATTAAAAATAGTTCCAGACCCAAATTCCAAGTGAATTAAAAGTCAACTTTCCAATTCAAGGCTAAATTCCGTTTTTTCAGGTCCGGTAAAAAGATTCAACATGTTAATACCAAGGTATTTGTCAAGATTTAAAGGCTCAAAAAATTCATTTATGCAATAACATTGCTAAAAACCTAATTATCGGGAAAAATTATCTTGAAATCTTGCCTTAAAAAATATTTCATTTTTTGGGGTCAAAAGTCAACAAAATTCAACCAGAAAAGTTTGACTTTACGCAAAAGATTGAATTTGGGCATTTGCCTTTGCAGTTTTGGATTCAAATGGGTTAAGGATCTTAAACCCAATGTTAAGAATTGAAAATTTCAATAAGATATTTCTCTCCTTCAAGATTTATCGTGCAATTTTGGGGTGTCTATAGCCACCTCATCAGTGAAACTCCTAGAAGGGGAAAGCTATTACATATAATAAACCTTAAGGTGGTAAACTAGTATTTCAAAAACCTAAAGGGGAAAGTGGGATTGTTTGCAACCTCAAGGGGGTAAACTGTAATTATCCCAAAAATAAAAGTAAAAATTCCATTGAAATATGAGAGACAAAGCTTTAATGATGGACTTGAACCTAGAAAATACTTGGTCATACAAGAGTTCTGTCATATTAATATCCAAGCCAAACTAAGTAGAGGTTGTCCTTGATTGTTTACATAACAAGGGACCCGTTGGATAAACAATGTGAACAATATTTCAACTAACTGAATAAAGGTATATGAGTGAGCACAATTAGAATGAAAGAACAATAATAATCAATATTACAAAGTCCTGTTGAGGAAGATATCCTAATTCAAACCCTCTGCAACTCACAAAGGTCAGATAAAAATTTACGTGCATACCTATTTTGTTTTGTTGTTTAGAAGGGGTACAAAGGAGTCCCTCAATCCTTCCAATGCATTAGAAATCGAAGTGGAATGTTTGTTGCCAATTTCTCAATAGAAACCCAAGCACAACTTCGTTAGCTCTATCTTGAAATTTGTGTCTTTTGAAAGAAAATTTGCAACCGGTTAATGGATCGAAGTGTAGCGATCTCAAGTCATCCTTCTTTCATGTCAATCGGGTCAAGAATCCGGTCTCCAATTACTTGTTCTTCAAGTTCAAGATGAGTAGAAGTTCTTGCTGCAATGACAGTTTGATAAGTGATTCCAAATGCCTTCCCTTTTTCTTTTAATCTCGTTTGGACAAGCAAAGCTTGAAACACCTCTTGAGAAGCAATGTCATTTGGACATGATTCCAAAGTGTTTTCCTTTTTTCTTTTCTTCTCATCCTAAAGAACAAAAGTTGAGACTCCTCTTTGGAAGCAAAACAAATTCTGTGAATTAAGGCCAAGGAGGAAGCCTAGCCTGGTATTTGCTTCGCTTGTGACTTTTTACTCATCAAACGTGTTGCACCAAAATGACATGGTAGATAATATGTTACTTTAATGTATGTAACATATGTTTAAATCTTTATAATATACGATGAAATATTATACAATTTTTTTTTTAAAAAGAAAGTAAAAATAAAAATTCGAAAGAAATATGAGAGATAGAGCTTTAAGGATGGACTTGAGCCTAGAGAATACATAGTCACACTAGTTTATACTGTTAGGTTTAACATTTTAGTTTGGATTTATTCAGTGTCAAAGATAAAGTGTTTTAAGTGTGTTTAGAATGTTTAGTTTGAGTCCAAGAAGACATGGTTCAAACGGCATCAACATCGGGGTCAAATTGAAGAAGTTATGCCCAACGTTTGATCAACGTTCGCTGGCCGTTCGAACGATCATGCTGCAAAGAGAAAATAAAGACTAGCGTTCGACCAACGTTCTCTGAACGTTCGACCGTTGGTGACACACAGAGAAACCCGAAAGCAGCATGGGCTGAACGTTCGACCGTTGGTGTCACTCAGAGAAACCAGAGATCAGCGTTCGCTGAACGTTTGCTGACCGTTCGACCGATGGAGTTCCACAGAGAAACCCGTGAGCAGCGTTCGCCTCACGTTCTCTAACCGTTCAAACGAGAAGAGGAAAAGTGAGTTTTTGTCTTGAACGTTCGAGCCGCGTTCGCTGAGCGTTCGAACGTTCATTAACAAAACTTCAGTTTTAGAATTCCGATCTTTTCTGATTTGTTTCCTATTCAGATTCTACCTTCTCCTAATCTATATAAGGAGTGTCTAGACTATTGTTAGGGTAACTCAAGAGGTTTTTGGAAACCCAAAATTCGTGTGTGAGAGCAAGAGTTCTTTCTCCTCTTCTTTCTCCTTTGTTGAGCCATCAAAGCCTTTCTTCATCTTTCTTTTCTACCTTGGAGTTCCGGGTTGGAGAGTTTGTTCGTGGGAGTTCCTACGGATACCAGGCGAGTTCGTTTGGGTGATCGTGTGAAGAGATCTTCAGAGTTCTGAAGTGTTGCTGTGGAGCAAATCTGAGGAGTTCCTCAGATACTTTCAAGTCTGTGAGTTGCAGAGTCTAGCATAGGGATGTTGAGTCGTCTGAACTACAGGTTGTAAGTCTTCTTTTCATATTGGATCTTTTAGGTGGCTCCTGCATAGCCCGGAGGGTTTTTCTCTAGTGAGAGTTCTCATAGAGTTTTCCCTTCGTCACCAAAATTGCTTGTGTTGTCTCTTTACTTTATTTGAAATTTTGTGTGATTGGTTATAAACTTGTGCATGCCTATTAATTAAGAACTTGTTTTTAATTAGTAGAATTTTTATTCCGCTGTGCTTCACCTATTCACCCCCCCCCCCTCTAGGTGTTATTAGAGTCAAAACCCTGTTTTTCAATTGGTATCAGAGCGGGTAACCAGATCCTTGACTCTGTTAGTCATGGACAAGTCTTCTTCTGCCCCACCCTTCTTTGATGGTGGTAATTATGCGTATTGGAAAGTTCGTATGAGAGCCTATCTTAAGGCTATTGATGAAAGGGTATGGGGAATTGTTGAGAGAGGATGGTCTCCACCCACTATTACCATAGATGGTGAGATTAAACCCAAAGACCCAAGCCAATACACTAGGGAAGAGTTAATTGAAGTCAATCACAATAGTAAAGCTGTCAATGCACTCTTTAGTGCAATTTCTGTTGATGAGTTCAAACGAGTGTCCACTTGTGAGACCGGTAGAGAAATTTGGGAAATTCTGGAAACCACTCATGAAGGAACTGTCCTTGTGAAAAATTCTAAGTTACAGATGCTTATCACTAGGTTTGAAGAATTAAAGATGGGAGAGGATGAACCCTTTGATGAATTCTATGCCAAACTCAATGATATAGTGAATTCTAGTTTTAACCTTGGTGATAAAATTCCTCCAAACAGAGTTGTGAGAAAAATCCTTAGGTCTTTCCCTGAGAGGTTTATACCCAAGGTAACAGCCATGGAGGAAAGCAAAGACATTGACAAAGTTAGGGTTGAGATGAACCCTTTGATGAGTTCTATGCCAAACTCAATGATATATTGAATTCTAGTTTTAACCTTGGTGATAAAATTCCTCCAAACAGAGTTGTGAGAAAAATCCTTAGGTCTTTTCCTGAGAGGTTTATACCCAAGGTAACAGCCATAGAAGAAAGCAAAGACATTGACAAAATTAGGGTTGAAGACCTAATAGGATCAATTCAAACCTATGAGCTTACCTTACCTCAATCCAAAAAGAGCAAATCCATTGCTCTTAGAGTCATGAAAGGAAAGACTTTTAATGAGTCTGATGATGAGGTGGATGATGAGGAAATTGCTGAATTTGTAAAGAGTTTTAGAAAGATGTTTAAGATTAGGAAAAACAAAAAGGGCAATGAATGGTCTAGGGGGACTTCTAGCAAGGAGATGAAAGTTTGGAAAGAACCTAGGGAAACCAAAGACATTCATGAAAACACAACTCAGCAGGTAAAGGGTCATGGTTGCCAAGGGCTTGGCCATATAAGATCTGAATGTCCTACCTATAGAAAATTGAAAGGTAAAAGAAGTGGGAAAGCAATGAATGCTACCCTGTCTGGTAGTGAGACTGAATCTGAACATGAGAAGGACTTTGTATCTAAAGAGGGTTCAAACTACATGGCCTTCACTTCTATTGTGGGAAGTGATGAGGGAAATACTCTTCAAGACTCAACACAACTTGAGAATAATATTGGTTCTCAAAGTGAGTCTGAAGATGAGGAAAGCCTTGAAGAGGCTTATGAAAAGCTTTTTAATGAAAGCCTGAAAATAAAGAAACAAAACAAGGTCTTTCTCAAAAAGCTCAATGAAGTAGAACTTGTAAAGGAAGGACTTCAAGTTAAATTGGATGAGTCTACTTCACATGTTGGTGAGTTGAAGTTGAAGATTGAAACCCTTGAGTCTCAAAACATGTCTCTGAAATCTGAGTTAGAAGATACCAAATCTCAGTTGCAAAACTTCTCTTCTGGTTCTCAAAAGCTTGATCACATGCTTGGTATGAATCAAACAGTGACTGATAAGAGAGGTTTAGGATTTCAGGATGCTCCTTCATCTTCAAAGACCAAAAAGGCAAAAAGGCCTAACCAAAAGTTCAAAAAGTCTAAACCTAAGGCATCTTTTAATAGGGAATCTCAATCTCAGAAATTCATTCCCACTTGCCACCATTGTGGTGTTCTAGGTCACATAAGACCTAATTGCTGGAAATTAGGAGAAAAGCTTACTAAATCTTGGAATTCTCCTTCTAGAAAATCCAATGTGGATTTGTCTAAACAAGTCAAGGTTTTAGCTGAACAAACTAGGCTTCTTTCTGAACAACTAGTTTCCTTGACCAAGAAATCCTCTTCTAACCAACAAGTTTGGGTGAAGAAGAGTGATTTGACTACTCTTACTTGAGTAGGTTTTGTGTTGCATGCATTGGCCCTGTTTATATTGCTTATCTTATCCTTTGCATGCATGTTTTCTTTTGTTTTTATTTTTTTGGTTTTTTGATTTAAAATTTTTCAGAAAAAATACAAAAAGATTTTCTATTCTTTTTATTTTGGTGATTTGTGTCATGAGCATGTGTTTGTGAAAACAATACATTTTTATATTGAGAGAATTAATTGCTTAAAAGAATTGTTTTGCAAAATCTATTTCAATGATCTCATATAAATGCACAAAGGTTGATTGATCTCTTAGTGTGTTTTGCACTTCACTTACACACCCCAAATACATTTAAGCAAGCTTAATTTTTCTTTTTCGGTGAGTGTGTGGATAGGCAATCCTTGATTTACTCTTGTCTATCTTAAGTTAAAAAGATCCTAGCATATGACCTTGTGTTAAAAAGAAATTTCTCCCTTTTGTTTAAAAGAAAAAAGTTGTATGAATAGAACTCTGGGATGAAATTTAAACCCCACAAATATTGAGTTCAAAAAAGAAAAGAGAATCACAAGGAGTATAACCATGGAATAAACTGTAAACTCAGATATTTTAAGGAACACTACTCTTTGTGCAAAAAGAATTGTAAGAAACAGGGGGAGAAATTTTCAATAAAATAATGCTTAGGTCTTTAAAATATTCATGAAGGGAGTTCTTTTTAACTCATAGAGAGACTTGAGTAATATTGTGATTTCTTGATAAATGGCCAAATCCTCCTTACCAAGTTCCTATTTAGGCAAACTTGTTGTATTTGGTTTTGCACTTACACGCAAGCACACTTGGTGATTTAATTACATTATTGTGTAGTTATTTCGGATTATTGTTTTTAGTTTTGTAAAAACTTGAATTTTGGGTGACAAAGTTCTCAAAAATATAAAAATTTTGAGTTTTTATGAAATAGTGCTTGGGGCATGATTCATCATGTTTTTAGAGTGTTTTTACATGTGGTTGAGTTGGTTTCATTGGAAGCTTGATGTTTTTAAGTGAAATCTAGAATTTTTTTTAAGTATGTCTTCCTTAAAGTCTTCCACTTTGTTATCTATTCTAGCCATTTGAGTTAATGCTTGTGCTTCTTCTAAACTTGTCAAGTTTTGAGGGGGAGTTGGTGTTTCTGGCCTCTCTATTTCCTTTGGGGAGTAGGTATTTCTGGCTTATCTGTTTCCTTTTGTCTATTTTTGTGACAAAAAGGGGGAGTAGGTATTACTAAGGGGGAGCTTTGATAATTGAATTGAATGTGAATTGCGTATTGTTATTTTTTTTATTCCTCAAGCGTTTCACAAGGTATTTGTTTTCTGTGAGTTGTTTTGTTACAGGTTACAGGTTTCAAATTCAAGCTTGGTCTATCTAGGTTAGTGTAGATAGGTTGTGAATGTCATGGATTCTCTGGTTTTTTATATTGTGTATAGGTTTTGTCACTGAATAGCCAAAGGGGGAGTTTGTTAGGTTTAACATTTTAGTTTGGCTTTATTTAGTGTCAAAGAGAAAGTGTTTTAAGTGTGTTTAGAATGTTTAGTTTGAGTCCAAGAAGACATGGTTCAAACGGCGTCAACATCGGGGTCAAATTGAAGAAGTTATGCCCAACGTTTGATCAACGTTCGCTGGCCGTTCGAACGATCATGCTGCAAAGAGAAAATAAAGACTAGCGTTCGACCAACGTTCTCTGAACGTTCGACCGTTGGTGACACACAGAGAAACCCGAAAGCAGCATGGGTTGAACGTTCGACCGTTGGTGTCACTCAGAAAAACCAGAGAGCAGCGTTCGCTGAACGTTTGCTGACCGTTCGACCAATGGAGTTCCACAGAGAAACCCATGAGCAGCGTTCGCCTCACATTCTCTGACCGTTCGAACGAGAAGAGGAAAAGTGAGTTTTTGTCTTGAACGTTCGAGCCGCGTTCGCTGAGCGTTCGAACGTTCATTAACAAAACTTCAGTTTTAGAATTCTGATCTTTTCTGATTTGTTTCCTATTCGGATTCTACCTTCTCCTAATCTATATAAGGAGTGTCTAGACTATTGTTAGGGTAACTCAAGAGGTTTTTAGAAACCCAAAATTCGTGTGTGAGAGCAAGAGTTCTTTCTCCTCTTCCTTCTCCTTTGTTGAGCCATCAAAGCCTTTCTTCATCTTTCTTTTCTACCTTGGAGTTCCGGGTTGGAGAGTTTGTTCGTGGGAGTTCCTATGGATACCAGGTGAGTTCGTTTGGGTGATCGTGTGAAGAGATCTTCAGAGTTCTGAAGTGTTGCTGTGGAGCAAATCTGAGGAGTTCCTCAGATACTTTCAAGTCTGTGAGTTGCAGAGTCTAGCATAGGGATGTTGAGTCGTCTGAACAACAGGTTGTAAGTCTTCTTTTCATATTGGATCTTTTAGGTGGCTCTTGCATAGCCCGAAGGGTTTTTCTCTAGTGAGAATTCTCATAGAGTTTTCCCTTCGTCACCAAAATTTCTTGTATTGTCTCTTTACTTTATTTGCAAATTTGTGTGATTGGTTATAGACTTGTGCATGCCTATTAATTAAGAACTTGTTTTTAATTAGTAGAATTTTTATTCCGCTGTGCTTCACCTATTCACCCCCCCTCTAGGTGTTATTAGAGTCAAAACCCTGTTTTTCATATACGTATAGCTTTAAGCTTAAAGGTTGTGTTAAGATCGCTTGGGCACAGGATTTCTGCTATATTAATATCCAAGATGCCAAACTCACTAAAGATTGTCCCTGATTGTTTACATGACAAGGGACCCTATGGATAAATAATGTGAACAGTATTTCAACTAATTGAATCAAGGTAAATGAGCGAGCACAATAGAGCAAGAGTAATCAATATAACGAAGTCAATCCCTCTGCAACTCACAAGGGTGAGACCAAATTAAAATCAAGTGGTGGCGCAAATTAACATTGATCGCGAGATGCTCTACGCGGCAGCATCTTGTGGCCAAAGCAAGGTGCAATTCAGGGTAACATAGCAAAAGATTTCATCCCCTCATTAATAGCAAATTTCTGATGTCCTGATATGGTTCTAACTAATCTGACAAGTAGGATGTATACCCAATATTGCACATCGTGGGAGGTAGTAGTTGTATAACTGACTGTTAAGTTTTGGAAAAATTGATGCATTATTTACCATTATAATCTTTTATTAATATAATTTTAGGAATGTGTGTATGGGCTATTAGGGAAAGTCTTGCATTTTGTTGGCACAAATCCCAAGGGGCACCTCGTATTATATACGGTATAGATTACTATTCCTACGCCTAACAATTAGGACTTGCATGACTTGTTTTCAAGGTTTGGCCCACTATCGTTTGTCCTTTTTGTGATTCTTTTAAGTCTATGATGTGTGTCTGGTTTGATGGGCCCTATCAGACAGCCCATAATTCCAATTCGGGATTTTGGTGAAGCCCATGCCAATTTTAGGGTTTGGATCATAGCTGAAGAAAAGATCATTTAGATTATTAATTTTTTTATTTCGATTTTATTTTAATCGCTTAATTTTTATTTGAACTGTACTTACGAGTTTTTTAATTATCAATGGTGCAACATTTTTATTTTCTGCACCGTGCTTACTTAACGGCGCAACATTCGTGCCATTTAGTTGGACGGATATCAAGCTTTTCTAGTTCAAGACGAAATGGAGATCGTGGAGATGAGGAAAAAAAAACATCTAAAAGGGGTTAATACGGGAAGAAAAAGGGAAAAGAAAAAAAAATTATTCTGAAGAGCCTGCAAAACAGTTTTTCAATTTGATTCTATTTTATTAATCAACTGTCCATGCTAAGTCTTCAAGCATTCTTAAATGAGCAAAGTAGCTACTGTAAGAAATTTCAGAAAACATAGCAAACGGTGCTTTGTTTTCGTTTGTTTCCTTATTTTATGGTATTTTCATTGCCTATTCAACTAGGATTAGAGACTGAATCAAAGTGTAATAATATGCGCCGCGCCACCCCCCCTCCCCCCCCCCCCCCCCCCCCAAAAAAAAAAAAAAAAAAGTTAAGACTGATTCATAAGAATGCAATCAAAAAGAAATATTACTTAGTCATTCATATGAAGCAAATTGTGATATGCCCAAATTTGGCAGGTAGCTATTTCCACATTAAAAGTAATATACTATGTTTTTGCTTTGGTTAAGGCATTGGAAACAACCATGAAACAAAGAAATATGCTCATAATCCCTTCTGAATGGAAATTTTAAGAGAAAAATCAAGAGAAAAGAAGAAGCTGAACCAGCTGTCGCTTCCATTGAGACTGGTGAATCTGAAAATGAGGGCCCCATGTTGGATGAGTTCATGGAAGCATATTAAGCCTCAGAAGTTCCTCTTCCTTTTTAGGTTCCTCCTATTACTGCTGAAGTTTTGGAACTGATGAGGATCCTTCACCTAAATTTCCTTGTTCATGATCTGAAACTCCCTCCTCTTCCTGTCATCTTCATGAAAACACCCCATCAATGAATTCAATGAATATAAGGAAAAACTTCACCAAATATATAACTTATGTATGATCAAGGGTCCTAGTCACTATGATTAAAGATTTAGGTCAAAGAATTTGGATTTTTCCCATGTGGTGTAGGTGTAATTTGGATTACCCTGAAACAACCACACAATTTGAAAAACTTAAATATGTTGATAAAGATGCGGAGAACTTTCCATGTTGACAAAGGCGTAATTGAAAAACATGCTCGTCAAACAATCGGGAGTATATGCTGTGAATAAATACCTCTATGCTATCATGGACACTGAATTCGATGGCCTTTAGCTTTGGAGTGCTTTGGCATTCAGAAGTACTAGTCTCCAACTGCAAAATCAAGTAAAATAAATCCAAAAGAATAACTCATTCAGTAGAAACTTTTGAGATCGACCATATAGAGATTGCATACCTTCTTCATGTCTAAGTAGTTCTGTATGGCAATATTTGGGTCTTGTACATAAAAATCTTCTCTGATGTCACCTTCCTCGCGTATGAAATGAATTTGATCTTGATTGCTTTGAAATCCCGAAGCAAAGATCTTCAGGTTGGGACAACCCTCAATTGATAATCTTGACAACGATGGGAATTTCGAAGGAACTGTTCCTGAGCAGAAACTTAAGAGACTTGGTAGATCTCGGAGACGAATGACTTTTAATCTAGGGAAGACAATCTTATCCACTGTGATTTTCCATGCAACAACCTCCTCTAATTCTGTACAATAAATTACGTTGAGATATTCTAGTTGTAGAAGGGTCCCAGACAAGTCACATGAGAAGAGATATCTTAATCGTGGACAACCTAACACGTAAACCTTGCTTAGGTTGTGAAGCTGAAAAAATTTAGTAGGACCCTTCCATATAGTCTGTAATCTTGGTAGATTAGTCAAATCCAATGTTGTCAAGCTGGATAGTGGAAACACGTCTCCTACTTGAGAACAAATATGATCATGATCATTTAAGTCAAATACTTCCTCCAAAGCATCACATTTAGATACCTCAAGATATTTTAAATGTTGGAACATTTTCCATAGATTGCTTGCTACAACATTTAATAATCTTTTGCATCCTCGTATTTTCACTATTCTTAGTTTCCAAAGGCACCCTGTAGCAGGAAGTGAGCCATGGCAAATCGTTTTCAAGTCATTCATATCAAACAAATGCACACGCTCTAAATGTGGGCACAATGAAAGTCGTGAATTCTCAATCGGTTCCACTGCATTTATCAAGTGCTCTATCCCGAGGCAATTCACCAACACAAGGAACTTCAAGCATCTGAAACCAATGGAATTCTCATTTAAGTGAAAAAGAAAATTCCTAAATGAATTCGAACATTGGCTAACGCGTAAAGAATATGTTTGCTTCAAGTATGCATTAATCCCATCCATTAAAGGAGTTTCTCTTCCAAGTGGCAGTGTTATACATGTAAAATCAACCTTACCAAAAGAAACCTGGAATTTGGACAGGTGAAACCTTATATCTGAGAAGCCTATGTTTCTATGATTTAGTATTCTCACATATAAAATATTTAAGCAAGACAATAATTTCAATTGATCAAACCAATCAACTGCTTCTTCACCCAAGTTTCCATCCCAATCTAAGTATAGCTCTTCCAAGCGGGACAAGCATGATATGGCACTTGGTGCAATTTTTATAGAAAGAGCACAATCTCGTAAATCCAATAGCCTTAAATTCTTCAATTGCCTAATTTCTTTTGGTACCTCTCTAATATTGTTATTATATCTTAAATCAAGCATTTGAAGATGCCTTAGCTTTCCAAACACGGATATATTTGAGAGAATTGAAGATTGGGAACCCCTCCATATCAATACTCGAAGATTCTTTAGGAACTCAATTGATTCTGGAACTGCCCGAAATGGAACACTAAACATATCTAGAACCTCAAGTGATGTCATTCCTTCAAAGAATGTATCCGGGATTGTTGTTAATCTCTTATTGCCACGTAAGGATAGAATCTTAAGTTTTGGACATTTCAACCCAACATGCAACTCTTCAATCTCATTGCACATAAGCGAGATAGCTGTAAAATCTTCACATGCTACATCCCGTGGCCATTCCTTTAGACCGATAGAAGCTCTTACATAAAGCATGTCCTTTTCACTTGCAGATGCAATTGATATGGCCACATCGCGTGTAACATCATGCATTTTAACGCACTCTCTCCTTTTACCTCTCAATAACAAAGAAGAAGCTTGAAGGTGATTGATAGTTGTACACAAACTGTTTCTTATCTCTTCTATACTGTTTGCTATGCGTTGAAATGTGCCCTTTCCAACTGCATAATACACCAATGTTTCTACCTCAATGTCATGATCTTCTGGGAACAGACAACAAAGCAAGAAGATTTGCTTTGCCTCACTTCTCAAATAATCATAACTCAGTTTTAAACACGCATACACCTTTTCATCTACACCCTCAACGTTGATAGGTGCAGCATGTTTAAGTTCACGAAGTGCCTCTTCCCATTCTTGTAGGTCTTCAATATTTCTCAATGCCCTTCCAACAGTCACGAGGGCTATGGGCAATGCTCCACACTCTCTAGAAACTTTCCTTGCCAGATCATTCAAGGTGGGAGAGTCAACAAAATTACCCGCATTACTTCTAAACAAACTCCAAGAGTCTTCTTCTGATAACACCTGGAGGCACATTTGCATTTGGCAGTCCATTACCCGGCATACGTGTTGGCGTCTGGTGGTGAGCACAATTTTGAGCTTCTTATGGCTTTTTGCAAAGGGAATTCCTTTATCGGCTAACTCCAGTTCTGCCCAAACATCATCCAAAATTAAAAGAATCCTTTTCCCTTGTTCCATAAGCTGCTTTAGTTGCCTTGATAGTATCTCTGCCCTTTCTTGTTTACTACTGCTCTCCTCAAATTTCAAGCCCAGCATGTTTGCAATCTGATCCTGAATCCATTTTTCGTTTGGAATCTGAGACACAACTACCATCAAAACCATATCAAAAAGTTGGTCTCTTTTAGCATGTATTGCAACTTCTGTTACCAAGGTCGTCTTGCCCACACCGCCCATCCCGGATATCCCGATGATGTTGATGTGATCATCCTTCAATGCTTCCATGACCTTATGGAAGTCTAAATCTCTGGATTGAAATGCAACGAAATCACTTGTTGACATTGATTCTATATCTAGAGGTGGTGGATGTTTCCAAACGCGGTTAAATACTCCATTACATTGGAGCTCCACAATAAACTCCGCCTTCCTTTCAGTTCTTTTCCCCCATCTGTATCGGGAACGGACATTGAACCACCTCACTTCATTTTCCAAAATAGCATTTACCCCTGTTATGGTATTGTTAACAGATGTTAGCCATTCCTCTACCACGGGTTTGATCACTTTCCCATTTCTTGTGGCTTCTTCAACAGATTCGTGGACCTCATTTCTTTTCATCTCCAGTCCTCTAACTTTGTTTCGGAGATTCTCAATTTTCCTGTTGTAGTGCATGAAATAACCAAGATGCCGCCCAATCTGAGGGAAAAAGCACTCTGCAATTTTTGCTGTGACCGAAATGGCAGCATCCACCACAGCCATTTATGGATTTTTTTTTTCAACTTCTCTTTCTTGCTGAAGATCAACAATTAATGAATACAAAATGCACTGCAGTAAATATTAAGTACTCTTAAGAAGGAACAAAAAGAGACCTACAAATATTTACAATTAGAATTATTGCAAGATAAAAATGGGGTGTATGTGCATACCTGTTCTTGATTTTTAAATTGCAGCGGAAAAAAGCCGAATGAATTTTTGTTTCTGATTGCTCAATAAAACCCCAGCACAAAGTCTTTAGCTCTATCTTGCGATTTGGTCTTTTGAAAGGGAATTTCTCAAGGAATCATTCTTGGTAAGTAAATTGAGCCAAGAAAGAGGTCCCATCAGTCTAAAGTAACAGCAAGACAGTCAAAAGCAGTTTCAATTCAATTTATTCAACAGAAAAATGGGATTTCGATTCATACCTGTTCTCATTATAGTTAGAACCATGAAATGGAGTGTGTTGGAGTAATCCAGATCAAGGCTGAACGCTACTTGCCGATTGCATCAATAAAGCAGACCAAAAGCCGAATACCAGATGCCGATCGCTTTATGGAAGCCAAAGCAATAGAAGGTTAGAAGAATTTTGCAACTTGGTATTTCACTGAAAAGTTCTAGTCGATTGATACCTGTTTCTCTTTCTTGCGTTTTTTGGCTGGAATACTACAATCAACTCATAAAAACACACAGTAACACATCGAATTCATCTTACGATGGAAGCAACAGTAATGGGCAACAACAAAGAGATCTAGAACTTATTACAGTCCTAATTATAAGAGAAGAAGCCGATTTACGCGCTTACATGCTTCGCAATGGAGTGCTTCCCGTGCAGTTCAGATCAAAGCCAAATGTTTACTGGCGATTACTCAACAGAATCCCGAGTACAACTTCTTTTGTCCTATCTCACAATGCGGACTTGATATCAAGGATTCCTCAGGCTATGGCATCTCTCGCCTTTGTAGGTTGGATTACAATAGGCTGAGTTTGGATAACGAGATTTCTGCCACATGTGAAACAAGGGATTCTCACAACCAAGTTTCTTACCTCTTGGCAAAAACTAGACTTATTTTTATCCAGCATCAATTTTTTTAGATTCAGATCATTTCCAGTCGAACCTGTGAAAAATGTTAACTGTATTTAATAACTATTTGTCATTTAAACAAACAGCAGCCCTTATAATGTTTTCTTTTTGCATTAAAGAAAAAAATATTTTTTCACATTTTTAGGATTTTGTGCATCATTAGATACAGTTGAACCATTTTACGCTTTCATCTCTAAATGATCTCGATCGTTTTTTTTTTCTCTTTTACCAGCTTATAAAAATTTTACATTTTTTTTCCAAGTATCCAAGAGCAGCCTAAAAAACACCTTAATTTTTTATATGTTAACCACATAGTGAGAGTGGATAGATAAGCAGGGGTCCATTCAAAAATTTTTTTTTTGTCTCTTTCTTTTTCTCCGTTTCTCCGTTTCTCCGTTTCTCCGTTTCTCTCTCTCGTGACACCGCTCACCTCTGTAAAACCCAAGAGAGTCGTCCAAAAATGAAAAGGCGGACGGAGAGGAAAGGCCCCTCATCTTTTCATTTCACCAAGATCATTCCAAAAAAGGTCCATATCAAAGGACTCAGTCAGTACTTTGTACAACTTGACTCTTCTGGGCAGTCAAATCCTCTCAATTATACAAGTTATTTGCTTTTGGTTTTGTACATGCATCCAAGATGAGACCGCCATCAACAATACGTGATGATGCCGTCACCACTAACAAATTTTTGAAAGAAAATTTGTAATCCCTTTCCTGGATCTAAGTGTACAATCTAAAGCAAATATTTCTCCTTTTCAAGTCAACTATGAGAAACCCGTGCATGCACGAGGTTTATTAAAATTTTCAATTAGAATAGAATATGATAACATGAAGGAGATATCAGTGATAACTAAATATTTTAATGTGTTAAAAATATAAAATAATTTATTTAAACAAGAAATCAACAATATGTTGTCTAAATGCACAAAAACAAATAACAATTGTGAATATATTAAAAACAAAAAAAATGCTTTATATAAACATAGAAAAAACTTACCCATTTTTAAAAGAAATAATCGTGAATAAATAGAATTTATTACTTAATTATAGGTCACCATAAGACTTAGTTCCGAATAATGAACATACCAATGGTAATAGCAATTTTTCTCTTATTGATATTACGTAGGGATTGCAATGGTTTCGGTTAATTTTGACAAAAACCAAAACCTAAGCAAATGTATATTCTACAAACCAAAATCAGCTCAGTTTTTTTAAATATAAAACTAAAACTGAATTAATGCAAACCGAAAACCGACTTACTAGGTTCAGTTTGGTTTGGTTTATTGGTTAAAACCATCCATAATTGGTGATTAGACTTACACATGTGAGTAAATGTAATCGGTTCAATTTGCTTCGGTTTGATATTGAACCCAAAACCAAACCAGAACCATATTAGTTTTATATAGCATACAACCAAAATCCAATTGAAACCGATTAAGAACAAAACAAAACCAACCCCAATAATTTTGGTTCAATTTGGTTTATAAGTTTTAACCGGACCATTGCCATCCCTAAATTATTAGGCAACCTATTAGATTGTGGACTAAATTCTTTGAAGTTATAGATTATAATTTTACCCCGAATCATCTAAATAGATAAGTCAACATTTTAATGAGTTACAAAATCCAAAACAATTTCATTAAAATAAAAAAATCAAGTTAAACGAAATACAGTTAACAATAAAAAGAATTACGAAAATTCTCTCTATCTGAAATCTGAATGCAAAAATAAAATTAATAGATTGTCTTAATAGTAGTATTTTTAAAAACAATTGTAAATAAATAAAATCACCAACTCATCATAAATCCTTTGCAAATAAATAAAATTATTGCTCACTTCCCAGAACAATTGTAAGAAGAGCAGACTTCATCGTTTCTCTACAGCCAATTGGTTTGTCACCTATGAAATTTGGTCTTTTTTGGGCCCAAAGCTTAGAGATTGCTACCCAAATTATAAATTGCTACTTGAAAATTAATCTCAGATGCATCATCTCAATCACTTTGTGTTTTGTTTCAAAGAACACCATTATACACAGTGGCACAAATTGATCTGTCAAATGTTTTTTAATGAAGTACAAATCATTTGATTGATCGGTATAAAGGCATTCTTGGAAGAATAGGATAGGTAATAATAAAATTTTATTAAAAAAATTAATTATTTTAATAGAGGTTTATTAGAAGTTAAAACTCAAAACTTTGATGACTGAATTTTAATTATATTCAAAAAATATCACTAAAAATTAATTATAAAAAGGAGAAAAAAAACACGCAAACAAAGAGTCACATCCACAGGCATTAAATGAGAAAGAGGGTTGTTGCGAAATCACTTTCAAGTGGACCCACACGTAATTTCCACTATATCATATTATGTAACGATCAAAGCTTTGCTTGATTCGGCATACCTTGTTTAGAAGCCTAAACCCCAAAATTGATCATTTTTCTTTATTTATTTTAATGATTATAATTTTTTTTTTGGTAGTATTTTAATGATTATAATTTGTAAATAAATAACATTATTGCTTACTTATAGATCACCTACTCATCATAAATCCTTTGCAAATAAATAAAATTATTGCTCACTTCCCAGAACAGTTGTAAAAAGAGCAGGCTTCATCGTTTCTTTCCAGCCAATTTGTTTGTCACTTATGAAAATGGTCTTTTTCGGGCCCAAGGCTTAGCGATTACTACCCAAAGTAGAAATTGCTACTTGAAAATTAATCTCAGATGCATCATCTCAATCACTTTACGTTTTGTCTAAAGAACACCATTGTATACAATGGCACAAATTGGTTTGTCAAATGTTTTACTTCTTGAAGATTTAAAATTAAATGTAATATGAAAATGAAACATAGAAGATAAAAAAACATGGTAATGGTTAGAGAAACTTTATTGTAATTAGAAAAAAGAAAAGGAACGGAAAATTTTAAGTTAGGAGAAAAAAGATCATAAAATAAAGAAAATAGAAGCTACTATAAATGAAATTGATCAGAGCCTTGAGGAACAACCAATTAAGATGCTCCATCACGGCCATAGTAGTGAGCAATGCACGTGCAGAGGATTTCATCCCGAGAGATCATAGTTTGAAGAGATTTCTCGTGAGTTTAGGCAAAAAAGGCCTTCGATGCGGTCTTTGAAATGTGATCGAAAATCCATCGGCTTGATGTTGCTTCGAAACCTAACTTGCCTGAAGCTTGGTGCTTGCCGGGAATTGAACGACGTCGACATGGTTCCTTTCGCAAAGAATTGCAAGCGTTTGAAGAAGCTCCAGTCTTGAAGAGTTGTGCATCAAGCGCCTTCTATGATGGTGCCACTGCTGAACATACTGGTCCTGGTGTCGCAAAATCCTCTCCCAAATCCATCTGTTTAAAGGAGCTCTAAAGTAGAATTGATAGAAAAATTCTCTTTTGCCAATTGAAGACGTAAAACTACAATAAAACAGAGTAGTTCACCTCCTCCTTGAATGAGTACATGGGGAAGTGGTACAGCTGTTCTCATCTAGTTATAAAGGATCTCTGCAACACTAAGAAACATTTCCCCCAAAGCCTTTCTGAAAAACAGGGTTTTGACTCTAACAACACCTGGGGGGTGTAGAAGTGTAGCACAGCGGAATAAAATTTTTCTATTAATTAAAGACAAATCCTTAATTAATCGGCATGAACAAATCCTCAAAATAAATCTAGAAAATAATTGCTAAGAAGCAAGCCACCCAAATTGCAAAACAAATAAAGCATGTAAAAAGATAAACAAGACAAGTAATTTGATGACGAAGGAAAACTCTATAAGAACTCTCACAAGAGAAAAACCCTTCGGGCTATGCAGGAGCCACCTAAAGATCCACTATAAGAAGAAGACTTACAACCTGTAGTTTAGATGACTCAACGTCCCTATGCTAGACTCTGCAACTCACAGACTTGAAAGTATCTGAAGAACTCCTTAGATTTACTCCACAGCAACACCTCAGATCTTTGAAGATCTTCTTACATGATCACCCAAACGAACTTGTCTGGCATCTGTAGAAACTCCCATGATTCAATCTCCCCAACCCAGAACTCCAAGGTAGAAGAAGAAAGAAGAAAGAAAAGTTTTATGGCTCAAAAGAGGAAAACCTAGAAGAAGGCTTTTCAAGAAGAGAAAAGGATATCTAGGGCTTCTAAAACATGGATCTCTTAGGTTTAGAAGGACCCTAATCCTATTTAAAGGTTCCCCAAGAAGTTTGAAGTCAATTCGAATTAAAACAAGTAAGTTATGTAATTTTTCATAACTTTTCAGAAATTTTGCTGATGGAACGTTCGAACGGTCATCAAACGCGAGTCTAACACCACCCTTTAGAAATTTCCGTTCAAACGCCAGATCAAACGTTCTCTAACACCACTCTCGGGTTTCTCTGCAGACACTAAACGTTCGAACATTGCATCTCACGCTCTTGAACGCTTCTCTCCGGTTTCTCTGCAGACACTGAACGTTCGAATGCCACATCAAACGTTTATCTAACATTCATCACAACTTCCTCAATTTGACTCCAATTTTGACACCGTTTGAACCGTGACTTCTTGGACTCAATCTAAACATTCTAAACACACTTTTTGGCACGGAATTAAGCCAACATAAAATATTGAACCTAACAAACTCCCCCTTTGGCTATTCCGTGACAAAACCATTAAAAACAGAACAAAATTAACATTCTAATATGTTGTGAACCACCAAGCAACATCTGGAACTTACAAATTCAAATAAAATCCTATCTAGCCTAATCTAGACAAACTTTACTTGAATGGGAACCTGTTCTTGCAAAACAAACTAAAACGTACCTTGTGAAAAGCAAAAGGAATAAAAATCAAGAAAAATAACAATAAGCAATTCACATTCAAGATGCAATATCAATATCACAATCCACATGATATATACAATCATCCCAAAATATAAACAACATGAAACTCCCCCTCAAAAATACCTATTCTCCTTTTTTTGTCACAGAAATAGACAAAAGGAAGCAGTGTTTGAAGAAGACAAACACCCCACTCACAGGCTCGGCATTAGCTCAGGTGAGTTAGAACAAAGAGCAAGGCCGGAAATACTTTAAGGAAGACACACTTGATTTGATTTTGTAAAAACTTGAATTTACTTTGGCGAAACTCAACCAAGAAAAATAGAATACATCTAGGCTGGAGCCTTAAGTAGACCCAGAACTAACCCCAAAGCCAATTTTGCAAAAATCATAAAAATTTCCAGTTTTCAACCCAAAACACAAATCTGCTAACCAAACCAACTCAAACACATGTAAAAACACTCTAAACACATGATAAACCATGCCACAAGCAATATTTCATAAAAACTCAAAATTTTCATATTTTTGAGAAATTTTTCACCCAAAATTCAAGTTTTTACAAAACTAAAAGCAATAATCCTAAATAACTACACAATAATGCAATTAAATCACCAAGTGTGTTTGCGTGCAAGTGAAAAACCAAATACAACAAGTATGCCTAAATTGGAACTTGGTGAAGAGGATTTGGCCATTTATCAAGAAATCACTTTATTACTCAAGTCTATCTATGAAATAAAAAGAAATCCTTCATGAATTTTGAGATCTTAAAAATTCTATTTTTGAAACTTTCTCCCCCTGTCTTTGACACTCTTTTTGCATAAGGAGTATTGTTCCTTAGAATATATGGGGTTTACAACTTATTCTATAACTGTACTCCTTTTATTTCTTTTTGAACTCAAGATGTCTAGGGTTTACAGCTCATCCCAGAGTTCTTCACATATTGCTTTTTCTTTTAACACAAGGGAGAAATCTCTTTTTTAACACAAGGTCATATGCTAAGATCCTTTTAACTTAAGATAGACAAAAATAAATCAATGATTGCCTATCCACACACTCATTGAAAAAGAAAAATTAAGCTTGCTTAATTGTATTTAGTTTAAGTGAAGTGCAAAGACACATTAAGAGTTCAATCAACTTATTGTGCATTTATATGAAATCATTGAAATAAGTTTTGCAAAACAATTCTTTTGAGCAATTAGTTCTCTCAATATAAAAATTAATTGTTTTTCAAAAACATGCTCATAACACAAATCATCGAAACAAAAAATAGAAAATCTTTTTGTATTTTTTTGAAAAATTTTAAACCAAAAACAACTAAACTAAAATCAAAAACCAGAAAAATAAAAACAAAAATAAAACATACATGCAAAAGATAAGATAAGCATGAAGCAAGGCTAATGCATGCAACCCAAATCCTACTCAAGGAAGAGGAGTCAACTCATTCTTCTTCACCCAAACTTGTCGAGTAGAAGAGGATTTCTTGGTTAAGGAAACTAGTTGTTCAGAAAGAAGCCTAGTTTGTTCAGCTAAGACCTTGACTTGATTAGACAAATCTACATTGGATTGTCTAGAAGGAGAATTCCAAGATTGAGTAAGCTCTTCTCCTAATCTCCAGCAATTAGGTCTTATGTGACCTAGAACACCACAATGGTGGCAAGTGGGAATGAATTTCTGAAATTGATTTTCCCAAGGAGGTGCATTAGGTTGAGACCTTTTGAACTGTTGAATAGGCCTTTTTTGCCTTTTTGGTCTTTCCCTTTGACACACCAGATTTCTTCTTGCCTTTAGAGGAAGAAGGAGTCTTAAAAGAGGAAAGAGTATCCTTGGAAGTATTGTCATATCCTAAACCTCTTTTATCAGCAACTTGATGACTAATACTAAGCATATTATCAAGTTTTTCTGAACCTGTAGAAATATTCTGTAGCTGATTTCTAGTCTTCTCTAAATCAGATTTAAGAGACAAGTTCTCAGACTCAAGGATTTCAATTTTTAATTTAAGTTCACCCATATGTGAATTAGACTCATCTAATTTACCTTGAAGCTCTTCCTTAACAAGTTCTATTTCATTGAGCTTTTTAAGAAAGGCCTTATTTTGTTTCTTTAATTTAAGGCTTTCCTTGAAAAGCATCTCATAAGCCTATTGAAGACTTTCTTCATCTTCTGACTCACGTTGAGAATTCATGACAAACAGAGTCAAGGATCTGGTTAACCTGCTCTGATACCAATTGAAAAACAAGGTTTTGACTTTAACAACACCTAAAGGCGGGTGAAAAGCTGTAGCACAGCGGAATAAAATTTTTATATTAATTAAAGACAAGTCCTTAATTAATAGGCATGAACAAATCCTCAAAATAAATCCAGAAAATAATTGCTAAGAAGCAAGCCACCCAAATTGCAAAACAAATAAAGCATGTAAAGAGATAAACAAGACAATCAATTTGGTGACAAAGGGAAAACTCTATGAGAACTCTCATAAGAGAAAAACCCTCCAGACTATACAGGAGCCACCTAAAGATCAACTATAAGAAGAAGACTTACAACTTATAGTTCAAATGACTCAACATCCTTATGCTAGACTCTGCAACTCACAGATTTGAAAGTATATGAAGAACTCCTCAGATTTACTCCATAGCAACACCTCAGAACTCTGAAGATCTTCTCACACGATCACCCAAATGAACTCGCCTGGTATCCGTAGGAAATCCCAAGATCCAATCTCCCCAACTCGGAACTCCAAGGTAGAAGAAGAAAGAAGAAAGAAAAGTTTTGTGGCTCAAAAGGGGAAAACCTAGAAGAAGACTTTTGCAGAAGAGAAAAGGATATTTATAGCTTCTAAAACGTGGCTCTCTTAGGTTTAAAAAGACCCTAATCCTATTTAAAGGTTCTCCAAGAAGTTTGAAGTCAATCCGAATTAAAACAAGTTATGTAATTTTTCGTAACTTTTCAGAAATTTTGCTGATTGAACGTTCGAATGGTCATTGTAGACCCCAAATTGCACTACAAAATGAGAAAATAATTGAAAATATTAATGGGATTTAAAACAGGTCGAAATGCATAAAATTTAATCATTTAAGCAATGCCCGTATTGAATTTGCAGGCTGGTCGAGCCCGAATTTTGTATACAGACATGCAGTGCCCGTATTGAAAATGTGGGCACCACTTGCCCCCAATGTATATACGGGCGCAAAGTTTTTGTGCGAATTTTATCCTTGCTTGATTTCTGAGCCTTATCTGCATCCAAATATCTCTCTAGATGAGCGAATTTATTTATTTGTCCGAATTATCCTATTTGCCCATGGATTGGCATTATCCATATTTTTTACCCAATCTAGAGGATTTTGATATATCCCTCTGGACCAACCATGCCCCTGGGCTAGCCTATAAATAGAGGGCAGATCCTCAAGCAAATGACCATTAATTTGAAGTCTAAAGTACTCCAAGTGAAGAGAGGAATCCCTGCTGCTCTGCTTGCTCAATCCAGGTAAGTCCCTTTTCCCTTTTATTTTCTATTTTCAATTCTAGAAATAATCTGATCTTCTTCATTGCTATAGAATAAGGCTTGGTTTATAATTGTATTCCCAAACCTGCCTCCAAGTACCTCAAGAATCCTCTCTAGTTGTAAAACGTGAAGAGAGAGCTAGGGGAAAGGGGAACAGGTGGATCCCTAGAATAGAACCCCATAATATGTTTTTCTCAATTTTTTATAGAATAAGGCCTTTGATTGTGTTTGTATACCCAAACCTATCTCCAAGTACCTCAAGAATCCTCTCTAGCCGTAAAACGTGAAGAGAGAGCTAAGGGAAAAGAGAACAAGTGGATCCGTAGGGTAGACCCCCATGCGCTATAATCTGTGAGATATGGCTGCTTTGGATATTCTGCTAATGTTTTAATGATTTTGTGTTAAATCTGAATGAATCCTATGAATCCATGATGTTTATAGCATGAGATCCCCACTTTTCTCTAAAAATTGGATTTTTCACATCTTTGCACCTATAGCACTGTTTTCTCGATTTTTGTGACATTAGGCTAAGATCCAGGATCTATCATGATCTATATGATAGAACTGGATTCAAAAGCCTGAAAGTAACTTCTAGGGTTTCATGAAGTGGTTTTTGAGTCCTTTTTCATTTTTGAGAGAAGACCCTACGATCTAAGTCTCCCCTTTTGATGTTCTTCATCAACGTGGGTATTCTTGGTTTTGATTTCTTGATCTAATGTGAAATATGGGCTATATTTATGTCCTGGACTGTTCAAGTTCAATTCTACAAAATTTTATAAAAATAATATCTTTTCTAGATTTCCAGAATTTAACTTGAAGCCAGATTTTTGAAGTTTTCACTTTAGATTTGTTTTCTTTATCTTGATTTCAGTCAATCATGAAACCTAAGTAAATGGCTCTTGTTTTCATAAGAAGGATCGAGAATTAATTGGATCATTCACATGGAAAAAAGCCATACATTCTCTTTTTTTTCTTTTACTTTTGTTTTGATTAGCAAGCCTTTTTCTTTTGAAAAACATGAACAATACCTGGCAACCACCTTGTGTGGATGAATAGGGGTGCCTAACAACTTTCCCTGTTCATAACCTAGTCCCCTTACCCATCTTTGGTTGTTTTTTTTAATAGGGTTATTTTTACCCTAAATTTGCCTTTTTGTGCATATTTGAGATTTTGGTGTCCATTCACACCTAAACAGAATGGTAGCGACTCTTTGTTTTTAACCAATCCGTGTGATGATTAGGAAGTCATTGAATTGATTTTTCCATGTCTCATAGTCATCAAACGCGAGTCTAACACCACCCTTCAGAAATTTCCGTTTGAACACCAGATCAAACGTTCTCTAACGCCACTCTTGGGTTTCTCTACAGACACTGAACATTCGAACGTTATATCTCACAGAACATTCGAACATTGCATCTCACGCTCTTGAACTCTACTCTTGGGTTTCTCTGCAAACACTGAACGTTCGAATGCTACATCAAACGTTTATCTAACGTTCATTACAACTTCCTCAATTTGACTTCGATTTTGACGTCGTTTGAACCATGACTTCTTCGACTCAATCTAAACATTCTAAACACACTTAAATACACTTTTTTGGCACGGAATTAAGCCAACAAAAAATATTGAACCTAACACTTTCCAAACTAAAGGTGGTAATTGAAAGGTCTCCAGTGATTGAAGCACAACCACCACCAGCTCTAGAAGATTACTTTATATAGGAGATTAAGAGGTATAAATTTCTTATAGGAGACGCTACAGCAGAGGTAGAGGCAATTGTTGTAATAAGTATAGGCGGAAACGTCTTTCGTTTTAATCATATTCATTGTTCCATCGATTGAGTTCCTAGTGTGAGGAACTTGAAAGAGAGAACTTGAGGTTTGAAGCTCAGCGGTGAGTTCTAAGAAAAGACTGATTGCCATTTATATAAACTAGCAAAGAACCCGTGCGATGCACGGGCTGCTGAAGAAATTGAAACATTAAATATGAATTTTGTCATAATAACAAAGAAAAAATAACTAATATATATTGCATAATGAAAAAGGTTTGCAAATCAAATACTATTTGAAAAAATTCATATTAATTATAGCCACATTCAAAATATAAATATTGGATAATTTGCAGTCAGAAAATAATTAATTTAAGGATACTTGATCCCTTTCCTTATTGTCAACTTCTCTAAATAAGATCCTCATCAATGATAACTTGGAGAGAAGGAATTAGGTTTTGCAAAATAGATATATGATGTATAAAGTAGAAGTTATCCATTTACCCACTTGCTTATTCATTGGGAAGAGTGTTTAGCCTTATGGACATTTCAATTAAGGAAGTCCGATGTGCATTCAGTACATTATGTATTGATTTATTCAGGATTAGACGAGTAGCTGAGATAGGAAAAATTAAGGCTAATGGTTATGTGCACTTCCATGATATACAGGGTCTGTTTGGTGGAGAGGAGTGGAATTCTTTATGATATGAAGTAATGTAGAATGCATTACAAGGATTATTTTGTTTGCCTTGATTGGGTTTTCACTTTAATGGCATTTAAAGTTTTTCATAATCAGAATTTGTATATATAAATCCGAGTTCATGTAGGAAACTTCATTAATTAGATTGAAATCGATGGATGCATGCGTGCGATAGTAAGGGGGTCCACTCCCTAAAACACTATCCCAGCCGGTGGTCCTATAGTACCATTGAATGTAGCTTACCAAAGAACACGTGTTCATGTAATTGGCGCAAACATTACCCAAAAAAAAAAATGTAATTGGCGCAATGCATTCTTAACAGAAATGTAGGTTCAGCAAACATAACCTTGCGACAAAACAACAGCTTACAGCTTTTTGATGTTCTCTTAGACATGTATCAACGTCTCCTATAAAATAACCAACACCCATCAATCATATTAATCCCCAAGTTACTGTAAGCACCTTATTTTTGCACCTCCGGAAGTGCTGAAAATAAAAACCCTGGTTAAAAAGTCAAAACCTGAGGGGTCAAAATTTGACCTTTCGATCAAATGATAATTGGCCGCCTTACTTTATTTCAATGGATAGGGAATCCCAACACGAGTCCAACGCAACTGAGTTTGCTGGAATCGGAGTCCGGATGAAGGTTTTGTGGGCCGGTCAAACTTGAGGGAGAGCTGAAAGTTGACTTTTCCTCGAACCCCGTGCCAAGTGCTTAGCCCTATGTCATTGGATAGAGGGCTCTGATACGAGTCTAACGCAATTGAGTTTGCTCAAATCGGAGTTCGGATGAAGGAGATATGAGCTGTCGAAGTTTTCGAGCAGTAAAACCGGAAATTGCACACGTGGCGCAGGAACTACCCACGTGGCAGCCAACGCAGCAAAATATCTCAGGGACTAAATCTTAAATATCCAAAATTCGCAGGAGGCAATCCGTAGATATCCAAAAGTGTCAAATCGGTCGAATCGGTCGAATCGGTCAAGTCAAAGGGCAAATTCATAATTTCTTGATTTGTATCCGGTCAAATATGCCAGATACACATACCCTTGTGTATATCCGGACTCAAATACCGGATACAAAAAGATTTTCGCACGAGATTCGCGCCGATCGCCCGACAAATTCGCGGCGGCATTTAAGTTTTGAATGATTATGTTTTGTATCCGGCATTGAAGATCGGATACAAAGAAGCCTCTGTGTAACAAGTCATGAGGGCCGGATAAGGAGAAGCTTTAGTGTATCCGGCCTGAGTTGCCGGATACATTAACTTTGGCTATAAAAAGCCAAACAACAGCTCATTTCCGGGGGTTGGCTTTTTTAGGCTGTTTCCCCCCTTCTCCCCCACTACACCAGGTCCGAAATCTCCCACTTTAACCTCTCCTTGCTCCCCCAAACCTTAAGGACCATTCTTTTACTTCCATCTTCATCTTCCCCACTTCAAATCTCAAGGGAAGAAGGTGAGTTTGCTGTTGGTGCTGTTCCAGCAACTATTCTGCCTTCAAGGGAGTTCTCTACACTACTCCAGGGTTCAAGAACCCCCAGGTAAGGTTCCTCCTCACATTTTATTGTACATATATTAAAATGAGGATTTTCTAAAGAGTCTACTAAGCTTGCTTTCTTACTTAGCATAAATCTGTCTTCATGGTATGTTGGCATGTGTTATTCTCTTCTTTTCACTGCATGAAAATCTCTAAGTAAGGGAGATCCTACGCCTGGGTCTATGGGAGGATGAGAGACGGTCTATCACAGTTTCGGCCATCTCAAGCCACTGTTTTGACACGTGTTTGTTGTCTTAAGAGGAAGCATGTTTCCTCATGTTGTGATCCTTTTGTATCCCATATTCAACCCCCCTTCTCATCATTTCTTTGTTTTTTTTTTGTGTTGGTTATTAGTAGGCTTGCAATCTTGTTTACAGCCATGATGCATGCTTAGGCAACATGATAGATTTTGGCATGCTTGAATGGCCATGACCTCTTCTCCCTTTTTAGTTTGCTGTCTTGGGAGTCTCACTTGCATGTTGGTTTCTTTGTTTGCTAGAAACATGTCTAGGCAGTTGTATATATCATCATCCAACATGAATTTGCATGCCTAAAAATCAGATTTGATGTGCTAGGTGTCCATCTTGTTCATGTTAGCCCAATCTTAGATTTAAAATGTGCTCTCGGCTTGTTATTATCTCATGCATGTGAAGTTTTGCCTCTTTCGAGAGTAGGACTAAAGTAGGGATACACAGATCCCTACTCATTCCTTGCCTTGGTTGGGAAGGGGAAGATACACCCTTTGTTCCCCGTTGTTTGCTTAAACTTGGAAACCCTTCAAGAGAGCCACGTGGCTCTCACCTGAACCAATGTGGGCTCACACAGGAGCCCACACAACCCCTAGAAGACCCAGAAACCAAGCCCCCTGTGAAAAATCCAAAATATCAGCTTCTGTAGGTTGATCCGACAACTCAGGCCGGATCAACAAAAGCCCATGTGTAGCCGGCTAAAGATGCCAGATACACAGAACCCTGTGTGTAACCGGCATCTCAGGCCGGCTACACTGCCAGATTGTATTTTTGCTATTTTTGATGATCTTTGCTATTTTTGTGCTTGGTTTGACCGAACCAAATGAACAAGAAGGGTTTCCGAGTCACTTGGGAACCCAAGATGGGCCATGGACCGACCCGGTCCAAATTGATCTCTAGTGGGCCTTCCAACGGGGCCCACCAAGCCTGACAAACTTGTTTTGTTAAATCAAGATAATCAAAGTGATTGAGTGGGCCAAACCCATTGAGGCCCACCAAAGCCCCTTTGGGCAACATGTATGTTTAGATCTAGGCTTGGTTTGGCCGAGACCACGTGCAGGGCCTGTCGGGCCCATTAAGCCCATTGAACCTAACAAAGGTTAGGGTTTCCAAAACCCTAACTCAAGAAGCCTTGGGCTTTTAAGCCCAAGCCCAGGTAAAGGGCCCCAAGCCCAAAACCTGGCCCATTTTGGCACAGTTAAGAAAGATAATCACAAATCACTTGGCAACCAACTGTGTGGCCCCACTCAAGGGCCCACAAACTAATCCGGCCCACCTTTGCATAAAAATCACTTTAAATTCAACTCAAACTTTAAAGTAAAATCAATACATTTGAACCAAGCCCAAAGGGCCTCTCAGGCTAAACCGAGGCCCACCAAGGGACACGTGGGCTCAACCAAGCCCACCAAGGAATCTGCGGGCCTCCCAACGGGGCCCGCCCAATCAGACTCACATCACTTTAATTAAAAAGATAAAATCAAGTAAAGAGACCCACACCACTTTGGCGGTCCTGCCAGACTTAAACCAAAATTGAATGCTGGATTAGGAATCGGGTGAGTGAGAGACCAAAGTTGACTCAAACCAGGGAAACCTATGGGACTCGTCACTTGACGAGGTGGACTGGGGTGTCTACGGACTTCCCCAGACTGCAACCGAGAACCTACTTAGAATCTCAAGCCGCAGACCAAGCCTTAGTAGAAGAACTTAGGCACCCAGGTGTCTGCCTGCACCCCATCAGGCAGTGGCGACTCCAAACAAATCCCGAGGCATGCATCGTTTTGCGTGCGCCTCATGGTGCGACCGAAATCGGGTGTGCACAGTTACCTTAGTCAAACATTGCCAAAACATAATGGTAGAGTATAGGTTTAACCGTATCTAATTAACCTTACAAAATATAATATAGTAGAAATCAAAAGGGTTCAAGAAGCTAACAGAAGACTTCTATTTTCCTTTGAGGATTTGAGACCGAGAAATGGAGTAGCAAAAAATCTTCAAGAAAGAGGAATGAGCCGGCATATTTGTTTACCTGCCAGCTAAACTATTCAAGTTCCCTTTTATTTCGTTCATTTTCTTTGTCCTTTATCTTGTCCTCTTTCTTTCTTCCCATGGAATATATGTTATTTAATGGAACATGGGAAAATAAAGTTATCAATCTGCAGCTGAAGCAAAGCTCTTTGGCATTTGTTACTGGATTTCCATTTTTTTTCCTTCTTATATCTTGAAAGTATTCAATCTTGCGAGTCCAATCTCAGGCATTATGACTCATCAAATTTGATTATTATTATTATTTTGGGTTGGAAAAACTTGATGAATACAGTTAATAAATTTGACGCATAGGTATTTTAAATGATATGCTTATAATCTCAATGATATCATTGACTAAAACTATCTCAAATTAATTCTTTTGGCATTATATCTTAAGACACTTCAAACATATCAAAAAGACAACTTGATCATGATAAATGTAATCAAAAATTCATATCCATTAATGAGTAGTGGTTCTCTCCCACTTTAGGCTCTCTTACGTCTACGTCCTCCCATTTCAGCACCCATTATCATTACAGTTCTGTAAATAAGTGATGCAAATCAGCTGTATCTAAAATTTAAGAATTGGAAAGAGGAAAAAAAATAATATAAATGAAGAATAAAAATAAGAAGAGTTTCATGATTCATAAATATGAAGATTTGACCCAAAAAACTAATCCTGAAAAGGGATTCAAATCCACGAATGATAATTACTGACAAAATGAATTAAATCATGAACAGAAAGCAAATGGGTCCTATCATGAGAGAAATGTCAGATGAAAGAAATATATATTAAAAAAATAATGGTAAGACTAATTAGAAACAGATAATTTGATAACATAAAACACTCCAAGGATTAGTTGAAACAAGCAACATGACCAAGCCAAAACTTAAAATTTTATAGAGAGACCCATGTTGGATAGATTTCATGGACCCAAGAACAAGAACTAACAAAATCCAAGAGAAAAAAAGAAGGCATGAGTTCAATCCAATCCTTCAAAAGCCTTTGGGTTGGTCTATGGTGAAAGTAATCAAATGGATCTCCCATGATTTAATCATCTGAATTGTAAGACACTGCCCCAACTTATCTATTAAACAGATTATGGTAAATAACAAGTGAAAAAGAAAGAGTTCCATCTTGCTCTTCAGCTCATGGACTCTAATTGCTCTCACCATGTTTGGAGATGTTGCTTCTACAGAAATTACAGTTCACATAAGTATCATAAACAAACCCAAATGTCTATCACTTTGCATTTACATTTGAATGCCCTATTTGTTAAGTTGGTTTTGTTGATTTGAATTTTCTGCCCTTCCTTTTTTTTTCTTTTCAGTTGTATCATTTTTGCAATTTCTTGATGTTTCAAGTTTCTCTTGATTGAAGGCTTTCGTGAGGTCAAGAGAGGAAAATGCAACACATTCTATATTTTACTTTAATTTTATTTTTCTCAATTGACAATCAATTTTATTACTGTGATTAACTACTGCAAATGATAAGTAATCAAACACTTCTTTGTCCTGTCAACTGACAATTTCTTATTCTTGGCACGTGTCTAATTAAACACGTGGACTCTTGGAGGAAGCCAATGAAGAACAAGATATGAAATCAATGTGAAATCTTGGACATTCATTATTGATGGTTTTGGTCTTCATGGCAAATAAGACATGCTATTGGAAGTCCCACGAAGCCTAGATAAAAAGAAAACGAACTGCTTTGAGAGGATGGCAAATCTTCCTAGTTGTGTAGGGTTGCTAGAGGAAGCATATAAGTTAATCAAGAACATGCCCATTGAGAGGGATGCTAAAGTATGGTGTGCCTTACTTGTAACATGCAAAATCTATGGAAATTGTATCTTGGGGGAAGTTGTGTATTTTGGTGGATCTTCTATCTAAATGTTGCCCATGCTAAAAAATCCCCATTTTATCTCCTTCTTTACTCCCTAAACATTCATGTTCTCCATAAAAATTCTAGTTCTCTCTACCACCAGATGCTGCCTCTTGAGTTCAACACTTTTTTGGGTTCCATATGCATTTGATATTTTGATTGGTTGCAGTTGATACTTAGATTGTCTGTAGTTTTCTATGTTTAAGATTTTGTGAAATAAACTAAACAATAGATGCATGTGATAATTTATTAATGATCCTGAAATTTTTTTTTAAAAGATATTTATATGATTGTAACTGATTTGTTATGGGTCTCCTGTGGCTCACTTTATCTAGTGAAGAAATTGTAAATTTGCTTAAATGGCCAATATTATTGCAAGTCTTCCTCTTTTGCTGATCGGTATTATAAATGGTATCCCATGTAATCACTATGATAGTCTCCATTAAACTATTTTAGGTTTTTTTTGTGGCATTCTATCTTACATTTCAAATAGATCAAAAAAAAAAAAAAAAACTTGATCAAGAACAATACAATCAAATCTATCGGTATATTTACCAAGTTAATCTAATAAGATATAATCAATTAATAGTGGTTTTCTAAAACCTGATTTTAGATAAAATTAATACACTATGCTGTACAATTTGAAGCAAAATGCATGTTCAATATGGATATATAAGATAATAAGAAAAGGAAACTAAAGAAACACATTTTGAAGGCCATCATTGGTTGCAAGCCTCTAGAGACAATTCAACTCCATAGGAAGCCTTGAAAACAACATTAAAACTAAGATAAAAATAAGAGATGGTAGTTACAAGGATAGCATAGGTAACGGTTACAGAGGACTACATGAAGCAAAAAAGAAAGACCAATGGAAAACATAACAAAAAAGAAAGACTTTTACTGAAAAGAAAAAAGCTATTAAGATAATTATAAAAAGCAATCCCAGTAAAGAAAAATAAAAAGCATTAAATCCAATATCTACAATATTTGAACATCTTGATCATGTTATTAATCTTGAAAATGAAATCATTAATAAAATGTGGTTCTCAATCTTGTTGGTCACAGTTACCATTCTTCTACAGGAATGTTGATGCGGTTCTGCATCAGAAGGGTATTTTCAAACTTTTGTTACATGACAGAAATCTCTTATTGCTCTTCTTCTTGAGATCTTATGATCTTCAAGTGTAGTCATAGATGATGAACAAATATAATATAAAAAATAGTTTGAAGATATGAAGATATGAAAGGTCCTCCTAGTCACCACAGAAATGTTAATCCTACTGTTTTCATGGTATTGCAAGGAGCACTCAATCCAATAAAACATTCAGAAGATAGCAAAAAAAAGAGGGAGTTAATCAAAGCTGGATTGTTGTCTCAAAGCTGAGGTTCTCACAATAAATTCAGCAAACATGTAACAGACAACCAGATCAAAGTAAAAGTATAATTACCAAAATCACACAAGAAATTTAGCAGACATGTAGCAAACAACCAAAATTTACAAAACTTAATAAGAATAACAACTCTAAGCTACAAAAGTAGATGTTTGGAGGAGCAGAGGTGAAAATAAAGATTTCACCTGGTTTCAAATTGATACAATGATTTGATTGTACCTAGACCAACAACACCCCTCCTTTCGCGAAATCAACCACCACTCTTTCTTAATCTTTTAAGCATCAAGCCCTACAACAGACTTTTCAAAAGCAAGAAATAAATAAACAACAAACACTCAGATTTAAACAAAAGAGATCTTCATAAACCCAAATTCAATAAAACTAACACATCAGTCCTTGAAGAAACAAAAAAGTTCAGAATCAAAAAGTTCTTGAAGAAACAAGGAGACCCAGATGAATATACCTTGGCAGAAAAAGAGCCTTGTTGTTTCTCTCTCTGCCACCCTTTGTCCCCTTCTCAAGCGAAATGGGTATTCCTACATTTATCCAAAAACTCCAATTACCATAAAGGATTTGCTAAACAAATCCAGTGATCCTTTTCAAAATGGCATCACAAAATGTTCAGAGAACTAAACGAGACGATCTGAATTTCTTATCTATTGGGTAGATTTATCAAAGTAGAGACTTAGACCTTAGGTTAGAAAAAGAGGAGAGCAATGACATAGTGATTTTTGTTAAAACTTAGAAATCAAAACACTTCACCGTGGAAGATGATTATTAAAATAAGTATTTTTCTTCCACAATGGTTCCATGGTTTTGTGCGTCAGGGATTGTCAAAGATGTGGTTACTTCACCGAAATCTGAGAGAAGGATTTGGGTGATTGGAATCAACTTGATGTATACCTTCATGAGCTGAAATTTAGTTATCCTGATTTGTAGGAAGTTGTTATTTGAGTTATCCTAGTTGGTTATTTTGAGTTGTTATTTTACTATTTGAATTTAAGAGATTGTTTTAGTTAACCATATTGGGTAAGGAGTATATATATTATAGTGACCAATTTAAATGGTAAGGAAGTTTTTATTTGTGAAACCCCAGATGCCTAGGTTATTGGCATACTCTAAACTGTGTAATTTGTCGTGTAGGTGAAGTTGGAGAAGCCCAGACTTAAAGCTAGCCAAGTGGCTAAGTCCAGGCTTGTTAGTAGCCTATGAAGGTGAGCAATCCCTAGATCATTGAATAAGATTTATTATTGTGAGGAAATAGCCAAGTAATGATTTGTTGTGAAATAGGTGGAGTGGCAAGGTGGTGAATCTTGGTGTCTTGAAGGGAGAAGGGCATATTTGGAAAGAAGTTGCCAAAAATCAAGTGGGGAAAATTACTAAGTGTCAAAGAAGGAGAAAAAGCCTCATTCATATGAACCCAACCACCCGACCCCTCTCTCCTTCCCTTCTTCATTTTTCTTCTCCTCTCCCACTCTCATCTCTTCTCCTTGATTTCTTCTCCTCATTCTCTCGCCTTCATCACATTCCCCTTGAATAAAGACCATTGCTTGAAAGAAAGAAGGAGGAAACCCAAGTTTGGCATTCTCGTTTGGTGGAGCTTGTGTTGTGAAGAACCCTCCGAAGATCACCCTAAGTGCTGTTCATGGGTTGCAAAAGGAGCTAGGAGGTTTGCTTGTTTACTTGGAGGAGGTAAGCAACACCACCCCAACCTATTTTTCTCACTTTGGCCATTTTCGTTTGAAATAGTCATAAGTTAGGGTTTGAGTATGAAATTGATTATTGTTGTAAATAAAGGGAATTTTTGTTGGGGGTTTTGTAAGAAATAAATAACCACACATGCTAGAACTAATAAAGAGCCTAAAAATCATAGGAAATAGTGAGAATCAAAAACCCTTGATTTTTCGCGACCTGTAGAACTTCCAGGTGCCCGAACTATTGCTCGAGCGTGACTTCGGGTGGCCTTTTATGATTTTGATTCAAGGCATGGCCGCTCGAGCGCAAGTGTGAGGGACCTGCCTGAACCAGAGAAACCCGAGACCAATTTTTAAGCGCTAGAAGCAGGCTCGAGAGGCCCTTCGAGCGCCCTGAGTAAAATTTTTAGATTAAACTACGGAATGTTTTTATTGGAATCCAACTCATGTATAAGTAGGATTTAGGTGTCTATGAAGTGTACCAACTGGAATTATCTCAAAATTCCAAATAATAAAGATTTTGAGTACGTTTTACTAAAATAGGCCTTATAGAGAGAGTTTAAGTTACAGGTTCTTATAGAAGATGGATAATTTTATTTTGCTACTTAGTACACCTTCCAAATAACCCTTGAAAGCAGGAATCAAGAACCAACACCAAGTTGTAGAAGTTTCTAGGGAAGTTGAGGCCTGGGTTGCCAAAGTGAGGCATGAATTTCACATTGAACACCATGAACATATCTTGTTATAATTGATTTCTGTTATAAGCATGTGATTTATTTAGGGCATTGGCCCATTTGTTTAGCATGCCATATATTGTTAACATGATATGAAGAGGGCAATGGCTCGAATTGAATTGTATGACATGAAGGGTATTGGCCCAATTGATAGTCTGTGGTATGAGTCGTATCTATGGGTAGTGTGTGCGGTTCACCTCAATTGGGGGTAGTGAACCATTGTTCACCTCAATTTGGGGGTAGTGAACTAGCCCCTCCACAACAATAAGTCTTGGTGAGTAGTGTATGTGGTTCATCTCAGTTGGGGGAAGCGGACCATTGTTCACCCTAACTTGGAGATAGAGAACTAGCATCTCCACAAAAGCCTGGGAATTTGAAATACCTGGTATGATGAACAGCTGAGTATATGAGTATTGGTGGGTAGTGTGCGTGGTTTACCTCGATTGGGGGTAGTGAACCATTGTTCATCTCAATTTAGGGGTATTGAACTAGCCCCTCCACAATAGTAAGTCTTGGTGGGTGGTGTGAGCAGTTCATCTCAGTTGGGGGTAGTGGACCATTGTTCACCCTAACTTGGAGATAGAGAACTAGCATCCTCCACACAAGCTTGGAAATCTGAGATGTTTAATATGATGAACAATGAATATGATTGTTATGAATAGATGACCTATACACCTATGCACAAGCATGCACCAATTGTATGGCACTGAACTGTAATACTTTACTTATGATTTCAAATATCCACATGCCATGGTTTTATCAGATAATATCAGCATGAACTGCATTTTCTCGTGCATGCATATGTTGCTTACTGAGAAATTCATCTCATAAATGGATTTCATGTTTCATATCCGTCAACGTCTAGTGTGTAGGACCGGACTGGGGATAGAGGAAAGGAGAAAGCTATTGGGTATAGAGAGGAAGACTACTATAGGTGCAACGCCCCAGATCCAGGTTTATTTAAAAACATAAACCCGACCCTAGAACATTATAGTAATGGCCCAAAATAACTAATCCAGACTTATACAATTTCATTTAATATAATCAGAGTGCAAAATTAACAGAAAAATTTTCTTTTCTTTCAAGAAGCGTGGGATACTAAAAGAAGAATCCAATCACCAATTCCTCAAATAAATCTGGAAAGGGTTAACTAGAATAAAATGTACCTCACCCATGCCATCTAAATAAAAGTAATCTGAAACAATTCTTCCAGTATTAAGTCAAATTTAATAATGTAAATCCCTAAACCTATACAGGAATAAGGTAATCTTCTTCCTAGTACTCGCTGAAATCCCCAGAAGTGTCTATCCCAGCAACTTCCTCTCCAGGAATATCTGAAAACAAAACCGATAAAACGATAATGTATGAAACAACATCTTAATAAGTAGTCATGCAAATAGTTAACCACAATAAATATGCAACGCTTAATCCAACTAATCACATGAATTCAGTTACAACAAAATATAAATCCAAGCATGGTGGCATAGAAATACAACCACAATGAAACATCTTGTCGAGTACATGGACTGATGATAAAAGGCAACCGCCACCACATAACATTCATCCCACTGAGTACACAGATTAGGATAAACCAATAACTATCTTCTCACCGAGTACACGGATTAGGATAACCAAATAACCATCTTCCCACCGAGTACACAGATTAGGAAGTATCCCACCGATTACACCGATTAGGATAACCAAATAACCATCTTCCCACCGAATACACAGATTAGGAAGTATCCCACCGAGTACACGAATTAGTACACGGATTAGGATAACCAAATAACCATCTTCCCACCGAGTACACAGATTAGGAAGTATCCCACCGAGTACACGAATTAGGATAACCAAAAAACCATCTTCCCTCCGAGTACACGGATTAGGAAGTATCCCACCGAGTACACGGATTAGGATAACCAAATATCAATAACCAAATCCGCCCTGCGAAACTAATAAACCCGGCACTTGCCTTGTCACAACAGTGACCCAAAACCCACATAAGTGGAGTCAAATACATATCTCAAAATCACAGTTTCAATGGGCAAAACAATCCAGGTGTACGTAAAATCATTCGGAACTCAAAACATGTCAAGATAAACTAATTATAGGTGTAGGAACTCTTAAAACCAACTTTGGTTAAAAGTAAAATCATTTAGAACAACGGCACCAAGTAAAAGTGTCTCTTTAGAAACATCTACCCAAAATCTTTATAAAATTGAACTTTAAACATCCGCCAATGCAAACAATTCCCAAATACCCCAATCTTGATGGTACATAGGTTAGAATTGGATAAAAACACTTCCGTAGTGAAAAACTAGGCTGGTTGGAAAATTTTCTAAAATCTGACAGAAGGGCGCTCGAACGACCATTAGGGCACTTGCATGACAAAATAAAACAGGGTATTTCAGGGGTAGTCGCTCGATAGGTCGCTCGAGCGACTGTTCAGGCGACAATTCAATCTGGAAAAATTTGCTCTTGGGTGTAGACACCCCAAATTGCACAGTCAAAATGATCAATGATCATCAAAAATCATTATCTCCTTGAAGGCCAGCACAGAATTTGAGAAAATGAGTTTTTTCCTTGTATCCGGCAACTCAGGCTTGATACAAGTGTTTTTCTTCATATCCGATGGAACATACCGGATACAAGCAAACCTCAGTGTATCCGGTATCATTGGCCGGATACATTAAGGCACTTGTGTATCCGGCCTGACATGCTGGATACACTAGTTTTGCTCAAAATTAGGGTTTTCCGAGAGCTTTCACCTTTTACCATCATATCCCTTATTAAATGAGTGGAAATCTCAGTAATAACCTTAGGGTCAAGGTTCATGGGCTATAGACCTTATGTTGTGTCTACCACCTCACCAACCCTAACCCTAGCCTTTGCCTATAAATAGGAGGCTCCTCCTTAAGCAAATGGCCATTAACTCTCTTGCCAACAATTCTTGCCAAGAAGAGCTCCAAGAGAAGAGGGAAACCGCTGCGGAAGTGCTTCCAGAATCCAGGTAAACCTCAAACCTCTCTTTAATTTTCTGTTTTTACATTCTAGATCTAGATCTCTTCTTCTACCTTTCTGTAGAATAAGGCCTTGATGTGTGTATGAAAACCCTTCCCCGGCTCAAAGTATCTCAAGACTCCCCCTAGCCGTAAAACGTGAAGGCGGGATCTAGGAGAAACGAGACTGGGGATTGATCCTAATGCTAGAACCTATTTGAATAAGCCTTTTGAATCTATGTAAACCGTTTCATATTCAAAGTACCCCAAGATTATCTTGAAGAACTGTGTTTAACAGGGAGAGAGAACTAAGGGAAACGATAATGGAACGGAACCCTAGGTTGTTCTAGAACCTTTTTTTTAGTTGATCTAAATGCATGCTATAAGCCTTGTGATTCTATGAAAACCCGTTCCTATTCAAAGTACCCCAAGATTATCTTGAAGAACCGTGTTTAACGGGGAGAGAGAACTAAGGGAAACGATAATGGAACGGAACCCTAGGTTATTTTAGAACCTTATTTTGATGAATATGAAGGCATGCTATGTTGTTATATTGTTCTTGAATGATTTCTACACTTACACATACATAGCACATGTTTTGGCGGGATGGGCTCACATTTCGGGTTTATTGCATTTATTGTGATAAATCTGAAATAAATAGCCCCAATCAATTCTGGAATATCTTTAAATGATTTTTAAAGGATTTGTATTCATCTTGCACGAATTGCACACACTTTGTCACAATTTTGAATTGTTTTTCTCCCAAGAAGGCCTAACTTGACAGCAACTGTACCCCTACTTCGGACACTCATAACTTCATCGTCCGGATGAATTTTGGAGTGATTCTAGAACCATGGGAAAGGTGAGGCTATCTAGTTTATGCCTACCAAATTTCATTAATTTCTATTAGGCAGATTTTTTACACCTCTCTGTCGAAGTTGATAGGTCAGTTCTGATCTGAATACGGAACTTGTCACTTCAACTGAGCGCCATGTGTTCGTTTTAAGTCCGATTCAAGTGATTCTTGTTTCTGAGTTTTCCTTTGGGAGTATATTTTCAAATCCAGTTAATTTCATAATTTTTTGACTCCATTTGTGTCGTGAGCAACAGATTTACTCAGAGCTGTCCATCAGCACTTTTCTGGGTAAATCTGTGATCTTCGGGGCCTGTTCGGGAGACCACCCAAGGCACATCCGAATGAATTTTTGTATGAGGCTAGTTTCATCTGAAATTTGGCCATACAGACTTCACTCACACCAAATTTAATGGATTTATATGGAGCAGATTGTTCTAGATAATTTTCCAAAGTTGCCCACTTACCACTTTTAATTATCTCCAGCAACAGATTTTAAAGGAGCATATCTCCTAGGATTTTAATCGGAATGGAATGAAATTTTGCATGAGACTATTATTTACCATAATCTTTCAAATGGATTTGGTTTGGTTCAATTTAAAATTGGATTTGAATGATTTCAAGACAAATGGCATTACTTTTTACCAAATTTCCCGGATTTGATTCAACTTGGTTTTGTGCAACTCTTACTTTGATTTCCATCTTTTGTGATGTTCCAGAAATGATATTAACATAAAAGAGGATCTGGAATCCATTTGGATCTTCATGTGAAGATATCATACATTTGTCCTTTTTCATGGTTTTTAATGATTTAGCAAGCTTTCTTACTTTTTTGCATGAACAAACACTTGGCAACCACCTTGTGTGAGTGAATGGGGGTGCCTAACACCTTCCCCCGTTCATAATCTAATCCCCTTACCCATCTCTGGATTTGATTTTCAAGTAGGGTTATTTTTACTCTAAAATTTGCCTTTTAGCACTTTTTGATTATCTTTGAATCATTTGGTGTCCATTCACACCCCAAAAATTTGAATGGTGGCGACTCTCCCACTTTCTACGTTGAGCCCATGTGTTGACGGAGGGGAAATCATCCCGGTGATTTTTTCCATGTCTCACAACTGGCGACTCTGCTGGGGACTTGTGGATTTAAGCCATTTTGTGTATATGTTCATGCTTTTTCTCTAATTTTGAATGCTTGCTATTTTGCTAACTTTATTTGTGCATATTGTGGTATTTCAAATCTGATTGAAATGCTTTGAAACTTACCTGGATAAAAGCATGTATGTGTTGCTTGATGTTGTCTAGCAATATGTCTAAAGGAAGCCTATGTTGAAACATGATTTGGATGTATCTTGTACCATGCTCTAATGGGAGCTTTTATGCCATAAGTTGAACATGAAATATGAAAGCATGAAATCTGGAGTTTATTGGATATTTTAGGTGCCTTCTAGCAAGTTTTCCCTAAATTAAAGCTCTTTTAGGCCATGTGATTAATTCTGTATTTTTTAGGCTTCAAATTGGGTTCCAATACCATGTTAATCAAGAAAAATTGTGTGCATAAAATCTTTAAATTCAGTAGCCATTTTTGGGGGGTTTTTAAGCATGTTTTCCTCAAACAAAACACCTCTTGGGCAATACATTTAGGTGATGTATTTTTAGGCTTGGATTTGGGCATAAAACAATGTCACTTGAGCATAATAATAAAGAACATGAAATCTGGAAATTTAGTGTATATTTTGGGAGATTTCAAGCATGTTTTACCTAATTGAAACACTTTTTGGACCATGTCAAGTAGTTGCTGAATTTTTAGGCTTCAATTTGGGTAGAAATGGTACACTTTGAGCATGAGAAAAAGCATGAAAATCTGGAAATTTGGGCAACACTTTTAGGGTTTCAAGCATGCTTTCCATGTTTTAATTGGTTTGTACAATAACATGTTTTGGATGTCACTTTTGGTCATGAGCATGTTTGCTTGTACTACCTTGCTTGGCTTGTATTTTGCTTCCAATATGATGAGTGTATATGCCTTGGCTTGGAATTGTATGCATGGCTACGAAAAATAGTGGCAAGGGACTGGGACGTTGTGAATGTACCTCAATTTTAAATGCACTTGAGCACTTTAAACTATTTGCACAACCTACCCATTACCTATAGGAAGTTGAACCATGAATGTGAGTATCTTGGCGCACCGAGGTCGATACTTCGGAAAGCGAAAGTGAAAACATTAACCTTAGAATTTGAGTCAATGACGTGATGAAAATGGGATCTGTGATTCGATTTCGGGCATCACTAGACTTGAGTTCTAAGTTGCCAATTAAGCCAAAACCCAAAAACCATACGCTTGAAGGTGGAGAAACACGTTTTCGGCTAAAAGTACACAATTGCGTTTGGGGAATTGGGTTTAAATGTGGGAAGGCCGTTTGCATGTTTCACAGGCCAAGGTATAATACCATATTGAAGGTAACACAAGGTGGCAAGGTAAAGCCATGTATTCTTTTTCATCTTCATGTAAATTAAAAGCCATGGTGTTCATATGCTTGGGATGAAATTTTTCCCAAAAATGTTTATAACCTAAGGTTGGTGTAACCCATAGGATGAGTTTCCAACTCAATTTAATGGTCATCCTACCCAAAGTCCAAGCAAGAGGCAACCAAGTGTACCATGTCCAACAATTGGTATGTAACTTTGGAGGGTACAAGTACCCTCATGAATTTGGGAATTTTAGCTAGAATGATGTCAAAGCCCAATTTGGGGCAAGTTTTAAAGGCCAAGTCAAGGTGAACATCAAGTGGGAATGAAAACAACACAATCTGGTGAAAAAATGAGTCAAAAAGGGCAATTTCGGCATTAACCGGCAACTCAGGTCGGTTAAGAATAAGTTTATTCATATCCGGCATATATTGTCGGTTACAAGGACCTATGCGTGTATCTGGCTAATTATGCTGGATACAACAAGCCATAGCCTTATCCGACATTTCATGCCGGATACATTCAAAAAATGCACAAATTGGTTTTTCAGCCCAAATTTTCAGAATAAAATGCCTAAAACACTGTGGATAATCCTTAGGCACCCCGAAAAGAACATAAAAATATTCCAAAAATACAAAATAAAAAAATAAAAAAATAAAAAAAGGAATAAAATAAAATATTCTTTCAGGATTTAACCTAATTTTGAAACTCAAAGAGGGAACCAAGGTGTCATATTTTTTGATACCACTTCAATTCAAACATGTTTCAATCAAGCTTTTGAACTTGAAAACTGAGAAAATTCAGAAAAGGAAAAAACCTTTGGTTGGTTATTTTTATCAATCAAATCAAAACATTTGTGGGACACTTGGAAGCCCTAGAATATTTCAAGAAACCTTTGGTTGGTTATTTTTATTAATCAAAATCAAAACATTTTTAGGACATTTGGAAGTCTCAGAATATTCAAAAAACCTTTGTTTGGTCACGAGAACCACTCAAAGTCTAAACATTTTTAGGACATTTGGAAGCCTCAGAATATTCCAAAAACCTTTGTTTGGTCACGAGAACCATTCAAAGTCAAAAAACTTTTTAGGACATTTGGAAGCCTCAGAATATTCCAAAAACCTTTGTTTGATCACGAGAACCATTCAAAGTCAAAAAAATTTTAGGACATTTGGAAGCCTCAGAATATTCCAAAAACCTTTGTTTGGTCACGAGAACCATTCAAAATCAAAACATTTTTAGGACATTTGGAAGCCTCAGAATATTCCAAAAACCTTTGTTTGGTCACGAGAACCATTCAAAATCAAAACATTTTTAGGACATTTGGAAGCCTCAGAATATTCCAAAAACCTTTGTTTGGTCACGAGAACCATTCAAAATCAAAAAATTTTAGGACATTTGGAAGCCTCAGAATATTCCAAAAACTTTGGTTTGGTCACGAGAACCATTCAAAGTCAAAAAATTTTTAAGACATTTGGAAGCCTCAGAATATTCCAAAAACCTTTGTTTGGTCACGAGAACCATTCAAAGTCAAAAAATTTTTAGGACATTTGGAAGCCTCAGAATATTCCAAAAACCTTTGTTTGGTCACGAGAACCATTCAAAGTCAAAAAATTTTAGGACATTTGGAAGCCTCAGAATATTCCAAAAACCTTTGTTTGGTCACGAGAACCATTCAAAGTCAAAAAAATTTTAGGACATTTGGAAGCCTCAGAATATTCCAAAAACCTTTGTTTGGTCATGAGAACCATTCAAAATCAAAAAAAAAAAATTTGGGACATTTGGAAGCCCCAGAATATTCCAAAAAAAAAAAACCTTTGTTTGGTCACGAGAACCAATCAGAATCAAAGAAAAAAAAAAGCAACCAAAAAAACAAAAAAAATGAAAAAAAAAAAGAAAAGGGCAAATAAACCCAGACTTGTGTTCACCTAGCCTACCTATCTACATTTATAGGGGTGGGACTCGAGTTAAATGGAAGCTGACATGTTTCTTTGCTTTTTCCTTCTCCAGGTGCACTTATTTGCCATCATTGCTCCCGTGACTAGATCTAAAGCCCGAGCCATGAATACTGAAGAGAACCAAGCTCAAGCCACTGTACCCGCTCAAGACTTTGCTCAGCTGCAAGAGCAAGTGGCCGGCCTGGCCAAAATGCTGGGGGACTTACTAGTGGCTCAGGCCCAAAACCAAGCATCGACTTCCCATCAGGCACCACCACCTCAGGCCTACATTCCGCCTCCGGTTCAACCCATGCCTGAGCCCATTTCTGAACCAGTCCCTGAGCCTATCCTGATCAGGGAAAACACTGGGGAATCTGAAAAAGAAATGGAGAAGGAAAAAGCCAGGGAGGAGATGGAAAGGAAACTCCTGCACAAGATAGAAAGGATCCAGGAAGAACTGAAAGAGGTGAAGGGGGGAAACAGCTATTGAGGTACCACCTTCGACGACCTGTGCATGTACCCGGATGTATGTTTACCGGCCAAGTTCAAGTACCCGGACTTCGACAAATTTGATGGCACGGGCTGCCCATTGAGCCATTTGAAATTGTACTGTGAGCTTTGTGCTAGTTTGGCCAGGATGACGGCATACTGATCCAACTCTTTCAGAGGAGTTTGACATGGTCAGCTTTGAGGTGGTTTGCCACGGTGGACCATGGAAGGATCAGAAGATCGAAGGACTTGGCAGACGCCTTCCTGGACCAATATAAGTTTAACTCTGAGATCGTGCCAGATCGGTACGACATGAGGATGAGTAAGGGAAAAGATGAGTCTGTAAGGCAGTACGCTAAGAAGTGGAGAGAGGCCGCCTCCCAGGTCAGGCCGCCTATACTGGAGCCTGAAATGATCTCAACATTTATGGGCACACTGGGGAAGCCCTTCTACAACCATTTGGTGGGGCAGATCACCACCAATTTTGCAGCCCTGGTCCAAGTGGCAGACCGGATCGAGGAGGGGGTCAAGTCAGGAAGGCTTATTGACTATTCTACTTTGACTGGGTAGTCTGATTCCGCCGCTTCCCTGGCACAGAAAAAGGGAACTGGGTTCAAGAAGACAGGGGCCCAAAAAGAAGGAGAAGTGAACTTGGTCCAGGCTCCTCCTACCAAGAAACCGCTTCATGTGAACATCTCTGCACCCCAACAGGCCCAGCAGTTGTACCAGACCCCACATAATGTCAATTTCTCCCCTTCCGTGCCTGCAAACCAGAGGAGGGCCTTTACTAAGGAGGAGCGAGAGGCCTAGATGGCAGCAAGGAGGAACAGAGTCTTTACTCCCCTTCCTGTGTCTCTTTCCCAACTGTTACCCACACTGCTGAAAGGGGAGTATGTGACCCTGAAGGAGCCTAACCCAAATGCCCCGAAAGGGAGGAATTTTGATCCAGCAATCACTTGCGACTATCACATGGGTGCACCGGGGTACTCTACTGACACTTGCTGGATGTTGAAGCATGCGGTTCAAGACCTGTTGGACTAGAAGGCCCTGATTTTCAATACTGCCGCACCTGCCACGTCGGGAAATGATATTGGGCAGAACCCTTTGCCGTACCACAATGGGGCAGGCCCATCCAACTCTATCACTGCCATATCCACCACGAGGAGGACCTTTGACCCTGTAGACACCCCAAATTGCACAAACAATCATCAAAAATCATTATCTCCTGGAAAGCCAGCACAGAATTTGAAGAAAATAAACTTTTACCTGTATCCGGATACTCAATCCGGATACAAGTACCCCTTCCCGTATCCGGATACTCATACCGGATACATGTGAGCCTTAGTGTATCCGGTACCATGTACCGGATACCTTAAAGCCCTTTTTTATCCGGCCTGATATACCGGATACCTTAAGTTTGCTCAAAATTAGGGTTTTCCGAGAGCTTTTCACTTTTACCATCATGTCCCTCATTAAATGAGGGGAAATCTCAGAAATGACCTTAGGGTTTAGGTTGGAGGGGTTCTAGACATTAAGTTGTGTCTACCAATGACCTTAGCCTTTGCCTATAAATAGGAGGCTCCTCCTCAAGCAAATGGCACACAACTCTTGTTTTGAATTCTCGCAAAGAAGAACTCCAAGAGAAGAAGAAAACCGCTGTGGAATCGCCTCCAGAACTCAGGTAAGCCTCAACTCTTCTTTTTATTTTTTATCTTTACATTCCTAGATCTAGATCTCTTCTTCTACCTTTCTGTAGTGTAAAGCCTTGTTTGTATGTGTGGAAATCCTTCCCCAGCTCAAAGTATCTCAAGACTCCCCTAGCCGTAAAACGTGAAGGCGGATCTAGGAGAAACGAAACTGGGGATTGACCCTAGTGCTAGAACCTATGTAGCATAAGGCCTTTTTGATTGATTGTAAACCGTTCCATATTCAAAGTACCCTTGATTATCTTAAAGAGAACAGAGGGAAACGATAATGGAACGGAACCCTAGGCTATGCTAGAACCTATTTTGTTGAATCTATATGCATGTTGTATTGATCTTGTTTGGTTTTTTACACTTGCACATACATATCACTATTTTGGCGGGATAGGCTCATATTTGGGGTTTATTGCATTTATTGTGATAAAACTCAAATAAATGGCCTCAATCAAATTCTGGAGTGTTTTTAAATGTTTTTCAAAGGTTTTGGATTCATCTCACACGAATCACACACTTTTTGTCAATTTTTGGATTTGAATTTCTTCAAAAGTGGCTTAGCTTGACAGCACCTGTACCCTTACTTCGGACGCCCGTAACTTCGTCATCCGGATGAATTTTGAGACGATTTTAGAACCATGGGAAAGGTGAGGCTATCTAGTTTATGTCCACCAAATTTCATGAATTTATATCTATCGGATTTTTGACACCTCTCTGTCGAAGTTAAGTGGACAGTTCAGGTTCAAGTACAGAACTTGTCACTTCGACGGACCGCCATGTGTTCGTTTTAAGTCCGATTCGAGTGATTTTTGTTTCTGAGTACTCCTTTATGAGTCTATTTTCAAATCCAGTTGGTTTCATAATTTTTGGATTCCATTTGAATTATTGGTAGCCGATTTACTCAGAACTGCTCATTTGCATTTTTCTGGGTAAATCTGTGATCTTCGGGGCCTGTTCGGGAGACCACCCAAGGCACGTCCGAAGGGATTTTTGTATGAGGCTAGTTTCTCTGGAAAGATGGCCATACAGACTTCATTCACACCAAATTTCACGGATTTCTATATAGTGGATTTTTCTAGACAATTTTCCAAAGTTGCCCACTTACCACTTTTAAAAATCCCCAGCAGTAACTTCAAAGGAGCATAACTCCTAGGTTTTTTATCGGAATGAAGTGAAATTTTGCATGAGACCCTTATTTACTATAATCTTTCAAATGGATTTGGTTTGATTTGATTTAAAATTGTATTTGAATGATTTCAAGACAAATGGCATACTTTTAACCAAACTTCCCGGATTTAATTTAACTTGGTTTTGATCAACTTTTGCTTTGATTTCGACCTCTCTAATGTTCCAGAAATGATATTGACATAAGAGGAGAACCCAAAATTCATTTGGATTCTCATGTGAAGATATCATACATTTGACCTTTGTCAAGGTTTCTCATGATTTTTAGCAAGCTTTCTTACTTTATTTTTGCATGAACATACACTTGGCTACCACTTCGTGTGGATGAATGGGGGTGCCTAACACCTTCCCCCGTTCATAATCTAATCCCCTTACCCATCTCTGGATTTGATTTTCAAGTAGGATTATTTTTATCCTAGAATGTTTCTTTTGGCTCTTTTTTGCTTGTTTTTAATTCTTTGGTGTCCATTCTCACCCCAAAATTATGAATGGTGGCGACTCTCCCGTTTTTGCGTTGAGCCCGTGTTTTGACGGAGGGATGATCACTCCGGTGATTTTTTCCCATGTCTCACAACTGGCGGCTCTGCTGGGGACTTGTGGATTTAAGCCATTTTTTTTATGTTCATGCTTTTTACTTATTTTTTTGCTTGCTATTTTGCTTTGATTATTGTGCATATTGTTGTATTCTAAATCTGATTGGGATGCTTTTAAATTTTACATTGATAAAGGCATGTGTGTATGGTTGGATTATGCTTATGTTTATGGCCTTACCTTGTTGGGCATGCCTACTTGTTTTTTTTGGTGTACCTTGTTTTAGGAGGTTTTAGTACCATGTTTTGAGCATGAAAATAAAAAAAAAAATCCAGCAACTCAATGTATATTTTTGGGGTTCCCAAGCATGTTTTCCTTCAATTCAAACCTTTATTGTGCCATATGTTAGGTATTAAATTTTTAGGCTTTGATTTGGGTATGAATGAAGCATGTTGAGCACCAAAAATGAAGGACATAAAATCTGTAAATCCAGTAGCCAATTTGGGCTTTTTCAAGCATGTTTTCCTCAACAAAACACCTCTTGTACAATACATTTAGGTGCTGTATTTTTAGGCTTGGATTTGGGCATAAGACAATGTCATTTGAGCACAAAAAAATGAAGAACAAAAATCTGGAAATTTCAGTGTATACTTGGGGGGTTTTCAAGCATGCTTAAATCATCAAAACCTTTCTTGTACCATGTCAAGTAGTGCTAAAATTTTAGGATCCAATTTGGGTAGAAACGGTACACTTTGAGCATGAAAAAGAGCATGAAATCTGGAATTTTAGGAATGCTTTTGGGTTTCAAGCATGCTTACATGAGTTAATTGTTTTTTGTACAAATAACATGTTTTGCATACCACTTTTTGGGCATGTAATATTTTTGTACATATTTGGTGCTTGCTTGCTTGTATTTAGCTTCATTATTTTGTCATATATGCCTTGGCTTGAAATTGAATGCATGGCTACGAAAAAGAGTGGCAAGGGGCTGGGACGTTATGAATGTTACTACAATTTAAAATTGCACTTGAGCACTTGAAACAATTTGCACAGCCTACCCTTTACCTATTAGGAAGTTGAACCATGAATGTGTGTAGCTTGGCGCACCGAGGTCGTGACTTCGGAAAGCGAAAGTGAAAACATTTACCTTAGAATTTGAGTCAATGATGTGATGACAATGGGATCTGTGATTCGATTCCGGGCATCACTAGACTTGAGTTCTAAGTTGCCAATTAAGCCAAAACCCAAAAAAACCATACGCTTGAAGGTGGAGAAACACGTTTTCAGCTAAAAGCACACAATTGCGTTTGGGGAATTGGGTGTAAATGTGGGAAGGCCGTTTGCATGTTTTACAGGCCAAGGTATAATGTGAATACCATATTGAATGAAGGTAATACAAGGTGGCAAGGTAAAGCCATGTTCTTTTCCTAAATTTAGGGAATTTTGCAAGTATGATGTCCAAGCCCAATTTGGGGCAAGTTTTGAAGGTCAAATTAAGGTGAACATCCATTGGGAATAAAAAAAAACTAATCTGGTGAAAAAATGAGTCAAAAAGGGCCATTTCGGCAATAACCGGCAACTCAGGCCGGTTAATAACAACTCTGTTCATATCCGGTATATATTTCCGGATACAAAGGCATATGCGTATATCCGGTTAGGTTGACCGGATACGATAAGGCATATTCTTATCCGGTATAGTATACCGGATACATTCAAAAAATGCACAAATTGGCTTTTCAGCCCAAATTTTCAAAATAAAATGCCTAAAACACTGTGGATAATCCTTAGGCACCCCGAAAAGAACATAAGAAATGTTCCCAAAAATACAAAAAAAAATAAAAAAAAAAGAAAAACAAAAAAGAATAAAATAAAATATTCTTTCAGGATTTAACCTAAGTTTGAAAATCAAAGAGGAAACCAAGGTGTCATATTTTTTGACACCAACTCAACTCAAACATGTGTCAGTCAAACTTTGGAACTTGAAAACTGAGAAAATTCAGCAAAAATGAAAAAAAAGAAAAAAAACCCTTTGGTTGGTTATTTTTATCAATCAAATCAAAACATTTGTGGGATACTTGGAAGCCCTAGAATATTCCAAGACACCTTTGGTTGGTTATTTTTATCAATCAAATCAAAACATTTGTGGGATACTTGGAAGACCTAGAATATTCCAAGACACCTTTGGTTGGTTATTTTTATCAATCAAATCAAAACATTTGTGGGATACTTGGAAGCCCTAGAATATTCCAAGACACCTTTGGTTGGTTATTTTTATCAATCAAATCAAAACATTTGTGGGATACTTGGAAGCCCTAGAATATTCCAAGACACCTTTGGTTGGTTATTTTTATCAATCAAATCAAAACATTTGTGGGATACTTGGAAGACCTAGAATATTCCAAGACACCTTTGGTTGGTTATTTTTATCAATCAAATCAAAACATTTGTGGGATACTTGGAAGACCTAGAATATTCCAAGACACCTTTGGTTGGTTATTTTTATCAATCAAATCAAAACATTTGTGGGATACTTGGAAGACCTAGAATATTCCAAGACACCTTTGGTTGGTTATTTTTATCAATCAAATCAAAAAAAAAATTGGGACCCTTGGAAGCCCTAGAATATTCCATGAAAACCTTGGTTGGTTATTTTTATCAATCAAATCAAAAAAAAATTGGGACCCTTGGAAGCCCTAGAATATTCCATGAAAACCTTGGTTGGTTATTTTTATCAATCAAATCAAAAAAATTGGGACCCTTGGAAGCCCTAGAATATTCCATGAAAACCTTGGTTGGTTATTTTTATCAATCAAATCAAAAAAACAATTGGGACCCTTGGAAGCCCTAGAATATTCCAACACAAAATCAAAACAAAAAAAAAAACAAAAACAACAAAAAAAAAATAAAAAACAAGGAAAAATCTGGATTGGTGTTCACCTGACCTATTTGTCTACATTTATAAGGGTGTGTTTCAAATTAAATGGAAGCTGACTTATGTCTTTGTTTTTCTTAATCAGGTACATTTACTTTCGACCCAGGTGCACTTATTTGCAGTCATTGCTCCCGTGACCAGATCCAAAGCAAGAGCCATGAATACTCAGCCCATGCCTGAGCCCATTTCTGAACCAGTCCCTGAGCCCATTCTGATAAGGGAAAATACAGTCGAGTCTGAGAAAGAGCTGGAAAAAGAAAAGGCTAGGGATGAGATGGAAAAGAAAATGCTGCTGAGGATAGAGAGGATCCAGGCAGAGCTGAAGGAAGTGAAGGGGGGAGGCAGCCATGCAGGCACCACCTTCGAGGACCTGTGCATGTACCCGGACGTCTGTCTACCGGCTAAGTTCAGGTGCCCGGACTTCGACAAATTTGATGGCACGGGCTGCCCATTAAGCCATTTGAAACTATACTGCGGGGCCCTATGCCAGTTTGGCCGGGATGATGGCATACTGATCCAGCTCTTCCAGAGGAGTCTGACCGGGTCAGCCCTTCGGTGGTTCGCTACAGTGGACCATGGAAGGATCAGGAGGTGGAAGGACTTGGCCGACGCCTTCTTGGACCAATACAAGTTCAACTCTGAGATCGTGCCGGACCGGTACGACATGATGAGGATGACCAAGGGGAAAGATGAACCGGTACGGCAGTACGCCAAGAGATGGAGAGAGGCTGCCTCCCAGGTCAGGCCACCTATGCAAGAGCCGGAGATGATCTCCACATTTATGGGCACACTGGGGCAGCCCTTTTACAACCATCTGGTGGGTCAGATCACCACCAACTTTGCAGCCCTGGTACAGGTAGCGGACCGGATTGAAGAAGGGGTCAGGTCAGGACGGCTGATAGACTACTCTACTTTGACTGGGCAGTCTGATTCCTCGGCCTCCATGGCCCAAAAGAAGGGAACTGGGTTCAAGAAGACAGGGGCCCGAAAAGAAGGAGAGGTGAACCTGGTCCAGGCTCCTCCAGCCAAGAAGCCACTGCACGTCAACATCTCGGCACCCCAACAGGCCCAGCAGTCGTACCAGCCCCCGCTGAATGTCAACTTCCCTCCCTCTGTGCCAGCTAACACAAGGAGGACTTTTTCTAAGAAGGAGCGGGATGCCTGGTTCGCAGCAAGAAAGAACCGGGTTTTCACCCCTCTACCCATATCTCTTTCCCAACTATTGCCAACCCTGCTAAAGGGTGAATACTTGACTCTGAAAGAGCCCAACCCTAATGCCACCAGGGGGAGAAATTTTGACACATCGGTCACCTGTGACTTCCACATGGGTGCACCGGGGCATGCTACTGATAACTGCTGGGTGCTGAAGCATGCGGTCCAGGACCTGTTGGACCAGAAGGCTTTGGTCTTTAACACTGCTGCACCCGCCCCGTCGGGAAATGATATTGGGCAGAACCCTCTGCCGTACCACAATGGGGCAGGCCCATCCAACTCCATCACTGCCATATCCACCACGAGAAGGGCCTTTGACCCATCTCAGTTTATAACACCTGTGGGGACTACAGTCCAGGTCCGATTTTTCCCAGAAGAGGAGGAAGAGGAGATCAACATGGTCTCCCAAAAAAACAATACAGCTGCTGAGGACATAAGTTCCTCTTTGAACCGGGTCTCATCTCTTATGACCCAGATAAATACTGCAAGGCCCGCATTGGTCTTCAATTGCAGTCCACCCATTTATTCCCCATCCAAGCCATCTAAGGCTCCACTGGTCATCAACCTTGACCCCACCACTGCTTCCATCACTTCTTCTGTCCCCACAAATTCCAAACTTCAACCCTTGGTTGTAAATGTGCAGCCAGCCCATACTATCCCTAAACCGGCCCATACATCCCGGTCCAAACTCCAGCCACTAGTGGTTAACATCCCTAAGTTAGCCTATTCAGAGGCCGCTGTACCATGGAACTACAGCGAGGGAATCACGGCTACGGTTCCAATGGTCAGGAACCAGAACCAGGAGGAGGTGAACCTCATGACGAGGTCAGGGAGATGTGCAGGGGTGAAGAGAAAGAGAAAGAGACAGAAGTAGAAAAAGAAAAAAAAGAAAATGAAGAAAAAATAAAACAGAAGGGAAAAAATAAAGTGGGAGAAGACACCCCCCAGGGTGCAGAAAATAAGGCAGCCGACCTCATAAAAATAATAAAAAAGAGTGAATTCAATCTTGTGGATCAGCTGAACAAGGTCCCGGCCCAGATTTCAATACTGGGCCTTTTGCTGAATTCCGAAAAGCATAGGGATGCATTGTTAAGGGTGCTACAAAGTGTACATGTATCCCAGACCATTGATCCAGACCAGCTTGGTAAAATGGTTGGTCAAATCTTGTCACATAATGTGATAAGTTTCTCAGAAGGTGAGATCAGCCCAGGTGGGTGTTATCATGTAGACCATTTGCACATCACTATGCTTTGTAAGGGCTGCATGGTCGCACGGGTTTTAATTGACAACGGGTCTGCATTAAACGTTTGCCCGTTAATCACTTTTACCAAGCTGGGTCTGGACCAGTCAAGGATAAAACGAAATGGGCGGATAGTAAGGGCTTTTGATAGCTCCAAGACCCACTCCCTAGGGGAGATTGAATTGCCGGTCACAATTGGGCCGAATATCTTTAACATCACATTTGAGGTGATGGATATACCCGCAGCCTTCAATCTGCTCCTAGGAAGGCCGTGGATACATTCGGCTAGGGCAATACCATCCACGCTCCACCAGAGGGTGAAATATATAAGAGGGCAAAGGGTGATAACAGTCCCAGCCGAAAACTTGGTGCCGCCCATCGTGTCACCTGACGTACCCTTGATCAATGTGGACCTAACTGTCGACAAGATTGCATTCCACTCATTTCAATTTGAAGCGGTAAATTACATACCTGGGGGGTATGAGAAAAAGAAGGAAAAGGGGACCACTGCAGAAAAATGGTCAAGAAAGTGATGGAGAAATACCACTTTCACCCAGGGAAAGGCCTGGGGATCAACCTGCAGGGGATGGTGGAACCAATCACGGCTAAGAAACTGATCCCCAAGGTAGGGTTGGGCTTCAAGCCCAGAGGCTGGAGAAGAATGAAATATGAAGAAGGGGAAAGCAGAAGCAAAGGAAAACTCCCGCATCTGAGGGTGAACTTTCCAAAACCCTCCTATATAATCCAAATTTCTCCTCCCATAGACCAGTCCAAACCCCCATACCGAAATGTCAACCCATTTCAGAAGCCTGTTGTTTCGGCCCTACAACCCTATAAGCCATCTCCAATATTGGGAACAGCAGATGGGCCTGGGCCATAGCCCGAGCAGCAGTTAGACTATTCTGAGGATGTTGGGGCCTTCTTCGCCATGACTGAAGGCGAAAAGACAGGGGCAGACATGGAACTGCCGCTTATTGACTGGGCCGCAGTAAAGATTCCAGACAAGGTCATTTCTGGATTGGGCCTCGTAGCAGAAAAGGCCAGTACCCACCCGGTGATGATGGCATCGGATTCTGGGTTTGAAGAGCAGGCTTTCCCTATTTCCCCTGCACCCCAAAATTTTTTATTGAACAATTGGGAGGAAACTCCTTTACCTTTGAAGCAGCGTCTGTGTGGCAAACTGACGCGGCTTCCAAAAAAAACTCCAATAGTGGAATGCCATTTCCCTGAAGGTTCTAATGGGCCTTCGTCTTCAGGGGAATTATGTTTAGAAGGCCCACAAAAAACCCAAAAAGATTTTTCTATTTTTTCTAGAAAATTTAATTTTTTCAAAAAGGTCCAAACCACTTATGAACCATATAATCAGACCGAATTGGACCAGGTTGAATATGACTTCGACCTTGAGCTCGACTTTGATCTCATGGGGGTCGAAGAAGAGACCGAGGTCGAAGAAGAAGACGTTCCAAAAGAAATTGAATACCAATTGGAACGTCATGAAAAGGGGGTCCAACCTAATATTGAGGAGACCATATCCATAAACCTTGGGACCAAAGATGACCCAAAAATTGTGAAAATCGAGTCATGCTTGTCTGATGTGCAGAAAAATGAAACGTCACAATTCTTGGCAGATTACAAGGATGTGTTTGCTTGGTCGTATCGGGACATGCCGGGGTTGGACACTGACATGGTGGTGCACAAGTTGCCAATTTTGCCAGGGGTTAAGCCGATTAAGCAGAAGCTGAGAAGATTGAAGCCTGAATGGACCTTAAAGGTCAAGGACGAGGTGGTCAAACAGTTCCAAGCTGGATTTTTGGCAGTCTCTACGTACCCGAAGTGGCTCGCAAACATAGTGCCGGTACCAAAGAAGGACGGGAAGGTCCGAATGTGCGTGGATTATAGAGACTTGAACAAGGCAAGCCCAAAGGACGATTTTCCGCTTCCACACATCGACATTCTGGTCGATAATACTGCGGTACATAGCCTGTTTTCCTTCATGGATGGCTTCTCAGGATATAATCAGATCAAGATGGCTAAGGAGGATCAAGAAAAAACAGCATTTATCACACCTTGGGGCACATTCCACTATACAGTCATGCCGTTTGGGCTTAAGAACGCTGGGGCAACATACCAGCGGGCCATGACTGCACTATTCCATGACATGATCCACAAGGAGATGGAGGTCTATGTGGACGATATGATTGCCAAATCATGCAAAGAGGAGGACCACTTGATCAATCTGAAGAAAGTGTTTGATCGGCTCAGGAAGTACAGTCTACGGCTTAACCCGGCTAAATACGTCTTTGGGGCTACATCAGGAAAGTTACTTGGGTTTATAGTGAGCTGAAGAGGAATTGAAATTGACCCGGCAAAAGCCAAGGCCATAATTGAAATGCCAGCACCCAGAACCGAGAAGGAGGTCAGGGGTTTTCTTGGAAGGATTCAATACATAAGCCGGTTCATAGCACAGCTCATTGCTATCTGTGAACCAATTTTCAAACTTTTGAGGAAAGATAACCCGACGGTCTGGAATGACGACTGCCAGCAGGCATTTGACACAATAAAGAGGTATTTGCTGAACCCACCTGTGCTAGTGCCACCAACTCCAGGAAGACCATTGATCCTGTATTTGTCAGTGTTGGAAACGTCGATGGGTTGTGTCTTGGGGCAGCATGATGAGACTGGTAGAAAAGAAAGGGCAATTTACTATCTGAGTAAAAAATTCACGGAATATGAAGCCAAATATTCATCATTGGAAAAGACTTGTTGTGCTCTAGTGTGGGCCACTCAGAGGCTAAGGCATTATTTCCTTAGTCACTCCACACTATTGATATCCCGGATGGACCCGCTGAAGTATTTATTTGAGAAACCGGCACTGACTGGCAGGACGGCAAAGTGGCAACTGCTACTGTCCGAGTTTGACCTCACATACATCACCCAGAAGACGATCAAGGGTCAAGCCATAGCTGATCACCTGGCTGCACATCCTCTGCCAGAATATCAACCCTTGAAGACCAACTTCCCAGATGAGGCAATTCTGTACACTGAAGAGGAGGACAGTGAGAGTTGTTGGCAGATGTTCTTCGATGGGGCCGCCAACATGAATGGGAACGGAATAGGGGCAGTCTTGGTTAAACCAGATGGTTCACATATCCCAATTGCAGTAAAGCTGAGATTCCAGTGCACCAATAACATAGCAGAATATGAAGCATGCATAATTGGATTGCAAGCAGCCATGGATCATGGAGTAGAGGAACTTGACGTATATGGGGATTCGAGTCTTATCATCTTCCAAACAACTCGTGAGTGGAAAACCAAGGATCACAAATTGATCCCCTATCACCAGTACTTGGAAGAAATAAGCACAAATTTCACTCGAATTTCCTTCAACTATATGCAAAGGGCCAAGAATCAGTTTGCGGATGCTCTAGCAACCTTAGCTTCAATGGTCAGCATACTAGAAGGAGTAGACATCAGACCACTGGAAATTGAGGTTAGAGATGAACCGGCTTACTGTCTCGTTCTAGAGGGAGCACCAGAAGAAGAAGCACCATGGTTTCAAGATATCAAGAATTTCTTGAATAATCGGAGTCTGCCAGAAAATGCCACTGCTACTGAAAAGAGGACAATACAGAGATTGGCTGGTCAATTTCTACTAAGTGGTGGACATGTGTACAAGAGGTCGCATAACGATATTCTGCTAAGATGTGTTGCCAAGGCTGAATCGGAAAGGCTGATTGAGACTGTACATGGAGGAGTCTGTGGGCCCCATATGAGTGGACACATGCTGGCTAAGAAGATCCTGAGGCTAGGATATTACTGGATGACCATGGAGCATGATTGCTGTATACATGTCAGGAGGTGCCACCAATGTCAGATATATGCAGATAATAAGCATGCACCCCCAGGTGAGCTGCACAACATGACATCACCCTGGCCCTTCTCTATGTGGGGCATAGATGTCATCGGCATGATCTCCCCTAAGGCATCGAACGGACATAGATTCATCCTGGTGGCGATTGACTATTTCACTAAGTGGGTGGAAGCAGCTTCATATGCGAACATCACAAGCAACCATGTTATTAAATTTTTGAAGCACAATATCATTTGTCGCTATGGACTGCCAAATGCCATAGTATCCGACAATGCTTCAAATATTAAGAACAAGGACATGAAGAAAATGTGTGAGCAGTTTCAGATCACCCACCACAAGTCAGCTCCGTACAGGCCTAAGATGAATGGGGCAGTGGAAGCAACAAACAAGAACATAAAGAAAATCATTCAGAAGATGGTAGTGAGCTACAAAGATTGGCATGAAATGCTACCACTTGCTCTACATGCCTACAGAACCTCGATCCGGACTTCAACTGGGGCAACCCCATACTCCCTAGTCTATGGGATGGAAGCAGTCTTGCCCGTGGAAGTAGAGATCCCCTCACTCCGAGTGCTCATGGAAGCAGAACTAGAAGAAGCCGAATGGGTCCAGTCGAGACATGATCAACTTAACCTGATAGAAGAAAAGCGGTTGAAAGCGCTTTGCCATGGATAGTTGTACCAGAAGAGAATGGCCCGGGCTTACAATAAGAAAGTGAGGCCCAGAACTTTCCAGGAAGGAAACTTAGTGCTAAAGAAAATCTTACCATTTTTGGAAGATCCTCGTGGTAAGTTCAAGCCCAATTGGGAAGGCCCATATGTCGTCAAGAAAGTCCTGTCAGGGGGTGCACTCATCTTAGCAGAAATGGATGGGTCAGATTTTCCTGAGCCCATTAACTCTGATGCGGTAAAAAGGTATTTTCCTTGAGTGAATATTTCTAGGAAATGATCCGAGGCAATTTTTCTTTATTTCCTTCAAAAATTCAAATCCCTAGTCTAGCCAAATTGAGCCGGTTCGTTTCTTTGATAAACCCAAACCGGATTTACAGTCAAATTGGGGCAAAGTAAGGAAAAGCAATGAAAAATGGCAAATGAAAGACAAGTGTGAAAAAAGATGCAAAAAATGCAATTTGGGAAAAAAATGGTTAAATTTATCATGACTGTAAATCCGGTTGACCTATCTCCGCACTTGAAAAATTTTGGGCCTTTAATACCCTTTCTTTCATAAACTGAGCCTAGCCTTTATTTCGTCCTATTGATAAGCCCTCGGTGATCGTAGTTTGTTCATTCAAATATCAGAGTAAGATGGGTGATGACGGAATTCAGAAGCCGGCCCTAGTGAAAACCGTAACTGGCGCTAGGGGCAATATTGGCAAAAAGGAAAAAGAAAAAAAATAAGAAAAATGAAAGAAAATCAGAGGTTGAGTTGATCATGGGGATCTGAGCCTTAAGCAAAGTTGGCATGAGCAGAATGGGGCAGTTTTGGCAGTTGGGGATGACTCTAGAGGTCCTAAGATGGACGGTTATGATCCCTCATGATTTTTCGGACTACCCTTTTCATTAGTTAACCGGGTTTTAATCCCTCTAATTATAGGTGATTAAGTACATGGACCAAATTTCAAAAATACAAAAAAAATATAAAAAGGAAAAATTATACTTTGGCCAGTGATGAGAAATCAAATACTTTTCATAAAACCATTGTTTTTACAAGCATCTGAGCATTCTGAGGCCAATAATATAAAAACTATATTTTGAATTAAATCCTTTGTATTTCCACTATTGGAGTTCAATTTTGTACAAAGGTATGGAAAATGTGCAGGAAATAAAGCTAGTCTCCTAGCCGCTCCTCAAGCTCCCGAATCCGAGCTGCCTGAGCTGCAATGACTCCTGAAGCCCCCTCTGCAGCGGGATCACTCAAGAAGGAAATGACCTCATCTGAAAGGGCCTGCCTGATCCGCATACTCCTAAGGCTGGCCAAAGTATCCTGGTACTTCTGCCGGATCATACGGACCTCAAAGCAACGAGCCTGCCTCTGCTCCTCCAGCTTCTCTTCCACGGCAATACGGCGTGAGATCTGCTCCTCAAGCTGCCTCTCCAGATAAGCGCCCTGTATCCTGAGCTCCTGGGCCTCCCGTACCCATATCTGCTGAAGCCGCTTATGAGAAGCCCACTCAGACTCTAGAATGTCCTCATAGGTGGGAGCCAAGACTACTGGAGGATCTTCGGGTACCGGGGCCTGGGTCTGTATCTGTTCCTTGATCCAGAAGAGATAATCCTTCACATGGGCTTCTGAGAAGACTGGACCATGCATAAAGCGGACATAAGACCACTCCTTCATCAACCAGGCATTCAGCTTCATAGAAAGGGGCCCAAGACGATCCTCATATCCACATGGGATGATAATCCCCTGGGTCGCACGGAACTGACGAAGGACCCGCAGAGGAAGATAAAGCACTGCATGCCTCAGGCCAGCCAGAATCAGAAAGTTGCGGTCTCGGAAGCTAATCACTGTCTCCGCATTAGGCTGATAAGTACCAGGCCATCTCACCTGGTCATCCTGAAGCGAGCCCAAGAAAGTGAACCAGCCCTGTTTGCCCCTTGGAATATCAGGGCACCCCCTGTTGCTCATCAAGAGAGGGACTTTCAGACTCGGGAAGAAGTGTCGATTGATCTCTTCAATCTGGCTCAAATGATCAAGTAGCCAAAGCTGCAAAGGAAGGGAGATATGTCAGCACATTGTAAAAAAAAAAAGCAAAAAAAAAAAAAAAAAAAAAAAAGCAAAAAAGGCAAAAAGAAAGGAAAAAAGCAAGGAAAAAAGAAATAAAAAAAAAAAAAAATTTTTACCTGCAGGATCTGGGCACATGCTAGGAAGCGTTTTGACTTCCTATTGTAGCAGTCGGTCAAGGCCTGATACATCCCAGCCAAAATCATAGGGGCCAACCTCTCCCGCTCCCTAACCTGGCATATCACGGAAATCAAGGCCAAGTCCACCTCGTCATCCTCCCGTGGGAAAAGTAATTGGTTGACCACTATCAGGGTCAACGCATTAAACCGGGCCTCCTTATCTTCTCCCCTCAAAAGCTTCTCAGTCAAAAAAGCCTTAGATAGGGTCAAAAGGGTGTCAGAATCCCCCAAGTCCTTCTTCCCTATGCCAAAAAAAGTAGAAGCTTCCTTCTTGTAACTGGGCCTAAGAGGTGGATTTACCACCTTCTTATCAAACCTCAAGTCCAGGATGGTTTCCACCTCCTCAATGGTTGGGGTCATCTCATGGGTCCCAAAACGGAACAAGTTGAGATCAGGAACCCAATGACCAATCATGGCCTCTATAATCTCCCACCTGAAGGGAACCTTGGGAATGAGCAGGGTATGGCCTAGGTTGGTAGTACCCCATCTCCTCTCCTCATCTAGGGTCATAGAGTTAACCCACCTTGTGTAAAAGGAATCCACAGGATTGTACCTAGTGAGATTTGGGGGTTTTGATCTAAAAGGCTGTTTTGCAGGGGAGGCAGTGTGGACAGACAATAATGGGGCAGAAGATGATCCGGATTCCATTGGATGTGACGGGAGCAAGCTAGAACTCAAGAGGAGGAGGAAAAAGGCGAAAAAGGGGGTTTCTAAACTCAAAAACTCGTAAAAAATGCTCAAATCCCGAGGCTGGTTGCATTTATAGCATCTTTTAACGTATCCGGTAACTCAGACCGGATACAAAAGGCTTTATGCATATCCGGATAAGTATACCGGATACAAAGGATTGGATGAATATCCGGTATAACATACCGGATACAAAGACCAATCAATGTATCCGGTATGTCAGACCGGATACAAAGAAAAACAGCAGAAAAATGTGCTAAGGATGAAAAATCCGAATTTTTTACCTGTTTTACCTGTGTACAAGTCATAATAGCATAAAATTGAGAGCAAAAGATGTGCAAGACCAGATAGAATGAATAAAAAGTTTTCTTTCATATATATGCAAGTTTTTTGTACAAGGAATGATGAGATCAATACATAAAAAGAAGAAATCCTAATCTACTGCTAATGTGCAGGATCATCCACGCGTCCTCGGCCACGTCCACCTCTACGGCCTCTCCCTCGAAGCACTCTACGCCTAGAATAGGCAAGAATACGCTCGGCTGCATGGCGAGGATGCCGACACACCACCTGCTGGAGCTGATACTCCAGGCAATACTCCTCGATGTCTGGGGGTAGAGCAGGAGTGGAATCTGGGGAGGAGGCCTCTGGCTCAACAGCAACAGGCCCTACTGGACCCTCAGCCATAGCAGGCTCTGCTTCCGCAGCTCCAGAAGACCCGGCAGCAGAAGAATGGCCAGGAGCAGAAACATCTGGATTAACAGAAAAAAAAAATCAGAAATGAAAGCATCAGAATAAACCAAAGAGGAAAAATTAAAGGAAGCATACCAGGGATATCTACAGCAGGCACTGGAGGATCCGGATCCACTGGGTCAGCATCAGGGACCTCCTCCGGCTCATGAACCATCACTGGGACAGCCGGGGCATCTGCAGGAGCAACTAGGGCATCAGTAGGCGGAGCATCACCAGGATCAGCAGCTGGGACGTCCACAGGATCAGTAGCCCGAACAGGAGATGGGTCAGGAATGAGGAAATCATGCTCAAACAAGGCATCCTGATCTGGGACCGGGCCCTGCACAAGGCAAACAAGCATATCAGAATAGCAGAAATAGAAAAATGGAAGAAATGAAAATATGAGAAGGCCAGATACCTGTCTAGCCTGGAGCTCAGCAACTAAGGCCTCCAGCTCCCTGATCCGGGCATCTCGCTGGGCCATGACCGCATCATGCTCCGCGATCATATCATCGATCGCAGCCCGCTGGCTCTCGAACCGGTCCCGAATGGAGTTCAGCTCGTGTACCTGCCAACAAGAACGGAAGCATGGTCAGAAATGCATAAGGAAGGAAAAGAGGATAAAAATGGGAGGAGTACAAGGCTTACCGTGTCCTCGTGGATCCGGATACGGATCCCGCCGATCTCTGTCACCCCGGCACGAGTGGGTCGATCCATCAAACATCCGATAGATACTCCCTGAAACCACTCGTCATAATCACCGGCTACTGTGAGCCCCTCGGCATCTAGGAAATGATCGAACTGATCCACATCGAAGCCAGGAAGGAGAGTATCGGGACCCACAGCAGGAGGAGGGACGGGGATGTGAAGTACGCCAGTGTGCTGGAAGTACAGGCGCTCTCCCAAGTACATCACCCTACCAAGCCTCCCAAGGAAGCACTGGTAAGGCTGACGTCGGAGATCTCTCTCAAAAGCATCCTATACTGCCATCTCACGGGCAACTCCGACATCCACGTCATCTGGACGGGATAGAATGAGCTGCAAAGAAGCAAAGTGGTCAGATACAGTCAAGATACAGGAAAGGAAATAAAAAAAAAAAAAAAAGATAGAGGACTTACATCAGATCGGCGGGCACGGTCTAAGTGCACCCGGGCGGTGCGGGGCTGACTCCTATCAGCATCCCGGACCTGGGCCGAACATCGCAGGGCCACAGGGAAATCCGCAACCTCAGGAACAGGGGAGGGGCGGAAGAAGGTCATATAGGTGTACATGAACACCTAGCAAAAGAAAAATCAGCCAAGAAAAGATAAAGCCTAAGGAATTAAACCAGACAGATGAATGCAATACCTGTAGAATCTGCCAGAAAAACCGGCTGCTGACTCCATCACCTCTCGGAGATGCTAAGCCTCGAACCGCTTGGCACAGCCCGGCCAAGATGGTCCCATAGATCAGCCGACCCCATGCTAGCTGGCGGGTCTGATGGAAATCTCTCAAGGCGTCCAGAAATAGCGGACTGACACCGGTAGTATCCTCCGGGAAGAAGCAGCTCCCCAACATCAGCAGGAATAAATGTCGGAAGATCGGTGCAAAGGCTGCATCCTCCACAGGGACGGTCTCATGCCTCCTCTCAAAATGACGAGCCAGACTCTCCCGCAGCCAGCTAATGGAGAGCCGGCCGCTCCGCCCATCCCAAGCAGTAGGTGGCAGGGCCTGATATCCCAAGAGAAGTCCCATATCCTCCGCAGAAGGCCGCTCCAAGACAATGGTCCGCCCCGTCAGAGGAATGCCCGTAATCATCACAAAATCGGAAGGGCGGATCCCCAGCTCCACGTCCGGCAGATGGAACGACTGAGTCTCTGGGAAATATCTCTCCATCATGGCAAAGATGAGCGGACGGTCGGCTCTGAAGGATGGTATGCTAAGAAAGTGGTCCAAATGACATCTCCCAAACTCCCGCCTGAGTGCCGGAGAAAGTGACTGTGCCAACTCACTGAATCTGCCCCAGCTACCTCGCAGATGAGAGGAATGGTACGGAAGCGGCACATCCGCCCTGATGCACATGGAAGGATGGCTATCCAAGCCATGGAGAAGCTCTGTATCCTGAACAGAGGCCCTCAACTCCTCAGGAACTCCTGCAAGAGCTACAGCAACCAACTCCTGAGCCGTATCTCTGGCTCTGCCTCGGCCTCTGCCACGGCCTCTCTCGCCCTCAGGGGCCTGATCCTAAACTCTGCCTCTGCCTCGGCCTCGACCTCGAGCAGGTGCAACCACGGGCTAAATTTCAAGAACAAGGTGAAGATTTGTGTAGAAAGAAGATAGAAGAAAGAAAGAAAAATTTTTGAAAGCCTACCTCAGCAGAGCTCTCTCTGGAGTCACCTAATGGCTCAGACAAGGTGGCGCTGGAACTCGCCTCTGTCCGAGCCCGCGAACTGGAGGGCTGATCAGCAGGGTCAGCCTCCTCTCTAACTCGGGAACGACTCCTAGCCATCTACACAGGGAAGTGTTTTATAAATTTCAAAGTTGGCTTTGCTTACGGTGCATATCTAGTTTTACATGATTATTTTCCGAAACTATCATGGGAATTTTACCTCACCTAAGTTATTTCTAAAGTTTTGAAGTGAGGAATATTTCTGTTTCTAATCTTGAAACATTTTCTAAAAGATTCCTACAATACTTAACATTTCCTGTATGTTATGGTTCCAGGATATGAGAAGCGGGAAGGTCAAGGCATCAAAAGCAAGCAGAATTGCAGAAATCCAGATTGGACAGTTAATTAAGAAAAATTCACAGCAAAAGGGGGAGTAAGCAAAAGCTTGTAATCCACTGGCAGTTAGTACATACATCAAGAAGGAGCAAGACCAGAAAAACAGATGTGGCATCAAGGCTGGAAAAGCAAAATCATACCGTGAACCATCCGATTGGGGATTGGTACAGGAACAGTGAAAAATATCACCAACAAGACAGTCCTAAAGAATTGTGGCAACACTGAATTAGGAAAGCAAAGTTTGTTCTAACATAAAAAATTGGCATGCAAGCAGCAGGACATCATTAGTTCATATCAGCAGCAGATAGTCCAAAATTCTGAGATAGCATTAATTCAAGGATACCACAAAAGAAGAAAGAAATCATGATCATAGCAAAGCACAAGGCATTAAGTCTGAAAAGTTTCAGCAGCAAAGAACTAGGCCGAAAATGGTTCATCCAAGAATTCAATAGCAAATGAAAAGTCTGAATCCTTCTTGCCTAGGGGAAGTAAGTGATCAAATAAAATTAACAGAAAATTCATAGAATAAGTGGCAATTCGGCATGAACAAAAAAATACATAAAGGTGCCCAGTTGCACTTACTGTTTGATGGGCAATAGAGAAAGTGAAATTGGATTCGCCGGAGTTCAAAGAAGATCACCGGAGCAAAGACAATGATATTGGGTTGAGAGAACCACCGAAAATTGGAAGAAATCGGGCTAGGGCTCGACTGCTGCCTTGAATGGCCGATCACCGAAGTCGCCGGAGTTGCAGGTCGTCGCCGGCAACAATAGGAGGCACCGGAGCTCGGGGATTCGTCGGAGAAGGAGGGAGCAGCCGTCGGAACCGAGGACGAAGGTCTGGAGCCGGTCGGAGTAATCGGAGCAAGGAGAAAAGAAATGAAAAGTCGCGGTCGCGCGCGACTTAAGTAAACTTGGAGGATCCGGATACTCAGGCCGGATACCCGCAGATCCTTGATTATCCGGATATAAATACCGGATACCAAAGAAAAAAGAAAAAAAACAGAAAAAATAGGAAAAAAACAGAAAAAATAGAGAAAAAAAAACAGGGAAAAATAAAGAAAAAGAAGAAAAGAAAAAAAAAAGAAAAAAAAAAGAGAAAAGGAAAAAAAAGAAGAAAAGAAAAAAAGGAAAAAAAAGCAAACTTGTGCTATAATTCTTACTATTTTCTCAAAATCCTATTTTTGTCTTGAAATCCACCTCACAGCCACGAGAGCTCTGTGGAATTTGGGACAACTTTGGGAAACGTGCCTGGTCAAAAGGATGATATCCACTCAATTTTCAACTTGGTTTGATAAAAAATCAGTTTTTCAAAAAATCCTATTTTTGGGCTTAAAATCCACTTCACAGCCACAAAGGGCTCAGTGGAATTTAAGAATTATTGGAGAGATGCCCCCTTAAAGTGAGGGCTTTTTGGCAAATCTCCACTCAAAAATTGTTTTCTACAGAAATTGAATTGAACCGAGCAAATCATGCTCAAGGGAATACAATTTGGGCTTGTCTACTCTTTGCAGCTCACTGCTTCGCAGCTCCCACAAAGAGGGGCAGTTGTAGACACCCCAAATTGCACAAACAATCATCAAAAATCATTATCTCCTGGAAAGCCAGCACAGAATTTGAAGAAAATAAACTTTTACCTGTATCCGGATACTCAATCCGGATACAAGTACCCCTTCCCGTATCCGGATACTCATACCGGATACATGTGAGCCTTAGTGTATCCGGTACCATGTACCGGATACCTTAAAGCCCTTTTTTATCCGGCCTGATATACCGGATACCTTAAGTTTGCTCAAAATTAGGGTTTTCCGAGAGCTTTTCACTTTTACCATCATGTCCCTCATTAAATGAGGGGAAATCTCGGAAATGACCTTAGGGTTTAGGTTGGAGGGGTTCTAGACATTAAGTTGTGTCTACCAATGACCTTAGCCTTTGCCTATAAATAGGAGGCTCCTCCTCAAGCAAATGGCACACAACTCTTGTTTTGAATTCTCGCAAAGAAGAACTCCAAGAGAAGAAGAAAACCGCTGTGGAATCGCCTCCAGAACTCAGGTAAGCCTCAACTCTTCTTTTTATTTTTTATCTTTACATTCCTAGATCTAGATCTCTTCTTCTACCTTTCTGTAGTGTAAAGCCTTGTTTGTATGTGTGGAAATCCTTCCCCGGCTCAAAGTATCTCAAGACTCCCCTAGCCGTAAAACGTGAAGGCGGATCTAGGAGAAACGAGACTGGGGATTGACCCTAGTGTGCGCACCTAAAACCTGGCAGCCTAGATCGCACACCGGGCGCACCTTTGGCGCGTGCCTCGGGACATTCGGAGTCGCCACTGCCTGAGAGTACAGGCAGACACGGTTTTGCCCTAACCGGGTCTAGGTCTGGTCTGCGGCTTATTAGAGATCTAGTTAAGTCCTCGGTTACGGTTCGGGGAAGTCCTAAAGACACCCCGGTCCGCCCCGTCGGTCTGACGGGTCCCTCGGGTCTCCCTGGTTTTTTGAGTCAGTCTCACCCTTCCTAGACCAGCATGCTGCCTTATTTGGTCTGGCGGGAACCTCTGAAAGTGTGGGTCCCTTTTATTTTGATTTTATCTTTCTTATTTATTTAGATGAAGTGGGTCGGACCCGGGTCCCGTTGGAAGACCCGTGGGTTGTCATGGTTGGGCCTTGGGCCCAATTGGGTTATTGGGTAACCCATTTGGTTATTTTGTTAAGTTTTATGTATTTACAATTTTAGTTTGGGCTTAGTGGGCTTGGAATGGGCCCATTAGCCAAAGTCCAGTGGCCTGGAGCCCGTTTGTTGAAAACGGGCCGGGTTTGGGCCGGTCTAAGATGGGCCCCTCAGGTGGGCCCAGGGTGGTCTTGGTGGGCCCATCTAGGCCCACAGTCTTTTATTGGGCTCAAAATAGCCCAAATTAGCTAAAAGGCCGGTTCAAGCCGGTTTGGGTCGAATCAGGTTCAACCGGTCCAAATGAATTAATTTTTAAGTTATTTTTCTAATCTAACCGCACTCTCAGTGCGGTTTGGCCAGAACCGTTCTGTATGTGCGGTTGCTGCTCAGTTTCACTTGTTTACACCGATTTCAATCTGGATCAATTTGGTGACTCTTCTGGGATCTCCGGTGACCTCCGCCGGGCTTCTCAGTTCCTTCACATTATTGCATTTTGCTTCAATTGGCTTAAAAAGCCACTTTTCCTTCTCTTTTCATCTCTCCCAAAAGCCTCCTTCTTTTGTAATCAACCACAATCGTATCTAAGAAGGGAAAAGAGGGAAGAGAATGTGGAATACAGGGGTTTTATTTGGAGATTGAATCCCTATTAATAATCACCACAAAATGAATAAAAATTAGTTTCAAAAGTCTTTCTTTCTTTTTTCATCATTTTTTTTAGGCTTGTTCTTTCCCTTTTCTAGGGAAAACATCTTGAACCAAATCCTTTGTAGTGCACATCAAACAACAAACATGTTAGTAGTAAGGCAAGGGGATGAAAATGTAGAATAGAGAATAAGAGAACCATAAAAATAATTATATCATGCTTATATCGTTTGCAAAGGTTGTCAAAATACTTACAATAATATCCTTTTCCTGATTTAATGATGTTGTGGTCCTCCGTACAATTTTGGCAGCGCTTCCGCGTCCTCTGGGATTCCTTGAGATGAATTTGAAAGAGGTTTACTAGGATGTTTGAATTTACAAAGTAAAGGAGCTGGGTTTAGACAAGGTTTGAGCAAGACAGGGGTACTTTGGTCATTAGGGTGTTGGGTTGTGAGAGGGACAGGGAATGGGCAGGCTTTCGGATGAGTTCAAGACAGGGGGAGAGAGTGGGGACGAAAGGGGGCCAGCTTGTTTCAAATGGGGGGGCTGGCCCTCTATTTATAGGCAAAAAAGTGTCGGAACCGTACTTTAAGTGTGGTTTGGTCACAACCGTACTTAAAGTGCGGTTGTGACAAAATTGCACTAAAAAAACAAAAACCGTACTTTAAGTGCGGTTGGCATTCAACACGTGCAAATCGGCGCGAATCTGCCAGCTGTCGCCGTACAGGACACGCGTCCACCTTCTAGAAGATCGAACCGTATCTGAAGTGCGGTTCGGACCAAACCGTTCTTCAAGTGCGGTTTCGCACGTTTTTTTAAATGCCGGATTTCAAACAGTTTATGAAATTTGATTTTTAATAACGATTTTATTCGATTTTATTATTATTTTATTATAAAATCCGAGATTCTTTATACTATATTATTAAAATATTCAAAATATCTAAAATTATTTTATTAAAACATTAATATATGATTATTTTATTTATTTGTTCATTTATTTTGCTTTATTCTGCTGTTTTTGCCAAACGGGCAGTTTTCTTGAAATTTCAACTGCCCATAACTTCTTCATCTGGTGTCCGATTTGAGCAAACTTAATGTCGTTGGAATCATCTCGGAACCAGTTATCTATTGAGATCAATTTTGGCAGTTGGATTGGGGCCGAGCAAAAAGTCAACTTTTTGCTTTCTGGAAGTTTGACCGGGCCATATGTTTCTCACCTGGACTCCGATTCCAGCAAACTCAGTTGCGTTAGAACCGTGTCGAAATGTTCTTTTTAATGATGTAAAATTTGATGGACAAATTATCTTGAATTAAAAAGTCAATTTTTTGACCCCCTCAGGGTTTGACTAAAAGTTTGATTTTTCATTTTTTGTCATTTTAGGGGTGCAAAAATCAGGTGTCTACAGCTGCCCCTCTTTGCTGGAGTCACCTTGGGGGATGAACGGCAAAGAAGAAAAAGAACCTTATTTTTGCACCTTGCATTTCTGTCGACATGGTCGACGAGCTCAATCATTGAATTTGTTTTTAGTGAAAGGGAAGTGTCAGATGTCTGGTATCACTTCCTGGTTTTGGAATCCCTATACCCTCTTTCGGGTTTGAATAGGGCAGTTTCTTTTTGAAAAATGATATAAGATTGGTTTTGAGCTCATCAGCCTGTTTCGGCGTTGATGCAAGGCACTTAACAATGTTCTTGTCTTCTTGTTTGTTCCATTAAAGCTTTTAGTGACTTCAGTTTTTTTTTTTTTTAGGTAGGCCAAGGTATGGGTTTGGGAGTGCAGGTGGGAGAACGGGAGGATGCTTTTGCGCTGCTGCCCATCATCTCGGAGACCACACACCTACTCTAGCCTATACTATTTACAAAAGTGCGAATCAAAATTTACAAGAAGGGGCGAATTGGCCCATTATTGCTCTTCCTTGTTGCTTCTCCTTGCCAGGTTCTTTTTCTTGTCGAGGCATTGGAGCTTCTTTTCCATTCAAGAGTTACTCCACTCGGGATCTGGTGGGAGCATGATCTGTCTAGATGACTCACTGGGGATTATTGTGATGTCTCTCTTTTCTTTTGAAATTTTGTTGGAGAGTCTGAGGATCTTGTCGATCTTCTTTCTTCTGAGCTCTGCTGGGGATGAAAGGGAAGAAGCCTTTGCTGGGGAATGAAGGATCAAAGTATCCTCTTCACGTTCATTTTGCATCTTTCTTCCTTCTTTGAACCTGTACAAGGAACAAAATGTCAGTGCTTGTTCAGCTAGGGATATGCAGACTTGGTTTATTCTAAGCCTTTTACTAATCAAAAATGGCTGTTGATCAAGGTAATAAACCTTTCTTCACAGGTTAGCAGCACAGTTGGGGAAATCTCAAGAGTAGTTAAGCAGAATAATTACGGAAAAACACAGATGTGGTAGTGTGTGTTTGTGCCTGCAATTATCACAAAAGTCAATCCTTAAGCCAGACACAGATTAGAGTACTTGGTATTTTTAGCCTTGTCATCCTAGGCTTTTGTGAAGCGTTGACCCAAACACAATCTGCCAATTTGGGCCCTTCAAATCACTTAGCTGTCTCCACTCAGTGCACTGTTCATCCTGTTTTTTCAGTAGCCCCCCTTTGCTTCTAATCAAGGTATGACCAGTTTTTTTTTTTTTTTTTTTTTTTTTTGAACCACGACTGACCCTTTTTCGCACAGCGCCCTTTTTGGGTTTTCACCATGTCCGGTCCTTTCAGGGAGAATCCAATTCTGTCATTACCAGAAAACGCAGATTTGACTGTTTTGCTCAAGATCATTCACTTTGGGATCCGAGGGGTCTTCAAGATAGGACGAAATGTAGGCTAGGCCGGGGTTTTGAAAGAAAGATAAGTGGCCCAAGAAGGCTGTGATTTTATAGGTCTGTACAGTGCTCCCTTTATTGTTGGGGCTTACATCCTGGCTTATTTCTTTGGTGTGGGGTTCATATTTTCCCCATCTTACTTTGTACTTGCTTTTCACAACTCTTTTCTTTTCTTCTTTTTCTTGATTTTCTTCGCAATTGCTCTTTTTTTTTTTTTTTTTTGGGTTGGGGCCAGGAATGCCCTTTTTGATGTGAGGAATACCTGTACTAGGTTAGAAAAGAGATTTTCAGGCCCAAAAGTGTCTAACGAGGGGAAAACTTTGGGAGGATTTACAGGCTTAGGAGAGAGTCAAGGATGGCCTCTCTTCATTTCCCAATTGGAATGATCTCAAGGGTAATACAGTTTGACTGCATCTGCATTTATTGGCTCAGGAAAAATAGTTCCATCCATCTCTTGTAGGATTAGTGCTCCTCTGGACAGAACTTTGTGTACTATGAAGGGTCCTTCATAGTTTGGCTTGAATTTCCCTCTATTGTCTTCTTGGTGGGGGAATATCTTTTTCATAACAATGTTTCCCACCTTGAAGTGTCGTGGTATCATTTTCTTGTTGTAAGCTCGTGCTATTCTTTGCTGATAGAGCTGTCCATGGCACAAAGCCTTGATTCTTTTTTCATCAAGCAATTGCAACTGGTCAAACCTTGATTCTTCCCATCCAATGTCATCAACCTCTGCTTCCTTCAGGATTCTGAGCGAAGGGATCTGCACTTCTATGGGAAGGACTGCCTCCATTCCATATACAAGAGAGAAAGGAGTTGCTCCGGTTGAGACCCTGATTGAGGTTCGGTATGCATGCAAAGCATAGGGCAGCTTCTCATGCCAGTCTCTGTAGGTGACTACCATCTTCTCTAATATCTTCTTCAGATTTTTGTTGGCAGCTTCTACTGCTCCATTCATCTTGGGCCTATATGCTGTAGAATTGAGATGTCTGATTTTCAAATCTCCACACATCTTGTCCATGTCCTTGTTATTCAAATTCTTGGCATTGTCTGTGATAAGTGCCTCAGGCACACCGTAGCGACAGACAATGTTATTCCTGATGAATTTCAGTACATGTGACCCCTTGACATCTGCAAAGGATACGGCTTCTACCCACTTGGTAAAATAGTCTATTGCAACCAAGATGAATCGATGCCCATTTGATGCCTTTGGATGGATTTCTCCAATCATATCAATTCCCCAGATAGCGAAGGGCCAAGGAGAAGTCATTGAGTACAAAGTGTTGGGTGGTGCATGAACGTTATCAGCATAAACTTGGCTTCCTTACGTGGATGTGGCAATCACGTTCCATAGTCAACCAGTAATAACCCATTCTCAAGATTTTTCTGGCTAACATATGCCCGTTCATATGCGCGCCACACTGTCCCCAATGAATTTCATCAATCAGTTGTTGGGCTTCATCTTAAGTTACACATAGCAGCAATGAATCGTTGTAGGACTTCTTGTACAGCTTATCTCCACTGAGGAAGAACTGCCCTGCCAGTTTCTAAATCGTACGCCTCTCAGATGCTGTGGCATTCTTTGGCAAAGTCCTGTCTCTCAGGTACCTCATTATGTCTGCATACCAGGGTTCCCCTTGTGGTGTGCTCTTCTCAACACGAAAGCAGTAGACAGGAGAACGCCGCACCTCTATCTCCAATGGTTGTACCCAAGTATCGCCAGTGATGGTTGCCATAGATGCCAATGTTGCCAGGGCATCTGCAAACTGATTCCTGTCTCGTGGCATATAATCAAATGTCACGCTTTTGAACTGTCCTTCCAATTCCTTAATCAGTTCCTGATATGGCGCCAACTTTGGATCCTTAGTCCGCCAATCTCCCATTACTTGATAGATGATTAGACAGGAATCACCATAAACTTTCAACTCTTGTATATTCATTTCGATCGCGGCTCGCAAGCCCAACACACATGCTTCGTATTCTGCCATGTTGTTAGTGCAATCGAACAAGAGTTTTGCTGCTATTGGATGATGGACTCCTTCTAGGGAAATGATTACTGCTCCAATCCCTTTCCCATTGATGTTGACGGCCCCATCAAAGAACATCTGCCATCCGGTTTCCTTTCCTGCTGACTCGACACACATAATTTCATCATCTGGCAACCCGGTGAGAAGTGGTTGATAGTCGGGCACAGGGTGTTCTGCCAGGTGATCTGCTACTGCCTGTCCCTTTATTGCCTTTCTCGTGGTGTAGACAATGTCATACTGAGATAAGATAACCTGCCACTTGGCTATCCTTCCAGTGGAGATTGGCTTTTCAAAAATGTACTTTAAGGGATCTGCATCTGAGATCAAAAAGACAGTATGACTGAGGAGATAGTGCCGGAGCTTCTGAGCTGCCCATACCAATGCGCCACAGGTCTTCTCAAGCAATGTATATCTTACTTCATAATTGGTAAATTTCTTGCTCAGATAATAAATTGCTTGCTCCTTTCTTCCTGTATCATCATGCTGCCCTAGGACACATCCGGCTGCCGTTTCTGTGACTGATAAGTACATGATTAGGGGTCGTCCAGGCACAGGGGGAACCAAAGTTGGTGGACTCATTAGATAGGCCTTGATTTTGTCAAACGCTTCTTGACAATCTTCATTCCAGACTACTGGGTTATCCTTCTTTAGCAATTTGAATATTGGTTCACACACGGGAGTCATCTGTGCTATGAACCGACTGATGTACTGTAATCTGCCAAGGAAACCCCTCACTTCTTTCTCTGTGGATGGGGGAGGCATCTCCAGAATTGCCTTCACTTTGACAGGATCAACCTCAATTCCTCGTTTCCCAACGATGAATCCAAGTAGCTTCCCTGAGGTAACGCCGAATACACACTTATTCGGGTTCAGCCTGAGCTTGCATTCCCTGAGCCTATTAAACACCTTTCCAAGGTTCACCAAATGACTTTCCTCTTCTTTTGACTTTGCAATCATATCATCCACATATACTTCCATTTCTTTGTGCATCAGATCGTGGAATAGCAAAGTCATCGCTCGCTGGTATGTGGTGCCTGCATTCTTCAACCCGAATGGCATCACTTTGTAGCAGTATGTGCCCCAGTGCGTGATAAAGGAAGTCTTCTCCATGTCTTCAGGTGCCATTCTTATCTGATTATACCCAGAGAATCCATCCATAAAGGAGAACATGGAATGAGTTGCAGTATTGTCAACCAGTATATCAATGTGTGGCAATGGGAAGTCATCCTTTGGGCTTGCCTTGTTCAGATCCCTGTAATCAACGCACATTCTGACCCTTCCATCCTTCTTGGGGACTGGCACAATGTTTGCTAACCACTCTGGGTAATCTGTAACTTTCAAGAACCCAGCTTTTAATTGCTTGGCAACTTCCTCCTTGATCTTCAGGGCCCATTCTGGTTTCATGCGTCTGAGTTTTTGCTTCACTGGTGTGGCCTCAGACTTTATAGGTAACCGGTGCACAACTAAATCCGTGTCTAACCCAGGCATATCCTCGTATGACCATGCAAACACATCAATGTAGGATTTTAGAAAATCAGTTATCTGTGTTTTCTGTAATAATGTCAGCTTTTTACCAACTTGAAGAATCCTTGGTTGTGCTGTGTCACCTATGTTGATAGGTTCAGTTTCCTCAATGTTAGCCTGGAGACCTTTTTCATGTCTGTCCAAAGCAAATTGGATTTCAGGTGGGGTCTCCCATGATTCATCATTATCCTCAAGTTCAAAAGAAACACTGGGGATAATTTCTGAATCATCGGGTTGTGATGAGTAAGTGTCGCTATCTGATTCATGCTCGACACTATGAATTTCTTTTTGTTCTTTTTGACCTTTTTGTTTTTGTTTGATTTTGGCAGCCTGATTATCTATCTCGTGCTCCGAATTTTTCGGGTGTGCGTCGAGATTGATACTAAGGTTGCGATTTTGGGTTTGCTTATTTGCAGAATTATTCACGGAAGCAGAAAAATAATCCAAAGACTTCGCGCATTTATTAAAAAGTGCAGCAATATCTACAGAGGGAATTTCAAAGGTGGAAGAAACTCCCTGTGGTAGTTCGGCTTTGCGAGTGGCAAGTGGCGTCGAACTCCAGTTCTGCAATGCGTGCTTGTCCTTGGTTACAGCGGTTGCCGCATTCACCTTTCCAGTCTGTATCATGCTGATGCTGCTGTCAGAGGAGATGCAGATGGGGTCATTAGCTGTGCCCTTCTTTGGTTGATTCTGACTCAAATCCTCTGATGATAAACTGATCCATACCCCGCGGTGGATGACAGTCCCTGGTACCCGAACAGTGACTTCGTTGGGTGGTTCCACCTTAGGCAATGCCTTGGTTACAGATTTTCCTGATGATTCATTCCTTCTGCTGGAAGAATGTTCGTCAGGGGCCCAATTACCATAAGTTTCATGATAAGCCAGCTTAGTAGGCAGTCCCAGTACTTGGGGCATATTCTGGAACATCTGACCCAAACCATCCCTTGTACTTGGGTGTAAAATGCAGATAGGAGGCGGGGGAGACCTTTGCCTTGGAGTTGGTTCTCCTGAACTATCCTGGCTTTCCATCATGTAGATATACTGAGCTGGCTCTTCTTCTTCAGCCTCAGTTGGCGGTGCCTCGACATCATCTGACGGATATGTGTATGCTTCTTCTGGGATAGCCGGTATTTCGGTATCAACTGACTGCCAAGAGAACAAAGCAGACAGTTCTTCCATCATCCCACTGAGAGCCTCCGAGTTCTCTTCTGTAACTGTCTCCTGGGGCAAGGGAGGTTCATCCCATAACCTTTGCAGATAATCAGCTTCCGCTTGCTCTACTGGATCATTGAACTCATCGCCCCATCCCTGGGGGACTATGTTCTGAATGGCTTGTGCAGCTTCCCTCTCCATATTGGCAAAGTGATGATATAGCTGGCCCTGTACACAGATGGGCCAGTGTGGGTCTCTTCCTTCTGCTCGTGCCCTCTTCCGTTCAGCTTTCCTGCCAAATAGCCTGGCATAGTCTTCAGGTTCAGGAACAAACCCCAATCCAAAGCCCACAGATTTGTCACATGGCTGGATTGCAGACTTGATACCTTGCTTGTATTTGCCCAATCCCTCTCCTACTCGGAGGCCCCAGTCAGCGCATTCAGCAGCACCGAACATGCTCTTCCTTTTCCTTCTGCGGGACAAGTCTGATTGCAGAGGAGTAGGAATGCTGTTTATCTGCACCATTTCAATGGTTTGGAAATTCAGGGAAGTAGGTAGCTCATAATTAATCATGGGTACCCCTCCTTGTTCAAATTCTCGGTGATTTTCTGCATGCACCGTGATCAATTGATTTCCCGAAATAAATCGGATCATTCGATGTAAGGTGGACGGGACTGCCCCTGCTTGATGTAACCAAGGTCTCCCAATCAGCAAATTAAAGGAGGCATTGATGTCCATCAACTCAAAGGTGATGAAGAAGGCCCTTTCAGCAATTGTAATTTCCAGAGTAACTTCCCCAAGGGAATCCTTCTTGGCATTGTCAAACCCGCGGACGTTGTTGGAGCTAGGTTTGATCAACTCAGCGTTCAGCTGCAGACTGTGGAAGGTCCTGATTGGGCAGATATTTAGAGCTGACCCGTTATCGATCATGACCCGTCTCACCATTAAGTCGGAGCATCTTACAGTGATAAACAGAGGCTCTGTATGGTTATAACCTTCAGGGGGCAAATCTGCTGAGGAAAAGGATATTGCTTCTGGCGTAGCAATTATAGACATTACTGTCTCCAGCTACTCAGGGCTGATATCGTCAGGCACATGAGTATCACCCAGTATTTTCATGAGTACGTCCTTATGTTTGTTTGAGTCCAACAAGAGACGCATAATAGATATCTGGGCTGGTGTCTTATTCAACTGCTGCACTAGATCATACTCCGGAGTGAAGGCACTATAGTGGAGTTTTTCAATCTCTTCTTCTGGGGCCTTCCCTTTCTTCTTATGGGTCTGTGGCAATTCAGTAGCCACATCCTTCCCTTTTTCTTTCCTTGTCCTTTCTTCACTAGTTTCTCCCTCTGGTGCAGGTGGAGTGTTAGGGTCTACGTATCGACCAGAACGGGTGATCCGATCGACTTCTCTTTCAGTGGAAGTGATGGTAGAATCATGGTACATGGGTAGGAATTGGTAAGGTGGAGGCACAGCGGAGTAGGTTGGGTCAAGGTGAAGTTGGTGTAAGTTAAGGGTGGGTGGTTCCAGTAGGAAGTCCACAGGCTCATTGAATTGGTTCATCATGTCGAAGATGTTTAATGGGGGTGAGTTTGGGACAGGTGGAGGGTAGAAAGGCTCTGGTTCGGGAAAGTTGAAATGCACCAGAGGGAACCCCATGAAGGTTTCTTCCTCCTCCTCTTCATTAATGACATGTATCTGTTGATAGATTGCCCCTTCATGGAGATGAATCCTGACAACTTGCCCCGGTCGTCCGATCAATAAGGACGGGTCAACCTGTAATTCACTGCCTTGATCACTAGTGATTTGATGTACTGTTCCGCTGCCAGAAGCCTTATTATGGTCTGGGAGGGGGTTAGTGACTGTGCCAGTAGGTGGAGTAGGTGCTGCTGGTGCTGGGGGATCTACAGAGATCTTCTTGCTGTCTATCAGATCCTGTATGTCATGCCTCAAGTCCCAGCATCAATTTGTTGAATGCCCGGGAGCTCCAGAATGATACTCGCATCTCTCTGCTGTATTATAACTTCGTGAGTTAATCATTCTGGGATTTGAAGGTACCCCTTCTTCAGCAGTGTAGCCAATAGTTCCGCAGGTGCATAAGGCAGCGGGGTAAAAACCCTCTTCATTCTTGCCTCTGTTTCTTCTCTGGTTCTTCTCATAGGTTGCCCCTGACTTTCATTCCTCTTGGTAATGTGATAGGGCTGTGTTGGCTGTACATAATTAACAGCCTGGGCCTCTTGCCTTCTAGGCTCTTGCCCCTGACTTCTACTACTCTGTCCCGTTGCTGCCCTTCTCTGTGTAGGACCTTGGCCACTGCCATCTATCTTACCAGTCCTGACCGCATCTTCAATTCTGTCTGCCGTCAGAATCAAGTCATTGAAATTGGAAGTACTTTGCCCCAGTAGCAAAGAGAAGAATGGCTGTCCTAGGGAGGCAATGAACAAGGAGGTCATCTCCTGTTCCAGTAGTGGGGGTTGAACCAGTGTGGCCAATTCTTTCCAACGTTTGGCATATTCCCGTACAGATTCCTGATTCTTCTTTGTCAGCCTCTGCAGCTCTGCCCTAGTTTGCACAATCTGACTGTTCAAACGGTACTACTGAATGAATGCTGCAGCCAAATCATTCCAGGTCTTAATCTTGGTTTTGTCCAGACTCAAAAACCAACTGGTTGGGAGAGAGAACCCGGTTTAGACTGGTCTATTTTAGCCAAACGGCTGGGAAAGGGAACCCTAAATTTAAAAGGTTGGTTTGAGCTCAGTATCACGAGGTTGGACCATGTTAAGTCTCCGCAGGGGATGAGCTAAACAGCAACATCCAGGTGTACCTTAACCAATTTTCATTTTAATCTCTGATGGTTTCAGCACCTGACTTCGGCTAGTAGTTCCCGGGCGTGTCTTAGCTAGTCGTTGGTTTAATCACCATTGACTTTGACGCCTCACAACGGGGAAGGCTATGCCAGGACGATCCTCTGCCAATTTTCTGGTTTAAACACCAGTGGCTTCAGTGCCCTAAGAGTTTGGCTAGGGATACCCGAGCGTACCTTAGTCGTTAGCTTAGTTGCTTGACCTTGGTGCCACACAACGGGGTATGCTATGCCAGGACAATCCTCTGCCAATTTTCTGGTTTAATTACCAGTGGCATCAGTGCCCCAAGAGTTTGGCTAGGGATACCCGAGCGTACCTTAGTCGTTAGCTTAGTTGCTTGACCTTGGTGCCACACAACGGGGTATGCTATGCCAGGACGATCCTCTGCCAATTTTCTGGTTTAATTACCAGTGGCATCAGTGCCCCATAGGTTGACCGCGTGATCTTATAAATCAGACGGGTGTGATCTGAGCTCAAGGGATTGGGTGTTCTTTATTCAGAACCCTGGGGTTTTGAGACTTAAACTTGACACTTGAGAGTTTGAGAGTTGATAAGGATGGGGTGTTCTTTACTCAGAACCCCTATGGGTTTAAAAATTCCTTTGGCAAGTTCTTTATTCAGATTGCCTGAAAGTTTCAAAGTTGGTAAAGAAAATGGAGTGTTCTTTATTTAGAACCCTTTGCTTTTCAAGATTTAAACAATTTGGCGAGTTCTTTACTTAGATCGCCTGAACATTTTGAATTGGGTGTTCTTTATTCAGAACCCTTTGCTTTTAAAGATTTAAACAATTTGGCGAGTTCTTTACTTAGATCGCCTGAAAATTTTGAATTGGGTGTTCTTTATTTAGAACCCTTAAAGATTTAAGACTCAAATTTGAAATTGATAGTTTCTGAATATGGGGAAGTTGGTAAGAATTGGGTGTTCTTTATTCAGAACCCATGGGTCTAAAGAATTTAAAATTTTTGGGGAGTTCTTTACTCAGATCGCCTGAAAGTTCTGAAGTTGATGGATTGGCACCAGACTGTTTGAAAAAGGAATTTGAGGATGTCTTAATTGACTTTATTAAACCTAGCACAAAATTCTTCATGGAAAAAGAAGTAGAATGCCAAAAGTCAAAATAAGCAATTACATGATAAAAAAAAAAAAACAAACCCAGAGTCTAACTAGGTTGGTCATCATCATAATGAGAGGACACGTCTCGCCTTTTCAAGGCACGCAGAAGTTTATTCCGCAGACGTCGGTCCTCTTTTGCGCGTCTGCGCATGGTGTCAAGCTGCTGCTGAAGGGCCTCATTGGCCTGCTTGTTTTTATGCTCGGAATCCACGTATGCACGGTGGATTCGAGAATGAGATTCCCGCAGTTCGGCCACCCTATCCCTGTATGTGTCAGGGGGCGGAGCTGGGATATCGTCAGAGGTGACGATATGGAGAGGTGGTGGGCTGTCTAGGCCAGTTTCTCGAGCAATCCATTGTTCGTAATTACGAACGTCGGATGCAGTGAAAATGTCCTCTTGGAGTATGTGCACGTGTTGCCATTCCTTCACCAATTTTTTCTTCAATTCCCATGTAAGTGGGCCAGTTAATCCTTCCGCCTCATCCTTGATTGGTATTCCCTGAGACTTCCCAAACTGTCTCAGAATTCGAACCGGATAATATGGCATGGCATGAGTCAAGCCTATCAAGGCTAGGCAATGTCTTTTCCTGAAAGCTATGACGGGAGTATATGTTTGGTCAAATGTGCCTCCCCATCTTATATCAGTTTCTCCTTTCAACCGAAGAAAGTGGTCAAACCAATCCTCTCTGGAGGGTAAGTCTGGTCTAATCTCTCTTCGGGCCATCAATGTGACATTGTCACGGACGTACCCATAACGTGGGCTGATAGGTTCAGCAACCATCAGGTGATCTTGAAGCCAGATGTGTAGGAGAGGAGCGCATCCTTGAAACCTCCTAGTTCCGTTCTTGGTCATGGTCAAGGCATGATATAGCTGAGCAAGGATTAATGGTGCAATCCGGAATTTCACTTGGAGTTGGTCCACAATTTCCATGAGGGCCAAATTAATGGTGTCTCCCCCAGTAGGAAAGAAGAGTTGTGACAGAACCACGAGGGTGAAGGTGTCCCACCAAACACGGGGTCTTTCCTGCTTTTTGTCCTTTATCTTTTCAGCAAGGAAGGTTTTAGAGACTCGCGTGAATGCTTGGTCACCTCCTAAGGTCTGGAATTCTCCTCTGGGTAGGCCAAAGAAAGTACAAGCTTCATTCTTGTAGCTATCTTTGAGACTTGGCCTAGCTGGTTCTCCATGGTCACGAAATCGGAGGAATAGTTCGAATTCCTCAATTGTGGGAGTCAACTCATTAGTCCCAAACCTGAAAAGGGAAAATTGGGGATTCCAAAAAAGCAGGGCAGCCTGAATCATGTCCCAATTAATGGGCACATTTAACAGGGACAGAGTTTGTCCCATGTGGTATTTCTGTTCCCACTGAATTTGCTCATCTCCTTGCAATTGCCTTGTCCAAGAACGGATCCAAGGGGTATCAAAGGCACACTTCTCTATCCTGGGGAAGCGAATTCTCTCAGTCGAGGATGAAGATGCCATGCCGACTATCCGATTGAAATTCCAAGTCAATTTAGGGTTTTCCACCAAAAACTCTAAATTAGTCTAAGGCATGCAACAAGATATGCAAAAATTAAATCAATGCCTAAGCAGTTTATGCAATCAAGAATCAAATCCAAGCACTCAAGTTATGGGGTCTTAAGGGTTATGTCCTTTAAATGTTGGGAAAACACATTCAGGTCTTAGCCGGCCTTTTCTTTCATCTGTTCTTTCATCTGCTCTTTCATCTGTTCTTTCATTTGCCCCTAGTGTCGGACTGAAAACAATATTTACAATTTGCCTTCGAGGGCGAAATTTACAAAAATAAATCTGAAAAGAGAATCACCTTTAGGGTTGTTGAGAACCCAAAAGGAGGGTACAAATTTGCCATTCGGCAGGTGGGCTGAAATCTTATCTCTAGGGTTTTTCTGCCCCTGTTCTGACCCATTTCTGTCTGATCTGGCCGGCTTTCGACTGAACTAAGACCGACTTGAATGCACGGATTAAATCGAGTTAATTTCCTTAAATTAGGGTTAAGACCAACACAGGTGGGGGTTAATGCCTCAGGTTAATTTTACCCCTATCTGTTCATTCATGTCCATGCTCATATCAGGGTTTATCAGAAGTAATAGGTGGGGAAGGATACCCAGCCCAAGGCGCCTGCCTTCAAGGGTCTGAGCCAAGTACTAGACCCTTCGCGTACCATGGCAAGAAACCAATGGCGCTTGAAGAATCTAGAAACCTGGGGAGATGGGTTTACCCTGCTTTCCCCGGCAAGCCACGGGAGCGTAGGGCTAATACCATCCCAAAAGTAAGTTTCTCGATTGAAGAAGGGTGGCTGCTAGAGAGATCTAGGTTTTGGTTAAGAAGAGCATTTACATGGTGCAGACAGCATTCAATTCGGATCATTCATGCAGACTCCCTCGTGCATGTCACCCCATGCAGTTAAAAAATTCATTCACGGTGTAGTGAGGTGCTTGTATGTGCAGTGGAGCCAAGTGCTGTGTCTGTTCGGGTGATTCTCGGATAAGGGCCAACAAAGGGTTCCTTAATGTCACATTTATAGTAAAAGTGCAGAACAGCATGTAATACAAGGTCTGGGTGGATCCCCAGGTAAGTGGGCGGGTCACATTGGTCCCTGTTAAAAACCACTTACCTTAGGCGATTATCATGTCCGTTTGACAGGATCCCCCAATATCATGTAATTACATGAGTTCCATACCTTACTAAGGTTGGACAAAAAGTACTTCCTAAATCAGCCTATATCCTCCTAAGTTGACTCATTTAATAACCAGGGTCCGACTGGGTTGAGGGTTCCCCAGCAGAGTCGCCAAGCTGTGCGCACCGAAAACCTAGCAGCCTAGATCGCACACCGGGCGCACCTTTGGCGCGTGCCTCGGGACATTCGGAGTCGCCACTGCCTGAGAGTGCAGGCAGACACGGTTTTGCCCTAACCGGGTCTAGGTCTGGTCTGCGGCTTATTAGAGATCTAGTTAAGTCCTCGGTTACGGTTCGGGGAAGTCCTAAAGACACCCCGGTCCGCCCCGTCGGTCTGACGGGTCCCTCGGGTCTCCCTGGTTTTTTGAGTCAGTCTCACCCTTCCTAGACCAGCATGCTGCCTTATTTGGTCTGGCGGGAACCTCTGAAAGTGTGGGTCCCTTTTATTTTGATTTTATCTTTCTTATTTATTTAGATGAAGTGGGTCGGACCCGGGTCCCGTTGGAAGACCCGTGGGTTGTCATGGTTGGGCCTTGGGCCCAATTGGGTTATTGGGTAACCCATTTGGTTATTTTGTTAAGTTTTATGTATTTACAATTTTAGTTTGGGCTTAGTGGGCTTGGAATGGGCCCATTAGCCAAAGTCCAGTGGCCTGGAGCCCGTTTGTTGAAAACGGGCCGGGTTTGGGCCGGTCTAAGATGGGCCCCTCAGGTGGGCCCAGGGTGGTCTTGGTGGGCCCATCTAGGCCCACAGTCTTTTATTGGGCTCAAAATAGCCCAAATTAGCTAAAAGGCCGGTTCAAGCCGGTTTGGGTCGAATCAGGTTCAACCGGTCCAAATGAATTAATTTTTAAGTTATTTTTCTAATCTAACCGCACTCTCAGTGCGGTTTGGCCAGAACCGTTCTGTATGTGCGGTTGCTGCTCAGTTTCACTTGTTTACACCGATTTCAATCTGGATCAATTTGGTGACTCTTCTGGGATCTCCGGTGACCTCCGCTAGGCTTCTCAGTTCCTTCACATTATTGCATTTTGCTTCAATTGGCTTAAAAAGCCACTTTTCCTTCTCTTTTCATCTCTCCCAAAAGCCTCCTTCTTTTGTAATCAACCACAATCGTATCTAAGAAGGGAAAAGAGGGAAGAGAATGTGGAATACAGGGGTTTTATTTGGAGATTGAATCCCTATTAATAATCACCACAAAATGAATAAAAATTAGTTTCAAAAGTCTTTCTTTCTTTTTTCATCATTTTTTTTTAGGCTTGTTCTTTCCCTTTTCTAGGGAAAACATCTTGAACCAAATCCTTTGTAGTGCACATCAAACAACAAACATGTTAGTAGTAAGGCAAGGGGATGAAAATGTAGAATAGAGAATAAGAGAACCATAAAAATAATTATATCATGCTTATATCGTTTGCAAAGGTTGTCAAAATACTTACAATAATATCCTTTTCCTGATTTAATGATGTTGTGGTCCTCCGTACAATTTTGGCAGCGCTTCCGCGTCCTCTGGGATTCCTTGAGATGAATTTGAAAGAGGTTTACTAGGATGTTTGAATTTACAAAGTAAAGGAGCTGGGTTTAGACAAGGTTTGAGCAAGACAGGGGTACTTTGGTCATTAGGGTGTTGGGTTGTGAGAGGGACAGGGAATGGGCAGGCTTTCAGATGAGTTCAAGATAGGGGGAGAGAGTGGGGACGAAAGGGGGCCAGCTTGTTTCAAATGGGGGGGCTGGCCCTCTATTTATAGGCAAAAAAGTGTCGGAACCGTACTTTAAGTGTGGTTTGGTCACAACCGTACTTAAAGTGCGGTTGTGACAAAATTGCACTAAAAAAACAAAAACCGTACTTTAAGTGCGGTTGGCATTCAACACGTGCAAATCGGCGCGAATCTGCCAGCTGTCGCCGTACAGGACACGCGTCCACCTTCTAGAAGATCGAACCGTATCTGAAGTGCGGTTCGGACCAAACCGTTCTTCAAGTGCGGTTTCGCACGTTTTTTTAAATGCCGGATTTCAAACAGTTTATGAAATTTGATTTTTAATAACGATTTTATTCGATTTTATTATTATTTTATTATAAAATCCGAGATTCTTTATACTATATTATTAAAATATTCAAAATATCTAAAATTATTTTATTTATTTGTTCATTTATTTTGCTTTATTCTGCTGTTTTTGCCAAACGGGCAGTTTTCTTGAAATTTCAACTGCCCATAACTTCTTCATCTGGTGTCCGATTTGAGCAAACTTAATGTCGTTGGAATCATCTCGGAACCAGTTATCTATTGAGATCAATTTTGGCAGTTGGATTGGGGCCGAGCAAAAAGTCAACTTTTTGCTTTCTGGAAGTTTGACCGGGCCATATGTTTCTCACCTGGACTCCGATTCCAGCAAACTCAGTTGCGTTAGAACCGTGTCGAAATGTTCTTTTTAATGATGTAAAATTTGATGGCCAAATTATCTTGAATTAAAAAGTCAATTTTTTGACCCCCTCAGGGTTTGACTAAAAGTTTGATTTTTCATTTTTTGTCATTTTAGGGGTGCAAAAATCAGGTGTCTACACCTACTGCTAGAACCTATGTAGCATAAGGCCTTTTTGATTGATTGTAAACCGTTCCATATTCAAAGTACCCTTGATTATCTTAAAGAGAACAGAGGGAAACGATAATGGAACGGAACCCTAGGCTATGCTAGAACCTATTTTGTTGAATCTATATGCATGTTGTATTGATCTTGTTTGGTTTTTTACACTTGCACATACATATCACTATTTTGGCGGGATAGGCTCATATTTGGGGTTTATTGCATTTATTGTGATAAAACTCAAATAAATGGCCTCAATCAAATTCTGGAGTGTTTTTAAATGTTTTTCAAAGGTTTTGGATTCATCTCACACGAATCACACACTTTTTGTCAATTTTCGGATTTGAATTTCTTCAAAAGTGGCTTAGCTTGACAGCACCTGTACCCTTACTTCGGACGCCCGTAACTTCATCATCCGGATGAATTTTGGGGCGATTCCAGAACCATGGGAAAGGTGAGGCTGTCTAGTTTATGTCCACCAAAGTTCATGAATTTCTATCTATCAGATTTTTGACACCTCTCTGTCGAAGTTAAGTGGACAGTTCAGGTTCAAGTACAGAACTTGTCACTTCGACGGACCGCCATGTGTTCGTTTTAAGTCCGATTCGAGTGATTTTTGTTTCTGAGTACTCCTTTATGAGTCTATTTTCAAATCCAGTTGGTTTCATAATTTTTGGATTCCATTTGAATTATTGGTAGCCGATTTACTCAGAACTGCTCATTTGCATTTTTCTGGGTAAATCTGTGATCTTCGGGGCCTGTTCAGGAGACCACCCAAGGCACGTCCGAAGGGATTTTTGTATGAGGCTAGTTTCTCTGGAAAGATGGCCATACAGACTTCAATCACACCAAATTTCACGGATTTCTATTTAGTGGATTTTTCTAGACAATTTTCCAAAGTTGCCCACTTACCACTTTTAAAAATCCCCAGCAGCAACTTGAAAGGAGCATAACTCCTAGGTTTTTTATCGGAATGAAGTGAAATTTTGCATGAGACCCTTATTTACTATAATCTTTCAAATAGATTTGGTTTGATTTGATTTAAAATTGTATTTGAATGATTTCAAGACAAATGGCATACTTTTTACCAAACTTCCCGGATTTGATTTAACTTGGTTTTGATCAACTTGTGCTTTGATTTCCACCTCTCTAATGTTCCAGAAATGATATTGACATAAGAGGAGAACCCAAAATTCATTTGGATTCTCATGTGAAGATATCATACATTTGAACTTTGTCAAGGTTTCTCATGATTTTTAGCAAGCTTTCTTACTTTATTTTTGCATGAACATACACTTGGCTACCACTTCGTGTGGATGAATGGGGGTGCCTAACACCTTCCCCCGTTCATAATCTAATCCCCTTACCCATCTCTGGATTTGATTTTCAAGTAGGATTATTTTTATCCTAGAATGTTTCTTTTGGCTCTTTTTTGCTTGTTTTTAATTCTTTGGTGTCCATTCTCACCCCAAAATTATGAATGGTGGCGACTCTCCCGTTTTTGCGTTGAGCCTGTGTGTTGACGGAGGGATGATCACTCCGGTGATTTTTTCCCATGTCTCACAGACCCATCTCAGCTCATAGCTCCCGTAGGGACCACGGTCAAGGTCCATTTTTTCCAAGAAAAAGAAGAAGAGGAGATCAATATGGTCTTCCAGAAAAACAACCATGTTGCTGAGGACATTAGTTCCTCTTTGAACTGGGTCTCCTCCCTCATGGCCCAAATAAACACTGCAAGGCCTTCATTGGTTTTTAATTGCAGTCCACCCACTTGTTCACCATCCAAGCCATCAAAGGCTCTGTCAGCACCCCATTTTTGCACTATAAAATTGCCCAAGAAGCATATCTTAAACTGGCATATATGTGGGCACGTAAATCGAGGTTTTTATAGTGGACCCATCTTTTTGAAATAACAAGCCCATAACAAAGAGAATTCTTAACCGATTCCGATGCACCGAACCGTGCTCAAATCGGATGTCAAACGGCTAAGTTATGAATAAAATAAATAAAGGGTAGTTTGGGGATTTTTACAAAACCGAAATTGGATGCCACATGGCAGCCACGTGTACACCATGGTGGCTGCCATGTAACCAATGACAAATTAAAATTTTGTGGGGTTGTTTTAGTAAATAATTAAGTTTCCTAATGGGGTTTCTTATGCAAATAAATAACAAAGTTAATAAAAGATTAAGATTAAAAAAATAATAATAATAAAAATAAACAAAGAGAAATGAGTTGGACGAATTGGTCCAACTCATATTCTCTTGAGATATTGAAACTAAACCTAAAAAATATAAGCCTAATAAAAATGGGGGACAATATAGACTTTGACCAAACCTAAATGAATGAAGGGTTTAAGAGAGGAATAGGAGTTAGGAGTTTAAGTGTTTAAGAGGAAAAGTTAAGAAAATGAGAGGTTTAAGAGAGGAAGAGGAGGAGTTAGGAGTTTAGGTGTTTAAGAGAGGAGTTAGGAGTTTAGGTGTTTAAGAAAGGAGTTAGGAGCTTAGGTGTTTAAAAGGAGAAGTTAAGAAGTTGAATGGGTGAGAATCCTCTATAAAAGGGCTTGAAGTTGAGAGCAAAAGGGGGAAGTAGGAAGAAGTGGAGAAAAGAAGAGGGACGTCTACTAGCAAGGAGGGAGAAAGGAAAACTGCTGTTCACGACACACCAAGGCTCCAAGACTTGATTTGAAGTGTCAATCCATAACAGGTGAGTCATTTGTTTAATACATTGTATGAGACCTCTCTTTCATTACAATTTTTGAGATAAGATTACATGATTGATGAGAGACATGAATATATGTTTGATGGCTTTGGGTAATTTTATCATGTAAAAAAAAAAAAAAAAGACAAAGATGTAAAGTTCTGAATTTTTTTTTTATTAGGTTTGCACCTGTTTTCCAGATAAACTAATTTTTTTCACCTTGTTCTAGTTTGATTCAATTCTGGAGTCCTTCACGAGATTTGTGGTATTTTTATTTTAGTTTAATCTAAAAATACGGTCGAGACCTTACACTATGAGTAAATATTTTATTTTTAATTTTCTTTGGTTCAGATTTTCAATTGGAAATGTATAACAGTAACTTTTGGAGTTTCATATCTCTTAAATGAAAATGAATTTTTGAAAACTGCTATAGGTTATTTTAGTGTTTAAAGTCATGATTCTAAGGAATCAAATTTTGCACAATTTGGTTAAGAATTGAGGGAGATATGAATCTTTGAATGTGGATAGCGCAGTAATTCAGGTTGTTTCATTTTGTTTGTTTCCTTTGTAAATTAGTAATTAGGCCATGGTTAAAAGTAGTTCAGGTGGTCTCATTTTCTTACTTTGTAAATTAGTAATTAGTTAATCTTGCATGATAAAAACAATAGAAAACAAAACAAAACAAAAAATAATAAATAATAAGAAAGGGAAAAAGCAAATGAAACAAGCATTGAAGCGATGATTCTTTCTTGTGGTTGAAAATTGTTTTAGCATGGTTTTGTTTTGTTCATATGGTTTTACTTTCAATGTAATTTTATGGAGGCCATGTACATATAGATTAATATTTGTTGTACGCTTAAAATGAAAAAAAAAATTAGAAAAAGAAAAAAATAAAAATAATAAATAAGAGAGCTCATTAAATATCCAACTAATTTAAGGGAATCCATTTCGATGGGACAACCCAGGGTGTTCAAGGACTTCCCTAGGTTGTAATCGGGTCACTTAACCGGAATCACTGGTGCAGACCAAAAATCAACAAGGTGTCTACCTGCACCATTTCAGGTAGTGGCGACTCTATAACAGATTGTAACGCGCTTTTTCCGCGCGCCCGAGGTGCGCACAGCTTGGCGACTCTGCTGGGGACCGACCGAACCCGGTTTGATTAGTTGGATTATAATGGGTTTATTCTTTGCACATGTGCACACACTTGCACATACACGCACACTCTTTTTGTACATATGCACACACTTGCACAAATGGGTCAAGGAAGATTTGCCTCCTTATTTAGTAAGTGTTGAATATACACAATAACATATTCTGGGGAGTTCTGTCATAAAGGACGAGATAATTGCCTAAGGAAATTGGTTTTTAAGTGGGACCACTGTGACCCCTCCAATTACCTGGGAACTCTCCCGGAACATTGTTTTGTGTACCAATTCATCACTTTACTATATGAGACAGTGAAAATTCCTTCCCATGCACACATGTGCACTCACGCACACTGTGGTTTCTTTACATGCTTTGATATAAATTGTGTGGGGTGACACGCGCGAGGGAGCCCGTGTGGGTGATCCGATTGAATGATTACCTAAACCTAGATCTCTCTAGCAGCCACCCTTCTTTATCGTATAAACAAATTTTGGGATGGTATTAGCCTCACGCGCCCTTGGCTTGCCAGGGAAAGCGAGGTAAAACATCCCCCCAGGTATCTGGATTCCTATAGCGCCACTGGTTTCTTGCCGTGGTATGCGAGGGTCTAATACTTGGCTCAGACCCTTGTAGGCATTTGTCTCGGGCTGGGTACCCTTTTCCCACCTAATGCTCTGATACACCCTACTATGTGAATGTGAATGTGAATGTGAATGTGAATGATGAATGAAGTCTAAAACCCATGAGTCCATCAGGGGCAACAACCCTTGCCTCTTTTTGTATCAAATTGAGTAGACCCTAGATTCTGGGCTACCTCAGCCCTAAATTAGGGAGCTTACCTAAACTTTGATCAGGGGAACCACCCCAGATCCATGCATTGAGTCCGGAGAGCCGTGGGCCTCGACCCATTGAGTCCGTGGGAAGTATCTTGAGTCCGGATCAGTCTTTAAGCAGATGAAAGCAGGCCAGATCAGAACAAAGAAATTTGAACCCTAGATTTAGGCTTTTTTTTTTAACCTACCCTTTTTGAATCAAATGTATCCTTTCTTAGAGTTCTCAACAACCCTAAGATTGCATTATTTTTTTTTAGCTTTTTGAACATCATGTAATTTTCGCCCTAGCTGGCAAGTTGTAAGTTTAACATTAGCGGATAAAAGAGCAGATGAAAGGATAAGGCTGGTCAGGACTTAGGTGTGCTTCCTTACACAAGTATGTCTAGGAGTCATGCCTTGACAGGCACCAACCCTTAGGATCACACACTTTGTGTGCATGGTTTCTTTTCTTGTTTAGAGACATGAAATATGGTGATGTCCCGTTCTTTTTTTTACTTGCTTTGATTTTACTGTTCATTACACTAATAGAGAACTTTCACGTTGAAATCCAAAATGACTTGGAACACTAATTGGATAGTACAGTACATGGCATCGTCTTCGTCTTCTGAGAAAACCAAGTTCCCTAGGATAGAGAAGTGTGCCTGGGATACTCCTTGGATCCGATCTTGGACACGGCAGCTCCAGGGGGATGAGCAAATTAAGTGGGAGGCACAATACCACATGAGGCAAACCTTATCCCTATTGAATGTGCCAATCAATTGGAACATGATTCAGTCATCCTTGTTATTCTGGGATCCTCAATTTTCAGTTTTCCGATTTGGGACTATAGAGTTGACACCCACAATTGAGGAGTTAGAATTACTCCTCAGGTTTCGTGATCGTGGAGAACCCGCCAGGCCAAACCTCAAAGACAGTTACAAGAATGAAGCTTGTACTTTCTTTGGCCTCTCGAGGGAAGAATTCCAGACTTTAGGAGGTGACAAATCATTCACGAGGGTCTCCAAGAAATTCCTCGCAGAAAAGATAAGGAACAAAAAGCAGGAAAGACCCCGTGTTTGGTTGGACACCTTCACCCTTGTGGTTCTGTCACAAATTTTTTTTCCAACTGGGGGAGACACCATTAATTTGGCCCTCATGGAAATTGTGGATCAACTCTCGGTTGGATACCGGATCATGCCACTGATACTTGCTCAACTCTATCATGCCTTAACCTTGTCCAAGAATGGAACCAGAAGGTTTCAAGGGTGTGCTCCCCTTCTTCATATATGGCTGCAAGACCATCTGATGGTGGCAGAACCCATTAGTGACAGATATGGGCTAGTCCGTGACAACGTCACATACATGGCCCGAAGAGAAATACATCCAGACTTACCTACTAGAGAGGAGTGGCTGAACTACTTTCTACACCTAGATGAGGATGTTGATATCAGGTGGTGGGGAACCTTCCATTTCACTTATACCCCCATTTTAGCCTTCAGAGATAGGAGATGCCTGGCCTTAATTGGCCTCACACATGCTGTACCGTACTATCCAATAAGAGTTTTGAGACAGTTTGGGAAACCGCAGGGAATTCCCCTTGAGGATGATGCGACTAATCTGACAGGCCCGCTTTCGAAGGAGTTGAGGAAACAGTTACTGATAGAGTGGAAGACTGTGCGCAAGCACGAGCATGATATATTCTCGAAACATAATATTCGAGAATATAAGCAAAAAATGGCTAGGGATTTTGGCCATGACGGCGTCCCACTTCTCCAGACTGGCATACCCAAGGACATTCCGGTTCCGCCCCCTGATATCTATGGAGATAGGGTGGCCGAACTGCAGGAGGCACACTCCCGTATCCATTTAACCTACATTGAATCGGAGCGGGAGAGTAGGCAGGCCAATGAGGCCCTCCAGCATCAATTGAGTGGCGTGCGCAAGCACGCAGATGAGGACAGGCGTTTGCGGAATAAACTTCTGCGCGCCCTTAGGAGGCAGGATGTGTCCTCCTCTTATGATGACCCACCTAGTTAGACTTTGGCTAGGATGCTTTCGTTTTTGGACCTAACTTTGATGTATTTTGAGCCATGTTTGTTTTTTTTGTGATATAATTTATGCATATGTTTTTATTTCAGTTTAATGCTTTAATTTTAATTTTGAATGGAAATGAAGAAACAGAAATTAGTTTGCAGATGCTTGTTGTAAAGTTAATATTGCCTTTTGGTCCTAAGTGACTCTCTCTCTTTCCAGTTATACAAAATCATGATTTCTGGTCATATTAGATCCCTTCCTTCAAATCCTACTCCTTAATTATCCTAATATTAATACTTATAGGCGTTTCTTAAAGCGCTAATGGATTGAACTCAGATCACACCCGAATGCATTATTTACAAGATCACTCGGTTTTTGCCCTGGATCCAACGATCCAAATTGGTGGCGTTTGAAGGTGGCCCCATCAAGACCAACCCTTCAAATGAGCCCGGAGGCGGCTATTTTTTATCCCTTCCCCTATGGAGACATAAGTCCAAAAATGGTGGTGCCTGGTGACCGATTCTTAAATCGGAGACCAACTGGGTGAACCCGGGTATTTGCTTTCTAGCTTACCCCCTATGGAGACATAAGTCCAAAAATTGTGGCACTTGGTGACCGATTCTTAAATCGGAGACCAGCTGGGTGAGCCCGGGTGCTGTTTTTAGCTCACCCCCTGCGGAGACATAAGTCCAATCCCGTGATATTTGAGTTCAATTCATTATAAGCAAGCTCCGGTTCATTAGGGCATGAGCCAAGAGGTTCTCTTTCCTTGTCGTAAGCGACTAAAATAGATCAAATTCTTTAGGTTCTCTTTCCTTGCTGACTTGACGCAGCTAAAACAGATCAATCCCTTGGGTTCTCTTTCCTAGTCGTCCACCAGACGACTAAAGCAGACCACTAAACATTGGGTTCTCTCTCCCAATTGCCTTTGTGCAACTAAAATAGATCACTACCTTGGGTTCTCTTTCCCAGTCGTCCACCAGACGACTAAAACAGACCACTAGACATTGGGTTCTCTCTCCCAGTTGCCTTTGTGCAACTAAAATAGATCACTACCTTGGGTTCTCTTTCCTAGTTGTCCATAGACGACTAAGACAGACCAGTAGACATAGGGTTTTCTCTCCCAGTTGTCTTTGCGCAGCTAAAATAGATCATTTCTTTAGGTTTTCTCTCCCAATTGCCTTTGTGCAACTAAAAATGATACATTTTTATAGATTCCCCCTAAGTTGTTTCCACACAGCTAAATCAAATCACAAATTTTGATCTCGATTGACCATGGCACAAAAAAAAAAAAAAAAAACATAAAAATATGTATATATGATTAATTGCCAAAGAAATGCACTAACTTCTGCAAAATGATCAACAGGTATCCAAAATTGCTCCAAGAAGCCCATACAATCTTCGATCTCGCAAAAGACTGGATATGGATGCACAAGGAAATCAGACTCCGCCAGCTCAGTACCAAGCGGAATCTAGTGAAACCCAAGTGGTTAATGACCTAACCCAAAAGGTCGAAAACATGGCTATGGTTATTCAGTCCCTCATGGCAGAGATCAGGGATCTGAAACAAGTTCAATCAATTGTTCCGATCACTCAACAGCACCAACCACCACTCCCACCACGGGCAGAAGTGCCAGCAGTACTGCTTCCACCACAACCAGCACAACCTCTACCTATGGCACCGCCACATCCGCCACCGCAAGCTGTTCCATTCCCACCTCCTGTGGTAGATCTTGTCCACCCGATACAGCAGCAAGAACAATTCGCGCCTGTCCAACTGGGGCAGGATGAAGAAGACTGGTATAGAACGCAAGAAGCTCAATTCGAGACCCGTCTGGCGGCCATGAAGGAAGATCTTTTAAAGCAGCTACAGCCAAACACTGTTCAAAGTGAGGCTACTCTGGAAAACCTTTGTTTTTTCTCAGATATACAACTCCCTACCAAGTTCAAATGTCCTGAGTTGCACCAGTTTAATGGAACTGGTTGTCCGCTAAACCACTTAAGGTCGTATTCAGGCGACATGTGCCAATACGCAAAAAATGAGAAAATCATGGTACAGTTCTTTCAGCGGTCTTTAACTGGGGCTGCTTATTCTTGGTTTTTGAGCTTAGACAAAGCCAAGATAAAGACTTGGAATGACCTCGCTGCGGTGTTCATTCAGCAATATCGTTTGAACAGCCAGATGGTTCAAACAAGGGCAGAGCTGCAAAGGCTAGCAAAGAAGAGTCATGAGTCAGTTCGGGACTATGCTAAAAGATGGAAAGAGCTGGCAACACTAGTCCAGCCACCACTGTTAGAGCAAGAGATGACATCTTTGTTTATAGCATCACTTGGTCAACCTTTCTTCACTCTGTTACTGGGGCAGAGTTCTACAAGTTTTAATGACTTGATTCTAACAGCTGACAGAATTGAAGATGCAGTAAGGTCAGGGAAGATAGATAGCAGTGGACAGAATGCTACTCAGAGGAGACCAATGGCAAATCAGGGTAATAGAAGCCAGGGACAAGAGCAAGCAAGGAGAACTGAGGGGCAGGCAGTGAATTATGTACAGCCTACTCAACCTTATCACATTTCGCGAACAGCTCCACAGAATCAAGGGCAAGTGGCCGTACCATATCAGGGTCCACCGAGACGGACAAGAGAAGAAATGGAGGCAAGGTTTAAAAGAGTATTCACTCCACTTCCCTACACACCAGCTGAGTTATTACCCACACTACTGAAAGGAGGGTATTTGCGAATCAAGTCACCAAATCCTAGAACATTCATTGGCAAGAATTACAATCCTAATGAGAGATGTGAGTACCACTCAGGGGCACCAGGACATGACACCAACCGATGTTGGGATCTGAGGCATGATATCCAAGACTTGATTGATCAGAAACGCCTTACAGTCGATCCTCCGGCACCGCCTCCAGTAACTCCAGCCACTGGTGTTGCAACCAACCCTTTGCCTAGTCATTCTCAAGCATCTACTAGTAAGACTGTCAATCATATAAGCACCAGTTGCAACACAATGCAATTTGATCCATCAATTTTGATTGGACATCTCGGACAGACAGTGAGGGTTAACCTCCAAGCAGAAATTGAATGGCAAGAAGTAAATGTCATCGGAGGAGAAGATAGAACAGAATTCCCTCCACAATTCCCTCGAGTGCATCTACACCCCAATTCAGAATCTGAGTATCTTCTCCCATCACCCATTGATGATCCCACACCATCTAGCTATATCACTCCACCAGCTTATATCCCTACCAGAGCACCACTGATCAACCTCTTCTCTCTCAGGAACCCAGTAATACCTAACCCTACCATCATCCCAGTTGAGCCAGAAAGCCTGAATCTTTCCCAACTCACCTTAGATCCCCCATCATACCACACCGCTCCACTTGCCTATACCATTGATCCCGCTTTTTATGAACTTCCCCGCCTTTTTACTGAAACTGAAGTCAACCGGATCACCCGATCGGGTCGATATGTGAACACAGACCCTACACCTGCACCCGAGGAAGAGACAGAAGAAGATAAAAGAAAGAAGGAGAAAGGGAAGGAAGTGGCAGTCGAGCAGTCATTTACCCAAAAGAGAAAGGGACGAGCATCTGATGATGAGATCACGGAATTGTATAACAGCATACACGTGCCTGACTATGACATTGTTCAACAGTTGAACAAGGTCCCTGCACAGATCTCTATCATGCGACTACTCATGGACTCCCCAAAGCACAAGGATGTTTTAATGAAAGTTTTATCTGATGCCCATGTGCCGGAAACAACTGCACCTGAACAGTTGGAAGCTATAGTCTCTCAGATAATGGCACCAAAGGCTATCTCCTTCTCAGATGATGATTTACCTCCTGATGGCCCTGATCATATCGAACCTCTTTACATCATGGTCAAATGCAATGACAAGGTAGTAAAAAGGGCAATGATTGACAATGGCTCCGCTTTGAACATTTGCCCAATGAGGACTTTTTATGGATTGCAGCTTGACTCTTCCTTGATCAAGCCTAGTACACATAATGTCAGAGGTTTTGATAATGCCAAAAGAGATTCTGTTGGAGAGATTGTTATGACGATCATCATAGCAGAGAAGCCGTTTACCCTAGCCTTTGAACTGATGGATCTGAATTCCTCTTTCAACTTGTTGATTGGCCGACCTTGGCTTCATCATGCTGGGGCAGTACCCTCCACTCTTCATAGAATGATCCGATTCATTTCTGGCAATGAGTTAATCACGGTACATGCTGAGGACCACAGGGAATTTGAAAGACTAGGTGTTCCCTATGTTGATTATGAGTTGCCAACATCCTTGGCATTCCATGCTACAGAACTAGTTAATGTGATTAATATCCCAGCATATGAAAGGGGAAGAAAATTCAAGAGAAGGAAGAGAGAATGCATGTTCGGAACTGTTGAATGTGCCGACTGGGGACTTCGTGCAGGAGAAGGTCTGGGCCGTTACAAGCAAGGAATGAAGAAGGCCATTGAAGTGGCAGAAAAAATCACTGGATTTGGAGTTGGTTACACCCCAGGACCACATGACTGTGCAAAACTTTTTAGGCGTCAGTCAGAGTTGAGGAGGGCAAAGGCAGAAGGCAGAGAACCAGAATGGCCTATTTACTTCTATGAAGAGTTGTACAGAACATTTACTAATGACCGTTTGAAGGCACTCTGGTCCCTTGAGAATGTAGTTGCCCAAGGATGGGGTGATGACTTTCCACCTTCCCCAAAGAAAGATGAAGATAATCTGGAAGGAATAGCACAGATGTTTTGGAATGAATCAACTATCATGAATAAGCCAATTGCTGAATCCCCCACCGTGAACTTGCAGGACCCATTTGTTGACTGGTCCTCTTCAGACTTGATCAAGCTGCCAGAGCTAGGCCCAAAAGAAACATCTGCTGATGCTTTTCAACCGCTTGCTATGCCATTTGAAGCTGAAGAACCACCCACTTTTCCTGCCATAGGTCTGGACACTCTGTTCACTAATGAGAGGGATCCTGAAATGCACATTTTCATGGTTGAGAAGAATCAAGAGAAAAAGAATGATGCAACAGTTGAGGAAGAAGCTTCAGCACCAATCAAGAATTGGAGCTCCATGCCTTTTGCAGTCAGCCGGGCTGACCTTTTTAAGGGAGTTTTTGATACTTCTTCTGACATTTCTGTTGTAACTGATTCTAAATTATTCAATGAGTACCTGACTGAGTTCTACTACTTGCATGTGTCTGATAGTAATAATAAATCTGAATCCAGTAATCTTAGTATCAATCTCGATGCAAACCCGGGCAAGCCGGAACTCGAGATAGATAATGAGACAAAAGTAATTGAACAAAAAGAAGAAGAAATAACAAGCCTTGGCTTTGAAAAACCAACTGACCAGGCAAACTTAATAACAGAAAAACATGATCAAATATTAGATGTCGAGCATGAAAAAGATCTTAATAGGTCAGATTGGAGCATAAGCTCACTGCAGAATAATGATTTAGACGTCATCTCTGATATAGACCAAAATAGGTCTTTAGAATATGAGGACGACTATGAACCATTGGAGACCCCACCTGAAATCCAATCTGCTTTGGAAAGACATGAAAGGGGTCTCCAGGCCAACATTGAGGAAACTGAACCCATTGATATAGGTGAACCAACACAACCCAAGATAGTTCAAATTGGTAAAAAGCTGTCTCAAACATTGAAGTTGCAAATAACTGAATTTTTAAAATTATATTCTGACGTGTTTGCTTGGTCGTACGAGGATATGCCCGGGTTAGATACGGACTTGGTTGTACATCGGTTACCCACAAAGTCTGAGGCCACTCCAGTGAAACAAAAACTCAGACGCATGAAGCCAGAATGGGCCCTGAAGATCAAAGAAGAGGTTACCAAACAGTTGAATGCAGGGTTTTTGCAAGTAACGGAATATCCTGAATGGTTAGCTAACATTGTGCCAGTACCAAAGAAGGATGGAAAGGTCAGAATGTGTATTGACTATAGAGATTTGAACAAGGCAAGCCCAAAGGATGACTTCCCATTACCCCATATTGATGTTCTAGTGGATAACACTGCAACGCATTCAATGTTTTCATTTATGGATGGATTTTCTGGTTACAACCAGATAAGGATGGCATCAGAAGATATGGAAAAGACATCCTTTATCACACACTGGGGCACGTACTGCTACCAAGTGATGCCATTCGGACTAAAGAATGCAGGTGCAACCTATCAAAGGGCAATGACTCTGTTATTTCATGACATGATACACAAAGAAATGGTGGTGTATGTGGATGACATGATAGCAAAGTCAAAAGAATTAGAAAATCATCTAATAAACCTTGGAAAAGTCTTTGATAGGCTCAGAAAGTTCAAGCTCAGAATCAATCCAAGCAAATGTGTGTTCGGAGTTACATCTGGAAAACTACTCGGTTTTATTGTTGGAAAGCGGGGAATTGAAGTTGACCCTATCAAAGCAAAGGCAATTCTAGAAATGCCTCCACCATCAACAGAGAAGGAAGTAAGAGGGTTTCTTGGCAGGTTGCAATACATCAGTCGGTTCATTGCACAGATGACTCCCATATGTGAGCCAATATTTAAATTCCTGAGAAAAGATAACCCAGTGGTCTGGAATGAAGATTGCCAAGAAGCTTTTGACAAAATCAAGATATATCTCATGAATCCGCCGACACTGATACCACCGGTGCCTGGGCGACCTTTGATCATGTACTTGACAGTCTCAGAAACAGCTATAGGATGCGTTCTAGGACAACACGATGAAACAGGAAGAAAAGAACAAGCAATCTACTACTTGAGTAAGAAATTCACTAATTATGAGTCGAAATATTCAGTGCTTGAAAAAACGTGTTGTGCCTTAGTCTGGGCAGCTCAAAAGCTTCGGCATTATTTGCTCAGTCATACAGTTCTGCTAATATCAAATTTGGATCCGTTAAGATATATTTTTGAGAAGCCAATCTCAACTGGAAGGGTAGCAAGGTGGCAAGTCCTTTTATCTGAGTATGATATTGTCTATACGACAAGGAAAGCGATAAAAGGACAAGCAGTAGCAGATCATTTGGCAGCACATCCTCTCCCAGATTACCAGCCACTTCTGACTCACTTCCCAGATGAAGATGTGATGTGTACGGAGTCGACGGAAGAAATGGATGAAACTAAGTGGAGAATGTTTTTTGATGGAGCGGTAAATGTTAATGGAAAGGGAATTGGGGCAGTGTTAGTCTCCCCAGATGGTGTTCATCACCCAGTAGCAGCAAAACTTCTATTTGACTGCACCAACAATATGGCGGAATACGAAGCGTGTGCGTTGGGTTTGCGAGCAGCAATCGAAATGCACATACAAAAGTTGGAGGTATTCGGAGACTCAAGTCTTATCATTTATCAAGTAATGGGAGATTGGAGGACCAGGGATGTAAAACTAGTGCCGTACCAAGAATTGATCAAAGAATTAGAGGAGCAGATTGAGAAAGTGACATTCAATTATATGCCACGAGACAATAATCAGTTCGCTGATGCCTTGGCAACTCTCGCCTCCATGGCAACTATCACAGACAATGCATTTGTGCAACCTCTAGAGATTGAAGTTCGCCATCTACCAGTTTACTGTTTTAGCATCGAGAGGAGTAAACCAGAGGATGAGCCGTGGTATGCAGACATTGAGAGGTATCTAAAGGACAGAACTTTGCCAGAAAGTGCCACGGCTGCAGAGAAGCGAACAATACAGAGGCTCGCAGGACAGTATTTTCTCAGCGGAGGCAGAGTATATAAGAAGTCATTCAATGACTCACTGCTACTGTGTGTGAAAGAAGAAGAAGCACGAAACTTGATCAATGAAGTGCACGGAGGTTTGTGCGGTGCACACATGAATGGCCACATGCTTGCAAGAAAGATCCTAAGGATGGGTTACTATTGGATGACGATGGAAACAGATTGCTACACCCATGTCAGGAGATGCCACTTGTGCCAGATTTATGCAGACAACATCTATGCACCGCCAAACACACTGTACTCCATGGCGTCACCTTGGCCATTTGCAATATGGGGAATTGATATGATAGGACAGATTCATCCGAAAGCTTCTAATGGACACAGATTCATCTTGGTTGCCATTGATTATTTTACGAAGTGGGTAGAAGCCATGTCTTTTGTGGATGTGAAGAAGTCTCATGTGTTGAAGTTCATCAGAAACAACATCGTTTGCCGTTATGGCGTGCCAGAGGCTATCATCACTGATAATGCAAAGAATTTGAACAATAAAGACATGGACAAGATGTGTGAAGATCTAAGGATCAGACATTTGAATTCTACAGCTTACCGACCTAAGATGAATGGAGCAGTAGAGGCCGCTAACAAGAATCTGAAGAAGATACTGGAGAAAATGGCGGTTACCTACAGAGATTGGCATGAGAAGTTGCCTTATGCGCTGCACGCGTATCGAACGTCAATCAGGACTTCAACTGGGGCAACTCCCTTCTCCCTTGTGTATGGAATGGAAGCTGTTCTCCCTATTGAAGTACAGATTCCTTCACTAAGAATTCTGAAGGAAGCCGAGATAAACGATATTGAATGGGAACAATCCAGATTTGACCAACTTCAGATGTTGGATGAGAAAAGGATAAAGGCATTATGCCATAGCCAACTCTATCAGCAGAGAGTGGCACGAGCCTATAATAAGAAAGTCAAGCCACGTCATTTCAAGGTGGGAGATCTAGTACTCAAAAGGATCTTTCCCCACCAAGAGGACAATAGAGGAAAATTCAAGCCAAATTACGAAGGACCATTCGTAGTTCATAAGGTTTTGTCCAGGGGAGCATTGATCTTACAAGAGATGGACGGAGCCATTTTTCCTGAGCCAATAAATGCAGATGCAGTCAAGTTGTACTATGCTTGAGATCATTCTAATTGAGAAATGAAGAGAGGCCATCTTTGACCTTTCCTTTAAATAGTAAATCCCTCCAATAAAACCCTAAAATTATTTCACCCTAGTGAACCCCTTTTGAGCCTTAAATAAAGTTTCTTTCAACCCTGCACATGTGATCTACTCAGTAAACTGGGGCATTTCAAAAAAAAAAAAAAAAAAAAAGTTAGACCGAGGCAAAGTTTGCCTAGCAAAAGCAAAACTGGGGCAAACATTGCCCAATAAAAAAAAAAAAGGATGTAAGCCCCCAAAAGTAATAAAAGGGTAGATTACTGTTGAGAACCCAATTAATCAAGCCTTTTGAGCCATCTACTTTCTTTTCATAACTTGAAACCCTGCCTATGTTTCGTCCTATTCTCAAGACCTCTCAGATCCCAAAAAGAATGATCTCAGCAAACTTCGGGTCTACACTTGTTGGTGATGACGGAACCCATGGCACTCAAAGAAACTAGACATGGCAAAAAAAAAAAAAAAGGGTCGAAAAGAGCAAAAAGGAATAGAATTCTACTGAAAGAACAGCACAATGAGAACAAAGCAGAGCAGTAAATGAGTTTGACAAAGCCAAAATGGATTGAATAGAAGCTGAAGGGTTCGGACTAGCGGAATGTGTCTGAGTCAAAGCTTCACTGGCCCGTGATGACAATGATACTGAAAATGCCAAGTATACCAAGTCCCGTTTGGCCCTTGGGACCGATCTTTTAAGACTGAAAGCACGTGCACACACAGACACGTTTGCAATGCTTTGTTTACTTCAGCTTATACTTTTTTTGAACTTATTGTGCTATTAGCCTCAGTTGACAGGTTCATAACCCCAATGAAGGCCGCCCACTTCTGCAGTGGACCATGCTAAAAAAAATTAATAATAATAATAAAAAAAATAATAATAAAAATATATTTTTTTTACTTCCTAATAAACAATGATTAATTGATCTTCTTTTTCTCAGGAGCAAATAGGCAAAGGGAAAGAGAAGCAAACAAGGGGAATCCGCCACAAAGAAGATGAGTACACTCAAAAGGACACACAAGCTTCTCATCCAAGACCCCACCAGAGAATGCCGAAAAAAAAAGCAAGAGAGGTGACACCTTCCTCTACAAATGCCCAGTGGAGTTTCCTCGTCGAGAAGAGGTGATTACCCAACAGAAGAAGAGTACCAATTGAAGGGAGAGACATTGTCAGAACATGAGAACCTCAGATAGGCGAAATAACAGCGCCATTCTACATAGAGACACACTGGATGAAACAGGATGACAGATGAGAAGGTTCTCATAAAATTCTCAAAAGAATTTTCCTTTAAAAGGGAGTTTTACAAATCCCAGTGGAGAATCATCAAGAACAATAAAGCTCAGGCAAGCTCAAGACCAAGAGGAGAAGACATGTTTTGAAGATTTAAAGGGCAGAGAAGGCCCTCATGTAATTTTCATTTTCCCACTTTTGTATCATAGGATTTGAACCAGGATTCGGATTTCCTCGGTGTGCTGGGCAGCAGTGACTCTTAGCCAAATAGATTTAGGGGGTAGTGCACCTACATGGGGGATAAAGAATTTCAAACTTTAAAAAAAAAAAAAAAAAAAAAAAGTAATAATAATAATAAAATAAAATAAAAAAAATAAAAAAATAAATAATAAAAAAAAAGTGAATAAATCTGAAAAGATAAAAGAAGAAGTCAAAAGTCAATGGAATAAACAAGAAGAAAAGAGCATTGTTGAAGCACTTTTGCATCAACGCCGAAACAAGTCGGTGAGTCTAAGTCCAATCCATCATTTTCAACTTAAACTAAAAAAAGGGAACAATTCCAAACGCCCAATGGCAAGGAAATTCCCCAGAACTTGGAAGTGAGCTAAAGCAACGCAGAGCTTGCACCGGCGCTTCCACATCTTTGAAAACATTAAAGGACTTGACTCGTCGGTTATGTCGACAGAAATGCAAAATGCAAAAATAGGGTTCTTTTTATTCTTTGTCATTCATCACCTTGGTGACTCTGACAAAGAGGGGCAGCTGTCAGCACCCCATTTTTGCACTATAAAATTGCCCAAGAAGCATATCTTAAACTGGCATATATGTGGGCACGTAAATCGAGGTTTTTATAGTGGACCCATCTTTTTGAAATAACAAGCCCATAACAAAGAGAATTCTTAACCGATTCCGATGCACCGAACCGTGCTCAAATCGGATGTCAAACGGCTAAGTTATGAATAAAATAAATAAAGGGTAGTTTGGGGATTTTTACAAAACCGAAATTGGATGCCACATGGCAGCCACGTGTACACCATGGTGGCTGCCATGTAACCAATGACAAATTAAAATTTTGTGGGGTTGTTTTAGTAAATAATTAAGTTTCCTAATGGGGTTTCTTATGCAAATAAATAACAAAGTTAATAAAAGATTAAGATTAAAAAAATAATAATAATAAAAATAAACAAAGAGAAATGAGTTGGACGAATTGGTCCAACTCATATTCTCTTGAGATATTGAAACTAAACCTAAAAAATATAAGCCTAATAAAAATGGGGGACAATATAGACTTTGACCAAACCTAAATGAATGAAGGGTTTAAGAGAGGAATAGGAGTTAGGAGTTTAAGTGTTTAAGAGGAGAAGTTAAGAAAATGAGAGGTTTAAGAGAGGAAGAGGAGGAGTTAGGAGTTTAGGTGTTTAAGAGAGGAGTTAGGAGTTTAGGTGTTTAAGAAAGGAGTTAGGAGCTTAGGTGTTTAAAAGGAGAAGTTAAGAAGTTGAATGGGTGAGAATCCTCTATAAAAGGGCTTGAAGTTGAGAGCAAAAGGGGGAAGTAGGAAGAAGTGGAGAAAAGAAGAGGGACGTCTACTAGCAAGGAGGGAGAAAGGAAAACTGCTGTTCACGACACACCAAGGCTCCAAGACTTGATTTGAAGTGTCAATCCATAACAGGTGAGTCATTTGTTTAATACATTGTATGAGACCTCTCTTTCATTACAATTTTTGAGATAAGATTACATGATTGATGAGAGACATGAATATATGTTTGATGGCTTTGGGTAATTTTATCATGTAAAAAAAAAAAAAAAAAGACAAAGATGTAAAGTTCTGAATTTTTTTTTTATTAGGTTTGCACCTGTTTTCCAGATAAACTAATTTTTTTCACCTTGTTCTAGTTTGATTCAATTCTGGAGTCCTTCACGAGATTTGTGGTATTTTTATTTTAGTTTAATCTAAAAATACGGTCGAGACCTTACACTATGAGTAAGTATTTTATTTTTAATTTTCTTTGGTTCAGATTTTCAATTGGAAATGTATAACAGTAACTTTTGGAGTTTCATATCTCTTAAATGAAAATGAATTTTTGAAAACTGCTATAGGTTATTTTAGTGTTTAAAGTCATGATTCTAAGGAATCAAATTTTGCACAATTTGGTTAAGAATTGAGGGAGATATGAATCTTTGAATGTGGATAGCGCAGTAATTCAGGTTGTTTCATTTTGTTTGTTTCCTTTGTAAATTAGTAATTAGGCCATGGTTAAAAGTAGTTCAGGTGGTCTCATTTTCTTACTTTGTAAATTAGTAATTAGTTAATCTTGCATGATAAAAACAATAGAAAACAAAACAAAACAAAAAATAATAAATAATAAGAAAGGGAAAAAGCAAATGAAACAAGCATTGAAGCGATGATTCTTTCTTGTGGTTGAAAATTGTTTTAGCATGGTTTTGTTTTGTTCATATGGTTTTACTTTCAATGTAATTTTATGGAGGCCATGTACATATAGATTAATATTTGTTGTACGCTTAAAATGAAAAAAAAAATTAGAAAAAGAAAAAAATAAAAATAATAAATAAGAGAGCTCATTAAATATCCAACTAATTTAAGGGAATCCATTTCGATGGGACAACCCAGGGTGTTCAAGGACTTCCCTAGGTTGTAATCGGGTCACTTAACCGGAATCACTGGTGCAGACCAAAAATCAACAAGGTGTCTACCTGCACCATTTCAGGTAGTGGCGACTCTATAACAGATTGTAACGCGCTTTTTCCGCGCGCCCGAGGTGCGCACAGGCTCCACTGGTCATCAACCTTGACCACACCATTGCTTCCATCACCTCTTCTGTCCCCACAAAATCCAAACTCCAGCCCTTGGTTGTAAATGTTCAGCCATCTCACAATATCCCTAAACCAGCCCATACATCCTAGTCCAAACTCCAGCCGTTGGTGGTCAATGTCCCTAAACTAGCCTATTCGGAGGCCGCTGTACCATGGAATTATAGCGAGGGAGTCACGGCTACGGTTCCAGTGGTTAAAAACCAGAACCAGGAGGAGGTGAACCTCATGACGAGGTTGGGGAGATGCGCAGGGGGTGAAAAGAAAGAAAAGGAGACAGAGGCGGAAAAAGAGAAAAAATAAACTGAAGAAAAAAGAAAAATGAAGGGAAAAACAAAAATAGGAGAAGACACCCCCCAGGGTGCAGAAAATGAGGCATCAGACCTCATAAAAATAATAAAGAAAAGTGAATTCAATCTTGTGGATCAGCTGAACAAGGTCCCGGCCTAGATTTCAATACTGGGCCTTTTGCTAAATTCTGAAAAGCACAGGGATGCATTGTTAAGGATGCTACAGAGTGCACATGTATCCCAGACAATCGATCCAGACCAGCTAGACAAAATGGTTGGTCAAATCTTGTCACATAAAGTGATAAGCTTCTCTGAAGGTGAGATAAGCCCAAGTGGGTGTTATCATGTTGACCCTTTGCATATCACATTGCTTTGTAATGGCAGCATGATTGCACGGGTTTTAATTGACAACGGGTCGGCGTTAAACGTTTGCCCATTGGTCACTTTTGTCAAGCTTGGTCTGGATCAGTCGAAGATCAAGCAAAATGGGAGGATAGTGAGGGCTTTTGACAGCTCTAAGACACACTCCCTAGGGGAGATTAAACTGCCGGTCACAATTGGACCGAATATTTTCAACATCACATTTGAAGTGATGGATATTCCAGCGGCCTTCAATCTGCTCCTAGGGAGGCCGTGGATACACTCGGCTAGGGCAATACCGTCCACGTTCCACCAAAGGGTGAAATACATTAGAGGGCAAAGGGTGATAACGGTCCTAGCTGAGAATTTGGTGCCTCCCATTGTGTCACCTGATGTACCCTTGATAAATGTAGACCTGACTATTGACAAAATTGCGTTTCACTCGTTTCAATTCGAAACGGTTAATTTCATACCTGGGTGGTGTGAGAAAAAAGAAAGTAAGGGGACTACCGCAGAAAAAATGGTGAAGAAAGTGATGGAGAAATACCACTTTCACCCGGGGAAAGGCCTGGGAATCAATTTGCAGGGAATGGTGGAGCCAATCACAGCCAAGAGACTGATCCCTAAAGTAGGGTTGGGCTTCAAGCCTAGAGGATGGAGAAGGCAGAAACATGAAGAAGGAGAGAAAAGAAGCAAAGGAAAAGTCCCTCACTTAAGGGAAAATTTCCCTAAACCCTCCTATACAATCCAAATATCTCCTCCTATGGACCAATCCAAGCCTCCTTACCGAACATCAACCCATTTCAAAAGCCTTTTGTTTCGGCCTTGCAACCATACAACCCATCTCCAATATTGGGAGCAGCAGATGGGCCTGGGCCACACCCCGAGCAGCATGTGGATTTCTCTGAAGATGTTGGGGCATTCTTTGCCATGACTGACGGCGAAAATACAGTTGGTGACAAGGAGTTGCCGTTCATTGACTGGGCCGCAGTAAAGATTCCGGAGGAGGTCATTTCTGGACTGGGCCCGTAGCAAAAAAGGGCAGTACCCACCCGGTGATGATGGCATCGGATTCTGGGTTTGAGGAGCAGGATTTCCCTATTTCCCCTGCTCCTCAAAATTTTTTATTGAATAATTGGGAGGAAACTCCCCTTACCTTTGAAGCAACGTTTGTTCGGCAAACTAACGCGGCTTCCAAAAAAAAACTCCAATAGTGGAATGCCATTTCCCTGAAGGTCCTAATGAGCCTTCGTCTTCAGGGGAATTATATTTAGAAGGCTCACAAAAAACCCAAAAAGATTTTTCTATTTTTTCTAGAAAATTTAATTTTTTCAAAAAGGCCCAAACCACTTATGAACCATATAAGCAAACTGAATTGGACCAGGTTGAATATGACTTCGACTTCGAGCTCGACTTTGACCTCATGGGGATCGAAGAAGAGACCGAGGTCGAAGAAGAAGACGTTCCAAAAGAAATTGAATATCAATTGAAACGTCATGAAAAGGGGGTCCAACCTAATATTGAGGAGACCATTTCAATTAATCTTGGGACCGAAGAGGACCCAAAAATAGTGAAAATTGGGGCATGTCTATCTAATATGCAGCAAAATGAAATGACACAGTTCTTGGCAGACTATAAGTATGTATTCGCTTGGTCGTATCGGGACACGCCGGGGTTGGACACTGACATGGTGGTGCACAAGTTGCCAATTTTGCCAGGGGTTAAGCCAATCAAGCAGAAGCTGAGAAGATTGAAACCTGAATGGACTCTGAAGGTCAAGGATAAAGTGGTCAAGCAATTCCAAGCCGGATTTTTGGCAGTCTCCATGTACCCTGAGTGGCTCGCAAACATAGTGCCGGTACCAAAGAAGGACGGGAAAGTCAGAATGTGCGTGGACTACAGAGATCTGAACAAGGCAAGCCCAAAGGATGATTTTCCACTTCCACACATTGACATTCTGGTCGATAATACTACGGTCCATAGCCTATTCTCGTTCATGGATGGTTTCTCTGGATACAATCAGATCAAAATGGCTAATGAAGATCAAGAGAAAACAGCGTTTATCACACATTGGGGCACCTTCCACTATACAGTCATGCCATTTGGGCTTAAAAACGCTGGGGCAACATACCAGCGGGCCATGACCGCACTATTCCATGACATGATCCATAAGGAGATGGAGGTCTACGTGGACGATATGATTGCCAAATCGTGCAAAGAAGAAGACCACTTGATCAATCTGAAGAAGGTGTTTGATCGACTCAGAAAGTACAGTCTACGGCTTAACCCGGCTAAATGCGTCTTTGGGGCTACATCAGGGAAGTTGCTGGGATTTATAGTGAGCAGAAGAGGAATTGAAATTGACCCGGCTAAAGCCAAGGCCATAATTGAAATGCCATCACCCAGAACAGAGAAGGAGGTCAGGGGCTTTCTTGGAAGAATTCAGTACATAAGCCGGTTGTAAGCACCTCATTTTTGCGCTTCCGGAAAAGCCAAAAATGCAAAACCCGACTATAAAGTTAAACCCTGAGGGGTTGAAAGTTGACCTTTTGATCAAATAAAATTTGGCCACCTTGCTTTATCTCAATGGATAGAAAATCCCTACACGAGTCCAACACAACTGAGTTTGCTGGAATCGGAGTCCGGATGAGGGTTATGCAGGGGGTCAAACTAAAGGGGGAGCCGAGAGTTGACTTTTTCTCGAACCCCGTGCCAAGTGCCCCGCTTTATATCATTGGGTAGAGAATCCCGACACGAGTCCAACGCAACTAAGTTTGCAGGAATCGGAGTCCGGATGAGGGTTCTGCGAGCGGTCAAACTTGAGGAAGAGCCGAGAGTTGACCTTTCCTCGAACCCCGTGCCAAGTGCTTAGCCCTATGTCATTGGATAGAGGGCTCCGATATGAGTCCAACGCAATTGAGTTTGCTCAAATCGGAGTTCGGATGAAGGAGATATGAGCTGTCAAAGTTTCCGCGCAGAAAAACCGGAAACTGCACATGTGGTGCAGGAACTGCCCACGTGGCAGCCAACGCAGCAAAATATCTCGGGGAATAAATCTTAAATATCCAAAAATCACTAAAAATCTCAGGGACTAAGCCAAAATTCGCAGGGGGCAATCCGTAGATATCCAAAAGTGTCAAATCGGTCGAATCGGTCAAGTCGAAGGGCAAATCCGTAATTTTTTGATTTGTATCCGGTCAAATATACCGGATGCACATACCCTTGTGTATATCCGGACTCAAATACCGGATACAAAGATTTGCTCGGCGAGATTCGCGCCAATTCTCCAACAAATTCGCTGCGGCATTAATTTTACGAATAATTATGTTTTGTATCCGGCATTTAATGCGGATACAAATAACTCTTAGTGTATCCGACCTTGGAGGCCGGATACACATAGGACATAGTGTATCTGGCCTTCATGGCCGGATACATTATGTTTTGCTATAAAAACCCAGCAGCATCTCCTTTCTCCTGGTTGGTTCACTTTTTTCGGATTGCAGCTCCCTTGCCCACTTTGGCCTCTCCGAACCAGCTCCTCCCCAACCTCCCTTGCCTTCAACACCTCTCCACACCACCCTAGAGTTGCTCTACCTCTCCTTCTCTTCCTCCTCCTTCACTTGAACCCAAGAACAAGAAGAGAAGCCATTGCTGTTGCTGTCAAGAGGAGGAGTTCCCGGCTGTGGTGGTGCTCCAAGAGGGTCACATATCTCCACCAAGAAGTGTAGGGCACTAAGGTAAGGCTCTCTATCCCATTGTATTCAACATATATTAAAACTGAATTTTTCTATTGTTTTTTTTATTTTTTTTGCTCCTCTCTTGGCATGAACACTTCCATGGTGGTCCAACCATGCATTTACCACCTTTTTCATGGCATGAATGCCACCAGGAGTAAAAAGTCCACGTAGGATGTTCTTGGGAATGCTAGGGAGCAGTTTTTTTTATATAAATTTTAGGTGCTCATCATGCTACTGTTTTGGCCTTCTTCTAGGCATTCCCAAGGGGAGCTTGTTCCTCTTCTACTTCATCCCATGTACCCCCAAGTAAACCCCCCATTACCCTTCATGGTTCTTGTTTTCTTGTTCTCTTCCTTCACTTTTTTTTTCTTTATGATTTTCGTGGGTGTCTCTTGCTTGCTGTCCCAAGTTACAAATCTTTTTTTTAGGCTGCAGATGTTAAGCTACAAGTCCCCTTTTCTTCTTGTCTTCCATGCATGCAATCTTTGCTTATCAGTTTTTTTCTTGGTTTGTTGCTATTTTTGAGCATGGACACATGACCCTTTCTCTCCCATGAACTTGCTGTATTTTTTTTATATACACCATGCTCCCTTTGCCCCTTTATAACCTGTGATGGCCCATCTGAGTTGCTGCTGGGTACAGCAGCAGCACCTCCTTTCTTGGTAGCTTATCAAGCCTAATCAAAACTCAGCTTAATGGTTGCTTTCCACCTGTCTATAGAGAGCCTGGGTTTACTTCCCATAAGCATGTCACAGATTTTTTTTTCTTGCTATTTTTCTTATGACAAATAGATCAGCATGAGAGATCTTTTGGGGCTGCTGCTGGCAGCAGCAGCAGCCCCCATGGTTCCAGGTTTTGCTGGCCATAACCCCCCTTGTGGCTTGCTTTTTTTTTTTTTTTTCTGTCCATGGCTTCGGCAGCAGCGGCACTTCCACCCCACAAGCATGCCCCCCTTTGACCCTCCTTTTCCCTTACTTTCCAAGCCCCGCCAAGTCCCATGCAAGTTGCTGCCGGGGGACGGGACAGCAGCAAGTCTAGGTGACCTTCCAAAAGTGCATGAGTGTTCTCCCCATACCCCCGCATACCAACCCATGCAAGTGTGCCTCCCTACCACCATGCAAACCCCGTGACCACGCTCTCCACCCCATGCATAATTGCTGTGTTTTTATGAACCATGTATGCTATGGGTTAGATGCGCCCACCTTATCTTTGTTATTTGATATTGTTTTTCGAATATCTGTGTGTAAGCATGCCCCCGCCACCCCTAATCTACTGTCATTGTTTAAACAAGCTGCCACCGGAGGTGGCGGCAGCACCCTCCATCCTGGTAGCAATCATGCTCCCATCAAAACCCAGTTTTAAGGTTGCTGTCCCCTTGGTCTACAGCAAGCCTTGGGCTCCCTTTTCACATAACATATGGTTTTTTTTATGTCTGAGCATGCCTCCGTCATCTCTCAACCTCCTTTACTATCTGCTGTATTTTTTTATGTACGGGCATATGAGCATGTAACCTCCCCCCATGAACCTGCTGTTTCGATATGTGTCAAGGCATGCTCCCCTTCCCCTTGGCAACCTGAGGTGGCACACCCGGGCTGCTGCTGGAGACAGCAGCAGCAGCCCCCCATTTCCTAGTAGTTGGTTAAGCCTGACCAAAACTTACCTTAACTGTTGCTGTCCTCTTGCTTGTAGTGAGTTGTGTTTGTTTCCCATGGACACGCGACATGTCCTTTTAATTGTTTTTTTTCATGGCAACTTGATAAGTATGTAAGGCCCTTTTGGGGCTGCTGCTGGCCGTAGTTGCAGCCCCCATTGTTCCGCGTTTGTTTTGGCCATCACCCCTAGGTTGCTGCTGGAAGATGACGAAGAGAACTAAAGGGGCAGCACCCCTAGGTTCTCTTGCTTGCCCCCTCTTTTCCCTTTGTACTTGTTGGGAAACCCTAAGGTGAACAAAATGAACGCTTCCCCCTATACCTGAACCAATGTGGGCCACCCAGGGGCCCACACAATTTGAAGTAATCCCCCCAGGAAGCCCATAGAACCACCCCATTGTAAAGCCCTTAAAAATGCCTTTTGTGTGTGTAACCCTTTTACTAGCATCGATTGGAATGGTCTCACGATTGAACCAAGCGATCCAATAGGGTTTCTGGGCCACCATGAAACCCAACTTGGGACTTAGACCGCCGGTCCAATTCGGATGCATAGTGGGCCTTCCAACAGGGCCCACCAAGCCCAATAAACCTAAAAGCATGAGAAATAAGCAAGTTAAGCAAATTTAACTTATTGAACCGGATGGACCAGACCCAATGCGGTCCACCCGCATTTGTTTTATGGAATGATATCTGAATTGCGTGGTTTGGCCGACCAGGGGCACATGGGCAACCATCATGGGGGCTCACCCAGGGGCCCGCAAACCAACGCCGGCCCACTATTTGCATGAAAACCACTTAGGCTTCAAACCTGAACCTTAATATAAAATCAATTCACTTAACCTAAGCCCACAGGGCCTCCTAGGTTAAACAGAGGCCCACCAGGGGCACATGGGCTTACCCAAGCCCGCCAAGGCCACCGTGGGCCTTCCAATAGGGCCCACCCAATCAAACTCAGACAACTTAAATAAAACAAGATAAAATCAACTAAAGGGACCCACACCACTCAGGTGGTCCCGCCAAGACTTAACTAAATGGCATGCTGGATTAGGTATCGGGTGAAAACCAACTAGAAAGCTGACTCAAACCAGGGAACCCACGGGACCCGTCATCCGACGGGGTGGACTGGGGTGTCTACGGACTTCCCCAGACCACAACCGAGAATCGACTTAGAATCTCAAGCCGCAGACCAGACTAATAGACAAGATTAGGCACCCAGGTGTCCGCCTGCACCCCATCAGGCGGTGGCGACTCCGAACTTTCCCCGTGCCGCGTTTCCCACGCGCACACACCAGTTCATAGCACAACTCACGGCTATTTGTGAACAAATTTTCAAACTTCTGAGGAAGGATAACCCAACGGTATGGAATGAAGATTGCCAAGAAGCCTTTGATACGATAAAGAGATATTTGCTGAATCCACCTGTGCTAGTGCCACCAACTCCAGGAAAACCGCTGATCCTGTACTTGTCAGTGTTGGAAACATCGATGGGATGTGTCTTGGGGCAGCATGATGAGACTGGAAGAAAGGAAAGGGCAATTTACTATCTGAGTAAGAAATTCACAGAATATGAAGCCAAATACTCGCCATTGGAAAAAACTTGCTGTGCTCTAGTGTGGGCAACTCAGAGGCTAAGGCATTATTTCCTTAGTCACTCCACATTATTGATATCCCGGATGGACCCTCTGAAATATTTATTCGAGAAACCAGCGCTGACGGGCAGAACTGCAAAGTGGCAACTACTACTGTCCGAGTTTGACCACACGTACATCACTCAGAAGGCGATCAAGGGTCAAGCCATTGCTGATCACCTGGCTGTACATCCTTTGCCAGAATACCAGCCGTTGAAGACCAACTTTCCTGATGAGGCAATTCTGTTTACTGAAGAGGAGGAAAGTGAAAGTTCTTGGCAAATGTTCTTCGATGGGGCCGCCAACATGAATGGAAACGGAATAGGGGCAGTTTTGGTCAAACCAGATGGTTCACACATCCTGATTTTAGTGAAGCTAAGATTCCATTGTACCAATAATATTGCAGAGTATGAAGCATGTATAATTGGGTTGCAAGCCGCCATAGATCATGAGGTGGAGGAACTTGACGTATACAGAGCTTCGAGTCTTATCATCTTCCAAACAACTGGTGAATGGAAAACCAAGGATCACAAATTGATCCCCTATCACCAGTATTTGAAAGAAATAAGCACAAATTTTACTCAAATTTCCTTTAACTATATGCCAAGGGCCAAGAATCAGTTCGCGGATGCTCTAGCAACATTGGCTTCCATGGTTAGCATGCCAGAAGGGGTAGACATCAAACCATTGGAAATTGAGGTCAGGGATGAACCGGCTTATTGTCTCGTTCTTGAGGGAGCACCCGAAGAAGAAGCACCATGGTTTCAAGACATCAAAAATTTCTTGAACAATCGGACTTTGCCAGAAAATGCCACGTCAGAAAGGTTACACTTGTACAAGAGATCACACAATGACATTCTGCTCAGATGTGTTGTTATGGCTGAGTCAGAAAGGTTAATCGAGACTGTACATGGAGGAGTCTGTGGACCCCATATTAATGGACACATGCTTGCAAAGAAGATCCTGCAGTTGGGATATTATTGGTCGACCATGGAGCATGACTGCTGTATACATGTCAGGAGGTGTCACCAATGTCAGATATATGCAGATAACAAGCATGTACCCCCAAGTGAGTTGCACAACATGACATCCCCGTGGCCCTTTTCCATGTGGGGCATAGATGTCATTGGCATGATTTCCCCTAAGGCATCGAACGGGCATAGATTCATCCTAATGGCAATTGATTATTTCACTAAGTGGGTAGAAGCAGCCTCATATGCAAATATCACAAGTAACCATGTTATTAAATTTTTGAAGCACAATATTATTTGTCGCTATGGACCGCCAAGTGCCATAGTATCAGACAACGCTTCAAATATTAAGAACAAGGACATGAAGAAAATGTGTGAGCAGTTTCAGATCACCCACCACAAGTCAACTCCGTACAGGCCAAAGATGAATGGGGCAGTGGAAGCAGAAAATAAGAATATAAAGAAAATCATTCAGAAAATGGTAGTGAGTTACAAGGATTGGCATGAAATGCTACCGCTTGCTCTACATGCCTACAAAACCTCAATCCGGACTTCGACTGGGGCAACCCCGTATTCCCTAGTCTATGGAATGGAAGCAGTCTTGCCAGTGGAAGTAGAAATCCCATCACTCAGAGTTCTCATGGAGGCTGAATTAGAAGAAGCTGAATGGATACAGTCAAGAAGTGATCAACTCAACCTAATAGAAGAGAAGCGTTTGAAAGCGCTATGTCATGGCCAATTGTATCGACGGAGAATGGCCCGGGCCTACAATAAGAAAGTGAGGCCCAGAACTTTCCAAGAAGGAAACCTAGTTCTAAATAAAATTCTACCATTTTTGGAAGACCCTCGTGGTAAGTTCAAGCCCAATTGGGAAGGGCCTTATGTCGTCAAGAAGGTCCTGTCAGGGGGCGCACTCATCTTGACAAAAATGGATGGGGCAGATTTTCCTAAGCCAATTAACTCTGATGCAGTAAAAAGGTATTTTCCTTGATTGAACATTACTAGGAAATGATCCGAGGCCATTTTTCTTTATTTCCTTCAAAATTTTAATCCCTAGTCTAGCCAAGTTGAGCCGGTTCATTTCTTTGATAAACCTAAACTGGATTTACAGTCTTATATTGGGGCAAAACAAATTGGGGCAAAGCCAATTGGGGCAGAATTAGAAAAAAAAAAAAGAAGAGAGAAAAGCAATGAAAAATGGCAAATGAAAGCTAAGTGTGAAAAAGATACAAAGAATGCAATTTGGGGAAATGGGGAAAAATTCATCATGACTGTAAGTCCGGTCGACCTATTTCCACATTTGGAAAATTTTGAGCCTTAATACCTTTTCTTTCATAAACCGAGCCTAGCCTTTGTTTCGTCCTATTGCTAAGCCCTCAGTGATCTTAGTATGTTCATTCAAATTTCAGAGTGAAATTGGCGATGACGGAATGCAGAAGCCGGCCCTAGTGAAAACCGTAACTAGCGCTATGGGCAATATTGGTAAGAAAAAAAAGAAAAAAAGAATATAAAAAAAAGAAAGGAAAAGTTAAAGGTTGAGTTGATCATGTGGTCCGAGCTTGAAGAGAAATCAGTGCAAGTACTGAGACTAAGCAGATTGGGTAATACGGTCAATTCTGGAAGAAAAGGCATTTGGGGATGACTCTAAAGGTCCTAAGACGGACGGTTTTGATCCCTTATTATTACTTGGACTACCCTCTTCATTATTTAACTTGGGTTTAATTCATTTAATTATGGGTAATTAAGTGCATGGACCAAATTTCAAAAAATAAAAATAAAAAAAAATAAAAACTATACTTTGGCAAGTGATGAGAAATCAAATACTTTTCATAAAACCTTTGTTTTTACAAGCATCTGAGCATTCTGAGACCAATAATATAAAAAATTATTTTTGAATTAAATACTTTGGCTTTTCCACTATTGGAGTTTGTTTTCGTACAAAGGTATGAAAAAAGAAAGAAAAATGTGCAGGAAATAAAGCTAGTCTCTGTCTCCTAGCCGCTCCTCAAGCTCCCGAATCTAAGCTGCCTAAGCTGCAATAACTCCAAAAGCCCCCTCTACATCGGGATCACTCAAGAAGGATATAACCTCATCTGAAAGAGTCTGCCTAATCCTCATGCTCCTAAGGCCGACTAAAGCATCCTGGTGCTTCTGCCTCAATGCTCAGACTTCAAGACAACGAGCCTGCCTATGCTCATCAAGTTGTTTTTCCATAGCAAGACGGCGGGATACCTGTTTTGCAAGTTGCCTTTCCATGTCAAGGCCCCGTATCCTAAGCTCCCGGGCCTCTCGTACCCATATCTGCTGAAGGCACCTGTGAGAAGCTCTCTCAGACTCGAAGATATCCTCATAAGTAGGAGCCAAAACCACAGGAGGATCTTCAGGTACTGAGGCCTGACTCTGTATCTGCTCTTTGATCCAGAAGAGGTAGTCCTTCACATGGGACTCTGAGAAGACCGGGCTCCACATAAAACGGACATAGGACCACTCCCTCATCAACCAAGCATTCAGCTTCATAGTAGCTGGAGAAAGTGGCCCAAGATGATCTTCATACCCACTTGGGATTATAATCCCCTGGGTTGCTCTGAATTGACGAAGGACCCGCAAAGGAAGGTAGAGCACCGCATGTCTCAGGCCAGCCAGAATCAGAAAATTACGGTCTCGGAAGCTGATCACGGTCTCTGCATTGGGCTGATAGGTACCAGGCCACCTCACCTGATCATCCTGGAGTGAACCCAAGAAAGAGAACCAACCCTGTTTACCCCCGGGAATGTCGGGGCACCCCCGGTTGCTCATCAAGATAGGAACTTTCAAGCTTGGGAAGAAGTGTCTATTCATTTCCTCAATCTGACTCAGGTGGTCAAGTAGCCAAAGCTGAAAGGGAGGAGGGATTTTTCAGTATATTGTAAAAGCAAAAAAGAAGAAAAAATAGGAAAAAAAAGAAATGCAAAAAAAAAAAAAAAGTGCAAAAAAAAAAAAAATTTACCTGCAGGATCGGGGCACATGATAAGAAGCGTTTCAACTTCCTGTTGTAGCAGGCAGTCAGTGCTTGGAACATCTCCGCCAAAATCATAGGAGCCAATCTCTACCGCTCCCTAACCTGGCATACAACGGAAATAAGAGCCAAGTCCACCTCATCATCATCCCTTGGGAAAAGCAGTTGATTAACCACTATCAGGGTCAAGGCATTGAGCCTGGCTTCCTTGTTCTCCCCTCTCAAAGGTTTCTCAGTCAGAAAGGACTTAGACAGAGTCAAAAGGGTGTCAGAATCCCCTAAATCCTTCTTCCCTATGCCCAGGAAAGTAGAAGCCTCCTTCTTGTAGTTGGTGTAAAACCCTGAATTTTCCCTTAAATAATAAATTAAATTAGTAAATAATATTACCCAGAGTTATAAATTGATAGAACCATTTTAATATTGTAGGGGGTGATCAACTTAGCGGAGATCCAGAAGTAGACGCAGATCTGACCGTCCGATCGTGAGATATCAAGGTATGTATTCTGATTGGGCATGTGTATGGAATTTGGTATAGGTGAGACAAATGGGATAGGTGAGTATAAGTATTAGTTTAATAACCTAATTCATATACGTGTATTGTCGCTCGTATTGAAGAGCCGCAAGCGACGAGTTGTTCAAGCGACCAAGGGAAGAAGAAGGAGAAGAAGAAGGAAGGGCTGGGCGTGCGTTCATCGTCCAGAGGATTCTTCAGTGCAAGAGTTCGTCATTGTGCATAATAGAGAAGGAGGAATCAGCGTAGAGAGGTAGGTGACACCGTTTGGGTTTAAAATTCGGATTTATCTCTGTTTAATCGCAAAAGCATGTTTCTATGATATGTAAAGTTGTATTTAGTTAGCTAAGCATGTTATAAATACATTAGAATGAGTTTAGACGTGAAAAATCGTGATTTAGAACTGTTTCTGTTCGATTTGGTGAGACCGCCGACCTCGACTGTGCGAGGCGCTCATCGGCGATCTTAGGCGCTGGTTAAATACTCGAGGACGCCGTGGACCGCGGGACGACGGACCGTGGGCGCTCGAATTTGCACTACCGCCGACTGATGACCGCCCGGAGCGATCCCAGGCGCTCTCAGCAGAATTTCCAATTTTCCATAATTTCGAACCTAATTCAATTCTAAACTATTTTTAGACAATTTTAATGATTAATTAAGGTGTTTTAAGACCAAAATAAACTACCTAAATCCCTGTTTTACAGAAAAACAAATTAGGGAGATATTTAGGACATTAGTTGCCCAGTTTTGAAGGTAAACGAGAAATGTGATTTTGGAAAAGCCTAACTACCATTTGACTATCTAAACACTTGTAAATGGCATTATAAATCATAAGACATTATAAAGAGAGTTCATAATCCGCATGACTGAATAATGAAGTGAATGTACAGATATAACCATTATATGCCGCTAGGCACCAACCCTTATAGAAATATGATACTTTAGGGAATTTTGGAGTCTAGTGGGCATAGCTGGTTATGGATCCATAGTCGTAGCTAGATAGCTGAGGGATATGTCATTTGGGTTGAGTTACTCCTATATGCGACGCGCTTCCTTTGCAAGTTAGTTTGTCTGGGAAGGTCCTATGTCTGGAGGGACACCCCGGTGAGCCGCTGGTGATTCCCTGTACATGTGGATAAGCAACCACCTCCATGTATTGATTCTGGTGCTGCATGCTGGTGGTACATACCAACTTTGATGGGTACGTGTGCAATAAGTCGGTGACTACGGCTCTTGTCTAAGCTGCGCTGCATGGGGCTTGAGTATCATTAGTAGCATCGCTCCTAAGTCGCACGGTGGTATAGCAATTGGTTGAGAATCATCTCAAAAGGTTTATCTAACTTTGTGAGTCCTACAATGACACTGAAAACATAACACTTGATATGATTACTATTGTGCACGTGCGGGATGCATGTGTTTGGGATATTGATTGGATGTGACTGCTTAGTACATCCTAGCAATGCATGGATTATGCTATTGATTTGTCTATTGAGATCTTATATTAAAACTTGTTGAAAGTCATTTCTAGAACTGTTTATCAAACTGTTTTGTGTTCATGAATAGTATAAATGATTATGCGAGCCTGATTTATCGATGTTGCTTTATCGTGCATGAACTGTTACTTTCCGTATATTAACTGTTTAATCATACATGTGTTACCTACTGAGATATTCGTATCTCACCCTACTTCTATTCCAATTTTTTTCAGCTGATACGCGAGAGGGGGATCTTTTAGACTTCCAGGGAGAGATAGCCGAGTATTCGCCGGAGGATTATTATTATCCAGATCTTTTCTGAGGTGGATTGATGTTATAGACTTAGCATTTTAATTGGTTTATTATCATTAATTGGATTTGATGTATGAGAGAGGCAAGAGAGAGTTAGTAACCAGTTCATTCTACCAGACTTGATAATATTGATTGATGGTCAAGCTTCATGCTTGTTTGATGATTTTTAATCTACACTTCCGCACATACTTGTTTCCGCAACTCTGATAGTTATATATATATGGATTGGATTTACTTTCATTGGTCTGGTATGTTATTGATGTTGTAATGGATATGGGCCAGTAACACCTCGGATTTGGTTGTTGAACTAAATTCGGGTTGTTACATTAGCGAACCGGGTTCGGGTCGGGTGTCGGTTTGGACTGACCCGGGTTCGGGGCGTTACAGTTGGGCCTAAGGGGTGGGTTCACTACCTTCTCTGCAAACCTCAAACCCAAGATGGTTTCAACCTCCTCAATGGTTGGGGTCATCTCATGGTCCCCAAAACGGAAAAGGTTCAGGTCGGGTACCCAATGACCAATCATGGCTTCAATAATCTCCCATTTGAAGGGAACCTTCGGGATAAGCAGAATGTGGCCTAGATGGTTGGAATCCCATCTCCTCTCTTCATCTAGGGTCATGGAATTAACCCATCTATGATAAAAAGAGTCCACAGGATTGTACCTAGTAAGGTTAGGGGGTTTTGATCTAAAAGGCTGTTTTGCAGGGGAGGCTGTGTGGACAGACAATGGCAAGGGAGAGGATGATCCGAAATCCATTAGAGATGATGGGAGCAAGCTAGAACTCAATGGGAGGAAGAAAAAGGCGAAAAAGGGGTTTTCTAAACTCAAAAACTTGTAAAAGATACGCAAATCCCGAGGCTGGTTGCATTTATAGCATCTTTTAATGTATCCGGCAACTCAGGTCGGATACAAAAGGTTCTATTCATATCCGGTGAAGTATACCGGATACAAAGGGGATCATGCGTATCCGGCATGTTATGCCGGATACAAAGAACAATCAATGTATTCGGTCTTATATGCCGGATACAAAAAAAATGCAAAAAAAAAAAAGAAAATGGAGAAAAATCCGAAAATTTTACCTGTGTACAAGTTATATTTGCATGAAATTGAAAAGAAAGGAAGGCAATACAAGAGAGAATGAATAAAAAAAATTTATATATATATATATATATATATGTCTCTTGGTACAAAGAATGGAAAAACAAGAAAATCCTAATATACTACTCCTGTGCAGGATCTCCTCGGCGTCCTCTGCCCCGTCCTCCTCTGCGACCTCTACCTCGAGGTGATCGGCGCCTAGATTACGCTAGAATACGCTCGGCAGCATGACGAGGAAGCCGACCCACAACTGACTGGATCTGATACTCCAAATAATAATCCTCGAGGTCTGGGGGCGGATCAGGAGCAGAATCAGAAGAGGCCTCTGGCTCAGCAGCAACCGGCTCAATTGGGCCCTCAGCCACAGTAGCCTCTGCTCCCACAGATCCGGAAGGCCCAGCAGCAGTAGAAGAGGGACCAGGAACAGAAGCATCTGGGTCAACAGAAAGGGTTAGAAGTAGAAGCATCTAGATAAGCCAAAGAGGGAAAATTAAAAGAGACTTACCAAGGACCTCAGGAGCGGGATCAGGGACCGCCACAGGGGATGAAGGGCCAGCAGGAACAGGGTCGGTAGGCATGGGAGCTACCTCAGGTGCAGCTGAATCCTCGGCAACGACAGTCTCAACTCCTGCAGCCCCAGAAGGCTCGGCAGCAACAGCAGAAGGACTAGGAACTGAAATATCTGGATAAATAGAAAAATTCAGAAATTGAGATATCAAGATGAACCAAAGAAGTTAAGCTAAACTTAACAGGGGTGTCTGCCACGGGATCTGCAGGAGTAGCTACCACCGGATCATCAACCGGGACGTCCACAGGATCAGTAGCCCAAACTGGAGATGGATCAGGGACAAGGAAATCCGGCTCAAAGGCAGCAGCCTGATCTGGGACTGGGCCCTGCAAAAGTAAAACAGTTTACATCAGAATAGCAGAAACATAGAAATAAAAGAAAGGAAATTGTAAAGAAACCAGATACCTTTCGAGCCTGAAGCTCAGCAACCAGGGCCTCCAGTTCTCTGATCCGATCATCCCTCTAGGCCACAACCACATCATGCTCTGCGATCATATCCTCGATCGCGGCTCGCTGATCCTGGAACCGGTTCCGCACGGCATTCAGCTCATGTACCTGCCAATAAGAACAGAATTAGAGTCAGAAATGCAGAATTGAAGAAAAATGGGATGGAAGATGAAGATCACAAAACTCACCGTATCATCGTGGATCCGGACATAGATCCCACCAATCTCGGTCACCCCGGCACGAGTGGGCCGATCCATCAAGCACCCAATGGATACTCTCTGGATCCACTCGTCGTAATCCCCAGCTACTGTAAGCCCCTCCGCATCCTGAAAATGATCGAACTGATCAATATCGAAACCCGACAGGAGCGTGTCGGGACCCACAGGAGGAGGGGGAACGGGGATGTGGAGTGTGCCTGTGTGCTGGAAGTACAGGCGCTCTCCCAAATACATCACCCTACCAAGCCTCCCAAGGAAGCACTGGTAGGGTTGACGTCGGAGATCTCTATCAAAGGCATCCTGTACTGCCATCTCACGGGCCACTTCAACATCCACGTCATCAAAGCGGGCCAGGATGAGCTGCAAAGAAGAGAAATGGTCAGATACAGTCAAGATGCAGGAAAAGAAATAAAAAGGAAAAAGGAGAAAGGGTTTACATCGGATCGGCTGGCACGGTCCAAGTGCACCCGAGCAGTGCGAGGCTGACTCCTATCGGCATCCCGGACCTGGGCCGACCACCGCAAAGCCACAAGGAACTCAGCGACACCAGGTACTGGGGACGGGCGGAAGTAGGTCATATAGGTGTACATAAACACCTGGCAAAAGAAAAATCAGTCAGAGATAAAGAGGATAAAGCCTAAGGAATTAAACTAGACAGATGAATTTAATACCTGCAGAATCTGCCAGAAGAACTGGCAGCTAACTCTATCACCTCTCGGGGCTGCCAAGCCCCGAACTACTCGACACAACCTGGCCAGGATGGTCCTATATATAAGCCAACCCCATGCTAGCTGGCGGGTCTGATGGAAATCTCGCAGAGCATCCAAGAAAAGCGGGCTGACATTGGTCGTATCCTCTAGGAAGAAGCAGCTCCCGAGCATCAGTAAAAATACGTGTCGAAAGATGGGTGCGAAGGCTGCATCCTCAACGCTGATGGTCACGTGTCTCCCCTCATAGTGTCGAGCAAGGCTCTCCCGTAGCCAACTGATGGAGAGACGACCACTCCGCCCATCCCAAGCAGCAGGAGGCAGGGCCGGATATCCCAAGAGAAGGCCAATATCCTCCGCGGAAGGCCAATCCAAGGCGATGGTCCGCCCCATCAAAGGAATACCAGTAATCATCACGAAATCAGAGGGGCGGATCCCCAGCTCCACGTCCTGAAGATGGAACGACTGTGTCTCCGGAAAATATCTCTCCATCATGGCGAAGATAAGTGGACGATTAGCTCAGAACGAGGGAATGCTGAGGAAATAATCCAAATGGCACCTCCCAAACTCACGCCTGAGTGCCGGAGAAAGCGACTGAGCTAACTCACTAAATCTCCCCCAACTGCCTCGCAGATGGGAAGAATGATATGGAAGAGGCACATCGGCCCTGATGCACATGGAGGGGTGGATATCCATGCCACTGAGGAGCTCTGTATCATGAACAGATGCTCTCAGCTCCGCAAAGACCCCTAGCAAAGCTACAGCGGCACCATCCTGAGCCGCACCTCTGGCTCTGCCACGGCCTCCCTCACCCTCAAGGGCCTGATCCTGAACTTTGCCTCGGCCTCTGCCTCGACCTCGAGCAGGAGCAACCACGGGCTAAAATTCAAAAAGGGAATGTGAAAGTCTGTGGGGAAAGAGAATAGAAGGAAGAAAGAAGAATTTGAAAGCCTACCTCAGCAGAACCCTCAGCAGAGCTCTCTCTAGAATCATCTAGGGGCTCCGAAAGGGTAGCACTAGAACTAGTCTCAATCCGAGCTCGAGACGAAGAGGGTCGTTCAGCTGGGTCAACCTCCTCTCAGACGCGGGAACGACTCCTAGCCATCTACACAAGGAAGTATCTTATGAGTTTCAGTGCAGGTTTACCAGAAATGTTAAACTTGCTTTAGGATTCAGTTCATCAGGATCTTGCATGATTTTTTTCTGTGGGTCTTAAAGGAAGCTTATTTCAATTCTATTATCTGTTTTGGTTCAAAGTTTATAAGAAGTAGGGTATTTCTAGTTTATGGAATCCTAATTCTGAAATTTTTTCCTGAAAATGTTTACAAGGCTTAATATTTGTTAACCTGTTACAGGATTCCTACATGAAGGCCAGGCAATGATGCAGAGGCAAAGGCCTTAGCTAAATCAAGGATCAGATGTGGGACCTAAGGGCTAATCAAGGAAGAGTCCGGGCAGTCAAAGCACCACCTCGTTCAAGGGCATGCCAAAATCAGTTCGATGAAGAACAGGTCGTATCACAGCATCTGGAAAGATTTCTTTTCTACCAACAATTTAAAAGAATTTCAGTGAAAAATCCTAAGTTCTCGGATACTGTCAAATGTATCATTCTAAAAGGAGGGCTACTATTATTCGGGCAATTCAGTCAAAAATTGCTACTATCAGAAAATCCATGGGTCTTGGCAAAGATACCGGTTGGTAAGCATCATTCAGTCAATGCATGCCAGTTTTGATCACAATAAGCAAGGTTACAGTCACCAATTCAGAGAAACATAGTGTCACAAGCATGGCAATTTAGCATGGAGAGTTGACTATAGCTAGCACATGTTGTTGATACAAGTCAATTATAGAAAAAAAATTCAACATGCAATCTGCAGATCAATAAATGCTACCGGCAAACAATCCGAATTAAAGGATCACAGCTTAAGAATTGGCAGGATCAATTTGGGAATCAAAACAAATTGTGGAGAAAAAAGAACAGCATGGTAATCAATTCTGTCAAAATTTCTCATCGGCAGAAATTACAACCAATGCAAGTAAAAGGCATCACAAAAATTGAAGCATTACAATGAATCATGGTATCTAGCTCAAGCTTTCAGGAACAAAGTGGCTCGAAATAAGGAACCAGCATGGATAATCACTCAATGTCAATTTCGGCAGGGACATTGGGGAAATGGGCAGCTGATTACAATGGTCAAGCAACAACAATCAAGGCACGACAAAATTGTTTATGGCAAATTAGGTGAAGCACATTGCAAGAAAAATAGCACATGGCATTAAAATTTCAAGATCATTCGTCCAATTGGGCATGAACTGGATTGCATGGAAAAATCTAAACATTAGCTCACTAACCTGGAAGAACAGTGAGAAAGTTGAATGTGCGAATCGAAGGACAAGTCGCCGGAGCAGAACTTCTAATGCCGAGCTGAGAAATCGCAAAAAATCAGAAGGAACGAGCTAGGGCTCGACCGCTGCCTTGAATGGACGATCAATGGAATGTCGCCGGAGTCAATGCCGGTCGCCGGAGCTCAAGGAGTTGCCAGAAGATGAAGAAATGGCCGGAGAAGAAAGGATGACCGTCAGGGGTCGAGGGAGAGAAGAGTGTAGCCGGGGTTAGTAATCGGGGAAGAAAGAAGAGAAGGGGAAAAGTCGCGGTCGCGTGCGACTTATAAAACCATGTGTATCCGGTGAATCAGGCCGGATACAAACAAGGCCATTCGTATCCGGTACGCTACACCGGATACAAAACAAAAAACCAAAAAAAAGAAAAAAAAGGGAAAAAGAGAAAAAGAAATGAAAAAAGGAAAAAAAGAAATAAAAAAAAAGAAAGAAAGAGCAAAAATGCGCTGCAAAGTTAGCTATTTTCTCACAAAATCCTATTTTTGCCTTAAAATCCACCTCACAGCCACGATAGCTCAGTGGGATTTAGGACAACTTTGGGAAATGTGTTGGTCAAAAAGGAAGATATCCACTCAATTTCCAACTCAGTTTGATAAAAAATCAGTTTTCAAAAATCCTATTTTTGGGCTTAAAATCCACTTCATAGCCACGAGAGCTCAGTGGAATTTAAGAATTCTTGGAGAAATTCCCCCTTAAAGTTAGGGCTTTTTGGCAAATCTTCACCTAAAAATTATTTTTACAAAATTAAATTGAACCAAGCAAATCAAGGTTAAGGGAGTGCAATTTGGGCTTGTCTAATCTTTGCAGCTCATTGCTTCGCAACTCCCGCAAAGAGGGGCAGTTGTAGACACCCCAAATTGCATAGTCAAAATGATCAATGATCATCAAAAATCATTATCTCCTTGAAGGCCAGCACAGAATTTGAGAAAATGAGTTTTTTCCTCGTATCCGACAACTCAAGCCTGATACAAGTGTTTTTCTTCGTATCCGATGGAACATACCGGATACAAGCAGACCTCAGTGTATTCGGTATCATTGGCCGGATACATTAAGGCACTTGTGTATCCGGCCTGACATGCCGAATACACTAGTTTTGCTCAAAATTAGGGTTTTCTGAGAGCTTTCACCTTTTACCATCATATCCCTCATTAAATGAGTGGAAATCTCAGTAATAACCTTAGGGTTAAGGTTGGTGGGCTATAGACCTTATGTTGTGTCTACCACCTCACCAACCCTAACCCTAGCCTTTGCTTATAAATAGGAGGCTCCTCCTTAAGCAAATGGCCATTAACTCTCTTACCAACAATTCTTGCCAAGAAGAGCTCCAAGAGAAGAGGGAAACCGCTGCGGAAGTGCTTCTAGAATCCAGGTAAGCCTCAAACCTCTCTTTAATTTTTTGTTTTTACATTCTAGATCTAGATCTCTTCTTCTACCTTTCTGTAGAATAAGGCCTTGATGTGTGTATGAAAACCCTTCCCCGGCTCAAAGTATCTCAAGACTCCCCCTAGCCGTAAAACGTGAAGGCGGGATCTAGGAGAAACGAGACTGGGGATTGATCCTAGTGCTAGAACCTATTTGAATAAGCCTTTTGAATCTATGTAAACCGTTTCATATTCAAAGTACCCCAAGATTATCTTGAAGAACCGTGTTTAACGGGGAGAGAGAACTAAGGGAAACGATAATGGAACGGAACCCTAGGTTGTTCTAGAACCTTTTTTTAGTTGATCTAAATGCATGCTATAAGCCTTGTGATTCTATGAAAACCCGTTCCTATTCAAAGTACCCCAAAATTATCTTGAAGAACCGTATTTAACGGGGAGAGAGAACTAAGGGAAACGATAATGGAACGGAACCCTAGGTTATTTTAGAACCTTATTTTGATGAATATGAAGGCATGCTATGTTGTTATATTGTTCTTGAATGATTTCTACACTTACACATACATAGCACATGTTTTGGCGGGATGGGCTCACATTTCGGGTTTATTGCATTTATTGTGATAAATCTGAAATAAATAGCCCCAATCAATTCTGGAATATCTTTAAATGATTTTTAAAGGATTTGTATTCATCTTGCACAAAGTGCACACACTTTGTCACAATTTTGAATTGTTTTTCTCCAAAGAAGGCCTAACTTAACAGCAACTGTACCCCTACTTCGGACACTCATAACTTCATCGTCCGGATGCATTTTGGAGTGATTTTAGAACCATGGGAAAGGTGAGGCTGTCTAGTTTATGCCTACCAAATTTCATTAATTTCTATCAAGCAGATTTTTGACACCTCTCTGTCGAAGTTGATAGGTCAGTTCTGATCTGAATACGGAACTTGTCACTTCGACTGAGCGCCATGTGTTCGTTTTAAGTCCGATTCGAGTGATTCTTGCTTTTGAGTTTTCCTTTGGGAGTCTATTTTCAAATCCAGTTGGTTTCATAATTTTTTGACTCCATTTGTGTCGTGATCAACAGATTTACTCAGAGCTATTCATCAGCACCTTTCTGGGTAAATCTGTGATCTTCGGGGCTTGTTCGGGAGACCACCGAAGGCACATCCGAATGAATTTTTGTATGAGGCTAGTTTCATCTGAAATTTTGCCATACAGACTTCACTCACACCAAATTTCATGGATTTATATGGAGCAGATGTTTCTAGATAATTTTCCAAAGTTGCCCACTTATCACTTTTAATTATCTCCAGCAGCAGATTTTAAAGGAGCATATCTCCTAGGATTTTAATCGGAATGGAGTGAAATTTTGCATGAGACTATTATTTACCATAATCTTTCAAATGGATTTGGTTTGGTTCAATTTAAAATTGGATTTGAATGATTTCAAGACAAATGGCATTACTTTTTACCAAATTTCCCGGATTTGATTCAACTTGGTTTTGTGCAACTCTTACTTTGATTTCCATCTTTTGTGATGTTCCAGAAATGATATTGACATAAAATAGGATCTGGAATCCATTTGGATCTTCATGTGAAGATATCATACATTTGTCCTTTTTCAAGGTTTTTAATGATTTAACAAGCTTTCCTACTTTTTTGCATGAACAAACGCTTGGCAACCACCTTGTGTGGGTAAATGGGGGTGCCTAACACCTTCCCCCATTCATAATCTAATCCCCTTACCTATCTCTGGATTAGATTTTCAAGTAGGGTTATTTTTACTCTAGAATTTGCCTTTTAGCACTTTTTGATTATCTTTGAATCATTTGGTGTCCATTCACACCCCAAAAATCTGAATGGTGGCGACTCTCCCACTTTCTACGTTGAGCCCGTGTGTTGACGGAGGGGAAATCATCCCGGTGATTTTTCCCATGTCTCACATTGGGTTTTGAAATATTTACATAGGGCGCTCGAGCGACTGCTCAGGTGACTCGATACGTTAAAAATCTGCAAGTTTACAAAATTCAATAAAAATTTCACAACTCAATATCCAATGCATCAAATCCATTCTAAATCATTCTAAAACACTTTATAAACATGTTAGAACAATTTCCAACAAATAAAACATCACAAATAATGAATACAACTCATCAATCACCGATTAATCATGCATATTGACTAAACACGAATTTATTTTTGTGCAAGATTTAAAGGGACTACTTACATCTCTTCTTGGATTAAACCTTCACCAACAACTCTAGAAATCATGTCCAAGAAGATCCAACCAGACTCAGCAAACCCTTACCTCGTCTGGATCAAACAAAATATTTTTCAGAACTCAACTACACATATGAAACTCTAAAAACGTGATTCTTCCAACCTATTCCTTACCTTGATCCCTTTTGAAACGATTCCTTTCCCTCCTTCTGATCGGCTCCAAGAGTGCTAAGAGGTTTGGGTTTGAATCACACCAACAAAAGGGAAGAGTTGTGCGTGGAGGTGTGCGGCTGTTCTCTCCTCTCTTTTGTTTTTACGTGATTAGCAACATGGGTTTAGGTTTGTATATTATTTGATTTGCTATTTTACTCTTTTGCCCATACTAGTATTAACCCTATTAACCACCCCTTATTACTACCTTACCTTTCTCCTTCTTCAAACCAAACACAACTTTAAACCCTTAACTTAAAGCCTTAAACTAAACCTGTTTTGGGTGAACCCTCCACTCTCCAGTTCGACCACTTAATTTTTTTTATGTTTCTTTGTTTTATTAGTTCGATCACTTTGACAATCCTATATATTAGCAAATAAAATTTCTACTTAACCTGAATTAAAATATCACCCTATATAGTTCCCCACTTTCCTTCGGTTCACCTTGAACTTCTCCGGGTTGAACCAATGTGTCACGCCCTTGAACCAGGTCTGCCCCTCCAAGACACAACTCGTCCCAGACCGTGGCAAGTGGGCCATTCTACTTGATTAAAATACAAAGGAATTAAAACTTTTCCCTACAAGTTATAGCGATAAGCCAATTCATTCTGTGCATATCAAAAGTGTGTTCTATACATATAAAAGAAATGTAATAAGACGCGAGAGATTGATTACAAAATAACGGGTGACTATATCACTCATCTCAAAATACAAGGTGTACAATCCAAAAAGAAACTATACATATAGGACAGGAATAAAACCTAAGGCCTACAGAATTCCTCTCAATACCCAAAGGCTTTATCTTTGCCTCTATCCCCAGCCCAGTCCTTGGCACCGGACGTCGATGGATATAAAAAATAAGAAGTAAAGCAACTGTTAGACGGATGTCTCAGTAAGCAACACATGCATGCGCAGGAAAACACAGTTTAGGCGTATACCAATCGGTTAAATCATGACATGTGGTTAGTTGAAATCATAAATCAAACAGACCATGGTTACAATATCTTTTTCCCAGGAAAACCCCATTCTTAGACAAAACTAACTTATCCCCCTCAAAGACTAACTTAATTCCAATTTTGTTCAATAAATAACCAGACACTAAATTTCTCCTAATGCCTGGAACATGCAGTACATCAGTCAAGGCCAACTGCTTCCCAGAAGTGAGCTTCATTTGAACCTTTCCCTTTCCAGCAACTGGAGATGTGCGATAATCAGCCAGGTACACCTACTTGCCCTCTCCCACAGGCTGGTAGGTCATGAACAAGGCACGGTCTCGACAAATGTGCTTGGTGGCCCCAGTTTCCACCACCCACTCCTTAGGGTTGCTGATCAAATTAACTTCTGAAATCTCAGCCACAATCACATCAAACTCAGTCAGATTCACATGGGTCTTGTCCTTGCCCTTTCTATGCCTGCACTGAGCAGCATGATGGCCTGGTTTGCCATAGACAAAACAATTCCCTTTCTTCTTTGAGTCTTTCTTAAATTCTGGTTTTCTAGGTTTTTGAAAATCCCACCTTTTCTTCTTCCTAGAACCATCCTCAATCATGTTGGCTTTGCTAACTGGAATTAAGGCACTGGGTTTCTGGGTCTTCTCTCTGATCTGGGCTTGTTCTTCTATCCTGATATGAACTATCAGCTCTTCCAGGGACATATTTTCTCTTATGTTTCAGGTTGGTTTTGTATACTTTCCAAGAGGGAGGAAGTTTCTCAATAAGAGCTCCTGCCACAACAGCTCAAGTAGGATGATTCCCTCACTGGTTAGGTCTTTCACAGTCTTTTGGAAGTCATTAATTTGATCAGAGATTGACTTCCCATCAACCATGGTAAATTCCAAAAATTTCCCTATAGCAAATTTCTTCACCCCACCATCCTAAGTCACAAACTTCTTATGCAGTGCATCCCACACATCTTTAGCAGATTCATAGCCACAATATAAATCAAACAAATCATTGGATAATGAATTCAGCAAATAATGTTTGCATATTCGGTTTGCTTTTACCCAAGAATTGAGTTCTGCAGATTCAGACCCATCATAAGGAGCCTCGGGTTTAGGACTAGATAGCACAAAAAATATTTCAAGGGTTTCAAACAAATATGAGATCTTTTGTTTCCATCTCTTGAAGTTTTCACCAATTAATGGTTCAACCTTCTTGAGATCAACAGAAGGGGGTACAGCAGGGTTGATTGGTTTGGTAATATCCATGACAGACAAGCTAAACAGAAATTCGAGTGGAATAGGATAGTCATGAAAAGCACAGAGCAGATTTTGCACACAAACAGAACAGTACTTAAGGCTTTAAGAATGTTGTAAGATTATGGTGATAAATACTGTTCTGTATTATCAAATTAGGTAGCACACTACAAAAATGAAGAGAATTAGCAGCACCTTTTAGCGGCGGTAACCTAATTCCCGCCTCTAAAAGCACTATTACCGGCGGTAAAAGCACTTCCCGCCTCTAAAAATTAATCTACCATTTTTTTCGCGCGCATTTTTTCAGCACGAAATAGCCTTTAGCGGTGGTAGGTACCGCCGCTATTGTAAGTTTTACCGGCGGTAACATATCTACCGCCGGCAACAAGTTGGCGGGAAGGTCCCGCCAAAAAAGCCTTATTTCCGGCGGTAGCAGTCTGTCGGTAATAACACTTTTAGCGGCGGTAAGCCAATTACCGCCCCTAAAAGCTGGTTTTCAGAGGCGGTGAGATCCTTCCAGCCCCTAAAAGCCATATATTAGTGGCGGTATATGCATTGCCGCCACTAAAAGTCCCTTTTAGGGGCCGTAAACCCAGTACCGCCCCGAAAAAATATATATTAAAAAAACAAAAATTACTTATAGCGGTGGTACATTTATTACCGCCCCTAAAAGCCATTTATTAAAAAACGAAAAATTACTTTTAGCGGCGGTAACCAAATTACCGCCCCTAAAAGTCCCTTTTAGGGGCCGTAAGCCTATTACCGCCCATAAATGACATTTATTAAAAAAACAAAAGATGACTTTTAGCGGCGGCAAGGTCGTTACCGCCCTTAAAAAATTTGTCTCGGTGAAATAATGTGAAAGTTTTACCGGCGGTTTTAAAAACCGCCGGTAATAACCCGATAACACGTTCTTTACCGGCGGTTTGACCGCCGGTAAAGCACTTTTTCATTTTTTTTTAAAAACTCGACTGCTACTAAAGTTGGAGAGAGAAATCGACTTTTAGGGGCGGGAATCTACCGCCAGTAAAAGCAAAAGCGGGAATTCTCGCACGTCCCAAATCAATTTTGTTAGACTTTTAGGGGCGGGAAATACTGCCCCTAAAAGTCTCCTTTTAGGGGCCGTAACCGCATTACCGCCCCTAAAAGACATTAATTAAAAAACAAAAAATTAATTTTAGGGGCGGTAAGCTAATTACCGCCCCTAAAAGTCCATGTTTAGGGGCCGTAACCACATTACTGCCCCTAAAAGCCATTTATTAAAAAACCAAAAATTACTTTTAGCGGCGGTAAGCCAGTTACCGCCCCTAAAAGACCATTTCTAAAAGTACAAGCGGGACGTTTCCCCGCGTTTCAATTTTGACTGTACTTTTAGGGGCGGTAATTACCGCCGCTAAAAGTTTAAGCGCGATTTTCAAATTTAATTCAGCTCGCGGGCGCGTAAAATGTAAGGTTTAGGGGCGGTAATCTACTTGCTGCCGCTAAAACTCGAGTCTATAAATACCCGCCGAGTCTCTTCTTTTCTTCAAGGTATGTCTCAATCTCTTTTATATCTCTCTCTCTTTCTCTCCATCTCTACTTCTCTCTCTCTATCTCTCTTTCTCTCCCTCTCCATCTCTCTCTCTATGTCTCTTTCTCTCCATCTCTACTTCTCTCTCTCTCTTTCTCTCCCTCTCCATCTCTCTCTCTCTATCTCTCTCTCCTTCTCCCTCTCTCTATCTCTCTCTCTCTCTCCCCTCTCGGTATGTATGCTGCTAAAGGACAGTAGCAAATTTTTTTTTATTTTTAATATGATTTTTAGCGGCGGTATTTCCCGCCACTAAAAATCATGATGTCATTTTTTTTTTAAAATGATTTTTAGCGGCGGGAAATACCGCCGCTAAAAGCGGGAAATACTGCCGCTAAAAGTCATGATGGCATTTTTTATTTTTTAAAATACAATTTTTAGAGGCGGTGATTCCCGCCGGTAATGAGTGATAACAATAGCGGCGGTAGATTACCACCGGTAATGAATGGGCAATAGCGGCGGTAACTTACCGCCGGTAATGAGTGATACCAATCGCGGCAGTAATCGACCGCTGGTAATGAATGGGCAATAGAGGCGGTAACGTACCGCCGGTAATGAGTGAGCAATAGCGGACGTAAGTTTTTTACTGCCGCTATAAGCGTTAGTGACGGCATCTTTTACGGCAAGAGGAGTTACCGCCGGAAATGTTTTTAGCGGCGGTAATTGTTGTTTTACAGGCGGTAGCTTACCGCTAGTAAAAGTGTCCTTTTTTGTAGTGGCAGAATACAAATGAAATAGGTTAAACAATAGAACAGTAGCAGGTAACAGATGTACGAATACAAGAAAAACTATCAAAACAGAAACAATAAAGGACACGACTACATAAATAGGTGAGAACAAATGCACAGTTTTATAATAGAAGAATAGAAGAGAATAACAGATACAAACAGACAAGTTTTGCAAAAACAGATTGTAAACAGGCACACAGAAGAAAAGTTAAAATAAGCAAGAATGACTTATCGGATTAATGGTCGAGGTGAGATTCAAAAATCTCTGTGCTTAAAGCCTTAAGCACCCCATTTTAGAACGAATTTTCAATGCGATGGGTTGCTTGACGCCGTGGCTTCCAGCATTCGACAACCAAAGGCCTCTCCAGTAATCCGCACAGAAATACCGGACTTAGGGAACCCTCTTAGCAGTGTGTAAACACCCCAAATTGCACTACAAACGAGAAAATAATAAAAACATGGAATTAGAGCTTAAAACAGGTCAAAAATGCATAAAACTGACAAAACTGGCTTTGCCCGTATTTTATTCACGGGCCGGTCGCACCCGAAATTAATCTACGGTCAGGCGCGCCCGTAGTAACAATACGGTCCCCGTTGGACCATAAATCATTTACGGTCACTAAAGACACGTGGGAGTTTAATCCTTCTCTCGATTTCCGAGTGTAAGCACCTTATTTTTGCACCCCTGGAATTGCTGAAAATGAAAACCCTGGCAAAAAAGTCAAACCCCGAGGGGACAAAAGTTGAATTTTTGATTAAGTGATATTTGGCCACCTCGCTTTATATCATTGGATAGAGAATCTCGACACGATTCCAACGCAACTGAGTTTGTAGGAATCGGAGTCCGGATGAAGTTTCTGCGAGCGGTCAAACTTGGGCGAAGCCAAAAGTTAACTTTCTGCTAAAATCCAATCCAGGCCTTGCTTTACATCATTGGATAGAGAATCTCGACACGGTTCGAACGCAACTGAGTTTGCAGGAATCAGGGTCCGGATGAAGGCTCTGCAGGCGGTCAAACTTGAGCGGAGCCAAAAGTTGACTTTCCGCCAAAATCCGATCCAGAGGCCTACCCCTAGGTCATGGGATAGAGGGCTCCGATACAATTCCAACGCAACTAAGTTTGCCTAGATCGGAGCCCGGATGAAGAAAATATGAGCCGACAAAATTCCCGAGCAGCAAAACCGGCAAACTGCGCACGTGGCAGAGAGCTGCACACGTGGCGAGTTGCGCAGGAAAATATCTCGGGGATCAAATCCATAAAAATCCAAACATTCAAAATATCCCAGGGACTAAATCTGTAAAAATCCAAGAATATCGGATTAAATTGAAAATAACCAGGGACTAAATCTGAAAATTCGGATTTTTCGACCAAACGAGCGGCCGCATTAATGGTTTTTTAATCATTCGGTCGCTCGTGCGAACGTGGCAGGGGGTATGCGCTCACCTTGAGGTGGGCGCCAAACTCGGCAGATACCCTCTGTCCTCTTCTATAAAAGCCACGCAAGGTTTCATTTCCAGGGGTTGGAAAAATTTTGGTTGGAGATTTTTTCTTGGGTTCGGCATTGTCTTTCTGGGCTCGGGATTTTGAAGAAAAGACCAGACACACACGCCCCCTCCCTTCCTCTTCTTCCTTGTCAAATCCGAAGGTCATGCTCTTGGTGTGAGAAGAAGGAGGCTCCGGCAGCAGCTCGCGAGATCCAGGGAACCATCCGGCCTGTTCTACAAAGGTTCGGAACCAAGGTGAGATCACTCTCTGTTATTGTTTCAACATGTAGAAATCGAGCATGTTTTCCATCTCAGCAAGTTATTTTATGTTCTGGTTTGCTTGATTCGAAGGGGGAGCATGTTCCCCCAGGAATTCTCCATCTCTGTTGTTGTAACCCCATAAAACCCCCTGTTCCCTTCTTCATAATCATGTTCTGTTAGTATTCTTCATAATAGTTAGGGTTTTGGGTTTCGGAAGTTTGTTAGTTTTCTTCATAATAGTTAGGGTTTTTGATTTCGAAAGTTTATTCATGTTCTGTTAATATTTTGTTTGGGATTTGTAAGTTTCCAAAGAGATTTGGGTGATGAGTGGTGAGGATATGTTAGGTTAGATTAATTTCCAACTGTGTTTAGAGGTCTGCTGGGGTTCTAAGGATCCCCAGAAACCAGTTACAGAGCTTAAAACCAGTCGGAAATGGAGTTTGGAGAGAAAAAACAAAGAGTCAGGGTCTGCGCGGAGCTCGCGCTCACCTCGCGCTGAGCTCGCGCTCACCTAGCTTGGGTCCGCCCACTTCGCGCCGAGCTCGCGCTCACCTCGCGCCGAGCTCACGCCCACCTCGCGCCGAGCTCGCGCCCATTTATTTTTGGGTGCGCTGAGCTCGCGCCCACCTGGCGCCTAGCTCGCGCCCACCTGGAGGCCACCTCGCGCCCACTTCATTTTTCGTGTTTTTCGCTGTTTTCGGTCCGCCCATTTCGCGCCGACCTCGCGCCTACTACCTGAGGTCGGCGCCTACCCCTAAAACATGCCGAATTGATATATTTTTGAAATTTTCCAAAAATACTTGGACCCAGCACAATGAGCCAATTTTTTCTTGATAGAGTGTCAATCTTGTGTATTTTCTTATGTGATTATTGCTGAATGTGGGTTTTATTTCCAAACCGAACCGGATGAACCAATAGGGTTTCCAGGTCACCCGGAAACCCAACATGGGGCTTGGACCCTTGGTCCAACTTGGTTTCCAGTGGGCCTTCCAACGGGGCCCACCAAGTCCGACCAATTCATTTTGCTTAGCTAAAATAAATAAAAGATTTGAGTGGGCCAGACCACTCGAGGCCCACCCAAGCCCTAATTGGGCCATGCATGATTAAAGTAGGATGTGGTTTGGCCGAGACCACGGGTAGGGCCTATCGGGCCCACTGAGCCCATGAACCCAACCAACTTAGGGTTTCAAAACCCTAACTCAGGAAGTCTTGGGCTTTCAAGCCCAAGCCCAGGTAAAGGGCCCCAAGCCGAATACCTGACCCATTTTGGTATAATTAATCAAGGTAATCAAAATCACTTGGCAAACAACTGTGGGGCCCACTCAAGGGCCCACAAAGCAATCCCGGCCCACTTTTGGCATGAAATCCATTTAACTGATTTAACTTGAACTCCAAAATAAAATCAATTCAAATTGAGCCAATGTCCAAAGGGCCACACTTGGCCCACCAAGGGATACCGTGGGCCTTCCAACGGGGCCCACCCCACCAGGCCCAGATCATCTTAATTAAAAAGATAAAATCAAGTGAAGGGACCCACACCACTTTGGCGGTCCTGCCAGACTTAATCAAAATGGCATGCTGGAATAGGAATCGGGTGAGTGAGAGACCAGAGTTGACTCAAACCAAGGAAACTTATGGGACCCGTCACTTGACGGGGTGGACTGGGGTGTCTACGGACTTCCCCAGACCGCAACCGAGACCCTACTTAGAATCTCAAGCCGCAGACCAAAAAGCCCTAATAGACACAAGATTAGGCACCCAGGTGTCTGCCTGCACCCCATCAGGCAGTGGCGACTCCAAACACAATCCCGAGGCACGCATCGTTCTGCGTGCGCCTCGTCGTGCGACCGAAATCGGGTGCGCACACCGAGCTTTATCTTTAGTCCAATATATCTCTAAATGAGCGAATTACGTATTTTATTCACTAAAGTCACCTTGGTTGGCTATGGATGGGCATGATCTTGTATTTAACTCAAACTGAAACTCTATCTTGCCAAACCCTGGACCAACCATACCCCTGTGCTTACCTATAAATAGAGGTGAGATTCTAAGGCGGAAGGCCACGAAATTTTGAAGTCCAAAGAACTCCAACGAACTCCAAGGAACTCCAAGAGAAGAATCCCTGCTGCCTGCCTGCTCAATCCAGGTAAGTCCCCTTTTCCCTTTTTATTTTCTGTCTTCAATTCTAGATGTAATAGGATCATCTCTATTGCTGTAGAATAAGGCCATATCTGTTTTTGTATTCCTAAACTTGTCTCTAAGTACCTCAAGAGTCTCTCTAGCCGTAAAACGTGAAGAGAGAACTAGGGGAAAGGGGAACAGGTGGATCCCTAGAATAGAACCCCATATCTGTTTTTTTCATAGAATAAGGCCTGTGATTGTGTTTGTGTAACCAAACCTATCTCCAAGTACCTCAAGAGTCTCTCTAGCCGTAAAACGTGAAGAGAGAACTAGGGGAAAAGAGAACAGGTGGATCCGTAGGGTAGACCCCCATGTGCTCTAATTTGTGAGATGTGATTGCTTTGAATATCCTGATCATGTTTTAATGCTTTTTATGATATATCTGAATGAATTACATGAATCTATGATGTTTATAGCATGAGATCCCCACTTTTTGCTAAAATTTGGATTTTTGCCACTTTTGCACCTACAGCACTGTTTTCGTGAGTTTTGCGATTTTAGGCTAGGATCTTGGATCTATCATAATCAATATGGTAGATCTGAATCCAGAAACCTGAAAATAAATTCTAGGGTTTCATGAGTTGATTTTGAATCGTTTTTCATTATTGAGAGAAGACCCTACGGTCTAAGTTCTCCCCTTTTGGTGTTTTTCATCAACGTGGGTATTTTTGGTTTTGATTTTCAGATTTAATGTGAAATTTGGGCTTTATCTATGTCCTGGACTATTCAAGTTTAATTTTGAAATATTTTATAAAAATCATATTTTTCTAGATTTCTAAAATTTAGCTTGAAGCCAGATTTTTGGATTTTTCACTTTAAATTGATTTTATTTTATCTCAATTTTATTTTGATCATGAAACCCTAGGAATGGTATGATCATATTTGAAAGTTCTAGATCAATCAGACTATTCATATGAAAAAACCATACAATTTTGCTTTTTTTGATTTTTATAGCAAGCTTTTTCCTTTATTTTAACATGAACAATACCTGGCAACCACCTTGTGTAGATGAATAGGGGTGCCTAACACCTTCCCCTGTTCATAACCTAATCCCCCTACCCATCTCTGGTTGTTTTTTTAGGAGGGTTATTTTTACCCTAAAATTGCCTTTTGTGCTTATTTAATATTTTGGTGTCCATTCACACCTAAATTGAATGGTGGCGACTCTTTGTTTAATTTAATCCCGTGTGATGATTAGGAAATCATTAAATTGATTTTTCCATGTCTCACAACTGGTGACTCTGCTGGGGACTTGTGGATTTAAGCCTTTTGGTGTTTTAGTTCATGTTTTTGATATTTTTGGATTTGCTTGCTATTTTGTGTCTTTAAGCATGTTGAGTATAATTTAAATCTGAATTGTTGCTTAAGAATTCATGGGGGTAGAAACATGCTTAATTTTGATTTATAGGATTGTTTCTACAAACATGCGTAGGGGAGGTTCGTTTTGCTGAACCATGCTTATTTCTTGCTATATTTTTATGATAGCATGTTTTAGATTTCAGCATGATCTCCATGATGATTTTGGGTGTATAACATGATCATATGTTTGCATGATAGATGATCTTTTTTATGAGCATGTTTTAGGTGCTATAGGATTGTTTTATTTACTTGTTTATTTTAAATATGATTTCCTATTATGCCTTGGTTTGTTTATGCATGGCTGTGAAAAGAGTGGCAAGGGTTTGGGACGTTGTGAATGCACCCTATTTTTACAATGCACTGTGCACCTTTTATTTTTTTACACAGCCTACCCTTAACCTATAGGAAGTTGAACCCGAATGTGTGTAGCTTGGCGCAACGAGGTCGATACTTCGGAAAGCGAAAGTGAAAACATTCACCTTAGAACTTTGAGCTAATGATGTGATGATAACGTGGATCTGGGATTCTGGTCATCACTAGGCTTGAGTGCTAAGTTGCCATTAAGCCAAAACCCAAAACCCCTAAGCTTGAAGGTGGAGTTACACGTTTTTGGCTAAAGTATACAATTACGTGGGGATATGGGTTTGTATGATTGTGGGAAGGCCGTGTGCATGGCTTACAAACCAGGGCATAATGCGGATGCCATATTGAAGGAAAACAAGGTAACAAGGTAATCCTATTGTTTTGCATTATTATCATGTCATAGGGGTGTCATGGTACCCATTGGTTCGGGATAAAATTGGTCCCAAAATATGCATGTTTTTAAAATTGGTGCAGCCCATAGGAAGAGTCTCTAACTCTGTTTAGAATCAATCCTACCCTATGTTCATACAAGAGGCAACAAAAGGATACCAAATTCTTGAGTATGGTGTCAATTTGGAGGGTACATGTGCCTTCCTAAGCATGTGTTTTAGCAAAAAGGTCAAAGTCCACTTTGGGACGGTTTAGAAGCTCTGCAATGGGTGAACCGTATGTTTGGATGAGTAATCAAAGTGATCAAACCATGTAAAAACTGGAAAAATATAACAGAGTTCCGTAAAACCGCATTTAGTACACGGGCTGGGCTCGCCCGTATTGGTTATACGTGCTGAGCGCGCCCGTGTTGGTCATACGGTCACGGCTTGCTCGTAATATGAACACGGGCAAGGCCGGACCGTGGTAAATATATGGTTTTCTCGGAATACTCAACTTTAATCAGTTTTTCCCACTAAAATCTTCCTTTAACCTTTAAATAATGATAAAGGGAAACAAGTTTGAATAAAATGCTTCAAAAAAATTTTTTGAATAAAAACAAATGTGAGAGAAAAGTTCCTTGGGCTTCTTAAAGCCTTTGAATTTCAGACTTTTTCAAAACTCTTAGGCTTCTGAAAGCCTTTGAATTTCAGACTTTTGCAAAACACTTGGGCTTCTGAAAGCCTTTGAATTTCAGACTTTTTCTCAAAAACTCCTTGGGCCTCTGAAAGCCTTTGAATTTCAGATCCTTGGGCCTCTGAAAGCCTTTGAATTTCAGACTTTTTCAAAACTCTTGGGCTTCTGAAAGCCTTTGAATTTCAGACTTTTTCTCAAAAACTCCTTGGGCCTCTGATAGCCTTTGAATTTCAGATTTTTCAAAAATCCGGGGCCTCTGAAAGCCTTTGAATTTCATATCCTTGGGCTTCTGAAAGCCTTTGAATTTCAGACCTTTTCCTTTTGGGCCTCTGAAAGCCTTTGAATTTCAGACCTTTTTTAGGGCCTCTGAAAGCCTTTGAATTTCAGAACTTTTGGGCCTCTGAAATCCTTTGAATTTCAGACCTTTTCCTTTTGGGCCTCTGAAAGCCTTTGAATTTCAGATCTTTTGGGCCTCTGAAAGCCTTTGAATTTCAGACCTTTTTCTTTTGGGCCTCTGAAAGCCTTTGAATTTCAGACCTTTTTTCCTTTGGGCCTCTGAAAGCCTTTGAATTTCAAATTTTTTTTGGGCCTTTGAAAGCCTTTGAATTTCAGACTTTCATCAAAAATCCTCTGGCCTCTGAAAGCCTTTGAATTTCAGACCTTTTCCAAAAATATCCCTGGGCATCTGAAAGCCTTTGAATTTCAGACCTTTTCCAAAAATATCCCTGGGCCTCTGAAAGCCTTTGAATTTCAAACTTTTTTCAAAAACCCCGGGCCTCTGAAAGCCTTTGAATTTCAGATCTTTCTCGCTTTTTGGGACCTGTTGGAAGCCCTAGAATATTCCAACAACTCAATTCAAAAAAAAAGAAAAAAAACAACAAAAAAAAAGAGAAAAAAAGAAGCAAATAAAGAAAAAATCCAAACTCGTGTTCACCCAGCTTGCACGTAGGCATTCCTTGGCATGTGAATGAGATTAATTGGGCACTGATATTTTTTCCTTTATTTTGTGGCCAGGTACCAATACACTTGCAATCATAGCTCCTGTAACCAGATCAAGAGCTCGCGCCATGAATCCCATTGAAGACGAAGCTGATGCTCCTCACCCAGATATCGTCTTGTTACAAGAGCAAGTGGCAGGACTAGCCCGAATGCTAGAGAACATACTGTCAGTACAGGCCCAACAAGTGCAGGCCCAACAAATGCAGGCCCAGAACCAAGCATCCACTTCCAACCCTGCACCTCCACCCCAAATCAATATTCCACCCCCAGTGCAACCAATTCCTGAACCCATCCATGAAACCACTTATGAACCTATGGTGACCAAGGATGAAACAGTTGAATCAGAAATGGCTAAGGAAAAGGAAAAAATGATGGAAGAAATGGAAAAGAAGTTCATGCAAAGACTGGAAATGATCCAGGATGAACTAAGGGAAGTCAAAGGGGTAAACAACTTTGGAGGCACCAATTTTGAAGACCTGTGCCTATACCCCAATGTTAACCTGCCGGCTAAGTTTAAGTGCCCAGACTTGGACAAATATGATGGCACTGGTTGCCCCATGAGCCACCTAAAGTTATATTGCGGTGCCCTATGCCAGTTCGGGCAGGATGAGAGCATCTTGATCCAACTTTTCCAAAGGAGCCTGACTGGAACCGCATTAAGATGGTTCACCACTCTAGACCATGGAAAGATCAAACGATGGAAGGACCTAGCCGATGCCTTCCTGGCTCAATACCGGTTCAATTCAGAGATCGTGCCAGACAGGTACGACGTCATGAGGATGAGCAAGGGAAGGGATGAAACTGTAAGGCAATATGCCAAGAGGTGGAGGGAGACGGCCTCCCAGGTCAGGTCACCCATGCTAGAACAGGAAATGATTTCTACTTTCATCAGCACATTGGGTCAACCATTCTACAGCCACCTGGTGGGTCAGACCACCACTAATTTTGCTGCCTTGGTTCAAGTGGCTGACCGAATAGAAGACGGGATCAGGTCAGGTAAGATAATTGACCACTCTGCCATGGTTAGTCAGCAAGACCCTAATCTGAAGAAAGGAAGCGGGATAAAAAAGAATGGGAACAAGAAGGAGGGTGAGGTAAACATGGTACAGCCACCATCTGGCCCTAACAAGCCTATACAAATCAACATGCTAGCTCATTTTCCTACTCCACCTGCTCCATCTACCCCGGCCCCCATGAGGGTTAATGCTCCAGCAACAGCTTCAGACCAAAAAAGGGTTTTTACTAAGGAGGAAAAGGATGCCTATTTTGCAGCAAGGAGAAATAGGGTTTTCACCCCTATTCCCATGACTCCTTCTCAGTTGCTGCCCACTTTATTGAAAGCAGGGTATGTCACCTTAAGAGAACCTAATCCGAATGCATCCAAGGGGAGAAATTTTGACCCTTCCACCACTTGTGATTACCATATGGGTGCACCTGGGCACCCTACTGACAAGTGCTGACCTTTGAAACATGCCATTCAGGATTTAATAGACCAGAATACCCTGTCCTTCAATACAGGGGCTCCCAATCCTCCAAGAACCGATATTGGACAAAACCCACTGCCCCAGCATCACGGGGCAGGCCCATCTAATGTCATAGGAGTCATCTCTTCTGACAAAATAACCTTTAACCCATCTCAATTAATTGCTCCCATAGGGACAACGGTCAAAGTATGTTTTAACAGGAGAAATGAAGACAAAGAAGTAAATGTGATTTCAAAGGGGAAAGATAGTGTTGCAAAGAACATTAGCTCATCTTTGGACCGGGTCTCATCCCTCATGGCCCAGATGAACATCGCCAAGCCACCTTTGGTCATTAATTACAATCCATCCACTTTTACTCCACCCATTCAAGCTAAACCACCATTGGTCATAAACTGTGACCCCTTTAGTGCATCGGTCACTTCTACAACCCCTCAATCAAAAAAACTTCCACCTTTGGTTGTTAATGTTCCTCCATCAAAACAACTTCCACCTCTGGTTATTAATGTTCCATTTACCCAGACTTCCGCATCCAAGTCCAAACTTCCTCCATTAGTGGTAAATGTCCCTAAGCCTTCCTACTCTGAATCGGCTGTACCATGGAACTACAGTGAAGCTTTTACCACTACATGCCCTACAGCTGAAAGCAAGGAAGAAGTAAACCTCATGATGAGTCAGGAAAATGTGTAGGGGTGGAAGAAAAACAAAAAGAGACAGAGAAAGAAAAGAAAGAAGAAGAAAAAAATAAAGGCAAGGCCAAGGTAGGGGAAGAGGCCCCTCAGGTAACTAACAGTGAGCTGCTGACCTCATTAAGGTCATAAAAAAGAGTGAATTCAACGTTGTCGAGCAGTTGAACAAAGTCCCTGCCTAGATTTCAATACTGGGCCTATTGTTAAATTCTGAAAAACATAGGGACTTCTTGTTAAGGATACTTCAGGGGGTCCATGTGCCTAAAAATATTGAACCAGACCAACTAGGCCGGATGGTTGGTCAAATTTTATCCCACAATGTGATAACTTTTTCAGAAACCGAGATCAGCCCAGCGGGGTACCATCATGTAGACCCATTGCACATAGCTGTACTCAGTAAGGGCTGCATGATAGCCCGGGTCTTGATCGATAATGGGTCAGCTCTCAATGTCTACCCCTTGATAACCTTTGTTAAGCTCAATTTGGAGCAAAACAAAATAAAACAAAATGGAAGAACCATAAGAGCCTTTGATAGCTCTAAAACACACTCCCTAGGGGAGGTTGAACTGCCGGTCACAATTGGACCGTATATTTTTAACATCACATTTGAGGTGATGGATATACCTGCAGCCTTCAACCTACTCCTAGGAAGGCCGTGGATTCATGCAGCTAGGGCTATACCATCTACCCTCCACCAAAGAGTTAAATATATTAGAGGGCAGAAGGTGATTACTGTCCTAGCTGAGAATTTGGTTCCTCCCATGTGGTCCCCCGATGTACCCTTCATAAACATGGAAATGACTGCAGACAAGTTGACATTTCACTCTTTTCAATTTGAAGCTGTGAATTATATACCTGGGGGGTATCAGGAAAAAGAAGGAAAATTGACCTGTGCTGAGAAAATGGTCAAGAAGGTGCTAGAAAAGTACCATTTTCACCCTGGAAAAGGTCTAGGGGTTAACCTACAAGGAAGGATAGAACCGGTACAGGTTAAGAAGATGGTTCACAGAGCAGGGTTGGGGTCCAAGCCAAGGAAATGGAGAAGACAGGGGCAGATAGAAACCATGAAATTCCCTCATATCAGGGAAACGTTTCCAAAGCTTTCTCACATGATTCAACTATCTCCTCCTGAGGATCAGTCCAAACCTCCATACTACAATATCAACCCATTCCAGAAACCCAAATCCTCAACCGTACAACCATATGTTCCACCTCCACCTCCACAAGCGTCAGGTAGGCCTGGGCCACAGGCAGAACAGGAGCAGGATTTTTCAGAGGACATTGGAGCATTTTTTGCCATGACAGAAGGCAAGCAAGAAGAAGTAGCAAAGGAGCTACCCTTTATTGATTGGGCTGCAGTAGAAGTTCCATCTGGAACTGGCCCTACAGAAGAAGCAGGTGATGCAACTCACCCAGTATTGGTGATTTCAGACGCAGACCCTGAGCTTGAGGAGCAGGCTTGTATCCCTGCCCCAGATTCTTTTATTCTGAATAATTGGGAGGAAACTCCTCTTACTTTTGAAGCCGCGTTTGTTTGGCAAACAGACATGGCTTCCAAAAAAAAAACTCCATTAGTGGAATGCCCTTCCCCTGAAGGTTTTAATGAGCCTTCGTCTTCAGGGAAAGATTTTGTAGAAGGCTCTCAAAAAACACAAAAAGATTTTTCAATTTTTTCTAGAAAAGATAAAGTTTTCAAAAAGGTCCAAACCATTTATGAACCATATAAGCAAACGGAATTGGATCAAGATGAGTATGACTTCGACCTTGAGCTCGACTTTGACCTAATGGGGGTTGAAGAAGAGACCGAGGATGAAGAAGACGACCCTCCAAAGGAAATCACATATCAATTAGAGCGTCATGAAAAGGGGGTCCAACCCAATATTGAAGAGACCATATCAATAAACCTAGGGACCGAAGATGACCCAAAAATAGTGAAGATTGGGGTATGTCTATCTGAAGTATAGCGGGAAGAAATGATACGGTTCTTAGCCGACTATGAAGATGTATTTGCATGGTCGTATCGGGATATGCCAGGGTTAGACACAGACATGGTTGTGCATAGGCTACCTATTCTACCAGATGCTAAGCCAGTTAAACAGAAACTGAGAAGGTTAAAACCTAAATGGACATTGAAGGTCAAAGATGAAGTGGTTAAACAATTCCAAGCCGGATTCTTAGCAGTCTCCACGTACCCTAAATGGCTTGCAAATATAGTGCCAGTACCGAAGAAGGATGGAAAGGTCAGAATGTGCGTAGATTACAGAGACTTGAATAAGGCAAGTCCAAAGGATGACTTTCCACTTCCACATATTGACATCTTGGTGGACAACATTGCTGTACATAACCTGTTCTCATTCATGGACGGGTTTTCTGGGTACAATCATATTAAGATGGCTAAGGAAGATCAAGAGAAAACAGCCTTCATCACACCTTAGGGTACCTTCCACTACACTGTCATGCCATTTGGACTTAAGAACGCTGGAGCAACCTACCAGAGGGCCATGACAGCCTTATTCCATGATATGATCCATAAGGAGATGGAGGTTTATGTGGATGACATGATAGCCAAATCATGTGAAGAAGAATACCACTTGATCAACTTGAAGAAGGTGTTTGACCGGCTCAGAAAATACAGTCTAAGGCTTAACCCTGCAAAATGTGTCTTTGGGGCTACATCAAGAAAGTTATTGGGCTTTATAGTAAGCAGGAAGGGAATTGAGATTGACCCAGCTAAAGCTAAAGCAATCATCGAAATGCCATCACCTAGAACGGAGAGGGAGGTTCGTGGTTTTCTTGGAAGGATTCAGTACATAAGCCGGTTCATAGCACAGCTCACCGCTATCTGTGAACCAATTTTCAAGCTTCTAAGGAAGAATAACCCGACAGTCTGGAATGATGATTGCCAAGAAGCCTTTGACACAATAAAGGAGTATTTATTGAATCCACCTGTGCTAGTGCCACCAACTCCAGGAAGACCATTAATTCTATACTTGTCAGTTTTGGAGACATCAATGGGGTGTGTCTTAGGACAGCATGACGATACAGGCAGAAAGGATAGGGCAATTTACTACCTGAGTAAGAAATTTACAGAATATGAAGCAAAATATTCCCCTCTAGAAAAGACTTGTTGTGCTTTAGTGTGGGCAACTCAAAGACTGAGGCATTATTTCCTTAGTCATTCCACCTTATTGATATCTCGAATGGACCCCTTGAAGTATCTATTTGAGAAACCAGCTTTAACTGGCAGAACAGCAAAGTGGCAGTTGTTACTCTCTGAATTTGACCTCACCTATATCACACAGAAGGCCATTAAGGGTCAAGCCATTGCAGATCACTTAGCTGCACACCCTTTACCAGAATACCAACCCTTAAAGACCAACTTCCCTGATGAGGCAATCCTGTGTGCTGAAGAGGAAGAAGGTGAAAGCTTATGGAAAATGTTTTTTGATGGGGCCGCCAATATGAATGGAAATGGAATAGGGGCTGTGTTGATCAAGCCAGATGGGGCACATATCCCGATAGCAGTGAAGTTAAGGTTCCAATGCACGAACAATATAGCAGAGTATGAAGCATGCATAATTGGGTTGCAAGCTGCCTTAGACCATGAAGTAGAGGAACTTGACGTATATGGGGATTCGAGTCTTATCATCTTCCAAACAACTGGTGAATGGAAAACCAAGGATCACAAATTGATCCCCTATCACCAGTATTTGGAAGAAATAAGCAATAAATTTACTCGAATTTCCTTCAATTATATGCCAAGGGCCAAAAATCAGTTTGCGGATGCTCTAGCAACATTGGCTTCAATGGTCAGTATGCCAGAAAGTGTTGATATTAGACCACTGGAAATTGAAGTCAGAGATGAACTAGCTTATTGCCTTGTTTTAGAAGAAACCCCAGAAGAAGAAGTACCATGGTTTCAAGATATTAAGAACTTCCTAAATGATCGAAGTTTGCCAAAAAATGTCACCTCTACAGAGAAAAGAACAATACAGAGGTTGGCAGGACAGTTCTTACTAAGTGGTGGTCAGTTGTACAAAAGATCACACAATGATATACTACTCAGATGTGTTGCAAAGACTGAGTCAGAAAGGATAGTTGAAACGATACATGGAGGAGTGTGTGGACCCCATATGAATGGGCATATGCTTGCCAAGAAGATTCTGCGATTGGGATATTACTGGTCGACTATGGAGCATGATTGCTATATACACGTTAAAAGGTGTCATTTATGCCAAGTGTACGCGGATAACAAGAATGCACCCCCAAGTGAATTACACAGTATAACATCTCCGTGGCCTTTCTCTATGTGGGGTATAGATGTCATTGGAATGATCTCTCCAAAGGCATCAAATGGACACAGGTTTATACTTGTAGCAATTGATTACTTCACCAAGTGGGTAGAGGCAGCTTCATATGCAAACATTACAAGTAGCCACGTTTTGAAATTCTTGAAGCACAATATCATTTGTCGCTACGGTTTGCCAAGTGCCATAGTAACAGACAATGCTTCAAACCTTAAGAACAAAGACATGAGGAAGATGTGTGAACAATTTCAGATCACTCATCATAAGTCAGCTCCTTATAGACCAAAGATGAATGGGGCAGTAGAAGCAGCAAATAAGAATATAAAGAAGATCATTCAGAAGATGGTAGTGAGTTTTAAAGATTGGCATGAAATGCTGCCACTTGCTCTACATGCTTACAGAACCTCAATTCGAACTTCTACAGGGACAACCCCGTACTCTTTAGTATATGGAATGAAAGCAGTTTTACCAGTGGAAGTGGAAATACCTTCATTAAGAGTGCTAATGGAAGCAGAATTAGAAGAAGCTGAATGGATACAATCAAGACATGATCAACTCAATCTAATAGAGGAAAAGCGATTAAAAGCGCTTTGTCATGGCCAATTGTATCAGAAGAGAATGGCCAGGGCTTACAATAAGAAGGTAAAGCCCAGAACTTTCCAAGAAGGAAATTTAGTATTAAAGAAAATTTTACCCTTTTTGGAAGATCCTCGTGGAAAGTTTAAACCAAATTGGGAAGGGCCTTATGTTGTCAAGAAGGTCCTATCAGGGGGTGCTCTCATTTTAGCAGAAATGGATGGGAAGGATTTTCCTGAGCCAATTAACTCTGATGCAGTAAAAAGATATTTTCCATGAATGAATATTACTAGGAAATGATCTGAGGCCATTTTTCCTTATATCCCAAAATTTGCATCCCTAGTCAAGCCAATTTGAGCCTGTTCGTCTTTTTTGTTAAACCTAAACTGGACTTACAGTCTTATACTGGGGCAAGGCCAATAAGGGCAAAGCCAATAGGGGCAAAAAGAAAAAATAAAAAAAATAAAAAAAAGAAAAAAAGAAAAAATAGGGGCAAATGAAAGCCAAATACAAAATAAAGGGGAATGGGATTGAATTCACCATGACTATAAGTCTAGTTGACCCATTTTCACACTTAGAAATTTTTGAACCTTTAATACCTTTTCTTTCATAAACCGAGCTTAGCCTTTGTTTCGTCCTATTATTAAGCCCTCGGTGATTTTAGTATATTCATTCAACTTTCAGAGTAAGATTGGTGATGACGGAATGCAGAGGCCAACCCTAGTGAAAACCGTAATGGGCACTAGGGGCAAGAAGGGCAAAAAGAAAAAAAATAAAAAAAGAAGAAAAAAAAAGAAAAAAAAAAGAGGAAAAAATCAAAGGTTGAGTTGATCATGTAGTCCAAATGTAATCAGCATGAGCACGGGAAACTGAGTAGATTAGCAGGGTCAATCATGAAGGTAAAGCCATTAGAGGATGATTCTAAAGGTCACGGGGTAGACAGATTTGGTCTCTCCCTATTGCTTGGACTACCCTTTTCATTATTTAACCTGATTTTAATTCCTTTAATTATATGTGATTAAGTGTTTTGGATCAGCTTTCAAAAAAAAAAAAAACTATACTTTGGCCAGTGATGAGAAATCAAATAGTTTTTCAATAAACTTCTGTTTTTATAAGCATCTGAGAGTTCTGAGGCCAATAATATAAAACCTATTTTTGAATTAAATCTATTGTCTTTCCACTAATGGAGTTTGCTTTTGTATAAAAGTATGAAAAAAAAAAGAAGATAAAAGAATCTAACCCCTACTCCCTAACTGCTCCTCAAGCTCCCTAATCCTAGCTGCCTAAGTTGCAATGATTCCAGAAGCTCCTTCCGCATCAGGATCACTCGAGAAGGAGATGACTTCATCTGAAAAAGAATGCTTGATCTTCAATGCCCTAAGGTCGGCCAAGGAATTCTGATAGTTCTTCCGCATCACTCGGACTTCAAAGCGACGAGCTTGCCTTTGTTCTTCAAGTTTCTTCTCCATGGCAATACGGCCAGACTTCTGCTCCTCAAGTTTCCTCTCCAGAATAAGGACTTTTATCCTAAGTTCTTGAGCCTCCCGTACCCATATTTGATGAAGCCGCCTATGGATTGCCCTTTCAGACTCCAGAATGTCCTCATAAGTAGGAGGAAGAACCACAGGAGGATCTTCTGGTACTGGGGCATGACTCTGCACCTGCTCTTTGATCCAAAAGTGATAGTCCTTCACATGGGACTCAGAAAAGACAGGACCCCGCAGAAAACGGACGTAGGACCACTCTTTCATTAATTGAGCATTTAGCCCCATGGTGGCTGGTGTAAGTGGCCCTAAAAGCTTCTCATATCCAGTAGGGATCATAATCCCCTGGATTGCTCTAAACTGCCGAAGAACCCTCAAAGGAAGATAGAGAACAGCAGATTTCAAGCCTGCTAGGACCAGAAAGTTTTTATCTCTAAAGCTGATCACTGTCTCTGGAGTGGGCTGATAAGTGCCAGGCCATCTCACTTGATCATCCTGGAGAGTACCCAAGAAAGTGAACCAGCCTTGCTTGCCACCTTGGATGTTAGGACATCCCCTATTGCTTATCAAAACAGGAACTTTCAATCTTAGAAAGAAGCGGCAAGTTATTTCTTCAACCTGGCTAAGATGGTCAAGCAACCAAAGCTGCAGAAAAAGGGAGTATTTCAATTTATTTCCAAAAAGAAAAAAAAAAGAAGAAGGAAAGAAAAAGAAAAGAAAAAAAAAAGAAAAAAAAAAGAAAAGAAAAAAATACATGTGTTTTTTTTACCTGTAGGATAGGGGCGCAGGCAAGGAAGCGTTTCTTCTTCTTGAAATAGCAGTCAGTAAGGGCCTGGTATATCTCTGCTAAGATCATAGGGGCTAATCTCTCACGTTCCCTAACCTGACAGATAACTGAGATGAGAGCCAAATCAACTTGGTCGTCACCCCGTGGAAAAAGCAACTGATTGACCACTACCAAAGTCAAAGCAATAAACCTAGCATCCTTGTCTTCACTCAGAAGTTTTTCAGTCAAAAAGGTCTTGGACAAGGTCAATAGAGCATCAGAATTGCCTAGGTCCTTCTTCCCTATACCCAAGAAAGTGGAAGCCTCTTTTTTATAACTAAGCTTTAGGGGTGGGTTCACAACTTTTTCAGAGAATCTTAGGCCAAGGATGGTTTCAATTTCTTCTATGGTAGGAGTCATCTCTTTATCATCAAACCGAAAAAGATTCAGTTCAGGTACCCAATGTCCAATCAAAGTTTCAATAATTTCCCACTTAAAGGGAATTTTAGGGAGGTGTAGGATATGCCCTAAGTGGATGGAACCCCAGCGAATCTCCTCATCAAGGGTCATAGAGTTAACCCACCTGTCATAGAAAGAGTCCAAAATGTTATACCTAGTAAGATTAGGAGGTTTTGATCTAACAGGTTGTCTTGCAGGAGGAGATTCAACGGCAGGAGAAAGCGGCATAGGGGAAGCCATGGAAGCGCCAAATAAGCCAAGGAAAGCGAGAAAAGACGTGCTCAGGGAGTTTTCCAACTAGTAAAAAGTGTCACAATGACGTTCCCTATGAGTTTATATAGAAAAAATCGTAAGGCAGTAAAATCCGTAATTATACTACGGGCAAAGCTCGCCCGTATAGGAACTACGGACACCCCTGACCGTGAAAACTTCACGGGCAGAGTGCGCCCGTAGTAACTTTACGGGCACGGCTTACTCGTAGATTAAATACGGTTCCTTCGAAAAAATGCAAAAAAATGGGAATTTTCAATTTCCTTGGTTTTCTAAGCTTCACCTGTCCCTGCTTTAACATTCATCATGAAATAAAAACTGAAAAGAAAGAAGAAAAGAACACAAATGAATGAAAATTAAACTTCTTTTATATATATGAGAATGTTTACATGACTGTCATAAAAAATACAAAGGTATATGAAAAATCCTAATCTACTGTCTATGCAGGTCCGCCCCTACGGCCACGGCCTCGTCCTCTGCCCCGACCACGGCCTGAAGATCGCCTGCGCTCAAAGACATGCCGCACAATATTGCGGGCTATGCTACGCGTCATCCTGCTCAAAACAGACTGAATATCATGCCACATATATAAAGGCACAAGGCCATCAGTGGGATGATCAGGAGGGACGTACCCTGAAGTATCTACATATCCCGTAGAATCGGGATCAGAATCTGTACGGGAAGAATCCGCAGAAGGATCAGCAGCAGCCGGCGTCTCCTCTACCGCCTCCATAGCAAGACCAGTAGGAGCAGATGTCCCAGGTACATCAGCATCCACCTCAGGCACAGGATCAACTGTAGACTCCTCCATCACCATGGCCTCCACAGTAAGCTCTACCACAACGGCGTCCATAGCCGACTCCATATCTACATCTGCAGATGCCACAGGAGCAGTCTCAGCTACGGGGGCCGACTCTGGCACATCCTCAGCAGCAGGTGCAATATCAGTAGCCTCTACCTCGGGCTCTGCTGCAGGAACCTCTACTGAACTGGGAGACGTCACGAACTCCACCTGTGCCACAGAAAATACCTCATCCCGAAAATGCATGGGCACGGGTGAAGCAGGTGAAGAAGGGCCGGCTGTGTCCTCCTGAAACTAAGAGAAAAAATTCAGTCAGAACAAGACAAACAAATGCAAGAACAGGAATGGAAATAAAAGAAAAAATTAACCTGAGTGTAAGATGGACCCGCCTGGTCCTGTGCATCAGATGGACCCTCCTGGCCCTGTGCTCTGGCTAGCTGCCCCCGGAGGTCTGAAATGGTGATATAGAGGGCATCCCGCTCGGCGATCGCAGCATCTCGCTGGCGCTCTAGATCAGCATATCGAGACCGGATCTCTGCCAACTAAGCCTCCTGAAATAGAAAAGAAAGAAGTCAGAAAAATGCTAAGTTCAGATGAAATGAAAAGGTGAAAAGGAAGAAGGCATACCGTAGTGTCATAGGCTCTAATCACTACCCCTCCAATCTCAGTGACTCCGCCACGGACAGGCATAGGTGGCATGAGGTACCCAACTGAAGCTCGCCTGAACCAGGCATCATAGTCACCCTCCTCTAATAAAGTCTCTGCCTCAGTCCAATCTAGGAACTGGGCAGGATCAACAGGCATAGGAGGGTAGGAAGGAGTAGTATCTGGCGGGATGGCAGGAATCCGTGGCTCTCCCACATGTTGAAAGAAGAAGTGCTCACCGCAGTACCAGATGCTACCCAGCTGACCAATAAAGAACTGGTATCTCTGTCGTCTCTGGTCAGGGACGAAAGCATCATCTCTGGCTGCATGCAGGGCCAGCACCTCATGAATGTCCTCCATCCTGGGAACAAATAGCTGACAAACAGAACAGGACATCAGATATGTGATTCAGAAAGAAAAGAAAAGAAGGAAGTAGAGGAATTAAAGAAGATTACCTCAGACCGGTATAGCCTGTCCAAGTGTGCCCGGGCGGACCTGGGACGACTCTTTTTCAGAGTCGTGCTCTACATGACACCATCTACGTGCCATGGGATACGTCTCCTCAGACATCGTAGAGGTAGGACGGAAATAGGGTATATAAACCCTAGCAAAAAACTGCAAAAAGAAGAAAAGAGTTAGAGGAATAGAAAAGGAGAGATAGGAAAAAAGGAAAAAAGAGAGAGAAAGAGAAAAAGAAAGGAAATAGATATTTCACCTGCAGAAAGGGCCAGAAGAATCGGCACCCAACTCCAGCCCCTCTGGAAGTAGAGAGGCCGCTCACTGATCGGCGAAGGCCGGCCAAAATAGTACCAAAAATGAGCAGGCCCCATGCATACCTCCTCGCCCGCTGAAGATCTCCCAGTAAGCTCAGGAAATGAGGACTAACTGAAGTCGTGTCCTCTGGGAAGAAGCAAGATCCCATCATATATAGAAAAAGAAATCGGAAGGCATATGAGAAAACGTGGTCACTGGCAGCAAGCTGACCAAACTGCCTCCTACTGAAAGTCTCTCTCAACCATGTCAGAGACAATCTCGCTCTCCCCCGATCCCAGGCCTCTGGAGGCAGCACGATATATCCAAGATAAGCTGCAACCTCATCAGCCTCTGGCATCGCCATCTCAGGAATGATATCACCAACCATCCTAATCCCAGTGATAAGGGTGAAGTCAAAATGCTGGATCCCGATCTCAATATCTGGGAAGTGGAAGCTCAAAGTCTCCGGGAAGAATCTCTCAAGCAATGCAGCAATGAGGGCTCGATCCAAGCGAACGTCTGGGATGGTGATAAACATACCAAAACCATACAAGCCTAGCTCCCGACGATAGGCCGAACTGCAAGCTCCTAAAAATCTAGTGAAGCTAGCCCAGCTCCCTCTATAATGGAACATAGCATACTCTAAAGGAATATCCGCCCTAATACATGCTGAGGGATGAGTCCTCAAGCCATGCAAAAGATCGGTATCCCTAATCTGGGCAGCCACCTCCTCAGGGATCTCAACCCGGGTCCTGGCCTCATCTCTGCCACGACCCCCTCTGCGGCCTCCTCTATGGCCCTCATCAAGGCCTCCATCTCGGCCTCCGCTACGGCGCCCTCTATGGCTCCTATCCTTGCCAGAAGCCTCAACAGCCGGCTAAAAGAAGATAATTGAAGAATCAGGAGGATGTATTTTGGGAAAGGATATGAAATTTCATAAAGGTTAGAGTATACCTCTGGGGTCGCCTCACGCGAATCCCCAGAAGGAAGATCTGGGACATCAGAATCTGAATCGCTCTCAGCCCTCGAAGACGAGGCCACATCAGCAGGATCACGCCTAACCCTCGAAGAGGAAGGCTCATCTGCAGGATCCCTGGAAGCTGATCTCAGGCGGGCCATCTACGGTTCAAATCAGGGAGATGTTAATTACTTTTTGTTAAAATTCTTAATTGTTTGATTTTCATCCTAACCAAGTTTAATTGATTTACAGGAAAAAAGAAAAGGGGGAATGAAAGAGAATGAGTCAGAAACTCCCGATCAAGTCCAGAGCCAAATAAAGGAGTTCACCTTTTATTATCTGTCTTGAATTTAATCAAGGAAACATATAAAAGTTATATGTAGGAAGTGTAGACTTCTCACATATTCTCTTTATATGACAAAAGAAAGAAAGAAAGAAAAAGAAAACGTTTATGCTTAAAATTTTGGGTTAAACTCTAATTTGTGGGTATCATGATTTAATTCCCTAAATTACTAATTTTGTGTAATTTCAGGAATGTCGGAGCACTCAAGTGAGGAAAGTATTCTGATTTGTCGAGATTTTGAACCATGATGGCATAAACAAGAAAGTACTCCTTTGCATGGGAAATGGGCAGGAAAATTCATGGATAAGGCAAGCTTATCTATCATACATACAGGGGTTACTAGCAAGCTAATCGGCATGTCAGCAATGCAAAGTTAGACAGTAGAGAAGTTAAACACACTCAAAGACCAATGGCAAATTTCTCCCAAGGGCCAATGGAAAAAGGGAATCAGAATTTTAACTGAGAATATATAAGGTTAAAGCAGAAGGTTACAAGCATCATGCAGGATGTGCAAAAAGGATCAGCAAGTAAGCAAATAGTTTATCAGCACAATTGCAAGAAATCAGTCAGTGATTAGGCAAGAATTGAGAATCTATACAAATCAGGATAATACCGGCAACAAGGTTCTCAATACAGACAGAAAATAGCTCAAAATGCAACTTGGTTTAAATTTCTAATCGAAGATGAGCCAAAATGAAACACAAGCATAGTAATGCATGGCATGGTAACAATTTAGTTCTCAGAATTAGAATCGACAATTCAATGAAATTGTAAGGTATTTGGGAGTTTCGGCCACTTACTGTATTCAGTCAAAATGGAGGAAAATCGGCAATCAAATGGGAAACCCTTACTCTACCGAAGCCTCAGGGAGTGTCCACAGTCGATTGATAGAAGAGGAAGCCTCCAAAGACTTGATCACAGCCACGGCAATGCTCAATCCAGGAACAGTCGCCGGAAATAGGAAGGCTCGTCCGAAATTTGAGGTCATCGGAGATAGCAAAATGTCGCCAGAATAAATAGTAGTCGCCGCCGGAAATAGGAGAGTCGTCGAAGAAGAAGATGGCAAGTGCGGACGAAGATTGAGAAGGAAGAACCGTAAGAGAGAATGCAGGCGCAGAGAAATTAGGGCAGAAGTGCGAACAGAAGAGAAAAAAATTCGCGGTCGCGAACTTAAGAAGAAAGTAAAATCCGTAAACTTAGTACGGGCATCAGACGCCCGTGAACGCACTACGGTCCCGTTCGCCGGTGAACAACCTATGGGCAGCATCTGTCCGTAAGGAAAATACGGGCGAAGCCAAAAATTGCACATTTTATTATTTTCTCCACACTTTTCAAAAAGATTAATGTCCATATTAGTTGTAAGTTGCAAGGATTGCCACCTTACCCACTTTTGTTTAAAAATTTTGTCTCAAATCTCACTTCATAGCCCACAAGTGCTCAGTGAGAGGAGAGAGGAGGATTTGGCCCTTAAGCCGAGGGACTTCTTAGCAAATCTTCCACAATGAATTCTTTTTACCAAAATCATCCACTTAATCCTTGCAAAGTGCATTTGATTAGACAAAAATCTTAGAAAGTGCAATTGGTGGGTCTTTTTGCTCTCTGCTTGTAATTGGTTCCAATTACCAGCAAAGAGGGGGCAGCTGTAGACACCCCAAATTGCACTACAAACGAGAAAATAATAAAAACATGGAATTAGAGCTTAAAACAGGTCAAAAATGCATAAAAACTGACAAAACTAGCTTTGCCCGTATTTTATTCACGGGCCGGTCGCGCCCGAAATTAATCTACGGTTAGGCGCGCCTGTAGTAACAATACAGTCCCCGTTGGACCGTAAATCATTTACGGTCACTAAAGACACGTGGGAGTTTAATCCTTCTCTCGATTTCCGAGCTTTATCTTTAGTCCAATATATCTCTAAATGAGTGAATTACGTATTTTATTCACTAAAGTCACCTTGGTTGGCTATGGATGGGCATGATCTTGTATTTAACTCAAACTGAAACTCTATCTTGCCAAACCCTGGACCAACCATACCCCTGTGCTTACCTATAAATAGAGGTGAGATTCTAAGGCTGAAGGCCACGAAATTTTGAAGTCCAAAGAACTCCAACGAACTCCAAGGAACTCCAAGAGAAGAATCCCTGCTGCCTACCTGCTCAATCTAGGTAAGTCCCCTTTTCCCTTTTTATTTTCTGTCTTCAATTCTAGATGTAATAGGATCATCTCTATTGCTGTAGAATAAGGCCATATCTGTTTTTGTATTCCTAAACTTGTCTCTAAGTACCTCAAGAGTCTCTCTAGCCGTAAAACGTGAAGAGAGAACTAGGGGAAAGGGGAACAGGTGGATCCCTAGAATAGAACCCCATATCTGTTTTTTTCATAGAATAAGGCCTGTGATTGTGTTTGTGTAACCAAACCTATCTCCAAGTACCTCAAGAGTCTCTCTAGCCGTAAAACATGAAGAGAGAACTAGGGGAAAAGAGAACAGGTGGATCCGTAGGGTAGACCCCCATGTGCTCTAATTTGTGAGATGTGATTGCTTTGAATATCCTGATCATGTTTTAATGCTTTTTATGATATATCTGAATGAATTACATGAATCTATGATGTTTATAGCATGAGATCCCCACTTTTTGCTAAAATTTGGATTTTTGCCACTTTTGCACCTACAGCACTGTTTTCGTGATTTTTGCGATTTTAGGCTAGGATCTTGGATCTATCATGATCAATATGGTAGATCTGAATCCAGAAGCCTGAAAATAAATTCTAGGGTTTCATGAGATGATTTTGAATCGTTTTTCATTATTGAGAGAAGACCCTACGGTCTAAGTTCTCCCCTTTTGGTGTTTTTCATCAACGTGGGTATTTTTGGTTTTGATTTTCAGATTTAATGTGAAATTTGGGCTTTATCTATGTCCTGGACTATTCAAGTTTAATTTTGAAATATTTTATAAAAATCATATTTTTCTAGATTTCTAAAATTTAGCTTGAAGCCAGATTTTTGGATTTTTCACTTTAAATTGATTTTATTTTATCTCAATTTTATTTTGATCATGAAACCCTAGGAATGGTATGATCATATTTGAAAGTTCTAGATCAATCAGACTATTCATATGAAAAAACCATACAATTTTGCTTTTTTTGATTTTTATAGCAAGCTTTTTCCTTTATTTTAACATGAACAATACCTGGCAACCACCTTGTGTGGATGAATAAGGGTGCCTAACACCTTCCCCTGTTCATAACCTAATCCCCCTACCCATCTCTGGTTGTTTTTTTAGGACGGTTATTTTTACCCTAAAATTGCCTTTTGTGCTTATTTAATATTTTGGTGTCCATTCACATCTAAATTGAATGGTGGCGACTCTTTGTTTAATTTAATCCCGTGTGATGATTAGGAAATCATTAAATTGATTTTTCCATGTCTCACACAGTGTCACTCGTATTCCAGTTTCGGAAGAGAGAAGAAGAAGATGATACAGACGTATGGAGGCTGTATTTTTAGATAATTAACCCCAAAAACCCTAATCCTCGCTTCTATAAGAGGGAGAGAAACTGAACGTGAGTGACTCTTGAGTGGCATATGTTCACACGATTAAAACGTTAATTAATATTAATTACCATTGAAAAACTAAATGGTTAGAAAACCCAACGGTTAGAAAAAACAAAACGTTTTAGAAAACAAAATAAAACATTTGAGAGTCAGCAAAAATTAAATATAAAAAGATAGCATCACACACGACACGACCGACCGGACGGTGGCGGCGGCACGCATGATTCAAAGAAACCCCGACAACAAGGAACAGTGTCTCACTTTAGGGGTTGTACCCCTTTAGTTCCCACTATTCAATATAAACTCATGGAAGTTCTCATAAACTTCCAATGTGGGACTATTCCTCCCACAAGAGACAAAGCACAAAAAGATAAACACAAAGGAGAAATTTTGAGCCATTTTATAAAATCAATAAAATACAACATATATATATATATATATTTATGAGCTCTAAGTTTTTTAAAATAAATATATTTTAGGTAATTCAAATATTATCTGTGTTGAAAACATTGATGCATGGGTTGGAAATGGAGGATATGGATGTAGAGCATGTGGATGTCATCAGAAACGACGTGGATTTGAGGGACCTTTACTTTGATTTACAGGCTTCTTCTTTTCGAAATCAAGTCTCTCCCTTTTTCTACCTTTGGTGCCTCCTTTAATTTTCAATCCTTACTCTCTTTCCAATCCAAGTTCATCTCTCACTGTTACTTCTTCATCTTGACTTTGTTGCACAATTTTCCCAAAACCTGCAAATTTTTTATTTGTGACTTCCTCCTCAATATGGTCTTTTAAATCTTCAACATTATCTGAAAGTGCCACAATATCTTCATCATGAATACTTTGTACACATTCAGCTGCATTTTCATTTGCATGCATATTAGGTGATCCAAACTGATTTCTTATTGAAGCTTCATTTCTCAATATATTCTCCACCTCATGCATCAAATTACCAATCTGATTTGCAGCATATTTATACGATTTCTCAGATTCAACTGCCATTGTTGCAAGTCTGACTGCATCACGTAGTTCATTATAACGATTCACTACTTCTAGCTTAGGCTTGGGGTCAATTGTACGACCATGACTATCAACAATATTTGTAGCCCTTGCTTTCTTGGTCCATTGATGTAAGATGTAATGATGCAGTATAACTTTTATATTGCAAAAATCAAGAACTTTCACTGCATGCCTACATAGAATCCCAACAAACACAAATTTTCTACAACTGCAACAAATTTTTTCATCTGACATGTCAAATGTCACTGAATGCTCACGAGGATTTTCATAGCCACTGACTTTATATCAAACAATGCTTCCTGTCTGAAATATATGATTGATAACTGTGCGCGCGTGGGAAACGCGGCACAGGGTAATTCGGAGTCGCCACCGCCTGATGGGGTGCAGGCGGACACCTGGGTGCCTAATCTTGTCTATTAGGGCTTTTGGTCTGCGGCTTGAGATTCTAAGTCTGTTCTCGGTTGCGGTCCGGGGAAGTCCGTAGACACCCCGGTCCACCCCGTCGGGTGACGGGTCCCTTAGGTTTATCCTGGTTTGAGTTAGCTTACATTGGTCTCACCTGATTCCTAATCCGATATGCAATTTGGTTAAGTCTGGCAGGACCACCTGAGTGGTGTGGGTCCCTTTAGTTGCTTTTATCTTGATTACTTAGGTGATCTGAGTCTGGTTGGGTGGGCCCCGTTGGAAGGCCCACGGTATCCTTGGTGGGCTTAGTCAAGCCCGTGTGCCCTTGTGGGCCTCGGTCTATCCTAGGAGGCTCTTTGGGCTTTGGTTAAGTGCATTGATTTTACTTTAGGTTCAGATTTTAAGTGTTTTTCGTGCACAGGTGGGCCGGACTGGTTTGTGGGCCCCTTAGGTGGGCCCACATGGTGGCCAAGTAATTTTTATTGGATTTATCTTTTTAATCTGCCAAAGTGAGTTGGACACTGGGCTTGGGGCCCGTAGTCCAAATCTAGGCTTGTAAGCCCAAGTTACCAGAAGTTAGGGTTTGCACCCTTCCTTGGTTCGGTTGATGGGCTTTGGTGGGCCCGGTAGGCCCTTGCCCTTGGTCTCGGCCAAACCACGCATTTCATGCATCAATTCACTAATCTGGTTCGGGTGGACTGCCTAAGGTTTGGCCCGCCCGGTTTAATCAGTTAATTTTACTTATCTTGATTAAGTTGCATGCATACATGTTTATTGGGCCGGGTGGGCCCCGTTGGAAGGCCCACTAGAAATCAAGTTGGACCGGGGGTCCAAGTCCCACATTGGGTTTCCAGGTGACCCGGAAACCCTATTGGCTCATTTTGGCTTGATTTAGGTATGCCACCCATGTTTAGCAAAACTTACAGAATATACATCACAGAAACATATCAAAATTGACATTTATCAAGGAGAGACTGGCTTATTATACTGGGTCCAAGGGGAGGGATTTATCAAGGTAAAGGGCATTTTCGGGATTTTTCAAGGCAAAGGGCATTTTCGGGATTTTTTAAGGTAAAGGGCATTTTCGGGATTTTTCAGGGTAAAGGGCATTTTCGGGATTTTATTTAAGGTAAAGGGCATTTTCGGGATTTCTCAGGGTAAAGGGCATTTTAGGGATTTTATTTAAGGTAAAGGGCATTTTCGGGATTTTTCAGGGTAAAGGGCATTTTCGGGATTTTATTTAAGGTAAAGGGCATTTTCGGGATTTTTTAAGGTAAAGGGCATTTTCGGGATTTTATTTAAGGTAAAGGGCATTTTCGGGATTTTTCAGGGTAAAGGGCATTTTCGGGATTTTATTTAAGGTAAAGGGCATTTTCGGGATTTTTCAGGGTAAAGGGCATTTTCGGGATTTTATTTAAGGTAAAGGGCATTTTCGGGATTTTTTTAAGGTAGAGGGCATTTTTGGGATTTTATTTAAGGTAAAGGGCATTTTCGGGATTTTTTTAAGGTAGAGGGCATTTTCGGGATTTCATTTAAGGTAAAGGGCATTTTCGGGATTTTTTAAGGTAAAGGGCATTTTCGGGATTTTATTTAAGGTAAAGGGCATTTTCGGGATTTTTAAGGTAAAGGTGATGTGGGCGCACCCAAAAATCGAGGTGAGCGCGAGGTGGGCGCATCCAATTTTAGGTGAGCATGAGGTGAGCGCGACGTGAGCGCGAGGTGAGCGGACCCAAGCTAGGTGAGCGCGAGGTGAGCGCGAGGTGAGCACGAGGTGAGCGCGAGGTGAGCGCATCCAATTTTAGGTGAGCACGAGGTAAGCGCGAGGTGAGCGCATCCAATTTTAGGTAAGCATGAGGTGAGCACGAGGTGAGCGCGAGGTGAGCGCATCCAATTTTAGGTGAGCATGAGGTGAGCGCGAGGTGAGCGGACCCAAGCTAGGTGAGCGCGAGCTCAGCGCAGACCCTGACTCTCTGTTTTTTCTCTCCAAACTCCATTTCCGACTGGTTTTAAGCTCTGTAACTGGTTTCTGGGGATCCTTAGAACCCCAGCAGACCTCTAACATACCTAGAAATTAATCTAACCTAAGTTGTGAGGATCAAACCTCTTTGCAAACCTACAAATCCGAACAAAACACTAACAGAACATAATAAAATCCGGAAACAGACACTAACAACACCATGAATTAACAGAACCCGAATAAGGAAGAAGGGAACGGGGGGCTTTATCGGGATACATTAGATCTTCGCAGGAACATACTCCTTTAAAATGAAACCAATAACAAAAGCAAGCAGGCAAAATGAATCCGAAGCAGGCAAAAGACCAGATCTGGTCCCGGGAGAGACTTATCTTTCTAAACATGGCCAAATGAATCTAATCTTAGATATGCTGTGTAAAAAATACAAGAGAGAACATTACCTTGAATGTTTCGAGACCCTAGAGGGGGGAAGCATCTCCTTGAAGCACGCCGGAGCAGTTACTCTCCACACCCACAGCGAGGTCTCCTTCGGGTTTGATGAGGAAGGGGAGGAAGAGAGGAACGGGGTCTTCAAAAGCCGAACAAAGAATCCCGAAAAAAGAAACAGGCAACCTTAAAAACTGCCCGGCAAAAAAAGTCTCCAACCACAAGAAGGTCGAACCAAAAAAAATGCAGAACCCCTAAACAGCCAACGAAAATTTTTCGAACCCCCTGCAATGAAGGAGGTTGCGGCTTTTATAGAAGAGGACGGGGTATCCGCCGACTTCGGCGCCCAGCTCGCGCCGACCTCCTATCGCTCGGCGCGAGCGACATAATGATTAAATCATTAAATGCCGCCGCGGGTTTGTTTAAAAAATCCGAAAATTAAGATATGGTCCCTGGGATATTTTGGTTTAATATTATTTTATTCAGATATTTTCAAATATTTTCAGATTGGTCCCTGGGATATTTTGAATGTTTAGATATTTACGGATTTGATCCCCGAGATATTTTCCTGCGCAACTCGCTACGTGTGCAGCTTTTTGCCACGTACGCAGATTGCCGGTTTTGCTGCTCGAAAATTTCATCAGCTCATATTTTCTTCATCCGGACCCCGATTCCTGCAAACTCAGTTGCGTTGGAATCGTGTCGAGATTCTCTATCCATTGACCTAGGGGTAGGCCTCCGGATCGAATTTTAGCAGAAAGTCAACTTTTGGCTCTGCTCAGGTTTGACCGCCCGCAGAACCTTCATCCGGACCCCGATTCCTGCAAACTCAGTTGCGTTGGAACCGTGTCGAGATTCTCTATCCATTGACCTAGGGGTAGGCCTCTGGATCGGATTTTAGCAGAAAGTCAACTTTTGGCTCTGCTTAAGTTTGACTGCCCGCAGATCCTTCATCCGGACCCCGATTCCTGCAAACTCAGTTGCGTTGGAACCGTGTCGAGATTCTCTATCCATTGACCTAGGGGTAGGCCTCTGGATCGGATTTTAGCAGAAAGTCAACTTTTGGCTATGCTTAAGTTTGACCGCCCGCAGAACCTTCATCCGGACCCCGATTCCTGCAAACTCAGTTGCGTTGGAACCGTGTCGAGATTCTCTATCCAATGGCATAAAGCGAGGTGGCCAATTTTCACTTGATCAAAAAGTCAACTTTTCACCCCTTAGGCTTTGACTTTCTTTCTAGGGTTTGTATTTTTGGTTTTTTTTTTGTTGGAGCGCAAAAATGAGGTGCTTACAGCTGCCCCTCTTTGCCGGAGTCACCTTGCGGATGAACGGCAAAGAGAAAAAGAATCTCGTTTTTGCGCCTAGCATTTCTGTCGACACGGTCGACGAGCTTAGTCCTTTGAAGTTTTTATTTTGAAAGGGAAGCGGCCAAATCATGTGGCGTCACTTCCTGGCTTCAGAGTTTCCTTACCCTTTGCTGTTCGGGTTTTTGTAGGGCAACTCTTCAGCTTTTTAGTTTAAGTTTGAGAGAGATTAGATTGGACTTGAGCTCGCCAACCCGTTTCAGCGTCGATGCCAGACACTTGACAATATTCTTTTCTTCTTCTTTGTTCCATTAAAGCTTTTAGGTGATTTCAGACTTCTGATCCATTTTGTGTCTTTTTCTTGAAGCTTGCTTGCATTTTTCTGTTTTTTTTTTTTTTTTTTTTAGGATTTGATGGCCAAGGGTTGGGTTAGGAGGTGGACCGAATGGAGAAAGGAGGAAGGAAGAGTGGAGGAGGAGCTGCTGTTGGTGAGGAGGTGCTTCCAGCGCTGTCCAGTGCCTCAAGGGAGCCCACACACCTGCTCTACTCTATTTACAAAAGTGTGAAATCAAAATTACAAAAGGGGCCATCTTGCCCGATGATATCTTCATTTATGCTCATTCTTCTTCATGTCTTGTCATTCCTTCTTTGGCAGTGCTTTCTGGTTGGCTTTCCCTTTGGTAGAGGCTCCCTAGCTTGGAGTGACTGTTGCTGGGGATTGGGCAGGAACCTTTTTTCTTATCGCCTCTTCTTTCGGGTCGAGCCTTGTTAGTGACAAGCGAGGGAGTTCCCCAGGGAAGGATGCTCCGCTGGGGATGAGTGGGGATTCCTCACGCTGTCATTACCTCTTTGTACAGCTTTTTCCTTCGGCTTGGGTGTGATTTCTTCATGCTCGTCTGCTATCTTGTTGAGTGCGAGAGACTCCACCATGGATTGATGCTGGATTGTTTTGTCTTCTTTCCGCTCTTCTTCGCAAAGCCGGCCTCTTCAGACTGAGCGAGGCTCGAGAAGTCTACATCATCATGTATCACTCTCTTTCTACTTGAGAGGACTCTACTGGGGACATGAGGGTGTTGTCCCTTGTTTGCCGAAGGTCTTCCACTGGGGACTATTCCCGTTCATCGCAGGAACTCCGTCGGGGATGTTGGGTATCATTCTCCTTCTGATGAAAGGATTCCACTGGGGATTTTAGGGAGACGTCTGTCATCCCCTTCTGGCTGCACCTTATCTCTTGGTATTGGGAGACGTTTTGCTCCTCATGTCTTTGCTCATCCCTTTCTTTGTCTCGGTTGTCTCTGAAACTGCCTCTACCCATCTCTGACTCATTCGCCAGTGGCTTTGGCTTCATAAACTTGGTCAACCGATGTGTGAATACATTGTGATGACTCTTTCTGCGTCCCGTGTGTGGTTACACGGTGACGTTTTCTTGCATCAGCGTGTGAATACGCAATGATGGCTTTTCTGTGTCCCATGTGTGAATACACGGTGACGGTTCCTGCACATCAGCGTGTGAATACGCAGTGATGGCTTTTCTGCGTCCCATGTGTGAATACACGGTGACGATTTTCTTGGAGATGCCTGGCTCCTTTTGTCTTTAAGTCTTGGAGGCTCCTCGCTCAATTCTGTCTTCAAATTCAAAAAAATTTTTCTCTCTTTTTTTTTTTTTTTTTTGGCTGGGAGATGCCTTGCTCCTTAATTCTTCAATCAATTTTTTGTTGGAGGCTCCTCGCTCCATTCTGTCTTCAAATTGGCTTCTTGCTCCATTCTGTCTTTGCCCATTACTTATTCTGACTTGGTAATTTCTTTTTCTTTCTTGATTGCATTCAAAGTTGCCTTCCCCAATCTCTGACTCATTCGCCAGTGGCTTTGGCTTCATAAACTTGGTCAACCGATGTGTGAATACATTGTGATGGCTCTTTCTGCATCCCGTGTGTTAATACACGGTGACGGTTCTTGCGCATCAGCGTGTGAATACGCAGTGATGGCTTTTCTGCGTCCCATGTGTGAATACACGGTGACGGTTCTTTCGCGCATCAGCGTGTGAATACGCAGTGATGGCTTTTCTGCGTCCCATGTGTGAATACACGGTGACGGTTCTTTTGCGCATCAGCATGTGAATACGCAGTGATGGCTTTTCTGCGTCCCATGTGTGAATACACGGTGACGGTTCTTTTGCCCATCAGCGTGTGAATACGCAGTGATGGCTTTTCTGCGTCCCATGTGTGAATACACGGTGACGGTTCTTTTGCGCATCAGCGTGTGAATACGCAGTGATGGCTTCTCTGCGTCCCATGTGTGAATACACGGTGACGGTTCTTTTGCGCATCAGCGTGTGAATACGCAGTGATGGCTTCTCTGCGTCCCATGTGTGAATACACGGTGACGGTTCTTTTACGCATCAGCGTGTGAATACGCAGTGATGGCTTCTCTGCGTCCCATGTGTGAATACACGGTGACGGTTCTTTTGCGCATCAGCGTGTGAATACGCAGTGATGGCTTCTCTGCGTCCCATGTGTGAATACACGGTGACGGTTCTTTTGCGCATCAGCGTGTGAATACGCAGTGATGGCTTTTCTGCGTCCCATGTGTGAATACACGGTGACGGTTCTTTTGCGCATTAGCGTGTGAATACGCAGTGATGGCTTTTCTGCGTCCCATGTGTGAATACACGGTGACGGTTCTTTTGCGCATCAGCGTGTGAATACGCAGTGATGGCTTCTCTGCGTCCCATGTGTGAATACACGGTGACGGTTCTTTTGCGCATCAGCGTGTGAATACGCAGTGATGGCTTTTCTGCGTCCCATGTGTGAATACATGGTGACGGTTCTTTTGCGCATCAGCGTGTGAATACGCAGTGATGGCTTTTCTGCGTCCCATGTGTGAATACACGGTGACGGTTCTTTTGCGCATCAACGTGTGAATACGCAGTGATGGCTTCTCTGCGTCCCATGTGTGAATACACGGTGACGGTTCTTTTGCGCATCAGCGTGTGGATACGCAATGATGGCTTTTCTGTCTTTCTCAAGTTCTGTCAGTACCTGTAGAAGTTCATGTGAAATTGGGTCAATTAGAATTCATTTGTTCATCAAAAATTATGTGCAAATCCAAGTAATTTCTCCTTTGTTGAAACCTTTTGGGGATTCACCAAATGTTCGGATTTTTCTTTCTAAAGTGGGTCCATGGCGAGACCAGCAATCTTTGGGTCAGTTACCTGACACTCTCGTTTAGACTTAGGAAAATGTGCCATCCGGCACTTCCTGTAGGTGTCTCAACATTTTGGCCTTCAATGGCATGCCCCCGGTTGAAATGAGGGGAGTTATTTTGGGTTCAGGGGGTTTCTTTGGTACTGCCCCGCCCTGGTTTTTCTTTGATTTTCTCTCTCTCTTTTTCTTTCTCCTTTTCCCCTACCCTTGGCTGGGGGTTGTGTAAGGGATTTTTTTTTTTGATTGATTCTCTCATTTGGGTTTGGTGCCCCACCCAGTTTTAGGGCCCTGACAATTTCCATGGATCACGATACACAATGATCAGAGAGGACTTGTCCGTAGGATGAAATGTAGGCTTTGTTTACACTGTTTAGAAATGAAGGATAAACAGGCTCAAACCCTATATAGCTTCACTCTATGGGTAACCATTATGTCTAGCCAAAGTTCTTCTCTGTCTTTTATGGTTCTTGTCATTGCTAGCTCGCCCAAGATTCGATGTTACATTCTCTATAATCAGAAAGGACTTCACAGTAGGACGAAATGTAGGCTGGGCTCGAGGGTCCAAAAGAAATGTTATAAAGGCTCGAAATTGACGTATGGGTTAAGCCATGTCTTGTACACCCCTTTTTTGGTTAGGGCTCGCTTCACCTTTATTCCTACAACTTAGCTTCTTCTCATTTTTTCCATTTTTGTTCTTTTCTTTCTTTCCCTTCTTTCTTGGGTATTCTGCCCCAATTCTTGATTCTTGCCCTCGGGGTTTGCCCCGGCTTTCGTTCTCTTCTTTTTTTTCTTTTCTTTTCTTTTCTTTACTTTCGAGGGACTGCCCCCAGTTCTTTCTTGAAGTTCCTGCTTTCTGGGGGCTCTTTCCTTTCCTCATTTCTGTCCCCTTTGTTCTTAGGGTGCTTTTCGCTCTGTCCTATCTCCACCTTCCTCATCTTTCCGTCTCCAACTATACGAATCTTTATGCCCCAGTTTTGGAGACAAGACATGGTAGGTTAAATGAAGGAATTGTTAGGCTCAAAGTGTTTTGCTAGGATTTCATCTGGTGTCAGATGATTTTTGGATGAGATCAAGGATGGCCTTTCTTCCTTTCACAGAGAATGTAACACTTAATTACTTTTGCATGATTAGCTGGCTCGAGAGCCATTCTTCTTCTTTGTTCATCATTTTTTTTTGCTTTTTGACTTTTTGACTTTACCCCAGTTTGGGGTGGCTAGACATAACGTGGGTTAGAAATGAGACGATCAAGCTCAACACGTTTAACTAGCGGAATTTATTTGAAGTATCTTAGCCAAAAGATGGCCTCTCATCATTTCATTGAGATCATTGATCCTGGATTATGTTAGTGACCTTTGACTAGTATAGGCACCCTGCCCTTTCTTTTCTTTTCTCCCATATCACAATTTGCCGCTTTGTTTGGCGAGGTAGGTTTCTGATGTGATGTTGGGGGGATCCCTTAGCTATGTTGAGACCCGCACAGTTTGTGCTGTTTGGCACGTTCCATTTGTCACATTTTGATTGTTCAGGTTTGTCCCAAGATCACGGTCATGCCTGGGTGTGGCTGAAACTTCAGTGATTTCCCAAAAGATTTCATAATCTTGCAAACATAAATATGCTGTCCAGTTCAGAGTTTTAAAAGAAAAGAAAGTGTAAGCAAAATAGGCAATCAAATTATGCAAAAAGGGGTGGCCGATGTAATCGGCGCTCTTGGAATTCAGTTGCATGCCGCGGACGGGGCTTTCAAGTGCTCTTCTCATCATCATCCCCTCCTTCTTGTGGGGAGATGGGTGGTTCGGATACCCGAATCTGTGCTAGCATGTCAGAGATGTCTTGTCCTTCAGTGGACCTTGGCTTCTCGAGCATTTCCTTCAAGAATCCTTGATCAATTAGATCTTGAATGTCATGCCGTAGGTCCCAGCACTGGCTTGTGTGGTGCCCGGGAGCACCAGAATGGTACTCGCACCGCTCCGCAGCATTGTAGCTTCTGGCATTAACCAATCGAGGGTTCGGGGGCTTAATCCGCACATACCCCTCCTTCAGCAGCATTGGTAGTAACCCAGCCGGTGTATATGGTAGTGGGGTGAAAACCCTCCTCAGTCTGGCCTCCATTTCTTCTCTTGTCCTCCTTGGGGGACCCTCTGAATGATCCCTCCTTCTGTCGTGTTGCCCTTTGCCACGGTAGACGTTTAGCTTCTTCGTAAGCTGGGGAACATCTGCTACGATGGCTTTTCCTTTCTCCCTTTGCCTTCGACCATCTACCATGGTTAGTGGATGGCTCACTTCTTGGCGGCTCAAGGGTATTCTTTCCTTCATGCTTTCGATTTCTCCTTCAAGAACCCTTACTCTGACTCGCAGCTCGAAATTTTCTTCCCTCCATGCTTCCCAACGTTTATTCCACGCTTCTTCTCTGTCCTGTATTATTTGCCATAATATACGGAAAAGGTCCACCATCTCGCGAACCACCAGAAGCATTCCTGAAGTGCTACCCATGTTGGCTGTTGACACGGTTCCTGATAGGAGAGATAAGCATTAGAAGGCAGAATACATGATGTGAAATGCCAAGATGCATGATGATGTTGAGGACTTCAATTAGTCTCTTTTTTTCTTTCTTTTTTTTTCCTTTTTTTTTCTTTTTTTTCAATTTGGCGGAGGGTCGATCTTGAGCTCCCCAGCTTCCAGAAGATCTTGGACGGCATGACGAAGGCTCCAACATTCATCAGTGTCATGCCCCGGTGCTCCTCTATGGTAACCGCATGCCTTGGCTGGGTCATACCCTTTACTCGCGGACGCCCTTCTATTTGGTGGAACCTGCTCCAGGTGTCCTTCTTGCAACAAGGTGGGCAGTATTTCTGCCAGGGTATATGGGAGCTGTGTAAACACCCGGTTCTTTCTTCCTTCCTTGGTCAGAGGCTCCTTTAGCCGAGCCGGGGCGATCCTGGCATGGGGACGGTCACTTCCTCTTTTGCGCTTGGCAGATCGGACCTGGTTGATCGTTCCTTCATATCTTGTGCCTTCTTTCCCCGCCTGGGAGGATTCTGCCATGGAGCCTCTTATCTTTCCATCCCTAACCGCATCTTCAATTCTGCCTGCCGCCATGATTAGGTCGGTGAAGTTCGCGGCGCACTGTCCTAACAACATTGTGAAGTATGGTTGCCCCAGCGATGGGATGAACAATGAAGTCTGTTCTTGTTCAAGGAGCGGGGGTTGCACCACGCTTGCTAGTTTCATCCATCTTTTAGCGTAGTCTCCCACATACTCGCTATTCCTCCTTGACAACCTTTGCAATTCTGCCCGGGTTTGAACCATCTGGCTATTCAAACGATACCGTTGGATGAACACGGCGGCCAAGTCGTTCCACGTCTTAATTTTGATTTTATCCAGGCTCAAAAACCAAGAGTAAGCCGTGTCAGTCAATGATTTATGGAAGAATTGTACCATGATCAGTTCTTCCTTGGCATACTGGCACATGTCGCTAGAATATGCTCTTAGGTGGTTCAGTGGGCAACCCGTGCCGTCGAATTGATGTAGCTCAGGACATTTGAACTTAGCTGGGAGCTGGATGTCTGAAAAGAAGCAGAGGTTTTCAAGCGTAGCCTCGTTCTGCACTGTACTGGGCTGGACCTGTTTGAGGAGTTCTCTCATGGTGGCCATTTCTGCCCTGTTTTCTTCTCTTACTGTTGCCAATTTTCCTTCAAACTGCGCTTCCTGAGTTCTGTACCAGTTTTCGCCATCCTGCCCCAGTTGAGCCGGTGCAAACTGATCTCGCTGCGTGATGTGGAAAGGCGCCGCTAGTGGTGGCTGTGGTGGTGCCTCGGGAGGAGGATGCCCCGGGTATTGTGGTGGTGCCATCTCTGCTTGTGGTGGAAGATGTGGCTGTGGCGACTGGGTGGCCGGCACTGCGGGTGGAACTTGCTTCAGTTTTCTTAGTTCTGCCATTAGCTCCTGGATGACGGACCCCATGCCGTCAATTCGCTGTTGCATCTCATCCACTACTGGCCCATGGCTAGATTCTGCCAAGTGTTGTCCCGGCGGTGTCTGCTCTCCTTGTTGGTCCATATCGGGCCTTTTCCTTGATCTTAACAGGTATGGACTTCTGCAAGCACTTTCTTGGTACCTTGGGATAATTAACAAGCATTAGTGCAATTTCACATAAATTGATTGTACAACTTTATCTGAATTATTTATTTTGTTTTCTGATATGTTTCGCCTAACTGATCTATTTTAGCTACCTGTAGGTAACAAGGGGAGAGAACCTGATTTTTGAAGACTGATCTATTTCAGACGCTCGGGGGCGACTGGGAAAGAGAACCCTAGTGACCGAATCTGTTTTAGGTACCCGTAGGCAACTGGGAGAGAGAACCCTATTTTTGAAAGCTGATCTATTTTAGCCGCTTGGAAGCGACTGGGAAAGAGAACCCTAGTGACCGAATCTATTTTAGCTACCCGTAGGCAACTGGGAGAGAGAACCCTAGTGAACGAATCTATTTTAGCTACCCGTAGGCAACTGGGAGAGAGAACCCTATTTTTGAAAACTGATCTATTTTAGACGCTCGGAGGCGACTGGGAAAGAGAACCCTAATGACCGAATCTATTTTAGCTACCCGTAGGCAACTGGGAGAGAGAACCCTATTTTTGAAAACTGATCTATTTTAGACGCTCGGAGGCGACTGGGAAAGAGAACCCTAGTGACCGAATCTATTTTAGCTACCCGTAGGCAACTGGGAGAGAGAACCCTATTTTTGAAAGCTGATCTATTTTAGACGCTCGGAGGCGACTGGGAAAGAGAACCCTAATGACCGAATCTATTTTAGCTACCCGTAGGCAACTGGGAGAGAGAACCCTATTTTTGAAAGCTGATCTATTTTAGACGCTCGGAGGCGACTGGGAAAGAGAACCCTAATGACCGAATCTATTTTAGCTACCCGTAGGCAACTGGGAGAGAGAACCCTATTTTTGGAAACTGATCTATTTTAGACGCTCGGAGGCGACTGGGAAAGAGAACCCTAATGACCGAATCTATTTTAGCTACCCGTAGGCAACTGGGAGAGAGAACCCTATTTTTGAAAACTGATCTATTTTAGACGCTCGGGAGCGACTGGGAAAGAGAACCCTAATGACCGAATCTATTTTAGCTACCCGTAGGCAACTGGGAGAGAGAACCCTATTTTTGAAAACTGATCTATTTTAAACGCTCGGGAGCGATTGGGAAAGAGAACCCTAATGACCGAATCTATTTTAGCTACCCGTAGGCAACTAGGGGAGAGAACCCTATTTTTGAAAGCTGATCTATTTTAGACGCTCGGAGGCGACTGGGAAAGAGAACCCTAATGACCGAATCTATTTTAGCTACCCGTAGGCAACTGGGAGAGAGAACCCTATTTTTGGAAACTGATCTATTTTAGACGCTCGGAGGCGACTGGGAAAGAGAACCCTAGTGACCGAATCTATTTTAGCTACCCGTAGGTAACTGGGAGAGAGAACCCTATTTTTTGAAAACTGATCTATTTTAGACGCTCGGGAGCGACTGAGAAAGAGAACCCTAATGACCGAATCTATTTTAGCTACCCGTAGGCAACTGGGAGAGAGAACCCTATTTTTGAAAACTGATCTATTTTAGACGCTCGGGCGCGACTGGGAAAGAGAACCCTAATGACCGAATCTATTTTAGCTACCCGTAGGCAACTGGGAGAGAGAACCCTATTTTTGAAAACTGATCTATTTTAGACACTCGGGAGCGACTGGGAAAGAGAACCCTAATGACCGAATCTATTTTAGCTACCCGTAGGCAACTGGGAGAGAGAACCCTATTTTTGAAAGCTGATCTATTTTAGACGCTCGGAGGCGACTGGGAAAGAGAACCCTAATGACCGAATCTATTTTAGCTACCCGTAGGTAACTGGGAGAGAGAACCCTATTTTTGAAAGCTCTGAGCTCTATGTCTTGGGTGTTTGTAAACACTTGCTGGGTTTTGCGATCTCCATGGGGGGATGCAAATAAAGGAAATTAGGTGGTCGCAGTGACCAGGAATATTGCAATTATTTAAGAAGAGGTGGTCTGTCTGAGACCGAGTTGCCCTATTGGAGGGAATTAATTCTTTTATTCCAAGTTTTTGTTTTGTTAAAATTTAAACAATATAGTAGCGTGAAAATGAAACCATGCTTCAATTAAGAGGCGCCGCCGCGGCGCCAAGTATATCATGCTGATCACAAATACGACAAACCATCGGTACTAGCACACCCTCGTCCATTCTGCCAGTAACTATGCCCTCAGTCCCTTAGTGAGTGGACCAGTCAGACTGCTTAGGTTGTCTTTGATCGGGGCTCCCTACGGTTTCCCAAACTGTCTCAGAACCCGAATCGGATAGTACGGCACGGCATGGGTGAGGCCTATCAAGGCAAGTCCCTCTCTTTTCTTGAAAGCTACAATGGGGGTGTAGGGGATGTTGTATGTGCCCCACCATCGAATGTCTGTTTCTCCCTTCAGGTGGAGAAAGTGGTTGAACCAATCCTCACGAGTGGGTAGGTCTGGTCGGATCTCTCTTTGAGCCAACCGATGTGTGTTGTCACGGACTAGGCCGTAGTGTGCACTGACAGGTGATGACACCATCAGGTGGTCTTGCAACCAAATTTGGAGAAGGGGAGCGCACCCTTGAAACCTCCGGGTTCCATTTTTGGACAAAGTTAGGGAGTGGAACAGTTGAGCTAGGATCAGTGGCATGATTCGGTATCCTGCCCTGAGTTGATCCACAATTTCTATGAGGGCCAAATTAATGGTGTCTCCCCCAGTTGGAAAGAAGATTTGTGACAGAACCACAAGGGTGAAGGTGTCAAACCAAGCCCGGGGTCTTTCCTGCTTCTTGTTTCTTATCTTTTCAGCAAGGAATGTTTTGGAGACCCTAGTGAATGACTTGTCACCTCCTAAGGTCTGGAATTCTCCCCTTGAGAGGCCAAAGAAAGCACACGCTTCATTCTTGTAGCTTTCTTTGAGACTTGGCCTAGCGGGTTCTCCTAAGTCGCGAAATCGGAGGAACAGGTCAAGTTCCTCAATTGTGGGAGTCAACTCATTGATCCCGAATCGAAATACTGACAACTGGGGATCCCAGAAAAGCAGGGCTGCTTGGATCATGTCCCAGTTGATTGGCACGTTTAACAGGGACAAAGTCTGTCCCATGTGGTACTTGTGCTCCCATTCAGTCTGCTCACTCCCTCGGAGCTGCCCTGTCCAAGAACGGATCCAGGGGGGATCCGAGGCGAACTTCTCTATCCTAGGGAAGCGGGTTCTCTCAGATGAGGATGAAGATGCCATGCCAACTATCCGATCGAAATTCCAAATCAGTTTAAGGTTCCACACCAAGACTCTAAGTCAGTCCTAAGACATGCATAATTTCAAACAAAAGAACTAACCATTAGCAGTTTCAAGAAACAGTGCGGAATTTAACTAAGGCACACATGGTGTGTGGTCCTAAGGGTTGGCGCCAATGGAGGCGCGACTCCTAGACGTACTTGTGTAGAGGAGCACATTCAAGTCCTGATCGGTCTTTCTGTCTTTCATCTGTTCTTTCATCTGCTTTTGGCGTCGTACCATAGCAAAAATTACAACTTGCCATCGAGGGCGAAGGTTTACAAAAATATTTACAAAGCTGTAAAGAATTCATCCTTGGGGCTGTTGGGAGCCAAAAGGGAGGATACAAATTGCTTTCCAAGCGGGCAGGCTAAAAATTCCTAGATCTAGGGTTTAGTGCCCATGTTCTGATCTGGCATGCTTTCACCTGTTTGTCTGATCTGGCCGGCTTTCATCTGCTCTAAAAGACCAATCTGGACTTAAAGTGCTCCCAGCGGACTCTAATGGGTCAAGACCCATAGCATATAGGACTCCATGCATGGATCTGGGGTGGCTCCCCTGATCAAAATTAGGTGAGCTTCCTAAGCTAGGGCCGAGGTAGCCCAGCATCTAGGGTTTACTCCATTTGATGCAAAAAGCGGGGATTGCTGCCCCTGATGGACTTTGAATTTTATTCCAATTTTATTCATCATTCACATCCTACTCACCCTCTCATGCTCAACGCAAGGTTCATTCAGAAACGTTAGGTGGGGAAGGATACCCAGCCCGAGACATAAGCCTACAAGGGTCTGGACCAGTACTGGATCCTCGCGTGCCACGGCAAGAAACCAGTGGTGCTAATGGACTCCAGCAAACTGGGGGGATGGGTTTACCCTGCTTTCCCCGGCAAGCCACGGGAGCGTAGGTGCTAATACCATCCCAAAGATCAGTTCATAAGAATCAGAAGGGTAGGCCGCTAGAGAGGTCTAGGTTTTGGTAAAGAAGTTGCAATATCCGCTCTCATCAATTTAAGGTCGGATCATCCACGCAGCCTCCCTCATGCGTGTCACCCCACGCAGTTTATCACACAAGAACGGAAATAATAAAAATCCATCCTCGGTGTGGTGGTGTGCCCGTGTGTGCAGTTGGGCTGCGTGTTGTGTCTACACGGGTGAGATTTGTCTAGATTTTGTTGGTAAAGAGATTGTTACTGTCTCGTATAGCAAGGTGCAGAATTAGCACGCAATACGAGGTTCCGGGAGAGTCCCCAGGTAAGTGAGGGGTCACAAGGGACCGCTTAAATCCCACTTGCCTTAGGCAATTATCGCGGCCCTTTGACAGGACTCCCCAGAACGTGTAATTACGCGCGTTCTGTATCTTACTAAACAAGGTAGTAAAAACCCTAAATATCAACTAAATCTCTCTTATGCTGACTCATCTAACCAGGGTCCTACTGGACTGGACTAGTCCCCAGAGGAGTCGCCAAGCTGTGCGCGCGTGGGAAACGCGGCACGGGGTAATTCGGAGTCGCCACCGCCTGATGGGGTGCAGGCGGACACCTGGGTGCCTAATCTTGTCTATTAGTGCTTTTGGTCTGCGGCTTGAGATTCTAAGTCTGTTCTCGGTTGCGGTCCGGGGAAGTCCGTAGACACCCCGGTCCACCCCGTCGGGTGACGGGTCCCTTAGGTTTATCCTGGTTTGAGTCAGCTTACATTGGTCTCACCTGATTCCTAATCCGATATGCAATTTGGTTAAGTCTGGCAGGACCACCTGAGTGGTGTGGGTCCCTTTAGTTGCTTTTATCTTGATTACTTAGGTGATCTGAGTCTGGTTGGGTGGGCCCCGTTGGAAGGCCCACGGTATCCTTGGTGGGCTTAGTCAAGCCCGTGTGCCCTTGTGGGCCTCGGTCTATCCTAGGAGGTTCTTTGGGCTTTGGTTAAGTGCATTGATTTTACTTTAGGTTCAGATTTTAAGTGTTTTTCGTGCACAGGTGGGCCGGACTGGTTTGTGGGCCCCTTAGGTGGGCCCACATGGTGGCCAAGTAATTTTTATTGGATTTATCTTTTTAATCTGCCAAAGTGAGTTGGACACTGGGCTTGGGGCCCGTAGTCCAAATCTAGGCTTGTAAGCCCAAGTTACCAGAAATTAGGGTTTGCACCCTTCCTTGGTTCGGTTGATGGGCTTTGGTGGGCCCGGTAGGCCCTTGCCCTTGGTCTCGGCCAAACCACGCATTTCATGCATCAATTCACTAATCTGGTTCGGGTGGACTGCCTAAGGTTTGGCCCGCCCGGTTTAATCAGTTAATTTTACTTATCTTGATTAAGTTGCATGCATACATGTTTATTGGGCCGGGTGGGCCCCGTTGGAAGGCCCACTAGAAATCAAGTTGGACCGGGGGTCCAAGTCCCACATTGGGTTTCCAGGTGACCCGGAAACCCTATTGGCTCATTTTGGCTTGATTTAGGTATGCCACCCATGTTTAGCAAAACTTACAGAATATACATCACAGAAACATATCAAAATTGACATTTATCAAGGAGAGACTGGCTTATTATACTGGGTCCAAGGGGAGGGATTTATCAAGGTAAAGGGCATTTTCGGGATTTTTCAAGGCAAAGGGCATTTTCGGGATTTTTTAAGGTAAAGGGCATTTTCGGGATTTTATTTAAGGTAAAGGGCATTTTCGGGATTTTTCAGGGTAAAGGGCATTTTAGGGATTTTATTTAAGGTAAAGGGCATTTTCGGGATTTCTCAGGGTAAAGGGCATTTTAGGGATTTTATTTAAGGTAAAGGGCATTTTCGGGATTTTTCAGGGTAAAGGGCATTTTCGGGATTTTATTTAAGGTAAAGGGCATTTTCGGGATTTTTTAAGGTAAAGGGCATTTTCGGGATTTTATTTAAGGTAAAGGGCATTTTCGGGATTTTTCAGGGTAAAGGGCATTTTCGGGATTTTATTTAAGGTAAAGGGCATTTTCGGGATTTTTCAGGGTAAAGGGCATTTTCGGGATTTTATTTAAGGTAAAGGGCATTTTCGGGATTTTTTTAAGGTAGAGGGCATTTTCGGGATTTTATTTAAGGTAAAGGGCATTTTCGGGATTTTTTTAAGGTAGAGGGCATTTTCGGGATTTCATTTAAGGTAAAGGGCATTTTCGGGATTTTTTAAGGTAAAGGGCATTTTCGGGATTTTATTTAAGGTAAAGGGCATTCTCGGGATTTTTAAGGTAAAGGTGATGTGGGCGCACCCAAAAATCGAGGTGAGCGCGAGGTGGGCGCATCCAATTTTAGGTGAGCATGAGGTGAGCGCGACGTGAGCGCGAGGTGAGCGGACCCAAGCTAGGTGAGCGCGAGGTGAGCACGAGGTGAGCGCGAGGTGAGCACGAGGTGAGCGCGAGGTGAGCGCATCCAATTTTAGGTGAGCACGAGGTGAGCGCGAGGTGAGCGCATCCAATTTTAGGTGAGCACGAGGTGAGCGCGAGGTGAGCGCATCCAATTTTAGGTGAGCATGAGGTGAGCACGAGGTGAGCGCGAGGTGAGCGCATCCAATTTTAGGTGAGTATGAGGTGAGCGCGAGGTGAGCGGACCCAAGCTAGGTGAGCGCGAGCTCAGCGCAGACCCTGACTCTCTGTTTTTTCTCTCCAAACTCCATTTCCGACTGGTTTTAAGCTCTGTAACTGGTTTCTGGGGATCCTTAGAACCCCAGCAGACCTCTAACATACCTAGAAATTAATCTAACCTAAGTTGTGAGGATCAAACCTCTTTGCAAACCTACAAATCCGAACAAAACACTAACAGAACATAATAAAATCCGGAAACAGACACTAACAACACCATGAATTAACAGAACCCGAATAAGGAAGAAGGGAACGGGGGGCTTTATCGGGATACATTAGATCTTCGCAGGAACATACTCCTTTAAAATGAAACCAATAACAAAAGCAAGCAGGCAAAATGAATCCGAAGCAGGCAAAAGACCAGATCTGGTCCCGGGAGAGACTTATCTTTCTAAACATGGCCAAATGAATCTAATCTTAGATATGCTGTGTAAAAAATACAAGAGAGAACATTACCTTGAATGTTTCGAGACCCTAGAGGGGGGAAGCATCTCCTTGAAGCACGCCGGAGCAGTTACTCTCCACACCCACAGCGAGGTCTCCTTCGGGTTTGATGAGGAAGGGGAGGAAGAGAGGAACGGGGTCTTCAAAAGCCGAACAAAGAATCCCGAAAAAAGAAACAGGCAACCTTAAAAACTGCCCGGCAAAAAAAGTCTCCAACCACAAGAAGGTCGAACCAAAAAAAATGCAGAACCCCTAAACAGCCAACGAAAATTTTTCGAACCCCCTGCAATGAAGGAGGTTGCGGCTTTTATAGAAGAGGACGGGGTATCCGCCGACTTCGGCGCCCAGTTCGCGCCGACCTCCTATCGCTCGGCGCGAGCGACATAATGATTAAATCATTAAATGCCGCCGCGGGTTTGTTTAAAAAATCCGAAAATTAAGATATGGTCCCTGGGATATTTTGGTTTAATATTATTTTATTCAGATATTTTCAAATATTTTCAGATTGGTCCCTGGGATATTTTGAATGTTTAGATATTTACGGATTTGATCCCCGAGATATTTTCCTGCGCAACTCGCTACGTGTGCAGCTTTTTGCCACGTACGCAGATTGCCGGTTTTGCTGCTCGAAAATTTCATCAGCTCATATTTTCTTCATCCGGACCCCGATTCCTGCAAACTCAGTTGCGTTGGAATCGTGTCGAGATTCTCTATCCATTGACCTAGGGGTAGGCCTCCGGATCGAATTTTAGCAGAAAGTCAACTTTTGGCTCTGCTCAGGTTTGACCACCCGCAGAACCTTCATCCGGACCCCGATTCCTGCAAACTCAGTTGCGTTGGAACCGTGTCGAGATTCTCTATCCAATGACCTAGGGGTAGGCCTCTGGATCGGATTTTAGCAGAAAGTCAACTTTTGGCTCTGCTTAAGTTTGACCGCCCGCAGATCCTTCATCCGGACCCCGATTCCTGCAAACTCAGTTGCGTTGGAACCGTGTCGAGATTCTCTATCCATTGACCTAGGGGTAGGCCTCTGGATCGGATTTTAGCAGAAAGTCAACTTTTGGCTCTGCTTAAGTTTGACCGCCCGCAGATCCTTCATCCGGACCCCGATTCCTGCAAACTCAGTTGCGTTGGAACCGTGTCGAGATTCTCTATCCATTGACCTAGGGGTAGGCCTCTGGATCGGATTTTAGCAGAAAGTCAACTTTTGGCTCTGCTTAAGTTTGACCGCCCGCAGATCCTTCATCCGGACCCCGATTCCTGCAAACTCAGTTGCGTTGGAACCGTGTCGAGATTCTCTATCCAATGACCTAGGGGTAGGCCTCTGGATCGGATTTTAGCAGAAAGTCAACTTTTGGCTCTGCTTAAGTTTGACCGCCCGCAGAACCTTCATCCGGACCCCGATTCCTGCAAACTCAGTTGCGTTGGAACCGTGTCGAGATTCTCTATCCAATGGCATAAAGCGAGGTGGCCAATTTTCACTTGATCAAAAAGTGAACTTTTCACCCCTTAGGGTTTGACTTTCTTTCCAGGGTTTGTATTTTTGGTTTTTTTTTTTTTTGTTGGAGCGCAAAAATGAGGTGCTTACAAAAACAACATTCAAAAATTGGCTATATTCCTCTTGGTGTATGCGGACTCATGTTAAAACTGGTGTATGATTGATAACAACATTCAAATGTCACTAAAGACAGGAGTATACACAATCATTGCTTCTTTCAACATTTTGGCAAGTACACTCAAACGTGGTGTATGCTGACTCATGTTAAAATTGGCCACTTTTTCTTTGTAACACTGATCATCTAACACCCTCTCAAAATGTTGAAAAAACCTTCGTAGGTTGTGTACGTTACTCACATAGCTTTTCAAAGAAGCATTAAAGGATTCACTCCTTTGTGTACTCTTCATATCAGCACAAAATGTACCCCTTCCATATACCAAAGCCCACTTTTCCCTGTCACAAAACAACCTTTGCAACCATGTATTATTTTGGAGGCTATATTTCTCTAACATGTCATCCCAAGCCTTCAAAAACTCTTCTTCCTCTTCATAATCATATATACAATTATTAAAGTCCCGTGCAAAGGATTTAGACACATAAAATATATTGGCCAAATGCTTAACCGCATTTTGATGGATATGCCAAATACATAAATGATGGGATGTTTCTGGCTTTGGAAAGACAAGCTCAATTGTACCTTTCATGGAAGCATCTTGGTCTGTCAAAAACTTCTTGGGCTTCTTTCTAGACATTGCTAATAGAAAGGTTTCAAACAACCACTTAAAGGATTCCATTGTTTCATCGTATAGCAATGCAACACCAAAGACCACACTTTGCTTATGGTGGTTGAGACCAATGAATGGTGCAAATGCTCTATTACACTTATTCGTTTTGAATGTAGTATCAAAGCATACTACGTCTCCAAAATGACCATAGTCCAATATCATTTGTGGGTTTGCCCAAAAAAATATTAGTTATTCTATTCTCCACATCAAGTTGCATAGCATAAAAGAAGGAGAAATTATGTGCTTGCTTTTCCTTAAAATGCTGCAACAAATAATCTGCATCCCCTCTATTGATCTCTTACATTCTTCTGGAGCGTAAAAATTCTTATGATCCACATATGCAGATATCCAAGATTTTCTCAGCCTCCAGCTTGTCTTCCCATTAAACCATGAGCCAACTTTGGTCTTACCCCAGACCTATCAACAGCAATGATATCTAGCCCATGTATCTCACTAATCTTTCTTTGTGATTGTAACATATGGGCTCGGCTGGGGGTTACAACCTTATGATTGTGTTTCCCTTCAAATTGTGATATCCGATATTTGCCATTGGGTTGAATGCAAATATTCATTCTTGCCTGACAAACTGTTCTTGTTTCATCTCGAGGTTTTTTTACCAAATCATCCTGCTTGTCTTTTGGTCTAAACCCTTCTTTGTTACAATAAAATTTTCTAGACCGTACAACCCCGGTACTATTCTTATTAACATAATCCTTACGAACACTAAATCCAATTCTTCCAGTATAGGCATTATAGAAATTATACGCATGTTCCTCAGTCTCAAACTTCATCCTTGGTATTGGAACTCCATCATCATTCTCAGCTTTGATCCTTAATTGGAGTACCATGACATCCTTTAGCCTTATCAAAATCTAGCTTTCTAGATATTGGAATTTTATCCTCTATGTCTCTTTCAAGATTATCCGATGCTCCATGCTCTTGATCATCCATTGACCTTCAATAAAAATAGTCAAAGATTAATGAACAAGATAATGTAAGAATCCATATGTTTCTTTAGAAAAGCAATTGACACTTGAGTTCTCCTAATCGGTTCAGTTTGGCCTTAAAATCGAAACTGAACTTAAACCAAATTGGAATTATTTAGTACAAACCGAAACCGAACCAAAATCTAAACTATAAGTTTAGGACCCTGCTTATTTCTACTCAACCCCTCAAAGTCCTTCAACACCAATGTCCGATCATTAAGATCTTTCTTCTAAATTGTTCCACAACATTACAAATCCGTATTATGTAGTATAAACCGAAACCGAACCAAAACCTAAACTATAAGTTTAGGACCCTGCTTATTTCTACTCAACCCCTCACAGTCTTTCAAAACCAATGTCTAGTCATTAAGATCTTGCTCCCAAACTATAAGTTTTTTTACCTTTGTTAGTAAAACTAGGCCTTCCTTGCAAAGATACATTGCAAATTGCATACCAAGTAGATCAACCCAAGATAAAAACTATATAAAACATAGATTCCAAAAATTTTCTGTTAAACTAATATCGGGAAGCCCATGTGCCTTCTTTCTACAGATAGGATAATTTTTGGTCTTGGCATTAAACTTATGCAAGCACATGGGATGCTGGTGGTAGAGGTGGGGTTTTGTTAGTAAAGAACAGTAACTTCTGATGCATTTTTTGGATCTACAACCACTATTGCATCTATAAATTTTGAATATTTCTGAGCTTTTAGGCTCCAGAAAAGATTCATCTATTACTTAAAATAATAACAATAGCTATCCCTATAATCCTACTTTTATCTTCTTCATCTTTCAATTCCCAAAGTTTCAACCACCCCACCTACATCTCACTGTAATTAATCCAAACAAAGAAAGTGAGGGTGTTATGACTAAGATAGATGGCTCTGACATTTCTTCGACTAACGTCAGCAGATGGGTTTGGTTTGAAAATTACAATAGATCCAAAAGTCCTCATCCCCCCTGACTGTACCTTGTCCCCAACATGTTTCTATGATTCCATGAATTGTCAATAGATATAAAATTAGCTGTTATGATAGTCTTCCTGGTTTTAGATATTACAATATTGCTTTTCATGTCCCCACCATACTTCTGTAATAGGATATCTATTATGGGGGTTTTATTTATTTGTTTGATTAATATTAAAAAATGGGAAATCTCAACATTATATGTGTCTTGAGAACTAAGATACTTAAAAATTTCATGGCATTATTTGGTTGGAGATTTATTTATTTATTTTTTTTCTTCTTGGGAGGATAAGACTTCCCAAGCTGATATCAAAAAGGAAACGAATAGCTAAACATACAATTTGGTGGATCCGAAGGCCACTCCTCATCTTGCTTCACATGGACATCTTGTTTGGCTGGGCATGCTCCCATTCATATCAATTTGAATGAGAAATCATGTCTGCAGATCAATTATTTTTATCATTTTTTTTAGTAAACTATTATAAAAGGATCCAAATAATTTTAAAATTTAGGGAAATAAGTTTCATCCAATCACTATTTTAGTATAGAAGCTCTTGAATGGAGCCCTCGATTGTGGTCCTAACTCCTAATGCATTGAATATCTATCATTAGTCATTTATTAGTGTTTCAGAATCCTCCAATAGGTCCTTGGGCACAAACCATAATGCTCCTTAAGAAAACACAATTTAACGCTTAATAAGAACAAATAAAAGAAAACCAACAAAAAAAAAATCAAAGATGAATCCAAATAAAAACGAACAAGAATGCCATCCAAATAGTCACTGAAAGGCTACTCTATAGGCTATAAATATTTCTCTAAACCAAAATAAACTTTCCGTTTTGTCCTTTTCTTCTTGGAACTCTTCTCTGCCTTCACATCGTTAGATCAAGTGTTTTATTGCCAAAAAGGAAGAGCAACAGTTGTTCGTTTTATTTCCAAAAAAGAAGAGCAAAAAGTTATTAGATCAAGTGTCTTGAGAAACGTACCTGCTTAGCTCGTTTTCTCTTCTCGATTAACAAAGGATGGTACGCCATAGGAGAGCCCCTCATAACCCCAAACAACCCAAAAGGCCTCACCGCCAATCACTGTGTACTAGGTTCCCGCCATCGAAGCATATGAAGCATAGATTAGGAAAGGCTTGAGAGAGAGAACCAGGCGAGGAGGATGGTTTGAGAGAGAGAAGCAGAGATTAGGAAAGGCTTGAGAGAGAGAACCAGAGGTCAGGGAATGAGGTTGCTTTGGAAGAGAGGTTGTCGCAGTCGAGGAGAGGGCGTGCCATTTGAGGATCAGCTATCGACCATCGACTGTCGCGCTCTAATAAAATATTAATATCTTTGGGTAAACATTTAACGCCGTTTTAGTTTTGGCTTTTGTGATGATGTGGCGCTGATACTGCAAATTCGCTGATGTGGCACCACATAAGTGGTTACGGGTTGGTTAACATTACGAGCCCGACCTTAGAGGATCCAAGTCCTTAGAGTAGGCAGCCACATCAGAAATGACGTGGGGTTACCAGGATTGAGAGCTTGAAGTTTGAAGCTCTGTGAGGGCTTCAAGGAAACAACCGATTGCTATATATTATATATAGATTTTGGCAATGTACATAAATTGTTAGATGAAATCTTGATTTGGCTTACAACTAAGAATGAGTATACATATATTTAATTTAATAATAGATTACAACTTAGTTGCAAGACTATGAGTGTATTTTTGTAAGAAATATGTTTTAACAGTAAAATATCATTCAAACTCAATTGCTTTAAAAAGTGTAATTAATTTATAATTATCAAAAAGTAGGTGATTGAATTCAATTTATTTTTAAAATATATCACCAAAAATTAGTTTACTCAAACTCGTATCTTTGTTGCACCGTTTTCTTTTCTGTTAATGGGTTTTTTTTTTACTTGCGTTCATATTTGGAATTGAAAATTTTTCATTGTTAATAATACGATCTTTAGTTGCGTTCTTGAGTTTTATTTTATTGTGTTTTGAATATTAGCATTATTTTGAAAAAGAGAGAAGTATATTTTTTATTATTTTCATTATTAATTTAGTTAAAAGATAATTATGAGTTTCTAGGACTCTAAAAAGGTAAGGATTAATTATATAATTTTAATTTAGTTAAAGATAATATTGGAGAAAGATATCATGTCCACGTGGAAGTAAGATGTATGTATTTTAATAAGTTATTTATTTTAAATAAATTATTTAGGGAGGAACCCAAAAGGGTCATTAGAGAAAGAAGGGGATGTCTACATGGAGGAGAGAGAAAGTGGTGTTTCTATATTCTGCTTTAGTATATATATATATATATATATATATATATATTTTGTGTGTGTGTGATTTTGTAATCGGTCTTAAATGGATCAAGGTGTAGCAACCTGAAGCAATATTCTTGCTCTTAAGTCAATTATGTCAAGAATGGTCACAACACTTAAAAAATGTGAAAATTATGATTTTACAAATATTTAGAAAAACAGTCCACTAAGATGCAAATCATTTTTGTCGATAATTTTCTAAAAGTCTGCCGAATTAAATTATAAGATCATTTTTCAAAAATAATTAGATTTGATGATCATTTTATTTGGTACATGGGATGCAAGTTTCTTATATGGAACATGAGTGCATCTTACATGCACACGGGTGTATTTTACGTGCAATATGAGCACATCATAAGCGTATATAATAAAATGATACTATTTTTTAATTATTTTTTAGAAGTAACCCTTTAGGTCAACTAGTTTTTAAAAGTGGCCCTTTTTGCAATTTGACATTTTAGTGGACTATTTTTATAATTGTTTTTAAAAGTGATCGTTTTTTATAATATCCCTTGAATGATCTGCCATTTAATAGTGAGTGAGCCCCACCTTTTTTAATCATAAAATTAGGAAAAACAAGTCTTCTTGTTGCCACAGGTCTAGGGATGACAATGGGGCTGATTAAACAGTAACATGCCCCACATATAATGGGACGGCTTCTGGTATTGTCAAACTCCGTTTATAGGCGACTTAGGGTTCACTTGAGCTTCAGCCCCACCCCCACCTTACTCCGCTCCGATTCCGACTTAATTTATTTATAAATATTATTTTATACATTAAAAATATCATTTTATACAAAAAAAAAAAATTTTATATTTTATTAATGCTTATACTATAAAAATATTAATTTTATTAGAAAAATAGTTTTTTTATGAATTTTATAATATAACTTGGGCAACCCAACTCATCCGTTCCCAACCTGATAGGACGGGTTAGGATTTGGTATTATCTAAACCCTTGATAGGTAGGTTTGGGTTTGTTAAAACTTAAAACCCACTCCGTTGCCATTGTAGGTATCTCACGTTTTGTCGTCTAGCCAAGTCAAAATGACTCGCCCCATCGCCATTCGCCAACCTAACAGGGCTGGTTAGGGTTTCGTATGAGCTAAAATCTTACAGGGCAGGTTCGGGTTTGCCAAAACCCATCTCGTTGCCATCCATCTTCATTGTAGGATGTGCATGCTTAATTTTCTTTCAGGGTGCCCTGAGATTGTTCCACTGGTACTGGGCTACCAACGTGAAACAGACAGATTGATGCTGATGTCAAGAGGGACCCTACACCCCAAAACAAATCCAAGCCCCATAATTAGTTCAAAAAAATCATAGTTCAAGCCTATTTCCCCCTCGAATTTCTTTTTCATTCTCTCTCTATATCTTTGCACTTGAGGTCCATCTTTACACCCACCATGTTACTGTGGGCTTGGTGAGCATTGATAGCCTCCAACAGACCATCACTAGGTAAGTTACCTCAACCTTTTCTTATTATTTTCCCCAAAGCAGCCTACTTTCCTTGGTTATGTTACAAGCTTAATCTAATTAGTCATTTTGTTATGTTTATCTTGTCAAAGATACTCTAATCATTTGGGATATATAGGATTCAACTTATTAAGTGATCAGAAGAGTTGTTCTAAAAATGATGCCTGGAATCTAATAAAGACATTATGTATATCAAAATAATGTCGTCAGAGAAGCATTATCTTCAGCTATTTTTCTTGTAAGGGTTCTCCGGTCCTCAGAGGGAACAGTTGTTTGTAAATTTTCTTCTTCATAAAAATTACAGTTAATTAACTCTATTAGAATCTCGATTTGGATTTTATCTCTATTGGGTTGAATATGAATATTATTGGAATTGGTTTGTTCTAATGCTTTTGAGTTGATTTTATCATCAATTCCTACAAATTAGTTGTCTAAACATAAATCTCAGCACCATTAATGGTATTGCAAGTCCTCTTTGCTTTGCGAACAATCAAAACATATCATATGCCATGTTTTGACAAGCCCTTCTCAAAGCACGTGTTTTTATCAACGACAGGGGAAATTTGATCTATGACATCTATTTATTTTATTTGGTGATTTGATGTGCATTCATTGAATTCCTGATATTTATGTTCTGTTTTTCTCCCCATAGAATCATTCTCATTGTATTCTATATGCATCAGATTTTAGAGTTTCAAAATGGATTTTGTTTCACATCTTACAGATTTTCAAGATGTAAGAGCTACTTCTTTTAAGATTTTTACAATGGCAGACTTGTTTCATAGCTTTCAAAAAATTAGCAGACTTGATCTATAGAAACCTGACCCATGAGTTTCATTCAAAGAGCTATTGGACTCAAGTGCAATGGTTGCCCCCCTTTTCTATTTCTAAGGGAAAGCTACAAGACTGGTAATTCCTTTATAGTTTAGTTTGTTCTGGTTGAGCAAGCAACTTTCTTTATATCCCATCTCTTGTACATGTTAATCTTGCACTGGAACTGGTCTGCTGCTGTCCTATACCATAGAAACTTACTAGTACAAAATTTAATATGACTAGACGTAGTTAAACATATCTCAAATTGACAAGGAGATATAATCTCTAGTTTACAACAAACTGATCAATTAAAATTTAAACAGAATCCCTATTCTTGATTTCTGCACTTTTCACTTGTGGTCAGCAGGGTATTCCTCAAAATGCTAACTCACTTTTGATGATCAAGCACACAGAAGCTTGTTTTACACTTGTTAAGTAATTACTGAACATATGTATTATTAAGAAAGCATTGACAGAGAAATATTACTTGGTCATTCATACAAATATGAGTGTGGTATGCCCAATTCTGACAGGTGGCTATTTCCACAGTAAAAGTGATACAATATGTTTTTCCTTTGGCTAAGGCATTGCACACAACCAAGAAACAAGTCAAGAGAACATGTAGAAGAAGCTTCACCATTTGTTACTTCCATCGAGACTGAAGCATTTGAAAATGAAGGCCCCATGTTGGAAGAGTTCGTGGAAACTTACTAATCCTCAAAAGTTCCTCTTCCTTCTGAACTTTCTGCTGTTACTATTGAAGCTTCTGGAACCAATGAGGATCCTTCACTTGAGTTTCCTGGTTGATGATCTGAAACTTCCTCTTCTTCCTGTCAAATCCATGGAAAGACCCATTGATGAATTCAATAAATATATAAAAAAATTTCACCCAAAAAAAAAAACCCAATTTAAGCACATGAATAATTTCTTTATAATCAAGGCTCCTAGCTACTATGATTAAAGATTTAGGTAAAAGTGTTGGATTATTCTCATGCAGTGGAGGTGTAATTTGGATGACTATGAAACAACCATTTGATCTAATCGTCATAGAAAATATATAGAAAAATTCACCAAAAAAAAAAACCAAATTTAAGCACATGAATATCCACCAAGCTAGAATATATATATGCAGTAGATAAATACCTCTCTGCTATCATCATCAATGCATTTTACAACCTTTAGCTTCAAAGTGCCTTGGCATTAAGAAGTGTCCTTCACCTGAAAAATCAAGTAATATTTCCAAATACGGAAATTCAAAAGAAATCCAAGAGTCAAACCTTCTATCTGTGTATGGAACTATGAATTTTAAAAGAAAAAAAAAGATAAAATTTCCAGTGTTTGGATAAGATGAGAATTAGGAAGAAAAGAAAAAAAATATTTTAATAAGATGGTGGGTACGGGGGAAGGGGGAAGGGTGATGGTGGTGGGACTGTAGGGGTCCTAGTGGTGTGTGGGTGCTGTTGGTGGGGTGGTGGGTGAAGATGGATTTTCTTTTCTCTTCAATTCACTTTCCTTCATTCCAACCAAACAAGTGAAAAGAAAATTTCAGTATTTTCTTCATTTCTCCCAAAATATAAACTTCCAAAACGCAGCCAATGAGACCATGAAGAGATTGCATACCTTCTTACTATTGAAGTAGCTCTGTATGATAATATTTGGGTCTTGTAAAACCAATTCTTCAGTGATGTCATCTTCAAAGCGTTGGAATTTTATTTGATTTTGAGTGCTTTGAAATCCTGAAGCAAAAATCTTCAAGTTGGGACATCTATCGATTACTAGTCTTGACAAAGCTGGGAATTCAATCTTATCCACCATAGAATCTTCCTCCTCTAATTCATCACAATAACATACAGTGAGATATTCAAGTTTTGGAAGGTTAGAAGCCAGCTTATGTGAGAAGAGATATCTTATTTGCTGACAATTTGACACATAGACTTTGATTAGGTTATGAAGCCGTAAAAATTGAGTAGGACCCTTCCATATATTCAGTAATTTGGACAAATGAGACAAACGCAATATTGTCAAGCTGGACAGTGGTGGAAACACTTCTCCTTCTTGAGCACAAAAATGTTCATGATCATTTAAATCAAATATTTCCTCCACAGCATCACATTTACTTATCCTAATTTCTTGTAAATGTGGTAAAGTTTTCAATAGAGCGCTTGATACAACATGTAATAATTTGTTGCAGCTAGTTACCTCCAACTTTCTTAGTTTCCAAAGGCACGCTGTAGCAGGAAGTGGGCCATGGCAAATATTTTTCAAGTCATTTGCACGAGACAAATGTATTTCATTCAAATTTGGGCACAATGAAAGATGTGAAATTTCAATCGGTTCCACTATATTTATCAGATATTCCATCCCCATGCAATCTGTCAACATGAGGACCTCCAAACATTTCAAGCTAACAGAAGTCTTCTTTAGGTAAATTAGAAAATTCCTCAAAAACTTCGAATGCTTGACGTGCAAAAATTTTGCTTCCTCCAAGAACGCATTAATCCCATCCATTAAAGGAGTTTTTGTTCCACGTGTCAGGTGTATGCATGTAGATTTTAAGTTACCAAAAGAAACCAGGAATTCGGATAGATGAAACCTCATATATGAGAAGCCCACTTCTCTATCATTTATTATTCCCACATATAAAATTTTTAAGTAAGACAATAACTTCAATTGATCCAACCAAGCGGCAGCCTTTTCATCCAAGCTTCCATCCCAATCTATATACAGTTCTTCCAACCGGGTTAGGCCTGATACAGCACCTGGTGCAACACCTATGAGAATTAGACAATGTCGTAAATCCAATAGCCTTAAATTATTCAATTGTCCAATTTCTTTTGGCAACTCTCTAATATCATGTCCTCTTAAATCAGTATTTGAAGATTCTTTAGCGCTCCAAACGCGGATATATCGGGGCATGTCCTTATGGACCTGTACACAGGTGGGAGATTCCATATAACTATTTGAAGATTCTTTAACAACTTTACCATCCCCAATGTAACCGTACGAACAGAACTCAAATCTAAAACCTCGAGTGATGACATTCCTTCAAAGAACATATTTGGGATTCTTTCTAATTTCATATTGCCTCGTAAGGATAAAATCTTAAGTCTTGGACATTTCAAACCAACAGGCAACTCCTCAATCTCATTGTACATCAATGAGATAACTGTAGAATTTTCACATGCCACATTTGGCCATTGCTTTAGACCAGCAGAAGCTTTTATGATAAACATATCACTTTCATCTGCGGACGCAATTTTTATGGCCACATCGCGTACAACATCATGCATTTTAACATATTCTTCTCTTCCTTCTCTTTTTGTTGCTTCTTCAATTTCTAACAACAAAGAAGAAGCTTTAAGCTGACTGATGGTTGTACACACACTATTTCTTGTCTCTTCTATACTGTTTGCGCCCCGTTGAAACAAGCCCCTCCCAACCACGTAATGCACCAAGGTTTCTACATCAATGTGATGATCTTCTGGAAACATACAACAGAACAAGAAGATTTGCTTGGCCTCTTTAAGTTTCAGATAATCATAACTGAGTTTTATACATGCATACACCTTTCCATGTACACCCTCAAGATTGATAGGTTCGCGTTTCTAAGTCCATGAAGTGCATGTTCCCATTCTTGTAAGTTGCCATTATTTGTAAGTGCCCTTCCAACTGTTACAAGGGCTATGGGCAAACCACCACACTCCCTTGCAACCTCCCTTGGCACACCTTTCAAGGTAGGACAGTCAAAAATATCACCCACAATAGGTCTAAACAAGTTCAAAGAGTCATCTTCAGATAATATATCAAGTAGTATCTGCCTGTGGCACCCCATAACTTGGCACACTTGTTCACGTCGAGTGGTGAGTAAAATTTTGAGACTTTTTCTGCTGGGAGGAACTCCCATGTCGGTTAACTCTAATCTCTCCCAAACATCATCCAAAATCACAAGAATCTTTTTCTCTTGTGGAAGTTCATTTAGTGTTCTGAATAGCCTACCTGCTCTTCCTTGAACACTCTCTTGGTCAAATTTCAAATTTAACATGTCTGCAACTTGGCCTTGAATTGTCTTTAAATCTGGAGTCTGAGACACAACCGCCATTAAAACCATGTCAAAAAGCCTAACACTTTTAACATGGTTGCCAATTGCTTTCACCAGTGTTGTCTTGCCCACACCGCCCATGCCCCAATTACATTGACAGCATGATCATTCAGTGCTTTCATGACCTCATGAAAAGCTAATTTTGTAGATTGGAAAGGGACGAAATCAGGCATGGGGTTGATACCCGGAGGGGGTGGTGGATAAGAAACGCTGTCAAATTTCTCTGCTCTTTGGAGCTGAGTGATGATATCCTCCATTTTCCCTTTTGCTTCCCTACCCAATCTGTAAAGTGAACAACAATGGAACCACCTGGTTACTTGTGCATGATTTTCCAAGAAATAATTTGCCTTCGCTATGATTTCAGTCACATTGCTTTGCCAATTCTGAACCTCAGTTTTGATTTCTTCTCCCCTCATCCTTGCTGCGTTAACATCTCTATCGACATCATTTTTCTTGCTCTCCAGTCCTCCAACTTCAGTTCTGATATTCTCCATTTTTTTCTTGTAGCACAAGAAATAACCAAGTTGGTGCCCAATCGGAGCCACTAAGTACTCTGCAATTTTTGCTACGACTGAAATGCCAACTTCAGCCATCTAGGGTCTTGCTGAAAAAGGAACACTTATAAGGAATAAGTCAACAATACTTGCCAATATATGTGTGATTCTAACGTTAAAAAAAAGGTCGCAAGTAATGGCAGAGATAGTTTAAAATATATGTGTACGTAAATCCCCTTTAATTCAAGAAAATAACAGAAAATAATATAAAAAGGGAGAGAAAGAAAGAGAGGGAGAAAGGTATCTCCATACCTGTCTTGTTACTTGAGGGGAAGCAATGGAGTTCTAGGGCAGCCCATAATTTTAACTAATTATAATCCTGATTATAAGGGAAAATTGGGATTTACGTGCTTACCTGTTCTGTTTTGTTGTTTAAAGGAGTACAGAGGAATCCTTCAGTCCTTCCTGTGCAGTTGAGATCAAAGCCGAATGTTTGTTGCCAATTGCTCAGTAGAAACCCAAGCACAACTTCGTTAGCTCTATCTTGCAATTTCTATCTTCTCAAAGAAAATTTTCAACCGGTTAATGGATCAAAGTGTAGCAGTCTCAAGTCATCCTTCTTTCATGTCAATTGGGTCAAGAATCCGGTCTCCAAGCACTTCTTCTTCAAGTTCAAGAAGAGTAGAAGTACTTGCCGCAATGATAGTATGATAAGTGATTCCAAATGCCTTCCCTTTTTCTTTTAATCTCATTTGGAAAAGCAAAGCTTGAAACACCTCTTGAGACGCAATGCCATTTGGACATGATTCCAAATGCCTTCGCTTTTTCTTTTCTTCTCATCTTAAAGAACAAAAGTTGAAACTCCTCTTTGGAAGCAAAACAAATTCTGCAAATTAAGGCCAAGGAGGAAGCCTAGCCTGGTATTTGCTCAGCTTGTGACTTTTTACTGATCAAACCCAGTGCAGCAAAATGACATGGTAGGTAATATGTTACTTTTATGTATCTAATATATGTTAGATGCTTTAAATCTTTATTATTATATAAAGATACAAGATGAAATATTATACAAATTTTTTTAAAAAAAAAGTAAAAATGAAAATTCGATTGAAATATGAGAGATAGAGCTTCAAGGATGGACTTGAGCCTAGAGAATACATAGTCACACTACGTCATACGTATAGCTTTAAGCTTAAAGGTTGTGTTAAGATCGCTTAGACACAAAATTTCTACCATATTAATATCCAAGATGCCAAAATAATTAAAGGTTGTCCCTGATTGTTTACATAACAAGGGACCCTTTGGATAAACAATGTGAACAATATTTCGACTAACTAAATCAAGGTAAATGAGTGAGCACAATCAAAATGAAAGAGCAATAATAATCAATATTACAAAGTCCTAGTGAGGAAGATTTTTTAATTCAAACCCTCTGCAACTCAGAGATAAAATTTATTTAAAAAAAAAATCTTTGAAAACAAAGGCTGCATTGGTATTGCTTCTCAAAAATTGTTGCAAAAAGCAAGAAAAGCTTTTGCTTTTGTGAAGATATTTTCGTGAAGCAAAAACATTTGATTTATAATTGCTTTGCTCCAGAAAAGAAAAGAAGACTGTTTGGTTGACATTTTCTTCGATTTATGGGTTTCTTGTTCTTCAGAATGCCTCTATGTAATTTTCTAGGATCTAGATTTGGAGCTCTTTTCCTCATAGGTTTGGAAAATTTTCTGTTCCTGAATAAAAAATTAACTCCTCTAAATGATTTGTGGAAATTGGGTTCAATAGGGAAGCGATTTCAGATGAATCACATCCCCAATGGGAAATTTTCAAGTCGCCCGCAAAAGAGGAAAAAAAAAACAGGGGGACATATTGAAGAGAATGTCTCAACCCATAGAAGAGAATCTTCATAATGTATCTCCTCTCCTATCAATGTTGTAACTCAAACACAACGAAATTCAAGATCAATCCCACAAGAAGAGTAGAGAAAATGAAGTGTAGCTCATTGAGTCCAAAGACACCATATCACCAAAAACACACGCACTAACACTAACTAAATCCTCCATTAGAACCTTGAACGGGAACTGCGGATTTGCTACAACAAGAGGTTTCTCTCACTGCATAAAAAGCCCTAGATGAGATCCGCTAATTGATGCTCAAAATTTCGATCTCCGCTGTTGCTACTACCACTACATATACTTCTGCTATCGCCGCTTCCTCTAGCGGGGAGAAGATAGAACTTTAAATTGGGATTTGAATCTCTCACTAGAGTATATTGAAATTTCGAGGGCTAAAAGAAGAAGAGAACAAACCAGAGAACGGGAAGCCTGGAAGGGACAAAAACGCTTCCCAGTGAGATCATAATGGTGTAGATACTAAAATTTTGGTGTCATTAAGTTAATAAAAAGTTGACAAGTAAAAAAATTGACTTTGGGAAATGAAACCAATTCCAAGGCCAGAGCTTAACAAAAAAAAAAAGTTCTGGTTAAACAAATTGATTGCTCGACCCATTTATGAAATATGGGTCAAGATAAGCATCTTACAAATCTAACCCATTAAATGCACATGAGCCCCACAAAGCAAGATATGGGTCATATTTGTTACTAAAACAAATAAATAAGTCTTTTGGTAACAAAGTGTGACGATCCATAAAAAGAAAATCTCAACCCAACAAATGGCATGGAATATTTTAATATTTAAATAAATGCCAAAAAAAATCAAGACAAATGGATTTCTCAGTATGGTATGCTCAATCAAATTTAAATTACCGCCAAATGAAACACACCTTCATAAGGAAATTCTCAATCAAAAGAGATCCTCATATTAAAGCAAGTTCTCAAAACCTTTGCCTATAAATAGAGAGCCTCAATGAGAAGGAAATAACAATTTTACAAGCTTGGCAAAACTTTGCAGAAATCGAAAGGCGAATTCAAGCTATATAAGTTCTAATTTAAGCTTGGAGAAACTTTGCAGATATTCAAACGCTTGAAGAAATTCATTGAAGTCTACATCAAATCTATATTATTTTCTCTTTCTCTTACCCATACTTCGAGAAAAGAGAAGACAAATCAAAATCACAAAAAAGAAGATCATTCTACAACCACATTTGATTCAAGATCAAGCCTTGTAGCCCCTGAATCAAAAATTGAAGTTTGGTTTGAGATCAAGCCCTTGCAAACCTCAAATTGAATATTGAAGTTTGATCCAAGATCAAGCTTGTGTAGTCCTTGGATCAAAAATCTGTCAAGGAGACCGAATCAGTAGAGAATCACAAAGATTGTACCATTTTTCTTCATTTTAATATAAATTGTTATTTATTACATTTTTCTTGTCTTTTGTTTTAGACACAAAATTTTTATCAACAAATGGTTACTAAATCACCTTTTACAAGCGATCACTTCCGTTGAGACCAATGACGAAAGACCAGTGATGATTGTAGAGACTGCCAATCGACTTTCATCGAAAGCAACAAAAAAAGTGACCCCAATTAGCTTTCACCGCCGGCAATCAGGTTACCGTAGAGACCAATGACCATCTGCAAGCATATTGAGGAGATGTGAAGGAAAGGATGATCAAGATGCATCCTTCTGGTGGTCTCAGTTCATGGTAGAGGAGGAATATTTTGCTTATCAAGAAAAGCAATTCTATCCAAAAATGCTTATTGCTATAAAAAGTTTGATTTTGCTTGAAAAACAAATGGAAAAAGCAAAAAAACAATGCCAACGCAGCCTAACTAATGCTTGCAGTTTAATTTGGACTTTCATTATAACTCAACTAGATAAAAAGAATGATTGAGGTGACAAAACAAAAGAATTATTATTGTAGTCGTTCTATGTTTCCGTCAAGGGTCCCTTAGTGAAAATTGGCAAGAATGAAATTGTTCCGTACTATGTATTGTTTTGTCATTAGCAGAGTCAGTGAAACTAATCCGTTTAAATTTTTGTAAACCAACCCAAATTGAACTAGAAAGTACTAAGTTTTGCCCACCCACCTGAAGCCCTCCCGATCCAATCCAAATACTAGCCCTATTTAAGGTTTGTGTCTGGGTCTAGGTTTGGTCCGGGTTCAATTTCAAGCCTGAAGTTGAGTTCGGGCTGGGCTCGGGTTCACACAACCTAGCCCGAAAAGCCCGAACTAATTTGCCTCATACGAAAACCATAGGTTAGGTTGATTGAGTATTGCAACTGCATCATCTCGGCTCTTCAATCTTCACTCTCCTTCGAACAAGAACAACAGCCACCACCACTGAATTTGCTTGTCACAAGCGCATGAGTACAAGAAAAATGTAGACTAAAATTTTCAAAAGAATGCAATTTATAGCTTTTTTTTTTCTTATTTTAGGTTAAAGAATATGTGTGGTGTTGGTTTGGGCTTGTGGCATCGCATGCAATTATGTTATGAATTTAAAATTTTTTTCTATTTAATTGAATGCAATGAACTTGATGTTAATTTGAATAACCTTGCTTTATAATGTTTGAAAATGTCTATTTGTTTGAAAATTGTTACTATGTTTGAATAACCTTGCTTCATTGTACTGCCTGATTTCATTAGCTAGTTCATCTAATACTATAATAAGATCAAAAGTTTGAAGGAGCTATAGTAAATAATTCTAACCTAATAGACAACAAAATCAATGTATGTTAAGAAAACTTTGTTATATGTATCAAGATAGTGTAGTTTTGTACATGTAAATATATCATTATATCAATTAGAAACGAGAAGTATCTGCAGCCAGCCGAAACTCAAGAAATAGTTTTAGGGTTGGGTTTGGGATCAAGGAGTTTAGGTTTAGGGTGGGCTGAGGAGAATTTGGGTTGAATAATTTTAGTTAGGGTTGAGCCCCAAAATCATTGGAACCCGACCCAACCCACCATACTTACAGCTCTACTAGAAACCATATTAACTAAACATAATCCGTTGAATTGTTAATAAAAAAAGAAACCTAATTTTGTTTGGGTTGGTTTCTATCCCAGTTTATTATATTATCTGTTACTATTATCAAGCAAACACCCTATTTTTTGGTTGATATCTGATACCAAAAACACCTTCTATTTTTTAAATCAAATTAGCTCTTACACACATTTATTAATTCCACGTGTATCAATAACTAATTGCCTAACATTTTAATATCCAAAATGCCCTCAATTCTCTTTCAAATTTGCTACATGTATAGAGCGTGCATTCTCCAAGTATGTAATTTTTGAACATAATGGTCTATTAAAAGAACACCATGTCATGCAAAAACTTCTCTAATTGTGAAATCATCGGTTGATTGAGAAATCCTCTCCAGAACAACTCAACCAATATGCGAGTTTGCCTTAGTTTTCAATTAACAATGTATTAGTTTTAGTTTGGTTTGTTTTTGTTTATAGATACTGTTGGAATTACTTTAAATTTATTACTTTTAGAATGTTACTAATTATATTTTGTCTTTTGCAATTGTCTTAATCTTATGGGAAATTTAATTTTTAGTGGTACTTTATCAAACTATTTAAGATTTAGTCGGTAAAGTTTTTAATTTTAACTTTTAATACACCTTTATCAAAATAATTAATTTTTAGTGTCATTTCACTATTACGGATAAATTCTTCCAAAAATACCCTTATACAATTTACTTCCGAGACTTGTACAAGCAATAAATTAACTTGTACAAGCCATTTTAGACTTGTACAAGTAATAAAATGACTTGTACAAGTCAAAAATTAACTTGTACAAGTCAATAAAATGACTTGTACAAGTCATTTGGATAAGTGACGTAAGGGCATTTTTGGAATAGTTGATTTGTAATAGTGAAATGGCATTAAAAATTAATTATTTTGATAAATGTGTACTAAAGTTAAAACTCAAAACTTTGCTGACTAAATCTTAAATAGTTTGATAAAGTACCACTAAAAATTAAATTTCCCTAATCTTATTTTATCTTTTGGCTTTTTTGTATTTGTGTGCACGTGGGTCGCATAGACCCATGCGGGCAATGGGATTTGTCGCTATCTGATTTTTCCCAAAAGGATGTGTAGATAGGCACCTATGTATATCTGATCATTGTCTTACGAATGCTGGGTAAGAGATTTGGTTGTGACTTGGGAAAATCCATAGACACGTTGGGAGAGGGCTGCTTATCAGGCTGGGCCGACATGGGCACGGCACGGCCTAGCACGCTTAAAACGCGTGTGACAAGTATGGCATAACATGCCCCAACACCTATTAGTGTGCTGTGCCGTGCCTAGGGTAGGGTCGGCAGTGGGTTAGATATATATATTTGAATCCAATCCAAAAATCTTGAATTCAGATATAAGATATAAATCCGTAGTTAGAATACAGACATCGAATTTTGGATCCGACCGAATATGATCCGAACCGAAATCAACATATACTTTGCATTAAACCGTTTGTAAACTTTGTATAAACCATAGTTGAACAATCCTTACTCGTGTAATTTTTATGGCTCATTAGTTTTAATAGCTAAAATTTTATTAAATAGTGAAACTTGATTTTTGAGTTTTAAGTTCAAATTGATCTAATTTGGATTTCAGTTATTTATTCGGTCAAATATTGAATTCAGATACAATATATGAATTCGGTTTCAAATTGGGATTCAGGTATAAAAGATCCATTGGATTTCGGATCGAATTCAGATATCGGTTTTTTATTTTTTGCTCGGGTTCAAATCATGGTAGATCCATACTGTATTCGACTGATTGCTAGCCCTAGCCTGGGGTACTGGACATCTGGCTCATTAAGGCATGGCTCGCCAAGCATGATGGCTTGGCAGGCTATGGCCCATGAAGCACGCAGGCGTCAAAGCCTAGCCCACAGGCTTGGGCTTTTTTACCTTTTTTTTTTTTTTTTACAATTTTGGAAAAAATTGTATCCTATAATATATGTAAGAAATGTGTGTGAATAATAAATATACATTTTTTAGAATTTTCTACTTTATTTATTTATTTTTTCCTTTTTCTATTTTTCTAAATTATTTAATAAATTTATTATGTGGCCCGTGGGCAGCCCAATTGCCCGCAAACCTAGGCCCAGCCTTAGCCGTGCCTGGGGTATTGGGTTACGAGTCAGGCACAACCTGCTAACCAAGTCGGCCATGTTGTGCTTAGCTCGCCAGGCATGGGCTAAACATGCCCATGTAGTGCCTGGTCAGCCCAATGAGCACACCTACCTCAGGGAACCCATTAATGAGATGAAATCTTTTGCTATGTTACCTCGAATTGTGCCTTACTTTGGCCTGCAAACGCAAATAGGCACTCACAAAATTTTTAATTGTCATTTTTTATTTGCTACACCGTGCTTACTTAACGGCAACCTTTCTATATGCACCATTAATCATCCCATTTAGGTGGACTGGTTTCAAGCTTTTCTAGTTCAAGACGAAATGGAGATTGTGGGAACGAGAAACCATCTAAAAGGGAATAATATGGGAAGAAAAAGAAAAAATAAATAAGTTTAGTCTGCATATCCTGCAAAACAGTTTCTCTATTCGATTTTATTTTATTTTATTAATCAACTGCCAATCTAATTCTTTCGGGTTTGCTAATGATTATAACTTCTTCCTCTGTGTTTTTGCTTCAGTTACAGGTGGATAACAAGTCTCCAGGTGTTCTTAAAAGAGCATTGTAGCTACTGTAAAAAGTTGTCGAAGACAGAGCAAACGGTGCTCTGTTTTCGTTTGTTTCCTCATTTCGTGGTATTTTCATTGCCTATTCAATAGGAATTAGAGCTTGAATCCAGGTGTAATAATATGTAATAACAAGGCAAAAAAAGAAAAAAGAAAGTTAAAGACTGATTCATAAGAATGTAAGCAAAAAGAAATATTACTTGGTCATTCATATGAATCGAAAGTGTGATATGCCCAATTCTCGCAGGTAGCTATTTCCACAGTAAAAAGTTATACTATGTTTTTGCTTTGGTTAAGGCATTTCAAACAACCATGAAACAAAGAAATATTTCCATAATTCCTTCTGAATGGAAATCATAAGCGATAAATCAAGAGAACTTGTGGAAGAAGCTGAACCATCTGTTGCTTCCATTGAGACTGAAGCATCTGAAAATGAGGGCCCCATGTTGGATGAGTTCATGGAAGCTTACTAAGCCTCAAAAGTTCCTCTTCCTTCTTAAGTTCATCCTATTACTACTGAAGCTTGTGGAACTGATGAGGATCCTTCACCTGAATTTCCTTGTTCATGATCTGAAACTTCCTCCTGTTCCTGTCATCTCCATGGAAACACCCCATCAATGAATTGAATGAATATAAGGAAAAACTTCACCAAGTATATAACTCATGTATAATCAAGGGTCCTAGCAGTAGTCACTATGATTAAAGATGTAGGTAAAAGAGTGGATGTTTTCCATGTGGTGTAGGTGTAATTGAATAACATGCTTGTCAAACAATCAGGAGTATATGCTGTGAATAAATACCTCTGTGATATCATGGACATTGAATTCGATGGCCTTTAGCTTTAGAGTGCTTTGGCATTCGTAAGTACTGGTCTCCACCTATAAAATCAAGTAAAATTTCCAAATTTTCATAAATCCAAAAGAACTCATTCAGTAGAAACTTCTGAGATCGACCATGTAGAGATTGAGTAGAAACTTCTGAGATCGACCATGTAGAGATTGCATACCTTCTTCATATCTAAGTAGTTTTGTATGGCAATATTTGGGTCTTGTACATAAAAAATTTCTTTGATGTCACCTTCATTGCATTGGAAACGAATTTGATCTCCAGTGCTTTGAAATCCCAAAGCAAAGGTCTTCAGGTTGGGACAATTAATGATTGATAATCTTGACAACGATGGGAATTCTGAAGGAACTGTTCCTGAGTAGAAACTTAAGAGACTCGATAGATCTTGGAGACTAATGACTTTTAATCTTGGGAAGACAATCTTATCCACCGTGATTTTGCAGGCAACAATCTCCTCTAATTCATTACAATCACTTATGAGGAGATCTTCTAGTTGTAGAAGGGTCCCAGCCAAGTCGGGTGAGAAGATATATCTTAATTGTGGACAACCTGACACATAAACCTGGCATAGGTTGTGAAGCCGAAAAAATTGAGTAGGACCCTTCCATATAGCCTGTAATCTTGGCAGAGAATACAAATGCAATATTGTCAAGCTAGACACTGGTGGAAACGCATCTCCTTCTTGAGCACAAATATTTTCATGATCATTTAAATCAAATACTTCCTCCAAAGCATCACATTCACTTACCGATAGTCTTTCTAAATGTAGGAACATTTTCCATAGATTGCTTGCTACAACATTTAATAATCTTCTGCATTCTTGTATATTCAATACTCTTAGTTTCCGAAGGCAACCTGTAGCAGGAAGTGAGCCATGGCAAATCGTTTTCAAGTCATTCATATCAAACAAATCTATTTCTTTTAAATGTGGGCACAATGAAAGTAGTGAATTCTCAGTCCATTCCACTACATTTATCAAGTGCTCTATCCCGCGGCAATTCACCAACTCAAGGCTCTTCAAGCATTTTAAACCAATGGAATTCTTATTTAAGTGACAAAGAACATTCCTAAATGAATTCGAATGTAGGCTAATGCCTAAATATTTTGTTTGCTCCAAGTATGCATTAATCCCATCCATTAAAGGAGTTTCTCTTCCAAGTGGCAGTGTTATACATGTAGAATCAAACTTACCAAAAGAAACTTGGAATTTGGATAAGTGAAACCTTACATTTGAGAGGCCTATTTCTTCAGTATTTTTTTCTATTCTCACATATAAAATATTTAAGCAGGACAATAATTTGAATTGATCAAACCAATCAACTGCTTCTTTACCCAAGCATCCATCCCAATCTAGGTATAGCTCTTCTAATCGGGACAAGCACGATATGGCAATTGGTGCAATTTTTATAGAAAAACCACAATCTCGTAAATCCAATAGCCTTAAATTCTTCAATTGTCCAATCTCTTTTGGTACCTCTTTAATATTATTATGTCTTAAATCAAGAATTTGAAGATGCCTTAGCTTTCCAAACACGGATGTATCGGCGAATGCTAGAAGGAAGGAATGCCATATCAATACTCGAAGATTCTTTAGGACCTCCATTGATTTTGGAGCTGCCGCCAATGCAAACAAATGCATACTACTCAATTCTAAAACCTCAAGTGATGTCAGTCCTTCAAAGAACGTATCCGGGATTCTTCTTAATCCCTTATTGCCTCGTAAGGTAAAAATCTTAAGATTTGGACATTTCAACACAACAGGCAATTCTTTAATCTCATTGGACATCAATGAGATCGCTGTAAAATGTTCCCATGTTACATCCTGTGGCCATTCCTTTAGACCGATGGAAGCTCTTATAAAAAACATGTCCTTTTCTCTTGTAGATGCAATTGATATGGCCACATCGCGTGTAACATCATGCATTTTAACGCACTTTCTCCTTTTATCTGATCTTAATAACAAAGAAGAAGCTTGAAGGTGATTGATGGTTGTACACAAACTATTTCTTACCTCTTCTATATCGTTTGCTATACGTTGAAATGTGCCCTTTCCAACCGCATAATACACCAATGTTTCTACCTCAATATCATGATCTTCTGGGAACAGACAACAAAGCAAGAAGATTTGCTTGGCCTCCTCACTTCTCAAATAATCATAACTCAGTTTTAAACACGCATACACCTTTTCATCTACACCCTCAACGTTGATAGGTGCAGCATGTCTAAGTTCACGAAGTGCCTCTTCCCATTCTTGCATGTCTTCAATATTTCTTAATGCCCTTCCAACAGTCACGAGGGCTATGGGCAATCCTCCACACTCTCTAGAAACTTTCCTTGCCACATCATTCAAGGTGGGGGAGTCAACAACATTACCTGCATTACTTCTAAACAAACTCCAAGAGTCTTCTTCTGATAACACCTGGAGGTGCATTTGCATTTGGCAGTCCATTACCCGGCATACTTGTTGGCGTCTGGTGGTGAGCAAAATTTTGAGCTTCTTATGGCTTTTCACAAAGGGAATTCCTTTATCGGCTAACTCTAGTTCTGCCCAAACATCATCCAAAATTAAAAGAATCATTTTCCCTTGTTCCATAAGCTGCTTTATTTGCCTTGACAGTATCTCTGCCCTCTCATGTTTACTACTGCTCTCCTCTAATTTCAAGCCCAGCATGCTTGCAATCTGATCCTGAATACCTTTTTCGTTTGGAATCTGAGACACAACTACCATCAACACCATATCAAAAAGTTGGTCTCTTTTAGCCTGTATTGCAACTTCTGTTACCAAGGTCGTTTTGCCCACACCGCCCATCCCGGATATCCCGATGGTGTTGATGTGATCATCTTTCAATGCTTCCATGACCTTATGGAAGTCTAAATCTCTGGATCGAAAAGCAACGAAGTCACCAGTTGACATTGATTCTATATCTAGAGGTGGTGGATGTTTCCAAATGCCGTTAAATACTCCATTGCCTTGGAGCTCCACAATAAACTCCGCCTTCCTTTCGGCTCTTTTTCCCGATCTGTAACGGGAACGAACATTGAACCACCTAACTTCATTTTCCAAAATAGCATTTGCCCCTGTTATGGTATTGTTCACAGATGCTAGCCATTCCTCCACAGCGGGTTTGATCACTTTCCCATTTCTTGTGGCTTCTTCAACAGATTCCTGGACCTCATTTCTTTTCATCTCCAGTCCTCTAACTTTGTTTCTGAGCTTCTCAATTTTCCTGTTGTAGTGCATGAAATAACCAAGATGTCGCCCAATCTGAGGCAAAAAGCACTCTGCAATTTTTGCTGTGACTGAAATGGCGGCATCCACCACAGCAGCCATTTATGGATTTTCTTTTTCAACTTCTCTTTCTTGCTGAAGATAAACAATTAACGAATTCAAACTGCACAGCAATAAATAACAAGTACTCTCAAGAAGGAACAGAAAGAGACCTACAAGTATTTACAATTAGAATTATTGCAAGATAAAAGTGGGGTGAATGTGCATACCTGTTCTTGATTTTTAAAGGGAAATTTCAGCGGAAAAAATCCGAATGTTCGTTTCTGATTGCTCAATAGAAAACCCAGCACAAAGTCTTAAGCTCTATCTTGCAATTTGGTCTTTTGAAAGGGAATTTCTCAAGGAATCATTCTTGGTAAGTAAATTGAGCCAAGAAAGCGGTCCCATCAGCCTAAAGAAACAACAAGAGAGAGTCAAAAGTAGTTTCAATTCAATTTATTCAACAAAAATGGAGTGTGTTGGAGTAATCCAGGTCAAGGCTGAACGCTACTTGCCGATTGCATCAATAAAGCTGATCAAAAGCAGAATACCAGATGCCGATCGCTTAATGGAAGCCAAAGCAATAGAAGGTTAGTAGAATTTTGCAACTTGGTATATTCATTGAAAATTTCTAATCGATTGATACCTGTTTCGCTTTCTTGCTTCCTTTTGCTGGAATACTACAATCAGCTCATGCAAACACACAGTAACACATATCGAATTCATCTTACGATGGAAGCAACAGCAATAGGCAACAACAAAGAGATCTAGAATTGATTACAGTCCTAATTAGAAGAGAAGAAGACGATTTACGCGCTTACCTGCCAGATTACTCAATAGAATCCCGAGCACAACGTCGTTTGTTCTATCTCGCAATTCGGACTTTAGTCTTTTTATAGAAAATTTTAATCCTTTTCATGGATCAAAGTGTACAATCTAAAGCAAATATTTCTCCCTTTCAAGTCAATTGGGTCAAGAAAGCGGTCCCACCACTTCAAAAATCTGCACTTACTTTTAACTGAGTGAGCCAATAGCCACACCTTGTTTAATCATAAACTAGCCAGGTGCCATGCAATAATGCACCTACGAGGAAAGAGACAGAAGGGAACAAACAATTTTGCAGCTGATTCTTAAGTTTTTAAAGAAATGAAATAATTTTAACTATTGTACATTTTTATTAATGAATCTTTATGATATTGTGTAAGGGCTGTTTTGAAAACTTATACATTTTGATTGGTGCAATTCCCAGGGAGGTGTCTCGTATTATATTATATATAGTATAGATTAGGAAAAGATGATTGTCCATAAATTTCCTGGCAATCACTGAAAGGATTTCAATGATTTCTATCTTTCTACAGGAGGTACCTCACTTTCACAATGATGGCTAGAGAGTAGAATATGGAGGTCTGAAATCTGAACTTGCCATCCAAAACATATTGGAACATATACTCATCAAACTAAGGAAAAGTTAAAAGGAGGAAGATTTGCAATCCATGTACATTTGTGTTGCTAATTTAAACCAAACATAATCATCGTGACTGACATATTGTTTTAGGAGGACACATTTGAAAAAGATTTCGAAGACTTTTTCTTTTCATTTCTTTTTCTTTTTTTAACTCTAAGAAAAGTAAAAAGTATTTGTAGTCATGATACTTGAGAAAGTGATTCAAAAGCTTATGGGGATTAGAACTTAAAATATCCCAAGTCAACCTCCAAAATCCAAATTAAACCAAAGCTGAGACCTGGGCTCAAATACCAATTGTCGTTATTAACCCTAATTATCACTAGACCAATAACTTTACTGGTTAGAGTGCAACTTTATTTCCTTATATCGTAACAGGATGCTAGAGTTTAGCCCAACACCCCCACAATATTGCACATACCATTCCTATGCCACGTGAAGCATCCAACGGTTACAGTAAAAAAACCCACCTTACGTTTCTAGCACAGAAAAATTTCTAAGCTTTGCTCCACTTCGTAGCAACTCCTTTAAATTAAACATGAATGCTGGAGAAAAGATATGAAACTGTGTGTGACGTGGTGTGTGATAGTTTCCCCCCTTATTTTAATTGGTTATTTAATGTGACAGTTCTATTTTTGTCCCCTTTGAATCATATAGATGCCTCAGATTTTAGAGTTTAAAAACAGATTTAGTTTCTCATCTTACAGATTTTCAAGTAAGAGCTACTTCTTCTATGTTAATGTCTTAAAGAAATAAATTAAAAATAAATCTGGTGAGTTCTAATGTTCACTGTGGTTTAATTCCTTTATAGTTTAATGTGTTATGGTTGAGCAAGCAACTTTCTTTATAACCTGTCTCTTATTAATCTTGCACTGGAACTGGTCTGCTACTGTTCTATATCATAGAAACTTACTATTACAATGGAAGCTCTCACAAATTGAGTCTAAACAAGATTCAGTATTATATAATGCATAAAATTTAATATAACTAGGCGTACTGTTCACATCTATAATTCGCATGTAGATATAATCTTTAGTTTATAACAAACCAATCAATTAAAATTTAAACAAAATCCCTATTCTTGATTTCTGCACTTCTCACTTGTGATCAGCATGGTATTCCACAAAATGCTAACTCACCCTTGATCGATGATCAAGCACACAGAAGCTTTACACTTGTTAAACAATTACTGAAAATATGTAATAATAAGTTAAAGAAAGTTAAGACAAATTTTTAAGAATGCAATGACAGAGAAATATTACTTAGCCATTCATATGAATATAACTGTGGTATGCCCAATTCTGAAAGGTGGCTATTTCCACAGTAAAAGTAATGTAATATGTTTTTGCTTTGGTTAAGGCATTTCAAACAACCAAGAAACAGAATAATATGTCCATCTTCCCTTCTAAGTGGAAAGCTTGAGAGACAAGTCAAGAGAACATGTGCATTAAGCTTCACCATTTGTTACTTCCACAGAGACTGAAGCATTTGAAATGAAGGCCCCATGTTGGAAGAGTTCATGGAAGCTTACGAATCCTCAGAAGTTCCTCTTCCTTCTGAACTTTCTGCCCTTACTATTGAAGCTTTTGGAACTGATGAGGAACCTTCACTTGAGTTTCCTGGTTGATGATCCTCTTCTTCCTGTCAACTCTATGGAAAGACCCATTGATGAATTCAATAAACATATAGAAAAACTTCACCCAAAAAAAAAAAAAAAAAAAGCCGAATTTAAGCACAATAATAATTTCTCTATAAGCGAGGCTCCTTGCTACTATGATTGCAGAAAACAGAGCAAACGGTGCTCTGCTTTCGTTTGTGTCCTCATTTTATCGTACTTTCATTGCCTATTCAACGGGGATCAGAGCTTGAAGATGGGTTGGTGAATTTAAGAGTTTAGGCTGCGTGCATGACTGGCAGAAAGAAGAATAAAATGTGTTTACCTTGTTCTAACATAAGTCATCAAAGGAGCCAAAGGATTTGAAGGAACTAAAAGGGAAGTAAACAAAAAATCAGTCATTGATGAGTTTGGTGCCTCAAGCGACTGAATTAGGAGATGTTTTTCTTATTTGTCGATAGCAGGAAATTCAAAATCATGACGGATGAAGTTCATGGTGACGTCAAATGCAGTGGTTGCCCCAATTTTCTATTTCTGAAATTCGCATGCAATGAAAATCTGTAATAAGAAGCTAAAAAAGAAGGACAAGAAGTTAAAACTAATTCATAGGAATACAATCAAAAAGAAATATTACTTAGTCTTGCTGAAAATCAATAATTAACGAATACAAAATGCACAGCAATAAATATGTTCATCAAGACTAATAAATAGCGAGTACTCTTAAGAAGTAACAACAAAGATACCTACAACTATTTACAATTATAATTATAAGATAAAAATGGGGTTTATGTGCATGCTTGTTTTGTTGTTTAAAGGGCTGCAATGGAGTCCTCCCTCCCGGGCAGTTCAGATCAAAGCCAAACGTTTCCGATTGCTGCATAGAACCCAGCCACAACTTCTTTAACTATTTCTAGCAATTTGGTCTTTTGAAAGAAAATTTCAATAGATGAAAGTGTAGCAGTCTCAAGGAATCAGTTCAATTTATTCAAGAGGAAAATTTGCATTTTGATCCAAGTACTGATTAATGGAAGCCAAAGCCCTAGAAGTCTAACTCCACTCACAATGATATTGTTCGCTTTGGCCCATTGGGCCTCATGGTTTTGCACTTGGGTTTTTGTAGACACCCCAAATTGCACAGCAAAAAATAATGAATAATTGGCAAAAATCATTATCTCCTTTGAAACCAGCACAAAATTTGTGAAATGTGCATTTCTTCTTGTATCCGACAACTCAGGTCGGATACAAGCATACCCCTTTATATCCAACATAAGTTGTCGAATATAAGCATCTCTTAATGTATCCGACGAAATATGTCGGATACATATAGATGCTTGTGTATCCGACCTAATATATCGGATACATGATTTTTGCTCAAAATTAGGGTTTTCCGAGAGTTTTCACTTTTTACCATCATATCCTTCATTAAAGGAGTGGAAATCTCGGGAATAGCCTTAGGGTTAAGGTTGGTGGGCTCTAGACACCATTTTGTGTCTACCATCATGCAAAACCCTAACCCTAGCCTTTGCCTATAAATAGGAGGCTCCTCCTTAAGCAAATGGCCAACAACTTTTGCATAGAACTTTTGCCATAAGTGGGAGATCAAAGAGCTCCGAGTGAAGAGGGGAACCGCTGCAGTCTTGCTTCCAGAAGCCCAGGTAAGCCTCAAACCTCCCTTTACTTTTCTGTTCTTACATTCTAGATCTAGATCTCTTCTTCTACCTTTCTGTAGAATAAGGCCTCTTCTATGTGTGTGAAAACCCTTCCTCTACTCAAAGTACCTCGAGACTCCCCCTAGCCATAAAACATAAAGGCGGGATCTAGGGGAAACGAGACTGAGGATTGATCCTAGTATTAGAACCTTGTTGGAATAAGCCCTTTGATTCTATGAAAACCGTTTCATATTCAAAGTACCCCAAGATTATCTCAAAGAACCGTTAAACAGGGAGAGAGAACTAAGGGAAACGATAATGGAACGGAACCCTAGGTTGTTCTAGAACCCCATTTGATTGATATGAATGCATGCTATATGTTGTTATATTATTGAAGAATGGATTTTTACACATGCACACATTGTTCTTGTTTTGTCGGTTTTGGCTCATATTTTGGATCTATTGCCGTCATTGTGGTAGATCTAAAATAAATAGCCCCAAAAAATTCTGGGATATTTCTCATTGATTTTCAAATTGATTTCAAGCAATTTTGGTTGAGTATTGAAGGCCTCTAGGTCCAACCTCTCGGTTTTGGGCATTTTTGCTCACTATTGGGTCTTTTTGGCATATTCTCTCCGATTTCTCTCCAATCGGAGAGAATGGTGAGCCAAGCTTGTGCCCTATTTTTCCTATAGGTTCTTCAACACTTTTTCAAGTGATTTTGATTCATCTTGCACGGAACACACACACTTGGTCACTGTTTTAAATTGATTTTACTCAAAAGTGGTAAAACGGGACAGCATCTGTACCCCAACTTCGGACACTCGTAACTTCATCGTCCGGATGAATTTTGGAGTGATTTTAGAGCCATCGGAAAGGTGAGGCTGTCTAGTTTATGCCTCTAATATTTCATTAATTTCTATCAAGCGGATGTTTTACACCTCTCTGTCGAAGTTGATAGGTCAGTTCAGGTCTGATTACGGAACCTGTCACTTCGACTGAGCGCCACGTGTTCGTTTTAAGTCCGATTCGAGTGATTCTTGTTTCTGAATTTTCCTTTGGAAGTCTAATTTCAAATTCAGTTGGTTTCATAATTTTTTAACTCCATTTGTGTCGTGGGTAACAGATTTACTCAGAACTGCTCAACAGCACTTTTCTGGGTATATCTGTGATCTTCGGGGCCTGTTTGGGAGATCACCCAAGGCACATCCGAATGAATTTTTGTATGAGGCTAGTTTCATCTGAAATATGGCCATACATAATTCATCCACACCAAATTTCATGGATTTACATGGAGCCGATTTTTCTAAATGATTTTCCAAACTTGCCCACTTATCACTTTTAACTATCCCCAGCAGCAAATTTCAAAGGAGAATAACTCCTAGGATTTTAACCGGAATTGATTGAAAATTTGCATGAGTCTTCTATCTATCATAATCTTTCAAATGGATTTGGTTTGATTCAATCTAAACTAGATTTGAATGATTTCAAGACAAATGGCTCTATCTTTTACCGAATTTTCCGGATTTGACTCAACTTGGTTTTGTGCAATTTTTGCTTTAATTTCCATCAATTGGTAATATTCCAGAAGTAATATTGATATAAAAGAGGATCTGGAATTCATTTGGATTTCTCATGTGGACATATCACATATTGGTTTAACCCTTTTCCAAGGTTCTTGATGATTTTAGCAAGCTTTCTCATTTTTTAGCATGAACAACACTTGGCAACCACCTTGTGTGGGTGAATGGGGGTGCCTAACACCTTCCTCCATTCATAATATAATCCCCTTACCCATCTCTGGATTTGATTTTCAAGTAGAGTTATTTTTACTCTAGTATTTGCCTTTTAGCTCTTTTTGCTTATTTTTTAATCTTTTGGTACCCATTCACACCCCAAAAATTGGATGGTGACGACTCTCCCATTTCTGTTGAGCCTGTGTGTTGACGGAGGGGAATCATCCCGGTGATTTTTCCATGTCTCACAGTTTTACCCCAAAATGCCTCGTTGCTTGAGGGAGTCACAAACTTACATATATAGCCCTTCACCTTTTCCTCCCCGAGCAATGTGGGACTTGGGATCTCACAATCCACCCTCCTCAATGTCTGCACTTCCCCGTGCAGTAGCCTGCTAGCTCTAGTAGCCAGCCAGCCATTATCTCGGACCCGCTTACATGGTAGCCCACCTACATGCACCAACCAACATCCGGGTCCCACATTTTCGATCAGGGTCTAGCACTGATACCATTCTGTCACGCTCCAACTCCCTAGCTGCAACGATATTGTCCGCTTTAGCCCACTGGGCCTCACGGTTTTGCTCTTGGGTTTTACCCCAAAAAACCTCGTTGCTTGAGGAAGTCACAAACTTACATAGATAGACCTTCACCTTTTCCTCCCCAAGCAATGTAGGATTCGGGATCTCACAGTCAAGCAACAACAAAGAGATCTACAACTGAATACAATCGTAATTACAAAAGATAAAAAGGATTTTTTACGGGCACACCTGCGTCTTTTAAAGGAGTCCTTCTGGTGCTGTTCAGATCAAAGCCGAATGATTGTTGCCAATTTAGAAAGATACTAGTTATTTCACCAGTGCTAAGCACAGGAACATATATATTTAAATATGTTATTTTTAAATAATTTAAAATAAATGCTACAATGAGTAAATATAATAGTTGGACATTTTGTTACCATCTGTAAGCATACCAGTAATTTTTTTGTTGTCAAAGATTTTATATGGTAACAATTCCTTATATCTGTAGACACCCCAAATTGCACTATAGGATGAGAAAATAAGGAAAAATATATAATTGGGATTTGAAACAGGTCAAAAAAGTGAAAAAATTAATCAAACCTATATTGCCTGCATTAAGAATGCAGACTTGTGGTGACTGCATTTGATTTGCGGTCATTACGTGACCGCATTGAATTTGCGGTCAAGGCATGACCGCAATTCAAATGCTGTTGCGCGTATTTTTGTGCAAATTTTCAATTGCTCGATTTCTGAGCCATATTTACCACTTATACCTTTCTCAAGGGTTTCATCCGTCCTTTTTTTCCCCTCATTGGTTTTCATATTTACTCCAACTCATGTTTCTAAAACTGAATTGGAACATTTTAGAACCTATTGGGACCACCCTTGCCCTTGCTCTTGCTTATAAATAAAGGGCCTCTCCTCAAGCAAATGGCTGGAAATTGTGGTTAAGAATTGTGCCAGAAGTTGGAGATTGAAGAGCTCCAAGTGAAGAAGAGAACCTCTACCTCTTTGCTTTTTGCAATCCAGGTAAGCTTCTTTTCTTTTATTTTCTATTTTAATTTCCGGGATTATCCTATTCTTTTATTTTCTGTAGAATAAGGCCTATGTGTGATTGTAACCCCAAACCTAAATCCAAGTACCTCAAGTATCTTCTCTAGCCGTAAAACGTGAAGAGAGTTCTAGGGGGAAGGAGGACAGGAATGGACCCGTAGGGTAGGCCCCTATGTGTTATAATCTTTGATTTCTGTATTTTTAATACTTTATTTAGGCTATGTGTTTATTTATTATTGAAATACGGAGGAATACCATGGATCTATGCTATTCGTAGCATTAGATTTTAGTTTCCTCCTAAAGTTTTGTTTTTACATTATTTTCTCCTTTTTGATTTTTTTTTTTTTGTTATTAGGCTAGGATTTTGGGTCTATCATGGTCAATATGATAGATCTGAAATCAGAAGCCTTAGAGTAACCTCTTGGGTTTCATGAGGTGACTTTTTGAATTATTTTAGCTTTTAAGAGAGGATCCTATGATCTAAACTCTCCCTTTTTTGATATTTTTCATTAAAATGGGTGAATCTGGTTTAGATCTCTCAGCCAATGGGAAATCTGTACTAGATCTGTACCCTAGATGGTTCAGATTTATTTTCAATATCATGAGATGATTTTTAGTTATGTTTTAATTTTTTAGAGAGGATCTTATGGTCTAAACTCTCCCTTTTTGACGTTTTTCATCCATGTGGGTGTATCTAGTTTAGATCTCTCAATTAATGAGAGGTTTGGACTAGATTCATACCCTAGAATTGTTCGGATTAATTTTTCAACATCATAAGGCAGTTTTAAAGGGATTTTAATCTTTCTAAGCAGATCCTATGGTCTAAACTTCCCCTTTTTGATGTTTTTAATCTAAGTTTGTTTTCTTTGCCTTGATTTTTAGTCAATCATGAAGCCCAAAAGATGGTATATTCATATGAAGGATTCAGAATCAATTGGATCATTCATGTGGAAAAACCATACATCTTTTTTTGTTATTTTTCATACTTTTAATTTGGTTTTTATTAGCAAGCATTTTTCTAACATGAACAAATACTTAGCAACCACCTTGTGTGGATGAATAGGGGTGCATATCACCTTCCCCTTGTAGACATCCCAAATTGCACTACAAAATGAGAAAATAATTGAAAACATGTAATTAGGATTTAAAACAAGTCAAAATGCATAAAATTTAATCATTTAAGCAATGCCCATATTATATCTGCGGGCTGGTCGCGCCCGAAATTTGTATATGGGCATGCAACACCTGTATTAAGAATGCGGGCAGCACTTACCCGCAATGTATATACGGATGCAAGGTTTTTGTGTGAATTTTATCTTTGTTCAATTTCTGAGCCTTATCTGCATCCAAATATCTCTCTGGATAAGCGAATTATCTTATTTATTCGTCCGAATTATCCTATTTATCCTTGTTGCCCATGGATGGGCTTTATCCTTATTTTCAATCCAATCTGAGGGATCATGGTATATCCTTCTGGACCAGCCATACCCCTAGGTTTGCCTATAAATAGAGGGCCTCTCCTCAAGCAAAAGGCTATTAATTTGAAGTCTGAAGAGCTCCAAGTGAAGAAGGGAACCCCTACTGCTCTGCTTGCTCAAACTAGGTAAGTCCCTTTTCCCTTTTATTTTCTGATTTCAATTCTAGAAATAATCTAATTTTCTCCATTGCTGTAGAATAAGGCCTTCTTTTATCTTGTATTCCTAAACCTGCCTCTAAGTACCTCAAGAATCCTCTCTGCCGTAAAAGGTGAAGAGAGAGCTAGAGGAAAGGGGAATAGGTGGATCCTTAGAATAGAACCCCATAATCTGTTCTTTTCTTTTCTTTTAAAATAAGGCCTTTGATTGTGTTTGTATCACCAAACCTATCTCCAAGTACCTCAAGAATCCTCTCTAGCCGTAAAACGTGAAGAGAGAGCTAGGGGAAAAGAGAACAGGTGGATCCGTAAGGTAGACCCCATGTGCTCTAATCTGTGAGATCTGACTGCTTTGAATATCTTGTTCATGTTCTAATGGTTTTATTTTGAATTTGAATGAATCCTATGAATCCATGATGTTTATAGCATGAGATCCCCACTTTTTTTTCTAAAATTTGGATTTTTCACATCTTTGCACCTACAGCACTGTTTTCTCGATTTTTGTGATATTAAGCTAAGATCCTGGATCTATCATGATCTATATGATAGATCTGGATTCAGAAGCTTGAAAGTGACTTCTAGGGTTTCATGATGTGGTTTTTGAGTTCTTTTTAATTTTTGAGAGAAGACCCTACGGTCTAAGTTCTCCCATTTTGATGTTCTTCATCAACGTGGGTATTTTTTATTTTGATTTCTTGATCTAATGTGAAATATGGGCTATATCTATATCCTGGACTGTTCAAGTTCAATTCTGCAATATTTTATAAAAATAATATTTTTTCTAGATTTCCAGAATTTAACTTGAAGCCAGATTTTTGAAGTATTTACTTTAGATTTGCTTTCTTTATTTTGATTTCAGTCAATCATGAAGCCCAAATAAATGGCTCTTGTATTCATAAGGAGGATCCAGAATTAATTGGATCACTCACATGGAAATAAGCCATACATTCTTTTATTTTTCTTTCACTTTTGTTTTGATTAGCAAGCCTTTTTTCCTTTGAAAAACATGAACAATACCTGGCAACCACCTTGTGTGGATGAATAGGGGTGCCTAACACCTTCCCCTGTTCATAACCTAATCCCCTTACCCATCTCTGGTTGTTTTTTTAATAGGGTTATTTTTACCCTAAATTTGCCTTTTTATGCTTATTTGATGATTTTGGTGTCCATTCACACTTAAAAAGAATGGTGGCGACTCTTTGTTTTTAACCAATCCCGTGTGATGATTAGGAAGTCATTAAATTGATTTTTCCATGTCTCACAACTGGCGACTCTGCTGGGGACTTATGGAGTTCAGCCTTTTTGGTGTATTTGTTCATGTTTTTGATGTTATGGTTTTGCTTGCTATTTTGTGTTTTTTAGCATGTTTGGTATGATTTTTGGTTTTGCTTGCTATTTTGTGATCTTAAGCATGTTTGCTATATTTTAAATATGAATTATTGCTTAAAAGTTCATCGGGGTAGAAACATGCTTAATTTTGATTTATATGATGTTTCTAGATGCATGCGTAGAGGGGTTCGTTTTGCTGAACCATGCTTATTTCTTGCTATATTTTAATAATGGCAATATTTAATTTTCAGCATGTTCTCCATGATGTATTTTGGTTGTATAACATGAGCATATTTTTGCATGTTTGGGATGCTTTTTGTGAGCATGTTTAGGTGCTATAGGATTGTTTTGTTTACTTGTTTACTTTAAATATGCTTTCCTATTATGCCTTGGTTTGTATATGCATGACTATGAAAAGAGTGGCAAGGGTTTGGGACGTTGTGAATGTACCAATTTTTACAAATTCACTGTGCATATTTTATTTTTTACACAGCCTACCTATAACCTATAGGAAGTTGAACCCGAATGTGTGTAGCTTGACGCAACGAGGTCGATACTTCGGAAAGCGAAAGTGAAAACATTCACCTTAGAACTTTGGGCTAATGATGTGATGACAATGTGGATCTGTGATTCGATTCTGGTCATCACTAGGCTTGAGTTCTAAGTTGCCGCTAAGCCAAAACCCCTACGCTTGAAGGTGGAGATACACGTTTTTGGCTAAAGTACACAATTACGTGGGGATATGAGTTTGTAATTGAGGGAAGGCCGTTTGCATGGTTCACAAGCCAAGGCATAATGCGGATGCCATATGGAAGGTAAACAAGGTAACAAGGTAGCCTTAAATTTTGCATTATTTTGATGTCATTGGGTGTCATGGTGTCCATCTGTTTGAGATGAAATTGTTCCCAATAGGCATGTATTTTAAAATTGGTGTAGCCCATAGGAAGAGTTTTCAACTCTTATCAGAATCATCATACCCTGAGTTCATATGAGAGGCAACCCAAGGTACCAAATTCTGAGCATGGTGTCTGATTTTGGAGGGAATATGTGCCCTCCTAAGCATGCACTTTTGCAAATAGGGGCAAAGTCCACTTTGGGACAGTCTAGAAGCCTTGCAGGGGTGAACCATATGTTTAGATGAGCAATCAAAGTGATCAAATCATGTAAAAACTGGGAAAAACGAAAATAGCTCCGTAAACCGCATTTAGTATACAGGCTGGCTTGCCCGTATTGGTTATACGAGCTGGGCTCGCTCGTATTGGTTATATGGGTAAGGCTCGCTCGCAATTTAAGTGCGGGCAAGGCCATACCGTATAGTATATACGGCTTTTACGGAAAATTCAGCTTTAACAGTTTTTTTCCCACTAAATCTTGTTCCTTTAACTTTTAAATGATGATAAAGGAAAATGAGTTTGAATAAAATGTTTCAAAGAATAAAAAAATATATAATAAAAATGTGAAACAAAAAAAAAAAAAATCTTTGGGTCTCTGAAAGCCTTTGTATTTCAAACTTTTTTTCAAAAATCTTTGGGCCTCTGAAAGCCTTTGAATTTCAAATCTTTTTCTTTAGGCCTTTGAAAGCCTTTGAATTTCAGACTTTTTTCAAAAAATCTCTGGGCCTCTGAAAGCCTTTGAATTTCAGATCTTTTTCTTTGGGCTTCTAAAAGCCTATGAATTTCAGATCTTTTTCTTTGGGCTTCTAAAAGCCTATGAATTTCAGATCTTTTGGGCCTCTGAAAGCCTTTGAATTTCAGATTTTTTCTTTTAGCCTCTGAAAGCCTTTGAATTTCAGACTTTTCCCCTGGGCCTTTGAAAGCCTTTGAATTTCAGACCTTTTTCAAAAATATCCCTGGGCCTCTGAAAGCCTTTGAATTTCAGACCTTTTGCAAAAATATCCCTGGGCCTCTGAAAGCCTTTGAATTTCAGACCTTTTGCAAAATATCCCTGGGCCTCTGAGAGCCTTTGAATTTCAGACCTTTTTCAAAAATATCGCGGGGCCTCTGAAAGCCTTTGAATTTCAGACCTTTTTCAAAAAAAATACCCTTAAGCCTTTGAAAGCCTTTGAATTTCAGATTCTTTTCTCTTTTTTGTGGAACCTATTGGAAGCCCTAGAATATTCCAACAATTCTAAAAAAAAAAGAAGCAAATAAAGGAAAAAAAATCCAAACTCGTGTTCACCTAACCTGCATATAGGCATTCATAGGTATGTGAATGAGATTAAATTGGTACTGATATTTTTCTTTATTTTTTTCCAGGTACCAATACACTTGCAACCATAGCTCCTGTAACCAGATCAAGAGCTCGCACCATGAATCCCATTGAGAATGAAGCTGATGTTCCTAACCCAAACGTTGCCCTACTACAGGAACAAGTAGTAGGACTAAACCGAATGCTAGAGAACTTACTGGCGATGCAGGCCCAATAAGTTCAAGCCCAGAACCAAGCATCCACTTCCAACCAAGCACCTCCACCCCAAATCAACATTCCACCTCCGGGTCAACCTATTCCTGAACCCATTTATGAACCCACCCCTGAACCTATACTGATCAGGGATGAGACAGTTGAGTTTGAGAAAGAAAAAGAAAATGATAGAATGAGGGAGGAGGTTGAAAGGAAATTCATGCACAGACTGGAGATGATCCAAGATGAACTGAGGGAGGTAAAAGGGGTGAACAAATTTGGGGGCACCAACTTTGAAGACTTGTGCCTATACCCTAATGTTAACCTGCCGGCCAAGTTCAAGTGCCCAAACCTGGACAAATATGATGGCACTGGCTGCCCCATGAGCCATCTGAAGTTGTACTGCGGTGCCCTATGCCAGTTAGGTCGGAATGAAGGCATACTGATTCAGCTCATTCAAAGGAGTTTGACTGGAACTGCTTTGAAGTGGTTTGCCACCTTAGACCATGGAAGAATTAAAATATGGAAAGACTTAGCAGATGCCTCCTTGGCTCAATACAAGTTTAAATCAGAAAGCATGCCAGACAGGTACGATGTAATGAGGATGAGCAAAGGAAGGGAGGAATCTGTCAGGTAGTATGCCAAGATATGGAGGGAGATTGCCTCTCAGGTCAGGCCACCTATGCTAGAGCAGGAGATGATTTCTACCTTCATCAGTACACTGGGTCAACCGTTCTATAGCCACTTGGTGGGTCAGACCACCACTAATTTTGCGGCTTTGGTACAAGTGGCCAACCGAATCGAGGACGGGATCAGGTCGGGTAAAATAATTGACCATTCCGCTATGGTCAGTCAGCAGGACCCCAATCTGAAGAAAGGAAGTGGGATAAAAAAATGGGAACAAGAAAGAGGGGGAGGTGAACATGGTACAGCCACCATCTGGCCCTAACAAGCCCATACAAATCAATATACCCGCTCATTTTCCTACTCCATTTGCTCCATCTACCGAGGCCCCCATGAGGGTTAATGTTCCAGCTGTACCCTCAGACCAAAAGAGGGCTTTTACTAAGGAGGAAAGGGATGCCTATTTCACAGCAAGGAGAAATAGGGTTTTCACCCATATTCCAATGTCTCCGTCTCAGTTGCTGCCCACCTTGTTGCAAGTAGGGTATCACTTTAAGAGAGCCAAATCCAAATGCATCCAAGGGAAGAAATTTTGACCCCTCCACCACTTGCGATTTCCACATGGGTGCACCTGGGCACCCTACTGACAAGTGTTGGCCGTTGAAACACGCCATTTAGGACTTGTTTGACTAGAATACCATGTCTTTCAATACAGGGGCTTCCAATCCTCCCAGAACGGACATTGGCCAAAACCCTTTGCCTTAGCATCATGTGGCAGGCCCATCTAATGTTATAGGGGTCATTTCTTCTGACAAAATAACCTTTGACCCGTCTCAGTTAATTGCACCTATAGGGACAATGGTCAAAGTTTTTTTTGACAGAGGAAATAGGGGAAAGGAAATAAACGTGATTTCAAAAGGGAATGATCGTGCGGCTGAGAACATTAGCTCTTCTCTGGACCGGGTCTCGTCTCTCATGGCCCAAATGAATATAACCAAACCACCTTTGGTTATCAATTGCAGTCCATCCACTTTTATTTCACCCATTCAGTCCAAACAGCCACTGGTCATTAACTGTGACCATCTCACTGCGTCGGTTAACTCTTCATCTCCTCAACTAAAACAGCTTCCACCATTTGTTGTAGATGTTCCTCCTACTCAGACTTCCTCATCCAAGTCCAAACTTCCCCCACTTGTGGTAAATGTCCCAAAGCCTTCATACTCTGAATCAGCTGTACCATGGAACTACAGCGAAGGCTTCACCACCACATTTCCGGCAGTTGAGGCAGAAAGCAAGAAAGAAGTGAACCTCATGATGAGATCAGGAAAGTGTGTAGGTGAGGGAGAGAAACAAAAGGAGACTGAGAAGGAAAGGGAAGAAGTTGAGAAAGAGAAGAATAAGGGAAAGTCTAAGGTAGGGGAAGATGCCCCTCAGGTAATTGACAGTGAGGCTGCTGACCTTATTAAAATAATTAGAAAGAGTGAGTTCACTTGGAGCTATTCAATCTCCAACTCTTGGCCTCTTGCTTGAGGAGAGGCCTCCTATTTATAGGCAAAGGTTAGGGCAAAGGGGAACCCTAATGGTAGACACAAGGATGTGTCTAGAATCCCCCAACTTAAACCCTAAGGCTATTTTCAAGATTTCCACTTCTTAAACAAAGGTAAAGCAGTAAAAAAAGTAAAAACTCTCGGAATTTTCTCATTTTTTGAGCAAAACACTTGTATCCGACAACTCAGGTGCCTATGAAGGGTTAAAATCTGAAATTCAAAGGCTTTCAGAGGTCTACAGGTTGTTTAAAGAGAATCTGAAATTCAAAGGCTTTCAGAGGCCCATGGAAATTTTGAATTTCCTTTAAAGCTTTTGAGTTGAAAAGAAACTCAATTTGCTTTAAAGAACTTTGATTTTCAATCATTTCCCTTTTTATGATTTTTTTTATCTGCCTAAAATGGTTTCCAATTGAGCCATAAAGAGATTTGTTTTTTTTTTTTTAGAAATTTTGGGATTCCTAGGTTCCCAAGCAACCTATTAGACCATTTTTATTTATTCCTTTGGGGTATGACTTAAAGAACCTCTTTAAAAGTTTGAATTTTACACTCGAGGATTTGTTTGAAGAATTAGTTTTGAAAATAAGTCAATTGTAATACTAACCTCTAACTTGTCGTAAGGACAAGTCATGAAAGATATAGTCAAACATTGACTTATTACCCCACATTTTGCAAATACACCAAAGTTAGAAGTTTAAGCACATTTGGAAGCTTCTCTTTGTTTTCAAATTCAAAAGTTTGATTGAAACATGTTTGAGATGAATATGACACATTGATTCCCTCTTTATGCATCTTCTTTAAGCTTGGAGAAAAGGATGGATTTGTGTTCCAAGATTAGGTTGAATCCTTTATTAAATCATTGGAACACTTAAATTATCTTTCCATACTCCCATTGAGGTGCCCACAGGTTATTTACAGTGTTTTAGGCATTTTATATTCAAAAAAAATTGGGATAGAAATCAATTTGTAAGTTTCTGGGTTGTATCCGACATATCAGGTCGGCTAAAGGCATGATTTATTGTATCTGACATAAGTGTTCGGATACACACATAAAATCCTTTTGTCGAAAATAAATTTCGGATACAAATACAACATTGTTTAACCGACCTAAGTTTTCAGTTAATGCTAAAATAGCCCTTTTTTGATTCAATTGTTCCCCAGGTTTTTACATATTATGTTATCTTTATTCCTACTTAATGCACACCTTGATTTGGCTTCTAAATACAATCTCAAATTGGACTTTGACACTATACTTGCAAAAATGCATGAATGCTCATGAGGGTACATGTTCCCTCTAAAATTAAACACCATATTCATGGATTTTGTACTTTTGGTTGCCTCCTACATGGACTTTGAGTAGGATCACTTCTGAGAAGAGTAAAAAACTCTTCCTATAGGATACACCAATCTTAGGATATAGACCTTATTGGGAAAATTCCATCCCCAAACATATGCACACCACGACACTTTATTTTACATGATATGAAAAAAAAATTTGACATTACCTTGTGTTACCTTCAATATGGTATTCACATTACACCTTGGCCTGTGAAACATGCAAACGGCCTTCCCTCAATTACACCCAATTCCCCATCGTAATTGTTTACTTTAGCTGAAAAAAGTGTTTCTCCACCTTCAAGTGTATGGGTTTTGGGTTTTGGTTTATTGGCAACTTAGATCTCAAGCCTAGTGATGACCAGAATCAAAGATCCACAATGTCATCACATCATTAGCTCAAAGTTCTAAGGTGAATGTTTTCACTTTCGCTTTCCGAAGTAACGACCTCATTGCGCCAAGCTACACACATTCGGGTTCAACTTCCTATAGGTAATGGGTAGGCTGTGCAAAAGATTTAAAGTGCTCAAGTGCATTTGAAATTAAATGTGCATTCACAACGTCTCAGCCCCTTGCCACTCTTTTTCACAGCCATGCATATATACATTCTCAAGCCAAAGCAAATATGACACCATATTGGCAGTAAATAAACACAAGCAAAAAAGATAATAAAAACACCTAAATATGCACATGATTATTATATACCCAAAAAGTATCACAGAAGCATGTTATCATATTGTACAAAAATAATTAATCATGAAAAACATGCTTGAAAACCCAAAAACATCTTCTAAATTTCCAGATTTCATGCTCAAAATATATCATCCTTACCCAAATCAAAGCATGCCCTTAAAAATATAGCAACTAACTATATTGTACAAGAAGCTTTTAACCAGGGAAAACATGCTTGAAAACCCCAAAAAATATCCACTAAATTCCTAGGTTTCATGCTCATAATTTTCATACCTAACGCATAGCATTAAAAATCCAAATTAAAGCATGTTATCATAAAATACAACAAAATTATGTAACAAGATACGTTCCCCCTAAACATGTTTCTAGCCATAATCCAGCAATACATACATGCCCTATCTTCATGGGCATTCTAATCATACAAATCAGATCTAAAATACATCAAACATGCCAAAATAGGCAAAATACGTTCAACCTAAACATGTTTCTAGCCATAATCCAGCAATAAATACATGCCCTATCTTCATGGGCATTCTAATCATACAAATCAGATCTAAAATACATCAAACATGCCAAAATAAACAAAATAGCAAACATTCAAAAATAAGAACAAACATGAACAAATACACAAAACATGGCTTAAATCCACTAAGTCCCCAGCAAAGTCGCCAGTTGTGAGACATGGAAAATCAATTCAATGACTTCTTATCATCACACAGGATTCAGAAAAAGGAGGAGTCGCCACCATTCAGTTTTAGGTGTGAATGGACACCAAAAATAATTAAATAAAATACCAAAAGGAAAATTAGAGTAAAAATAACTCTACTTTAAAAATAAAAAAAGGGTAAATTACACTTACCTCCCTTGAGGTATGCTATAATTACACTTACCTCCCTTTAGGTTTCTGAAATAACACTTTCCCCCTTGAGATTTGTGTATGGGTCAAAATAACACTCTTTCATTGAAGTTTCCATTAAAACAGTAGTGATAGTTAGTAAAATAATTTGAATTGGACAAGATTACCCCTTCATAAAGATGAGAACAAAAATTTTAATGGCCTAAGGCATAACTATCATTTAACTTTAATGGGGGTAATCTTGTCCAGTTCAAATTATTTTACTAACTATCACTACTATTTTGACGGAAACTTCAACGAAAGAGTGTTATTTTGACCCATTCACAAATCTCAAGGGGGGAAAGTGTTATTTCAGAAACCTCAAGGGAGGTAAGTGTAATTATAGCATACCTCAAGGGAGGTAAGTGTAATTTACCCACAAAAAAAAAACAAACCAGAGATAGGTAAGGAGATTAGGTTATGAATAGGGGAAGGTGTTAGGGACCCCTATTCATCCACACAAGGTGGTTGCCAAGTATTTTTCATGCTTAAATAAATGCTTGCCAATCAAAACAACCAAAAAGGCTTAAAAAAACCAAACATATGTATGATTCCTCCATATGAGTAGTCCGATGAATTCTGGACCCTTTTTATGGATGTATCACTTCTAGGACATCATGATTAAATGAAAATCAAAGCAAAACTTGAATAAAAGCCAGCTAAGACAAATCCGGAAAATTCGGTAGAAGAATAAAGCTATTTGAGCTTGAGGATTTCCATCAATCATAAATTGTTCAAATCAAGTTCAAAGCAAATGCAACCATTTGAAAGATTATGTTAAGTAGAAGACTCAGGTAAATTTCCAATTAAATCCGATTAAAGACAGAAGAGATATGCTTGTTTGAAATTTGTTGTTTCAAGTTAGTAAAAAGTGACAAGTACGCAACTTTGAAAACTTATTTGTGGAGATTAGCTCCATATAAATCCTTGAAAACTTCCATAAATCAAGTATGAGATGCCATCTTTCGAATGAAATAGGCCTCACACAAAAATTCATCCGTATGTGACTTGTGTGACCTCTCGAACATGCCTAGAGGATCACAGATTAACTCAGAATTCTGTTACTGAGCAGCTCTAAGTCAATCAAAGACACAAGACACAAATGAAAGTGAAAATTCTTGAAACCAATTGGAACTGAAAGTATACTCACCAAGGAAAACACAAAGATCAAAACCACTTAAATCGGAGTTAACATGAGCAATTGGTGCTCAGTCAAAGTGACAAGTTCAGTAACTTGACCTGAACTGACCTACCGGCTTTGATCAGATGGTATCAAAAATCCACTCCATATAAATTGCTGAAATTTTACAAACAAAAACTAGACAATCTCACCTATCACATGTCTTTAAAATCACTCAAAAACTCATCTGGATGATGAAGTTATGAGTGTTTTAAGACAAAGTACAAGTGCTGTCCTAATTTGAAAACCTTGGGTGAAATCAACCCAAAACAAAGAGTATGTGTGTGAAATCTACACAATCTGAACTAAAATCTCTTGAAAAGAAGTTGGAAAACCCCCAGAAGGATGTAGGGCACGAATTTGGCTCAAAACTCTCATTGATTGGAGAGAAAGTACCAAAGTGCCCAAAATAGAGCAAAAGTGCCCAAAACAGAGAGATTGGACCATGAGGTCTTCTCTACTCAAAGATGAACTTACTTGAAATCTTTTGAAAACAATTAGAAAATACCCCAGAAAAATTTAGGGCAAGGATTCGGTTCTTAAATCTCATTGATTGAAGAAAATGAACCGAACATGCTCGTCTTGAGACAAAAATCCCAACTTGAGAGATTTAGACAATGAAAGTCTCCTCTCAAAGATGAGATTACTTGAAATCTTCTAAAAATAGTTAGAAAATACTAAAGAAATATGTAGGGTGAGGATCTGGTTCATCACTCTCATTGATTCAAGAGAATGAACCGAATATGCCCCTTCTGAAACAAGAATCCCAACTTGAGAGATTTAGACAATGAAAGTCTCCTCTCAAAGATGAGATTACTAAAATCTTCTAAAAGCAGTTAGAAAATACTTAAGAAATATGTAGGGTGAGGATCCGGTTCATCACTCTCATTGATTCAAGAGAATGAACCGAATATACCCCTTTTGAGACAAGAATCACAACTTGAGAGATTTAGACAATGAAAGTCTCCTCTCAAAGATGAGGCCACTTAAAATCTGTTCAAGGAATTCTAAAGGATTGATCTAAGGCTATTTGTCCCAGATCTTTCATAATGAACATGATAGATCCCGAACATAAGCCTATATTTCATCAAAACAAGTGAGATGTATGCATGTGTAAAAAAAATTCATATTTTTAGGAGTGGATGGAGATCCAATGCTATAAATAGCATGGATCTTGGTATTCTCTCCAGAAAATGAAATCAAACTCACAAGATTAATCAACGCATATGAATCTCAATATCCATCATTCAAAAAAAAGGGGGTTCTATAACTAGGGTTCCATTCCCATTCTCGTTTCCCCTAGCTCCTCTTCACGTTTTACGGCTAGAGAGAGTCTTGAGGTACTTTGAGACAGGAATGGGGTTTCAAACACAATCAGGCCTTTACTCTAAAAAGAAAGGGAGAAGAATAGACTAACCCTAGAATTTAAAAACAAGAAAAGAGAAAGGGTTTGAGGCTTACCTAGATTTCTGAAAGCAATAAGGCAGGGGTTCCCTTCTTCACTTGGAGCTCTTCAATCTCCAATCTTCTGGCCCTTTCCTTGAGGGGAGGCCCTCTATTTATAGGCAAGAGTTAGGGCAAACTTAAGGGAAATGAAGCCCTAATGGTAGACAGAAAAATGTGCTTAGAATCCTCCAACTTAACCCTAAGGCTAAATTCTGGAATTCTCACTTCTCAGACAGAGGTATAACAGTAAATAAGTGAAGACTCTCGAGATTATCCAATTTGCAACAAAACATTAATATCTAACAACTCAGGTCGGATACAAACAAAAACCTTTGTATCCGAAATAACATTCCGGATACAAACAAGCAAATGTGTATCCGAAATCTATTTTCGGATACAAAGAGAACAACTTTTATCCGAAATTTGATTTTGGTCACAAAAGAAAAACTTGTTTTTTATGATTTCGGCCAATTATTCATTTTTTTATACAGTGTAATTTGAGGTGTCTACAGTTTCAACGGCAAAGTAGTTCAGCCCCACCATAGCTATTAAGTTACCTCCTCATCGGGTTTGTGTCTGGAGCATTTTTACCAGAAAAATTGGGTTCACTATGAAATGCTCAAACACGAACGCATGTGTTCGTATATTTCATTTGATATTCTTAAGCACAATGTTCAAGTATATATGTGAGCGATAACTACCTTAAAAACAGGGGAACTATGTAATAAAACTTAGTAGTAGTGCCCTATGTGTTGGAAATCATTAATGTTAAATGAGAAAATGGTCTTTGGTCCTTGGATTCTGATATAGATGAAAGAAGTGAGAGGAAATAAAATATAAAAGAAAATGGCAGCTTAAAAACCAAGACGACTAACATGTGTTCCACCCAAAATAGAGCTATTTTCGTGGACGAATTGTGAATTGAGTCTAGGTAAAGTGATATGTGATTCTTAGGCACTTTTCTCCCATTTCATCACCAGAAAAAGAAAGGAAGAAAAATAGTACTTGTAGAAGAAAATGGAAGAGAGTGAGTGGGGAGAAAAAGAGAGAGAGAGAGAGAGAGAGAGAGAGAGAGAGAGAGAGAGAGAGAGAGAGAGAGAGAGAGAGAGGAGGGGCTGTTTCAATGACGAAGATGATCGAAGAAGTCGTTGGAAAAAGAAAGGAAAACAAAACATAACTTGTAGAAGAAAACGGGAGAGATAGAGTTTGGAGAGAGAAAGAGAGGGAAAGGAGATATTTCAACGACAAAGATGATCGGAGAGGTCACCGGAAAAAGAAAGGTGTGCACACCTCGGGCAGGTTGAAAAAGCGTGTTACATGTTTTATGAAGTCGCCACTACCTGAAATGGTGCAGGTAGACACCTTGTTGATTTTTGGTCTGCACCAGTGATTCCGGATAAGTGACCCGATTACAACTCAGGGAAGTCCTTGAACACCCTGGGTTGCCCCACCGAAATGGGTTCCCTTAAATTAGTTGGATATTTAATGGGCTCTCTTGTTTATTATTTTTATTTTTAACAAATTCTAATAATAACATATCTACATTGGAAGATGTAAGATTAAACAAATAAAACTAACAAAACTAATAATGACATTCTAAAAACAAATTCAAATAAAACATATCTAACTTCAATGCTTGTTTCATTTGCTTTTTCACTTTCTTATTATTTATTATTTTTGTTTTGTTTTTTTTTCTATTTTTTTTATCATGCAAGATTAACTAATTACTAATTTACAAGGCAAGAAAATGAGACCACTTGAACTACTTTTAACCATGGCCTAATTACTAATTTACAAAGGAAACAAAAAAAATGAAACAACCTGAATTACTGCACTATCCACATTCAAAGATTCATATCTCCTTCAATTCTTAACCAAATTGTGCGAAATTTGATTCCTTAGAATCATGACTTTAAGCACTAAAATAACCTATAGCAGTTTTCAAAATTCATTTTCATTTAAGAGATATGAAACTCCAAAATTTACTGTTAGACATTTCCAATTGAAAATCTGAACCAAAGAAAATTAAAAATAAAATACCTACTCATAGTGTAGGGTCTCGAGCATATTTTTAGATTAAACTAAAATAAAAATACCACAAATTTCATGAAGGACTCCAGACTTGAATCAAACTAAAACTAGGTGAAAAAAATTGGTTTATTTGGAAAACAGGTGCAAACCTAATGCAGAAAAAAAAAACTCAAAACTTTACATCTTTGTCTTTTTTTTTTACATGATAAAATTACCCAAAGCCATCAAACATATATACATATCTCTCACCAATCATGTAATCTCATCTCAAAAATTGTAATGAAAGAGAGGTCTCATACAATGTATTAAACAAATGACTCACCTGTTATGGATTGACACTTCAAATCAGGTCTTGGAACCTTGGTGTGTCCTAAATAGCAGTTTTCCTTTCTCCCTCCTTGCTAGTAGACTTCCCTCTTCTTTTCTCCACTTCTTCCTTCTTGCTGCTTTTTCTTTCAAAGAACTCTCTTATTTGCTCTTTTTTTTTTCAAAGAACTCTCTTACTTTTTCTCCTCTTTTTTTCAAAGAACTCTCTTACTTTTTCTCCTCCCCCTCACTTGCTTCCAACTTCAAGCCTTTTTATAGAGGATTCCCACCCCTTCAAATTCTTAACCCCTAACCTTTCCTCTTCCTCTCCTAAACCTCTCATCTCCCTCTTTTAAAAACCTAACCCTTCATCTTCCTCTCTTAAACCCTTAACTCTTCCTTTTCCTCTCTTAAGCACCCTCATTTATTTAGGTTTGGTCAAAGTCTATTTTGTCCCACATTTTTATTAGGCTTATATATATATATATATATATATATATATATTTAAGCTTTGTCCCAATATCTCAAGAGAATATGAGTTGGACAAATTCGTCCAACTCATTTCTCTTTGTTTATTTTTATTATTATTACTTTTTTAATCTTAAACTTTTATTAACTTTGTTATTTATTTGCATAAGAAACCCCATTAGAAAACTTACTTATTTACTAAAACAACCCCACAAAATTTTAATTTATCATTGGTTACATGGCAGCCACCATGGAGTACACGCGGCTGCCATGTGGCATCCAATTTCGGTTTTATAAAAATCCCCAAACTGCCCTTTATTTCTTTTATTCATAACTTAGCCGTTTGAGATCCGATTTGAACACGGTTTGGTGCATCGGAAACGGCTCAGAATTCTCTTTATTATGGGCTTGTTATTTCAAAAAGACGGGTCCATTATAAAAACCTCGATTTACGTACCCACATATATGCCGGTTTAAGATATGCTTCTTGGGCAATTTTATGTTGCAAAAATGGGGTGCTGACAAAAGGAAAAGAAAAAAAAAGTACTTGCAAAAGAAAACGAAAGAGAGAAACTGGGAGAGAGAGAGAACTATCGACATTAGAGTTACCTATTTAGAAGAAAACGCAGTCTATATCGATGAGATTCTATTTTATCAAGTTCCTAATTCTTAGCAGAATCCCCAAATCCTCTCCTCTTGGGTAGGGAATTAGGTGAGCTAAAAAATAGCTTATAAGGTAATTCAATGGAATTGGGTAACAATTATAATTCTAATTCTCCAATGTGCTTCCAAACATAAGATTTGGAATTTAAGCCAACAATTCCAATTCCATACCGAATTCTTGCCCCAATTCTTTGAATAAATCGGGGCCTAAGTGATTAAGTAAGAGTAATTTAGCATTTCTAATGTATTTTATATTGTATTATGAAGGTAAAGTAGGAGAAGCCTAGATTTGAACCTTGGAAGCCAATCAAGTGGCTAAGTCAAAGGCTTATAAAATGAAAGGTAAGCTTGAGATGCAATGCATTTTCTTTTTATTAGGGAAATTCCCTAAGTTATTGAATAAATTTTATGAGAGAATGGCATGTTTTTAAATTTTGTGTGCAGTAAAAGGAGAGTGGCATGGTGGTAATTATATTTGGGTTATGAGAGGAGGGACAAACTTAGGAGTTGCTTTAAAACATTGGGAGAAATTGGTTAAGTATAAAAAGGGGCCCATATGTATGAAACAAACCCTCTTCTCCTCACACTCTCTTCTCTCCACACTCTCTCCTCTCCACACTCTCTTCTCTTCCCCATTTTCCTTCTTGTGTTAAGCAACTTGGAGGGAAAGACTTTTGTTAAAGAGAGCTTAAAAGCTTGGGGGTTTGCATTGTGCGGATTTTCTGAGTTGGTGAAAGCTTGGAGGATCATGGAGAAATTCCAAGGAGCTTAAGAGTGAGCTAATTGTGAGTTGCATTTGGGAGCAAAGGGTTAACTCTTGCTTGAATCAGGTAAGCAACACCCTTCCAACCTAAACCTTGTTTGATTTCTTGATTTGAAAAGGGATTTTGGAATTAGGGCATTTATGTTTTCTTGATTTAGTTGCAAATGAAATGAGCATATGTGAATGGTTAAATAGATGCTGATTATTAGCTCATTCTATGTGGATTTGATGGATAGAAACATTACTAAATGGCTTGGAGTTGGGAAAAACCACTCAAAAATCGCGTAAGGATTTTGCGGCCTAGAAAATCGCCAGGGCACTCGGCATGGCGCTTGAGCTCTATGCTAGGCGCCCATCCTTTCCAAACCTAGACTTGGCAGGTGCCTGTGGCCGCTTGAGTGCCCTTCCGAGCGCTCCTCCTGTGCTCTTTTTATTTTGCAAAACCCGAGAGTGGCGAGTTCCGTGAGAACTATGCCGACTCAACTGTCAAGTGGATGCCCAACCCCACTCTCAAGCATGATGGCAGGCACCGTGGGAAAAACAACCCAAAAATGAGCCTCCAACCCCACGCTCGAGCACTCTGTTGAGCGCCCATGCATAGTTTTGTGTATTTTTTGGGAATTTGTTACTTCTACCAATTTTTAAATGATCCTAACCTAGACCCAAGCTGTATACACCTTCCAAATGATCCTTGGAAGTGGAAAATCAAAGCCAAAGGAATTTTATGAATGTTCCTAATGAATTGGGGTCTAGTTTGCTCAAATTAGTATGTGTGAATAATGCTTCATTTATTTTCATGAAATGCTCTTTACATATGGAATGAATTCATGAGAATGAATTGTTATTATTAAATACTTTTGTAGCATGCGACTTGATATGAAGAGCATTGCCTAGTTACTTGACATGATATGAAGGGCATTGGCCTAGTTACTTAACATGTTATGGAGGGCGGTGGCCTAGTTATATGAGATGATGAAAAGGTCATTAACCCAAGTGTATTTGGGTAAGGCTATGAAGCTACCCTTTATTTGTATATGTGTGAGTGGCATGAGATATGGTTTTTGGTTAAGTGTAACCAAATAGGTGAAGTAAAGAATATTGCATAACGAACAAACCTTAAGTTATGGTTCTATAAATCTTAAGTGGGTAAGTTTGTATATAGTGCCATGTCCGTGTTACTGTTGTTTCTCATACTACACTGTTTATTCTAACACCAGCAACATTGGTGGCCGATGCCCATCGCCTATGAGGAATTGGGGTGGATGTTAAACGTCAAGGGGAATCGGCGTATGGATGCCTAACATAAAGGGGATTCGGTGTTGGATGCCTAACCCACCACATGGAATCGGTGGAGGTAGATGTGGTCATGGATACTATATAATAAACTGCATAGATAAATAATTGATGAGATATGTGCTGGATTAATATTTATTGATTGCTTGACTTGTTCATGTAAGCATGGAATCACATCACTTTGATTGATATTGAATTGTCGATGATTTAGCTATTGTTTTTAACTATCTACATGTCATGATTTATTTCAAGTAATATTAGCATGAACTGTGTTTTCAAGAGCATGCATGTGTTGCTTACTAGGAATTTCGTCTCATAAGTTGTTTTATCAGTTTTTTTTCAGAGCCGTTGACTTCTGGTATGAAGGACTGGATTGGGGAGAAAGGAAAAGAGAAGGCGCCTAGGTATAGAGAGGAGGATTACTATCATCCCACCTAGGGTCTTTCATTTCTTATGTATGGTTTAGTTTCATTTTGGACTTGTAGCATTTTGTAAATGAGAAGTGTGGTTAGATGCCCCATTTTCTATTAGTCACACAGTATGTAATTGTAAATTGATTGTCCACCACGAGACTTTTGTTACCTTTATACACATTCTTAATTTGCACATGTATAAATTGTTCCACCACTACTACGTCTACAAGAAAGTTTTTAATTTACCCACATTTTATTAGGCCCTCAAGGTCTACATGTAAGGACCAGGGATAGGTTAGTGCCTTGGATGGACAGATCTGGTTCCAGGTTGGTACAACGTAATTATATTTCCTAGGATCTATCTAGGGATGGCAACAATTTGGTTTTTGTTCGGTTCGATTTACAATGAAAATCATAACCATTACGGTTTACGAATTTTAAAACCGACCCTAAGAAGTTTGGTTTGATTAGTTTTGTTAGTTTTAACCGAACCATTGCCATCCCTAGATTTATCTCTTGAACTAATAGGATAAAGAGGTTTTTGATGAAAATAATATAAAATAAATAATTAGATAAAATTCTAAAAAAGGGTAACAATTATTATTATTATTACTATGAATAAAAAATCATATAAAAGATAAGAACAAAATTAAAAAAAAAATGCCATCATCAATTATTAAGTAAGCATATTTTTATCATAATAAAATTTTGGATGTCTTCAAATATAATTTTCTAATTTTGCATTTTGTAAAAAAAAAAAAAAAAAAAAAAAACAAGAAATCGTTTTTAAGGATTCATTTAAATTATGACTCTAATAGGGAGAAAACCTTATGTTTTTTGATAAATCCAAACATTAGTTAGATAAAGATTAATTCTCTTTCTCAAATATTATAGGAATCTAAAACGGATAAAGATTTTTCTAATGAAACAAAACTAAAATAAAAGATAGAATTCTAAAAAGGCTCAATAATAGATAATCGCAAAGAAAATAAATTTTTTTCTTTTTCTTTAACATAGAAAAGCATTTGAAAAAAAAAAAGTTTTCCTTTCGTCTATTTGTTCTTGTAATTTGGACGCTAAATAATTAGATAAGGATTGATACTCTTTTTCAAATAATGTAAAACTCTAAAAAGCATAAAGATTTTTATAAAAAAATTTTCTTTTTGTTGAGGATACGTTATTGTTAAATTGAGACTCTGAAATAAATAAAGATGGGAAAGGTACTTTTAAAATAAAGAATATAGTGAAGGGCATTTGGGTATATGAAAATTAAAAACACTTAAGGTAGTTTGTGCTTTTAATAGTAGTATGGATATAAAGATATGATGAAATATTATACAAAATTTTTGCTTAAAAAATAAAGGGATAATTATATATTATCCCCTTGAGGTTTCAGACAATCTCACTTTCCCTCTTGAAATAGCAATACCATGTGGCATTTTTATTAAAAAATGCCACATGGTAAAATCTCATAAAAAAAATGTGGACCCCATTTAGAAGTAAATTCTTTAAATTAAATAAATATAATTTTCCATCTTTAAAAAGCTATATAAGTTTTTTGGTAAATGATGATAATTAGGGTAGTACTCACTTCATTCTATGCACATAAGAAACACATGAGATCTATAGACGAAGCGAAGCCCCACTAGTTGGAAGACTCAAAATCCATTTACCTCGGTATATCTGATAATTATTTTAGGAGTGCTAGGTAAGAGAGCTGGTTGTGACTTGGGAAAATCCATAGACACCTCAGGTGACCCCATTAGTGGGATGAAATCTTCCATGCACTATGTTACCCTGAATTGCGACTTGCTTTGGCCGGCTGCTACAAATAGAAACCTAGGATCATTATTTTAGGAATGCTGGGTAAGAGATTTGGTTGTGACTTGGGAAAATCTATAGATACCTCGGTTGATCCCTTTGTTGCCCTGAATTGTGCTATATTTTGGCCATGAGATGCTGCCGTGCAAAGCATCTCACGGTCAATGTTTTCTCATTTTTACAAATGTTTCAAGTGAAGCCCACATGAAAAACACTGACTGTGAGAAGCTCCACACCACAGCATCTCAAGGCCAAAGCATGGCATAATTCAAGATAACATAGCAAAAGATTTCGTCCCATCATTAATATCAGATTTCTTCAAACATCCTAGTTTGGATCGATTCATCCCATTATTATTTGTAGACCTAACAATTAGGACCTGTCTGGGTCCTCTTTAATGTTTGGCCCACCTTTTCTCCTTGTCCTTTTTGTGATTTATTTAAGTTTTTATCTATTTTCATTTAAGTCTGTGATGTGCGTCTGATTGGGTAGGCCTTATTGGGAAGTCCATAGCCTCAATTTGGGCTTTTCATGAAGTCCATGCCAATTTTAGGGTTTGGATCAGAATAAAGGTCATTTTAGTTTATTAAATATTTGGCTTTTATTTTAATCGCTTAATTTTGATTTGAACTGTATTTAGAGTTTTTTAATTGTCATTTTTACCTGCTGCACCGTGCCTATTTAAAGGCGCAACTTTTCAAGTCCTACAGGAAATGTAGATTGTGGGAATGATAAACCATCTAAAACGGGTTAATATGGGAAGAAAATGGGGAAAAAAATTTTATTCTTAACAACCTTCCAAACAGTTTTTGAAAGTCGCATGGAAAAATGATACAATCTAAACATGATGTCGACCCTAGCACCTGACATCTATGACATCCTATTGCCTCAACCACATGATACAATTGTTGTAGTAAAGCAATTGTCATGATCCATTTAAAATCTAGAATTTAACCACATGATATCCACAGTTGATAAAATACTATTGAAGCAATTGAAAATAATCATTTGATTATCATGAATCTAAAGAAGACTGATTGGGACTTTTCCAGAAAAATATACCCTTTTTATTCATGGAAGCAATTAAAATTACGCAATAGCTAGCACTTCACAAAATCACAGTGTTGTATGATAGTTGGGAAAAATGCAAAAAATATAACTCTATAGCTTGTTTCTTGGGAAAACACCAAATTGCCTAGGCAGGCTAGGTTCCAAGCAAGTTTGCCACATTCATTAAAAAACTTACTTTCTGATTTAAAGATATTAAAGCATCACCCAAAAAAAAAATTTGAAATATAACCCACAAGACAATACATTTTTAAGTTCCACAATCCAATAAAGTCTACAACAAAAACAATAAAAAATCTGTGCGAAAAATCAAATGTCATCACAAATTGTGGACAAGTGCTTCAGGCATTCTTAAATGATCAGCACTGTGGCTACTGTAATAAGATTGTAAAAACTGACCAAACAGTGCTCTGTTTTCGTTTGTTTCCTCATTTTATGGTATTTTCATTGCCTATTCAACAGGGATCAGAGCTTGAATCAAAGTGTAATAATATGTAATACTAAGCCAAAAGAAAAAAGTTAAGATTGATTTATAAGAATACATTCAAAAAGAAATATTACTTGGTCATTCATACGAATCAAAGCGTGACATGCCCAATTTTGGCAGGTACTAGGTAGCTATTTCCACTGTAAAAGTAACATACTATGTTTTTGCTTTGGTTAAGGCATTACAAACAACCATGAAACAAATAAATATGTCCATAATCCCTTAAAAGAGACAAATCAAGAGAACATGTACAAGAATTGAAGCTACACCATCTGAAAATGTAGAAGAAGCTGCTCCATCTGTTGCTCCCACTGAGACTGAAGCATTTGAAAATGAGGGCCCCATGTTGGAAGAGTTCATGGAAGCTTACTAAGCCTCAGAAGTTCCTCTTCCTTCTAAGTTCCTCCTATTACTGCTGAAGCTTGTGGAACAGATGAGGATCCTTCACCAGAATTTCCTTGTTCATGATCTGAAACTCCCTCCTCTTCTTATCATCTCCATGAAAACACCGCATCAATGAATTCAATCAATATAAGAAAAAACTTCACCAAATATATAACTTATGTATGATCAAGGGTCCTAGTCACTATGATTAAAGATTTAGGTAAAAGAGTTTGGATTTTTCCCATGTGGTGTAGGTGTAATTTGGATTACTCCGAAACAACCACTCAATTTGGAAAACTTAAATATGTTGATAGAGATGTGGAGAACTTTCCATGTTGATAAATTTGTAATTGAATAACATGCTTGTCAAACAATCAGGAGTATATGCTGTGAATAAAGGCCTTTGTGCTTTGGCATTCAGAAGTACTGGTCTCCACCCGCAAATCAAGTAAAATTTCCAAATTTTCATAAATCCAAAACAACTCATTCCATGGAAACTTCTGAGATTGACCATGTAGAGATTGCATACCTTCTTCATATCCAAGTAGTTCTACATGGCAGTATTTGGGTCATGTAAATGAAAATTTTCTCTGATGTCACCTTCATTGCGTTGGAAAAGAATTCGATCTTGATTGCTTTGAAATCCGGAAGCAAAGGTCTTCAATCTTTCAACTTCTCTTTCTTGCTGAAGATTAACAATTAACGAATACAAAATGCACAGCAATAAATAACAAGTACTTTAAGAAGGAACAGAAAGAGACCGACAAGTTTTTACAATTAGAATTATTGTAACATTAAAATGGGATGTATGTGCATACCTATACTTGCAATTTGGCCTTTTGAAAGGGAATTTCTCAAGGAATCATTCTTGGTAAGTAAACTGAGCCAAGAAAGCGGTCCCATCAGTCTAAAGTAACAGCAAGAGAGAGTCAAAAGCAGTTTCAATTCAATTTATTCAACAAGAAAATGGGATTTCGATCCATACCTGTCCTCATTATAGTTAGAACTATGAAACGGAGTTTGTTGGAGTAATCCAGATCAAGGCTGAACGCTACTTGCTAGTTGCATCAATAAAGCCAAATACCAGATGCCGATTGCTTAATGGAAGCCAAAGCAATAGAAGGTTAGCAGAATTTTGCAATTTGGTATTTTCACTGAAAATTTCCAATCGATCAATACCTGTTTTGCTTTCCTGCTTCTTTTTGCTGGAATACTACAATCAACTCATACAAACACACAGTAACACATATCGAATTCATCTTACGATGGAAGCAACGGTAACAGACCTAATTACCACAAGACAAAATGTAGATTCTGAACAACCTCCAAAACAGTTTTTAATCAACTGTCCATGCTCATTCATTCTACTTTGCTAATAATTATCACTTCTTCCTCTGTGTTTTTGCTTCAGTTACAGGCAAATAACAAGTCTTTCAGGCATTGTTAAATGAGCACTGTAGCTACTGTAATAAAATTGCAGAAAACAGAGCAAACGGTGCTCTGTTTTCTTTTGTTTCCACATTTTATGGTATTTTCATTGCCTATTCAACAGGGATCAGAGCTAGAATCAAAGTGTAATAATATGTAATAATAAGCCAGAAAAAAGAAAAAGAAAAAAGAGTTAAAACTGATTCATAGGAATGCAATCAAAAAGAAATATTACTTAGATTTTCATATGAATCAAAGTGTGATATGCCCAATTCTGGCAGGCAGCTCTTTCCACGGTGAAAGTATATACTATGTTTTTGCAAACAACCACGAAACAAAGAAATATGTCCATAATCCATTCTGAATGAAAATCTTAAGAGAGAAATCAAGAGAACATGTAGAAGCTGCACCATCTGTTGCTCCCATTGAGACTGAAGCATCTGAAAATGAGGGCCCCATGTTGGATGAGTTCATGGAAGCTTACTAAGCCTCAAAAGTTCCTCTTCCTTCTTAAGTTCCTCCTATTACTGCTGAAGCTTGTGGAACTGATGAGGATCCTTCATCTGAGTTTCCTTGTTCATGATCTGAAGCTTCCTCCTCTTCCTGTCATCTCCATGGAAACACCCCATCAATGAATTCAATGAATATAAGGAAAAACTTCACCAAATATATATAACTTACGTATAATCAATGGTCCTAGTCACTATGTTGATAGTGATGTGGAGAAGTTTCCATGTTGTCAACCAAACCATCTCACTTTCAACCCAAGTGACCGGCCTTAGCTGTTTAATCTTCCTTTTAATATGATAACTACATTTTACACATTTTTATGTAAATAATATAAATTAATTTAGACAAAAGATATGGGATAAATTATAAAAAACCGCCCTTGAGTTTTATGCATATTACAGATACCTCCCCTCAAATTTGTGAAATAACAGGCAACTAGCTTTACATTTTATGGTATCCTTAATACACATAAACCTAGACCGGGGTGTTGGGGGCTGAGAGAGGTGTTTTTAATCTATCATAAAATATACATTAATCTGTACAACTAATAAAAGCACGAACTATCTAAATTATTTTTATCTTCACATACATAATATATCTTTTTCTTGAATTTTTATTCTCAAAAGAATCTTTTTTTTTTTATTCTATCAATTAATTAACCACCCTTAGGCTTGTAGACTTTTTCTTTAATAATTATATAACTAAAAAGAGTTTTAATAATTGCAATTACTAATAAAATATTTCTAAATTAGACTTCTTCTCCAATACTTATTGTGCGAACCCCTTTGCAAGTCGCATCGGTAAGTGTGGGCGGGCTGACTTGCTTTGATTCCATTTGGTGTTTGGTCTGATTTAGACTTAGTTAGTTGGGTTAAGAGTCGCCACCATCTATTGAGTCAGGTGTAGGTGGTCATCTGGTATAAAAATGGTCTGGTTAAGAGAATTAGCTAAATGACCCAAGAAGTCCTTAAACACCCTGGTCACCCTGCAACATGCGCTTCCCAAAATTCGATAGTTGGACTAATCCTAATAGTTGGACATCAGACCTCTCTTACCTCCCTAGTTGGACTAGAATTAGACCGGTTTAGTGCAATCCATGGCCGATTCAGCCCTTTCTCGGTTACATTCAATTAAATCCTTTATCAGATCCGTAGGCTGTGGGTCAATTTCTGATTAGGTCCATCATTAGAGATCTCTTAAGATTTAATGGGCCATTAAATGGTTAAGGCCCATGCTCGGTCGGGTCTGATTTCCGTGTAATTAGATTGGATTGGGTTAACATATGCATATCCACATACACCATGTCCACTATCGAAATTGTACAAGGGAAATGAAGGAGGCTGCGCATAAATACCTCTGTCCTATGGCATTCAGAAGTATTGGTCTCCACCTGCAAAATCAAGTAAAATAAATCCAAAAGAATAACTCATTCAGTAGAAACTTCTGAGATCGACCATGTAGAGATTGCATACCTTCTTCTTATCTAAGTAGTTCTGAATGGCAACATTTGGGTCTTCTACATAAATATGTTCCCTCCTGCTATATTCATCGTATATGAAACGAATTCGATCTTGAGTGCTTTGAAATCCCGAAGCAAAGATCTTCAGGTTGGGACAATCAAAGATTGATAATTCTGACAACGATGGGAATTCTGAAGGAAATGTTCCTGAGCAGAAACTTGAGAGACTCGGTAGATATCGGAGTTCAATGAATTTTAATCTTGGGAAGGCAATCTTATCCACCGTGACTTTCCATTCGACAACTTCCTCTAATTCTTTACAATTACAAACCTGAAGATATTCTAGTTGTAGAAGGGTCCCAGCCAAGTCACGTGAGAAGAGATATCTTAATTGTGGACAATCTGACACGCCGACATTTCTCAGGTTGTGAAGCCGAAAAAATTGAGTAGGACCCTTCCATATAGCCTGTAATCTTGGCAGACGATACAAAGTCAATTTTCTCAAGCTAGACAGTGGTGGAAACGCATCTCCTTCTTGAGCACAAATATATTCATGATCATTTAAATCAAATACTTCCTCCAAAGCATCACATTCAGAAACCTCAAGATATTCTAGTTGTAGAAGGGTCCCAGCCAAGCCACGTGAGAAGAGATATCTTAATCGTGGACAACCTGACACATCAACTTGGCTTAGGTTGTGAAGCCGGAAAAATTGAGTAGGACCCTTCCATATAGTCTGTAATCTTGGCAGAGAATACAAACACAATGTTGTCAAGCTAGACAGTGGTGGAAACGCATCTCCTTCTTGAGCACAAATATTTTCATGATCATTTAAATCAAATACTTCCTCCAAAGCATCACATTGAAATACCGAAAGATCTTCTAGTTTAAGAAGGGTCCCAGCCAAGTCGGGTGAGAAGATATATCTTAATTGTGGACAACCTGACACGCGAACCTTGCATAGGTTGTGAAGCCGAAAAAATTGAGTAGGACCCTTCCATATAGCCTGTAATCTTGGCAGACGATACAAAGTCAATGTTGTCAAGCTAGACAGTGGTGGAAACGCATCTCCTTCTTGAGCACAAATATTTTCATGATCATTTAAATCAAATACTTCCTCCAAAGCATCACATTGAAATACCGAAAGATCTTCTAGTTGTAGAAGGGTCCCAGCCAAGTCGGGTGAGAAGATATATCTTAATTGTGGACAACCTGACACGCGAACCTTGCATAGGTTGTGAAGCCGAAAAAATTGAGTAGGACCCTTCCATATAGTCTGTAATCTTGGCAGAGAAGACAAAGTCAATTTTGTCAAGCTAGACAGTGGTGGAAACGCATCTCCTTCTTGTTGTAGAAGGGTCCCAGCCAAGTCGGGTGAGAAGATATATCTTAATCTTGTTTGGCTAATGCATAAATATTTTGTTTGCTCCAAGAATGCATTAATCCCATCCATTAAAGGAGTTTTTTCTCCAAGCTTCCGTGTTATACATGTAGAATCAAAGTTTTCAAACAAAACTTCGAATTTGGATAGGTGAAACCTTATAGCTGAGAAGCCCATTTCATTACCATTTTCTACTATTCTCAAATATAAAATATTTAAGCGGGACAATGATTTCAATTGATCAAACCAATCAACTGCTTCTTCACCCAAGATTCCTTTCCAATCTAGGTATAGCTCTTCTAATTGGGACAAGCATGATATGGTACTTGGTGCAACTTTTATAGAACAACCACAATCTCGTAAATCCAATAGCCCTAAATTCTCCAATTGTCCAATTTCTTTTGGTAGCTCTCTAATAGGATTATCACTTAAATCAAGCATTTCAAGATGCCTTAGCTTTCCAAAATTGAATTCTGCGGCTAATGATGTATCATAGGAAGACCATGTATGGGAAGGCCATATCAATACTCGAAGATTCCTTGGGAACTCAATTGATTTGAAGGTCACTGAAGACACATACACACTATTCAAATCTAAAACCTCAAGTGATGTCATTCCTTCAAAGAATGTATCCGGGATTTTTGTTTCTGCAAATAATTCCCCATTGCCTCGTAAGGATAGAATCTTAAGTTTTGGACATTTTAAACCAACAGGCAACTCTTTAATCTCATTGTACATCAATGAGATTGCTGTAAAATCTTCACATGCTGATGCTACATTCCGTGGCCATTCCTTTAGACCAGCAGAAGCTCTTACAAAAAACATGTCCTTTTCACTTGTAGATGCAATTGATATCGCCACATCGCGTGTAACATCATGCATTTTAACGCACTCTCGCTTTTCACTTGCTAATAACAAAGAAGAAGCTTGAAGGCGATTGATGGTTGCACGCACACTGTTTCTTACCTCTTCTATCTTGTTTGCTATGTGTTGAAATGTACCCTTTCCAACTGCATAATACACCAACGTTTCAACCCCAATGTCATGATCTTCTGGGAACAGACAACAAAGCAAGAAGAGTTGCTTGGCCTCCTCTCTTCTCAAATAATCATAACTCAGTTTTAAACACGCATACACCTTTTTATCAACACCCACAACGGTGATAGGTGTAGCATGTCTAAGTTCATTAAGTGCCGCTTCCCATTCTTGTAGGGATTCAATGTCTCTCAGTGCCCTTCCAACAGTCACAAGTGCTATTGGCAATCCTCCGCACTCCTTACAAACTTCTCTCGCCACATCATTCAAGGTGGTGAAGTCGACAACATTACCAGCGTTATTGCTAAACAAACTCCAAGACTCTTCTTCTAATAACACCCTAAGGTTTATTTGCCCTTCGGGTGTTATTAACATTTGCCGGCATACATCTTGGTTTCTGGTGGTGAGCACAATTTTGAGCTGCTTATGGCTTTCCGTAGAGGGAATTCCTATATCCGCTAATCCCAGTTCCTCCCAAACATCATCCAAAATTAAAAGAATCCTTTTCCCCTCTTCCATAAGCTGCTTTAGTCGCCTTGATAGCATGTCTGCCCTATCTTGTTTATTACTTCTCTCCTCAAATTTCAAGCCCAACATTCTTGCAATTTCATCTTGAATCCGTTCTTCAGTCGGATTCCGAGACACAACGGCCATCAAAACTTCATCAAAAAGTCGGTCGCTTTTAGCGCGTTTCCCAACTTCCGTTACCAATTTCGTCTTGCCCACACCGCCCATGCCGTATATCCCGATGATGTTGATGCGATCATCCTTCAATGCTTCCATGACCTCATGGAAGGCTAAATCTCTGGATTGACAGCGAAAGAAATCACCTGTTGATATTGAGTCTATACCTGGAGGTGGTGGATCTGTCCAAACACAATCAAATAAACTCCGCCTTCCTCTCAGCTCCACAATAAACTCCGCCTTCCTCTCAGCTCTTTTACCAGATCTGTAACGGGAACGGACATTGAAACACCCCACTTCATTTTCCAAAATAGAATTTGCCTCTGTAATGGTATTGTTCACAGATCTTAGCCATTTCTCTACATCGGGTTTGATCACTTTCACATTTCTTGTGGCTTCTTCAACAGATAGGTCGACCTCATTTCTTGTCATCTCCAGTTCTGTAACTTTGTCTCTGAGCTTCTTAATTTTCCTGTTGTAGTGCACGAAATAACCAAGATGTCGCCCAATCTGAGGCAAAAAGCACTTTGCAATTTCTCCTATGACAGAAATGGCAGCATCCACCACAGCCATTTATGGATTTTTCCTTTTTCTTTTTTTTACTTCTTCTCTTTCTTGCTGAAAATCAACAATTAACGAATACAAAATGCACAGCAATAAAAACAAGTGTATTTACAATTAGAATTGTTATAAGATACTAAAGGAGTGTATGTACCTGTTTTGTTGTTTAAAGGGGAAACCCAATAGAAACCCAAGCACAAAGTCTTTAGCTCTATCTTGCAATTTGGTCTTTTGAAAGAGAATTTCTCAAGGAATCATTTTGGTTAGTAGATTGAGCCAAGAAAGCGGTCCCATCAATCTCAAGTAACAGGAAGAGAGAGTCAAAAGTAGTTTCAATTCAATATATTCAACAAAAAAATGGGATTTCGATCCATACCTGTTCTCATTATAGTTAAAACCATGAAATGGAGTGTGTTGGAGTAATCCAGATGAAGGCTGAACGCTACTTGCCAATTGCTTAAAGAAAGCCGAATGCCAGAGTAACACATACAAACACACAGTAACACATATAAAATTCGTCTAATGGAAGCAAGAGTAATAGGCAACAACAAAGAGATTTAGAACTGATTACAAGGGAAACTTGGGATTTACATGCATACCTGTTTTGTTGTTTAAAGAGGTAAAGAGGAATCCTTCAATTCAGTCCTTCCTGTGCAGTTGAGATCAAAACTGATTGTTTGTTGCAGATTGCTCAATAGAAACCCAAGCACAACGTCGTTAGCTCTATCTTGCAATTTCGCCTTCTGAAAGAATATTTGCAACCGGTTAATGGATCAAAGCGTAGCAGTCTCGAGGCATTCTTCTTTCATGTCAATTGGGCCAAGAATCCGATCTCCAAGCACTTTTCTTTTAGTTCAAGTGATTCCAAAAGCCTTTCTTTTTTCTTCTAATCTCATTTGGAAAAGCAAAGGTTGAAACACCTCTCGAGAAGCAATGTCATTTGAACATGATTCCCAATGCTTTCCCTTTTTCTTTTTCTCATTTGAAAGAGCAAAAGTTGAAACACCTCTTTTGAAGCAAACAGATTCTGTGAAAGTGGTTATGAATTATGGCCAGGCTTGTATTTTTTTTTTTTTTTGGGTTAGGGGGTGGCACCGGTATTTGCTCAGCTTGTGACTTTATACTCATCAAACCCGGTACACCAAAATGACATGGTAGGTAATATGTTACTTTTATGTGTAATTAGATACTTTAAATATTTATTATTACCTGTGAGAGGGCACATGCGTTCCACCTGGAGCCTCTTCAATATATTTTGCACTTATAAGGAGTGACTGCGCCTTCCCTTTCAAAACTCAATGTATGTATTTTTACTTTTAATTATTATCTAAACACTATGACGGGATGATAAAAACCCTTGTTCAACGTGAATGCTTCGCGCATTCCTCATCTCTATCTACTATCATTTGATTCCTTCTAAAAGCCTAACATCTCTTGTTGATTGATCTAGGATCAAAAGCCTAACATCTTTGCTTAACAACCTAACATTAAAAATCCTATTTTAACGTTAATCGTATTTTATTAATGATTTTGGGTTAAAATCGTTAAAATAGTTAACGATTTTAGTTAGTTAACTATTTACATCATTTTATTAGATTTAATCAATACTTATATGTTTTAAAAAAAACAAAAATCGTAAGATAGAGCAATTTTATTATATATGCTATTTTTTTAATAAATATAAATGTAATAGGATTTTAATCAACATTTATTAACCTCTCTCTTATTAATTAACGTCTCTCTCATTAATTTATACTATATATAAATATAACACAAGATTGGGAAGCGTGCCAAAAACAGGCCTTTTTTTTTTTTTTTACTGACAATAACCTTTTAATCACATTTTGTCTTCTATATTTAGGTGGATAACTTTGTCATTTTCATTTTTCACTTTCCATGATATACCTTTCAACGATTTCTTATCCTTTACATCTCCTAATCATTTTATCCACATCATTTTTTACTTTTAAAAGGATACGCTTCAATAACTTCTTATCCCTTACATATCATAAGCCCCCTTTTCATTTTCACTTTCCAAAAATACCCTTCAACAATTTCATATCCCTTATATGTCCTAAACTTTTTATTTACTACATGCAGTATTGCATATGCACCTTGCTAGTATAAAATAATAAATAATAAAATACCCATGCATTAACAATTCAAGCTTGTAGTATAAATGAATTCATATGGTACAAGTTCACATAATTTAAATTTAAGTTAAAAAACTGAGTTTTTTTTCAGTTAGACATGCTCGACTCAGTGAAATTGAAATCTCAAATAAAATGCAATATAATATATACTTCTTAACCAAGTTTTCTTTGAATGGGACATTATGATGCTCTAACTCATTGAAATTTAACGAAATACAATACGTTACACGTCTTAGTAATAACCAAAACGTTGATAGAAAAAACTATCTCCTTATAATATGACCCAATCTATAAAAGGAAAATATATAGTTTAGGATTTAAAATAACTATAAAGCCTTAGCGTTAAATTTGATGAATTATAATGCATACACTTAATAGTTCTCATTTTCTATTTTCTTCATCATAAACATGGATATCATATAACAAATAAGAATTTGGATCAATAGAAAAATATATTGCACCATCAAATATAGTTAAGTATCATAGAACACAATTACAACCATCTAAAACATAAAATAGGTGATAATACACGTCGCCGTATTAGCACTTAAATTTCACTTAACATTTAAAAATCTATTCTCAAATACTCCTGAATATCAAATTCTTAATTGAAAAACTAAGAAAGAAAAAAAGAAAAAAAAAAGAAAAAGAAAAAAGAAGCAATCAGAAAAAGGATAAGAGATAAAGGGGATAAACCTGCAAAACACGTACTTTTTTTCCAGAAAAGAACTTTATAATGCCTTTTTACCCTATACTTCTATGGGGTAACTTGGTATTTTATGCTTTTCACTTTCCAAAAAAATATCATTTAAACATTTTCAAGCCCCCGGGATGTCCAAAAGCCCCTTTTCAATTACATACGTGTGCAATATTGCACGTGCCACACATTGGTTTAACTTAAGAAAATTAGCAGTATGTTCACTTCTAAGATACTAATGAAGTGTATGTACCTGTTTTGTTGTTTAAAGGGGAAACCCAATAGAAACCCCGGCACAAAGTCTTTAGCTCTATCTTGCAATTTGGTCTTTTGAATGGGAATTTCTCGAGGAATCATTCTTGGTAAGTAAATTGAGCCAAGAAAGCGGTCCCATCAATCTAAAGTAACTGCAAGAGAGAGTCAAAAGTAGTTTCAATTCAATTTAATCAACAGAAAAATGGGATTTCTATTCATACCTGTCCTCATTATAGTTAGAACTATGAAATGGAGTTTGTTGGAGTAATCCAAATCAAGGCTGAACGCTACTTGCCAATTGCATCAATAAAGCCGATCAAAAGATGAATACCAGATGCCGATCGCTTAATGGAAGCCAAAGCAATAGAAGGTTAGCAGAATTTTGCAATTTGGTATATTCACTGAAAATTTCTAATGGATTAATACCTGTTTTGCTTTCCTGCTTCTTTTTGCTGGAATACTACAATCAACTCATACAAACACACAGTAGCACATATCGAATTCATCTTACGATGGAAGCCGATCATAAGAGAAGAAGACGATTTAGCATTTACCTGCTTCGCAATGGAGTGCTTCCCATGCAGTTCAGATCAACAGAATCCCGAGCACAACGTCGTTCGTTGTATCTCGCAATTCGGACTTCAGTCTTTTGAAAGAAAATTTGTAATCCTTTTCATGGATCAAATTGTACAATCTAAAGCAAATATTTCTCCTTTTCAAGTCAATTGAGTCAAGAAAGTGGTCCCACCACTTGAAAGAAAGCCTCACCCTCTTTAATCATAAACTTGCCAGGTGCACATGCAATAATGCACAAGGAAACGGGAGGGAAAAAATAATTTTGCAACTGATTGTAAAGTTTCTAAAGAATTAAAACAATTAATTTTAACTATTGTACTCTATTATTAATGAATATTTATAATGTATGTAAGGGCTATTTTGGAAACTTATACATTTTGGTTGGTGCAATTTCTAAGGGGCGCCTCGTATTATATATAGTATAGATATAGATTAGGAAAATGATTAAAATCATCTAGGACCAAGCGTGTAAAAGGTGATTGTCCATAAATTGCCTGGCAATCACTGAAAGGATTTTATTTCCTTAGAAAAAATGATTTCTATCTTTCTACAGGTACCTCGCTTTCACAATGATAGCTGGAGAGTAGAATATGGGTGTGTGAAATCTGAACTTGCCATATTATTTTAGGAGGACATTTGAGAAAAAGATTTCGAATTGAAGACTTTTTCTTTTCGTTCCTTTTTCTTTTATTAACTTTAAGAAAAGTAAAAAGTATTTGTAGTCATGACACTTGGGAAAGTGATTCAAAAGCTTTTCCTTTTCTTTCCTGTTCGAATAAACGAAAGCTAGAATCATCCGAGCAAATGAATGCCACCTTTAAATAAAATAAAATTTTTTGGCCGAGTGGTCTTTCAACTTTTGCTTTTTCAAATGAAAAGAGGAAGACATGTCTTGATAATTTAAACCAAACATTATCATCATGTATAACATCTATTATTTTTTCTTTTGATTATTTTACGAGAATATTTAAAAAATATTTAAAGATTCTTTTTCTTTTTCTTTTTTCTTTTTTCTTTTATTACTTTAAGAAAAGTAAAAAGTATTTGTCGCCATGCACCTGAAAGTGATTCAAAAGTTTTTCCTTTTTCTTTTTCTTTCCTGTCTGAGTAAACAAAAGCTAGGAACATCCAAGCAATGAGTGCCACCTTTAAGTAAAATAAATTTTTTTGGCCAATTGGTATTTCAACTTTTGCTTTTTCGAATGAAGAGAGGAAGACATAGGTGTTGATAAGTTAAAGCAAACATTATCATCATGAATAACATCTTTTTGAAATTGATTCAAAAGCTTTTCCTTATCATTTGAATAAGCAAAACCTAGAAACATCTAAACAATGACATTTAAGAGTGATTTCACCTGCTTTTACTTCTTTTTCTTTTGAAAAGTAAAAGTTGAAATACCACTCGGCTAAAAAAGGCTTTTGAATCACTTTTCATGGTGGCACCAGGGTAACCTGACATGGTATTGCGCGAAGCCTTCTGATTAAGCGCTAATTACCAGAGAGAAAGCATCTACGATAACTCTCTACGATGTCACTGGTGGACATCAACCACATAATGCATATAGACATATCCACATAACAAATGAATCTCATGAAAAGGCTACATTTGAAATAAATCTATTTGCCATGTGCCAAAGCTCATGGGGATTAGAACTTAAAATATCCCAAGTCAACTTCCAAAATCCAAATTATACCTGAACCCAAGACCTAGGCTCAACTTTATTTCACTGGCTAGAATGCAACTTTATTTCCTTATATCGTAGCATGATATTGGACATACCATTCATGTGCCACGTGACGTGAAGCATCCAATGGTTCTAGTTTTTCCGACAAGAAAACCCACCTTACGTTTCTAGCACAGAAAAATTTCTAAGCTTTGCTCCTCTTCGTAGCTGCTGCTCCTTTAATTTAAACATGAATGCTGGAAAAAAGATATGAAACTGTGTGTGATAGTTTTCCCCTTATTTTATTGGTTATTTAATGCTTCATTGAAGTTCTGTTTTTGTCCCCTTGAATCATACCCATTGTATTATAGATGCCTCAGATTTTAGAGTTTGAAAACAGATTTTGTTTCTCATATCTTACAGACTTTCAAGTAAGAGCTACTTCTTCTATGTTAATGTTTTAAAGAAATAAATTAAAAATAAATCTGGTGAGTTCTAACGTTCACTGTGTTTTAATTTGCAGAAACACATCATTAACTTATTACAAACATTTTCTTAATTTTGCCAAGAATCTATGCTAACGATCTTTGCTGCTATTCTTTGGAATAAATGAGTATTTTGAGTTTATATTGGAGTGGAATTAATCCTAGCTTACAGTTGGTTTTTAAAAGCATAAACAATAGGAAAGATTACATATTCCAAATGGAAAAAGCCCGGCCTTTTTTTAGTATTTTAAGAGTTTTACAATGGCAGAATTGTTTCGTAGCTTTCAACCAATTAGCAGACCAGATGATTGAAGTGCAATAGTTGCCCCCTTTTCTATTTCTAAGGGGAAGACTACAAGACTGGTAATTCCTTTACAGTTTAGTCTGTTGGTTGAGCAAGCAACTTTCTTTACAATCTGTCTCTTGTTAATCTTGCACCGGAACTGGTCTGCTACTGTTCTATATCATAGAAACTTACTATTACAGTGGAAGCTCTCACAAATTGAGTCTAAACAAGATTCAACTTTATAAGATTCAGTATTATATATTGCATAAAATTTAATATAACCAGGCATACCGTTCACATCTCAAATTCACATGTAGATATAATCCTTAGTTTATAACAAAACAATCAATTAAAATTTCAACAAAATCCCTATTCTTGATTTCTGCACTTGTCACTTGTGATCAGCATAGTATCTATACTATATATAAAGAGAAGTCGGGGGAATATTCCCTCTAGATTCTGGCCCCCCTTTTCTTTTTCCAAGTAATACCCTTCCCAAACAAAACAATCCCCCACTATTGTAACTACCTTGGTTGTTTATTAAAGTGGGCCCACGTTTTCTACGCGCGTAGCGTGTGCAGCCCCCTAGTTCCACAAAATGCTAACTCACCCTTGACCACCAAGCACACAAAAGCTTGTTTTACACTTGTTATGTAAGTACTGAAAATATGTAATAATAAGCTAATGAAAGTTAAGACAAATTTTTAAGAATGCAATGACAGAAAAATATTACTTAGCCATTCATATAAATATAGGTGTGGTATGCCCAATTCTGACAGGTGGCTATTTCCACAGTAAAAGTAATATAATATGTTTTTGCTTTTGTTGCTATTTTTCACATCATTTCACTTTTAATAAAAAAAAATTCGACAAAAAGCATTCATTAATTCTCATAAAATAAAAAAGCACGCATGATCATTTCACTTCTATGTGTGCATACCTTTATTAAGTAAGAAAGTTTGAAAGGATAGAAAGCCACTCAAAAGGAAGGCAGTGGTGTCTTGGTGGTGGACTACACTTTCTTGGATTCCAACAACGTACTTGAGGCAAGTGGGCCAGCCAAATTATATGTGTGAGGAAATTGTGTGATCCCAACTATTTAAAATATCCGGAGTAATTCGGAAAACCGTTGAGTAACTTGGATAAGTTGATTTGGTAACTAATTAAGTAATATAACTCCCAAACTTGAACGATTTTCAGGCTGGTATATCAAGCTTTTCAACATAAATACCTCTAAATGCATAAGAAGTGTACTTTACCATATTTCTGGCTTAGATGAGTTCATCCCTAATAAAATATATTCCCATTTGTCTAGATACGTAACTGGGTCTATTAAACCAATAACTCAGCTGAGTCACTGAGTTCGTAGCTCATGGGACATGACCCAATAATGCAAAAGACAGCTTGCAACGAAAGTGATTAAGACAGAGGGCATGCCAATTGACAAAAGCAAAAGTAAATAATAATTCAAGTGCAAAGGGACCATGACAGCTTGCATACGATAATAATTCAAGTGCATTGCAAACAACCAAGAAACAAAGAAATATGTCCATCTTCCCTTTTGAGTGAAAATCTTAAGAGACAGAACATGTAGAAGAAGTTCACCATTTGTTATTTCCTACGAGACTTGAGCATTTGAAATGAAGGCCCCACATTGAAAGAGTTCGCGGAAGCTTACGAATCCTCAAAAGTTTCTCTTCCTTCTTAAATTTCTGTCGTTACTATTGAAGCTTTTGGAACTGATGAGGAGCCTTCACTTGAGTTTCCTGGTTGATGACCTAAAACTTGCTCTTCTTCCTGTCAACTCTATGGAAAGACCCATTGATGATACAGAATAACTTCACCCCAAAAAAAAAAAAAAACACCGAATTTAAGCACATGAATAATTTCTGTTTAATCAAGGCTCCTTACTACTATGATTGCAGAAAACAGAGCAAACGGTGCTCTGCTTTCGTTTGTGCCCTCATTTTATCGTACTTTCATTGCCTATTCAACAGGGATCAGAGCTTGAAGATGGGTTGGTGAATGTAAGAGTTTAGGCTGCCTGTATGACTGGTAGAAAGAACAATAAAATGTGTTTCCGATTGCTGCATAGGACCCAGCCACTTCTTTAACTGTTTCTAGCAATTTGGTCTTTTGAAAGAAAATTTAAGTAGATGAAAGTGTAGCAGTCTCAAGGAATCAGTTCAATTTATTTAAGGGAAAATTTGCATTTTGATCCAAGCACTGATTAATGGAAGCCAAAGCCCTAGAAGCTAGGCAACAAGAGTAATAAGCAACAACAAAGAGATCTAGAACTGAATACAACCCTAATTATGAAAGATGAAAAGGATTTTTTTACCAGCACACATGCGTCTTTTAACAGCCCGCATCCTCTCATTTGAATCGTCGTTCGAATGGTCGTTCGAACGACGATTCAACGACACGCGTCCTCTCTTTTGAATCGAAAGAGAGGACAGCAACTAACGATGAAAGCCCGTTAGTTTTGGCTTTCGGCCGTGAGCCGTTAGCCAAAGTCTTCGGCCGAACCACTCTGAACCACTAGACCAAAGAACCAGAGAACCAGTCTCTACCTATTCAAACGAAGTCGACGAACGCCCAAATACCTATTCGGACAAGCGCGAGAGGCAGAGGATTTTCGAAAAATCCTTCAACGTATACAAAACCACCTTCCTCTTCAACATTTGCAAGCTTCTTGGTTTATCTCGTTCCTCTCCAACGAACGAAGGGCACCAAACTTCTTGGCTTACCTCCTTTCTCTCCAACGAACGAGAAACAACGTTTGCATCTTTCTTGGTTTACCTCCTTCCTCTCCAACGTTTGCATCTTTAACTGATTTGTAAGTGTTGACTTGATTAGTATCATTTCATTACCCTTGTTTTTTTGTATGCAATATTCATGAAATGACTTATACATACATTTCTATGTTTAGAATTTTTCCACACCCATATATACATTATACATGAATTAAAGTCAAAGAAAAAAGGAAAAGAAAAGAGAACCACATATTTCCCCCAAGATGGACTTTTGTCCAAAGTGAGTCAGACTTACGGTTCTATGTTTTGTTTTGATTAGCTTTAAATGATATTTAATTGTTTGTGATTAATTTAAGGGATTGGGTTTGATATACATTAGGTGTAAAGATGTTTCAATAATCTGGTTTTTGGGAGGTAGGGCTAGAAATGAGCAAATCTTGAGTTCAATAATTAGATGATTGGATTATGAGATATCATATGTGAATAGATACAATTTTTTAATCTTTAGAGCAAATTATACATACTTGCTTTCTGGTTTCTAAAAACTGCAAATACCTCCCCTGAGGACCTGAGGTTTTAGAATGAGATTAACCACTTTTGTCTCTAAAAACTGCAAATACCTCCCTTGAGGTTTTAGAATGAGATTAACCACTCTTGTCAGAGTTGTAAAATAATTTTTAAAAAAAGTGATAATTTGATCATTTTATCCCTCATTAATTTTTATTTAAAGTAATAAATTTGAAAGTTAAGATCAAATCACTCATGATTAATTGTTAATTCTAATTGTGAAAATAATATCATCTTTCATTATCAAAAATCTTATTAAAAGTTTTGTACATAAAGAAGGATAAATTCCTTAAAAAAATCGAAGTTTAATAACATTAATTTAAAAAATAGAAGAGGAATATGCGGTTGATAACAAAATCAAAAGGGAAGATGGTGTTATCCCAAAAACCTCAAGCGGTACAATCAGTTGTTAGAAAAGGTTGGTAAATTTAAGACCCACAGGAAACAAGATGGACAAGGCCGAGATTAGGCTCAAACATTTTTGCCAAGCCGCCTACACATCTCCTAGAGAGAAATGCAGAGAAAGCCCAACCTGCCAAGAACTTATATAAACCCAATTCGATATTAAATCCATTGGGTTAATGTGAGGCCTTTGAATCTCACATTGCATAGGAAGGAGAAACTTCAAGGTTCATATATATAGGCTTATGATTCCCTTAAGTAATAAAACCTTTTAAGGTAAAACCGAAAAACAAAACGTAAGACCAAGTAAGCCAAAGTCGACAATATCGTTGTTATTGAGATCAAAGACATTGCGGATAGTCGGAACCGAACCCTGATCGGAAATTTGGGACCCATTGCCTAGTTAATGTGGGCAGGCTCGGGTTAATGGGTTGGCAAGTTATTGTACAAGGACTTGAACCCTTAAGGGGGTGGATTGTGAGATTTAGAGTCCCATATTGCTTAGGAAGGAGAAGTTAAGGTCCATATATATAGGCTTGTAACTCTCACAAGCAACAAGGGCTTTCGGGATAAAACCTAGGAACAAAACTATGAGGTCCAATCGGCTAATTAAGTTGGTTTAGAAGTATGTTCTCAGGCGTGAAGTTTTTTCTTAGCTAAATTTGCTACAACACAAAAAGCCCAAAAAATACACGTCGTACTCTCATCTATACTATAATAAAGGGAACTAGGTAGATTCCAAGCAGATTTTGGACTAAGATTTGCTGCCAAAGGAGTTCTTCACCTCTATCCATATTGACTTTTATATCCTAATTAATTAACTTATATCCAGTGCAACATAATGTATGAACATTATAAACAAATCTTGTATTTTTTGTAGAACTACTTAATAAACAAATCTAGTATTTTTTTTGTAGAACTAGGTGACCCACAAAATCATGAAAGGATAAGACTAGCTTGGCTTGACTCAAACCCAAAATCCAACTCAAAAATTGTATTTGTATTTAGGTCAGGCTTATTCAAAGATCATGGATTCAGTTCAGACTGGACCAAGTTCAGATCAAGTGAGCCTGAAATGATTAGAGGCCAGCCTAGCCCACCCCTTTTGCAGCTCTTCCTAGAAGAATATTTGGGGGGAAATGAAAATAAGGACACATGAATTAAAGAGACCAAAGTCTTTAAGGTCATTAAAGTTTTGCAACATATTGTTTAAAGTTTTGTAAGGTAATTAATTTTGTAATGAATTCAGGTCTGAAAGGGGTTGAGATAGTAATGTAAACTTTTGGTTAGTTTTGCAATAGCAATTCACGTACTTGAAGGAAATGTTAGTCATCTCTTTTGTTGTTAGTTATTAACTTGTAATGCCATGTGATCAACACTTATCATTGATATAGCCCCATGTAAATACAAAGGCTTTTAATGAGAGTTTTGACTTCATTTTAAAATTCCTCTGTTACGTGATGTTCTTGGCTTTAGTGAGAGTTTTTTGCTTGAAGCTGGAAATATAAATTGTGAAATTGCCTTTGTTAATGTGCAGGAAAAGTTTGATTACTACAATGGAAACTGCTGGATCATCATCAACAGGACAAAAACAGCCGCGCAACAGTTGGCTACACTTCAGGTAAAGTTTCCTTGACTTATTTATTTGTTTTGTTCTAGAAGTAAGCATGGAAGCGATCCAATATTTTGGATCATTCTCTTTGTATAAGTTTGGGTATGGTTGTCAAGATGACGGTTATTTTAATTCCTTTGGCATCCTTGTAATTCTTAATATATTATAGACCATGATTTTCCTTTTGTTCTTTCAGGGAATATTATGTAAACGAAAGAATAAAGAATTGTATTGAAGGTGAACAAATCGCGACGAAGCAGCAGGTAGGCATTATCAATGGTACCGGTTAAGGGACATCATTAATTTTATTTATTTTGCACCTCGTCGTTTCTATGCAAATGAATTTATCTATTTAGTTATTGCATTTCAGTTATTTGCGGATGCTGCTGGAGCATGGAGGTCGATGAGTCAAGCTGAAAAAGAAGAATTTAAGCGAGCGTCACGGCTTGAGTGGGACGAATACAAGAGGGCTATCCCACAGCAAGGGCCGCGAAAGAAACAACAGGTTCGTAAAATATCTTATCTATAATTGGAATTATTGTGGATAATTAGTTGAGACTGATATATTATTCCGTTTTACCTTTCTTTTTTGTAGGCTGAGATAAAGACACGTTGTTCACCTGGATGTTTCATTACGTTTATGCACGGTCTTTCATTCACGGCTTCTCAGGAGCAGTGCCTTAGAGATAGTGGCTTTCACTGTCTACTGAATTTACACGCGACGAAGCTTTATCGGCGACTCTGTCATTGGATTCTTCCGAATGTAGATACGAAGAAGAGATGTATCAGAGTTGGGTCCCAGAATATTTTCTTTGACACACACGACGTGAAGACTATAATTGGGTTACCCATAGAGGGGATAGATGTTGATACATCTAAATCAGAAATCCCCGATACGACAGAGTTGCATAGATTTTATGGGGTACGCAATGGAAGCATCCCTATTGACAATGTTGAGAAGAGCTTGAAGAGCCCAGAGAACGATCATGAGTGGATCCGTTCGTTTGTATTATATTCGTTGACGACCTTAGTAAGTCCGTCTTCAATGATTGATGTGAGTGCATCCTATCTTCCATTGCTGGTCGATGTAGAGAGGATAGGAGGTTACAACTGGGGGAAGTACCTTTTAGAGACATTGATGCATCACGTAGCCAAGTTTCAAAAGGGCAAACGGAAATCCGTGAATGGCTGCTTATTATTTTTACAGGTATGTATAGTATTTAAAAGATGCATTGGCTTCTTTACCCTAGCTTATGATAATTATAGTGCGTGTAATGATATTTCGATTGTTGCTTAGTATTTGTATTACGATCGGATGATCGTTGGTCAAGCAACACCTCCCACCACTCCACGTATGGCAGCGTGGACGGATGCATTGCTTTTCCAAAGGGAGAAAGATGAAATGGCACTCAATGGTTATGGACATGGGAAGGTATACATATATATATATTTAAGTTGAATTGATTATTGTAGGTTTTATTGTTAATTTTGCAAATAACGCAATATTTCTATGCACTCACTAATATACATGTATGTTATATTGTAGGTGGTAGAGCACCGTGTTGAGAGTGCTATGGAAGATGAGGCATCCGGCGAAGCACGTGAACAAAATTTCATTGATCTTCGCCAATTCCGTGGAGATCCAGATCCTGTAAGAATTTTTTTGTTATTTTTATTATAGCTACCGTTTTCTTATTACGAACACCGCCGCATGTTTTATGATTGGGGGCTGTGTATTTCAGGTTATTCAAGGTCATCTCATGAGGATATTGGACACGTATAACGAGATGCTAAATCACATGAAGTCAAGGGAAACCGTCGATCCCTCCGATATCCACGTGCGATGTGAGAGCCGTGATGATATGGATGCTCCCGACCGTGAGATGCCCGATGTTCCTGATGAAGCAATGATGCCACCCTCCCATCATAGTGCCCACGAGAGCGGTGATGATACCACCGCTCTCGACACGGCAGTGACCACCGCTATTGACACGGCGGTGTTTGTGGATGCACAAAAAGATAAAATGCAAGTGGATGAGGTGGTGACAGTTCCGTCTCCAAGCAGCACTGGGACTGAGACCGAGGTCACCAAACCTCGAAGAGGGTCACGCAAGAAGTCACGTGGGAGACATTGTCGCACTCCGTATATTGGCCATCGCCTCCGTCCTCGATTGGACCCAGAATGAAACTCAATCCTAAAATACGTTCGCCAAAACAAGAAGTCTGAGTAAGATAATATTTATACAAGATAAACTTGTAAATGTTATTTATGTATTATAATTCGTAGTGAATAATTCCTGCTTGTGTTTTTCAGTGAAATAATATTCAAATTTGATTCCATCTTTGCATCGGCAACTGAATTGGCGTGTTTGTTAGACAACAAACATGTTAATAGTGTGGTATGCAAAGCTTATCTTGTGAATAATATGTTGTTTATTCAATTGTGCATGTCATCGCTCATGGTATTTTTTTTATAGGCTATCAATGCTTTTGGAGCATGTCTTATGAAGAACCAACAATTGTCGACTAGCCGCAAAGTTAGCCGACATTATTGTCCCACATATATTTGTGTAAGCACTTTTTGTGATAGCACTAGTAGTCGTTATGATTATACAAATGTTGTTGTTCAAGGCTAGACTAATGACTAAAATTTCCTTTCATATATTATGTAGGAGTGGATGATGAAAAGTGATCATGGTTCCACTGAATCCTTGCGTCCTTACTTCGATCCAGGGCGACTAGGGTATTCTGTGCTTGCATGCAATCTTGTAAGTTCCTTGGGATGCAATGTGCCACCTTCACAAATGATTAGTTTCAGATTTTTTATGCTTGTATCCTTACTTACTTAGCAGTCTGTAGTACGTTCTTTACTTATAAGGGTGTTTTATTTGTATGTAGATTTTTGTTCCCATGTGTCTGCGCAATCATTGGTTTCTTTTAGTTTTAAACCTAAAAGAGCGGAGAGTGGATGTGCTTGACTCAATGGATGGGGGGCGTCGTGCGGGACATCAATCCATAATTGAAACGCAGGTAATTTTTTGATTAATGAAATTTTCTCATACCATTTACAACACTTATCATATTGACACTCACTTCGTTACGTGTAGATCCAGATGTTGGATAAGATCTTACGTGACTTCGGAGGTGGTGATCAATTTCCACTTCTACTATGGGAGTTGCGGCGGGTTAAGGTCCCACACCAAACCAACGGGTAAGCCGTTAGGTTTGTTTTGCTTGACACTCGTTTTGTTTTGCTTCATACATATGTTAGCTTTTTACAAGTGATTGATGTGATTATATACCGTCAGGTCTGATTGTGGTGTTTTCATGATGAAATTCATGGAGGTGTGGGATGGCAGCACCTTGTCTCAAGAATTTGATCAGGTGCACATATAACTTAAATGGTTTTTTTATAATTATAGTTATGAAGTACGTCGCTAGTAACACACAAGTACATCTTCTATGAATTCAGAGTTATATGGCACATTTTAGGGATAAGTTCCTTATTGACCTCGTTAAGCACCCTTCTAACCAAGTGCGGGACATAGTTCTGTCTAAGGCAGCAAACACAACTGAGGCGGAGACTAGTGAAGGTGAAGAAGCCGAAGAGGTAAGACGTACCTGTCACATGTTCAATAACAAGGTTATTTGAAATTAATAACATTCGGGTGCGTACATAAACTTATGATTGCATTGTTTATAGGTATGATTCACAACTCCAGCATTCCTGGCTCGATAGCAAGGTGAAGAAGCTGAAGGCCGTCTTAAATATCCAAGTAGGACGGAAGATTGTGTATAGAAAACTTGTACATTAAATTGTTTGTAAATTTATTTTGCTAACGAGTGAAGATGGTTGTAAATTTCGGTCTCTATTTGTGAGAGGAAAACAATTGTAAAATTACAATATTTGTACATAATTTTAGGTTATATAATTTTCATTATATCCCCACTTTTTTCCTATATAATTTTCTGGTAATCCAAATTATCATTACGAAGCAACACCACCATTGTAGTGAGAACAGGATGAAGCACTGTCATGTTACAAGTCCCACAAGTCCAACAAACCCTACTTACAAGTCCAACCATGCCCACTTACAAGTCCAACCTACCTTACTTACAAGTCCAACCTACCCCACTTACAAGTCCAAGGAACCCTACTTACAAGTCCAACCTACCTTACTTACAAGTCCAACCTACCCTACTTACAAGTCCAAGGAACCCTACTTACAAGTCCAACCTACCATATTTACAAGTCCAACCTACCCCACTTACAAGTCTAACCTACCCCACTTACAAGTCCAACCTACCTTACTTACAAGTCCAACCTACCCTACTTACAAGTCCAAGGAACCCCACTTACAAGTCCAACCTACCTTACTTACAAGTCCAACCTACCCCACTTACAAGTCCAACGAACCCTACTTACAAGTCCAACCTACCCCACTTACAAGTCCAACCTACCCTACCCCACTTACAAGTCCAACCTACCCTATTTACAAGTCCAACCTACCCCACTTACAAGTCTAACCTACCCCACTTACAAGTCTAACCTACCCCACTTACAAGTCTAACCTACCCCACTTACAAGTCCAAGGAACCCCACTTACAAGTCCAACCTACCTTACTTACAAGTCCAACCTACCCTATTTACAAGTCCAACCTACCCCACTTACAAGTCTAACCTACCGCACTTACAAGTCCAACCTACCCTACCCCACTTACAAGTCCAACCTTATCTATTTACAAGTCCAACCTACCCCACTTACAAGTCCAACCTACCCTATTTACAAGTCCAACCTACCCCACTTACAAGTCTAACCTACCTTACTTACAAGTCCAACCTACCTTACTTACAAGTCCAACCTACCCTACTTACAAGTCCAACCTACCCCACTTACAAGTCCAACCTACCCTATTTACAAGTCCAACCTACCCCACTTACAAGTCCAACATACCTTACTTACAAGTCCAACCTACCCTACCCTACTTACAAGTCCAACCTACCTTACTTAAAAGTCCAACCTACCCCACTTACAAGTCCAACGAACCCTACTTACAAGTCCAACCTACCCCACTTACAAGTCCAACCTACCCTATTTACAAGTCCAACCTACCCCACTTACAAGTCCAACGAACCCTACTTACAAGTCCAACCTACCCCACTTACAAGTCCAACCTAGCCTATTTACAAGTCCAACCTACCCCACTTACAAGTCCAACGAACCCTACTTACAAGTCCAACCTACCCCACTTACAAGTCCAACGAACCCTACTTACAAGTCCAACCTACCCTATTTACAAGTCCAACCTACCCCACTTACAAGTCCAACATACCTTACTTACAAGTCCAACCTACCCTACCCTACTTACAAGTCCAACCTACCTTACTTACAAGTCCAACCTACCCCACTTACAAGTCCAACCTACCCTACCCTACTTACAAGTCCAACCTACCTTACTTACAAGTCCAACCTACCCCACTTACAAGTCCAACCTACCCTACTTACAAGTCCAACCTACCCCACTTACAATTCGTAAAAGATGGAAAAAAACTACTAAGGGTGACGATTTGGGGACGCTTTACGCGCGCTCGAGCGTCAAGCGCAAATTTCAGATACACAGGTAAACCCAGCGTGACGCGTTCTGCGCGCTTTTCGACCGCTCGAGCGTCAAGGGAAATAGTAAAAAACTCAGAAAACCCGAGCGTGACGCGTTCTGCGCGTTTTTCGACCGCTCGAGCGTCAAGGGAAATATAAACAAAACTCAGAAAACCCGAGCGTGACGCGTTCTACGCGTTTTTCGACCGCTCGAGCGTCAAGGCAAATATAAACATAACTCAGAAAACCCGAGCGTGACGCGTTCAACGCGTTTTCTTACCGCTCGAGCGTCAAGGGGCAAATTTCAAAAAACGACCACGAACCCTAAATACTTGCGCGCGCCCTTCTATTCTCCTATTGCAACCTTCAAACCGCCGCCCCTTGCACTATTTGCAGTGATTTCGTCAGGAATTTCCGAATTTTTGCTTCGGATTGGATCCAGGCATATTTGCGTTCGTCCAAGGTACGTGGGGTGTATCTTTTAAAATTTATTCCATGCTTTGAAGAATGCTTTACAGGTATGGATTATACGTTGAAGAAGAAGACATACGTTTCCTTTTTCTTGAGGTTTATTTTACTAAATTGGAACTCTAATTAGATAGACACGTTCGAAATAGAAATTTTAAGTAATGTATGTTCGATACGTGAAAAAAATTACATGGTTATGATTACATGGTTAAAAACATAAATATGCTCAAATAATGTAGTTTGTAACCATCCAAAACACATGGTTAAACCATTTAAATTAAGTATAATGCGTTATGCATACAATTTGTAGTTTTCCTATTTTATAACATGAATATGATATAGCAAACAAGTATTTTAGTTGTAACCATCCAAAACACAAGTCCAACGTGAAAAAAGATTTAAAGACATGAAATGCAAAAAAAGAGAAACAAAAACCTTGATTTAAATATCAATGAAAAGAAATATAACTATATTCAAAGAAGGAAAATTTACAAGAGAGGAAAGGGTGATCCTGCTAAGAAATTTTAGCCTTCAAATGATCAGTTGCAAATCTATAGTAGGGTAAGATTATGTTCATCCTTCCATATAATGTAATGTTTTTTTTTATTTAATGAAATTAGTTAAAATATGCTCAAATAATGTAGAACTCTGAAATGAACAAACATGTTTAATCATAATGTATTATTAATTAAGAATTTAAATAATCCCCATTTTCTTTGTCATCTTATTTTGATTAATTAATATAAATATCATCATAGCAAACAAAATTTATATTATTATTAGTATAATGTAGGACAGTGGGTAAAACTTTCAATTATTGTCATTTGACAAATTTTCTTAGTCGTTTTTTCCTTTTTTCTTTATATTATTTGGAATTTAACTATCATAATTATTTGGTAAGTGTTCTTTTTGTCAAAAGAAAACTAAAAAATTTATTCCCTCCACTAGATTCATTGCACTCAATTGAGACTCTGAAAATAAATTTTATTTTTCCTCTTTCTTAAAAGACCTTGAAGATTGAGGTCTTTCAACCACTTACAATTTTTTTATATAGAATTAATCTCCTTATTGTTGCTAGACTCAAACTTCTGATGGAAAATTTGCTTATATTATGCCAACGAGCTCTTTCTTTGGCCTTGGAACAGAGGATTCTTACTTGCCTGCTTATGGCAAAAATCTGGATGGAAGCTTGAAAGCAAACCATAAATAAATTTCTCTTCTCTTGTTGCTCTCACGTGGGGTGTATCTTTTAAAATTTATTTTATTTTTGTTATATTTCCTTTCTCCTTCTTCCATTGCTTGAATATGTGCATCTCAACCTTTCTTTTCATCGCGATCTAATACTATACTGTTCATGCAGATGCCTAAAAGACGCACCCGAGGGTCTACGTCTAACGTACAACCTCAGGATTTTGATACCGAATATTTTATTGACCGCCATGCACAAATGAGGTTTCGTCAATACCTGCACAACCGGAGTCTCCTGTTAGAGCGGGAGGTAATAATCCGCGAGCTTGATCCCGAGATTACTTCAGTTTTTACTTCTAGGGGTTGGGAGCCTTTGCTCACAAATCTTCCTGCACCCCAAGCCATCCTTGTTCGGGAGTTCTATGCAAACATGCATGATTGGTCCCTTACCCCTCCCAGATTCAAAGTGTATTTTCGCGGTCACACAATTTCCATCACCCCTGGTATCATCTCTCAGATATTAGGGATACCAAGAGTGCCTGAGCCTCGATATCCTTACCATGAGACAGACACCCCTTCACCTACTATTATGGCATCTTTTGTGTTAGATAGTACTACCCCTTTCTATGGAACACATCTAGTGATTGATAATATTCCAACTCATCGGTCAGTTGTTCTTCGGATTATGAGCACCAACATATGCCTAGTGGGTCATTTACATACCCTCCCACTCCAGAGACTTAGCTTCTTTTATGCGTTACTCCAAGGTCATTCAATAGACCTTCCTTCTCAAATGATTCGTTCCATGCTACACATTCTAATGCACGTCAAACGGAAGCGGAAACTTATTTTTCCTTGCCTCATTACCCGACTCATGCAAGGACTTGACGTATTAATCCCAGAAATTGAGCGACCTCTAGTGCTTCCACCACCTATTGGGCCTACCACCGCAGCACAAAGTGTTGCGCATGCTAATGCTGCTACTCGAGCTGGTGCTCTTCGTCCACGGCGTCAATCATCTTCCCAGGCTGGAACCTCTCATTCTGGTTCATCTTCGGCTGCTCCTACATTTGATCCACCTGCCGTTATGGATTATTTGTCAAGGATTTATGAAGTCCAGCAACAATCGCGTGCAGAACTGGCGATGATCCGATCTACCCAAGAAACGCAAGGCCGGCAGCTTTCAGAGTTACAGGGAGCAGTGTCGCAACTTCAACTGCACCGTAACGAGGGTGAAGAAGACGAAGACGAGGATGAAGACGAGGATGATGACGAGGACGACGACGATGAAGGAAGTGAGGCAGACTGAAGTAGAGAGGGGAGCAGAAATTTTTCTTTTTTTGTCGTGGCTTTGATTTCCTCTATTTTGTGGCCAAACGCTTGGTTTTTTTTTTTTTGTATTTAAGGTTGTACTCTATTACTGGCTTGCACTCTTGCAAATATAGCACACTAAGCTTGCTTCTTAGATAAATTGTTTTCATCTCACCATGCAATATTTTGCTTACTGTATTTGGAAATTGGTTTACGGTTCGTATTGGTTCAGCAGCGTACACATGAACGAACGTCTCGTGTCTTATCGACGCGGCATTTTGTGGTTGGCGCCGTAAATGATGGGGTTTATTATCAATGAAAAAATGAAGGCATATCGGTCGGAGCTACTCCATATAAGATCTGGTCGCCCTACGATAAATGTGTATACAGGAGCTCGTGTCCACATATTTCACCATTGGTTATAGCAAATTAAAGAGCTCATGCTCCAACTAATATTAAGTCATGAAATTGATTAGTGACCCTATATCATTGATTTGTTACCAAACGGGTTTCTTGTCACTTATTTTCAAAAACTGGAAAACAATTTGAACTTGTTATTGTTAGTTTTTTTTTTTTTTCCAAAACATATGAGTTGGGTTATTTAAAGGGAAGATTTGGAAATATCATCCAACTAACATATGACCCTCTACATATATATTATATATTATATTCATAATAACTTTGCCCCAAAAATATATATGTCAAATCAATTTGTCACAGATCATTATATGAGATTGATTGTTGTTAAGAATCCCCATGGTAAGATTTTATCATTGGAGTTAGTTCTACTAAAGAGATTATAGAAAGGAAAAAGGAACTTTTCAAGTAATAGCGATTTAAAGAGAAAAATAAAAATAACAATAGAGCTGCAATAAAAGGAATTTTAAATCTAATCTATTGGCTTATAAGTTTAGAGTTGGAGCATTTCTTTTGATCATTATTAGCAAGACATTACATGTAAAAGAAAATAATAAAAAAGTTCAACTTAATATCTTTTCTTAACAAGATTTTGATTTGGTCCTTTTTTTTTTTTTTAAAGATCGATCCATCAGGGTCAATAAAGAGAAAATATTAAATCCATAAGGGTCAATAAAGAGAAAATATTAAATGTACTTAAAAAAACATAGATCGAATTTAAAATGTGATCATTTTTAAGAAAATAAGATAAAGATTATATGCATATGTATTATATGTAAGCATCTAGGAGTAGTGGCTAAATTCTAAATAATTTATCTTCACATATAAACTTAGATATCATTCATATTAATCTTTTCCATGCTAATAGCATATTGTATTTTTATGATTTTAAATTTTCTAGATTATAAAAAAAGAAAAATATGAAAATTAAAGATTAAAACATGCAAAGTATCACGCAAACTCAAATAACATGTAATTGTCAGTTGTCTAACTGATTAACAATAAATTGAAGCAAGGCACTAAGATGAATATCTATACAAGATAAAACTCAAAGTACCACACAAACTCACACGTCTATGCTCATTTAATTGCTACATTTACTTTTTAACTCAAGTTTAATAATGAACCCATCGGGTTAACAATTAGGACCGAGGAGGAGGACAAAAGAAAACAATAGGAGCAGGTTCAAACAAATCCAAGCTGCAAAGCTATGGGGCAAGAAGCATTGCTTTAGTGGCAGGGCAAGTTGAAAGAATCCGCTACCTGGAAAAAGTGAACAAGTGACTTAATAAAATGAAACGGCAAGAGCAAGTTAGAGTATTCACAACTTGAAGTATTCAACTAATACCGTAGGTTGTCCCATTGTGTGCTTGCATTCGGTGGATTGCCATGCTACATCACAAATGGCTGCAAAAACGATAATTTTGTTATTACAACAGGTTTGTAACTTATTGATTGTGAGTGAAGAAATTTGAATTATTACTTGCAGAATCTGAGTGAAGCCATAATTCCCTTGAATACACTGGGCGAAAATCCTATGATCAGTGACACCACCTTGTGACATTTGGTTGGAAGCAAAATATGCCTGCATATTTTGTCAGTTGCCTTATAAGAAACACCAAGACTGGGGTTGTTTGCAAAACAAAAATAATGGAATAAAGTATACTTGCACTGCTGGCGTATGTGGAGTCATCGGTGCAATAGGCATCATAAATGCATCCCTCATATAAGGTGTTAGTGGAGTGCAAGAATTCTGAGTAGATTGGCTACTAGAGGTAAACGCCCCACAAGTTGCTGCAACCTCTGTTTGGTTCATGGTTTCCTCTACTGACTCATTGACCGTTTGTTTTGCTTTCTTCCGTGTACGCTTGATAGATTGTTCCAACGCACCTTTTTGCCTACGAACACTTGAGCCAACCCGACCACCCCTTACCTTCTTTTTAATACCTTTTGCCCTTGAAAGGATCTCCCTATCGTCAAAGCTGGTAGCTGGAGAATCATTGTCCCTAACACTATTGTCCCCAACACTATCTACAAGTGTGCACTCTGGCTGAGAATTTGCTTGTGAAACATTCACCCTTCCAACTTCACTTTGACTTCCTTCTTTTCTTGATGCATCATCCATATCTCTAGCTTTGTTTTTTTCTTTTACTATTCTATTCGCCTCACATTCAATCTGTTTAACCAGATCACTCACAAAAGCAGAGGACTCTTCATGCAGTGAGGCCTTCCTTGCAGCTTGAACAAAATTGCGACACAATTCTCTAAACCTCCTCCCAATTGCTGCTTTGGAGTCCTCCTCAGCAACATTCCTTTCTTCATATGCAACCAAACCACTCTTTGCATCTTTAGTCCATCTTTTCAAGATATATTGATCAGGAATCTTCTTTATCCTATTAGCACGAAGAATATAAAATGCATGACTGCACAATATGCCACTGAATTCAAATTTCTTACAGCTACAATTGACTGAAGTAGTTTCGCGATCGAATGTAACCATATGTTGACGAACTCTCCTTTCGGCATCATTAGTGACTTTATACTCAACCAATCCGCCAACTTCCCCACAAACATACATCTCACAATTAAGGACACCATCAAGTATTTCTTTACGAACTAATTCAAGGATTGCTTCTGTGTAGATGTTTCGTGCACATTCCAACATTTTATTTCCCTCAATCGGCAACGCAGGAGTACTATTTATCATCTTACAATCAGCCTTCAGTTCCTCATACCGCCTATCATCCAGTAATTCATCGAAGCGCCCCAAGAATCGCAATAAATCCTTTTGCCTCTGTAGATGACTTTTCAGTGAAGCATTCATGCTCTCGGACCTTTGTGTCGTACTCATGTTTGCACAAAACGTGTTTCTTCCGTATGCCAGAGACCATTTCTCCTTTTCCTCAAACTTTGCTTTCAACCATCTATTGGAAGCTAAATCATATTTGTTAATCATTGTGTTCCATGCTTCTATGAATTCCTCATCGTCTTCATACTCGTAAACACATCTACTAAAATCTTTTGCAAACGATTTCTCACTGTTAAACACATCGCTAAGATGCTTTGCAGCGTTTTGGAACATGTGCCAAACACAGAAGCGATGGAATGTATCCGGAAGCACCGAAGCTATTGCAGTCGTCATAGCTTGGTCATGATCAGTGAGAATTGTCTTCGGCCTCTTACCAGACATTGCTCTTACAAAGCTTTCAAATAACCAACTGAATGTTTGAACGGTTTCATCATATAATAGGGCAGCGCCAAAGATCTTGGTTTGTCTGTGATGATTAACACCAACAAATAACCCGAATGGTCTACCGTACTTGTTTGTTCTATATGTGGTGTCAAAACAAACCACGTCACCAAAGTAAGTATAATCTGCCATTATCCCAGAGTCAGCCCAAAATATGTTACTAATAAGATCGTCTTCATCTAAATGAATGGCATAGAAGAAGGATGCATCTTCCGATTGTTTTCTTTGAAAGTATTCCAATAAGGCTCCTGCATCTCCCTGTTGCATGGCTACCCTACGTTTGGACCGCAAATAATTCTGACAGTCTACCCGCATGAATCCTAGGCATTCAACACCACCTACTTCCCTTCTCATCATTTCGACAGTTCTCTTGGGCTGTATCCCTGTCGAATCTGCAAGATCAATTTCAGCTGCCTGGGCCTCTGTTACTTTCCGATGCGATCGTAACATATGGACCATGCTTGGCAAAAGTAACTCATGATTATGCCCCTCCTCGAACTGTGTAATGATATATTTTCCACTCGTTTCCAATACAATTTTTATTCTTGCCTTACACCCAGTCCTTGTATCTGCACGATGTTTTACAACCGCCATATCCCTTTTATCTGTCCGACGATAACCTTCCTTTGAGCAACAAAAAACCCTATCCAGTAGGATGCCCGTACGTTGATGCTTGTGCTGTAAGTCTTTTCTCGTTCCGAAACCAGTTCGTCTTGCATACTCATTATAAAACTGATGTGCGTCGTCTTCTGAATCAAACACCATCCCAATCTTTGGTAAATATGCTGTCTGTATTGATTCTTGCAAACCATCAACATCCCTATCAATGGTGTCTTCAATGCCATCAATTGATCTAGATGACAACTCCTCCGCACTATCCATTTCCGCTGTGTTCTCTGTTTACATATAAAAACCTCATTATTGTATAAGCAAATAACCAGACTTAAAATGAAAGATCATAAGAGGCCAGGTGTGTTTCGTCCTTCTTAAAACCAACAAATACAATGGATAAACAACATTCACGAAGTAATTAACATCCAAGATGATCAACCCATGGTACATTCAAATTGAACCAAAAAAAAAACAATTAAATAAAATAAAGGTTTATTTAAAAGGAGAAGAAAATAAGCATTACTCAGACACGAGCACATGATCAAGCCACTAGTAATGAATAATAATAACAAATGGACAATATAATATTATAATATATATACTATTTTACAATTTCATATTCTAATAAATTTCTTATACTAATATAATAAACATAAATTATATTATTATAATCTGATTTATATTATAATATAATATAATATAATATTATAGAAGTGTGCAATTATTATAATTGTTACATATATTATATAATATTATAATAGTATTATATAATGTTACAATAATATTATTATAATACACATAATATAACATTATTATATGATATTATATATAATATTATTAATATATAAATTTGAATATTTAAGTAAAAAGATACATATTATATAATAATATATACAACTTTAAGTAAGACATTTATTTTTCTATATATATTATATTATATTATTTTTTATGCAATTTTTTATACAAAAACTTCAAATTTAATCTCAATAATCAATGTCAATCAAACATGATTTTTAGATTCTAGTTTACAAATCTGACTTCATAATCTTGCTTATCTAAATAGGATTTTTAGATTCTTAAATCTTGGAAATATAATCTGGAATATAAACTCTAGGTTTACTAACAAAAAAAACGAAAAAACACAATGTCACTTGAAGATTACTTGATAGTGAAAAAGCAAATAATTCATTCCATGCATTTTCAAAAATTTTTAGACGTTCACCGTTCGCACAACTCGATTCCGAAGCAACTCCTTCAAGCCGTTAGCTCCCGAAATTCGGGCAATTCCTCAAGATTTCAGGTATGAACTCCTTCACACAATTTAATCAACCTGAACGCAATGTACAATGTTGCACAGTTAAATTTAGATGAATTGCCAGGTCGATGGAAACCAAATGGGGAAGAAGAAGCACCTGAATCTACAGTCTCACACAATTAATCAACTTGAACTCAATCGGTGGGTGGGGCAAGTCAATCATTCTCTTCTCCAACAAACGTGAGGGGAAATCAATAAATTTCAATCGTCTGCGCGCAACAGGAATCGGAGAAGAAAACGGAGGGAGTTTTGAAAACTTCGTTCGTTTCGTGTTTCGCGGGCGCAGTACGAAGGAGAAAATCCATTCGGCCGAACCACGGTCGAATGGTTCTTATTAACCATTCGGCCGAAAATGAAAAGCCACGGGTTCTGGCCGAAAACGAAAACTAACGGGGCTATCGTCGTTAGTTGCCGTTTTCGTTTTCGTTTAAAAGGCTGACACGCGTCGCCCTATCGTCGTTCGAATGACCATTCGAACGACGATTCAAAACAGAGGATTCGGGCTGGTCTTTTAAAGGTGTTTTTCCTCCCAAATTGGATTGAACTCGACATGTGGCAATGAGGGGTTATTTGTCTTTTTACGGGCGTGCTAATATCTGTCGATACAAGATTAGGGTCGGGTCCTGACCTCGGGAACCTATTCCGGGTCTAAACCGAAGTTGGTTTAACCATACTGCAAGTCACTTGTAATAAAATTGATCAAACGAATTGAAAGAATGAAGACTTGGGGTTCGATATTCGTTTAGGTTGTTGTTTGTAGCAATAATGAAGTACTTTATTTAGATATCGGTCGCCAAAGATGCAACCAACAAGCCTCCAAATAACTCAAAAAGAAACAAAACAAATGAAAATCACCAATGCTAACATTACCGGCCTCACCTGGCCTTATAGCCATAATCAGAGTATGAGGTAGTGATATAGGAGGCGTCTGCTAACAAAGCTGATTTGGGGATTCACCCAGGAATATTGTTTAGCCGACGTTATGCTAGTCACCTGGCTTGATCAAAGATAGCTTTAGTGCTGGCTTTTCGTAATCTTATAGCCGTAAACGGAGCACAGAATTACGAGACAAGGACAACCTTGGCTTCTTTGCCGGTGGCAAGATTTTCACTTCAATCGGAGTAAATAGTAACATAAATTGTCACTGGGACGGGAAGCAATCAGAGGAGTCCTAATTATAATCATAATAATCAGTTGCAGTCGAGTGGATGTTGTCCTTGAGCCCTTCGCAACTGTACCTCTTATAGCCAAACTTTGACGGTTGTCTATCATCCCATGTTTGCATGACCTTTATGTTAATTCCAGAAGTTCTCAACCTTTTTCATTTTATTCTGGTAAGACAACCACCTGCCACAATCCCAACAAATAACTTTCTTGTTTCCGTTGTTTATCCAGATGGTCTCAGTTGTTTGTCTTGTATTGATGATGACATCATCCCTCAGATGTATGAATACGGTTTTCTTATTTAGACATGTGTATGCTTACGTGTCTTTACTGGCAAAACTAACCCATATAGACGCCACATGGCTTTTTTTCATTTGCCGGGCTATGGGGGTTTAAACAAGAGTCCTTCCGGTGCTCTTCAAATCAAAACCAAATGATTGTTGCCAATTTTGAAAGATACTAGTTGCTTCACCCGTGCTAAGCATAGGAACATATATATTTAAATATGTTAGTTTTAAATAATTTAAAATAACCGTTACAATGAGTAAATATAATAGTTGGACATTTTGTTACCATGTGTAAGCATGCCAATAATTTATTTGTAGTCTAAGATTTTATATGGCAACAATTCCTTATGTCATTTAATCTTTTATCAATAGGATTCAATATTTTGCTAGTTGTTTTTTGGCTTCCAGTCCTTTTTTTAGTGAAAATTATACAATTTTATTGTATAACAACTTTTACTCCTTTTTTGTGTTATTTTACAGTTAAAATAAATATTTAAAGTGGGGCCTGAAAAGGGCCACTTTAAATAATACGTCTCATTACTATTGTTAAATAATAGTAAAATAAATATTTAAATTAAGATATATCTAAAAATTAACTATTCTTCTTCGTTTTCATCTGCAATTGCAAATTCAACAAATTTTTTCGAAAATAGAGAAGTATATCTTTGATTATTTGATTATTAATTTAGTGAAAGATATCTAGGACTCTGAATAGATAAGGATTAATAATATAATTTTAATTTAGTTAACGATAACATTAGAGAAAATGTTTTTTTTAATTTAAAAATTTTGATACTGTACATAAATTGTTGGACGAAATATTGATATGGCTTATAATTGGGAATGAGTGTACATATATTTAATTTAATAATAGGTTACAACTTGGTTGGAAGACTATGAGGGTATTTTTGTAAGAAATACGTTTTAATAGTAAAATAACACTCAAATTCAATTGTTTTAAAAAAGTGTAACTAATTTACAATTATCAAGAAGAAGGTGATTGAATTCAATTTATTTTTAAAATATATCACCAAAAACCAATTTACTCAAACCCTATCTGTGCTGCACTGTTTTCTTTTGTGTTAACTCTTCTTAAAAAAAAATTACTTTCATATTTGGAATTGAAAATTTTTTCATTGTTAATCATACGATCTTTTGTTGCGTTCTTGAGTTTTATCTATTGTGTTTTGAATATTAGCATTATTTTGAAAAAGAGAGAAGTATATTTTTAATTATTTTCATTATTAATTTAGTTAAAAGATAATTATGGGTTTCTAAGACTCTGAAGAGATAAGGATTAATTATATAATTCTAATTTAGTTAAAGATAATATTCAAGAAAGATATTATGTCCACGTGGATGTAAGATGTATATATTTTAAAAAGTTATTTATTTAAATAAATTATTTTAAGGTAGGGCCCAAAAGGGCCATTGGAAAAAGAAGGGGATGTCCACGTGGAGGAGAGAGAAGTTGGTGTTTCTATATTCTACTTTAGTATATATATATATATATATATATATATATATATATATATATATAGAATTTTGTAATCGGTCAAAATGGATCAAGGTGTAGCAATCTGAAGCAATATTCCTGCTCTCAAGTCAATTGGGTCAAGAATGGTCCCGCCACTTAAAAAAAATGTGAACATTATGAAAAAAAAGGTCACTTTTTAAAAATATTTAGAAAAACAGTCCAGTAAGATGCCAATCATTTTTGTCGATAATTGTAAAAGACTGCCGAAATTAAATTATAGGATCATTTTTAAAAAAATTAGATTTGACAATCATTTTACTTGGTACATAGGATGCAAGCTTCTTACATGAAACACGAGCGCATCTTTCATGGACACGAGGGCATTTTATGTGCGATAGGAGCACATCATACGTGGACACAAGCATATTTTGTGCATAATAAAATGACTCTATTTTAATTATTTTTTAGAAGTAACCCTTAGTTAAATCGTAGTTGCTTTTCATTTGAGTAATTGATGTAATAGAAAGATTCAGGTTCTGATGAATAATTTAAGCTTCCTCGTACTCTGATAAATCTTAGTTCTCTATTTCTGTATCTTTTGAGCTGATTGTAATGTACCACAAGTTAATGCCTTGATCCGAGTCAAAAAAAAAAAAAAAAAGAAAGAGACCCGGATTTGGGGCGTTACACGCAAGGGTGATCTCTACATGCTTCCCAATCCACCTGAACTATATTTCTCTCATCGGTTCAAATCCGAGTTTGCAGAAATTTGGCATCAATGTTTAGGACACCACCCCCGTTGCCCACAATGCAACTCTTAAAAAATAAAGGGTTAATTGATGTATCAGGGTCAATAAAATTGAACATCTTTGTGAGAGTTGTCAATTTGGGTAAACTTAGTAGGTTGCCATTTTCTTGTTCTAACAACTCAAGTTCTGCTAGTTTTGATAAACTTCATTGTCATTTGTGGGGCCCTGCTCTTGTTTTATCTATTGGTCACTTTCGTTATTATGCTAATTTAGATGACAATTTTTCTCGATATACGTGGATTATTCCCTTGAAAAACAAATATGATTTTTTTTATGCTTATTTAGCTTTTGAAAAATACGTTGATAGGCACTTCAACAAGAAAATCAAATTCTTCCACTCAGATGGTGGAGGTCAGTTTATCAACTCTAAACTATGCTCACATTTTCTCTCCAATGCTATTTTTCATCAGGTATCTTGCCCTCACACTCCAGAGCAGACCAGTATGGTTGAATGTTGTCATTGTATTATTCGTGAATTAGGCATGACTATGCTTTTTCACTGTGATGCCCCTTTGTTCTTATGGGTTGAGGCTTTTACTACTGCTGTTTATCTTCTAAACCATCTCCCTTCATCTTCTCTTCATTTTGAGACTCTGTACTTCACCATGCATGGCTCTCACCCTATTTATTCATCTCTTCGTGTTTTTGGTTCCCGATGTTTTCCATACACGTGGGACACACGGCATCATAAATTTGATCCAAAAACAGTACCATGCATCTTTGTAGGCTATAGTGATAAGCATAAATGTTATAAGTGCTTTCATCCTCCTAGTAAAAAAAAAATTTATTTCTAGGCATGTGGTCTTTGATGAATTGTTATTTCCCTACAAGGCTAATCACCCTGCTAGTACTGTTTCGTTGGCCCCCCATGTGATAAGTAGTTTTGATTCTTGGATACTAGATACTAACACATCTTCTTCTTCTACAAGTGCCCCATCCTCACCACCGTGTCTAAGCCCTCTTCCTCATGTTTCATCAAAGACACTTACTCCACCCATTATACAATTGCCACCTACTAGATCTACCAACTCTTTCACTGAGCCTCACCTTTCCCTCTCAATGCCTCTTTCTGATAGTAGCATGACTCTTCCCGACCCTACCCCTACTCCTTCTACGACATCCTCTCTCTCCCCTTCTCTATCTAACAGACCCCCCATATCCAACACTCCTTTTTGATTTTTCACAGGTAACTCCAACTTCTAATCCAGCTGCCCCAGTCCATGCACCATAGCACTCTCATCCTATGGTCACTCGCTTTCAACTTGGTGTGATTAAACCAAATCCCAAGTATGCGTTGACCACTGCTGCTCTTCAAATTCCTCATGAACCTAATAGCGTTCGATCGGCATTAGCTCATCCCATTTGGAAAACTGCTATGGACGAAGAACTTGCCGCATTGCTTCATAATTAGACCTGGAAACTTGTTCACGTACCTCTTCTATGCATGTTATTGGTTCCAAATGGGTATATAAAGTTAAACTAAATGCTGATGGTTCTCTTGATCGACTCAAAGCCCGACTAGTTGCAAAGGGCTATTGTGAGACATGGAAAAATCACCGAGATGATTCCCTCTGTTATCACACAGGCTCAACGAAAATGGGAGAGTCGCCACCATTCAAATTTTGGGTGTGAATGGGCACCAAAAATTCATCAAAATAAGCAAAAAGGCAAATACTTGAGTAAAAATAACTCTACTTGAAAATAAAATCGAGAGATGGGTAAGGGGATTAGATTATGAACGGGGGAAGGTGTAACGCCCCGAATCCGGGTTACGTAAAATAACCGTAACTCATACCCGAAGGTTAATTAAAATTTCACAGGATCAACAAAGTAAGGGAAAACATGAAATAAAATAACATAAAGATTCAAACGCATAATATCAAGGTTCACTAATTTTCCCAAACATATCCAAAAGTAATATAGGTTCATAATAAAAACTCACTAAAATAAGTAAAACCAACAACTAAGATCTACTCAATAAAGTAATCCTCCTCACGATACTCCGGATAGTCCACCGGAATAACAACCCCCACGGTATCGTCCTCGCCCAAATCTGAAAACAAAACAAAACGGTGAGATACGACAATCTCAGCAAGTAGCAATGCATGCACAAATTCGGAAAAACATTATATATTGGGACTCGTGAAGTTTGTCTATTTTGTGTGGCTAAGCACTAGAGTTCCAGACAATCCAGTCTAACACTGCAACAGCTCGAACATCCAATATCATCGCCCTCATGGCGGAATTACTCAAGTGACCTCACCATCATGGTGGAAACGGAGTTGCTGCAGTGCTTCCCTCATGGAAGGCCTCTCCATCATGGAGGAAACGCATGAAGGAACTCCAGACTTACATCCAGACAAAATATACACCACTTATAACTCGACTGTGGATCCACACTAAGTCTCACCCTTATTACTTTGGCAAATTAATATATAGTTTGCAATTCAACTTAAAATCATGCTTAATGTAATTTCGGTCTCTTTTGTAACCAACCATACCAATTTAGTTCAAACACCCACTAAATCCATTCAACAGTAAAATATTACAACAGTTGGTGTATACAGTGAAAATACCTTACATTTTTGTCAAGATGGTAACCCATGAACAACCTCTGGAAGTACTTATAATTTCATCAAATGGAAATAAATGAGCACATGGAGAAATCCATAATCACAAACATTTCAGATTGTAATAAAAAAATTTCATGTTCAATGCAAGGTCAAATCAGTTCCATACATTCCCAAATGGCCATTCCTCTTAAAAAAAAAAAATCAATTTCTACTACTATCTTTACTAATTAAGACCAAGACCACTTATGCCTTGTTGCCAATACTACTTCCTATAGGTTACTATCAATGCTGGCATCCCATCTAAACACAAGTTAAATGCTGCTCTAGTATTCTTCCATTATTTAATCCTCTTTGCACAGAATTCAGATTTGCAATCTTCTTCTAACTGACTTTAACATATATATTACTCCACAGATTTTTATTGTCAAATTGTTGTCTCCATAAATTACTAACAATTCTAGAATTCACCCTTTAATCTCTGAGTAACTCAGATGTAGCTATAAAGTATAATTGACACAAGGATAAGATTAGTAAAAGTCTTCAATATCTGCTGTAGAAAAGTTTAACAAGCCTTTAATAACATGACTCTCAATAAAAACTCTTAATCCACATTAGTAATCTGATATACATATAAATCTAAAACTCTAGATGCTAAATAGAACTTAAATAAAGCTAATTGAATATATTTTAGAAACTGGAAATGTAACTATACATTTTCACCAAAACATCCACACCATACACTTAAATTGGTGCTGGGCGTTGACCTCACCAGGTCAGCAGCCCTTGGCGTCATGTTAGAAACTGAAAATGTAACTAGTGCATCAACACTTGGCGCACCTTACCCTTAACTCAACCACTTTAACACTACAACCAATTCCTACCTTTCCAAACCCTTTTTAACCTCTTAACAATTGCCCAAAAACACAATTAAACCACCTCTAAAAACACTATAACTAAGCTCCAATTGAATCATAAAAATAAAAGTATTTTCATCAAAAGAAAACCTCATTCGTTCAGATCCATTCTACCTTGTTCAAATACCAGAAGAACAATACAAAACCTGCTAATTTAAAGATGCTACTTGCTAATACTAAACCCAGTTTACTCCCATATTTAGTCAAAGTTTAAAGGATAGAATCCTTATATTTTTAATTCCCAACATCAGCCGCCCACTTCTGTAGGTTCATTAGAATAAGATTACTAAGTTGGACAAGGCTTCACTCGAACCAAACAGTCGTAAGTTTTCTTAAAAACTTCTGCATTGGGTGTTAACTTAACACTGCTGGTAAACTTATTCTCTTAAGAATTGAACCACAATATTCAACCAAACCATTATCATATGAAGAAAAACAAACTAACAACTCAAATATACCCATTCGAAATTTATTTAGTTAGACAAAAGATGAACTCAGATCAACATTATTCTATGAACAGATTTCTGGTAATTCTCTGGTTTCATCAAATCTGAAATCCGAAATTGAACAACACATGCAAGTAAATGTTTTGGAAGAAACTACTTGCATCTTGTTTGCTGGAGTTCGACTTCTGCAAAAACAACAGTGAAACCTGATGTTTTCCACTACCAGCAGTTCCCCCAGGAAGTGCTTTAAATCTGAGTTTTCGTTTTCTTTTGAACGACCTCCACTCTAACTGAATAGGACGCCTACTCTCTAACAAAACCCAAAGCTTCTTCTTCCTTTCCAAGCAATTCTCTCCTCTCCCTTCTGATAATCTCAAATACCAAATCCCTTCCAGATCTAACTTTGCCGATTATTTCTTCTCCCAACCTGAACCGTCGGACGTTTCTAACGTTTGAAGTAAAGTTTACGTTCAGCAAAGCTCTCTTAACTCCCTCATGATCCGCTGGTGCTCCACCACAAAATTTCCTACACCAACTTTACTTACATTCAACAAAATCTCTTTTAACTCCCTCATGATCCACCGGTGCTCCACCACAAAATTTCCTACACCCACTAAAATCAAATACCAACTAATAGTTAACCAAATTAATAGCTAATAAAATTAATAGCTAATCAAATTATTAAATAATAACTCATATAACATTTGAAATTGAAACCTAACTTTACTTACTTTAGTTTAGATAAATCCAACTTTTAAGAATTTTACCAAATTGCCCTTGGACATTGCTCACCTGAAAAACCAACATAGAAATGAAATGATTTTCTAATTATTTTTTTCAAAATAAAATACCCAAAAATTTGGGGTTTTACAGAAAGTGTTAGGCAGCCCATTCACCCACATAAGGTGGTTGCCAAGTGTTGTTCATGCTCAAAAATAAGAAAGCTTGCTAAAATAATCAAAAAGGCTTGAAAAGAACTAAACACATGTATGATACCTTCACATGAGAAATCCGCTGAATTCCAAATCCTCTTTTATGTTAGTATCACTTCTGAGACATCATTATTAGATGGAAATCCAAGCAAAAATTGAATAAAGCCAAGTTGAGTCCAATCCGGAAATTTCGGTAAAAGATAGTGCCATTTGTCTTGAAATCATTCAAATCCAATTTAAATTGAATCAAACCAAATCCATTTGAAAGATTATGATAAATAGAAGACTCATGCAAATTTTCAATCAAATCCGGTTGAAATCCTAGGAGTTATGCTCCTTTGAAAGTTGCTGTTGGATATCAGTAAAAGTAACAAGCGGGAAACTTTGGAAATTCATTTAGAAAAATTGGACTTCTATAAATCTGTGAAATTTGGCATGAATTAAGTATATAGGGTCATATTTCAAACGAAACTAGCCTCATACAAAAATTCATCCGGATGTGCCTTGGGTGACCTCCGGAACAAGCCCCGAAGATCACAGATTTACCCAAGAAATGTGCTATTGAGCAGTTCTGAGTAAATCTGTTACCCACGACACAAATGGAATCAAAAAATTATGAAATTACATGGGTTTGAAATTAGACTTCTGAAGGAAAACACAGAAACAAAAATCACTTGAATCGGACTTAAAACGAACACATGGCGCTCAGTCAAAGTGACAGGTTCCGCAATATGGCCTGAAGTGACCTGTCAATTTTGACTGAGTGGTGTCAAAAATCCACTCCATAAAAATTGATGAAATTTTACAGACATAAACTAGACAGCCTCACCTTTCCTATGGCTTTAGAATCACTCTAAAATTCATCCGGAAGATGAAGTTATGAGTGTCCAAAATTATGGTACAGCTGCTGTCCGGTTTAGACCTTTTTAAGTAAAATCAATCCAAAACGGTGATCAAGTGTGTGTGATCCGTGCAATATGAATCAAAATCATTTGAAAAAATGTTGAAAAACCTCTAGGAAGAAATAGGGCACAAGTTTGGCTCACCATTCTTTTCGATTGATGAGAATATGCCAAAAACCCTAAAATTGAGCAAAATGCCCAAAACCGAGAGGTTAGACCTAGAGATCTTCAATAATCAAAGATAACTTGCTTGAAATCATTTTGAAAATCATTGAAAAATGTCCCAAAATTGTTTGGGGCTTTTTATTCCAGATCTATCACAATGAATGCAATAGATCCGAAATACAAGCCGATTCCGACGAAAACAAGTGCAATATGTGTGTATGTGTAAAAATCATTTCTTCCATCACATCATAACAACATATGGCAATCATATCAATCAAATGGGGTTCTAAAGCAACCTAGGGTTCCGTTTCATTCTCGTTTCCCTTAGTTCTCTCTCCCCGTTTTACGGTTCTTCGAGATAATCTTAGGGTACTTTGAGTATGAAATGGTTTTCATAGAACAAAAGGTTTTTCAAAAAGGTTCTAATACTAAGGATCAATCCTCAGTCTCGTTTCCCTTAGATCCCGTCTTCACGTTTTACGGCTAGAGGGAGTCTTGAGGTACTTTGAGTAGAGGAAGGGATTGCATACACAAAGATTAGGCCATTATTCTACAGAAAGGTAGAAGAAGAGAACTAACCCTAGAATGTAAAGACAGAAAAATAAAGAGGGATTTAGGCTTACCTGGGTTTCTAGAAGCAGTGCGGCAACGGTTCCCTTCTTCACTCAGAGCTCTTCAACCTCCAACTTCTTGGTCATTTGCTTGAGAAGGGGCCTCCTATTTATAGGCAAAGGCTAGGGTTAGGGTTTGCATGATACTAAACACAAAATGATGTCTAGAATCCACCAAACTAAGCCCTAAGGCTATTTCCGATATTTCCACTCCTTAAATGAAGGATATGATGGTAAAAAGTAAAAACTCTCGGAAAACCCTAATTTTGAGCAAAACCTTGTATCCGACAACTCAGATCGGATACAAGCAATTATTTTGCATCCGACACATGTCATCGGATACACTAATATCTGCTTGTATCCAACGACTTGTGTCAGATATAAAAGGATTTGCTTGTATCTGACCTGAGTTGTCGGATACAAGAAGAAATGCATAAATCTGAATTTTGTGCTGTTTACAAAGGAAAGAATGATTTTTGCCAATTATCCATCATTTTTACTGTACAATTTGGGGTGTCTACAGCTATCATCAAATTGATGGGGTAGATTACATAGAAACTTTTTCTCCAATAATCAAACTAGGCACCATTCGAATGATTGTCACGGTTGCACTTGTTAGGCACTGGCCCATTCATCAACTCGATGTAAAAAATGCATTCCTACATGGTATTATCTCCGAAGACATATACATGGATCAACCACCTGACATTAGAGCTGGAAATGGGTCGGGTTGTGTCATAATCGGGTCGGGTTCGGGTTTGACCCCAATTAAGGCGGGTTGGAAAACCCCTAACCCGCCAAAAAATGGGTTCAACCCGCCATCAGTTTATTTTTTTTTATTTCTATTTTTCAAAAAATATGATTAGAATAGGGTTGGAGGGTTAATTGGATCGGGTTGTACCGGGTTCGGGTCGGGTTGGGAGTTAATCTGGTCAGAATGGGACATTTTTGTCACTTTTTTAAAAATCGGGTTACCAATTGGGTTGCCAGGTCATAATCAGGTTCACCTGATTACTACGTGGGTTAGGGAAACCCCAACCCAATTAATAAACATGTCAACCCAGACCCGTTTAGCTCGGGTCGGTTCGGGTTGACCCATCGGTCAACATGCAATCTGACAGCTCAGCATCATTTGTCCTAGATCCCCCTCCATCAAAGGGTGAAAAGAGGGACTAAAGATTATTAACGCACTGAAACTCAGCAATACCAATGCATCTCCTCAAAATAGTAACTTCCTTGAGGACTCAAAGAGTGATAAGAAGATCACACAATCAAAGAGTGATACGGATGTAGTTCTCCAACAATCACGGAGTAATGAGATTATAGTTGGAGAGAGATTTAGTGATAAGGATGAATCAAGGCCAGCCCATTGAAGATCAATCAAGAATATTTCTTAATAACACTACTTACCACAGTTAACAAGTATCAGAAAAGGAAAACCAACCATATCTTCTGCTATAAAAGATCCGTTGAGTGATAGCCGTTGAATGAGTGATGGACTGCCAGAGCAATCTATATTAAATAAGGACCCTCTTACATTTGAAAAGTGCTCACGTTTGAATTGAAAAAGGCCATCTTTTATTACAATTAGAAAAAGTTCTTCTTTTCTTCTGAGATATCACTATTCACATCCATCACCTCTCCCTTCTATATCCAAGCAATAAACATGGGAAAAAAAGTTAAAAACAGTTATCAGAGATTCTAACTTGCTAACAGGTCATTTATTCAAATTGTAATCTAAGAATGTGATGATAAAGCAGGGTCAGTTGGAATTAGCAACAAGTTTTAACTTCAAGAAAGGAATTTGAAAAAACATTATAGCATACAAACGTGTTTTGTCTTTGTGTGATGTTGATAGTGCTTAAAGCACCATTCTTCCTGGGGTATAATAGGGCCCCATATCTGCTGGAGCCTAATGCTGGAAGATCAACTGGAGCTTTTACAGATCTTCGCCATTTGTCCCTAATTTATTATTGGCTACAACCAAATTAATCACTGGGTACAACTCACTTATCAGGGTACAACATAGTTTATCATATCATACAACTCAACTCTTCGTAGGTACAGCGTAATGTACATATCATAGGGTACAACTCAACTTATCATCTGATAATACACAATTTATCATGGGTACAATCCCATTCATCATGGGGTACAACCCAATTTATCGTTAGGTACAACCCATTTCATCATGATAGGTTGGTATGATGAATAAGTAGGACACGTGGCGAAGATCGGTTGATGCTCTAGCCAATCTTCCACTCAAGAGGCTCCAGCCGATATGAGAACGTATAACAGGGATGAAAAGGCAAAAGTTCCAATGCATGCCTCCGCACACATTCACACATATAAATACATACAAGCACATGTAAATGCATGTGTGTGTGCGTGCATGTATAAGGGTGCATGTGTCTTTATGATAGCATGAAAAGCAGCCACATGATCTACGTACAATTCCTAGTACAGGAAATAATTCTAGAACCAATACCCATAAAAAAAGGTAATTCTAGGAAAAAGAACTTTCAAAAACAATGTAAGTAAGCACTAACCATTAACATCAAAGGAACTATCTTCTTGTTGTGCCTGTCGCCAACAAAGAAGGTACCCAAGGACAATGATAATAAAAGAAGCAGAACCAAGGCTTGAGCCAAATTCCATGGCTATTTGATGGTTTTTCGTTACAGGTTGAGATCAAACTGGTAAAAGAAATTTAGAAAAAATATAAAAGTAAAATTATACTTCTTCTCCAATATTTATTTATAAGAGAATTTTAATAATTAATTTGAGTTACTTATAAAATCTTACTAAATTTACCGTCATTTAGATGTCACGAATAGACCTTCCCTCAATACTTTTGATAACCTTTACCGTCACTTAAATAGTATAGGCCTTTCTTTAACACTTATACGAGACTTGGTTTTTTTTTTTTTTTTTTTTAAGATTTCTGTAAGGTTTATTTTGTATTGGCTTCAATTACGTGTCAAAAAGGTTGTATTAAAGTGGTTAATGTTTTTGGGTAGGTTTTATGTGTTGTGGTTCAAACGGGGTTAAGGTCGGGGCAAAATTGGTAAAGTATCGACCAACGTTCGATGAATGTTCGCTGAACGTTCGACCATTGAGGTTCCACAGAGAAACCCGAGAGCAGCGTTCGCCTCACGTTCGTTGAACGTTCGACCGTTGGTGTTCCACAGAGAAACCAGAGAGCAGCGTTCGCCTCACGTTCTCTGAACGTTCGACCGTTGGTGTTCCACAGAGAAACCAGAGAGCAGCGTTCGCCTCACGTTCTCTGAACGTTCGACCGTTGGTGTTCACAGAGAAACCCGAGAGCAGCGTTCGCTGAACGTTCTCTGGTCGTTCGAACGAGAAGAGGAAAAGTGAGTTTTTATATCGAACGTTCGAGCCACGTTCGCTAAGCGTTCGAACGTTCGTAAACAAACTTCTTTTTTAGAAATCCGATCTTTTCTGATTTGTTTTCTTTTCGTTCCCTTCCTTCTCCTAACCTATTTAAGGAGTGTCTAGCCTATTGTGAGAGTTACCCAAGACATTTTTGAGAACCCTAAAAACGTGTGCAAGAGAGAGAGATCTTCTTCCTCTTTCCTCTTCTTCTTTGAGCCATCAAAACCAGTCTTCTTCTTTCTTTTCTACCTTGGAGTTCCGGGTTGAAGAGTTTGCTCGTGGGAGTTCCTACGGTTGCTGAGCGAGTTCGTTTGGCACTTCACTAAGGAGATATTCAGAGTTCTGAATCGTTGCAAGGATGCAAATCTGAAGAGTTCTTCAGATATTTACATTGTGAGTCAGAGTCATTGTTGGGTCGTCTGAACCACTATTGTAAGTCTTCTTCTTATAGTGATTTCCAGAGGTGGCACCTCGTAGCCCGGAGGGTTTTTCTCTTTGAGAGTTCTCTTAGAGTTTTCCCTTCGTCACCAAATTGCTTGTGTTGTCTCTTCTTTACTTTGCAATTGTGTGTGATGAATTGATATTTGTCCAGACTTGTGCATGCCTATTAATTAAGAACTTGTTTTTAATTGATAGATTTTTTATTCCGCAATCGGTTTCACCTATTCACCCCCCTCTAGGTGATTTAGAGTTTAAACTGTGTTTTTCATTTTCTAATAAAATCTTATTAGATTAGCCTTCATCTTCAACATTTATCTAAATAATAGACGCACAATTCCCGGTTTCACAAAACCGCACACACATGGATAAATCATAGATTTTATTTTATTTTTTTAAAGATGAAAAGATCAGACATCAACAAATCCTATACCATATATATCTTAACCCAATTCAATATTTTCAAGCTCCAAAACTTGAAAATAAGAGAAGCAACGACTTCATTAACCCAAGTTGACTAATGATTTTCCCAAAATCCCACCAACGCTCACTATTACTTCATAAGATTACCTTGAGGAAGCTATTGTAGGATGTATCCCTTGTTGAAGTCTTAATAAACATTTTATTTCAATCACGGCCATTTTTAAGAGGTCTGATTTCAGAAATTCAGAATGAAAGTGCAAAGTTCTACAGCTTTTCTTTTGCTGATGTTTATAGGGAAGCAAATCAGGTTGCTGATTCCCTTGCAAATCACGCTCTTGACATGTTTTCTTGTACTTGGATCTGTCGTCCTCCTTTTTTATTTTAACTTCTCCTAGATGATGCTAGGAGGAGATCTTTTGTACGTAAAATTCCTTAATATATTATTTTCCTTCCACCAAAAAAAAAATCTATCACTATTAATGATTTATTTAATAGGAAGCTATGATGTGTTTTTGACAGTTACAGGCGAATAACAAGTCTTCAGGCATTCTTAAATGAGCACTGCAGCTGCTGTAATAAAATTGTAGAATACAGAGCAAACGGTCCTCTGTTTTCGTTTGTTTCCTCATTTCATGGTATTTTAATTGCCTATTCAACAGGGATCAGAGCTTGAATCAAGGTGTAATAATATTTAATAACAAGCCAAAAAAAAAAAAGTTAAGACTAATTCATAAGAATGTAATAAAAAAGAAATATTACTTAGTCATTCATATGAATCAAAGTGTGATTGCCCAATTCTTGCAGGTAGCTATTTCCACAGTAAAAAGTAATATACCATGTTTTTGCTTTGGTTAAGGCATTGGAAACAACCATGAAACAAAGAAATATGTCCATAATCCCTTCCGAATGGAAATCTTAAGAGACAAATCAAGAGAACTTGAAGAAGAAGCTGAACCATCTGTGGCTTCCATTGAGACTGAAGCATCTGAAAATGAGGGCCCCGTGTTGGCTGAGTACATGGAAGCTTACTAAGCCTCAAAAGTTCCTCTTCCTTTTTAAGTTCCTCCTATTACTGTTAAAGCTTGTGGAACCTGATGAGGATCCTTCATCTAAGTTTCCTTGTTCATGATCTGAAGCTTCCTCCTCTCCCTGTCATCTCCATCGAAACACCCCATCAATGAATTGAATGAATATAAGGAAAAACTTCACCAAATATATAACTCATGTATAATCAAGGGTCCTAGCAGTAGTCGCTATGATTAAAGATGTAGGTAAAAGAATGCGGATTTTCCCATGTGGTGTGGGTGTAATTTGGATTACTATAAAACAACCACTCAATTTGGAAAACTTAAATATGTTGATAGAGATGCGGAGAACTTTCCATGTTGATAAAGGTCTAATTGAATAACATGCTCGTGAAACAATCAGGAGTATATGATGTGAATAAATACCTCTGAGCTTTCACAGACACTGAATTCGATGTCACCTTCATTGCGTTCAAAAACAAAGATCTTCAGGTTGGGACAACCCTCGATCGATAATATTGACAACGATGGGAAATCTGAACGAACTGTTCCTGAGCAGAAACTTAAGAGACTCGGTAGATCTTGGAGACTAATGAATTCTAATCTTGGGGAAGACAATCTTATCCACCGTGATTTTCCAGGCAACAACCTCCTCTAATTCTTGACAACGGCTTACGACGAGCTCTTCTAGTTGTAGAAGGGTCCCAGCCAAGTCACGTGAGAAGAGATACCTTAATCGTGGACAATCCGACACGTGAACCTGGCATAGGTTGTGAAGCCGAAAAAATTGAGTAGCACCCTTCCATATAGTCTGTAATCTTGGCAGAGAATACAAATCCAATGTTGTCAAGCTAGACAGTGGTGGAAACGCATCTCCTTCTTGAGCACAAATATTTTCATGATCATTTAAATCAAATACTTCCTCCAAAGCATCACATATCCATACATCAAGATATTCTAAATGTTGGAACATTTTCCATAGATTGCTTGCTACAACATTTAATAATTTGTTGCAAGAAAATATACTCAAGACTCTTAGTTTCCAAAGGCACCCTGTAGCAGGAAGTGAGCCATGGCAAATCGTTCTCAAGTCATACAAACCAGACAAACATATTTCTTGTAAATGTGGGCACAATGAAAGTTGTGAATTATCAATCAATTCCTCTACATTTAGCAAGTGTTCTATCCCGAAGCATTGCCTCATCTCAAGGCCCTCCAAGCATTTTAAACCAATGGAATTTTCATTCAAGTGACAAAGAACATTCCTAAATGAATTCGAATGTAGGCTAATGCATAAATATTTTGTTTGCTCCAAGTATGCATTAATCCCATCCATTAAAGGAGCTTCTGTTCCAAGTGGCACTATTGTAGAATCAAACTTACCAAAAGAAACCTGGAATTTGGACAAGTGAAACCTTACATCTGAGAGGCCTATTTTTTCAGTGTGTTTTACTATTCTCACATATAAAATATTTAAGCAGGACAATAATTTCAATTGATCAATCCAATCAACTGCTTCTTCATCCAAGTTTCCATCCCAATCTAAGTATAGCTCTTCTAATCGGGACAAGCATGATATGGCACTTGGTGCAGTTTCTGTAGAACAACCACGACCTCGTAAATCCAATAACCTTAAATTATTCAATTGTCCAATTTCTTTTGGTACCTTTCTAATACGAGTACCTCTTAAATCAAGAATTTGAAGCTGCCTTAGCTTTCCAAACAAGGATATATCAGTAAATTTCCAAAAGGGGGAAGTCTTCCATGTCAATATTCTAAGATTATTTAGGAGCTCAATTGATTCCGGAACTGACTCAACTTCAACCTCATTAATAGTAAACAAGTCTAAAACCTCAAGTGATGTCATCCCTTCGAAGAACGTATCTGGGAATATTCTTAATCCCTTATTGCCTCGTAAGGATAGAATCTTAAGTTTTGGACATTTTAAACCAACAGGCAACTCTTTAATCTCATTGTACATCAACGAGATTGCTGTAAAATCTTCATATGCTACATCCTGTGGCCATTCCTTTAGACCGATAGAAGTTCTTACAAAAAACTTGTCCTTTTCACTTGTAGATGCAATTGATATGGCCACATCGCGTGTAACATCATGCATTTTAACGCAATCTCTCCTATTACCTCTTAATAACAAAGAAGAAGCTTGAAGGTGATTGATGGTTGCACGCACACTATTTCTTACCTCTTCTATGCTGTTTGCTCTGCATTGAAAAGTGCCCTTTCCAACTGCATAATACACCAACGTTTCTTCCTCAATGTCATGATCTTCTGGGAACAAACAACAAAGCAAGAAGATTTGTTTGGCCTCCTCACTTCTCAAATAATCATAACTCCATTTTAAACATGCATACACCTTTTCATCTACGCCCTCAACGTTGATAGGTGCAGCATGTTTAAGTTCACGAAGTGCCTCTTCCCATTCTTGCGGGTCTTTAATATTTCTCAACGCTCTTCCAATAGTCACGAGGGCTATGAGCAATCCTCCGCACTCCCTAGAAACATTCCTTGCCACATCATTCAAGGTGGGAGAGTCAACAACATTACCTGCATTACTTCCAAACAAACTCCAAGAGTCTTCTTCTGATAACACCTCAAGGTTTATTTGCATTTGGCAGTCCATTACTCGGCATACATCTTCTTTGGTCTCTCTCTCTCCATTTTAACCCCCACCGACGCCAGTCGATCACAGTCTCCTTTGTCACTTATAGAAGATGTACGATAGTTTGCCGGTAAGCAAGTGTCCGGGTGCACATGCAATAATGCACGTACGAGAAAAAAAAAACAGAAAGGAACAAACAATTTTGCAACTGATTGTAAAGTTTTTAAAAAATTGAAACAATTTTAACTATTGTACTCTTTTATTAATAAATCTTTATAATGTTGTGTAAGGGCTATTTTGGAAACTTTTGCATTTTGGTTGGCGCAATTACCAAGGGGCGCCTCGTATTATATATACTAGCAAAGCCCACGTGCAGTACTGCACGCACGTAAAAAAGGGAGGGAGTAGTTTTAAAACTGCACGTGGAGAGAGAATAAGTGGGGAGAAAGGAAATGGAGAGAGAGGAGAAGTGGGGTAGTTACAAACTAATTGTTTTTGAACGAAAATAGTGAGTTGAGACCGGTATAACCCTATATTATTGAAACTAAACTATACAGGAGATGGGCATTTTGTGAAAGTTGTAACTAGTTGTTTGGCACGATTCCCAAAAAGGGCGCCTCGCTTTATATATAGTAGATAATATAGATATAGATTAGGAAAAGGATTAAATTCATCTACGGCCGAGCGAGTAAAAGATGTTCGTCCATAAATTGCGTGGCAATCATTGAAAGGATTTCATTTCCTTGGAAAAAATGATTTCAATCTTTCTACAGGAGGTACCTCACTTTCACAATGATGGCTAGAGAGCAGAATATGGAGGTCTCAAATCTGAACTTGCCATCCAAAACATATTGGAACATATACTCACCAAAATAAGGAAAAGTTAAAAAGAGGAAGATTCGAAATCCATGTACATTTGTGTTGATAATTTAAACCAAATATAATCATCATGCCTAACATATTATTTTAGGAGGACATTTGAAAAAGATTTCGAAGACTTTTTCTTTTCATTTCTTTTTCTTTTTTTAACTTAAAGAAAAGTAAAAAGTATTTGTAATCGTGATACGTGAGAAAGTGATTCAATAGCTTTGCCTTTTTCTTTCCTGTTTGAATAAGCAAAAGCTAAGCTAGAAACATCCAAGCAATGAGTGCCACCTTTAAATAAAATAAATTTTTTTGGGCGAGTGGTATTTCAACTTTTGCTTTTTCAAATGAAAAGAGGAAGACATATGTGTTGATAATTTAGACCAAACATTATCTTCATGAATAACATCTACTTTTTTTTCTTTTGATTATTTTAGGAGAATATTTGAAAAATATTCAAAGATTTTTTTCTTTTTCTTTTTCCTTTTTTTTTTTTTTTTTTTGTTTTTTACTTTCAGAAAAGAAAAAATTATTTGTCGCCATGACACTTGAAAGTGATTCAAAAGCTTTTCCTTTTCATTTGAATAAGCAAAACCTAGAAAATCCAAATTAAACCTGAACCCAAGGCCTGGGCTCAGATACCAATTGTTGTGATTAAGCCTAATTACCACTAGACCAATAACTTTACTGGTTAAAGCGTAACTTTATTTCCTTATATCGTAGCAGGATGCTAGATTATTGCTAACACCCCCACTATATTGCCCATACCATTCATGTGCCACGTGAAGCATCCAACGGTTATAGTTTTTCCAACAAGAAAACCCACCTTACGTTTCTAGCACAGAAAATTGTCTAAACTTTGCTCCACTTCGTAGCAACTCCTTTAAGTTACACATGAATGCTGGAGAAAAGATACGAAACCGCGTGTGATGTGGTGTGTTATAGTTTCCCCCCTTATTTTATTTGGTCATTTAATGTGCATTCATTGAAGTTCTGTTTTTGTCCCCTTGAATCATACCCATTGTATTATAGATGCCTCAGAATTTAAGCCAACGATCTTTGCTGCTATTCTTTGGAATAAATGTGTATTTTGAGTTTATATTCGAGTGGAATTAATCCTTACAGTTGGTTTTTAAAAGCATAAACAGTAGGAAAGATTACATATTCCAAGTGGAAAGAGTCCGAACTTTTTTTAGTATTTTAACAGTTTTACAATGGCAGAATTGTTTCGTAGCTTTCAACTAAATAGCAGACTTGATGATTGAAACCTGATCCATGCATGAGTTTGATATGTGCGACAATGAATACATGCCAACTGGAAGGGCAGACGTGGAGAAGATCTGGTCAAGAAGGATTTGTTCAAGTTTGTTAAGTTATTTTAATCTTTGGTTAAGATTGCTAAGTTGTTAGGATTTGTTCAAGTTTGTTAAGCTCAGGTTGTGCTGATCTTCAACCTGAGTGATAGTTATCCTATTTTCGAGTTTAGTAGTTGTAGTTTGTTAAGGAGATAAGGCTATTTAAGTAGTCAAAAGTATTGAGTAAAAGGATAGTAAATTTCCAGAATCCTTATTCTTTCTCTCACTATTCTGTTCCCCTTCTTCTCTACCCAAATCCATTCGTATCAGTGGTATCAGAGCACTACGATCATGGACACCCGTGGTAAATCCAATGTAGAATTCCGCAATGATGTCAATGAAATTTTGGCACGACATGAATCCAGCTTTGATCAGGTTCATGCTGCCTTACAAACAGTGTTGACGGAACTACAAGCTTTGCGAGCCACCCGAGGCTCTCAAACTGACGTTAACCCGTTCGCTTTGGGCGAGACCTCACACTCACCAACAGTTGGTCGTTCCAACACCAGCAATGGTCATCTTCATCATGGACTCAAGTTGTCTTTTCCAAAGTTCAATGGCGAAGACCCAAATGGCTGGATCTACAAAGCCGAACAATATTTTGATTTCCAAAATATTGGGCCTCCTCAACAAGTTCAGCTGTCCTCCTTCCATCTAGAGGGCATCGCCTTACAGTGGCACCGGTGGTTGACGAAATTTCGTGGCCCACTCACATGGAATGAATTCACCAAAGCTATACTGCTCCGTTTTGGCCCAACAGATTACGAGGACCCGTCAGAAGCTTTGACTCGCCTTAAACACACCTCCACTGTGGCAGCTTATCAAGAAGCCTTTGAAAAACTCTCCCATCAAGTTGATGACCTGCCCGAGAGTTTTCTAATTGGTTGTTTTATTGCAGGACTTCGAGATGACATTCGCCTCGATGTCAAAATTAAGCAACCTCGAACCTTGGCAGATACCATAGGTGTGGCTCGGCTGATCGAGGAACGGAACCAATTACAAAGAAAACCCAACCAGCAATTTCGATTTCCATCTGCTTTAGCAATACCGAAGGCGCCAACCAACCCAACAGCTGGAGTGCTCGGACCCTCCCCAACTCAGCACATGAACAAAAGCTTCCCTCCTCTACCAACAACAGCCCGTCGACTTACCACTCAAGAGGCACGGGAACGTCAAGAAAAGGGGTTATGCTACTATTGTGATGAGAAATTCATTCCTGGCCATCGTTGTGAACGACCACAGCTGTTCATGATAGAGGATTTACCTCATTCCACCATCGATGATGCCGATGACATCTCCCCAGAACTAGAAAATCATGAAGGTATACCTGAAATTTCTTTTCATGCAATTGCAGGAGCCGACCATCCACAAACCATACGCATTTTGGGCAAGTTGAAAAATAAGAATGTCGTAGTGTCAATAGATGGCGGCAGCACTCACAACTTCATCGATCAGTCCATAGTTTCTCAGTTTGGATTGCCAGTGAATCAGGACAAGAAATTTCAAGTTATGGTCGCAAACCGAGAAAAAATAGATTGTGTTGGGCAATGTCAGGCACTCAACCTCACCATTCAAGGCCATCACATTACAGCGGACTTCTACATTCTTCCTGTTGCAGCATGCCAGTTGGTGTTGGGTGTGCAATGGCTTGAAACTCTAGGACCCATCGAGACAGATTACAAACAGTTAAGCATGACGTTCAACGTCGGAGGAGTTTCTCACAGCTTCAAGGGTTTAAGACGTGCTAGCATGGAAGCATTATCTGACAAGGAATTCAATGCCTTAAAAGGTACCGGATTTTTTTTTCAAATTGTTCCTTCTATTAGCAGCACTCAACCACACAAATATCCACCTGATATGAGCCACCTCCTCGCCAAATTTTCTCGTGTCTTTGAACAACCTACCGGCTTGCCTCCACCACGGTCACATGACCATCAAATTCCGTTGCAACCCAACATGAAACCGGTGAGTGTAAGGCCATATCGGTACCCTTATTACCAGAAAACTGAGATAGAGAAGTTGGTGAACGAGCTTATGCAATCTGGGTTGATCAGGCCAAGTAACAGCCCATTCTCTTCACCGGTCCTGTTAGTGAAGAAAGCAGATGGATCTTGGCGGTTTTGTGTGGATTACCGAGCCTTGAACAACATTACAGTCAAAGATAAGTATCCAATTCCGGTGATCGATGAACTATTAGATGAACTTCACGGAGCTAAATTCTACTCTAAATTGGATTTAAGGGCTGGCTATCACCAAATTCGAGTAAAAGAGGACGATATTCCGAAAACAGCTTTTCGGACACATGAAGGGCATTACGAATTTCTAGTAATGCCATTTGGCCTCACAAATGCCCCTGCCACCTTCCAGAGTTTGATGAATGATCTCTTCCGTCCCTATCTCCGGAAATTTATTTTGGTTTTCTTTGACGACATTCTTGTGTATTCAAAATCATGGGAAGACCATCTATCCCATTTGCAAACTGTTTTACAAATTCTATCAACTAATCATTTGTTTGCAAAGGAATCGAAGTGCCGCTTCGGTGTTTTACAGGTTGACTATTTGGGTCACGTAATTTCGGAGCAAGGAGTAGCAGTTGACCCAACCAAAATACAAGCTGTTATTGACTGGCCAACACCAAAAACAGCAAAAGGGGTTCGTGGATTCCTCGGCCTAGCCAGCTACTATCGGAAGTTTATCCGCCATTTTGGATGCATAGCAGCTCCTTTGCACCAACTCTTGTCCAAGGATGGGTTTAATTGGAATAAGACTACAGCGATGGCCTTCCAACAATTGAAAGAGGCGCTAACTTCTCCACCTATTTTGCGGCTACCAGATTTTTCTCAACGCTTCGTGATCGAATGTGATGCGAGCGGCATCAGCATCGGGGCAATCCTTTCCCAACAGAACCGACCGGTGGCTTATTTTAGCGAAACATTGAAGGGTTCAGCCTTGGCTTTATCCACTTACGAGAAGGAAATGTTAGCTATTGTTAAATCCATCAAAAAATGGCGTCCTTATTTGCTTGGCAAACCCTTTACAGTTCGCACCGACCAGAAAAGTCTCAAGTATCTGTTGGAGCAACGGATTACTACACCGGCACAAACTCGATGGCTGCCAAAGATCCTTGGATACGATTATGAAATTGAGTACAAAAAAGGGCCTGAAAACCAAGGTGCGGATTCCTTGTCACGTGTAGTTGAGTTTCAATTTTTATCCATTTCTGTACCTGTAGACACCCCAAATTTCACAAACAATCATCAGAAATCATTATTTCCTGGAAAGCCAGCTCAGAAATTGAAGAAAATAAGCTTTTACCTGTATCCGGATACTCAGGCCGGATACAAGTACTCCTTCATGTATCCGGATACTTATACCGGATAAATATGGACCTTAGTGTATCCGGTATCATATACCGGATACCTTAAGGCCCTTTGTTATCCGGCCTGTGTTACCGGATACGTTAAGTTTGCTCAAAATTAGGGTTTTCCGAGAGAAATCACTTGTTACCATCATGTCCCTCATTAAATGAGGGGAAATCTCGGAAACAACCCTAGGGTTTAGGTTGGAGGGTGCTAGACCTTAAGTTGGGTCTACCAAGGACCTTAGCCCTTGCCTATAAATAGGAAGCTCTTCTTCAAGCAAAAGGCCAAGTTTTTGGAGATCAAGGAGCTCCGAGTGAAGAAGGGAACCGCTGCCGGATTGCTTCCAGAACCCCAGGTAAGCCTCAACCCTCATTTATTTTTCTGTATTTTAATTTCTTAGATTTAGATCTCTTCTTCTACCTTTCTGTAGAATAAAGCCTCTTTTTGAATGTGTGGAAATCCTTCCCCGGCTCAAAGTATCTCAAGACTCCCCTAGCCGTAAAACGTGAAGGCGGATCTAGGAGAAACGAGACTGGGGATTGACCCTAGTGCTAGAACCCATGTAGCATAAGGCCTTGTGATTGCTTGAAAACCATTCTATAATCAAAGTACCCTTGATTATCTTGAAGAACCGTGTTTAACGGGGAGAGAGAACAAAGGGAAACGATAATGGAATGGAACCCTAGGCTATGCTAGAACCTATTTCGTTGAATCTATATGCATGCTATATTGTTGTATTGATATTGTGTGGTTTTTTCACCCTTGCACATACAATCCACTATTTTTGCGGGATAGGCTCACATTTGGGGATTTATTGCTTTCATAGTGATAAATCCCTAATAAATTGCCTCAATCAAATTCTGGAGTGTTTTTAGATGTTTTTCAAAGGTTTTGGATTCATCTCACACGAATCTCACACACTTTGTCAATTTTCGGATTTGGTTTTCTTCGGATTAGGGTTTACTTGACAGCAACTGTACCCTAACTTCGGACACTCATAACTTCATCATCCGGATGAATTTTGGAGTGATTCCAGAACCATGGGAAAGGTGAGGCTGTCTAGTTTATACCTACCAAAAATCATGAATTTCTATCGAGCAGATTTTTGACACCTCTCTGTCGAAGTTGACTGGTCAGTTCAGGTTTAAATACAGAACTTGTCACTTCGACGGAGCGCCATATGTTCGATTTAAGTCCGATTCGAGTGATTTTTGTTTCTGAGTATTCCTTTACAAGTCTATTTTCAAATCCAGTTGGTTTCATAATTTTTGAATTCCATTTGAATTATTGGTAGCCGATTTACTCAGAACTGTTCATTTGTACTTTTCTGGGTAAATCTGTGATCTTCGGGGCCTGTTCGGGAGACCACCCAAGGCACATCCGAAGGGATTTTTGTATGAGGCTAGTTTCTTTTGAAATATGGCCCTACAGACTTCAATCACACCAAATTTCATGGATTTTGATGTAATGGATTTTTCTGTGCAATTTCCCAAAGTTGCCCACTTACCACTTTTAAAAATCCCCAGCAGCAACTTCAAAGGAGCATAACTCCTAGATTTTTCATCGAAATAAAGTGAAATTTTGCATGAGACTCTTATTTACCCTAATCTTTCAAATGGATTTGGTTTGGTTCATTTTAAAATTGGATTTGAATGATTTCAAGGCAAATGGCATACTTTTTACCGAATTTTCCGGATTTGATTTAACTTGGTTTTATGCAACCTCTACTTTGATTTCCATCTTTTGAAATACTCCAGAAGTGATATTGACATAAGGGAAGATCCAAAATCCATTTGGATCTTCACGTGAATATATCATACATTTGTTCCTTTTTCAAGGCTTTTTCATGAATTTTAGCAAGCTTCTCATTTTCTTTTTTAGCATGAATAAACACTTGGCTACCACTTTGTGTGGATGAATGGGGGTGCCTAACACCTTCCCCCATTCATAATCTAATCCCCTTACCCATCTCTGGATTTGATTTTCAAGTAGGGTTACTTTTATCCTAGAATGTTTCTTTTCTCTTTTTGCTTGTTTTTCAATCTTTTGGTGTCCATTCTCACCTCAAAATAATGAATGGTGGCGACTCCCGTTCTTTAAGTCGAGCCCCGCGTGTTGACGGAGGGAGGTCACTCCGGTGATTTTTCCCATGTCTCACAACTGGCGACTCCGCTGGGGACTTGTGGATTTAAGCCATTTTGTATATATTCATGCTTTTTCATTACTTTTGAATGCTTGCTATTTGTTTATTTTTGCTTGTGCATGTTAAATCTCAAATTTAATTTGTATGATTAGAAAGTTCACATGGTTAAAGGCATGGGCATGTTGTTTGATTTTTGCTTAAAGGAAAAACCCATATTGTTATATGACTTTGCTATATTATGTGATTAGCATATGTTATTTTGGGGTTTCAATGCCATGAGCTAAAAAAAAATAAAATAAAATATATGCAATATGTGAAATCTGGATTTTGTGTTTCTCTTGGGTATTCAAGCATGTTTCCCATGAATAAAGCTCTTTTCTTGCTTAATGTTTGTTTTATGCCATGTTTTGGATTTGGGGTATATGATGACATGATTTGAGCATGAAAACAATGAGCAAAAATCTGTAAATACAGTAGCCATTAGGATGGTTTTCAAGCATGGTTTACCTCATTAAAACACTTTTGTATCATGACAAGTAGTTGCTAAATTTTTAGGCATTAATTTGGGGTATAAGGGAAGCACTTTTGAGCATGAAAATTCTGGAAATTTCAGTGTATATTTGGGGGATTTCAAGCATGTTTTACCTCATTGAAACACTTTTTGAACCATGTCAAGTAGTGCTAAAATTTTAGGCTCCAATTTGGGTAGAAATGGTACACTTTGAGCATGAAAAAGAGCATGAAATCTGGAATTTTAGGAGTGCTTTTGGGTTTCAAGCATGCTTACATGATTTAATTGTTGTTTGTACAAATAACATGTTTTGTATACCACTTTTTGGGCATGTAGTATTTTTTGTGCATATTTAGTTGTTTTGGTGCTTGCTTGCTTGTATTTAGCTTCATTACTTTTTCTGTCATATGTACCTTGGCTTGAATTGAATGCATGGCTACGAAAAAGAGTGGCAAGGGGCTGGGACGTTGTGAATGTTACCACAATTTTAAAATTGCACTTGAGCACTTGAAACAATTTGCACAGCCTACCCATTACCTATTAGGAAGTTGAACCATGAATGTGTGTAGCTTGGCGCACCGAGGTCGTGACTTCGGAAAGCGAAAGTGAAAACATTTACCTTAGAATTTGGGTCAATGATGTGATGACAATGGGATCTGTGATTCGATTCCGGGCATCACTAGACTTGAGTTCTAAGTTGCCAATTAAGCCAAAACCCAAAACTATACGCTTGAAGGTGGAGAAACACGTTTTCAGCTAAAAGCACACAATTACGTTTGGGGAATTGGGTGTAAATGTGGGAAGGCCGTTTGCATGTTCTACAGGCCAAGGTATAATGTGTATACCATATTGAATGAAGGTAATACAAGGTGGCAAGGTAAAGCCATGTTTTTTTCCTAAATTTGGGGAATTTTGCAAGTATGATGTCCAAGCCCAATTTGGGGCAAGTTTTGAAGGTCAAATTAAGGTGAACACCAAGTGGGAATGAAAAAAATCAAATCTGGTGAAAAAAATGAGTCAAAATGGCCATTTCGGCAAGAACCGGCAACTCAGGCCGGTTAACAAGAGTTCTATGCATATCCGGTATATATAGCCGGATAAAAAGGGCTATGCGAGTATCCGGTTAACATGACCGGATACCTTAAGACATACCCTTATCCGGCTACTAGTACCGGATACATGCAGAAATTCATTAAAAGGGCCTTTTCAGCCCGAATTTTCAAAATAAAATGCCTAAACACTTTAGATAATTCTTAGGCACCCTAAAGAAAATATAAAAATGTCAAAAAAAAAATATACAAAAAAATAAAAAAAAATGTATATTCTTCTAGGATTAAACCTAAGGTTGAAACTCAAAGAATGAGCTAAGGTGTCATATTTGTTGACATCAATTCAATTCAAACATGTGTCACTCAAGCTTTAGAACTTGAAAATATTCTAAAACTCATCAAATTTCAAAAAAAAAAATATAAAAACCTTGGTTGGTCTTCTTTTTACCAATCAAGCACAAAAAAAGTGGGACCTCTGGAAGCCCTAGAATATTCCATGAACCCTTGATTGGTCTCCTTTTTACCAATCCAATCAAATCAAAAAATGGGACCCTTGGAAGCCCTAAAATATTCCATCAAAACCCTTGGTTGGTCTCCTTTTTACCAATCAAGTGCAAAAAAAGTGGGACCTCTGGAAGCCCTAGAATATTCCATGAACCCTTGATTGGTCTCCTTTTTACCAATCAAATCAAATTAAAAAATGGGACCCTTGGAAGCCCTAAAATATTCCATCAAAACCCTTGGTTGGTCTCCTTTTTACCAATCAAGTACAAAAAAGTGGGACCTCTGGAAGCCCTAGAATATTCCATGAACCCTTGATTGGTCTCCTTTTTACCAATCAAATCAAATCAAAAAATGGGACCCTTGGAAGCCCTAAAATATTCCATCAAAACCCTTGGTTGGTCTCCTTTTTACCAATCAAGTACAAAAAAAGTGGGACCTCTGGAAGCCCTAGAATATTCCATGAACCCTTGATTGGTCTCCTTTTTACCAATCAAATCAAATTAAAAAATGGGACCCTTGGAAGCCCTAAAATATTCCATCAAAACCCTTGGTTGGTCTCCTTTTTACCAATCAAGTACAAAAAAAGTGGGACCTCTGGAAACCCTAGAATATTCCATGAACCCTTGATTGGTCTCCTTTTTACCAATCAAATCAAATTAAAAAATGGGACCCTTGGAAGCCCTAAAATATTCCATCAAAACCCTTGGTTGGTCTCCTTTTTACCAATCAAGTACAAAAAAAGTGGGACCTCTGGAAGCCCTAGAATATTCCATGAACCCTTGATTGGTCTCCTTTTTACCAATCAAATCAAATCAAAAAATGGGACCCTTGGAAGCCCTAAAATATTCCATCAAAACCCTTGGTTGGTCTCCTTTTTACCAATCAAGTACAAAAAAAGTGGGACCTCTGGAAGCCCTAGAATATTCCATGAACCCTTGATTGGTCTCCTTTTTACCAATCAAATCAAATTAAAAAATGGGACCCTTGGAAGCCCTAAAATATTCCATCAAAACCCTTGGTTGGTCTCCTTTTTACCAATCAAGTACAAAAAAAGTGGGACCTCTGGAAGCCCTAGAATATTCCATGAACCCTTGATTGGTCTCCTTTTTACCAATCAAATCAAATCAAAGAACGGGACCCTTGGAAGCCCTAAAATATTCCATCAAAACCCTTGGTTGGTCTCCTTTTTACCAATCAAGTACAAAAAAAAGTGGGACCTCTGGAAGCCCTAGAATATTCCATGAACCCTTGATTGGTCTTCTTTTTACCAATCAAATCAAATCAAAAAAATGGGACCCTTGGAAGCCCTAAAATATTCCATCAAAACCCTTGGTTGGTCTTCTTTTTACCAATCAAGTACAAAAAAAGTGGGACCCTTGGAAGCCCTAGAATATTCCAACACAAAAAAAAAAAACAAAAAAAAAAAAAACAAAAAAGAAGAAAAATCTGGATTGGTGTTCACCTAACCTACTGGTTTACATGCATAAGGGTGTGACTCAAGTTAAATGGAAGCTAACATGTTCTGTTAATTTTTCCCCAGGTACATTTACTTGCAACCCAGGTGCACTTACTTGCAGTCATTGCTCCCGTGACCAGATCCAAAACAAGAGCTATGAACACTGAAGAGAACCAAGCCCAAGCTACTGTCCCGGCTCAGGACTTCACCCAACTGCAGGAGCAAGTGGCTGGTCTAGCCAAGATGCTGGGAGACCTACTGGCGGCTCAGGCCCAACAGGCCCAAGCCCAGAACCAAGCCTCTACTTCCCATCCGGCACCACCACCTCAGGCCTATATGCCGCCTCCGGCTCAGCCCATGCCTGAGCCCATTTCTGAACCTGTTCCGGAGCCCATTCTGATTCGGGAAAATACAGCTAAATCTGAGAAAGAACTGGAAAAAGAAAAGGCCCGAGATGAGATGGAAAAGAAAATGCTGCTTAGGATAGAAAGAATCCAAGCAGAGCTGAAAGAGGTGAAAGGGGGAAGCAGCCATGGAGGCACCAACTTCGAGGACCTGTGCATGTACCCGGACGTGTGCCTACCGGCTAAGTTCAGGTGCCCAGACTTTGACAAGTTTGATGGCACGGGCTGCCCATTGAGCCACTTAAAATTATACTGCGGGGCCTTATGCCAATTTGGCCGGGACGATGGCATACTGATCCAGCTCTTCCAGAGGAGTCTGACCGGGTCAGCCCTTAGGTGGTTCGCTACAGTGGACCATGGAAGGATCAGGAGGTGGAAGGACCTGGCAGACGCCTTCTTGGACCAATATAAGTTCAACTCGGAGATCGTGCCAGACCGGTACGACATGATGAGGATGACCAAGGGGAAAGATGAACCGGTACGGCAATACGCCAAGAGGTGGAGAGAGGCCGCCTCCCAGGTCAGGCCCCCTATGCAAGAACCGGAGATGATCTCCACGTTCATGGGCACACTGGGGCAGCCCTTCTACAACCATCTGGTGGGCCAGATTACTACCAACTTTGCTGCCCTGGTGCAGGTTGCGGACCGGATCGAAGAGGGGGTCAAGTCAGGAAGGCTGATAGACTACTCTACTCTGACTGGGCAGTCTGATTCCTCTGCCTCCATGGCCCAGAAGAAAGGGGCCGGATTTAAAAAGACGGGGGCCCGAAAAGAAGGGGAGGTGAACCTGGTCCAGGCTCCTCCAGCCAAGAAGCCACTGCACGTCAACATCTCTGTACCCCAGCAGGCCCAACAGGCCCGACAGGCCCCGCAGGCCCAGCAGTCTTACCAGGCCCCGCTGAATGTCAATTTCACTCCCGCTGCACCCGCAAACCAAAGGAGGATCTTTTCCAGGGAGGAAAGGGAGGCCTGGTTGGCCAACAGAAAGAACCGGGTTTTCACCCCTCTACCCATATCTCTTTCCCAGCTACTGCCAACCCTGCTGAAGGGTGAATACTTGAGTTTGAAAGAGCCTAACCCAAATGCCACCCGGGGTAGGAATTTTGACACATCGGTCACCTGTGACTTCCACATGGGTGCACAGGGGCATTCTACAGATACCTGCTGGGTATTAAAGCATGCGGTCCAAGACCTGTTGGACCAAAAGGCCTTAGTATTCAACACTGCTGCACCGGCCCCGTCCGGGAATGATATTGGGCAGAACCCTCTGCCGTACCACAATGGGGCAGGCCCATCCAATTCTATCACTGCCATATCCACCACCAGAAGGGCCTTTGACCCATCTCAGCTGATAGCTCCAATAGGGACCACGGTCCAGGTCCGGTTTTTTCAAGAAGAAGAAGAGGAGGAGATCAACATGGTCTCCCAGAAAAATAACCCAACAGCTGAGGACATAAGTTCCTCTTTAAACCGGGTCTCATCTCTGATGGCCCAGATGAATACTGCAAGGCCCCCATTGGTCATCAATTGCAGTCCACCCACTTATCTTCCATCCAAGCCGTCTAAGGCTCCACTGGTCATCAACCTTGACCCAACCACCAATTCCATCAATTCTTCTGTCCCTACCAAGTCCAAACTCCAACCCTTGGTTGTAAATGTGCAACCAGCCCAAATTATCCCTAAACCGGCCCATAAATCCCGGTCCAGACTCCAGCCACTAGTGGTAAACATCCCTAAATTAGCCTACTCTGAGGCCGCTGTACCATGGAACTACAGCGAGGGAACCACGGCTACGGTTCAAAAGGTCAGGAACCAGAACCAGGAGGAGGTGAACCTCATGACGAGGTCGGGGAGATGTGCAGGGGGTGAAGAGAAGGAAAAGGAGACAGAAGCAGAAAAAGAAAAAGTTGAAAAAGAAAATGAAAAAAGAAAACAAAAGGGAAAAAACAAAATGGGAGAAGACACCCCCCAGGGTGCAGAAAATGAGGGAGCTGACCTCATAAAAATAATAAAAAAGAGTGAATTCAATCTTGTGGATCAGCTAAACAAGATCCCGGCCCAGATCTCAATACTGGGCCTTCTGCTGAATTCAGAAAAGCACAGGGATGCATTGCTAAGGGTGCTACAGAGTGCACATGTGTCCCAGACCATAGATCCAGACCAGCTAGGCAAAATGGTTGGTCAAATCTTGTCACATAATGTGATAAGTTTCTCTGAAGGTGAGATCAGCCCAAGTGGGTGCCACCACGTTGACCCTTTGCACATCACTGTGCTTTGTAAGGGCAGCATGGTAGCACGGGTTTTGATTGATAACGGGTCGGCCTTAAATGTCTGCCCGTTAATCACTTTTGCCAAGCTGGGTCTGGACCAGTCAAGGATAAAACAAAATGGGCGGATAGTCAGGGCTTTTGATAGCTCCAAGACCCACTCCCTAGGGGAGATTGAACTGCCGGTCACAATTGGGCCGAATATCTTCAACATCACATTTGAAGTGATGGATATACCTGCAGCATTCAATTTGCTCCTAGGAAGGCCGTGGATACACTCGGCTAGGGCAATACCATCCACGCTCCACCAAATGGTGAAATATGTCAAGGGGCAAAGGGTGATAACAGTCCTAGCCGAGAACTTGGTGCCGCCCATTGTGTCACCGGATGTACCCTTAATCAATGTGGACTTGACTGTCGACAAGATTGCATTCCACTCATTCCAATTTGAGGCAGTAAATTTCATACCTGGGGGGTGTGAAAAAAAGAAAGAAAATGGGACCACTGCTGAGAGAATGGTCAGGAAAGTGATGGAAAAATACCACTTTCACCCGGGGAAAGGCCTGGGAATAAGCCTGCAGGGAATGGTGGAGCCAGTCAAAGCCCAGAAGCTAGTTCCTAAAGCAGGGTTGGGCTTCAAGCCCAGAGGCTGGAGAAGACAAAAATATGAAGAAGGAGAGAGAAGAAGCAGAAGAAATTTCCCTCATCTAAGGGAAAATTTTCCAAAACCCTCCTGTATAATCCAACTATCTCAGCCCATGGACCAGTCTAAGCCTCCATACTACAACATCAACCCATTTCAGAAACCATATGTTCCAACCCTGCAACCCTATAACCCGTATCCAATATTGGAAGCAGCAGATGGGCCTGGGCCACAGCCCGAGCAGCAGGTAGATTTTTCTGAAGATGTTGGGGCCTTCTTCGCCATGACTGAAGAGGAAAGACTGATGGTGACATGGAGCTACCATTCATTGACTGGGCCGCAGTGAAGATCCCAGATGAGGTCACTTCTGGACCGAGCCCCGCAGCAGAAAAGGGCAGTACCCACCCGGTGATGATGGCATCGGATTCTGGGCCTGAGGAGCGGGCTTGCACAATTTTCCCTACTCCTGAGAAACATTGTTTAAATAATTGGGAGGAAACTCCCCTAACTTTTGAAGCTGCGTTTGTTCGGCAAACTAACGTGGCTCCCAAAAAAAAACTCCAATAGTGGATTGCCATTCCCCTGAAGGTTCTAATGGGCCTTCGTCTTCAGGGGGATTAGGTTTAGAAGGCCCACAAAAAACCCAAAAAGATTTTTCTATTTTTTCTAGGAAATTTAATTTTTTCAAAAAGGTCCAAACCACTTATAAACCCTATAATCAAACCGAATTGGACCAGGCTGAATATGACTTCGACCTTGAGCTCGACTTTGATCTCATGGGGGTCGAAGAAGAGACCGAGGTCGAAGAAGAAGACCTTCCAAAAGAAATTGAATATCAATTGGAACGTCATGAAAAGGGGATCCAACCTAATATTGAGGAGACCATATCCATAAACCTTGGGACCGAAGATGACCCACAAATTGTGAAAATCGGGTCATATTTATCTTATGTGCAGAAAAATGAAATGTCACGGTTCTTGGCAGATTATAAGGATGTGTTTGCTTGGTTGTATCGGGACATGCCAGGGTTGGACACAGACATGGTGGTGCATAAGTTGCCAATTTTGCCAGGGGTTAAGCCAATCAAGCAAAAGCTGAGAAGATTGAAACCTGAGTGGACCCTGAAGGTCAAGGACGAAGTGGTCAAACAGTTCCAAGCTGGATTTTTGGCAGTCTCTACGTACCCAGAGTGGCTCGCAAACATAGTGCCAGTACCCAAGAAGGACGGGAAGGTCCGAATGTGCGTGGACTATAGAGACTTGAACAAGGCAAGCCCAAAGGATGATTTTCCGCTTCCACACATCGACATTCTGGTCGATAATACTGCGGTACATAGCCTGTTCTCCTTCATGGATGGGTTCTCGGGATATAATCAGATCAAGATGGCCAAGGAGGATCAGGAGAAAACAGCATTTATCACACCTTGGGGCACATTCCACTACACGATTATGCCGTTCGGACTCAAGAATGCCGGGGCAACATATCAGCGGGCCATGACTGCACTATTCCACGACATGATTCACAAGGAGATGGAAGTCTATGTGGACGATATGATTGCCAAGTCATGCAAGGAGGAGGACCACTTGATCAATCTGAAGAAGGTGTTTGATCGGCTCAGGAAATACAGTCTACGGCTTAACCCGGCGAAATGCGTCTTTGGGGCTACATCAGGAAAGTTGCTCGGGTTTATTGTGAGCCGAAGAGGAATTGAAATTGACCCGGCTAAAGCCAAGGCCATAATTGAAATGCCAGCACCCAGAACCGAGAAGGAGGTTCGTGGTTTTCTCGGAAGAATTCAGTACATAAGCCGGTTCATAGCACAGCTCACTGCTATCTGTGAACCGATTTTCAAGCTTCTGAGGAAGGATAACCCGACGGTCTGGAATGAGGATTGCCAACAAGCCTTCGATACGATCAAGGAATATCTACTGAACCCGCCTGTGCTAGTGCCACCAACTCCAGGAAGACCACTGATCCTGTACTTGTCAGTGTTGGAAACGTCAATGGGATGTGTCTTGGGGCAGCATTATGAGACTGGTAGAAAAGAAAGGGCCATTTACTATCTGAGTAAAAAATTCACAGAATATGAAGCCAAATACTCACCATTGGAGAAGACTTGCTGTGCTCTAGTGTGGGCCACTCAGAGGCTAAGGCATTATTTCCTTAGTCACTCCACACTACTGATATCTCGGATGGACCCGCTGAAGTATTTATTTGAGAAACCGGCATTGACTGGCAGGACGGCAAAGTGGCAACTGCTACTGTCCGAGTTTGACCTCACGTACATCACTCAAAAGGCGATCAAGGGTCAAGCCATAGCTGATCACCTGGCTGCACATCCTCTGCCAGAATATCAACCCTTGAGGACCAACTTTCCAGATGAGGCAATTCTGTACACTGAAGAGGACGACAGTGAGAGTTCCTGGCAGATGTTCTTCGATGGGGCCGCCAACATGAACGGGAACGGAATAGGGGCAGTCTTGGTTAAACCAGATGGTTCACACATCCCGATTGCAGTAAAGCTGAGGTTCCAGTGCACCAATAACATAGCAGAATATGAAGCATGCATAATTGGATTGCAAGCAGCCATGGATCATGGAGTAGAGGAACTTGACGTATACGGGGATTCGAGTCTTATCATCTTCCAAACAACTGGTGAATGGAAAACCAAGGATCACAAATTGATCCCCTATCACCAGTATTTGGAAGAAATAAGCACAAATTTTACTCGAGTTTCCTTCAACTATATGCCAAGGGCCAAAAATCAATTTGCGGATGCTCTAGCAACATTAGCTTCAATGGTCAGCATACCAGAAGGAGTAGACATCAGACCGCTGGAAATTGAGGCTAGAGATGAACCGGCTTACTGTCTCGTTCTAGAGGGAGCACCAGAAGAAGAAGCACCATGGTTTCAAGATATCAGGAATTTCTTGAATAATCGGAGTCTGCCAGAAAATGCCACTGCTACTGAGAAGAGGACAATACAGAGATTGGCTGGTCAATTTCTGCTAAGTGGTGGACATGTGTACAAGAGGTCACATAACGACATTCTGCTCAGATGTGTAGCCAAGGCTGAATCAGAAAGGCTGATCGAGACCGTACATGGAGGAGTCTGTGGGCCCCATATGAGTGGACACATGTTGGCAAAGAAGATCCTGAGGCTAGGATATTACTGGACAACCATGGAGCATGATTGCTGTACACATGTCAGGAGGTGCCATCAATGCCAAATCTATGCAGATAACAAGCATGCACCCCCAGGTGAGCTGCACAACATGACATCACCCTGGCCCTTCTCTATGTGGGGCATAGATGTCATTGGTATGATCTCTCCTAAGGCATCGAACGGACACAGATTCATCCTGGTGGCGATTGACTACTTCACTAAGTGGGTGGAAGCAGCCTCATACGCAAATATCACAAGCAACCATGTTATTAAATTTTTGAAGCACAACATTATTTGTCGCTATGGACTGCCAAGTGCCATAGTATCAGACAACGCTTCAAACATTAAGAACAAGGACATGAGGAAAATGTGTGAGCAGTTTCAGATCATACACCACAAGTCAGCTCCGTACAGGCCGAAGATGAACGGGGCAGTAGAAGCAGCCAATAAAAATATAAATAAAATCATTCAGAAGATGGTAGTGAGCTACAAGGATTGGCACGAAATGCTGCCACTTGCTCTACATGCCTACAGAACCTCGATCCGGACTTCAACTGGGGCAACCCCGTACTCACTAGTCTATGGGATGGAAGCAGTCTTGCCCGTGGAAGTAGAGATCCCATCACTCAGAGTGCTTATGGAAGCCGAACTAGAAGAAGCTGAATGGGTCCAGTCAAGACATGATAAACTTAACCTGATAGAAGAAAAGCGGTTGAAAGCGCTTTGCCATGGACAGTTGTACCAGAAAAGAATGGCCCGGGCCTACAATAAGAAAGTGAGGCCCAGAACTTTCCAAGAAGGAAACTTGGTGCTGAAGAAAATTCTACCATTTTTGGAAGATCCGCGTGGTAAGTTCAAGCCCAATTGGGAAGGCCCATATGTCGTCAAGAAAGTCCTGTCAGGGGGTGCACTCATCTTAGCAGAAATGGATGGGTCAGATTTTCCTGAGCCCATTAACTCTGATGCAGTAAAAAGGTATTTTCCTTGAGTGAATATTTATAGGAAATGATCCGAGGCCATTTTTCTTTATTTCCTTCAAAATTCAAATCCCTAGTCTAGCCAAATTGAGCCGGTTCGTTTCTTTGATCAACCCAAACCGGATTTACAGTCAAATTGGGGCAAAATCAATTTAGGGGCAAAAGTGAGGAAAGAAAAAGAAAAAGAGAGGAAAAGCAATAGAAATGGCAAATGAAAGCCAAGTGTGAAAAAGATGCAAAGAATGCAATTTGGGGAAAAATAGGAAAATTTATCATGACTGTAAATCCGGTTGACCTATTCTCACACTTGAAAAATTTTGGGCCTTTAATACCCTTTCTTTCATAAACTGAGCCTAGCCTATGTTTCGTCCTATTTTTAAGCCCTCGGTGATCTTAGTTTGTTCATTCAAATATCAGAGTAAGATGGGTGATGACGGAATACAGAAGCCGGCCCTAGTGAAAACCGTAACTGGCGCTAGGGGCAATATTGGCAAAAAGGCAAAAAGAAAAAAAGAAAAATGAAAGAAAATCAGAGGTTGAGTTGATCATGGGGATCTGAGCCTGAAGCAAAGTTGGCATGAGCAGAATGGGGGCAGTTTTGGCATTTGGGGATGACTCTAAAGGTCCTAAGATGGACGGTTCTGATCCCTCAGTATTTTGTGGACTACCCTTTTCACTATTTAACTTGGTTTAATTCCTTTAATTATAGGTGATTAAGTGCATGGACCAAATTTCAAAAAATACAGAAAAATATAAAAAAAGGAAAAACTATACTTTGGCCAGTGATGATAAATCAAATACTTTTCATAAAACCTTTGTTTTTACAAGCATATGAGAATTCTGAGGCCAATAATATAAAAATTTTATTTTGAATTAAATCCTTTGTCTTTCCACTATTGGAGTTTGCTTTTGTACAAAGGTAGAAAAAAAATGAAAAAATGTGCAGGAAATGAAGCTAGTCTCTGTCTCCTAGCCGCTCCTCAAGCTCCCGAATCCGAGCTGCCTGAGCTGCAATGACTCCTGAAGCCCCCTCTGCAGCAGGATCACTCAAGAAGGAAATGACCTCATCTGAAAGGGCCTGCCTGATACGCATACTCCTAAGGCTGACCAAAGTGTCCTGGTACTTCTGCCGGATCATACGGACCTCAAAGCGACGGGCCTGCCTCTGCTCCTCCAGCTTCTCTTCCATGGCAGTGCGGCGTGAGATCTGCTCCTCAAGCTGCCTCTCCAGATAAATGCCCTGAATCCTGAGCTCCTGGGCCTCCTGTATCCATATCTACTGAAGCCGCTTATGAGAAGCCCGCTCAGACTCTAAAAGATCCTCATAGGTGGGACCCAAGACTGCAGGAGGATCTTCGGGTACTGGAGCCTGACTCTGTATCTGCTCCTTGATCCAGAAAAGATAATCCTTCTCATGGGCACCTGAGAAGACGGTACCACGCATGATGCGGACATAGGACCACTCCTTCATCAACCAGGCATTCATCTTCATAGTAAGGGGCCCAAGACGATCCTCATATCCACTTGGGATGATAATCCCCTGGGTCGCTCGGAACTGACGAAGGACCCGCAGAGGAAGGTACAACACTGCATGCTTCAGGCCAGCTAGGATCAGAAAGTTGCGATCGCGGAAGCTAATCACTGTCTCTGCATTGGGCTGATAAGTGCCAGGCCATCTCACCTGGTCCTCCTGAAGTGAGCCCAAGAAAGTGAACCAGCCCTGTTTGCCCCCTGGAATATCGGGGCACCCCCTGTTGCTCATCAAAATGGGGACTTTCAGACTCGGGAAGAAGTGTCGATTGATCTCTTCAATCTGACTCAAATGATCAAGTAGCCAAAGCTGCAGAAGAAAGAGATATATCAGCACATTGTAAAAGAAAAAAGCAAAAAAGCAAGAAAATAGCGAAAAAGGGCAAAAAGAAAGCAAAAAAAAGAAAAAAAGCAAAAGAAAAAAAATATTTTTACCTGCAAGACCTGGGCACATGCTAGGAAGCTTTTAGACTTCCTATTGTAGCAATCTGTCAAAGCCTGATACATCCCAGCCAAAATCATAGGGGCCAACCTCTCCCTCTCCCTAACCTGGCATATCACTGAAATCAAGGCCAAGTCCACCTCCTCATCATCCCGTGGGAAAAGCAACTGGTTGACCACCATCAGGGTCAACACATTGAATCGGGCCTCCTTATTCTCCCCTCTCAAAAGCTTCTCAGTCAAAAAAGCCTTAGAAAGGGTCAAAAGGGTGTCAGAATCCCCCAAGTCCTTTTTCCCCATGCCCAAGAAAGTAGAAGCTTCCTTCTTATAACTGGGCCTGAGAGGTGGATTCACCACCTTCTCATCATACCTCAAGCCCAGGATGGTTTCAACCTCCTCAATGGTTGGGGTCATCTCGTGGTTCCCAAAACGGAACAAGTTGAGATCAGGAACCCAGTGACCAATCATGGCCTCTATGATCTCCCACTTGAAGGGAACCTTGGGAATAAGCAGGGTGTGGCCTAGATTTGTTGACTCCCATCTCCTCTCCTCATCTAGGGTCATAGAGTTAACCCATCTTGTGTAAAAAGAGTCCACGGGGTTGTACCTAGTGAGATTTGGAGGTTTTGATCTAAAAGGCTGTTTTGCAGGGGAGGCAGTGTGGACAGACAATAATGGGGCAGAAGATGATCCGGATTCCATTGGAGTTTATGGGAGCAAGCTAGAACTCAAGAGGAGGAAGAAAAAGGCGAAAAAGGGGGTTTCTAAACTCAAAAACTCGTAAAAAAATACTCAAATCCCGAGGCAGGTTGCATTTATAGTATCTTTTAAAGTATCCGGTAACTCAGACCGGATAAACAAGCTTTTATTCATATCCGGTTAAGTATACCGGATACAAAGAAGGTCATGAGTATCCGGTATGTTATACCGGATACAAAGACCATTCAATGTATCCGGTATATCAGACCGGATACAAAGAAAAAATGCAAAAAAAAGAGCTAAGGATGAAAAATCCGAATTTGTATCTGTTTTACCTGTGCACAAGTCATAATTGCATAAAATTGAGAACAAAAGATGTGCAAGACATGATAGAATGAATAAAAAGTTTTTTTCATATATATCTGGAAGTTTTGTACAGGGATGATGATATAAATACATGAAAATGAAAAAAATCCTAATCTACTCCTCTGCAGGATCATCCCCGCGTCCTCTGCCGCGTCCACCTCTACGGCCTCTCCCTCGAAGCGCTCTACCTCTAGAGTATGCAAGGATCCGCTCGGCTGCATGGCGAGGATGCCGACCCACCACCTGCTGAAGCTGATACTCTAAGCAATAATCCTCGACATCTGGGGGCGGAGCAGGAGCAGAATCTGGGGAAGAAGCCTCGGGCTCAGCAGCAACCGGCCCAACTGGGCCCTCACCCAAAACATCCTCTGCTCCCGCAGCTCCAGAAGGCCCAGCATCAGCAGCAGAGGGGCCAGGATCAGAAGTAGCTGGGTCCACAGAAAAGAGAAAAATCAGAAAACTCAGATGTAAGGAAAAATAAAGGAGGTAAATTAAAAGAAGATCATACCAGGAATGTCTGCAGAAGGAGCAGGAGGATCCGGCTCGTCTAGACCAGCCGCTGGGGCATCCTCAGGATCAGCAGCCCGAGCTGGGGATGAATCGGGAATAAAGAAGTCATGCTCATGGACTGGGCCCTGCACAAGTCAGAAAGCTATATCAGAATAGCAGAAATAGAAAAATGAAAGAAATGAATATATGAGAAGGCCAGATACCTGTCTAGACTGGAGCTCAGCAACTAAGGCCTCCAGCTCCCTGATCCGGGCATCCCGCTGGGCCACGACCGCATCGTGCTCTGCAATCATATCATCGATCGCGGCCCGCTGACTCTCGAACCGATCCCGGATAGTATTCAGCTCATGGACCTGTCAACAAAAAACAGAAGAGGGATCAGAAATGCATACAGGCAGAAAAGCAGATAAAAACAGGAAGAGTACAAGGCTTACCGTGTCCTCATGGATCCGGATACGGATCCCGCCAATCTCGGTCACCCCAGCACGAGTGGGTCGATCCATCAAGCATCCAATAGATACCCTCTGGAACCACTCGTCGTAATCTCCGGCTACTGTGAGCCCCTCCGCATCCAGGAAGTGATCGAACTGATCAACATCAAAGCCCGGGAGGAGTGTGTCGGGACCCACAGCAGGAGGAGGGACGGGGATGCGAAGTGCGCCAGTGTGCTGGAAGTACAGGCGCTCTCCCAAGTACATCACCCTACCAAGCCTCCCAAGGAAGCACTGGTAGGGCTGACGTCGTCGATCTCTATCGAAGGCGTCCTGTACCGCCATCTCACGGGCCACTCCGACATCCACGTCATCAAATCGGGACAGGAGAAGCTGCAAAAAAAAAAAATAATAAAATAATCAGGTGCAGTCAAAATACAGGAAAGGAAATAAAAGAAAAAAGGAGAGAGGACTTACATCAGATCGGCGGGCACGGTCTAAGTGCACCCGGGCGGTGCGGGCCTGACTCCTATCAGCATCCCGGACCTGGGCCGACCATCGCAGGGCCACAGGGAAATCCGCAACCTCAGGAACCGGGGAGGGGCGGAAGAAGGTCATATAGGTGTACATGAACACCTAGGAAAAGAAAAATCAGTCAAGATAAAAGCCTAAGGAATTGAACCAAACAGATGGATGCAATACCTGTAGAATCTGCCAGAAGAACCGGCTGCTGACCCCATCACCCCTCGGAGATGCTAAGCCTCGAACTGCTCGGCACAGCCCGGCCAAGATGGTCCCATAGATCAGCCGACCCCATGCTAGCTGGCGGGTCTGATGGAAATCTCTCAAGGCATCCAAGAAAAGTGGGCTGACACCGGTGGTATCCTCCGGGAAGAAGCAACTCCCCAACATCAGCAAGAATACGTGCCGGAAAATAGGAACAAAAGCAGCATCATCCACAGTCACAGTCCTGTGTCTCCCCTCAAAATGTCGAACCAGACTCTCCCGCAACCAGCTAATGGAGAGCCGGCCGCTCCGCCCATCCCAAGCAGTAGGTGGCAGGGCCTGATATCCCAAGAGAAGGCCGATGTCCTCCGCAGAAGGTCGCTCCAAGATGATAGTCCGCCCCGTCAATGGAATACCAGTGATCATCACAAAATCAGAGGGGCGGATCCCCAGCTCCACGTCCGGCAGATGGAACGACTGAGTCTCTGGGAAATACCTCTCCATCATGGCAAAGATGAGTGGACGGTCAGCTCTGAAGGATGGGATGCTAAGAAAGTGGTCTAGATGACATCTCCCAAACTCCCGCCTGAGTGCCGGAGAAAGTGACTGTGCCAACTCACTGAATCTCCCCCAGCTGCCTCGCAAGTGGGAGGAATGGTATGGAAGCGGCACATCGGCCCTAATGCACATGGAGGGATGGCTATCCAAGCCATGAAGGAGCTCTGTATCCTGAACTGAGGCCCTCAACTCCTCAGAGACCCCTGCCAGAGCCACAGCAACCCCCTCCTGAGCCGTATCTCGGGCTCTGCCTCGGCCTCTGCCTCTGCCTCGACCCCGAGCCGGTGCCACCACGGGCTAAAATTTAAGAGAAAGGTGTGAAGGTTGTGTGGGAAAGGAGAATAGAAGAAAGGAAGAAAGGAAAATTTTTGAAAGCCTACCTCAGCAGAGCTCTCCCTGGAGACATCTAAGGGCTCAGACAAGGTGGCGCTGGAACTCGCCTCTGTCCGAGCCCGCGAACTGGAGGGCTGATCAGCAGGGTCAGCCTCCTCTCTAACGCGGGAACGACTCCTAGCCATCTACACAGGGACCTTACATAAAAGCTAGGCAGTGATGCAGAGGTAAAGGCCTTAGCTAAATCAAGGATCAGATGTGGGACCTAAGGGCCAATCAAGGAGGAATATGGGCAGTCAAAGCACCAAAATCAGTTCAATGAGGAATAGGTCGTATCATAGCATCTGGAAAAATTTCTCTTCTACCGGCAATTTAAAAGTACCAGTGAAAATCCTAAGTTATCAGGAGGGCTACTATTAGTCGGGCAATTCAGTCAAAAAATTGCTACTGTCAGAAAATCCTTGGGTCTTGGCAAAGATACCAATTGCTCGATAACAGCAGGCAATCAACTCCAAAACACAAGTGGAAAACTTGCTTTGAAAATATCAAAGGGATAAAGCCAAATGTGGTCTAGAGCAAGTCATGGGTAGATCATGTCAGGTGGAGCATCACTTTAAGTTAGGAATTAGAGCATGGGTGAAAACAAACCATATCATTCAGAGCATGTTAAAATCAGGAGATAAGCAATTCAGTCCATCACTGGCAAGCAAGTCCAATCAATACAAGTAGAAGTCAGGGCATCACAAGGAAAAATTGAAGCAATGCAATTCGTACAAGGCAGTTGCAAGATTCGATGACCAACACCAAGCTCTAACTTAGCAAAAAAAAAAAAAAAAATTCAGGAATCCAGGCAATTGGCAGCAATTCAGAATTGGCAGAAGTTCAAGCAATCGGCAATTTACCACAATCAAGAGAAATCCAAGGCATAGCTATTCAGAATCAAGGCTTGACAGCCAAAGCAATAACACAGCAAGCATTCGGCTTCTAACATTAAAGGAATCAATACAATAAGCATGCATGCTCGCCCAATGTTTACAATATTTGAAACAGCAAATTAAAAGGAGAAAAATGCATGCTAAGATGCTCACTGACCTGGTCGGATTGAGTCGGGTTGGAGAAGAACAGGCGAATGGACAAGAAAGCCAAAAGAAAATCGAGCTAGGGCTCGACTGCGGCTTTGAATGATCGAACAAGGAAGGTCGCCGGAGTTGCAGACTGTCGCCGGTAACAATGTGAGCCACCAGAGCTCAGGGAATCGCCGGAGAAGAAGGGAGCAACCGTCGGGTGAAGAAGAAGAAGGAGATGGCCGGTATGAGTAATCGGAGCAAGAAGAAAGGAAATGAAAAGTCGCGGTCGCGCGCGACTTAAGTAAACCTGGGGGATCCGGATACTCAGGCCGGATACCCGCAGGCCCTTGATTATCCGGATATGTATACCGGATACCAAAAAAAAAAAAAAAAGAAAAAAAAAAACAGAAAAAACAGGAAAAAAACAGAAAAAGAAAGAAAAATAGAAAAAAAGGGGGAAAAGGCAAGAGAAAAAAAAAAGAAAAAGAAAAAAAAGAGAAAAGAAAAAAAAAGAGGGAAAAAGAAAAGAAAAGAAAGAAAAAAGAGAAAAAAAAAAAAGAAGAAGAAAAGAAAGAGAAAAGGAAAAAGAGCAAAAATGAGCTATAAATTTTGTTATTTTCTCACAAAATCCCAGTTTTGTCTTGAAATCCACCTCACAGCCACGAGGGCTTTGTGGAATTTGGGACAACATTGGGAGATGTGCCTGGTCAAAAGGATGATATTCACTCAAATTTTTAAATTGGTTTGATAAAAAATCAGTTTTCAAAAAATCCCTAATTTTAGGCTTAAAAACCACTTCACAGCCACAGGTGCTCGGTGGAATTTAAGAACTCTTGGAGAGATGCCCCCCTTAAAGTTAGGGCTTTTTGGCAAATCTTCACCCAAAAATTGGTTTTTTCTACAAAATTGAATTAAATCAAGCAATTCATGCTTAAGAGAGTGCAATTTGGGCTTGTCTAATCTTTGCAGCTCACTGCTTCGCAGCTCCCGCAAAGAGGGGCAGTTGTAGACACCCCAAATTTCACAAACAATCATCAGAAATCATTATTTCCTGGAAAGCCAGCTCAGAAATTGAAGAAAATAAGCTTTTACCTGTATCCGGATACTCAGGCCGAATACAAGTACTCCTTCATGTATCCGGATACTTATACCGGATAAATATGGACCTTAGTGTATCCGGTATCATATACCGGATACCTTAAGGCCCTTTGTCATCCGGCCTGTGTTACCGGATACGTTAAGTTTGCTCAAAATTAGGGTTTTCCGAGAGAAATCACTTGTTACCATCATGTCCCTCATTAAATGAGGGGAAATCTCGGAAACAACCCTAGGGTTTAGGTTGGAGGGTGCTAGACCTTAAGTTGGGTCTACCAAGGACCTTAGCCCTTGCCTATAAATAGGAAGCTCTTCTTCAAGCAAAAGGCCAAGTTTTTGGAGATCAAGGAGCTCCGAGTGAAGAAGGGAACCGCTGCCGGATTGCTTCCAGAACCCCAGGTAAGCCTCAACCCTCATTTATTTTTCTGTATTTTAATTTCTTAGATTTAGATCTCTTCTTCTACCTTTCTGTAGAATAAAGCCTCTTTTTGAATGTGTGGAAATCCTTCCCCGGCTCAAAGTATCTCAAGACTCCCCTAGCCGTAAAACGTGAAGGCGGATCTAGGAGAAACGAGACTGGGGATTGACCCTAGTGCTAGAACCCATGTAGCATAAGGCCTTGTGATTGCTTGAAAACCATTCTATAATCAAAGTACCCTTGATTATCTTGAAGAACCGTGTTTAACGGGGAGAGAGAACAAAGGGAAACGATAATGGAATGGAACCCTAGGCTATGCTAGAACCTATTTCGTTGAATCTATATGCATGCTATATTGTTGTATTGATATTGTGTGGTTTTTTCACCCTTGCACATACAATCCACTATTTTTGCGGGATAGGCTCACATTTGGGGATTTATTGCTTTCATAGTGATAAATCCCTAATAAATTGCCTCAATCAAATTCTGGAGTGTTTTTAGATGTTTTTCAAAGGTTTTGGATTCATCTCACACGAATCTCACACACTTTGTCAATTTTCGGATTTGGTTTTCTTCGGATTAGGGTTTACTTGACAGCAACTGTACCCTAACTTCGGACACTCATAACTTCATCATCCGGATGAATTTTGGAGTGATTCCAGAACCATGGGAAAGGTGAGGCTGTCTAGTTTATACCTACCAAAAATCATGAATTTCTATCGAGCAGATTTTTGACACCTCTCTGTCGAAGTTGACTGGTCAGTTCAGGTTTAAATACAGAACTTGTCACTTCGACGGAGCGCCATATGTTCGATTTAAGTCCGATTCGAGTGATTTTTGTTTCTGAGTATTCCTTTACAAGTCTATTTTCAAATCCAGTTGGTTTCATAATTTTTGAATTCCATTTGAATTATTGGTAGCCGATTTACTCAGAACTGTTCATTTGTACTTTTCTGGGTAAATCTGTGATCTTCGGGGCCTGTTCGGGAGACCACCCAAGGCACATCCGAAGGGATTTTTGTATGAGGCTAGTTTCTTTTGAAATATGGCCCTACAGACTTCAATCACACCAAATTTCATGGATTTTGATGTAATGGATTTTTCTGTGCAATTTCCCAAAGTTGCCCACTTACCACTTTTAAAAATCCCCAGCAGCAACTTCAAAGGAGCATAACTCCTAGATTTTTCATCGAAATAAAGTGAAATTTTGCATGAGACTCTTATTTACCCTAATCTTTCAAATGGATTTGGTTTGGTTCATTTTAGAATTGGATTTGAATGATTTCAAGGCAAATGGCATACTTTTTACCGAATTTTCCGGATTTGATTTAACTTGGTTTTATGCAACCTCTACTTTGATTTCCATCTTTTGAAATACTCCAGAAGTGATATTGACATAAGGGAAGATCCAAAATCCATTTGGATCTTCACGTGAATATATCATACATTTGTTCCTTTTTCAAGGCTTTTTCATGAATTTTAGCAAGCTTCTCATTTTCTTTTTTAGCATGAATAAACACTTGGCTACCACTTTGTGTGGATGAATGGGGGTGCCTAACACCTTCCCCCATTCATAATCTAATCCCCTTACCCATCTCTGGATTTGATTTTCAAGTAGGGTTACTTTTATCCTAGAATGTTTCTTTTATCTCTTTTTGCTTGTTTTTCAATCTTTTGGTGTCCATTCTCACCTCAAAATAATGAATGGTGGCGACTCCCGTTCTTTAAGTCGAGCCCCGCGTGTTGACGGAGGGAGGTCACTCCGGTGATTTTTCCCATGTCTCACAGTACCACATGCAGATTGGTGGCCAATTCTTCAACAAGAAGTCCAACAGGACTCATTTTATAAGGACTTGATCACAAATAGTCCCTCACGCTTACATCACCATCTGCTACAGAGAGATGGGGTATGGTTCAAAAGAGACAAAGTTTATTTGAGCCCCACCTCCACGCTGATTTCAAAGATAATTGAGGACTGCCATTCTTCACCAATCGGTGGGCATTTTGGGTTTCATAAAACCCTCTCTCGCATCAAACAAAGTTTCTTTTGGCCTCATATGCACCAGACAGTGAAGGCTTTCTTGAGTCAATGTGATACCTGTCAGAGGTACAAAACCGATTGTATGAGGCCAGCGGGGTTACTTCAGCCACTTGCAATTCCTACTCGAATGTGGACAGATGTTTCGATGGACTTTATTGAGGGGTTACCATCTTCAAATGGGTATACTGTCATCATGGTCATCGTGGATCGCTTGACGAAATATGCTCACTTCGTGCCCTTGAAACACCCATTTACCGCTGTGACGGTAGCAAAGGCATTTGTTGTCAATGTGGTTCGCCTCCACGGCATTCCGACATCAATTGTTAGTGACCGAGACAAAGTGTTCATAAGCTCATTTTGGCGAACACTGTTCCAGCTGCAAGGGACCAAGTTGTGCATGAGTTCGAGTTATCACCCCCAAACCGACGGACAAACTGAAGTTGTCAATCGCACCTTGGAGCAATATCTGCGATGTTTTGCAGGGGACCAGCCCCGGAAATGGTTAGAGTGGATTCCATGGGCTGAGTATAGCTACAACACATCCCTTCACTCCTCCACCAAGATGACGCCCTTCGAGGCTGTCTATGGCATCCCACCCCCAAGTCTACTCGCTTATATACCAGGCACTTCCTGCGTCCAAGCAGTAGATGAATACCTGCGTGACCGCGATACCATTTTACGTGAGCTGCGTCGCAACCTTATGTTAGCTCGAGAACGAATGAAATGCCAGGCATATCAACATCGGCGTGAGGTCTCCTTTGATGTTGGCGATTATGTGTATTTAAAACTACAGCCATATCGACAGACTTCTGTGTCTTCTCAGGGTTCCATGAAGCTAGCCCCACGTTTCTTTGGTCCATATCAGATCTTGAAAAAATTGGGTTCGGTGGCTTATAAATTGGCTTTGCCTCCTGGCTCCCAAATTCATAATATTTTTCATGTGAGTCAGTTACGAAAGCATTTGGAACTACTCACACCTGAGTCTTCCCCTCTTCCTCAATTGCCACCAGTCACAGAATCTTCAACCATCCTTCCACAGCCAGAAGCTATCCTCAATCGACGTGTGATCCAAAAGGGAAAATACCGTCCCAAATCAGAAATCTTAGTCAAATGGGCAGGTGCACCAGTGGAAGATGCAACGTGGGAAAATGAATGGCGCTTTACCAGAACGTACCCTGATTTCATCCTTGCGGACAAGGATTCTTAAGTGGGGGGGAATGATATGTGCGACAATGAATACATGCCAACTGGAAGGGCAGACGTGGAGAAGATCTGGTCAAGAAGGATTTGTTCAAGTTTGTTAAGTTATTTTAATCTTTGGTTAAGATTGCTAAGTTGTTAGGATTTGTTCAAGTTTGTTAAGCTCAGGTTGTGCTGATCTTCAACCTGAGTGATAGTTATCCTATTTTCGAGTTTAGTAGTTGTAGTTTGTTTAGGAGATAAGGCTATTTAAGTAGTCAAAAGTATTGAGTAAAAGGATAGTAAATTTCCAGAATCCTTATTCTTTCTCTCACTATTCTGTTCCCCTTCTTCTCTACCCAAATCCATTCGTATCAGAGTTCCATTCAAAGAGCTATTGGAATCAAGTGCAAAGTTGCCCCCTTCTCTATTCCTAAAAGAGGAAGGCTACAAGACTGGTAATTCCTTTGTAGTTTAGTCTGTTCTGGTTGAGCAAGCAATTCTTTACAATCTGCCTCATGCTTAATCTTGAACTGGAACTGGTCTGCTACTGTTCTACATCATAGAAACTTACTAGTGCAATGGAAGCTCTCACATTTCAAATTCACATGTAGATATAATCTTTAGTTTATAATAAACCAATCAATTAAAATTTAAACAAAATCCTTACTCTTGATTTATGCACTTGTCACTTGTGATCAGCATAGTATTCCACAAAATGCTAACTCACCCTTGATTATCAAGCACACAGAAGCTTGCTTTATACTTGTTACGTAATTACTGAAAATATGTAATAATAAGCTAAAAAAAAGTTCTTAAGACAGATTATTAATAATGCAATTACAGAGAAATATTACTTGGCCATTCAGACGATTATAAATGTGGCGTGCCCAATTCTGACTGCAGGTAGACATTTCCACAATAGTGTAAAATAATATGTTTGTTCTTTGGTTACGGCATTGCAAACAACAAAGAAACAAAGAAATATGTCCATCTTCCCTTTTGAGTGGAAAGCTTAAGAGACAAGTCAAGAGAACATGTATAAGAAGCTTCACCATTTGTTACTTCCATTGAGACTGAAGCATCTGAAAATGAAGGCCCCATGTTGGAAGATTCCATGGAAGCTTACTAGTACTCAAAAGTTCCTCTTCCTTCTGAACTTTCTGCCGTTACTATTGAAGCTTTTGGAACTGATGAGGATTCTTCACTTGAGGCCCCACTTCCTCTTCTTGTCAACTCTATGGAAAGACCCATTGATGAATTCAATAAATATACAGAATAACTTCACCCAAAAAAAAAAAAACACCGAATATAAGCACATGAATAATTTCTGTATAATCAAGGCTCCTTGCTACTATGACTGCAGAAAACAGAGCAAACGGTGCTCTGCTTTCGTTTGTGTCCTTATTTTATCGTACTTTCATTGCCTACTCAACAAGGATCAGAGCTTGAATATGGGTTGGTGAATGTAAGAGTTTAGGCTGCGTGCATGACTGGCAGAAAGAAGAATAAAATGTGTTTACCTCGTTCTAACATAAGTCATCAAAGAAGCCAAAGGAATTGAAGGAACTAAAAGGGAAGTAAACAAAAATCAGTCATTGATGAGTTTGGCCCCAAGCGACTGAATTAGGAGTTGTTTTTCTTCTTTGTAGATAGCAGGAAATTCAAAATCATGACAGATGAAGTTCATGGTAACGTCAAATGCAGTAGTTGCCCCCCTTTCTATTTTTGAAATTCGCATGCAATGGAAATATGTAATAATAAACAAAAAAAGAAGTTAAGACTAATTCATAGGAATGAAATCAAAAAGAAATATGACTTAGCCATTCATATGAATCAAAGTGTGATATACCCAATTCTGGCAGGTAGCTATTTCCACAGTACAAGTAATATACTATGTTTTTTGCTTTGGTTAAGGCATTGCAAAAAACCATACAACAAAGAAATATGTCCATAATCCCTGCCGAATGGAAATCTTAAAGACACAAATCAAGAGACCTTGGAGAAGAAGCCGCACCATCTGTTTTGCTTCCATTGAGACTGAAGCATCTGAAACTGAGGGCCCCATGCTGGATCAGTTCATGGAAGCTTACTAAGCCTCAGAAATTCCCTATTACTGCTGAAGCTTGTGGAACTGATGAGTATCCTTCTCCTGAGTTTCTTTGTTAATGATCTGAAACTTCCTCCTGAAACACCCCACCAATGAATTCAATGAATATAAGGAAAACCTCCACCAAATATATATATAAATAAATTTAGGCGTATGAATAACTTATGTGCACTGAATTCGTTGGCCTTTAGCTTTAGAGTGCTTTGGCATTCAGGAGTACTAGTCTCCGCCTGCAAAAATCAAGTAAAATCTCCAAATATGAAAATCCAAAAGAAGAACTCATTTAGTATAATCTTCTGAGATCGACCACGTAGAGATTGCATACCTTCTTCCTAAAGAAGTAGTTCTGTATGGTAATATTTGGGTCTTGTACAACAAAATTTTCACTGATGTCATCTTCATAGCGTCGGAAAGAAATTTGATTTCGAGTGCTTTGAAATCCAGAAGCAAAGGTCTTCAAGTTAGGACAACTCTCAATTGATAATCTTGACAAAGATGGTAATTCTGAAGAAACTCTTCCTGAGCAGAAACTTAAGAGACTCTGGAGATGTCTGAGATTGATGACATTTAATCTTGGGAGTACAAGTTTATCTGCCATGACATCTTTTACTTCTTCTTTCCGTTCAACAACCTCCTCTATTTTTTCACAATCACTTATGTAGAGATCTTGTAGTTGTAGAAGGGTACCAGATAAGTCACGTGAGAAGAGGTATCTTAATCGTGGACAATGTGACACATGAACCTTGCTTAGGTTGTGAAGCCGAAAAAATTGAGTAGGACCCTTCCATATAGTATGTAATCTTGATAGATAGGACAAACGCAATATTCTCAAGCTAGTGTAGACACCCCAAATTGCACCTCAATATAAGAGAACTCTCAAAAAGAACCTTAAATGCTTTATTTGAGCATTGACATATGTCAAAAACTCAAAAACACTAAGAAAAGGTGCTAACCGTACTAAATGTGCGGTTTTTGAGAATTTGGTCTCAACCGCCCTGTATGTACGGTTGCAACCGTATACACAGCACGGTTGATGTTTATGCTTATCGCACGGGCTGCCACGTGGCTTCCGGAAGCTTCGGCCGTTGAGACACGTCAACAACAATCATGATGAGCGTAACTGAATTGGAACCGCCCTGTATGTGCGGTTGAGATGAATTTGCATAAAAACCGCACATATAGTGACAGTTCTGTAGAAACCGCACTGAGTATACGGTTTTGGCTGTTTCGGGAATTTGCGAAATGGCTCGATCTCTGAGCCTTATTTACGCATATTACCTCTCTCTCAGGGACTTGAACTCCCTATTTCACCCTCCGAAACTTGCTAAATTACTCCAATTCAAGCCTTTAAGGAGAATTAAAATAATCTAGAAGAGCTTTTAGGCCTACCCTTGGGACATTTCTACCCTTGGCTTGGCCTATAAATAGAGGGGTCCTCCTCTTGCAAAATGGCTGGCAATTTGAAGCATAGAAGCTCTGCAAGAAGAAGAGGAACTCTGCTGGATTGTCTACTCAAAGCTCAAGCTACCAAGGTAAAGCTCTATTTTCATTTCCAGCTTCTTCTTTACATTTCCAACACTCTCATCTTCTACCTTTCTGTAGCGTAAGGCCATTTTGTGTCTCTTTGAAGCCCCAAACCTCTTCCAAAGTACCTGGGAATCCTCTCTAGCCGTAAAACGTGAAGAGAGAGCCTTGGGAAAAAGAAGAAGGAATGGATCCTCTAGGCTTAGAACCTACAAGTGATGAAAAGCATGCTATTTGGTTATTCTGAGCCTATGGATGATTTTTCTGATGTTTTTGCACTTGTTTCTGGAGAAAAATGCGTAAATCCTTGCTCTCAATAGCAATGGATTCCATCCTTCTCCTAGGGAATGGATTTCCACATATTCACACACTTTTCACCATTTTCATCAAGTGAGCTAGATCTTGGATTTCCATGTTTAATACGGGAAATCTGAAATTATTAGCTTCAGAATAAATTTTAGAACTTCATGAGATAGTTTTTGTTGATTTTTAAGAGTTTTGGTCGAATTCACTTGTGTAGACACCCCAAATTGCACTGTCAAAATGATCAATAATCATCAAAAATCATTATTTCCTTAAAGGCCAGCACAGAATTTGAGAAAATGAGTTTTTTCCTTGTATCCGGCAACTCAGGCCGGATACAAGTGTTTTTTCTTCGTATCCGATGGAACAGGCCGGATACAAGCAGACCTCAGTGTATCCGGCATCATAGGCCGGATACATTAAGGCACTCGTGTATCCGGCCTGACATGCCGGATACATAAGTTTTGATCAAAATTAGGGTTTTCCGAGAGATTTCATCTTTTACCATCATGTCCTTCATTAAATGAAAGGAAATCTCGGAAATAGCCTTAGGGTTAAGGTTGGTGGGCTATAGACATTATGTTGTGTCTACCATTCTCACCAACCCTAACCCTAGCCTTTGCCTATAAATAGGAGGCTCCTCCTTAAGCAAATGGCCATTAACTCTCTTGCCAATAATTCTTGCCAAGAATCTCTACTAAGAAGAGCTCCGAGTGAAGAGGGAAACCGCTGTGGAATTGCTTTCAGAACTCAGGTAAGCCTCAAACTTATCTTTTATTTTCTATTTTATATTTCTAGATCTAGATCTCTTCTTCTACCTTTCTGTAGAATAAGGTCTTTTTGTGTGTATGAAAATCCTTCCCCGGCTCAAAGTATCTCAAAACTCCCCCTAGCCGTAAAATGTGAAGGCGGGATCTAGGAGAAACGAGACTGGGGATTGACCCTAGTACTAGAACCTATCTAGAATAAAGCCTTTTGAATCTTTGAAGCCCGTTTCATATTCAAAGTACCCTAAGATTATCTTGAAGAACCGTGTTTAACGGGGAGAGAGAACTAAGGGAAACGATAATGGAACGGAACCCTAGGTTGCTTTTAGAACCCTATTTTAAATGAATGAGAATGCATGCTATGTTGTTGTATTGTTCTTGAATGATTTCCACTTACACATACATTGCACCCGTTTTGGCGGGATAGACTCATATTTTGGGTTTATTACATTTATTGTGATAAATCTGAAATAAATGGCCTCAATCAATTCTGGAATGTTTTTAAAAGGTTTTTAAAAGATTTGGATTCATCTTGCACGAATCACCACACTTTATCACAGTTTTGAGTTGGTTTTGTTCAAAAAAAGGCTTAACTTGACAGCAACTGTACCCCTACTTTGGACACTCCTAACTTCATCGTCCAGATGAATTTTGGAGTGATTCCAAAACCATGGGAAATGTAAGGCTGTCTAGTTTATGCCTACCAAATTTCCTTAATTTTTATCAAGCAGATTGTTGACACCTCTCTGTCGAAGTTGATTGGACAGTTCAGGTTTAAATACAGAACTTGTCACTTCGACGGAGCGCCATATGTTCGTTTTAAATCCGATCCGAGTGATTTTTGTTTCTGGGCACTCCTTTATGAATCTATTTTCAAATCCAGTTGGTTTCATATTTTTTTGACTCCATTTGTATTATTGGTAACAGATTTACTCAGAACCGCTCATCAGTACTTTTCTGGGTAAATCTGTGATCTTCGGGGCCTGTTCGGAAGACCACCCAAGGCACATCCGAATGAATTTTTGTATGAGGCTAGTTTCGTTCGAAATATGGTCATACAGACTTCAATCACACCAAATTTCGTGGATTTTTATGGAGTGGATTTTTTTAGGTGATTTTCCAAACTTGCATGCTTATCACTTTTGATTTTCCCCAGCAGCAACTTTAAAGGAGCATAACTCCTAGGATTTCAACCGGATTTACTTGAAATTTTGCATGAGTCTCTTATTTACCATGATCTTTCAAATGGATTTGGTTTGATTCAATTTAAAATTGATTTTGAATAATTTCAAGACAAATGGCATTACTTTTCACCGAATTTTCCGGATTTAACTCAACTTGGTTTTGTGCAACTTTTGCTTTGGATTTCCATTTTTGTTGATATTCCAGAAGTGATATTGACATAAAATAGGATCTAAAATCTATTTGGATTTTCATGTAAAGATATCATACATTTGTCCTTTTTCAAGGTTTTTAATGACTTTTAGAAAGCTTTCTTATTTTTTGGCATGAACAACACTTGGCAACCACCTTGTGTGGGTGAATGGGGGTGCCTAACACCTTCCCCCGTTCATAATCTAATCCCCTTACCCATCTCTGGATTTGATTTTTAAGTAGGGTTATTTTTACCCTAGAATTTGCTTTTTAGCCCCTTTTGCATATCTTTGAATCTTTTGGTGTCCATTCTCACCCTATAATTCTGAATGGTGGCGACTCTCCCATTTTTTGCGTTGAGCACGTGTGTTGACGGAGGGGAGATCATTCCGGTGATTTTTCCCATGTCTCACAACTTGCACACATACACTAGTTTGGCTTTTCTCTTCAAAAACTTCAAAACAGGGCAGCATCTGTGGCCTGTGTTAGAATGCTTATAACTTCATCCTCCGGATGAATTTTTGAGTAATTCCAAAGACATGTGATAGATGAGTATGTCTAGTTTATATCTGGAAAATTTCGTTTGCTTTTATGGAGCCAATTTTTGACACCATCTGTTCAAAGTCTGTAAGTCAGTTCAGCCTAGATTGCTGAACTTGCCGCTTTGATGGTGCACCATTTGCTCAATTTTAATCCGTTTCGAGTGATTCCAGTTTCTGAGTTTTCCTTAAGAAGTTTATTTTCATTTCCAACTAGTTTCAGTAGATTTTGATCTGTTTTGTGCCTTGTGTGCTAGATTGACTCAAAGCTGCTCGCTGGCATAGTCCAGAGCTAATCTGTGGTCTTCTAGGCCTGTTCAAGAGAGCACACAAGCCACATCCGGATAGAGTTTGGGGTGAGGCTTATCTCTTTGGAAAGATGGCACCACATACTTCCTCCATACCAATTTTCATGGATTTTTATTGAGCCAAACTCCACGAATAGGACTTTGAAAATGCCTACTCATCGCTTTTTCTGAGTTATAACAGCAGATTTCAGATGTGGATTTCTTTCTCATTTTAAGTCTAATTGAGCTGAATTTTTTACTGTATACTCTACTATATACCAGTTTTCAAATGGCTTCGGTTTCAATGGATTTGGATTTAAATTGAATGAGTTATGGTTAATCGAAGCTTTCAAGCTCTTTTAGCCAGATTTTTCCAAATTTGCCTTGAATTGGTTTTGCTTCATTTTTCACCTTGATTTTTATTCACTCATGAAGTTCTAAGAGGTGATATATCCATGGAGAGAGTTCATATTTATTGGACTACTCATGTGGAATAATCACGTACATTTGGCTTACTTTTAAGCAACCCTTGTCATTTTTGATTAGCAAACAATCCTTAACATAAGCAAGCATGTGGCAACCGTCTTAGATGGATGAGTGGGGGTGCCTAACACCTTCCCCTGCCCATAAATAATTCCCCTTACCTGATCTCTAGTTTTTTCCTTATCTTAGAGCTACTTTAGCTCTATTTGGCTTCTATGAACCCTTTGGTGTCCATTCACACCTTAACATGGATGGTGGCGACTCTTTACATTTATTGATCCCCTCGTGACGATATACGAAGTCATCTTGGATGAAATTTCCATGTCTCACAGCTAGAGAGTGGAAATGCATCTCCTTCTTGAGCACAAATATGTTCATGATCATTTAAATCAAATACTTCCTCCAAAGCATCACATTCAATTCCCTCAAGATCTTCTAAATGTGGTAACATTTTCAATAGATTGTTTGATACAACATTTAATAATTTGTTGGAGCCTCGTATTTTCAATATTCTCAATTTCCAAAGGCACCCAGTAGCAGGAAGTGAGCCATGGCAAATCGTTTTCAAGTCATTCATACCAAACAAATGCATATGCTCTAAATGTGGGCACAATGAAAGTTGTGAATTCTCAATAGTTTCCACAACATTTATCAAGTGTTCTATGCCGCGGCAATTCACCAACACAAGGGTCTCCAAGCATTTTAAACCAATGAAATTCTCATTTAAGTGACAAAGAAAATTCCTAACTGAATTCGAATGTTGGCTAATGCATAAATATTTTGTGTGCTCCAAGAATGCATTAATCCCATCCATTAATGGAGTTTCTCTTCCAAGTGGCACTGTTATACATGTAGAATCAAACTTACCAAAAGAAACCTGGCATTTGGACAGGTGAAACCTTATATTTGAGACGCCTATTTCTTCAGCATTTACTATTCTCACATATAACATATTTAAACAAGACAATAATTTCAATTGGTCAAACCAATCAACTGCTTCTTCATCCAAGCTTCCATCCCAATCTAAGTATAGCTCTTCCAATCGGGACAAGCATGATATGGCACTTGGTGCAATTTTTATAGAAAGACCACAACCTCGTAAATCCAATAGCCTTAAATTCTTCAATTTTCCGATTTCTTTTGGTACCTCTCTAATATTATTACTACGTCTTAAATCAAGCATTTGAAGATGCCTTGGCTTTCCAAACACGGATATATTTGAGAAAATTGAAGATTGGGAAGCCCTCCATATCAATATTCGAAGATTCTTTAGGACCTCAATTGATTCTGGAACTGCCCCCAATGAAAACCAATGAACACTAAACATATCTAAAACCTCAAGTGATGTCATTCCTTCAAAGAACGTATCTGGGATTCTTGTTAATCCCTTATTGCCTCGTAAGGATAAAATCTTAAGTTTTGGACATTTCAAACCAACAAGCAACTCTCCAATCTCATTGTACATCAATGAGATCGCTGTAAAATGTTCACACATTACATCCTGTGGCCATTCCTTTAGACCGATGGAAGCTCTTATAAAAAAAATGTCATTTTCACTTTAGATGCAATTGAAATGGCCACATCGCGCGTAACATCATGCATTTTAATGCATTCTCCCCTTTGACCTTTTAATAACAAAGAAGAAGCTTGAAGGTGATTGATGGTTGTACGCACACTGTTTCTTACCTCTTCTATGCTGTTCGCTACGCGTTGAAATGTGCCTTTTCCAACTGCATAGTACACCAATGTTTCTACCTCAATGTCATGATCTTCTGGGAACAGACAACAAAGCAAGAAGATTTGCTTGGCCTCCTCACTTCTCAAATAATCATAACTCAGTTTTAAAAACGCATACACCTTTTCATCTACACCCTCAACGTTGATGGGTGCAGCATGTCTAAGTTCACGAGTGCCTCTTCCCATTCTTGTAGGTCTTCAATATTTCTCAATGCCCTTCCAACAGTCGCGAGTGCTATGGGCAATCCTCCACACTCTCTAGAAACTTTCCTTGCCACATCATTCAAGGTGAGAGATTCAACAACATTACCTGCATTACTTCTAAACAAACTCCAAGAGTCTTCTTCTGATAACACCTCAAGGCATATTTGCATTTGGCAGTCCATTATCCTACATACTTGTTGGCGTCTAGTGGTGAGCACAATTTTGAGCTCCTTATGGCTTTTAGTAGAGGGAATTCCTTTATCGGCTAACTCCAATCCCACCCAAACATAATCCAAAATTAAAAGAATCCTTTTCCCTTCTTCCATGAGCTGCTTTAGTCGCCTTGATAGTATCCCTGCCCTCTCTTGTTTACTACTTCTCTCCTCAAATTTCAAGCCTAGCATGCTTGCAATTTGATATTGAATCCCTTCTTCGTTTGGAGTATGAGACACAACTACCATCAAAACCATTTCAAAAAGTTGGTCTCTTTTAGCGTGTATCCCAACTTCTGTTACCAAGGTCGTTTTGCCCACACCGCCCATCCCGGATATTCCAATGATGTCAACACAATCATCCTTCAATGCTTCCATGACCTTATGAAAGGCTAAATCTCTGGATCGAAAATCAACGAAATCGCTTGCTGACATGGATTCTATATCTGGAGGAGGCGGAGGATTCGAAACGCAGCTAAATACTCCAGTACCTTGGAGCTCTGAAATAAATTCTGTTTTCTCCTTTGCTTCTTTACCCAATCTGTAACGGGACCAACCATAGAAACACCTCCCATTCAATTGAACATCATTTTCCAAGAATGTTTTTGCTTCTGTTATGGTCTTGTCTACAGTGGTTAGCCATTGCTTAACATCAGGTATGATCACTTGCCCATTCCTTATAGCTAAATCAACAGATCCCTGAACATCATTTCTCTTGATCTCCAGTCTCGTAACTTGGGCTCTGAGATCCTCAATTTTTTTGTTGTAGTATACAAAATAACCAAGCTGGCGTCCAACCGGAGCGACCAAGTAAGATGCAATTTTCATAGTGACAGAAATGGCAACATCCACCACAGCCATTTCTGGATTTTTTTTTTCTTTTTTCCCCTTCTTTTCTTCTTCTCTTTCTTGCTGAAAATCAATAATTAACGAATACAAAATGCACAGCAATAAATATGTTCATCAAAACTAATTAATAACAAGTACTCTTAAGAAGTAACAACAAAGATATTGAGACCTACAACTATAATTATAATTATAAGATAAAAACGGGGTTTATGTGCATGCCTGTTTTGTTGTTTAAAGGGGGTGCAATGGAGTCCTCCCTCCCGGGCAGTTCAGATCAAAGCCAAACGTTTGTTTCCGATTGCTGCATAGAACCCAGCCACAACTTCTTTAACCGTTTCCAGCAATTTGGTCTTTTGAAAGAAAATTTCAGTAGATGAAAGTGTAGCAATCTCAAGGAATCAGTTCCATTTAATCAAGAGGAAAATGGATTTTGATCCACACCTGTACTGACTAATGGAAGCCACACACCCCGCCCATAATGGGACGGATTTCGGTGTTGTCAAACTTCAGCCCAACCCCCTGACCCTGCCCCGACTCCAACTTAATTTATTTTTAAATGTTATTTTATATATATATTATATACAAAATTATATTTTATTAATACTTATATTATTAATTTATATATTTTATTTGAAAATTAGTTTTGTATGAATTTTATAATGTAATTGGGACAAACCGACCCACCCGTTACCAACTGGATAGGTCGGGTTAGCAGTGGCGGAACCACGTTGAGTGTAGGGGGGGCAATTGCCCCCCCTGACTTTTAACTTTTAATCAAAAATTATATATTTTGAAAATAAAATTTATGTTTTGCCCCCCCCTAAAATTTCTGGTTTGCCCCCTCCAACCTATTGAAATTTTTATATTTAATGAGAACTCCCTCTAAAATTTCTAGTTTGGCCCCCACCAACTCATTGAAATTTTTATATTTCATGAGAATCCCTCTAAAATTTCTGGTTTGCCCACCCCCAACTCATTAAAATTTCTATATTTCATGAGAAGTGTTAATTGAAAATTTTTTTTGCCCCCCAGATTTGGAGTCCTGGTTCCGCCACTGCGGGTTAGGGTTTGATATTACCTGAACTCCTGATGGGCGAGTTTGGGCTTGTCAAAACGGACCCAATCAATATATAATATAATATAATCTATATATATAATATATAGCAATCAGTTTTCACTGAGCTACAAACCTCCATCCCTCGACCTCATAGCTCCATGTCACTATTGATGTGGCACATTACCTGTCACTCCACCAAAAACGTCTCTAATAACGATGTCCATTCCCATAACCTTAAACAAAAGATGTTTTCTTAGGATTCGTAGGCCTCTCCTCTTCCTATCCCGTAACGGAATTGCTTTCATCTTTTCGAGTTCCTCATACTGAAAACGGAATTGCTTTAATTGTTTCAAGTTCCTCACACCAATAATAGAAGACAACGGAGAGGCAAACAGGGAATGCAGCCATTGGTCTTCCAAAAACAGAAGACCACTCAAGTAGGCAGAAGAAACAAACATAAATTATGCCATTGGTTTTCTTCTCTTCCTCTAAACTTCTATTCCTGCTCGGCTTAGGATTCGTTGCTATCCTTCTCACATAGCCTTTCGTTTACTGCTGTTCTTTGTGCACAACCATCGTTTTCAGGTAACAACAAGTCTTTGACGAATTTTAATATTGATTAAATTTTCTGATTTCTCTATTGTTTTGCCTCTGCTAGAATGTGTTTGATGATTTTTCCATAGTAGTTTATTGATGCGTTTCTTTTAGATTGTCTTCAGTTAAATCTACTAGCTGTTACCTATTTGATAAAATTCCTCTTTGCTTTTTTCCCTTAATTTGCATTTTTCCACAACTGATTTGCTTGATATTTGTACTAGTTTGCTTCATTTTCTGTTTGATGCATTTCGTTCTATTTGATACAATAGAATCCTTACAATGGTCATTTTAGCAATTGCATAGAAAATTTCAAGATACCTTTTGTTTTTCGTTGAAGGCTTTGAATCCTTTTTAGTGACTCAACTGGTATTTTCTAGGAGAAAATCAATCCATAAATAGCAGACTTTTAAATGATATTAAAATATATGTCATAGGAGGGATTATCCGATCTGGAATTTATGTAAGTCTCTTACAGAATGTAGTACCCAACCCAACCCACATAGTTGCACAACCAGAAAACCCCGTTTCTATAATTATCATTCAGGGAAAGACACAAGTACCTAAGAAGCCATTACCTAAGACGCCATTCACCAATCCCACAGACTAAAAAGATCAACAAAGGATTTCAGAGCCTTAAGTGCCATCTATCAGTCAATCGATGCATTAATACCTTTCTTATATTCAACAGCATAAGTGCATAATAAATTAGGCTTTCTAAACAGAAAGCCCACACCAATCTATTCACAAAACACTACAAGAGCTCCTCTGGTAACCTCAATCTTTAGAAGGTAACATCATGACTTTCAAACAATCCTGAACATTAACCTCTACCATCACCCAAGACCTCCTAAAGGTAACAGAATAAAACAGACAAAATAGTACCATGCAGCCTAAACACTTGAAATTCCTCAGAATTCAAGAAACAATATGCACTGGACTTCTGCATGAATGATCTATTAACTGTATCTCGGTTCAAAACAAAACCTAAACAATAAATGCAAGAGCCATCCATCACACCATAGAGCTGGAAAAGTATGGTTTATACTTGTATAATCTTTTAGAATAATTTATTTGCTCTAAAGAAAACGAAAATAAAAACAGTATTGAAATTTTAATCCACCATTTACTCCCACAATTAAGGTCATTCACAATTCTGCTTTTAGGTTGAAAGGTAGATAATTATAATTATAATGTTGGTAGGTCAACATTAGAAGCATTGATGAGGCTACAGTACTCGATGTCGCTCTATCATTGTCGTCTTCAGCTTTTGTTTTACAGGTACGCAGATTGCATATACTTGAAGCTGATCACATAAAGTTAATAGAATTGGGTTGTTTCCCAAGGTTTTGCATGGGTGTTTTTGAAAATATGATTTTTTAAACCTAAGGGAAGAACCCAATAAATCTTGATCACTTACAATAATGTGATGTATAGAACCCAACATGAGAAAGCTAATCAGAAGCTATATATATATATGAATATAGAAAATAATTGCGAAACAAGCTAAATATAAAACTTTCTTGCTAGAGAATATTTGATAAATATTGTTTATCATATTTTCATGTGTGGTTAGAAGTTTTTTTTTTCTCTCTCTCTCTCTTGATGAGGTGCTAATATCACTTGGCTATGAAGAAACAATAGCTGGTAGCTGGCATTGATCACGAGGGATTAGTTTGAGTTTCAATCTTGTCCTATTTAAAGGAAATTCTCAAGCAATCTATAACTACAGTTCACATGATAGTGATATACTCGGAGTAACGTTTTTCTATTTGATCTTGCTTTTCAATCTCAATCCAGCAAAAGTAACATCATAACATATTAAGAAAAAAAAATTGAGATTAACTTGGTTGCTATTAGCAAATTGTGCCTTACCTCATAAAATATTCCAGCAACATTTTGTGTTTTGCTTTATTAGTTTATTTGAAACTATAAAATTACATTACATGACGCTCGGACCCTTCAGTTCAGCCAATGTACTTGCTTCTGACAAAACATATACAATAGTGTTGGTTTTGGTATGTGATATCCATTTGAAACATCCAATAATGTCGCTCTTTTTCACATTGAATGTTTGCTGGATTCGGTAGTGCCCCATTCTTTAGACGTACTAACATTAGGTGTCTTTCATGATGATTAAAATTAGAATATTCCGTATAATTATTTAAGTTTAAACTTGGATCAAAAAAGTGTAATGAAAAAAATGGAATTTTCATTATACCGGATTAAAAAAGTATAATGAAATTTTCAAAAAAGTATAATGGAATTCTCATAAAAAAAAAAGTTTAAATTTTCCGTATAATTGTCTTACCAGATCAAAAAAATCGTAACATGCAATTGGCTGCTTATTGGATCAGCAATATAATGAAAATAGACTAAAGAAGACACACAAATAATGGAATTTTATTGTATACTGTATATTAAAAAATACTAGCTTCAGACTACATTTACTTAAACATATCGGGGACAAAAAGCATCTTGAGAATTTTTAAAATGGCTATATTAGTACCTAATCAGGTTGTTATTTTGATGAGTGATGTATCGCGGAGCAATTGAGATCCTGTGAAGCCTCTATTTGCACTTTTATGTGGAGCCTCCATAGGATCATGCCATGTGTATTAAAAGACTGCTTGAATGTTATAACTATAAAATTTTAATTACACTTGGCACAATCCTACGAAAAGCTCGAAATAAGGGTGTAGATAGAGGCTCAGCATGATGTGAACCGATTGATCATGGCTTGTCGTTTGGCACAGTAATTTAAATTTAACAAGGCAAAATATTTATTGTATAAGACTGATGCGTTCTCTAAAACAAAGGCATATAAAGAAAGTAGTTGTTATTGGTAGACGTTTTATAGTTACAAGGCCCAATGACAAGAGGAAAGTTGACAAGGTAGAGAAAACCATTATCAATTCTTAAAGGGTGCGTATTAGACTACCCTGAACTTAAGCATGTGGATATGGTCATAGAGATGGATCATCTAATTTCGTTAGTTAAAGTTGTTTTCAATTTTATCAACATTATTCTTCATTTGTGCCAATGCTCTTTAATTCTTTTTTGTAGTATTTGTATTTGAAAATCTTTTCACTAGGTTCAACCTTTATTTCTTCAACAAATTTTACAAGTTTTTCTTTTTTTGGCGTTTAAGTTGTATTTGGGGTTTGAACACTGATACAATGGAAGATTTGGGGTTTGAACATGCCGTTCAAAGTGAAGAGCGTTTTGTCTAAAGCGTTTCAGTCATACCATCCGTAATGCGTGAACCAGTTGGAGCCGCGTGTACCTTAACATAAATATTAACAAAAGAAGGGTTAACGCCCGTTTATATTTTTTTTATCATTTTCTCTTGTATTTTTTTTTTTTTTTTTTTTTTTTTGTTGAAAATCATTTTCTCTTGTCATTCGTCAAAGACTTCAGCCGGCCATCATTAATCATTTTTTTTTGTCTCTATTTAATTTTAAACTCTAAAACCAAAAGCCCATCCTTTCCTGCGACCTCATTTACGCAACATACCTTCTCTTTCAACAAACTCTCTTTCAGCCCCCTTTTTTTTTATTTTTTGTCTGCAGCCCCATCCTTTCCCGCCACCTCATGTCCTTCGTCCGACACCTTCTTTCTTCTTTTTCTTTAACAAACAATCACCCCAACAAAAACAGCAACACCACTACCAAAAACAAAAAACAAAAACAGCAACACACGGAATCAAAGGTCTGAAGATTTTTAACAAAAGTAACGTATGTGTTCGGCCATCCATCTACTCTGCAACATTTCAACTTGAGGAGCCTTGCTTTGCAACTTCTTCCATAGCTATGCATCTTAGCATTGTCTTGTGAAATATAAACGGTTTTTTATTTTAAAAAAATTTTGAATGAACTCTTTATTTACAAAGGACTGGGTTGCTCGTTGGAGATTGCTCGTTGAAGAAGAATAAAGAGTTAGAGAGGAGTTCTGGATTGTTGCAGAAGAAGAAGATGGATACTACTGGGGAGGAAACGAAAGGCTTTTGTTTTCGATTTTCTAAAACTACACAAGTCTAAAGAATAAAGAGAGTTAGAGAGGAGTTGTGGGTTGTTGCAGAAGAAGAAGAAGATGGATACTGCTGGGAAGGAAACGAAAGGCTTTTGTTTTCGATTTTCTAAAACTACACAAGTCTCTAGAGTTTAATGATGTCATGATGTCCTAAATTCGTCAGACACTGTCAAACCGTCAAAGAAGGAAACATTAAAAAATTATTGGCGTTAACGCCCGCTCTCGTCAAGAAATAACACCAACTTGAAATCTGTTCACGCATTACGGATAGTATCACTGAAACGCTTTAGACGAAACGCTCTCCCCAAAGTGTATTAGAACATATACTCATCAAAATAAGGAGAATTTAAGCAGAATATATGCATTACACGTTCATTCGAGTTAATAATTTAAGCCAAAAATCATGATTAACATCTATACTGTTTTCTTTTCTTCATTTTAGAGGGACACTAGCAAGGCGCACGTGCAGTACTGCACGTGTGTAAGAAGGGAAAAGAGGAGGGAGAACATGGGAGAGAACAGTTATAAAATTGACCATAAGTTTTGAAAAAATCTAAGGTAGTTTGACCATTTTATCATTTTATTAATATATCTCGTCAACAATGTGTAGGGGTTGATTTGAAAAGCTGCGCATCTTGTTTGGCACGCTTCTCAAAGGGCATATTCTCATTAAATATAGTATAGATTTGAAAAGGATTTCAAAAACTTTTCTTTTTCTTTATTACTTCACTTTAAGAAAAGTAAGAATTTGCACCCATCACAGTTGAGAATGTTTCCAAATGCTTTCACTTCTCTTTTCATTTCAAAAAGAAAAAAATTATCAACAAAAATTTTGAAAAAGAAAAAGTTGAAACACCGTTGGCCAGAAAAAAAGCAAGCGATGACATTTAACAGTGAATCCAAGAAGACTAATAAATCAAAAGGCATTTGTGGGTGATTCCAAATGACTTTTCTTCTTTTCATTTGAAAAGGAAAAAGTTAAAACACCGACCGGCACAAGAAGACGCAAGCAATGGCCTTTGAGTAAAGCTGTAACTATTGTCCGTCCCGTCCAAGCCCATCTAACTAAACCCGACAAACAGCCCAATTTAGGGTTTAAATTTGGGTTTGGGTTTGGTCCGGGTTCAAATTTAGGTCGGGGCTTTTATAGCCCGAAAAGTTCAAACTATTTAAGGAAAATTATGAAAAAGTCACTTTTTAGCCTCTATTTATAAAAACAGTTATAAAGATCACATTTCACAAAAAGGGATTACTTTTTAAAATTAATTGACCTGAAGGGTCACTTTGATCTTCAAATTTAAAATAGCTTGAAAAAAAAAATTGACCACGTAAAGAAGCTTGTGTACTAAAAAAAGTGATCTTCAAATTTAATTATTTTTTAAAAAGGATATTATAATTTAATTATGATGGACTGTTTTATTAATTGTCGACAAAAAGTGATCCTTTTTCATAATTTTCCCAACTATTTAAGGCTAAAAACATAGATCTAACAAAATTGGGAAGATAAGTGAAAGCTGCAAATTGCTCGCCTCCTCTTCCCTCTCCATTCGTCCTTTTTTTTTTTTTTTTTGTAAGTTATAGGGTTTTGTTCCTTTTTTTTTTTTAAAATCATCTCTTGTTTTTATGTTTTTCCTATTCTCTCTTTTTAGTTTTATTTAGGAAGGACTTTACCCGTTTTAATTAGGATGAGGAACAAAAGGGTACGAGAGTGCACCTTTTTAGAGGTGGAAGAAGGATCAAGTACTGGTATTTCATGGCTTAATGGGTCCTCTTAGTGCCTAACTTTGTCATCTATTGTGTTGCCTAAAGCTTTGTCTTGTCTACTATGTTTTGGTGAATTGGGGCCTGTTTTGACCGAACATCTCATAGTCAGTGTTTTTAAATTGTTTTAGATGTTTCATGCAATGCGCAAATAAAAAAACATTGACCGTAAGATGCTCCACATGACAGCATCTATTAACTCATATAAGCCCTAAATGTTCGGTGGATTCTTATTATCAAGAATAGGAATTCCTAAATATCTGGTGAACTCTATTGTATATCACATGCTTTTCTTTAATAAGCGTTTTTAATTCTTTCAAAGTGGTTTCCATTTGGTCTTTCGATGCTTTGTTACCAACTTGCATTTTGCAAATGGTTCCTTGCAAAGTTAGCTTGAGTGGCACCAATAAGTGTGATCTGATATTCCTGATCTGATATTCCTTTAAGTTATTTAAATGGGGTCTTCTCTAGATAGTACCGTCTAACATGTGCTTTCAGTTAAAAGATCTAAACATTATTTTTTTATTTCTTTTCTTTTGAGAGATTTGGGAGTTGGTGTTTCCAAGGGGAATTATATATTAGTGTAATTAAATGTTCCCAAAAAAAAAGAATGCTTTTGGGTGTCCTAATGTACAACAGTACAAGTAATGGATGTTAATTATTCATATTTGAAGCCTATTTGAAATTGTTTTATGGCATATGCACGTGATGTTCACGTGCCTCCACTTTAATAGGTGGATTCACTGGATTGTCTCTAACCACTCAAGCCGGGAGTGCTGATCGGATGTCGGTATTTTGGTGGCACAAGTTGGTGCATGTCACCCACTATTGGAGCATCTCACCAAACTTACAAGCACATCATGTTAGCTTGAGAGATGATATGTTTATCGCTATTTAGTGTTGCGATCCATGTAATGTCAGTTGGATGTGAGATTCTGACACGTAGAGCATTTCACAATGAAGCATTTTTTTTTTAACAAAAAGAGGTTTTTTACATTTTCAAAAACAAAAACTCTTAAATCGTTAGATGCTATGTGTTAGTATTTTAATCAAACGCGTTGTTAAAGGCACTAGATGATTTCAAACCATGAGATGGAGAGAGGAAAGGGTTCATGTCAACAAGTAAACAAGATGAAATTGTCTGCCGCAGGTCCTATCGTAGGCCTTGCAGCCTGCTTGAGATCCTTTACTAATTCGTCTTACGAGTGCTAGTAAAACACGTTGGCGGGTTGAAATAGATTTTTGAACTTGCTACTGTGGTTGGCCGTGTTTGTGGGCTTCATCAGATAAAAATCCGCTACGATTGATACCTATACTATACTATATATAAAGCGAAGCGCCCCGTTGAGATTGTGCCATAAAATATGTTCGGTTTGCCCTTATTGAGCGTATAAATTGTTGTTAAACTGTATTATTTTGGGATATAACTGTCTTTTCCTCTTAATACATTTAACGTTTCCTTAAATATGAACAGTTACAACCATTTCTCTTGTCTAACTTCCTTCGATTTTATCAGCACGTGCAGCTCGCTAATGTGTATAACACGATTGGCTCTTTCAATTGAATAATTCATCTAGAGAATTTTCTTTTAAATGCCTTTGACAAACCTTCCGATGTGGGATACTACAAGACCAATAACTCATTTTTTTTTTCGATCAACAGTTTTTTGCCTATTAATATACAAGGAGTATGTGGTGACTTGGAAAACGACTCGAGAAATGGATCTCGGTCTCCGTGGGGCCAAATCCATTATTCACATCATCGACAATGTTTGCTTACAATGCCTCCTATGATGCCAGATGCCAGAGAGGGGCAAGATTGTGGTGGGTTTCAACAAGCCCTCACATCGGCTAGAGCCTCTTGTGTGGAAGATCGGTTGAAGCATCTACCAATCTTCGCCACATGTCCCACTCATTCATCATACCAATTTATCGCAATTAAATGGGTTGTACCCAACAATAAGTTGAGTTGTATCCTATAACATATACTAATTATGAGTTGGGTTGTACTCAAAATGAGTTGAGTTGTATCCTATAATCGATAAACTAGGTTGTACGCTTGATACGCAGGTTGTACCCAGTAAAGAATTTGGTTGTACCCAATAATTAATTAGGGACACATGGCAAAGATCTGTAGAGGCTCCAGCAGATCTTCTAGCATCAGGCTCTAGCAAATACAGGGCCACCTTAACCCACGCCTAAAAGGGTTTAGCCCATGCCAAACCCGTTCCTAACCCTATGGCCTTAATAATGAATCGAGTTGAGTTAACTCGTCGGGCTATACTATAAAATTATTAAATAATAAATATTTTAAACATAAAACAATTTTTAATAATATATTTGTTTATGAAACATGTAATTTATATATGTCTATATATATTAATAAATTAATGTCATGATTCTTTGCCGTATTAATCTATGAAATTGGTGTCATAAAGAGGAGCATGAAATCTCCTATTCCAATCGAAACCCTAAAAGGGAGTTTTATCTTTACCATTTATGTACGTAGAACTAGGTTGGAATCATCGATCACAAGCTCTAGTAGTAAACCCCTGCCGCCTCAATAAGATGCTGTTAGAGTTAGTGTTCATTCACATTTTTCAATGTAAAAAAACACTGCCTGTGAAATATTGCACTCAGTCAAACGATTTCATGTGATTTATATGTAGACATCAGTTTCAAACACATACGTGTGGTCGATCTTATAACCAATTTTCCAAATAATTTAAAGAAGTGTACCATGTAATTGGCATTATGTACCATAGTTACCTAATCCGTACAAAGCATAGCACGCTCTCGCTCTCAAAACGCGAATTCACGCTCTTTATCCAAATCCTTTCTAAATCCACGAATTACAAGTCATAAAAACGCGCTCTCAAATTTAAATCACGATTTAGTTTATCTAAATCATGGTTTGACTTAATTATCCCTATTTTAATCCTAAAATTAAGGAGATTATGAATATTCAATAATTTAATATTGATTCGTAGATAACAGAAATCAAATTAGAAAAGAACTGGAAACATCCAAGAGAGTTTTTAGGAGAAAATAAAGGCTTCTCGTTCGTCCTTTGACTCCCTTCTTCCCAATCTTTATTTTCTTTCTTTAAGCAATCAAGAGATTTAAGTTTAGTAGGACTTTTTTTCTCTATTTAATTTTCGTTCTTATTTGAGTTTGACCACAACTCTTCTTTTACAATCACCTTTTTTTTTTCTTTTTACTTATTTTTTTTATTTGAGATTGAATAATGAAGATAATAATTAGTTGATGTTTGTTTCTACAATCATTTTTATGAGTTATATGTATATAGTAAATTTGCGCGCTCTAAAGACGCTCTAGACTATAGGTTACTTTTGAAATTGACACTCTCGCGCTCTCACTCCCGCTCGCTCTCGATTTCGCTCTAGTAACTGAGTTACGTACACACGTAACATCTGGATCTTCTTAAATTCATGTATTTTCTTTTAGTATTCTTTTGTTCTCTAAACCCATATCGTCTGTACACGTGGGATGTATGGTCCATATAATATATTATCTCGTCCGTCAGATCAATCTAATATTTTGAAGGTCAAATCCATTAAATTCCCCATTTAAAATCCATTAAACAATTGCCAAATCTAATACCGTAGCCGTTACAAAAAAAGGTTTAATCTGCGAGTATCTCATGAGTCTAGAGAGGGGAAAATGCCTCAGCTTCATCTGATACTTTTTAAGCCAACAGTTCTGTAATGTGTCTCTCCAGATAACCAAATCTGCTGCAACAATGATAAACGGTTTAACAATCCAGACTGCCAACCAAGTCAAAGGGAACCACTTACTCTATTTATGGCCTTTCCCTGAAATGGTCCCACTTGAAAACATTTATTCGGAAAAGTCATATTCCACGTGCAAAATCTGTCAACCAGGGTTCTAACTCTGGTGCATATAGGTATGGGCGGCGGGCCGGCCGCGGGCCTGCCGTGGGCCCGTTTTTGCCCGAACCCCGGCCCGGCACGACACTCCCCAGCAGGCGTGCCAAGCCCGCGCGGGCTGGCGGGCCAGTATTAAACTTAATTTTTTTTTAAAAATAAAGAAAAAATTCAAAAAAATCACCAAAAAATCATTAAAAAAGTCTAAAAAATATTTTTATTATTCACAAAATTGTTTTACACATATTTGGATAGATTTTGCTCAAAAAAATATAAATTACATCCATTAAAGACTTAAAGTAGTCTAATTAAAAACTATGGACTTAACAAATATATTTAATTGGAGATTTTATAACAGTTTTTTGGGTTTAGTTATTTTCTTAGCTTTAAATGATTATATAAGAGTTTCAACAATCATGTGGTATCCTTAATTTTTAGGTAAAATATTTTAATTATAATACTATTGTTGCAAGAAGTTGATCTGTCCTAGTGGTTAAAGAGACAGATTTTCAGTCCTTTGGACAAGGTTCGAATCTTGTTATGAACAATTTTGACTATTTAAGCTAGTTGGAGCGTGCCCAGCGGGCCCACAGGCAAGCCAGCCCGTCTGGGCGCGCGGGCCAGCCCACCTAGGCACGTGCGGCCCGCGCACGCCAGCCCGCCTAGGCACGCGCAACCCGCGCCGTGCGCGGGCCCTGGCGGGCCGTGCCCAAACGGGTCACGAGGCCAGGACCCCCGGCCCGGCACGGCACGTGTACTGCATGTGTCGTGCCGTGTCGTGCTCGGGCCGGCACAGCCCGTTGCTCATCCCTAGGTGCCTATAACCAGTCCATCCAACCTCAAACATTTTTTTATAATAATTAATAAAATGAAAATTGGTTTTTAATAATACCTTTTCTAAATAAATAATTTAGATTCGATGTTAAATTCTTGTAATTGAAAATTAGTGATACTTTTTTTAAAGTAATTGAAAATCAATGTTATTTTAATGTTTATAAAAAATGTCTTCGGTAAATATCCTCAAAAGTCCTTTGAACTTCACTAGTACTAAAATGAGTAAAAAGGTTTTCAAAGTCCTTTGAGGGTATTTTTGGAAGAACTTTTTTATAAATAATAAAATGACACTAATTCTTAATTATTTTAAAAAAGTATTATAATTCTCAATTAACAAAAGTTAGGCAATTGAATCTAAATTATTTCGAAAAATATCACTAAATTTTTTAAAATAATTGAAAATAAGTGTTATTTTAATATTCATAAAAATTTTCTTGGGAAAATATCCTCAAAAGTCTTTTAAACTTCACTTGTAACAAAATGAGTAAAAAGGTTTTCAAAGTCTTTTTTAGGGTTTTTTTTAAAGAATTTTCTTATGAATAGTAAAATGACACTAATTCGTAATTATGTTAAAAAAGTATTATTAATTCTCAATTAACAAAAATTAGGCGATTGAATCTGAATTATTTCAAAAAATATCACTAAAAACCAATTCTCCCAAACATAAAACCACGCCGAAAAAAAGGCTCCAAATATAGAACAAAATTAATTGGAAATTAATTTCAATCTTCCAAATAAATCTTGAACCCTAAACCTTTACGCCCTCTCACAGAGCTTCACGTGCTTCGACCAATCAGGCTCACATAGATGTCAACGCGTCACGTTTTGATTGGATAGACACAACACGCGCGCGTCGGGGTTAACCTAAAATACGCAGAGCGAGAACTTTCTCTGGCCACACTTGTCTCGTTCCCTCACTGTCTCGCAAAGTTCTGAAATAGAGAGAGAGAGAGAGACTGAGGGAGAGAGGGAGACAGAGAGACGGGGAGAGCGTGATATAGACCTAGCGATGGCGTTTAGGGTTCCGATCTGGCTTTGCGTTTTCGTTCTATTACTTGGAGTGATTTCTGCTACGGAGGGAGAAGTTCAGTCTGGAGAGTCTGTTCTGACTCTCGATCACACCAACTTCAAGGAAACCGTCGGCAAACATGACTTCGTCGTCGTTGAGTTCTACGCTCCATGGTATGATTCTTGCTCTGTTTTAGATCAGTTCTGGTATATGTTTCGTTTGATTGCTTTTAGTTGATTACTGTTGGTAATTGGTTTTTATCAGATGTGTATGTAGATCTTTACTTAGTGACTTTTCTTTGGTCGCTTTTATGAGTTGAGTTTTTTTTTCCTTTTTTCTGTTTTGTTTTTTCCGATTGTTGAAGTGATTTTCTGTTAGCTATTGAATTTAGTTTTGATATATGTTTAGGAATTATTTCTGTTGATGAAACCGATGAGTCATGGTGTCTTAGATTACAAAATTTCGGATCCAGTACTACTAGTTGGATGAGTAGTTCTGCGGGATGTCTAGTTGTGGAGCCGGAATAATTTGCAGGCAATAAGCTTGGAATTTTAGAAATTCAATTTGAGTATGTAAGGTTGATTTACGGGATTATTTGTGCTTCTCATAGAATTCGTTTCCTCGCATCATATGGTCATTGATTTACTCGTATTTTTTAAGTTTTTTCTTTTTTCTTGTTCTGTGGGTTTTGATTAGGTAATTTAAAAGTTAATACTGATCACCCCAATGGAGCCAGCTATGTACTTTAATTTCTTTGTATGCTGTTGAGTTACCCATTCCTTCACATATGGGCCTTCTATGGCTATAACAGTATGTGTACTAAAAAATTGTCTTTACTGAAAAATATAAAAAGTTGTGCTGTTGAATCTTTTATTGATTTTAATTTGTTTTATATGATTTGACAGGTGTGGACACTGTAAGAACCTTGCTCCAGAGGTAATTGATTTTAGCATTTCAAATGTTGAAATAGTATATTTAGCATGCGTTGCTTGCTATATGTGTGAGCTGATTGCATATATGTAATTAGTTTGCCTACTTGTCTGTTAAATTTTTAGTATGAGAAAGCAGCATCTATCTTGAGCCAAAATCAACCCCCAGTGATTCTGGCAAAAGTTGATGCAAATGATGAAGCAAACAAGGAGATTGCAAGTGAATTTGATATTAAGGGTTTCCCCACACTTAAAATTCTAAGAAATGGTGGAAAGAATGTTCAAGAGTACAAAGGTCCTCGGGAAGCTGATGGTATAGTTGCATATTTGAAGAAACAAGTAGGACCTGCATCAACTGAAATAAAATCTGCCGAAGATTTTAAGCATCTTTTTGACGAGAAAAAGATTTTCATTGTAAGTGCTTCATACAAAAAAAAAGGTGCTTCATACATACTTTGGTTCATAACATTCTGTGGGGAATTTCCACCATCACTAATTTGTTTGTATACTATTTTAGGTTGGAATATTTCCAGAATTCTCTGGGGAGAAATTTCAGAATTATACACATCTAGCTGAAAAATTGCGATCTGATTATGACTTTGGCCATACAGTGGATGCTAAATTCCTTAAACAGGGAAAAACAGAAGTTACTGGGCCCACAATTAGGTTGTTCAAGCCATTTGATGAATTAGTAGTTGATTTCCAGGTAATCCAGAATTATTATAACTTCTCTTTGCATTATTCTTGGAATTTTCCTTTTGGGGTTTCTAAGATCCTTTGTGGATCCATGTTATATTTTCAATGTGATTTCCTGGTAGGATTTTCATGTGGATGCACTGGAGAAGTTTGTTGAAGAATCCAGTATACCTATGGTGACACTTTTCAACAAAGATCCAAGCAACCACCCGTTTGTTGTCAAGTTCTTTAACAGTCCCAATGCCAAGGTAAATAGGATGTATGAGCACAGTTCTGTTTGTATTTATATTTGTTATATGGATTAAAAATTGGAGAATTGGAAAACTACTCCTCAATTTCTGCTGTTGTAGTTGTGTAGGTTATGACGCTAACTATATTATCCTTGTTGATAAAAAAAAAACTGTAAGGATTGTGCTGGGAATGCAATTTCTGACTTGGTTCATTATGAGCTTCAGTTCCAGGTCCCAACTTGGCTGGTTTAATCTTGATTTTAAAATGTTGAATTTTTCAGAACAGATTTTGTTTCTCTTCTTAGAATATCCTTTTTTTATAATTATTAATGATGTGGCCAATCTAAACTTTTTTGATAACTCATGGTCCATCTAATATTGGGAACATTTTTGGGTCAGTACCATTGAACATGGAAATATTGATAATGTAATGAATTTTATTCCTTGATCTATGCTTTATTATCATTCAAAGTCTTGAAGAACCTCTATTTAGGGCCAATGAACTTAGAAGAGGTTTGTTGGATTCTATAAGTTTTTGTAACCTGAGATTTGGTTTCTGATTTTGTATTTTTCTTAGTGGATCTCCATATGGAAGTTCTTTTAAAAGTTCTTATTGATGTTGCCTAGCAATATAATTTGTTATTTTGTGATTTTATGTAACCTTCATTTGGTTTTACATTATTGTAAAGTTTTCTTTCATTAACTTAATTATTTTTCTTGTATGCTGAGTTCCATTGGGGTATACACATTTGGTTAGTCCATTTTTTATGCTGCATTAATCTGCTTGTAATGGAAGTTAAGTCGCTGTTTTATGAGTGACCTTTCTGATCGTTTCCCTGTGGATTTCTCTCTGCTGAAAATCTTGGATTGGATAGGCAATGCTTTTTTTGAACTTCAGTATTGAGCTTTTTGATGCTTTCAAATCAAAATATCATGAAGTGTCAGAGAACTACAAAGGCAAGGGCATAAGCTTTTTGATGGGTGACATTGAGGCCAGTTCAGGTGCCTTCCAGGTTATCATCATAACCATACTACCTCCATTGCCCCCTCTCTGATTATTGCCATGTGAAAGTTTAACATGATGGATTTTTTATCTACTTGACTGAACAGTATTTTGGACTTAAAGACGACCAGGTGCCACTCATCATCATTCAGACCAATGATGGCCAGAAATATCTTAAGCCAAATTTGGAACCTGATCATATTGCAACTTGGGTGAAGGAATACATGGTGATGCTTATGTTCTTATCTTTCCATATATATCAGTTGCAGTTTGAAGTTTGTTTGCAGAAGTTAATCTCCTATATATCTGGAACTGAATTAAATTGTGTGCAGAAGTTAAATCTGCAATATATGGCTTGTTTTATGACACATGACTTTTCCATGCGTTACTTCACCGGTTGCAGGATGGCAATGTCAAGCCTTTCACAAAATCCGAACCCATTCCTGAAGTTAACAATGAACCCGTGAAGATTGTTGTTGCTGATAACCTCCAAGACATAGTATTCCACTCCGGAAAGAATGGTCTGTACTGATCAACATTCTTCTCTTTAATTTATTGCTTAGGTTAAAGTCCTATACATTATACACATACAAAATTGTTTTGAAAATCACTCCTTTCTTCCCCTTTTTTGGTCCTTCATTCTTTCTTTTTTTGGTTGTTGTTTTGGTGTCTTTCCTTTTTCTTTTGGGTGCTTTATGACTCATTTGAATGTTACATGCTTGAAACATTGAACTGGTTCTTGATAGTTGGAAGACAAGAGAACAATATGATTGTTATATTACATCCTTCAGCCCATACATTCAAACCATGCTGTCAAATTGATTAAAATATCTTTATCATCCATATAATTTTGACTGTCCTGTTGTATCCTGAGGTAGCTGAATGATGTTTGCCGTCTTGTACCTCAGTTTGATTTGTTACTCTCTTAAATGTTGTTACATTATTGAATTCTTAGTATTTGATGTTGAGAACTCTAGCTATGTCTTGACAGTGATTGATAGCATGTGCAGCTTGCATGTATGTGCATCATGAGGTTTTCTATAAACTGGTGACCCTAGGTAGATTATTGTCTTCAGGGACCATTCTACATGGTCAGAATCCTTAACGTGTTGGTTGAGGCCTATGCAGGCAATGGCTAGAAGTAAGAGTGTCAACTGATTCAGTTCAAGCCAAAACCCAAACAAACTGAATGAAAAAATTGATTCATTTATGGCTTGAAAAATTAAAAACCAAACTAGTTCAGTTGAGTTTATGGTTAAAGTTGCCATTAAACTGAACCGAATAATGCAATTATCTATTAACCAAAAATTGAAACAAATTCCATTTATGCATTCCAAACGAAATCAATGTTAAGTTACGAATTCAGTTTATGGTTAAATGATTTTTTTCGTTTTGTTTTTTGTTTAATAATTTGATTTCCTTTTCAGTATGATTTGATTTTTGGTTTTGTTTACTGTAATTCATTTTGGTCTTTGTTTGACCAGAAAACTGAATTGAACTGACCAAATTACAGCCCTAGCTAGAAGTTGCCTTTCTGGTCGTAGTGAGGTTCCATTAGGCCAAGCCACATAAGCAGTTGCCATGCTATCATAAACAATTTTATATGTTCAATTAATGTGTATGAAGCTTCTAAATAGAGGATTTGGAAAGGCATACGAGAAGCAAGGTTTCCTCCCGCTTATCTACAAGTATATCTACAAGTATGCTCCTCTCCAGCTTTATCTTTGTTGTCAGCACATTGCTTGGATTCTTTCCCTTTTGGAAGGACCTGGAACATTCCCAAAACTTTATTGCTCCCTCAAAGCTAGCAGACATAATGTGTTTATTCAGTGAGTAGGAGACATTTTAAAGAATCTTTGAGAAATGAAATTGACCAGTGGTTACAGTTATGATTCTATGTTCATGGGGTCCCTGAAGCCCTATGGATTATCTTAATGATTTCAATACTGTTTGTTCATAAGAATAAAATGTGAAAATAACTGCCACCAGTTAGAATTTGGCTTTCGTCCTTAGGGAATTAAGTTTGACGGCTAGCTGTTTATCTGTTATAGTTTTTGGTCTGTGTTACTGTGTTCCTTTACTCAGAATTCATTAATCTATATGTAAATCCAGAAAGCACCTCATATTGTTTGCATAAAAGGGATTTTATCCAAAAATAGTCCGTAAATATTTTAGAAGACAGAAAACACAACAATTCAAGGAGGCAATCATGTCACTTTAGTAAGCTACTCCCTTTATGTATTAATAGAATGGTTTGTGTAGTTTTAAGGATTGCTCTCTACTTGAGCCTGGGTTCCACCTGTTTAGGTGAATGTTCTAACTTTTATGGTTGCTTTATAATTCAATTAGTTAGTAGTAGCAACAGTAATAGTACTATTAATAGTAAATAATAACAAATATAATATTAATAATGATACACCACCGCCACTTATAACAACAATAATAAAGATATAATGGTAATAATATTCCTATCTTCATGAAACTAAATAATAAAATTTTTCACTTATTATCCATGTGCAATACTGCATTTGCCACACAATATTTGGGACTGATAAAAATAATACTTTCTAGTTTTTCTATTTGATAACTATTTTCTGAATTTTTGCGGAGAGATAATTAGTGAGAGAATCAATCAAGTATGACTTATTGATGCTTTGCTATTTCTAGCATACCTGCTTTCTGACAGATTTTTATTCTGCAGTCCTACTAGAGTTCTATGCGCCTTGGTGTGGTCATTGCAAGAAACTTGCTCCAATCTTGGATGAAGTTGCTGTCTCATTTGAAAATGATCCAGATGTCATTATTGCTAAGCTAGTAAGAAATCTTCTATCTCCTAATAAATCAATATGGTATTTTGATATTCTTCAGCCCAGCAATCTTAATGATAATTTCTAATGTTTCATGAAAGTTATTCACATAAGCATGTGTTGTCTAGGACCTTGTACAAATACAACCTATTCTACTGGCTCTGGGTTCCTGGAATTTTATTAATGGTGGAAAAATCCCATGGACAAACAGGATGAACTATTTTGACTTCCCGGTTCAGCTGCTTAATGTTCGAATAGATGATGGCATAATTTCTGATCAATTTATGATTGTGCATGTCTTTAGCATGGAAAAAAGTATTAAAGTATTCCACAAGTTGCTTATTCAAAAAAAAAGGGTGTTCCACGAGTTCATCTGAAATAAATGCATTGAGATAGTTATCATTGAAGTAGAAATGGCTGCTATCCTGATATCATGGAGCCTCCATATTATAAAATCCAATTTAGCTACGGCTGCATCTTTTTTTTTTTTTTCGAATTCTCATTGCTTTCACTAGTAAACTATAATATTTTCTTTTTTCTTTGTATTTTATCATATCTATTTTATCCTTCATTTGCCTCAGAATCTGAATGTCTTAACAAGATTTTTTGCTAATAAAAATTATATGCTTTGCCCCTGCCTTGGCATTACCGTCCTTCTGAACTATTGTGTCAAAATAGTTGGATGCTTCAAGAACACTTGTTTGTGTTTCTATATATTTTTTTTGTAAATACTGAAAATGCATCAGTTGGGTTTGGACTTTGTTTATCTCGTACCTTTCCTTGTTATAACTCTATTCACACTTACATCTCCTAGAGGGCAAAAAATTGTTGAGATGCTTGTCATTTTTTTTCTGTTCCTGATTCCATTTACCTTTTGTAACTACTTTCCAGGATGCAACTGCCAATGATATCCCAAGTGATACTTTTGATGTAAAAGGTTACCCAACTTTGTACTTTAGATCAGCAAGCGGTAACGTATCGCAGTATGATGGGGATAGGACAAAGGAGGGCATAATCGATTTTATTCAGAAGAACCGGGATAAAGCTGTACAGCAAGAGTCTGTAAAAGATGAGCTATGATGAAGGTATTGGTCTGCAATCCTGCAGTATTCTTCTTAGAATGAATATGTAATCGTTTTGAATTGCTCTAGCATACTCATTGTTGGCATACTGAAACTAATTAGTTCTTTCTATATGGTCTTTGTGAAGCCATTAACTTAATATACAAATGAAGTATTATGATTACTTTAGAAATTAAAGTGTAGCAAAAAAGTTCATTGTGAAATTTTATACTGAGTAGCATTGTAATATAATTCAACGCTATTCTGGGTAATAAAGATCATAGAAAATTAGGGAGAAGTGATGAGATGGATGACATTATGGCAGCATAAGAGGCTGAATATTGGGTGATCACTAAGTTCCTTGTATGAGTCATCATTTTTTTTTCCCTTCAAGTGGGTGTGGGTCTTGAGTGTAATCTGAGAGTTCTACTTTTGGATAGGTTCCTTGGATAGTATATCTGCTTGAAGGAGATCCAGGTTCTTGGACTGTGGAGGTTTATGTTGTGACTCGCAATGAGGAAGGCTCAGGTTGTTTTTATGTTGGGACTATGTTATTGATAGGTTTGGCTGGAATTTGTCGTACTCACAATGATGAAGGTTCGGGGTGTTTTTATGGTGGGACTATGTTATTGATGGGTTTGGTTGGAATTTATCGCTTGGCTCACTGAGAAATGCCTTCTAGGACTAAAATAGAGTATTACCATGGGTGGGCTTTTTGGCGTCACTCACCAACTTATTCCTTTAGTGGCATATAGGTTCCTTCTCACCATGAGGACCAGATTATCTTACAGTGCACCATGGGGAAAGATGATGTTAACAGCTTTGTGTGCTTGAAAGGTGCATGATCTGTGTTCTCGTGTTCATCTGATGCACCCTGAATATGGGCTACAACAGAAAGCGTGCAAAAATTTCATCTTTTTTGTTACTTACGAATTCTTGTTTTAGCAATTTAATGGCTGAGGTCTATATAATTGTTAGGTTGATTTGTATATACTGTTTTATGATCCCAAGGGATGGGTATTAGAAAATTTTATCTGTTTCTAAATTACCTTGTCTGGAAAGTATGATAGGAACTCTGTGATTGTTTGCCCACTCTTTCCAGTTTGTGTGCTTTAAAATGTTTTTTCTTTGGTGTTTTTAACCAAGTTCCTTCTCTCTCTCTCTCTCTCTCTCTCTCTTTTTTGGGGGGGGGGGGGGGGGGGGGGGGGGGGGGGGGGGCCTGAATTGTAACTGTACTTTTCAAGTTGGGGTAGTTCACACAATAACCATGAGGAGGTATGGCTGCATATTTAGAAATGTTGTCTTCTGAAGCTGTTCCATGTTTATTCTTTTGCAGGAAGAGCTTCCTTGATAGAGCGGGGTCCCATACACAAATAGCTGGTCACATGTTTTGAGGCTGTTGATACACTCGCATCAAGCATGCATCAGTTCTACCCCTTCCGGCATCTCTTTTCCTGAATAAATGAGACGCCTAGGTTTTTTTGCCCTTTTTGGTAGCTGTAACATTCAGTTTTTGTGATAACAGTATAGTCAGCAGTATGCATCAGTATACTTTAATTTAATAGGCGTTAGTTATTTTAAACACCTAGCTCGGCCCATTCTTTCCTCTTTCTCGGTGCGTGCCGCTTTCCTTTTTATCTGTTATGGCCCTTATGGAATAGATTCAGGAATCAGAAGTATATCAACTATTACTAACGAGGCATTCTAGTCACTAACCCAGATTTCAACAGGGAAAATTCTTTTTTTTTCTTTTTCTTTTTTTTCTTTTTTTCTTTGGGTTTTGCAACTATTTTACACTGACTAGTTTGATTGGTTGGGCCCTCTCCCAGTTTAGGAATTGTTAGCACAATGTTAGCAGACCAATTAACTGAACCAGTTTTTAAAACGGATTCGATGTAAACTGATTATACTTTAGGAAAATTACAAGTCCGTTCATGGGATATCACGAGTGTTAGGTTGATGGAGATTACAAGTCCATTGATGACGAATTATAAGTTAGATGATGGGAAAAGTCTGGGGATGGGGAATTACAAGTTTGATTATGGTAGTTAGAAGTCTGTTGATGGGGATTACTCCCATCATCTAACTTATAATTCCGCATCAATAGACTTTTAATTTCTATTGACAGGACCAAATTGTTTATATTTTCTCATTTTCATACTCATTTGGTCATTTGTGAAAAAGGTCCTACATATGTCTTCCAAATACCACATATGTCTTCCAAGTTCCAAATAGTAATCAACAATAATCTTCCTTACACATGTCTTCCAAATAGTAAATGAACAATAATCTTCCTTAAAATTCTAGGCTAGGCCAGATAACACTGGTTTGTTAATCATTAGTAAGACAAAGCGAGCGTTTACCAGAACAATCAAGTAGTGGTAAATGGTAATCAGCCCTGTAGTCAATTGTGTATAACATATATCTATCGTTGGATTTTGGATTAGCTCTAAGTGCACCTCATCACAGTCCGTCCATCAAGAAGTTGAGTCAACCAGGCAGCCGGGCCCACTGTGATTGTGGTGATCCTGCTTAGCGCCTCTTCTCTCACCCCAGTCATGCAGCCGAAGGTGCAACTCAGCTGCAGCAATCAAGAAATGGACGGCCTGCGTTGGTTTGAGAATATCAATCACACTCTTAAGCGTTCTCAGCCGTAGATCATCTGTGCTCTCCGGTAATTTCACGAGCTCTTCCTCCTTGTTCGCTAGAGTGGCCTCCACCCGATCATCCTCACCAGCACCTGCGCCGTTCTGCCTCGCTTTCCCCTCTCTAAGCATCTCCGAGACCTCGTGCGATAACTCCACCATGGACGAGTCTGCTACTGTCTATTGAAGCCTCGCCATCTTCTTTGTCATTTCCTTCTCTACTCTAATGGTTCTTCTCTGCAACTCGTCGACCCGGACGAGTTGTCTCGGCGAGAGATCTGCCAAATCTCTCGTACTAAGTCCCCGAATCACCTCAGCCAACGCGGTATCGAGTTGCAACGCTGATTTGGAGTAGAGAAGATGAAAAGCCATGGTGGGTCTCCACCCTCCAATCCAGAGGAAGGCTTCTTCAAGGTGACTCCTCCATGACGGAGACAACATCGCAAGCACGTCTTGCTTAGCCCATCTGGATTGGGCTCGATAGTACTCTTCGTAGTGCTGGATCACTCTTGTAATCAAAGGACGCAGGACCCTTTCGTCCTCCTCTTCCCTTGAAGACTCTCTTCCTCTTCCGTTTGCTTCTGAGTCTCCAGGGTTACTGTTGCTTCGTTCTTCCGAGGCGGACATGAGTTCTTGGAGGCGCTGATCCTGTTCCACAAGCCAGCAATCGAAATACTTCTCAAACGTTTCTCGCTCGGCGAGGCCGTTTCGTCGGACTGAGCTAAGTATTCTGCACTTCTGGGAGGCACTGACATGACGAAATAAACCCAAAACAAAGGAAAATCAGGCAGAAGGTTCTGTGTTCTGGGGTCAGAGATTGGGAGCAAGAGAGAATGGAAGATTTGAAGCGATTCGGTTGCCTGCTGTAGCAAACACTCTGTAGCTTTGCAGGCAGACCATGTCAGAGAGACAGCGATAGATATGGGGAAATTGGGTTTTAGTGAAACTTTTAAAATTAACATAGATCTAGTCATTTAATTCTTGGAAATTGTTAAATAATTATACTTTTTTAACATAATTGAGAATGATTGTTAGTTTACTATTTATAAAAATTTTCTTCCAAAATTGCCCTTAAAAAACTTCTTAACCTCATTAAATGGTTATGAGAAATAAATTGTCTACAAGTCTTTTAAGGGCATTTTTTGAAGACAATAAACTATCACTTAATCTCAATTATTTAAAAAAAAAATATCATTATTTTCTAATTACCAAAAATTTGGTCAATGAATCTAGATTGTTTCTAAAAAGTATCCTCAAAAACCAATTTGAGGATACTTAAAAATAGAGAATTAATTCAATAATTTTTTTAATGATATTTTTTGAAAATTTTAATGATATTTTTTAATGATATTTTTGAAAATAATTCAGATTCTGTCAGCCAATTCTTAAAACTTGAGAATTAATAATACTTTTTTAAATAATTAGGATTCAATATCTCCATTGGTTTTATGAAGAATTTCTTCCAAAAATACCCTAAAAAAGATTTGCAAACCTCACTTGTACTTAAATGAGTGAAAAGGTTTTTAAAGTCTCTTGAGGGTCCTGTGAATGGTTGGTTGAATTTAAATACTGTTATGAGATGATGATGATAATTTTGTGATCAGATGGGTAGGGTTGCTTACTGGGTCGTGCCAGGCCCCCCTAAATGGGCATGAGGGCCGTGGCCTGCCCGACACGCCAAAGGGCTAGTCGTTTGGCTAACCCTTTTTTACCTCCAAAAACTAGGTTTTTTCACTTTTTTTACACTTTTACCCTTCCCCAACAGTCATATTAGGAGGTATGCTTGTAATTGACTGTAAATGACCTTTTCTACCCTTCCAACTGCAATAACAATCATATTGGAAGGTAGAAGTGGTAAAAAGCCACTTTTGATTTTCTATAAATAGGCCTACCGCTTCCCACTCCAAACAGCATCTCTTCTACAATCTCTTACTCTTCTCTTCTTACTATATTAGAGTCTTGTTAAGAGTTTTGGCCAATGGCCGGTAGACTTGGCAGAGTGCTCACATGGGAGGGTCTCTAGGCTGACCATTGGCCAAACTTTTAACAAGAGTCTAAGAAAGTTATAAATCAGGTTACTATTGTTGTATTTGCAAAATTGTATTTGTACTTGTAATAATTAATTTATTTATATTTTTTTGAGCAAAATCTATCTCAATATATGTAAAACAATTTTGTGAATAATAAACATAGTTTTCAAAATTTTATGATTTTTTACTATTTTTTTCCAATTTTCTTTTGTTTTTTTTTGGAAAAAAACAATTTTTTCAGACCCAGTCCCACTGCATGCTGGGGCGTGCTTGGGTATATGCCAAACGGGCCCGGCGGGCTGCGGCACACTCGGCCCGTGCTAAACGGGCCTGGCCATGCCGGGCCGGCCCGTTTAGCATCCCTATAGATGGGTGGTCATGCATATACACATATTCTGATCTTTGGTATAAGGTAAAGTACTTCGTTAAAACTTAAAAAGGGGTAATTTTTAAGTATAAAACATTTTTTGGGCTTATGCCAAATATCACGAGGTTCTGATCTTTGGTATAAGGTAAAGTACTTCGTTAAAACTTAAAAAGGGGTAATTTTTTAAGTATAAAACATTTTTTGGGCTTATGCCAAATATCACGAGGTTCATGTGCATATATAGTGACACACCTCCAGGGGTTTTTATTGTAATCATCCATTAGTTTTCAATATATATATATAATTAGAATAGGGTAAATGATGGAAAAGGATCACTTTTGGCCGATATTTATAGAAACATGCCACTAAGATGTCGAAGTGCAGAAAAGGGCCACTTTTTGTCAATAATTAACTTGAAGGATCACTTCTCAAAAATAATTAAAAAATAGTGTCATTTTATTATAGACAAACCGCGCTGGAGTTCATGTATGATGCACTCGCATCCCACGTAGAATACGCTCATGTCCCATGTAAGATGAGCTTGAGTCCTATGTATAATGAGCTTGTGTCCTAAGAAAATGATCCTCAAATTTAATTATTTTTTAAAATTGATCCTATAATTTAATTTCGATGGACATTTTTATAAATATTGACAAAATGTGGCCCTTTTCTGTAATTTGGGATCTTGTGGCATGTTTTTATAAATATTGACGAAAAGTAACCCTTTCCATAATTTGCCCATTAGAATAAGCCCCTTGGGAAGCATGCCAACCAATATATGCGACTTTTCCAAAAAAACCCTTACATATTAGCATAAGATTCATTAATAAAAAGGGTATAATAGTAGCAAAACTTCAATTCTCATTTAAAACTTCGAAAGTAACAAAACTATTCCCTTCCTTTTCTTAATTTATACATATATTAGTGGTTGCACGTGCATATAGCACGTCCTCACCCTTAATTGTAGCATATAAGTAGGGATTTAAATTCGAATGTGGAAAAGGTAATAAGGTGGTTATAATTTCATATTGTTTTAGTTGGGGAGGACAATAATGGGAAAAAAAGATGCTGGAATCTTGGGGGAATACTCTTATCTCTTCCTTTTACTAATAGTAGAGATACATGCAGTAATAAACGTACGTGCACTTTGCTAGTATCTAATTAATCAAAAGAGTTACTATCACTCGACCGAATGTAGCTAGTTGAACTCTTACGACTTAAGGACGTGTTAAAAGGTAATTTAGAGTAACTTCATATTGTTTTCTGAGTAACTTGCAAGTTTTTAAACCATAATTTTAAGATATATATATATATTCTTGTATCTGTAAAATTGCTATTGCAATAGCATTTGTACTTGTAAACTGTTATGATAGTGACAATGCTATAAAAAAATTTCTGTAAAGCTGGCTGTTCTCTTTCATAAACGTCTCTCTTAGCTCATTGTACTTGACCTTTTAACCAAGATCGAGAAGGATGCAGAAAACATGGAGAGAGTCGGGCGGTCATGGGGTGTGATTTGCGTGTTCCAGCTGAGGCTTTTCTTGGTTTTAAGAAAAAATATATCGATATCCCTGGAACTCATTAACAACCCATTGTTGGGTCTGTGACGACAGGGCAGTACTTGTTTTCATGTGCGGGAGCAAGAGATAATGGTTGGCTGCTCCTGATACAAATCTAAGCTAATATCCGAGCCCAATTCAGGATTAGCTGTCTTTTGTGGGCAAGATATTAAATTAGTGAACTGACAATGCCTCTTTATTATTTCCGAAAAAAAGTGTTCTCTTGCCGATGCTCCTGAGGCGTTCTAAGTCGAGTGCTAATCTTATGTATAATCCCTTTTGAAGCTGAGCTCTCAGATGACTTGTGCGTATACAAGACTTATTTTCAAAACTATCTAAAGGCATCTTCAAAACCCATCCTCAACAAATCAAAGAAGATATTCTCTAACTCGGATATTTTGGGTCTGAGGTAAGAGGGACTTGACGGTGTGGTACAGGTGGGGTTGCTAAACGGGTCGGCCCGAGCACGGCCTGTTTCCTTGACAGGTCGTGCCATGCCTGGCCCATCAGGGAAAACCCAGGCACGGCTAGGGCTGGGCCGTGCCATGCCATACTGGGATAGAATTTGCAAAAAATTGGAGACAATGGAAAAAATTAGTAAAAAAACATAAAAAATATCTTTATTATTCACAAAATGTTTTGCACATAGTGGGATAGAATTTGCTCAAAAAAATTTAAATAAATTAATTATTACAAGTACAAGTGTACAACTTTGCAAATACAACCGTACTTATACATAATTGTGAAACCCTATATCTTTTGAGTGTATTAAACCATTCCCCTTAATTTGTAGGTGAGATGGAACTAGAGAGTTGAAGATGTCAATTCAATAGATGGCACAGCAAAACAAATGGTAATTCATTATATAATGGACTAAATTCAAATGTTGTATAATTACATTGAGTATAAACTAGATCAATAACCAAATTTGTTAGGTTTAATGTAATTATAAACTAAAGTGGTTTAATTTCAGATGGTATATGGTTCACTTGTTCATGGTTTAAGTGATCTTGGTTCATTGAAGAAAAACTCAAACTAAACCATTCTCCTCTTTGCTTAGATCGTATAGCTTTCTGTGTTGTGAAAGAAAAGAGAGAGAGAGAGAGCTAGGAAGAGAGGAAGAAGAAGGGAGAAGGAGAGGAAGAGTGAGGGGGTCCATGTTGTAGCTTATTACCTCAAATTGCCAAGGTGAGTTGAAGTAAGCTTGTGGAGCTGATTTCAACAAGAAAGTTCAATTAAAGTGTTGTCCAAGCCTTCTACAGCAGAGATTTGAGCCCTATGTTAGCACCTGATTTTTGCACCCCCAAAATAAAGAAAAGTGAAAAGTCAAACCCTGAGGGGGTCAAAAAAATTGACTTTTGATTCAAGACAATTTGGCCATCAAACTTTACATCATTGGAAAGAGCATTTCGACACGATTCCAACGCAGCTGAATTTGCTGGAATCGGAGTCCAGATGAGAAAGTTATGAGCCGGTCAAACTTTTGGGGAGCAAAAAGTTGACTTTTTGCTCGATCCCGATTCAGCTGCCCAACTTGATCCCAATGGATAGGTGGTTCCGAGCTGATTCCAACGACACTAAGTTTGTTGAAATCGGACACCGGACGAAGAAGTTATGAGCAATTGAAGTTTCAGAAAAACTGCCCATGTAGCAAAAAAGCAGCAAAAGTGGACTAAGCCAATAAAATAAATAAGATAAGAGTGTTTAGTAATATTTTAATAAAAGGAATCTCGTTTATATAATAAAATAATCATAAAATTGAATATAAATCTTGCAAAAAACCAAATTGAATAAAGGTTTGAAATCCACACATTTTTAAAACGTGCGGGACCGTATTTGCATTACGGGCAAGGCATGCCCGTATTTAAAGTACGGGCACGCTTCTAGAAGGAAACACGCGTCGCTGTACGGCGGAACACGCGTCCCGTACGGCCGAATCTGCGATAATTGCAGATATTCGTTTTTCGCCCGTACTTGAATTACGGGCAAGGCACGCCCGTACTTGAAGTACGGGCAAGGCATGCCCGTACTTCAAATACGGGCACGGAAATTTTGCCTATAAATAGAGAGGCCACCCCCCTTCATTTGGACAAGCCCTCTCCTCTGGCCATAACCCCTGCTCTCCTGAAGTTAGCCACGACTAAGCCATGCCCAACCACCATCACCCCAACACCTAACCCTATTTAATGTCCAAAATACCCCTGTCCCACTAGAATCATGCCTAAACTCTTCTTTTTCATCTTTTGAATATCAAGAACCCACCAAACCTCTGCCAAAACCATTCCAAGAAATCCCGTAGGACGCGGAAGCGCTGCTCAAATTTTCGGAGGACCATAACACCAATCAAACAATCAATTATATTGTAAGTATGTTCTCCCTCTAAATTAAAGTAAATTTTGATTTTATTTTTTCTCTTCCTCACTACCTCTTTTCTCTTTTATGTTATTTCTAACATTGTTTTGAGTGTTGAATAATGAGGAGTTGCATCCACAAGTAGTCATCCCTATACAACAAAGGAGGTGCTAACAAAAGGTTATCAAAAATGTCTTAACAAGAGAAAATTGACTTCGTTTGATCATTATTACGGAATGAAGATTAAAGTCCTTTTTGAACATCAAACATCCCCTGTAAATTACCCCTTTCCCCTTCCTAAAAATTGATGGTGGACAAACAAAAAGGATTTTGCTTACTCAAAGAACAAGAGAAGAAAAAAAGTGACATTTTGAACCATATGAAGTAAATACAGAATCTGGAGAAGCTGGAAACCTCAACATCAATTGCAGAAAGCTCCTAAGAAGGCCACGGGATTGATTCTGGGAAGAATCAGCAGCAAAAGTGCAAAACAAGCTGCGCCCGTAAACTCAGAGCGGTCCAGGCGGGGACCGTGTTTGCTTCACGGGCAGGCGGGCCCGGATGTTATTCACGGGCAAAGGCTGCCCGTATAACAAATACGGGCGATTGTAAAATAACCTAAAAAATTGTAATTCCTTGGTTCGATTGGACCAATTCCGGCCTAAACCGGCCTGAACCAACCTCTGTAGCATTTTGGGCTTTCTTAAGCCCATTTTGGACTTTGGGCCTAGACAGGCCTATTAAGACCCCTTTTGGCCCACTTGTGGGGCCCACTTTTGACTGGCCCATACCAGGCCTGTTTTCAATAAACAAGTCCAAGGCCACTTAACTCTTGGCTAATGGGCCAACTCCAAGCCCGCTAAGCCCATTGCACCTGTAAATAGTTTAAATAAATAACCAAATGGGTTACCCAATAACCCTACTGGGCCTCAGGCCCAATCATGGCAACCCACGGGTCTTCCAACGGGACCCGGGTCCGACCCACTTCACTTAAATAAATAAAAAGATAAAATCAAATAAAAAGGGACCCACACTTCTAGCGGGCCCCGCCAGACTTAACAAGACAGCATGCTGGTCTAGGAAGGGTGAACTTGACTCAAAAACCAGGAAGACCCGAGGGACCCGTCAAACCGACGGAGCGGACCGGGGTGTCTTTAGGACTTCCCCGGATCGTAACCGAGGACTTAGCTAGAACTCTGAAAAGCCACAGACCAGACTTAGACCCGATTAGGGCAAAACCGTGTCTGCCTGCACTCTCAGGCAGTGGCGACTCCGAAAATCCCGAGGCACGCACCAAAGGTGCGCCCGGTGTGCGATCTAGGCCAGGTTTAGGTGCGCACAGCTTGGCGACTCTGCTGGGGACCCCTCAACCCAGTCGGACCCTGGTTACCAAATGAGTCAACTAGGTGGATATAAGCAGATTTAGGAAGTACTTCTTGTCCAACCTTAGTGGTTTATGGAACTTATGCAATTACATGATATTGGGGGATCCTGTCACAAGGACGAGATAATTGCCTAAGGAAAGTGGAATTTAAGCGGTTCCCTGTGACCCTCCACTTACCTGGGGATCCACCCAAACATTGTATTACATACTGTTCTGTATTCTCACTATAAAAGTGACATTAAGGAACCCTTAATCAGCCCATTATCCGAGAATCACCCGAATAGACACAGCACTTGACCCCATTGCACATACAAGCACTTCACTACACCGTGAATGAATTTTTTAACTGCATGGGGTGACATGCACGAGGGAGTCTGCATGAATGATCCGAACTGAATGCTGTCCGCACCATGTGAATACTTTTCTTAACCAAAACCTAGATCTCTCTAGCAGCCACCCTTCTTCAATCGAGAAACTTACTTTTGGGATGGTATTAGCCCTACGCTCCCGTGGCTTGCCGGGGAAAGCAGGGTAAACCCATCTCCCCAGGTTTCTGGATTCTTCAAGCGCCATTGGTTTCTTGCCATGGTACGCGAGGGGTCTAGTACTTTGCTCAGACCCTTGAAGGCAGGTGCCTCGGGCTGGGTATCCTTCCCCACCTATGGATTCTGAAAAACCTTGATACTTTGAACGTGAATGGATCTGAATCTGAATGTGAATGTGAATGCTGGAACAAAATAAGGGAAAAATCAATTTAAAACCCAAGAGTCCATCAGGGGTAGCAACCCCCGCCCTTTTTTGCATCAACCTGAGTAAAACCTAGACCATGGGCTGCCTTAGCCCTAATTTAGGAAACCAACCCAATTTGATCAGGGGTCTAACCCCAGATCCATGCATTTGAGTCCTGTAAACCGTGGGCCTCGACCCATTGAGTCCGCTGGAAGCACTCTAAGTCTTAGTTGGCCTTCTGAGCAGATGAGAGCCGGCCAGATCAGACAATCAGACAGAAACAGGCCAAAACAGGGGTAGAAAAAACCCTAGATTTAGGATTTCAGCCCACCTGCCAAGAAGCAAACTTGTACCCTCCTTTTGGGTTCCCAACAACCCTAAAGGTGATTTTCTTTACAGAATTATTTTTGTAAATTTCGCCTTCGATGGCAAGGTGTAAACATTTTCGTTGTGATCTGACACCCAAAAGCAGATGAAAGAACAGATGAAAGATAAAAGGTTGATCAGGACTTAGGAATGCTTCCTTACACAAGTATGTCTAGGAGTCGTGCCTTAACAGGCACCAACCCTTTTAGGACCATGCACACACCTGTTGGTTTTTTTAGCATTTAACTTTCATTTTACCTGTGTATATATTTGTTCTTGCGTTAAACATGTGCACTTCGAGATCATTTACACCAACCTGTTTAGCCGCATTGTTTTCAAAAATGCACAAAAATTTTCTGGGCATTCATTGAGCCGGCTTTCGAGGTGTTCATCAAAATGGCCTTCGGGCCTACATTGAATCGTCTCCATTAACATTGTCTTTTGCTATGCACAGTAAAACCGTCATTCGTGGTTATGTTGAGCTAGCTGTTTAGACATAAATCAAATCGCCCATCTTGCGGCGTAAATTCTCCATGCCATTGTTCAGGACACGTTTTCAAAGAAATTTTCAGTCGCCGCCCATTAAGGCACGGATATGATTTCCTGAGATTTGAACTCATAAAGCACGTGTTGCATGGTTTTGAAAACCATCAAACACAATATGATCTCCAGAGTCTCAATCTCTGAAAGATCGAACTGCAAGTTTTTTTTAACATCGCAATTTTCAGGAAAAACTCTTGATTAGATATGGCACTGTCACACACTGTTCACAGTGATGTTTTGTCAAAGTTGTGATTTTCATGCATGAATCATCCCATATCTATTTTCGTTCATCATGACACCAAAGCACCACTCACGGTGTAAATGATCTCGTCACACACAACACCTTGTTCATAAGTTGAAAAGAAACTGATTGAGATCTTTTATGAACAGGTACAATTCAGGTACTTCACACTAAAAGCACTACTCAGAACGCTGCATTTGCATTGAAAAAGGACTGCAATGAATTCTTCTGAGGCTCCAACTTCGTCATCCTCACAACCAAGAACTGAAGAACAGCAAGTCATGATGGATCTAAGTCAACAAGTAGCCATGACACATGCCACAGGGGTTCAAGTACCAGAAATCCAACAGGGACAACCACCCCAGCCGAACCTCATAACAGTTGACCTGCCACCATGGGACACCCAATTCCCACATCCGGCAGCAATAGCCACCTACCCTCCACAACAAGAACCATGCATGCCTGTCCAACTGGGGCAGGAAGAGCAAGACCGGAACAGGATACGGAAGGCCCAACTTGAGGAAATGTTGGCTGCAATAAAGGAAGACAGTAAGGCCCAAATAGCTGCAATAAGAGAAGAGCTCTTGAAACAACTCCAGCCTAACCCAGTACGTGAGGAAACCACACTGGAGAGCTTGTGTCTTTTTCCCGACATCCATCTGCCAGCAAAGTTCCGATGTCCTGACTTGCATAAGTTTGACGGTACTGGCTGTCCTTTGATACACCTGCGATCGTATGCTGGTGACATGTGCCAATATGTGAAGGACGAAAAGATCATGGTTCAGTTCTTCCAGAGATCGCTAGCTGGGGCAGCATATTTTTGGTTCCTAAGTCTGGACAAGCAGAAGGTCAAGACATGGAACGACCTTGCTACTGTATTCATCCAACAGTACCATTTGAATAGTCCGACGGTTCAAACCCGGGCAGAATTACAAAGACTATCAAAGGGAAATAGCGAGTCTGTAAGAGACTACGCTAAAAGATGGATAAGACTTGCAAATATGGTTCAACCCCCTCTCCTTGAACAAGAACAAACTTCTCTGTTCATTTCATCACTGGGGCAACCATACTTTACAATGCTGTTGGGACAATGTGCTGCAAGTTTTGCCGATTTGATGAGAACGGCTGAAAGGATCAAAGATGCAGTTAAGGCTGGAAAAATAGGAGCTTCTATGACAGAATCTTCCCAAGAAAACATAAGATATGAGGGAACGATCAACCATGATCGATCTGCTAAGCGCAAGAGAGGAGATGATCACCCCTGTGCAAATGTGACCATGGCTCGACTAAAGGAGCCCTTGACTAAGGAAGAAAGAAAGAACCGTGTGTTCACACAGCTCCCATATTCCTTGGCTGAGTTGTTGCCTACCTTGCTGCAAGAAGGACACCTGAAGCAAGTTCCCCCAAATCCAAGGGCACCAGCAAGTAGAGGATATGACCCATCCAAGACATGTGGTTACCATAAGGGAGCACCGGGGCATAATACTGACGAATGTTGGAGCCTCCGTCATGCAGTCCAAGATCTCCTTGAAGCTGGGGAACTCAAAATTGATCCTCCGCCAAATTAAAAAATATATATATAAAATTGAAAAAAAAAATCAAAAAGAGAAAAAAAAAAGAGGGGAAAAAAGTCAAGAAAAAAAAAAAAAAAAAGAAGAGAAGAAAAGATCATCATCATCTTTATGCATCTCATGTATTCTGTCTTCTAATGTTTGCCTCTCCTGCAGGTAGAACCCTGTCAACAATCAGCATGGATAAAACTTCAGGGATAATTCCTGTGATGGTCCAGATGGTGGATCTTTTCCGCATCTTAATACAAGCAATGCAGGACAAAGAAGAAGCGTGGAACAAATGCTGGGAAGCACTGAGGGAAGAAAATTTTGAGCTACAATCTCAAGTAAGGGAACTGGAAAAAGAGATTGAAAGTTTGAAGGCAGAAATACCTCGGAGTAACCCGAAAGTGAGCCTCCCCTCTGTCAATAATATTGCGCCTCCCCTCAGAAAGCGCCTCACGAAGGAAGAAAGAAGGAACCGAGAGTTTACTCCACTTCCTTATACACTGGCAGAATTGTTGCCAATGCTTTTGAAAAACGGACACCTGCAGCTGGCAAGGCCAAACCCTAAGGCGTCAAAAATGAAGGGCTATAATCCAAGCAAGAACTGTGAATACCACATGGGTGCACAAGGCCATGACACCAATGAATGCTGGGGCCTTCGACATGCAGTTCAAGACCTTCTGGAAGCCGAGGAACTCTAAAACTGATCCTCCTTAGGGTTAAAAAAGATCTCGGCATACAACTGAACTCCAAAAATGCTGATTCGTATCAGCCACCGTTTTGCATAAATTACTATTTTTATGCTTTCTTTTAATTTCTGAATTTGATAACATGCTTCTTTTTTGCAAGCTTATGAAATCTTTTGGGAAATCACCAGAGTGTTTAACTACACCAAGGCAAGATTGTGATCTCGGGACAAACCTGAACAATCAAAAATGGAATATGCCAGACAGCACAAGCTGTGCGGGTTTCAACATAGTCAAAGGATCCCCCACCAGCACCACATTTGAACCTTACCCTGCCAAGCAGTAGGGCAAGTTGAAAAGAAAAGAGAAAGAAATGAGAGAAAAATGGCAAGGTGCCCATACCAGTTAAGAGTCACTGACATGATCCAGGATCAATGATTCCAATGACATGATGAGAGGCCATTTTTGGCTGAAATACTTCAAACAAATTCCGCTAGTCAGACATGATTGAGCTTGATCGTCTCATTTCTAACCCATGTTATGTCTAGCCACCCCAAACTGGGGCAAAGTCAAAAAGAAAAATGAATAAAGATGAAAGTGGTTCTTGAGCCAGTTAATTGTACAAGGACAAGTAAATGTTACATTCTCTGTAAAAGGATGAAAGGCCATCCTTGATTTTCTCCCAAAAATCATCTGACACAAGATGAAACCCTAGCAAAACACTTTGAGCCTAACAATATCTTCATTAACCCTACCATGTCCTGTCTTCAAAACTAGGGCATGAAGCTTCATGAAAGTAGGAACACAAGAAAGACAAGGAGAAGATAGGGGAAAGCGAAAAGCGCCCTAAAAAGGAGAAACGGGATAAAACCCAGAAAACAAGAATGTGAAGAGAAGAAAAAAATTGGGGCAATTCCCTTTGAGAAAAGAAAAGAAGAAAAAGAAAAAAAAACAAAAGAACAACAAGAGCTAGGGCAAACCCCCTGGACCCATAAACCCAACCTACGTTTCGTCCTGTTATGAAGTCCTTTCTGATTACAGAGAATGTGACACTAACTCCCAGACAAACTGGCAATGACAGAATCAAAGGAACAGAAGAACTTTGGCTAGACATAATGGTTACCCATAGAATGAAGTTATATAGGATTTGAACCTGTTTATCCTTCATTTCTAAACACTGGAACCAAAGCCTACATTTCGTCCTACTAATAAGTCCTCTCTAATCATTGGATCATGATCCATGGAAATTGACAGGACCCTCGGACTGGGGCAATGCACCAAACCTGAATAAAGGAACCAAGTGAGAGAAAAACCATTTCAAAACCCCCAACCAAGGGTGGGAAAAATAAAAAAATAAAAAAATAAAAAAATAAAAAAATAAAAAAATAAAAAAATAAAAAAAAAGAGAAAGAGAAAATTAAAAGAGCTGGGGAAGGGCAGTGCCAAAGAAACCCCCTGAACCCAAAACAATTCCCCTCATTCCAACTTGGGGCATGCCATTGAAGGCAAAAATGTTGAGACCTTTACAGGGAATGCTGAGAAGCATCATTTCATAAAGTCTAAATGAGAGTGTCAGGTGACTGACCCAGAGATTATTGGTCTTGCCATAAGACCCACTTTGAAAAGCTGGAATTCCAAACATTGGTGAATTCCCAAAAGGTTTTAATTACTTATGTTTTGCACGTAATTTTGATTAAACTAAATTTCACTTGAACTTTTGCAGGTACTGACAAAGCTTGAAACAGACAGACAAGGCCATTACGGCAAATTCACACACTGATGCAGGAAAAATTGCCTCCATGTATTCTCACATAGGGCACAGAAAGCTAAAATTCGTCACCATGTATTCAGACATGGGGCGCAGAAAAGTCATTACAATGTATTCACACATTGGATGCCATCACAGCGTATTCACACGTTGGATGTACAAGCAAAATCCGTCACCATGTATTCACACATGGGGCGCAGAAAAGTCATCACAATGTATCCACACATTGGATGCCATCACAACGTATTCACACGTTGGATGTAAAAGCAAAATCCGTCACCATGTATTCACACATGGGGCGCAGAAAAGTCATCACAATGTATCCACACATTGGATGCCATCACAGCGTATTCACACGTTGGATGTAAAAGCAAAATCCGTCACCATGTATTCACACATGGGGCACAGAAAAGTCATCACAATGTATCCACACATTGGATGCCATCACAGCGTATTCACACGTTGGATGTCAAAGTAAAATCCGTCACCATGTATTCACACATGGGGCGCAGAAAAGTCATCACAATGTATCCACACATTGGATGCCATCACAGCGTATTCACACGTTGGATGCCAAAGTGAAATCCGTCACCATGTATTCACACATGGGGCGCAGAAAAAGCCATTCCGGTGTATTCACACGCTGATGAAAAAATGAAAAAAACAAAACCGTCACAGTGTATTCACACATTGGACGAAGAAGAAACTGGAATCAAAATCACTGACGGATAAGTCAGAAATTGGTAAGGGAATGTCCCAGCATAATTTGTGATATCAGAGCTGTTGATACATGAATTTGAAAAAAAATGGATTGAAAGAAAGAAAAAGCAGAAAAAGAAAAGAAGAAAAGAAGAGAAGTGGACAAAGAAAAAATGAACAAAATGTCTCCTACAAAAGTCACCATGTATTCTCACATGGGACAGACAAAATCCGTCACCATGTATCCACACATGGGACGCAGGAAAAGTCATCACAATGTATCCACACATTGGTTGACAGAAGTTTGTAAAGCCACCGACAAATAAGTCAGCTTTGGATCAAGACAAAAAGACAGAAAAAAAGTCACCATGTATTCTCACAAGGGACAAAGACAAAAGTCGCCATGTATTCACACATGGGACGCAAAAAGTCATCAGAATGTATCCACACATTGGTTGACAGAAGTTTGTAAAGCCACCGACAAATAAGTCAGCTTTGGATCAAGACAAAAAGACAGAAAAAAGAGAGTCATCATGTATTCTCATATGAGACAGACAAAATCCGTCACCATGTATCCACACATGGGACGCAGGAAAAGTCATCACAATGTATCCACACATTGGTCGACAGAAGTTTGTAAAGCCACCGACAAATAAGTCAGCTTTGGATCAAGACAAAAAGACAGAAAAAAAGTCACCATGTATTCTCACAAGGGACAAAGACAAAAGTCGCCATGTATTCACACATGGGACGCAAAAAGTCATCATAATGTATCCACACATTGGTTGACAGAAGTTTGTAAAGCCACCGACAAATAAGTCAGCTTTGGATCAAGACAAAAAGACAGAAAAAAAGTCACCATGTATCCACACATGGGACGCAGGAAAAGTCATCACAATGTATCCACACATTGGTTGACAGAAGTTTGTAAAGCCACCGACAAATAAGTCAGCTTTGGATCAAGACAAAAAGACAGAAAAAAAGTCACCATGTATTCTCACAAGGGACAAAGACAAAAGTTGCCATGTATTCACACATGGGACGCAAAAAGTCATCATAATGTATCCACACATTGGTTGACAAAAGTTTGTAAAGCCACCGACAAATAAGTCAGCTTTGGATCAAGACAAAAAGACAGAAAAAAAAGTCACCATGTATTCTCACATGGGACACAGACAAAAGTCGCCATGTATTCACACATGAGACGCAAAAAGAGTCATCACAATGTATCCACACATTGGTTGACAGAAGTTTGAAAGGCCACCGACAAATAAGTCAGCTTTAAATCAAGACAAAAAAAGAGTCACCATGTATTCTCACATGGGACACAGACAAAATTCATCACCGTGTATCCACACATGGGACGCAGAAAGAGTCATAATGTATTCACACATTAATTGACCAAAGTTTGTGGTACCGACGCCGCCAGTGATTAAACTGAAGGTTGGCTGAGGCACACCTGGGTGTTGTTTTTCAACTCACCCCCTGCGGAGACTTTACATGGTCCAACCCTGAGATACTAAGTTCAAACCAACCAGTTTAAACCGGGTTCCCTTTCCCAGCCGTTTGGCTAAAATAGACCTGTTTAACTGTGGGTTCACTTTCCCAGCCGTTTGGCTAAAATAGACCAGTTTAACCTCGGGTTCCCTTTCCCAGCCGTTTGGCTAAAATAGACAATTTTAAATTTGGGTTATCTCTCCCAGCCGTTTGGCTAAAATAGACCAGTTTAAGCCGGGTTCCCTTTCCCAGCCGTTTGGCTAAAATAGACCTGTTTAACTGTGGGTTCACTTTCCCAGCCATTTGGCTAAAACAGACCAGTTTAACCTCGGGTTCCCTTTCCCAGCCGTTTGGCTAAAATAGACCAGTTTAACTTTGGGTTCTCTCTTCCAGCCGTTTGGCTAAAACAGACCAGTCTAAATCGGGTTCCCTTTCCCAGCCGGTTGGCTAAAACAGATCAGTCTAAGGTTCTCTTTCCCCGCTGTTTGGCTAAAATAGATCAGGCCCAGGGTTCTCTTCCCCAATCATTCCAAATGATTAAAACAGATCGACCTTATAAAATTGTCTTTGGGTTCTCTTCCCCAATTGTTTTAGGACAGTTAAAATAGATCTATAATCAGGTACTAGAATAGCTTTCTGAGATCCATACCTGTTAAAATCACAAACCCCCAGGGGAGTACCACTACTTAAGCTCTTCAGAAAAACCCCACGGAGTCGCTTGATTAGTTAAAGATTACATCAACCCCCAGCAGAACAAGCACTGACACTTTGTTCCTTGTACAGGTTCAAAGAAGGAAGAAAGATGCGGAAATAAACATGAGGAAAATACTTTGATCCTTCATTCCCCAGCAGAGGCTTCTTCCCTTTCATCCTGAGCAGGGCTTAGAAGAAAGAAGATCGTCGGGATCCTCGGACTCTCCAACAAAACTTCAAAAGCAAAGAGAGACATCACAATAATCCCCAGTGAGTCATCTAGACAAATCATACTCCCACCAGATGCCCAATGGAGTAACTCTTGAATGGAAAAGAAGCTCTAATGCCTCGACAAGAGGAAGAACCTAGCAAGGAGAAGCAACAAGGAAAAACAATAATAGGCCAATTCGCCCCTTCTTGTAAATTTTGATTCTCACTTTTGTAAATAGTATAGGCTAGAGTAGGTGTGTGGTCTCCGAGATGATGGACAACAGCGCAAAAGCTTCCTCCCGTCCTCCCACCTTCACTCCCAGTCCCTAACCTTGGCCTGATAACTTCTTTAAAAAAAAAAAAAAAAAACTGAAGTCACTAAAAGCTTTAATGGAACAAACAAAAAGAAAAGAACATTGTAAAGTGCCTTGCATCAACGCCGAAACAGGCTGATGAGCTCAAAACCAATCTTATCTCATTTTTCAAAAAGAAACTGCCCTATTCAAACCCGAAAGAGGGTATAGGGATTCCGAAACCAGGAAGTGATACCAGACATCTGACACTTCCCTTTCACTAAAAAACAAATTCAATGATTGAGCTCGTCGACCCTGTCGACAGAAATGCAAGGTCCAAAAATAAGGTTCTTTTTCTTCTTTGCCGTTCATCCCCCAAGGTGACTCCAGCAAAGAGGGGCAGCTGTTAGCACCTGATTTTGCACCCCCAAAATAAAGAAAAGTGAAAAGTCAAACCCTGAGGGGGTCAAAAAAAATTGACTTTTGATTCAAGACAATTTGGCCATCAAACTTTACATCATTGGAAAGAGCATTTCGACACGATTCCAACGCAGCTGAATTTGCTGGAATCGGAGTCCAGATGAGAAAGTTATGAGCCGGTCAAACTTTTGGGGAGCAAAAAGTTGACTTTTTGCTCGATCCCGATTCAGCTGCCCAACTTGATCCCAATGGATAGGTGGTTCCGAGCTGATTCCAACGACACTAAGTTTGTTGAAATCGGACACCGGACGAAGAAGTTATGAGCAGTTGAAGTTTCAGAAAAACTGCCCATGTAGCAAAAAAGCAGCAAAAGTGGACTAAGCCAATAAAATAAATAAGATAAGAGTGTTTAGTAATATTTTAATAAAAGGAATCTCGTTTATATAATAAAATAATCATAAAATCGAATATAAATCTTGCAAAAAACCAAATTGAATAAAGGTTTGAAATCCACACATTTTTAAAACATGCGGGACCGTATTTGCATTACGGGCAAGGCATGCCCGTATTTAAAGTACGGGCACGCTTCTAGAAGGAAACACGCGTCGCTGTACGGCGGAACACGCGTCCCGTACGGCCGAATCTGCGATAATTGCAGATATTCGTTTTTCGCCCGTACTTGAATTACGGGCAAGGCACGCCCGTACTTGAAGTACGGGCAAGGCATGCCCGTACTTCAAATACGGGCACGGAAATTTTGCCTATAAATAGAGAGGCCACCCCCCTTCATTTGGACAAGCCCTCTCCTCTGGCCATAACCCCTGCTCTCCTGAAGTTAGCCACGACTAAGCCATGCCCAACCACCATCACCCCAACACCTAACCCTATTTAATGTCCAAAATACCCCTGTCCCACTAGAATCATGCCTAAACTCTTCTTTTTCATCTTTTGAATATCAAGAACCCACCAAACCTCTGCCAAAACCATTCCAAGAAATCCCGTAGGACGCGGAAGCGCTGCTCAAATTTTCGGAGGACCATAACACCAATCAAACAATCAATTATATTGTAAGTATGTTCTCCCTCTAAATTAAAGTAAATTTTGATTTTATTTTTTCTCTTCCTCACTACCTCTTTTCTCTTTTATGTTATTTCTAACATTGTTTTGAGTGTTGAATAATGAGGAGTTGCATCCACAAGTAGTCATCCCTATACAACAAAGGAGGTGCTAACAAAAGGTTATCAAAAATGTCTTAACAAGAGAAAATTGACTTCGTTTGATCATTATTACGGAATGAAGATTAAAGTCCTTTTTGAACATCAAACATCCCCTGTAAATTACCCCTTTCCCCTTCCTAAAAATTGATGGTGGACAAACAAAAAGGATTTTGCTTACTCAAAGAACAAGAGAAGAAAAAAAGTGACATTTTGAACCATATGAAGTAAATACAGAATCTGGAGAAGCTGGAAACCTCAACATCAATTGCAGAAAGCTCCTAAGAAGGCCACGGGATTGATTCTGGGAAGAATCGGCAGCAAAAGTGCAAAACAAGCTGCGCCCGTAAACTCAGAGCGGTCCAGGCGGGACCGTGTTTGCTTCACGGGCAGGCGGGCCCGGATGTTATTCACGGGCAAAGGCTGCCCGTATAACAAATACGGGCGATTGTAAAATAACCTAAAAAATTGTAATTCCTTGGTTCGATTGGACCAATTCCGGCCTAAACCGGCCTGAACCAACCTCTATAGCATTTTGGGCTTTCTTAAGCCCATTTTGGACTTTGGGCCTAGACAGGCCTATTAAGACCCCTTTTGGCCCACTTGTGGGGCCCACTTTTGACTGGCCCATACCAGGCCTGTTTTCAATAAACAAGTCCAAGGCCACTTAACTCTTGGCTAATGGGCCAACTCCAAGCCCGCTAAGCCCATTGCACCTGTAAATAGTTTAAGTAAATAACCAAATGGGTTACCCAATAACCCTACTGGGCCTCAGGCCCAATCATGGCAACCCACGGGTCTTCCAACGGGACCCGGGTCCGACCCACTTCACTTAAATAAATAAAAAGATAAAATCAAATAAAAAGGGACCCACACTTCTAGCGGGCCCCGCCAGACTTAACAAGACAGCATGCTGGTCTAGGAAGGGTGAACTTGACTCAAAAACCAGGAAGACCCGAGGGACCCGTCAAACCGACGGGGCGGACCGGGGTGTCTTTAGGACTTCCCCGGATCGTAACCGAGGACTTAGCTAGAACTCTGAAAAGCCGCAGACCAGACTTAGACCCGATTAGGGCAAAACCGTGTCTGCCTGCACTCTCAGGCAGTGGCGACTCTGAATATCCCAAGGCACGCACCAAAGATGCGCCCGGTGTGCGATCTAGGCCAGGTTTAGGTGCGCACACCCTAGTTGTTGTCAAAGATTTGATTTAAGCTTGAAATGAGGTGAGTAACAATCCTTCTAAAAGTATTGATCGAAATACCTTTGAAAAGAGTTAATCTTTTGTGTTCTTCTTGTCTTTGAGATTTTTATGGGTTTTTTATTTCAGATTTGGTGTAAATATTATAATTGTTGTTTATACATGTTTAAATTGATGGAAACTTATGTAAATTGAGAGCATGATATGGATTTTTGGTATGGGAAATAAATTTCTAATTTATGGTTTGGATGTTGGAGTTTTAACCTTTGAAATAGGTTTAGATTTGGGGGTTTTGTAGTGTAAACGTTTTGGTTTTGTGTTAGGTTGTAATTGGAGACTTCTTGATAATAATTAGTGATTCTAAGATGGTGATGGGAAGATCTAGGAAGTATAAAAATAAAAAATGGTATAGGAAACAAGATTTAGAAATTTACGAATAGAAACAGTTCTGTTAACTGTTTCAAAACCGTATAATATTTCGTTAACGTGCGAGGACATAAAAATGATGCATAAAAATTCAAGCTTACACCTTAAAATTTAGTTTAATGTGTTTATAATTGAATGGAAGTGATTTAGAACCGATTGGAATTCAGGGTATTGCAAGAAAAATCAAGGAAAATAGATGGTTCACAACATTGGGTTATGCAACTGTTTGTAACCACCTGTAGTAAAACAGCTAGAACTCTCTGTAAAAAACTTCAAATTGCGCACCATTTGTTGTGTTAGAAACTTAACTCGTAGATCTTTCCAGCGGTATATGGCATGAATATCCATTATTTATAGATTAAATCAGATTTAGCATTTTCCTAATGAATCAAAACAAGATCTGCAGAATAAACAGTAACTACAAACCAATTGTGGTAAAACGGCTACAACTTCCTCTAGGAAACTAGACTTGTAGAGCTTTCCAACGATGTATGGTACGCATGCCAATTCCTTACAGATTAGATCAGGTTTAACCCATTTTTTGATTCAAAAGAACTGATCTGCAGGGGGCTAATATAAGATTGGCTTTGAAATCATTGTATGGAATGACCACACTGTTATAAATGATTGTGAAATGATTCTTGGGAAACATGATGGTATACCTTTGGGCTGTTTAACCAGATATCTGGAATTTAGGTAATGTTAAGTTGAACTATTGTTTCAATGTGGATATTTTGTGTTAGTGTTCTCTGAGCATGAAATTGGTTTAATCCTAAGTTGTGTTGAATATTGGTTTTGGAAAACCATGTTTTTGTTATTTGAAAAGAAATGTGTTGATGGGAGTAATGCCAAGGGGTTTGTATTGATATTGGAAAATGTGTTTTGGTTTTGCATTAAGTCTGTGGGTTGTGAACCAATGTTCACCATAGACAAGTCGATACTGTGGGTTGTGAATACAAGTTCACCACGAGTGATGATAACTGTGGGGTTGTGAACATCGAATCCACCTAGGGTTGTGAACAAAGCGTTCACCTAGGGCTGTGGATATGAGTTCACCCATATTTTGGCATTGTGGGGAGTGAACAATATTCACCACAATTGGTAAGTGTTTACACACGTCAGGGGCATATTATGAGTTTGAGTTGCACTTCAGAGTTGTCTAGTGGGCATAGTCGTATATGGATCCATATGTAAGCTACGTAATGCATTATAATAGCTTTATAGGTGTAATATCAGCTATCCAACAAGCGTTGCACCAAGTGATTCTGGTGAGGCCATTCCGAGGAGCGGAATTGGCAGTGGCACCCATCCCGTCTTGAGACCTCAACGTAGTTATTGTATTTCATACTGGGGGTTGTGGGTCTGATCCTCCCACCCCAGATTATGGTTATGGTTTTGTAGGCTGAGGTTGTGAGTTTGATCATCTCACCTTAGACCTTGGTTATGTTGTTTCATTGGGGGTTACTTCATGCCAACCTATAGTTAGGTTCTCCGCTTGGGGTTTGACCTTGGCCTGGTCTTTCGTCCTATAAGTTCGTGAGGTGGCAGCTGGATTATGATGTTACCTTATATAAGATATTCTAGTCCGTGAGTCCTGCATAGACACTGCACTCTATATGATATAAGTTTATTGAGGTTGGTGGTCATGCCGTGTTTGATTGTTTTGGTAGTGAGATTTGATGCATAGGATCGAGTGTTCTCCTTATTCAGTGTTGTATAGTTATGCACATTGTAGATTTCGTTTATTTACTTGATTGCCGATTTATCAGCCGATTTGATATATGCATCTTATTTTATATATGCATTAACTATTTCAAGCATGACTTTTGATTTTACATATTCTTTCTTACTGAGACTCAGTCTCACGTATGTTTTGTTTTTCCGTTGTTTTATCAGATTTATTTTCAGTTACTGCTATGAGAGAGAGAGAGAGAGAGAGAGAGAGAGAGAGAGAGAGAGAGAGAGAGAGAGAGAGAGAGAGAGAGAGCACAGGTTCAAAGGCAGGAAGATCGTATTGATGATTATCAGCCCAAGGCATATTATCGCCAGGCTTAGTTGAGTGATCTGGTGCTCTATATTGGTGATCTTTTTGGGCAGCCATCCTTGTACATGTTGTATATTCATTTTGGACACTTGTACTGCAAATATTAGTGGGCCTATAAAACAGTCTTTTGTATACTTTTTGTTAGACTGTTATCTGATAGACTTTTTATCTGATTATCACACACCCGCATTTCATTTCATTTATTGTGCACTCTGATTTATATTGATCTGTGTCTATCAGGTAAGATATTGTTGAATCTGGGACCTTACGTAGCATTCCGAAGACAAACTATATCTCTAGTGAATAGTCTGGATTCGGGGCGTTACATAATACACTTGCACAAATAATAATACATCACTATAGTATAAGTACAATCCAACTAGGTTGGCACTCATCTATCCCAACTAGGTTGGAGGGGTAAAATTGTATTTAAAAAAAAAGGAAAAAAAAACCACTTTTTGGGGTAAAAAATTTGCGTGTCGTGCCTGCCATTGGGCCGGCACGCAGGCACAGCTCAACTAGCTTGCTTGACGTAGGCCGGCATGCCTGGCAAGCCATGCCCTAACGGGCCACAAGCCCCAAAATCAGGGCCCGGCTCGATAAGCACCCCTAGGTACAAGGGGTTTTTTTTGGGATGTCAAAAATACTAGATTTATGGTTGGTATACATGTCATGTTGTAATCTTAATTAAAATTTTAGTAGAATTTTTCATCGTATAAAGTGGATGTAAGCACGTCGCCAAAACACTTAAATCCGTGTGTTCTCTTGTTCTAGGTTTTTTTTCCTCAAATATTGTTCATAGTTGTACGATTTTCTACAGTCAGTTCGAGTTGTCGTTGTATTCTTTTTTGAAACCACCCTCGTTCCTCCATAAATGTAATTGGTTGTATGCATACCTTTGGAAAGAAACAAATTAAAAAAATAAATAAAACAGATGATATGGATGAGGTGCATTGCATAACCTTTGCTGCCATTAGTCTTGAAAAGCCTGCCAAGGTCTCCATGCTTTTGACTTCAAACTATTTAAGAATAAAAAGTTGAATGTTGTTCAATGAACCATCTGACATGTCAATTCCAATGCCAAGGAAAGAAGGTGGTGTCATTCTGTTTGCATGTGCTCAAGCTGCCACCCATCGCTCGCCAGAGATATATTTTGTTCTGTGTGCCAGTGAAGACGATCCAAATTGAGGCACAAAAAGAAAAAAATTAGGGCAAGCACAATGGCTTGGCGAATTCCAGCGTTAAATGCTGACATTTCCAAGGGATAGATCTCACTAGGGTTTTTAGGATGATGGCATCAGCACAAAGAGGTGGCCTGTATTCTCTCTGATAAACTTTCTTCAAAGATAAAACTGTTTGTTTTGATTTACATCCTGACAAATTACTTGCTTGCATCGTACCAGCCGACATGAGATCATATCACCACCAATCTTGGAAGCTTTGTGGATAAAAAACCAAAAAGAATAAAAGTAGCTGTCCTCAGATTCATTGAACCAAAGAAAGAATGCTTAAAAGTGAGATAGTTTCAGGAGAAGATTAATGAAGCTCTTGTCCTTTCCAACCACCATGTGGACACCCTGCGGTTCTCTGTGTATATATATCAAAAAGAATACCAGCCAGATACCCTTTTCAAAGATGATTTCATGTTTTTCTGTAAATGTACAAAATAAGAGTGCTATTATATTTGATGAATTTTACTCCATCACCCATAAAAGAGTAAATTCTAATCAAGAGTGTTGAAGCACTGCACTGGGACGTATAGCCTTAAAGTGGGTTTTAACACAAGAGGATTAGCTTAAAGACAAAGCAAGTCTGACTTGGCCAGTCTATAAATGTGGCCCATTCACAATTCAAACCTTAGAGAATGCCCAAACAAGCCTAAACCCACCCAGAAAGCATGCAAGCAAGGCCCATATTGTCCTTAGAAAATTTTGGAATAAGATAAGAAATAGTCAATTGAACATTAGAGAACTGCTATTTGTTGGGATGACCTAGAGTGTTTACAGATTTTCCTGAGTCATAACCAAATCTCGCTTAGCCGGATCTTTAGGCTAGATAAGACCAGATGTGTGACTATCTATATCCATAAAACTCAACAAATAGTGGCGACTCCAAAAACACAAAACCAGCAAACTGACCAAGCTAGCCGGTATTATAGATGATGAGAAGCATATCAACCAGCTTGAACTTAGCTGATCGACGCGTGCTTGGACCGACCGAATGGGCGTACACAACTCTGAAAGAGGTTTATCACAGTGTACATAGGCCTCATACCTACCTGGAATCCAACACATGAACACTATCAAATTCGTCTAATGGTTGGGCTATGGGAAACCATTCTCACCCATGAATTCACATCTAAGCCATGAGTTTCCTAACTAGGTCCCATGGACAACTGGTTATTGAATATCTTAGCCCTTGGATATATGCTTTTCTTTTTGCCAATGCTGAGGCAACAACTCAGTACATATATATATGTAGACTACTTAATGCTTGTCCTTCCATCCTTTTAAGCATATATCCCTGGCAGTAGAGCTAGAAGGCTATTTGATTACAGGTCCAAGGACATCCCAAATATACAAAGGAGATTTACTACAGATATGAGATAATCATATATGAAAAGAACAAAACTGATCCCTTTGTGTTGGTATCTTTAGTAGAGAAGTGTCTTTAGATCCCATATAACCAAATTACATAAGAACACTCGATGCGAGATCTATCGTCACTGAGCTTTTCATTATAGGGAGGCACTGCCTCTTGCTCGCATTGCTGCTATTGTTACTATCATTGATCTTGTTCTTGCTGTCGTCTTCGTCGTCATTGTTGTTGCAGATATTGTTGTTGTTTATGTTGCCTTCATCAGTGCTATTACAAGCACAAGTCATAGATTTTATGAGGTGGAGCTGAAGCTTCTTTACATCAGATAACTGAATTGGCTTTAGTAGGAACTCTTCTGCTCCTCCTTCTAAGCACCTGTTAGTAATCAACAAAACCACACATACTTAATTATCAATGACATCAAGCCTAAGAAATCTTGCCAAGATAGATAATTGTCCATTGATTGTCTGTAAGATCATATATATTCTAGATAGCGATAAGTCCATTCATTAATCCAAACAAACCGTGTTGACTTGCAAACTTTATCAAGATGGAGGTCACTTTGTTCAAGTTAAAGGAAGGACTGTTGTTCCGAACTCAGCATAATTTTACTTTTAGGTTAGAAATAAAAAGAAGTTTAAGATATGCTATCATTTGGTTCCCTACTCTTACCAAAAAGAAAACAATAAAAGAGAAACATCTCTTTTAATTTCTTCCCAAAAAGCCATAGCAGCTCACATGGGGTTGGGGCCAACAATTCATTTTGGTCCAACTTCAACCCAAATTAATTGAAACTTGAAACAATAAGACAGAAAAAATTTATAAAAAAAAAAAAAGGAAACTGTGACATATCAGGTGGTTGGTTTTATTTGATCAGCCATTTTTTTTTCATCCAAGAGTTTCCCAACACCACCCTGATCTGCACCAAAAACTAGACAGGCTTATCAACCTGGTTCGACCGGCCGGACCAATTCGACCTTCGGATCAACTGGTTCAGCTCAGATCTGCAGAAAAACTCCAATTAAATTGGAAAGAAAATGAGAAGTTTGGGTCCGCGGATTCAATCAACAGGACCATCTAGGTTCATCAGTTCGACCAGTTGGCACTGATTAGGTTCTGTTTGTGAGTTATGATTCAAAAAACTGATAGCTTTATGACTTAAGACCCTTTCAAAGTAAACAAAACTAGAAGACACTGCAAAGAAGAAGTCTTACATGTTGATTCTTGAAGGCACATTTTCTGATGACATGACCACGACTGGAACATTTTTCCATGAAGATTTCTGCTCACGTAAAGAAAACACCAAAAGAAAGATTCCATGAAAAATTATCTGCTAAAATTCAATTTAAAACATTAAGTAAAGTACTAGGGTCTCATAAATTTCTAGAACAAATGGAGATATATTGTGAAATGACCTTAACTCGTTTGAGCAAATCATAGCCGGTCATTCCGGGCATACAGTAGTCAGTCATGATCATGTTGACTTTTACCTCCTGCATTTGATGGAAAATTAAGATTCATGTATTGGGATGTTATGGCATAGATTTAATGAAACATGCACCATGAAATTAGTGATCGATGTCCAACAATATGATCAAGGTGATATCTTGTTATATATAGTTCAGATTTAAATGAGGAAGTAATTAACCAATTAAGTAGCTAACACAGAGATTTAAAAAAGTTCCCTTCATAATTTCAGGCCCAGAAAAATTTTCTTTTTTTAACTAAAATCTCAAATTAAATAGAAATTATATAAAAAAAGAAAGGGTTACTGAGAAATCTGATCTTTGTTGTGTTTAATAATTTTCATTGTTTTTTGTTTCATTTTTCTCTTTTGAGTGGGGAAGTGTAGAAAGGGGAAAACAATATAATATCATGCGAAAGTAAAACATGTTTATTGGTGAACAGATCTCACCAAGAATATGGAAAATGGAGACAGGAAAACTATATATCCATCTTCTTTTTCTATATATAATTTCGAACATTTTTTTTCTTTGTCCTCATTTTCCCATTATTTTACCCTAACCCCATATTTGAAATTCAACAGAAAAGAAGCAGAAAGAGAAGTTTTAAGCATGCAAAGAATATTGAAGAGCAGGAAAAATGGATAATATGTATGTTTATTCTTAGCAATAGGATTAAGAGAAAAGGGAAAAGAAGCAATTTCAAGCAAACTTTTTCTTTGGGATCTCATCACCTGGAACAGTAATTGAAGGAAAGATAAAGAAAAAGATTAGCTCTAGTCCGTGATTGAAGCTTACATTCTCATTTTCCTGTTGTAACAGTGAAGATGAAGAGGAAGAAGAAGGATCAACATCAATATTATCAAGCAAACCCAGAAACTCCAAAGCTTTGTCCCCAGATTCCACACAGGTCACTACAACAAAAAACAACAAAACAACTAGAAATCAAAAAATTTGAGCAAGAACAGCTCGATCAATCCGCAAATGGGGTTCTCTCTCCCTATCATACCTTGATAAGAAGACACACTAAGGAGCTTCTCCAAGTGCCTCCTGTCAACAAGACTATCATCAACTGCTAAAACATGAAAGTGTGAGTGTTGTTGGGGAACTTCATGAACATCTGGATTCAATGCCATTTGCTCAGAAAATTAAACAAGAGAATCCTTTAGTTTTGCAGTTGGGGATGGTAGGTGAAGGCCATTTATAGGTTGGTTTGAGTGATGAACAAAGCAGCAGGGATGAGTGCTTTGATGGGTTTGGCTGGGGTGGTGTATACGTACATGTTATTGAGTAGGGAAGAAGCAATGCTGCGTTTGTGGAAAGGCTGTGTGTGCTTTTGTGATCTCTTTTGGATTCGCTTGACCACGTTAGTACTACATCAACTGATGGTCTTTTCCCTCTTTTTCTCTTTCTGCTTTTTGGAATTTGGTTGTGATTACGAAAAGAAAATCTGGAGATCTTTGTTGCTGTTTTGTCTAATGAGGAGTTGATTTGGTGTGGAATTTGGAAAGAAGAGTTTGAAAAGTGCAACGCTGATTAAGGTACTGTCATTAATGTAATCTAATCTAATCTCATCAGATGACCCTTTTCATTTTATTTAAACTGCCGTCTCTCTCTCTCTCTCTCTCTCTCTCTCTCTCTCTCTCTCTCTCTCTCTCTCTCTCTCACTCATGACTTTTAACTGTCTACGTAAGTACGAGTGTTCCTTATTTTGCAATGGCAATTCCAAAACAAAAAGCTTTTAAAATTGTTTTTGTGTTTATGAAATCAAGTGAAGAAAAGTAATGTTTGGTAAATTTTAGTTAGACTCAAGACTCAATTATGATTAAAAAAAAAGTAAAAAAGTGCGTTTGGTAAAGTTCAATATCTATGATTTATATACGGTTTATGATTATAGTAGTAGTATTAGCTATGGTTATAATATATAATAGTTGTTACTAATTATAATGGTGGTGTTAATGTTTATAACGAGTATATTGATAATATTGTAGTGATGGTGGTAACAGTGGTTGTGATGATAGTGATGGTTATGGTGGTTGTGGTAGTAAAAGTAATTTTGATGTGGGTGTGATTATGTTGGTTCGATAATGATGATGCTGGTTGTGGTGACAATAGTTGCAGGTGATAGCAGTGCTTGTAATAGTGGGTAAACGAAGACATGAATGGTTTGTTTCATCAAACAAAATCAAACAAGAAATTACAAAGATATTATCCTAAAAATTAGAAAAAATTATTTATTTTTAAAAGCTAAATTTCAGCTTCTAAAAAATATTGCTATTTTTGGATTGTTTGAAAAAAAAACAATTTGAAAATCATGATTACCAAACGTAATTTTTAGGCTTTTATTTTCAAAAACATAACTTTTTTCAAAAATGTTACCAACAAGCCTCTCAAAAGATTATTGTAGCAAAAGGGTTTATATTCTATCTCATTAACTAGAATTTGACATCTTATGCATTTTTCTCCTACATTTTTTGTTACGACTAATTTAAGAGAGATGTTGCCACATGGAGCATCCAATATTTAGCACTTTTTTGTTGTTATAAATGTAAAGATACCCTTTATATTTGTTGGAAAAACTTCAATCATAGGCATTGACAATAGAATTAAGAAAGATTTGTTAGGATTCCCAATACCAAATTCTCATTATAAAACCTGAAGGCAATCCTCAACTAAATACAGAAAAATGTTTGTCTTAACTATTTTGTATAGCCCCTGGCCTCTATTTATTTTAAACGATAGAATTTAGGTTAAGGAGATGCCTTTTTACCTCCATACACACGTGTATTGCGATATAATATTACATCTTAGGGATATTTACCATCTACCCTTAAGTTTTTATACAATTATACTTTTTCCCTAAGATTTCTAAAATATCAGTTTTCTAGCTTGAGGTTTTCTATATATAACAATCTCTTCTTTTGGAGATTTGACAATTAAAATCATAACTAAGAAAATATTGATTGTCAAATTTACTCCTTTTATTTACATTTAAAAGTAAAAAGCTTTATATATACCTTAAAGTGTTTGAAATGCCCTTAAGGCAAATGTGAGCCGAGTCTAGTTTTTTTTTTTTTATTTGAGCCAATGTTGTAAATGTTGAACCAACCCACTAAATAGTAATCTGGGTATTTAATTTTAAACATTAGAATAAGAGAGGAAATTTTGTCAATATATATGTTTATCTCTTGCCCCGTCAATAATTTTGTTAAAATTTAACGATCAAAGTATACTATTACACGCAGCAAACCTCAAGGTAGTAAAGTGGTATTTCAAAAAACCTCAAGAAAAAAGGTAAGATTGTTTGAAACCCGAAGAGGGTATACTGTAAATTTCCCTAAATCTTAATATATGAAGTAGGGCTATTCTCAAGGTTTATATTACCCACCAAGCACATATCTTCTACACCCAAAATCATGCACCAATGCCTACATTGTTGCTATGACCAGTGTATTCACATTAAAAACATATTTTATGAGAGAGAATTTTTTTTTTTTTAAGTTGAATGCACCAGTCAATCACAAAAGTCAGTGCATGAGGATGTACGATTTTTGGGTGCAGATTTCCATCCTTGCCTCTCACAATATTTAATACATATACATATATATATATATATAAAAGAAAAAAAAACATGAATTCTTTTGGGACCACAATGCAATGAGATCAAATTAGAGCATGGAATCAAACTTTTATAATAACATTTGATAGGGACATGATGTAACAAAAGTTTAAGGCATTGGAGACTGGGCCCACCAAATTTTTAGAAAATCTATCTGTGACAAACACAATACAATAACAAAATCTTTATTGGGTCCCATTTCCCTCGTATACCAAATCTTCACAGAACTTGTCCCCATCAAAGGGTTTGTCTTCGATTGTATTAAAGTTTCCTTAGATTTTGCAGGGAGCGAGTGCTTACTGTTCTCCCAACAACCACACTCGAGTGTGGGTCCCACATTTTGTCCGTCACGTGATATACTGCATGCAAAGTTTGTCTCACGTGCTGACCTTCTTCTTTTGTGTTTAGAAATATTGCAGATACCTATCAATGACACTTGGTTTTTTACTTTGGAAAATATTTTTAGAAATCCAACTTTGAGAAGGAATATAATTATTCAATGACACTTCTTTTGTGTTTAGAAATATTGCAGACCCTACTTTTGTGGATACAGGTTGATGATGATCATCATCATGATGATGATAAGTCAACTCATATAATGGCAATTAAGAAATTTAAAAAGTTCTTAATAAGGATAAAGCAGCATAACTAAACTACTAATTAACTTTAAAATAAAAAATTTAAATCCAAAAATAATGAAATACAGCATATTCACCTAGAAACCCTAATTATCACCTTCCAAAGATATGAATGTTACTACTACCCTTAGATTTAGTCACCTTTGTATCTCTTACCCATTGATACAAATCCAAAAAGCCATTGACATTTTACTCTGCAAGGTATCAACCTTTTTCTTTGAACAAAAACAAGGTCTCCTAATATATATTAAAGAAAGGAGTTTCAGGGAAGAATCTCCTGGTTAATTTAACCTTTTTATACCATATCAATGCCTAAGGCTGCTTCATTGGCCACATTTTCTTTTCCTTTTTTTTTTTTATCTTTTTTTGTTTTCTGCTTGAAACTTTGGTACCTAGTACTCATGGGTATTTGGACTAAAGTCTATTGTTTTATAAATTTAACTTTCAAACTTTGACCAACCTAGCCCTTCTTTGTAATTCTCATCCATTTAGTTTTGAGAAGCCTATGAGATAGGCTTTATGAGCTCCTTAAGTAGCCTTCCATCACCAAGTAAATATAGAGAATTAAGTTGATTCAAAGTGTTCCATCATTAGATGTCTTTTGAATCTGATACAATACTTTACATTAGCTTAAAAATCATAATGGGTGTTTTGAAGTTAGTTGTTGCAGCATTGATATTTTCCAAACCAACCATTAGTACTCAGTCTTTGGGTAAGAGGTCAGCTAAAACTTTAACTTATAGGTTGTAGAGACAAAAAGAGAATAAAAGAAAAGAAGAAACAGAAGGGGGAAACTGGTTTTTTAGGATAATTAAGAATGAAGGTTATTTTATTCTTCATGAAGAATTCTTCCAAAAAAAATGCTTTTAAAAGACTTGTAAACATTTTGTTTGTTATCAATCCTTTAATGGGGTTTACAAGTCCTTTAAAGATTTTTGAAAAAAAAAAAGTCTTAATAATTCCTCTTCTCAATTATTTTAAAAAGTATCACTATTTTCCGATTACTAAGAATGGGGTGACTAAATCTGAATTACTTTCTTCTCAATTATGTTAAAAAGTATCACTATTTTCGGATTATTAAGAATGGATTGACTAAATCTGTTAAAAAGTATCAGCTAAAACCAATTTTGTCAAACAGACACTTCTGTTAAAATTCCAAATGATTCTGAGATGGTGCCTCCATCTTATATAGGTTTCTAGTTTATAAATAAATCAAATAGATTAAGAAAAATATAGTGTTAGGACTGTTGGTTTCTAGAAGAGATTTTTTTTATTTAAATATTTAATATCTTTGATTGTGTCTCAAAAGAAAGGATCCCAATGTAGCCATGAAATGTACAAGCAGCAAGATGTTCAAATATTCAAAATATATCCTCTAAAAGCAATTTTTTCCTTTTCTTCTTTTTCCTTACAGAGGTCTATGTATAAAAGTAAGATTAATCAGAGAAAAATCCCTGCTAGTAGAACATGATTTGTTTCAACTGGACAAATCGGGCCTGTGAAGTCTTGTGATACCAGAGATGATCGTGGCTTAAACTGCCGGATAAAAGGAAAAGAGATGGGGCTGTTTTAAGGGCACTGGTCCACTTGGTAGTTGGTATTAATTAAGGGTTAAGGAAAGAGACAAGGCTTTTCCATATTTGGGTCTTTGATATAAGAAATTAGAAGCCTGGTCGGATCCACCAGACATAGGTTTAGAAACTTGATTTGCTGAGGTGGGTCATCACCATGTCACTTTGAATCAACCAAAGATTTGTTAATGGGGTCTTCGGAAAGAAAGTTAAATAAACTTAGAACTTGGAGTTGGATGACTTGAGGTTGACATTTGGAAGTTGGAAATTAAGAGAGATCATTTGTGTCGTCTTAGTATCTCTAAGACAATAAAGCATTAAAGCTTATCATAGGATGGGAATGTTGGTATGTGTTCAAAATTACAAACAAACTTTTGTGCCGAAACACTTGATTGTATTTGAATATTAAGGGGTCATTTGGTAGGGTTTTTGGATTTTGGCTTCAAGTAGAATCCAAATATAGAGTCCACGTAAGTTGTTTGGTAGGGTTTTTGAAGGTTAGATTTTTAAACCAAATGTTCAAATTTAGCCAAAAACCACAATCCGTTTTTATAAGTTTTTCTGGATTTTAATAGTGAAAAAAAAAAACTAAAACCCAAGTATTAAAGAGCTATTCATAGTGATGGGTCTCACTTGAACATGGGGCTAAATCCAAATTATTGAAACAATATTCTGGATTCTACAAATTAGCATTGAAAATTTGGATTTTCAAAATCGAGAAGCCCTACAAAATGCCCCCTAAAAAATTGCGCGAGATTTTAAGAAAAACAATTTTTTTTTTTTTTTGGTGGCTTCCTGCGGGTAAGCATTTGAACTAAGAGGTCAAAAAATCAACTAAAGTGTCACAAATGCCCATTTGTCATGACAAAGTTTCATGGTATTCAAAATTTCAAATACAGCCTCAATGTACAAGTCAAATGGTTCGAAATCATCTCCTTTTCCCCCGCAATGATCTATGCACCTTGAGTGAGAAAAACCACACTGTACATATCATGACTAGAGATCTTTTGGTGTTGAAAAGTGTGAAAAGATTTTTCTTATTGACAAAACTCTAACTATGATATGATTTTCGTGACAGCATCTCACTCAAATTACATACACCAATGCAAGAGGAAACAGTAGACAATTTCAACACTCATAAGAGAAAAATTGCACGAGGCATGCTCCCTTGAAACCAATGCAAGAGGAAGCAGTAGACAATTTTAACCCTAACGGGTTGGCCTAGTGGTCAATACTTGGGACCTAAAGAATGTTCCCTTTGAGGTTTCAAGTTTGAACCCTCTTAAGCACAATCTCCTAGGATTACTTGCATAAGGTCTATGGGTCTTAATCTTACTAGGTCATATGGGTTGCAGGGTCTTGCATAGCGCTCAGAGATTAATCGGTTGAGCATAAACCAACTTGGATACCCGGAGCTCCAAAAAAAAAAAAGCGCTCGTAAGAGAAATCCTAGCCACATCATTTCTATGTTGCTCAATGCTCGCATCATTCAACCAAAATTATTTGCTACGATTTTTGGGCATCGATTGCAGTTGATCAGTACTAGTGTTCTTTAACGACAAATGTCAAAAAAGAAATCAAATCTTAAAATTAAGAAAAGAATCATTCCCTTTGATCTGGGCTGTCAAAATCAACTGATGTTAAAATGTTTGTAAAGATCAAGATTGATGCTCGATGGCTCTTCCTTGATTTGCGGCGTGCTCTCGACCATTTCAGACTTGTCAGTTCCTTATACACCGAATTTTGCCAGCAAAGTTGTGCCGTGTCAGTATATTTGGTCTGGCCCAGCTACTTTGTAACTTTAGGGTCACTTTTTGTCCTTATTAAATAGATAGATATGCCTGTTGCAACTTGCAACTAAATCTGGGCGTAATAAAGTTCCCCTGGCTGGCATTTGTGACCCTGGCCCACCAACCCGACCGGTCTAAGGTGGGTTCGGATTGACTATTTCATTTGGGTTTGAAATTCTCAATCCGAAAATAACCAATTTGGGTTCGGGTTTGACCCTTCAACCCGAAATGACCCACTACCAACAAAAAAAAAAAACCCGAAATGACCCAATTATAACCCAACTATTTTTTTTTATATAGGAAGTCTAGAAACATTGCACTAATAATAGTTGTGGCTACTCAACTTTTTCCCTTTTAATATAGAAAATGATAGAGGATAAAGTTAAGAAAGACCTTCTATATATAAATATTTTTCAAATTTCTTAGCCTGTACTGATATAAATTGAGGCCTTGATGACAAGTAAAGTCTTTTAAGACTCACTTAATATGTTTCAATTCTTTTCTTCATGTTACTTTAACTCTATCTTAATGGTTGTTGTTTTATTATGCTTGTTAGATGTACTCTTAACATTAGAATGAATTAAATAAATAGAATTTACATGGACTTGGGAGTTTGGGATGCTAGGGGTTTGTCATTTTAAGCCTTTCTGCTAGTAACAATTTTCAATTTTTAGTAGTAATTTAAATTATTTTAACGGGTTTTAACGGGTTGAAACAGGTTGGGTTAGGGTTGGGACATTCCAACCGATTAAACGAGCATGTTTGAGTTGAGTCTTAACCTATTAACCCCCTTATATCAACCCGGCCCAAACCCGACCATTGCCACGAAGGCCAAGAAGAAGAGAGGAAAGGAAAAAGGGTATAATAGGTGGAGTAAAATGAAATCTTCTGTATTCTTTACTTAAATTGTTCCCTGATGTGACCGGGAGATGCTAACATGTAGAGCATCTCATAATCACTATTTTTTGGTTGTTGTAAGTGTTTCAAGTGGGATCCACATCAAATAAGCACTGGCTGTTAGATGGTCCACATAACAGCATCTCACATCCACATAACAACATCTCACAACCAAAGCTGGAGACAATTCAGGTAAACATGGCACACGATTTCATTCCAGTAAATTTGGGGGTTTTAACCATGACAACGTAAAAGACGCTGGCTTGGATTGAAATTTTTTTGGTTGGGACACACTCACATGGTTGGTAGATTCTTACATTTCTGTTCCAAGAATCAGAAAAGACTTCTACACTTACAAATTTGCTATCAAATCTAATTGAAGTTTGCTGGGTTTGGTTTGATTTTCTGATCAAACCAAAATCAGTCTGAATTATAAAGAATCAAACCCCAAACAAACTGAAATAGAAAGCAAAGGTTATTAACTACAGCCTGCATACACCCCCAGAGTGGCGTTTTACGGTAGAAAATTTTCAAAATCCAACAATGAAAACTTTTTCCAGGAGGAACATTCTCTCTCAAAATCCTGCCTTCATGCCTATGCATATTCAATCGAAGCAAGTGACAGATCATATATTTCTCAAATCAGAAGATCAAGCCTGTAGGGGCTCAGTCAGACACCAGGATTGCTAAATGAAAAGGCACCGATTCATTTGTATAATACAAAGGAGATGGCTCCAAGAAATGTCAAATCTAATAAAGTGTCATTCACCAGTTTTCCTTTTCCCAATCTGTTCAGAACATAAGTAGTAAGTCCAGGAGCTTGGATTTTGACTCCGTCACTATGATCACTAGATTGTGTTGACAAAATTTGATTAAAAAAATGCAAACAACATTATAATGGCCCCAAGACTTTAAACAAACTAATAGGGTATTGGAATTAATTAAATAATAAAGGTAAAAGAATTACCAAACAATTTAAGGCTTTGTTATTAATTAGAATATATTATACCAATAATTATTATATATATGTATATATATTGTTAAATAACACTAATTGACATCATAAAATGTTCATTCTTGAAGAATAATGGAGAATAGATGTCTGCTCCTATGATTATTAAAATAGCATGCATAAAAGGATCTGGGATGAATGAATGGTTATAGATTTTTGAATCATGATTAAATTTCATGTTGACTAGATTTTGGTGATAATGTGAATGAAAATGCATAAAGAGTTTTATTGCACACTAACGATGGATATGATATATATAAATAGTAGTACTTGTTATTTACATATGTTAAAAGAGTAAAATAGGTTGGATAACTTGAAATCACATGCATACAAATTTATGTTATCACTCATGCATAATTAGGTTGTTAAAATTCATACTCTGTATAATTAGTTCTTACATTGATATCATCATAAGGAGTACAGTAACAACTTGCTGAGCTTTAATGCTCACCATTTCGTTGCTTAATATTTTCTAGGGCATGTCAGATTCAGAAGGGAGCTTCTTATACAAGTATCTGACACACTTACAAGCAAGGTTGCCTTCTAGTCCTCCGGACATCAATTGGTGTGTTGGGATTTGGTCATGACACTGTATGCTCTGATGAGAAGAAACACCTCCTGCTAAAATGAATTCTGCTTCAACCAGTTCCTGCATGAATGAAAAGCATATACTATGTCATCATGGCAAGATTCTGATGCAAAGAACTAGACAAATACAGAATTGTGCTGCAGTGTTTCCATCAACATAACAAGTCTAAAGTTCATTTTTTTCTTATTACAGCACATGGAAATTATGCTTGCTTTATTGATCTAAAGAAAATGCCATACTCTCATTCAAAGCTAGTTATTTACTTTTTAATTTGGTAAGAACAGGATATAATCCAGTTAGAAAAGGGCAACCATTACTATTAATGCTTAGGAGGTCAAAAGCGTACAAGACATTAATATTAATGTTGAGAAGCTTGAAATGAACACAGGTCGCATAGGTGACTCAATTATACTTTAATAAATATTGAAATTCAAATCCAATAGAGAAAAAATATTACCTCAAAAGCGCCTTTTTTGTGGTGGGGGATATCCAGACATACCCATTCCTGGATCTTTTCTTCGTATCTGTTTTGAAGTAAATATATCAACAAATGAACAAACACAATCACCGTCAACAAAACAAACAACTGAGGACTTCAAGACATAGACAAACCTGTTGCTGCTGATGAACTTGTGTAGCCCGTTGCATTGGGATACCACCAGGATTCATTCCACCACCCATTCCAGCCTGAGAAGTGAGATTGATAGCTGTTGGACCTGGACCTGGCATCCTCTGCATGCCAACCATATGGGACATCTGCCGAGGGGCATTTTTTGCTGTCACCACAGAGGCAGCTGTCATGCCCCCAGAAACTGCATTCCCAGATGATACCTGAACCCAACAAGTAAAATGAGCACACTACAAATGAAATTCCAGCCTTCCCAAGAAATATCATAAAGCCTATCTTAACATTTTTATTTTCAATGGATAAAATTCAATACTTTTACCTGCTTCAATTATAGGTTCACAATATTCACTTAAAATTTAAGATCTTCAACAAAGTACTTTATAAGGATTCAGCAGTGGAAGGTAAAGAAAAATACTTAGATGAATGAAGCATCACATTATCATGTGCTTAAAATAATAACACAACTACTTCCTCACCACAGCATGCCTCTGCCTGACCTATTGGCGACTGATTTCACACTAATTATATAGAGAAGATAAATAGGCCAATGAAACAGAGTTAACTAGATGATACAAGAGACCATAAATCAAGGCATAGAGTTCAAGTTTTACACCTGGTTTTCTTGTCCCATAAAACAAAATATGCATGTCACAGTATCAGCCAAAGCCAGTGAAAAATAAAATAAATCTATAACATTTTGTCAAATATCAGACACTCTTCAAGCCAAAAAAACTCAAATAGAGCCAATTAAACTTGTTTCTTGTTTCCCAAGAGGCAAGGCAGTAACATAGCAGCCCTATTTTCCTTCCTAAAACATGCATTTTACTGTTTATACATGTTTGTGTGTGCGTGTGTGTGTGTAAGCTCCATGCTATGCATGTTTGTAAAGAACTGAACCACACTCAAATGTTTGTTGTTTACATTTGTAATGCTTTCGACACATAAGTCGATTGAGTAATGAGTAAGCATTATATCTCTGTTCTTAATGCATGTGTCAGCATTAAACTAACCAATAGTAGAAAGCATAAATTTTTAATATAGGCATGCTTATCATTGTACTAATTAGTTCAGAATTAAAGAATTTTTTTTTTCAATTCTCATTTAAGCAATAGAAAAGAATTTTAAGTGATATAAAGAGAGATTTTAAGATTTTCTAAATATTTTAAAATATAAAGATATTCTTTCTAATCTGGGAGGCACAGCATTTTTTTTTTCCTATTCTATAATAAGAGTCGTGTGAGATTAATTAAATTTTTATTTCTAATCCTTTTATTAACTTTGGATTGGGCAAAAGTAAACCTTTTAACAATTTTTGATTGTGTAATCAAAATGTCGACAAATATAATTTAACAAATGACAAACTTTTGTTTATGTCCACTTTGTGATGCTTGACATTTCTATAGTACTAAAGACTTTGATTTCCAAATGTATACCGGCTGAGAAGATTGAACACTAGTTGCAGCTTCAAAATCTGCAGTTCTGTCCACAGGACGATCAGGATAATTCACAACTTTCTCTCCCAGTTGACAAGGCACTAGCGCACTGACCATTTATGCCACATTAATCTGGTCAACATGAAGGAAATATGGAGCAGGAATATGTGCTTCATTCATCATGGAATCTTACCAGGGCACATGTTATCACAATGGATGACATGAATTATTTAATTATCACAAAATAACTTGAAATTATTATAAGACAACACAAAATCCTAAGAGGCAAGACTTACTTGCGTCCTGGTAGAGGATCAATGCAGAAATACCTGGAAAGAAGATAAAATAAAATGTTTAAAGATAAAAAGTTGAAAACATTGGAAATTACCTGGTAAATCCATTGAAGTACTGCAAGTTATTCAACAAAATATAAGTTACTGTGACACTGTTCATCGTTTCAGAGTTTCCAAATAAAATCAAATTTAGTATTCCAGCCGTATCTCGTGATCATGGCTGCATCTCACAAACATTCCTATAAATAAACCATCATGCTTCTTTGACATTTAAAGCCTTGTATATAGAACCAGAAGATATATTTGCAATATAAGGCTCAGAAAAAGGATATGCTTTATTTCCAGCTAGGATCCTGGCCACTTGTCCGGCACCCTACAGAGCTATCACATCACCAAATTAGACTTCTATCAGCCCAAGGGTTACTAGGTACTAAAAAGGAACCCTGCTCATATCTCATGGCCATTTGGGCACACTGACAAGACGCAAATCAAATATAAGTACTACTACAATCTTTTTAGGTCATTTCATATTTTACTTCAAAGAACTATAAAGATGATCTTCAAAAACAATAGAAAACAAATTGAGGAAGTCACAGTGAACTCAACTACTAAACTTGAAAGGATGCATCCACTTCTTTTAATGAACAACAAAATTTGAAATAGGTATTGACATAAATTTCATTGCAACAATTCCCAAGAACAAAATAGACAGCACATCATGCATCCCATTCTAATATCATGGCATACTTGGTGTAAAATCCTAGAAATTTAACTAATGGATAATTATAAGACAAAAAGTCTTACTCATGCTCTAGAGCTTGTGCTGCTGTTATACGCTTTCGAGGATCATATCTGCAGATAAAAAACACAATTAAAATATTAACTTGATCAGACTACATGAACTATTAAGTTCTTCAGTGCTAGATGACAGAGTAAAAAGCAGCTAATTTTTTTTTTTTAATCATTGGTAATGAAGGCCTAAATATTGACTGCACCCAAATCCTGCACCTGTTCCCACAACAAGTTCTGTAATTTGTGCCAAAAAAAAAGATAACCTTTTTCCAGTGAAATGATTTTTTTAAGTGAATGCATCAATCACAAAGCAGGTTCTAGGTACGGATAACATGTGCATCAAGATGAATTATTACTATTAAAGAAGGCAAAAGAATTTCTACTCCATTTCACCAGGTAATTAACCTGGTAAGACGTTTGTGTTTTCTTGCGATGCTTAGCGATGGACAGTCAATTTCAGATCATCCACCTGTCAGAGGACCCTCCGTCCAGGCCTTATGGACTGTCCTTTAATCAATTTAGCCTAATTAATACATGTGTGCTAGAATTCTACATAGATAGCAGCCATCAAATAAAATGAAGATATAGACTCAGGGAGGCTTGTTTTCCATGTAGACAATGTCTTCGCAGTTGAAACCTACTATGTCATGAGGGCTCATGTGGACATATACAAGTAAAAGTGTTTTCCAAATCATCAGTCACATAAGAAAGAAGTGAATTTAGAGAAGCACATAGCAAATGTCTTTGACACTGAAACATAGTATGTTAAGTGCAATCATACAGATCCACATACAGAAAAATAGGGTTTTCAAAATCATCTGCCATATATGATGTTGATGTCACACCAGTCAGAAGGATTCTAAGTCTACTGTGTGTCACCAGTCTACCTGGCCTCTTTGGCAAATGCTTTGACAAGACAAGCAACAGTTATAGATAACAAGCTACTCAAAGTAATTGGTTTCATAATTAAGTGAGTGCTTTGGATTTTTTTCTAATAAATCAATTTTACTGAAATTTTAGATAGCATAATATCAGAGGAATCTTTATCAACATATTAACAAAACAGTTTAAGTTGTATCATATAGCCAACATCGGATGACGAATGAATTCAAGTTTTTAAACAGGGAAATGAAACAACAAAAATTGAACTTCCATCACTCACATTCTACTCTTTCTAGGTCCTTCAATTATTCAGACTCATATCCTAATCCACATGCACTAAGACAGGGTTGCTTATCGGGCCGGCCCGACATGGCACGGGCATGTTTAGCCCATGCCTGGCGGGCCGTGGGCCAAGCACAGCAAGGCCCACCTAGGAGACGGGCCATGCTATGCCTGGCCCGTAACCCAATACCCAAGGCATAGCCCAGCCTATGGCACGGCTAAGGTTGGGCTGTGCCAAGCCGGGGCATGCGGGCCCCCACAGGCCACATAATAAATGTATTAAAAATTCAAAAAATATAAAAAAGGAAAAAATTACATAAAAAACACAAAAAATTCTTAAAAAATATATTTATTATTCACACACATTTCTTACATATATTGGGATACAATTTTCTCTAAAATTGTAAAAAAGAAAAAGGTATAAAAAAAAACCCACAAAAGGCAAAAAACCCTGCTTTTTAATGCAAGCCCGCGGACCGGCACAATTAAAGCGTGCCGTGCCGCCCACGTGCTTCGTGGGCCACGGCCAGCTGGACCATCGTGCCTAGCAGCCCATGCCTTGACGAGCCTAATGCCCAGTACTCTCAGCACGGCCTACTAACAGGTGCTAGGCCGTGCTGTGCCGTACCAAGCACGGGCACGCTTTAAGCGTGAGCCCAATAAGCAACCCTACACTAAGGGACGGGGAACCCTAAAATTCATGACATTTTTCCATATATGAAGAGAAATTACTAATTTAGTTATAAAAAAAAAATTTTAAATATGTTTGCAATGATGCATGCTTTTTTATGCTTCTACACATGATTTGCTCTTCCCCACCAACGCAAGTTATTTAGGTTCTCGTTAATGAGTGGGATGCAAGATGAGTGATTGAAGATGAGTCATCATGCACATTCCATGATCTTCTCCCTGGGATCTAGTTCCTTCAATACCTCACGAGGAAAAAACCGTTTGTCAAAGGCCCTCCCAAGTCTGGTAAGGGGCCTTGATCTTTGGCCTTTACAAATGTTGCCTTCAGCTTATTCATAAAAAGTCGATCCAGTTTCCATTGATCAATGTCTCTCAATATCAGAGTCACCTGCTAGTCCTGCCCTACTCGATTATCCCTCAGTATAATTCTTTTCGCACTTACACAAGCAACATACGACACAAAATGGATATAGGTGTATAAATGAGTTCTGTTATGTGTCTTCTGACACCTCAAGTTCATGTTTGTTTTTTGAAATTTCCTTCTTTTTTTAATCTTTGGAATTTGAGTACACACCCAAATAATATGCAATAGAAATGACTTATGTTGGTTAGAACTATATATTCTCTTCTATAGTTTTACTACATAATCACATTTTTACTTCTATATTATCATAAATCAAGTTTATAATTGCTTCTTTTTACTTCAATTTCTTTTTGGTTGTATATAAATAATGGATATATGCACATCTACATATGTGTATGTGTGTGTGTGTGTTTATGTCTGTATCCACGTCTGTGTAACTAGCTTCCTGGACATTATATTATTAACTTTGTGTCCATGACCTTCCTTTTGTAAGTCCTAGAAACTATGATAATGGAGTCAAAAAGCTAGAACACTTAAGACACATTCACCAATTCACGCACCTGAAAACAATTCTTCAATCCATGAAACACAGCTACAGATGTTCATCCAACCAGAATAAGATGATAAGCCTCAATTGGTCAAAACAGTGCATCCATGAATCCATCTATACGGTCATTTCCGCGACTGGGGGGAGGGTTTTTTTTTGGGGGGGGGGGGGGGGGGAGGAGGAGGGGAATATTCCAATAGATTCTGGCTGGACAATTTTGTCAGCCAGAAAATTTCCATGCAAACCTAATAATGACTCCCACATCCCACAACTCCTCCACTTACTGTTTAACTACCCATGTTCTTTTCCCCTAAAATAACTAGCCATCCATGACGTCTTTGTGCATTCCTGCACAACCCACCCCTAGTCAACATGGATGCAGATATTGTTTTCATTGAAGTTGGAAGGATGTAGTCAAACTCTTGGCCTGTCCTAAAGAAGGTAATAGAATTATTTGTTATTAGTGGTTGTAAAAAAAATTTTATCAGTAATAAAAGTAAATATATAAGACAAAAACAAACATCCCACATGGGCAAATCAAGTACATGATAAGAGTACAGAAACTCCTGGTCATAAAAGAAATTGCCTAGACGAGAGATTCAGCCTAAAGGGAATAAATTCCTACAAACATGTCACAGTTGAGAAAGAGCAGAATCATTAAAGTGTGATCATGAGTTCAGTTAGGTTAATTTTGAGTGGGCATGGTTGCCAAAGTTAGGTTCATAAATTTGCTCAAGAAAAATTTCACTTTGCCTCATTTCCTTTAATTAGGCACTCAGAGTACCTCAATCAACATTTTAAGAGGACAGAAAGAAGTAGTAAACCTGACTGTATGTCCAAAGCCTACCCTTTCATCTTTGGAGCAAGATAAGATCTCAAGAATTTCAACCTATGTGGAGATAAATATATTCCAATTTTCAAGGTTAAACTAGAGTTGCAAGGGTGAAATCCATATCAAAGCCACATTTATCTCTCTATTTACAAAAATTTTGAAGGATGAAGGATTTTGATTGTCCATTTCCGCTTGAGCATGTGCCACATTATTTTGTACAATCAAGAATGAGGTTCAAAATGTTTTCAGTAAAGATATGATGGATTTTCATCATTTTCACAATATTTTCTCAAACATGTAGTGGGTAGGCAATGGCTTAATTGGGCCAAATGGCCTGGCAAGCAAGGAGAAAAATTAGGCCTTGGCGAACACTTTCTATACATCCTCTCTTATAATGTCTGGAGTGAGTTCATCAAAAGTTTGAGCATTTTTAGGCTATTCCAACCTCTCTTTGTAGCTCCTTTACTAATGAAACGTGCATCTTGAGGAAAAAGTATAGGCTCTTAACAAAATAATTGTTAGGCCATTAGCCCAACAATATTTGTTAGAGATGGTAGGAGAAGAGAAACTAAAAATTGCAATATTTGTTATACTTTATTCAACGTAGGAAACCTCTATATATAGAGAAGAATACAAGGAAGTATGTTTCCAGTTAGAAATAGAATTTAATCCCTTAAAACCAGGAACAAGATTCCACTAAATTAGAAACAAACTAAATAGGAAAACATAAAATTAGGAACCCATTGACAGCCTTTAATTACTGCTAGCTTGCCAAATAGGAAAACATAAAATTAGGAACCCATTGACAGTCTTAAATTACTACCAGCTTGCTCCCTATTATTACGTTCGCTGACACTCCTCCTCAAGCTAGGTGTATGTAGATTGAATATTCCCAACTTGTCAACCAGTTTCTCTAACACTAGTCTAGCTATCCCCTTGGTAAGTAAGTCTGCTGCTTGTTCCCCGGTTGGGACATACACCATGCAAATAATTCCTTGCTCAATTTTCTCTTCTATAAAATGACGATCCACCTCCACATGCAATGTTCTATCATGGTGTACCGAGTTGTGAGCAATACTAATTGCAGCCCTATTGTCACCATACAACTTCATAGGTCTAGAGATCTCTATTTTTAATTCCTCAAGTAATATTTTCAACCACAATAATTCACATGTCCCTTGAGCAACTGCTCTAAATTTAGCTTCTGCACTGCTTCTTGCTACCACTTGCTGCTTTTTGCTTCTCCTTGTGACTAGGTTTCCCCATACTGATATACAATAACCTAAGGTTGAATGTCAATCAGTCACGGAACCAGCCCAGTCAACGTCTGTATAAGCCTCAACACTTCTCCTGCCAGTCTTTTTAAAGAAAAGGCCTCTACCTGGAGTACCCTTCAAATACCTCAAAATCCAAACCACAGCCTCCATATGTTCATGAGGTGAATGCATAAACTAACTTACACAACTAAAAGCAAATGCTATATCAGGCCTCGTGTGAGATAGATAGATTAATCTACCAACTAGGCACTGATTATCTTCCTCTTTATACTGGGCCCATGGAAGAACTCTCTCCAAGTTTCATAGTAGGATCCATAGGCATTTCTTCTAGTTTGCAACCTAGCATTCCAGTCTCCTTCAACAAACCAAGAATGTATTTTCTTTGGAAAATCGAGATTCCCTCCTTGTTCCTTGCAACCTCCATTCCTAGAAAGTATCTTAACTTTCCTAGGTCTTTTATCTCGAATTCTGTAGCTATAATTTTCTTCAATCTTCCCATCTCTTCCTCATCATCACCTGTCAAGATGGTATCATCAACATAAACAATAAGAATGGTTAACTTCCCAAGTCTATATTGATAAAAGAGAGTGTGATCGGATTGAGCTTGTTTGTATCCTTGAACCTTAATGACTTTGGTACTTTGGTAAATCTATCAAACCAGGCTCTAGGTGACTGCTTTAAACCATACAATGACTTCCTCAATCTGCACACCTTCCCTTCTTTCTTTCCTTCCTCAAACCGGGTGGGTGCTCCATATACACTTCCTCCTCTAAGTCGCCATTTAAAAAGGCGTTTTTCACATCTACTTAAATTAGAGGCCAATCCTTATTAGCTGCAAGAGATAATAGAACCCGGATTTTGTTTAATTTGGAAACTGGTGCAAAGGTCTCCTGATAGTCAATCCCATAAGTCTGAGTGTATCCTTTTGCAACCAATCTGGCTTTATACCGATCAACCGAGCCATCTATCCGATTGGATTCTTCCCTTTAGGTCATTGAACTATATCCCAAGTATGGTTTTTCTTCAAGGCTTCCATTTCTTCTGACAAGCACCTCCAATTGTTCTCGATAACTCTTCTTTGTCTAGATTTGTTATCAACTTCTAACATGATTCTGACAAGTGAGCATATGAAACAAATTGTCCCAAAGGATGTTGTGTACATGATCTAACACCTTTCCGTACTGCTATGGGAATATCAAGTCCAGAAGTTTCAAAATTATGAGATTTAGGTTCCTAGAGATCTGGTTCAGAAGGTTGGGTATGCTGAGTGTTAGATTTCCCTATTCCTTTGACAGTGTTTTTCCAAGAATAGACAAGTATCTCTGGTTCCGACCTTTTATGCTCTTCTCCCCTTGACTTAGGCAAGTCATTCAACCTATGAACTTCACTAGATTCCTCAACAGGTGAATCAATATCACCTATTGGAATCTGCAATGGGGTGACTGTTGCAGACTGACCAACATCTATGCCAAGAGACAAAGACCTTGGAGACCACCACATATCAACATTATCACTACCACTTTCTTCTTCCCATGTATTTGTCTCCCCTAAAGAAGAGTTGTGGAAAAGAGTGGTTGTTTTTCAAATAATGTGACATCCATAGACACAAAAGATTTGTTGAGATCGGGAGAATAACAATAATACCCCTTTTGAGTAGAAGAGTAACCTAGAAAAACACATTTATGAGACCTGGGGTCTAATTTGTTTCGATCAATGTCAAGGTTGTGAACAAAAGCGGTACAGCCAAAAACTTTGAGCACTAAGGTTAAAGAAATTCGACATTGAGGATAGGACTTAAGCAGAGAATTGAGTGGAGTTCGAAAGTTGAGAACCTTAGATGGCATTCTATTAATAAGATAGCATGCCAATAAAATTGCATCTCCTCAGAATTTTTTAGGAACATTACTAGTAAACATCAAGGCTCTATCAACTTCTAATAGGTGACCATTTTTCCTTTCAGCAATGCCATTTTGCTGAGGGGTTTTGACACAAGAGCTTGTATTAAAAATCCCATGAGTTTTCAAAAAATCTCCCAAAATAAAATTAAATTACTCCTTTCCATTATCAGTATGGAAAACCTGAATTTTAGCATCGAATTGAGTTTGAACCATAGAATAGAATTATTTAAAAATACGAGCAGCATCAGATTTATCTTTCATAAGGTACACCCAACATACTCTGGTATGGTCATCAATAAGTGTAATGAACCATCGTTTGTTAAACATATTAGGAATCCTAGAAGGTCCCCAAAGATCACTATGAATCATTGAAAATGGCTTGGATGATTTATAAATACTGTGAGAATAAGACTTTCTCTTATGTTTTTCCAACTAGCAGAATTCACATTGCAAAAGACTTATTTTTAGAAATCAACAAAGGAAATAAGTGTTTCAGATAAGGAAAACTAGGATGTCCCATTCGGTAGTGCCACAACATAATCTCTTCTTCCTTTGACAGCAACTTCGCATCACTCAAGGCCAAAGCTTCAGCAATAAATTTATCGGGACTATTAAAGAAATAGAGTCCTCGTTCACTAGCACTGCCAATCTTCTTCCCTAATTTCAGGTCCTAAAACACACATCCTTTATCAGAAAAACTCACAATACATCGAAGGTCTTTCACAAGCTTGTTAATAGATAACAAACTAGAGGACAATTTAGAACATGTAACACAAATTGCAAAGATCAGGACTAATTTTTACAGATCCAAGCCCAACAACAAGAGCGAGTGTACCATCTGTAATTTTTACTTTGTAATTTCCAAGACTAGAATTATAAGAACTAAACAGTTCTCCATGACTTGTCATATGATCACTTGCACCTAAATCAACAATATAAGTTTCTTCCTTTTCCGTCCTACCATAAAAAGCAGTTAAGAAGGTACCTTTCTACGCAAGGAAAGAAGAACCTGATTCTCGGCTGTTGGCCGACTGTGCGCCCAACAACTTGTATAGTTGTTCAACCTGATCTTTAGTTAGAGCCAGGCTTGGTGTCTCAGCTGCAGCTTGTGATGCTTGGTTTCCTTTATTTTCTCTGTTTTTAAACTTATTAGAGACCCAACCACTTGGCTTGCCGTGTAGTTTCCAGCAATTCTCCCTTGAGTGATTCGGCTTTCGGCAATGATCACACCATAGTTTATTTCTGTTGCCCCTTTTGATCTCTATTCTATAGGCAACGAGAGCTGATCTTTCAACAACTGGTGTAATCATTGATTCACCCAACATCACCTGCCTTCAACTCTCTTCGCAACGGACCTCTGCAAAGATTTCTCCTATGGCTGGCAATGGCTTAACTCCAAGTAGCCTTCCGCGAACCTCATCCAATTCCTTGTTAAGTCCATCAAAAAAATCATAGATTCGTTCTTCATCTTTCACCCTTTTATATTGGAGTGCATCTTCAGGGCACTTCCACTTGTATTGCTGGAATAAATCCAGTTCTTGCCAAAGTTTGGATAACTTATTGTAATATTGAGTGACATCCAAATCTCCTTGCTACAAGTTTCTAGCCTGATTTCGAAGTTCGAATTTCTGAGCTGAATTTTCGAAATCAAAGAAAGCTGAGGTAACAACATCCCACAATTTCTTTGCTGTAGAATAATAAAGATATGCCTCTCCAATACTTTCCTCCATAGAGTTGACTAGCCATGCCATAACCATTGAATTTTGTGCATCCCACACCAGATAAGTTGGATCATCTTTATTCAGTTGCTTTGCCAAACCATCAATATATCCAAGCCTTCCTTTTCCTCTAGTGACCATTTGACCGCCCTAGACCATTGTAGGAAATTCTTTCCATTGAGTTTATGGGCTATGATTTGGAGAGATGAAGAGGAATCGAGCATTGCAGTGGGGGCAATTATAGAATCAGTTGACTGTGAGACATCTTATGACACCTCAGCAGTCTCACCTCTGCTTGCCCCAGTAAAGGCCGTCTTGACCATATTCTCTCCTCAACTACAACCTCCGTTTCTACTCTGATACCATGTTAGAGATAGTAGGCGAAGAGAAACTAAAACACTGCAATATTTTTTATACTTTATTCAATGTAAGAATCCTCTGTATATAGAGGAGAATACAAGTATGTTTCCAATTAGAGATAGAATTTAATCCCTTAAAACCAAGAACAAATTTCCTCTAAATTGGGAACAAACTAAACAAGAAAACATAAAATTAGGAACCCATTGATAGCCTTAAATTACTGCCAACTTGCTCCCTATTATTACGTTCGCTGACAGTAATTAATGATCTAATGGCATAGAGACCAGCATGGAGAAGGTTACCAGGCAAGCTTTCAACTGTTAAATCAATGTTTGTTGGTGTTGAAGTTCAAGGATTCAGATTTATATGACTGATGTCCATAGGCTCTTATCTTTTTTCACAAAGATCTCAATTCTGTCAACTTTGCTTAGGCAAGTTGCGTGGGCTTGCCAAATGTATACCCAACAGTATGTGAGGCTTGACCATTTTTCTTAATACATTTTGATTACTTATAAAAGGAAAATTTGAAAGAGTATCACTAGGTCTTTGAGATAAGAGTTCCAGAAAGAAAACGGTAAAAATAGTTGAACACATTATGCAACATGAGATAAAATAAGATAGATCACCAAACTAGTTTTCCATGAATTATTTTAAAACATAAGCAGATCAATTTTACACCACAATATTCAGACATGTTGCAGGATTGCAGACCTGATGAATCAAAACACACTAACGGAACTTGAAAGATCAAAATTAACAGGAATCCCTTTTCCTGATTGATTAGGTTGGCAAAATAGATCCTACTTCAGCATTCTATCTATCAAATACATATCTCAATCAGATTATGTGTATAGAAATCATTTCTGATCAACTGCATCTAAATCCATTTCAATCTTCATCTTAGCACTTTTAGACCCTTCCACGTGCATCCTCTTGCATCTCTTACAAGTGCCTCCTAAGGTTCCAATTTAAAATGCCGAAACCATCTTGGCCTACATCATGTCTACCCATAGACTCTTTTGGATATGTTAATTGTCACACCATAAATATTAACTGCTGTAATTAAAAAATAGTTAAAGGAACTCTGAGTCTCCCAACACTGGTAGAAAATTTTGAACAAATTAGTGGCATGAATAGCATAAAATCACAAGAAAAGAAACAAAACAACTTTCCAGATTGTAGTTACCACCAACTTAATAATATAACTATTATTTGATATTCGATGCATGAGGGGAAACATAAAAATATCTCAATTTAGAAGGCATTACATACTCGAGCATCTTTGAAAGGAGGTCATATGCTGGGCTTTTTGGAGGAAGATGAACAACACTATGAAGACCAGGACTGTTGTCACTGTTGGAACCATACAGGAAGTGTAATTAATTTACCAAAATGAAGCCTCGCAAAAGAAGAAATTGAAGATATAAAAAAACTTGAATCTCGACGTATATATACAAAAATTATCAAAAATGCCACGACAAATAGCATTAGATCTTACTATTTACGCCCTTGGATGTGTTGCTCATCTGATTGCCAACGGGGCATATACACAAGTGTTGGCCACTTTTCTTGTGTGGGATGGCCTAAGACATAGATGGGAGGTGACATAATACTTCAACAAATCCAATAGGAGAATAATTTCAAGACACTGCTTTCTTACCTAGGACCTTGAATATCTTATCAAGTTGATCAAGCTACACAAGTGCCAACAAAATGTTAGAAAATGAAAAGGACATCAAATTACAGAAGCTATGGACTAAAAAGTTGTATGCTGGCAATAGAACTAGGAAAAAACTGAGGAAGCAGATCATATATAGAACAATGCATCAAAACTATGCCCATACCTGAAAAGGGTTTTGTGTGCCTTTGACTTCAACCCCTTGAAATAAAGGCTTCAAAGTTAACAGCTCAGCAAAAATGCATCCAACAGCCCACATATCTAATTAAAATTTCAGGAAAGCATTTCCTCAAACAGAACATTTCTATTCCATTTCAAATATTTTTAACAAATAAATTTGGACCTATCATCACAGGATACCAACAGCACTTGTGTAATGCTTGGCCCCAAGGAGCAGCTCAGGGGCACGGTACCATATGGTTACAACAACCTGCAATATAAGCCCCAAAAAATAAAAAAAAAGCTACAGAATTAGCTCAAGAACTTAACTCTTACAAATATAAATGCAAACTGGATAACTCAAGAATCAAATATAAGTGCACTGATATTCCTTGTAGTTGAAGCCAGAAATATGGACCACAACCTCACAGAAACAATTAATTAATTTTATATCATAATGCTAATGAGCATACAGCAGACTGCATACTGCAATTTCATGCATAGGGCATTTTATATGTAATGCACAGATTACTGACCCAATTCATCATGAAATTAATGACATTGGCCTTCGGTTCCTTAAGAATTCTTGTAATTACTCAATCACATAGAAAAAGCAGGAGCTTAACTCAAGTTTACCTAATACAGACTTGAATTTCTGGGTGGGGTTATTGGGAAAAGAGAGTAAGGCAGCCAGCCATATATGCACTTAGAGAGAAACATAAACAGACAGATAGAGAGATATAACAGAGATCTGTTTCAATCAATAAACTGAAATATATGAATGATTTTCACAGCATCCTCATATTTTTTTATCAGTAATAATGGAAAATTGATGAAAACAGAATAGCCCAAACAGGCAATAGAAATACACGGAAAGTGTACAGAACAGCTAAAGGGCCAGCAACTACAGATCTAAAAAGTTTTTCACTCTTAAGAAACTCCTGACGGTTTAACCCTTTACATGAATCTCTACTTGATGACCAATAAAGAAGATAGCTAAGAGTACATTGAAATAAAGCCCATGGGGATAAGACATGTTGTCAAAAGTCCTCATGTTCCTCTCTTTCCATAACAACCAAAGAATTGCCACCAGTGTCAAGTTCGATAAAACCTCATACTGCGATTCTGAAACTGATTTAAGTCTTATGGCTGCACCCACATCATTCCAAATCTCAATATGGAGGACCAAATATCATAAGCTATCTTAATAGTGAATTAGCAAATGATTCACACATTCCATCTGAGATTTACACATCACACACCTATTTGGCAGCTGCCAACCTCGTTTCATGAGGTTATCAATTGTTAATATTCTCCTCAACACTGTTGTCCACATGAAGAAGCCAATTTTAGAAGGAAGAGTACTTTGTCACAGCATGTTTGAGAGCTTGAATCCAATTTTAAATTGCTCTCATATTAAATTGATGATAGACAAATTGGTACAAATTTGGGGCATTAAACAAACCAGTTTGAGAACTTTAAATAGTAGCAAATTTTGTGAGACCGTGCATCCATAAGGTGTAAAGTTTCATATCTTGAGCACTTAGATATACATACTTACAACGTCATCTATCAGCTTAAGCTTTAAGGTGCCACAATTGTTTAAAACGATATCAGAGTAGGAGGTCTTGTAATCGACTCCTGGGGGTGAGTCTGCCTTGGCTTTTATTTGTATACAGGGTGTGAGTGCATTGTGTTTGCCCTCCCCGTGTATGTTTCCATGCAAAGTTGCACGTGAAGCGAAGTATTAGCTTTATATGTTGGGGCCTTCGACATACATAGTTATACCATCACCTATCAGCTTAAGCTTTTAGGTGCAATGGTTGTTTAACATAAGACACAAACAATAACAGTGGTTAATCAACAAAATCAATTATTCCTACCCCATTATCTGACAAAGGCTTCAGTGGAGCTTGGTAAATTCTTGCAAGTCCAAAATCAGCAATTTTAACAACTCCATGCTCATCTCCCTCACCCATAACCTAGCACCAAATCATGCCCAACAAACCATAATTAAAATGAATATAGGTTATGTAAAATTCAATAATAGATTTGTGTGTGCATTATTATACAAGAAAAGATGAACAGCTTATTTATAAATAGCATCATAAAACAGAACCATACCAGGATATTCGATGGCTTTAAATCTCGGTGAATAATCCAATTGCTGCTAAAATTTTTCCAATAAGATTTAAGGTGTCATCAATGTAACAGCATAATGGAGCTCATCACTGGAAGAGAGATGAAGTTGGAAACTAGAAATTCCTTACTAGGATTCTCTAACTGCATTCAGAAAATTAACTTTCTATCATTACCTGTGGAGATAGTTCAACCCATTGAGCAGCTGCCAAAGCAATGATTTAACAGTGTACTGATTGATAGAATGGTTGACCTTTTCTCTGTGATGTCTAATAATTTCCTATCATTGCCAGAATAAAGAGATGATGAATATATGATAAAATCCTGACTAAATAACCAAGTACATTGAATTTATACGTTTTTCAACTTATTTGGCAAAGCCTGCAAGTGAATTTATACCTAAGAAACAACACCCAGCAGCCAAACTGCAAGTGAACTTCATTTGTTACTTGTAGACAGATATGATGCATTTAAAGTGCCAAATGTCACAGTGACATCAATTTTCTGTTCGAGATGCCCTCAATTAATAATGCATTTGCATTATTCACATATGTGTGATAGCACTCAGTCGATTTGATATATGAGACTTGAATAACCATAGTGTGAAATCCTAGTGAGGATTACTGAAGGTTGCAAAGGTAAGATTGGGTCACATCATTTTCCTGGAGACTTTTAAAACTATCAGATGTAAGATTAAGAATTGGAACAAAAATTCTTCTGGTAAATTGTATGCTGTTAACAAGAGAATTTTAGGGTATATTGAGGATCTTGCTAAACTTGAGATAGAGAAAAACCTCTATATTGAAGAGAGGGAGAAGAGAAATTCCCTCAAAGGTGATATGGAGTCAATCTTGCATAGGGAAGAAATTAGTTTGAGGCAAAAGTCTAGGGCAATTTGGATCAAAGATAGTGAGGGTGATGCAAAGTTCTTTCACAATAAAGCTAATTATAGGGCTCATAAGAATTTGATTAGTAATTTGGTTGCGAAGATGATTGTATTGTGAATGAGGAAGTATTACTCAGGTGCTCATCAGTTATTATACTTCCTTACGTAGGTCTAAGCAGGATTTGAGGTTCCACTTAAACAGTGAGGATATCAATTAGATTAAATGAGGCTCAATGCTCCCCCTTGGAAGTTCATTTTTTAGGAGCAGGAAGTAGAAAAGGCCATTCTTGATTTAGGAAGAGATAAAGCTCTATGTCCTAATGGTTTCACTATTTCTTTTTACCAATAAAATTGTGAGATTATGAAGAAGGATTTTATGGCAGTGTTTAGAGAGTTTTTTCAGAGTGGAGCAATTAAAAAGTCAATCAATACAACATATATTGCTCTCATCCCCAAGAAAGAGAGTGCCACTAGAGTTGAAGACTGAAACCCATAGCTTTGCCACTTCTAGGCAAAAGACTGCAGACCCATCATACTTACCTATGACAAAGGAAAAAAATAAAACTCAGGCAATACTCCAACTCGAAATTCAACACTTCTATGCAAATGGTTGTAGCGTTTTAGCTTTGAGGGGGAAGGCTTGTTGAAGAAAGTGATAGCTAGTAAATAAGAGGTGCACAAGAATTCTTGAGATATCAACCCTAAGGCTAAAACTGCTCAAACTAGTCCTTGACTCCTCGGAAATTTATCTCCCTCTTGTTTCAGCAATTCTTTCCTCTCGCCAAATATTGCATTCGTAATGGGGCTTCTATTGCTTTTTGGTTGGATCTCTAATGAGGTGATCTTCCCCTCCGCATTTCTTTTCCCCAGCTATTTAAGATGGCCTCTCTAAAATCTGCCTCAGTGGCTGCTATCCAGACTTGGTCCAGAAATGGTTTAAGTTGGAATCTATAGTTTAGGAGAGATTAAGCCAGCTGATTGTGTGAAACTTGCCTCTCTACTTGACCTCTTTGATCATCATTGTTCATGATCTCCCCAGAACTTGGGTTTGGGTCTCTGAGTCCAAAGGCATTTTCTCTTCCAAAGTCATTCACCTCACATTTTCATGTGGATAAAGAGGAGCTGTGTGCTAACTCGTCAATTCATAATATTTTGAAATCTCATGCTGCCACTTGTGTTAAAGCTTTTGCTTGGTTCGCTTTGCTTTACAAAATAAAGACCTCTGACACAATTCAAAAGAGGACTACTACTGTGTTGTCTCATAACCCATGTGCAATGAGGCTGAAGCTAGGAGAGTTGGTGGATCATCCTTTTTTTATTTTTTTTTTGGTTCTTTTTTTTTCATTGTGAGTTTTCATATAGGCTCATGATGGCATTTTTACATTTGATTGTGTGTGTATCTTGGTGTGTGCCTTCTACTTTGATTGAGATCATGTAGAACTGGAGATTTTCACACTTTGGGAAAAGGAGAAGTTTACTTCATCTCTCTATTCCCTATGCTTTACTTTGGACAGTATGGAAGGAGAGAAACATTAGGGTTTTTGAGGGCACTCACTATGTGGGAGGAGATATTTGACACTATCAAATTGATGTTTGCATCTTGGTTGGTTAACACTATGGACTTAAATTGCATTATCATCTTTATATATTTATACCTCATAAAGGATTTTAATAATTTCCCTTTACACCACACGGATTAAATTCTTAAAATGGATGGTCATTGAATTTTAAACCAAGTGACCATAATTTGTTAATTGTCTATAGAGAGCCATGCCGGCCCTTAATATTGTGCACCTATGACTTTGTGGCATGAGTATGTTGTGTGCAGCGCTCATGTAAATCGCCCAGCACTGGCAAATTGTTTTATAATTTTATTTTCACAGGACCGAGCTTTTTTTCTGAACCTCACTAGCTATTCATTCATTTCAAACCTCATGTTTTCAACTCAAATGACCGTTATCTTTTGAAATCCTCGAATTAGAAAAGAAACAAAACAAATTACACAGATGCATACTTACATAAAGATCGTACTCAGCATAGTCAAACGCCAAATACAGCGACATTTCTTCATGATTGATGTGTACATTCACAAGCTTAACAACGTTCTCGTGAGAAGTCTCCCGCAGCAACTGCAGCATCAACCAAAAAAGAATCAGATTCCCGTAACCAGAAACAATGATAGCGTCAAAACAACGAAATTACAAACTAAGATGAATTAGCTTCCGAGAAACAAGAAAGAGAAGAACACGAGCCATGATTTCTCGGATGGCAGTGGGAGAGACGCCATCGCCGTCTTTGGACTGCTTGAACTTCTTGATCGCGATGCTCTTGCCACGATTTGGAGAAGACTTGGTCCTCGCGAGGAAGACGAGACCGTAAGTTCCCTCGCCAATCTTTCCGACCAGGTCGTACTGCTGCAGCCACGCCGGTCTGTTGCCACTGCCGTTGCCGGAGGTGGTTGTAGTGTTGCCTTTGCCTCCGGCGACTCTGCTGCCGTCGTTGTTGCCACTACCCTCGAGCATGCCTTCTCTATAGCATCACTCCACCAATCGTCGGTCCGAAACCGGTTCAACAACCCCAATTTGCAGGTAAATATGACTTAGGTCGGACCGGGTCTTCAACGTACAAAGCAGTTGGTACTTTTTCGGTCCGGGTTTCCGGGGTACGCATTGTCGGGTGTTTTGGCAATGCTTCTTTGGGCTTTGGAAGTGATTCTTGAGCCTAGAAGCACTTTAGATTGTTCACATTTGAGAAGCATTTCCTATTTAAGCGCTTCAATGGAAATTAGATTAATTCCATAGTAGCCTCGTATCATGTCATTGTATAATTTGTATTAGATGGCAGGCACCTTGCTTCTCCTAATTACTTCTGTGGGAATTTACTTGGTCATTTAAGTAGATTTTTGTTGAAAAAAACTTAATCTAGGTATTATTTTGTGATACCCTGCTAGGACTCCACGTGCATAAAGCAAATCCAAGATATATGGATTAACCATTATTACTAGAAAAGAGGTTACAATGGTAGTTAAGCAACTTGCTATACTATTGAGAACAATTAGAAAGTAGTTAATTAGACAGTTAGTTGTTAGTGTGTAACAATTAGTTGTTGGGTTGTTGTCTTGTTTGTCAGCAAGAATTGAAGAGAATAAATAGGGGTGTAACTGTAAAAGGAGTATGAAGAATGAAAAGTTGAATCGTTTTACAATTGTTTTCTCTTGGTTGTGATTGGGACCATAACAGTGGTATCAAAGCCTACACCATGACTACTAACAAGGAGAAATGATACATGTCCAGGAAGTTCTGCAAAACCTCAACAACAAGGTAGAAAACAAAGCTCATGTGGTGTCAGACAGCATACAATCCATATCTAAGCAAATACAACAAATGGAAGGAAATATGGAAATGTTTTTTAGATCATTAGAGAAGAATGAACAAGGAAGCTCCACCAACTTCGATGAGGTAAGCAAATCTGCTAAAACAATCTAAGATAACATGAACGAAACCAGTAGACAAAGCTAGAATTCATGGAACCCCAAAATGGAATTTCCAAAATTCAATGGGGAAAACCCATTGGAATGGCTCTCTCGAGTCGATCAATACTTCGAATACCAAGAGGTACCCAAAGAACGGTGGCTGAAAACCGTTTTGTTTTATTTAGAATTGGAGGCAAATCAATGGTAGAGATGGCTACATAGATGACAAAACACTAAAGGAAGCTATATCACCTGGGAAATGTTCGAAGAAGAACTACTATCACGAATTGGACCAACTGATTTTGAAAATCCAGACGAAAGTCTTACAAATTTGAAACAGCGGGATTCATTGAGAAAATTCATGAAGGAATTTAAGAGACTCGCCGATGCTACGAGCAATTGGCTAGAAAATGCACTTCTAGGAACGTTCTTGGGAGGACTGAACAAGGAGATCGCTTCATAGGTAAAAGGGTTCCAACTAGAATTGCTAAAAGAAGCATGTCGTTTGGCCAAAATTCGTGATGAGCACCTAACAAGGAAGAAAAGAAGTACAAAAGAAGTCAGTAATGGATGGAATAATAACAAAGATGTCAACTACTTAAATCAAGTAAAAGGCATTGCAACCACCAATACGAACAAGGGAACGACATCAAATTCCATTAAATGATTGTCTTTGGCAAAGATGCAAAAATGAAGGGAGCAGAATTTGTGTTTTTCTTGTAATGAGCCATTTTCACCTAGGCACATATGTAAGAAAGCTCAGCTTCTGTGAGAAATGGCACAAAAAGCAGTAGAGGTGGTTAATGTTGAAGAAGAACAAGAAGAATCAAAGAGAAGAACCTGTAATCTCTTTACAGGTTATATCAAGTTTGCAATGGCCCAAGACCATGAAGATCGAAGCATCAATCAATAATTGAAGGGTTAGAGTGCTCACTGACAGTGGATCCACTCACAATTTTATCAATGAAAAACTGGCCAATGCCCTATCATTGAAGGTCACTGCCTGCGCTCAATTTCCAGTCATTGTGGACTTATATTCCTTGGCCCTTCAAGGATTAGACATTGTATTGGGAGTCCAATGGTTGGCCAAATTGAGCCCTGTTCTATGTGATTGGGAGGCCTTAACCATGGATTTCCAATGGAAAGGACTAAGGTGTATATGCGCACCTCAGGCGCACGGAGAAAGCGTGCTACAATCTGTTATGGAATCGCCACTACTTGAAATGATGCAGATAGACACCCATTGATTTTTGGTCTGCACCAGTGATTCCAGATAAGTGACCCGATTACAACCCAGGGAAGTCCTTGAATACCATGGGTTGCCCCACCGAAGTATGTTTCCTTAACTTAGTTGGATATTTAATGGGCTCTCTTTTTTATTTTTTATTTCTTTTCTTTTATGTTCTTTTCTAATTTTTTTATCATTTTATATGTACAACAAATATTAATCTATATGTACAAGGTCTGCACAAAATTGCATCTAAAGAAAAGCAATATAGATAAAACGAAATCATGTTAAAACAATTGAAATTGAAACCACTTAATCTAAAAATTCACTTACTCTAAATGAACAATAAATTGAACTCAAAACTAATAATCAATAAAAAAAAAACAGCAACAAATAAAGTATCAAAAGCAAATGAGTTCGACCATGGTTAGCCGAATCATGATAAAAGCAATCATTTCCCCTCTTTTTTTATTTTTATATTTGTACAAGGATTTAAGGGGTGGGGATTGCAAGGCTACATATTGCAAGAAGACAAAGTAATAAATAGATAAATTTTAATGAACTATAAGCAAAGAAAAATTCACCCAATGATGAACCCAAACTAAAATGAACTAGCAAACAAAATTAATGGAGTAAAAAAACTAGATATGTACAATTCGGCCACTTCAAAGGAAGTGGCCTTTTCTTTTTCTTTTCTCAATTTTTTATGATTTTAAAAGGTAAATAATCACACATAAAAAAATCTGTTAATTGTGTTAGGCAAAGGCCCAACACGGTAGTGTTGTGTCATTGCCGAACACATGGTCACCTCTTTCCCTTTTTTTTTTGCTTTTTTATTTTTTATTTTGATGTCCCATACACATGGCTCCTTTCTTTTTATTTGGTTTTCACTTTTCCTTTCCACCGGCAAAAGTTAAGCCCACTTGCGTAAAACAATTAACAGAAAATATATTGAAGATGCAAAATTTACAGAACTAGCTTATCCTTTATAACTTACTTACATTCAAGCAAGTAGATGATCTAATTTAAAACTGAACTAGCTTACAAAACTGAAAAATATGTTGGAGAGCAATAGCTTAAAAATGATCTAACTTGGATTAAATAATCTGAACTTCTCAAGCTAACATTCATGACAAAGTAGATGAAGCAAATCCTTATTTAGAAACATGCACAATCCAGATCACAGGAAAAACACATCTCAAAATATTTGATGAAGAAGAAATGATTTTATACAGAATCTAAACATGAGACATACCTATGGTGTTTGATATGAACTAGGTGTGGAGCACTGGTGTGGTGAACAGCAGTCATCTTGTTCTACTCTTGTGTTCAACTTCAGGTGCTATGGACGTCCTCTCTCTTTTCTCTACTTCTTCTCCCCTCTTTCTCTTTAGAGAGCTCTCTTACTTGCTCTCTCCCTTACTTCGAAGACTCCTCTCCTTTTTATAAAAGACTTTCACCCCTTCAACTTCTTAACTCATAGACCCCTCATCTTCTAAACTCCTAGACCCCTCATCTTCTAACCCTCTCCTCTTCCTCTCTTAGTAACTAGACTAAGTATTAAACTCCCCAAGTCCCTACAAGGGTTTAATACTTCCAAGAGAGTCCCAAAAAGTCTTGAGAGAATTTAAGTTTCCAAGAGGTAATGAGTTGGACCATATTGAAAAACCCAATTTCTTTTAATAGGAGGGGTCCCAATATTTTAATGCCACATGGCAGCCACCATGGCACACATGTGGGTGCCACATGGCATCCAATTTTGGTTTTATCAAAAAAATCCCCAAATTACCCTTCATTTCTTTTATCCATAATTTAGCCGTTTGAGATCCGATTTGAGCACGGTTTGGTGTATTGGAATCGGCTCAGAATTCTCTTTATTATAGGCTTGTTACTTGTAGACACCCTAAATTGCACAAACAATCATCAAAAATCATTATCTCCTGGAAAACCAGCACAGAATTTGAAGAAAATATACTTTTACCTGTATCCGGATACTCAATCCGGATACAAGTACTCTTTCCCGTATCCGGATACTCATACCGGATACGTGTGAGCCTTAGCGTATCCGGTACCATGTACCGGATACCTTAAGGCCCTTTGTTATCCGGTCTGATGTACCGGATACCTTAAGTTTGCTCAAAATTAGGGTTTTCCGAGAGCTTTTCACTTTTACCATCATGTCCCTCATTAAATGAGGGGAAATCGCGGAAATGACCTTAGGGTTTAGGTTGGAGTGGTTCTAGACATTAAGTTGTGTCTACCAATGACCTTAGCCCTTGCCTATAAATAGGAGCCTCCTCCTTGAGCAAAAGACACACAACTCTTGTTTTGAATTCTCGCAAAGAAGAACTCCAAGAGAAGAAGAAAACCGCTGTGGAATCGCCTCCAGCACTCAGGTAAGCCTCAACTTTTCTTTTTATTTTCTGTCTTTACATTCCTAGATCTAGATCTCTTCTTCTACCTTTCTGTAGTGTAAAGCCTTGTTTGTATGTGTGGAAATCCTTCCCTGGCTCAAAGTATCTCAAGACTCCCCTAGCCGTAAAACGTGAAGGCGGATCTAGGAGAAACGAGACTAGGGATTGACCCTAGTGCTAGAACCTATGTAGCATAAGGCCTTTTTGATTGATTGTAAACCGTTCCATATTCAAAGTACCCTTGATTATCTTAAAGAGAACAGAGGGAAACGATAATGTAACGGAACCCTAGGCTATGCTAGAACCTATTTTGTTGAATCTATATGCATGTGTATGGATCTTGCTAGGTTTTTTTCACTTTTGCACACATATCACTATTTTGGCGGGATAGGCTCATATTTGGGGTTTATTGCATTTATTGTGATAAATCTCAAATAAATGGCCTCAATCAATTCTGGAATGCCTTTCGGATGATTTTGAAGTATTTGTGTTCATTTTACACGAATTTCATTTTTTTATCAATTTTCGGATTTGGTTTTTACTCAAAAATGGCTTAGCTTGACAGCACCTGTACCCTTACTTCGGACGTCCGTAACATCATCATCCGGATGAATTTTGGGGCGATTCCAGAACCATGGAAAAGGTGAGGCTGTCTAGTTTATGTCCACCAAATTTCATGAATTTCTATCTAGCCGATTTTTGACACTTCTCTGTCGAAGTTAAGTGGACAGTTCAGGTCCAAGTACAGAACTTGTCACTTCGACGGACCGCCATGTGTTCGTTTTAAGTCCGATTCGAGTGGTTTTTATTTCTGAGTACTCCTTTTTGAGTCTATTTTCAAATCCAGTTGGTTTCATAATTTTTGGATTCCATTTGAATTATTGGTAGCCGATTTACTCAGAACTGCTCATTTGCATTTTTCTGGGTAAATCTGTGATCTTCGGGGCCTGTTCGGGAGACCACCCAAGGCACGTCCGAAGGGATTTTTGTATGAGGCTAGTTTCTGTTGAAAGATGGCCATACAGACTTCAATCACACCAAATTTCGTGGATTTCTATGTAGTGGATTTTTCTAGACAATTTTCCAAAGTTGCCCACTTACTACTTTTAAAAATCCCCAACAGCAACTTCAAAGGAGCATAACTCCTAGATTTTTCATTGGAATGAAGTGAAATTTTGCATGAGACTCTTATTTACCCTAATCTTTCAAATGGATTTGGTTTGGGTCAATTTAGAATCGGATTTGAATGATTTCAAGGCAAATGGTATACTTTTTACCAAATTTTCCGAATTTGATTTAACTTGGATTTGAGCAATTTGTGCTTTGATTTCCATCTTTTGAGATATTCCAGAATGATATTGACATAAGAGAGGATCTAAAATCCATTTAGATCTTCATGTGAAAATACCATACATTAATCCTTTTTCAAGGTTTTCTATGATTTTTAGCAAGCTTTCTTACTTTATTTTTTGCATGAACATACACTTGGCAACCACTTCATGTGGATGAATGGGGGTGCCTAACACCTTCCCCCGTTCATAATCTAATCCCCTTACCCATCTCTGGATTTGATTTTCAAGTAGGATTATTTTTATCCTAGAATTTGTCTTTTGGCTATTTTTGCCTACTTTTGTATCTTTGGTGTCCATTCTCACCCCAAAATCATGAATGGTGGCGACTCTCCCAATTTTTGCGTTGAGCCCGTGTGTTGACGGAGGGACGATCACTCCGGTGATTTTTTCCCATGTCTCACATTACTTCAAAAAGATGGATCCATTATAAAAACCTCGATTTACATGCCCATATATATGCCGATTCAATATATGCATCTTGGGTTATTCTACGGTGCAAAAATGGGGTGTTGACAGTGTATATTGCAAGGAGAAGGGTCATCAGATACTCAGCCCATTCCATGTTAAAACCCTACATTAATGGAGGAGATTGTTTCATCATTTATTGACAATAGGATGAGCCCAACTCTGCTGTGAGCTTTGATAAAGCTATAGAAGAACTAATACAGTCTTATCAGGACTTGTTTGAAGAACCTAAAGTGTTGCCACCATCTAGAGAATTTGACCATCAGATTCCTCTAAAGGAAGGAATAGCTCCTATCAATGTCAGACCCTATTGATATGCTCATTATCAGAAGGATGAAACAGAGAGACAAGTAAGAGAAATGTTGCAACAAGGAACAATCAAACCCAGTAATAGCTCATCACCGGTACTGTTAGTAAAGAAAAATGAAGGTACATGGAGGTTTTGTACAGATTATCGGGCTTTCAATAATTCTACAATAAAATATAGCTTTTCGATTCCTACCGTAGACGATATGCTTGAAGAATTACATGGAGCTAAAATATTCACTAAGTTGGACCTGTGAGCTGCTTACCATCAAATAAGGGTGGAAGCGGAAGATACGTACAAGACTGCCTTTCGTACTCATAATGGACACTACCGGTATTTGGTGATGTCATTTGGACTATGCAATACCCCATCAACATTCCAATCAGCATGAACACTATACTCCGTCCGTACTTGCGCAAATTTGTACTGGTATTTTTTGATGATGTACTTGTATTCAGTCCTAGTTTGGAAGATCACATGACTCACTTGCAATTAGCTTTTGACACTTGACGAAGTCATAAGTTTTATGTGAAGAAGTCCAAATGATCCTTTGGACAACCAGAAGTAGAATACTTCAAGCACATTGTTTCAGAAGGAGTCAAAGTTGATAACAAAAAGATTGAAGCTATGCAACAATGGCCAACACCCTAGAGTGTAACAAAGCTTAGAAGATTTCTGGGCTTAATGGGTATTACAGAAAATTTGTTAAAAATGATGGCTCTTTAGCTTCTCCACTCACTACCTTACTCAAGAAAGGAAAATTCCATTGGAATCAGGAAACAGAGGAAGCATTTGAAGGACTGAAACGAGCCATGATCAGCACGCCAGTTCTAGCAATGCCCAACTTCGATGAAACGTTCAAGATCGAGGCAGATGCTCTAGACAAATGTATTGGAGCAATCTTGGTCCAAAATGAATGATTGATAGCATACTTTAGCAAGACGTGGTCAAGCAAATAGGAGTTGGTCAATACATGCAAAGGAGATGCTAGCAATTCTAGAAGTAGTGCGAACATGGTGCCTTTATCTAATCGGAAGGAAATTTATCATTCAAATAGATAAATGAACCCTCAAATACCTATGTGAGAGCAGCAAAGGTGGATAACAAAATTATTAGAGTTTGACTATATAGTGGTTTATCTACCACAAAAAGAGAATAATGCTACAAATGTGTTGTCTCGGCAAGTTGATGCTCCTTCAATCTTAGAAATGGTTTCTTCACCGTCAGCAAATGCAATAGTAAGTCAACCGAAGTTTTTGATCTGGGAAGAAATTAAGAAGGCAAACTTAGAAGATGCAGAATTGCTAGATTACCAAAAGAAGGTTAGAGAGGAACGTGGAGATTATAATCTGCATTATGTATTACAAAGGAATAATCATCATTCCAGCAAAGTTAGAGCTCAAAAACCAATTGTTAAAAGAGTTTCATGATTCCACAAGAGGACATTCTGGTGTGTTGAGAACATATAAAAGGTTGGTAGAAAAGTTTTATTGGACAAAAATGAAGGGAGATGTGTAGCGACACATTGAAGCTTGTACTGTTTGTCAACAAAAGAAATATGCAGCTAGGAATCCTTCAGGACTTCTCCAACCTCTACCAATTCCAACAGTTGTATGGGAAGATATCTCTCTTGACTTCATAAATGAATTGCCAAAATCGGAAGGACGTGATTCCATTTTAGTAGTAGTAGATAGACTAACCACGTATGGCCATTTCATTGCATTAGCCCATCCCTATAATGCCAAGAAGATTGCTGAAGCATTTGTAGAAAATGTGGCCAAACTCCATGGAATGCCCAAAAGTATCGTCAGTGATTGTGACCATATTTTTTTAAGCCGGTTCTGGAAAGAAAATTTTAAACTCCAAGGGTCAACTCTTAGTATGATCTCAGCTTACCATCCCCAATCTGACGGGCAAACGAAGGTGGTAAATCGATGTGTAGAACAATACTTGAGATGCTACGTGTGTTTTGAACCAACTAAATGGAGAAAATATTTACCATGGGTAGAATACTGGTATAATACTACTTTCCAACAATCAGCAAGTATGACACCTTTTCAAGCTCTATATGGACGTCCACCCCTCACATTGTTAATTACACTACAGGTTCATCATTGATAGACAAAGTTGATGTTGAGTTGCAACAATGAGATCAGATCCTTCAAAAATTAAAGAAGAATCTTTGCCATGCCCAAAATCAAATGAAGCAAAGAGCAGACAAACACAGAACAGAGGAGGAATTTGATGTAGGTGAAGGGATTTATCTAAAATTGCAGTTGTACAGACAAGAGTCTCTGTTTTGAAGGGCCAATCACAAACTGTCACAAAGGTATTTTGGTCCATTCCAAATCAAGGAACGTGTTGGAAATGTGGTATATCGACTGGACCTTCCAGCCAATTTTTGTTTGCATGATATAATACATATTTCTCAGTTGAAGAAAAGACTTGGGTCTTCAGTTCCAACATGCATACAACTTCCACAAGTGCAGGAAGATGGAAGTTGGAAATTAATACCAAAGGCAGCCCATGACTTCAGATGGGTCAGAAAGGGAGGATAAATTTTAACAGAGGTTCTGGTGGAATGAGAAGGTATGTCAGTAGATGATGCAACATGGGAGGATGCAGAATTGATACAGCAACTTGCTGTACTGTTGGAAATAGTTAGAAAGTAGTTAGGCAGTTACTCTGTAACAGTTAGTTGTTAGTCTGTAACAATTAGTTGTTGGTTGTTATCTAATTTGTTATCAAGAATTTAAGAGAACAAAGAGGGGAGTAACTGTAAAAGGAGTGAAGAATGAAAAGTTGAATCATTTTACAGTTGTTTTCTCTTGGCTATGATTGGGACCATAACATACCCATCTTGTCCTTCCAATCATTAAGATCTAGAAGTGATCCCTAAACAAATTATTTACATATCATTACATATGAAGCAATATTTACAAAGTGCTTTTGAGGAGGGTTGGAAAAGGTTTCTTGTTTTTTTTTTCCTTTTTGTCCTTACTCCCATCTGTGAGATTAGGAAAATCAATTTAATGACTTCCTTTTCATCACACGAGATTCATTAAAACACAGAGTCGCCACCATTCTGTTTAGGTGTGAATAGATACCAAAATCATCAAATAAGCACAAAAAAGGCAAAATTAGAGTAAAAATAACTCTATTTTAAAATACAAAACAAAAACAACCAGAGATGGGTAAGGGGATTAGATTATGAACAGGAGAAGGTGTTAGGCAACCCTATTCATCCACACAAAGTGGTTGCCAGGTACTGTTCATGTTAAAAACAAAGAAAAGCTTACTTTAAATAAAAAATCATAAAAGTAACAAAAGTATATGGTTTTTCATATGAACAGCCCGATTAATTCAGAATCTTCAATATGATCATACTATTCTAAGGGTTTCTTGACTGAAATAAAATTGAGATAATATCAAAGAAAACCATCCTAAAGTGAAATCTGACAAAAAATAGCTTAAGGCTAAACCATTAAAAAGTTGAAAAACCAGATTGAAATCAAATCTCTTGATTAAAACATTTAAGAAGAAAGCTCTTTAGGGTAAAGATCTGATCCCGATCTCTCATTTCAACTCGTGTTGATGAAAAAACATCAAAAGGGGGAGTTTAGACCCTAGGATACTCTCCCCAAGATTAAAACAACTTCAAAATCACATCATGAAATTCTAAAGGTTACTTTTAGGCTTTTGGTTTTAGATCTACCATATAGATCATGGTAGATCCAGAATCATAGCCAAATACTACGAAAATCAAGAAAACAGTGATGTGGGTGCAATGGTGTGAAAAATCCAAACTGTGGAAAAAAGTTGGGATCTCATGCTGTAAACAATCTGGATCCATAGGATTCTTCCAGATTCAAAATAAAACCTTTACATAACATCCACAGAGTAATAAAAACCACCTATCACAGATTATAGCACATGAGGGTCTGCCCTACGGATCCACTTATTCTTTTTTCCCCTAGCTCTCTCTTCACATTTTACGGCTAGAGAGGAGTCTTAAGGTACTTGGAGGTAGGTTTGGGGATACAAACACAAACTAGAGGCCTTATTCTACAAAAAAGAGAAGAACAGATTATAGGGTTTTATTCTAAGAATCCACCTATTCCCATTTCCCCTAGCTCTCTCTTCACATTTTACGGCTAGAGAGGAGTCTTGAGGTACTTGGAGATAGGTTTGGGAATACAAGTATAAATTAGGCCTTATTTTACAGCAATGGAGAAAATTAGACTATCTTTAGAATTAAAAACAGAACATAAAAGAGAAAAGGAACTTACCTGGATTGAGAAAGCAAAAAAGCAGGGATTCCCTTCTTCACTTGGAGCTCTTCAGGCTTTAGATTATTGGCTATTTGCTTGAGGATCTGCCCTCTATTTATAGGCAAACCCAGGGGCATGGTTGGTCCAGGGTTTGCCAAGATAGGGTTTCAGATTCAATTAAAAACAGAGATAATGCAAATCCATTGAACCAAAGAAGATAAATAAGAGGGTTTGAATGGATAAACAAGAGGATTCGAATCTCCCAGAGAGAGATTTGGGTACAGATAAGGCTCAGAAATCGAAAAATAATAAATTCGCACAAAAACCCCCCGTGCCCGTATATACATTGCGGGCGTGTCTTGCCCGCAGTGTTAATACTGGCACAGGATGCCGGTATATCAATTGCGGGCACGACTAGCCCGCAGATAAAATACGGGCACTGCATGTTTGACCAAATTTTACACTTTTTTGACATGTTTTAAATCCCAATTACATACTTTCAATTATTTTCTCATTTTGTAGTGCAATTTGGGGTGTCTACACCATCCACACAGTTTTTTTAATCTTAGGTTGATATTTATAAGTGCCGATACCAACCAAGATTGATACCATTAAACACTAGTCATTATTGGTATGAAAATCGAGATTAAAAACCGTGCCATGCATGATTGCTTGGGTCATTGTAGGCTGAAATCTTCTGCAATTTGATCCTACGTTGGGTTCTACTACGTGCGTGAGATGCTACCATGCAAAGCCTCTCACGTTCAACATTTTTTTTCCAAGTGGGTCCCACGTCAAGCATTTACAATTAAAAAAACTAATTTGAGATGCTCTACATGGCAGCATTTACAGCCACACCAGAAAGTAATACAAACAAAAAAAAAGATGAAGAAAAAGATTTCATACCCTGCGATTTTCTAGTTACTATAAGTCTTCATTAATAAGTTATCGATATATCTATACTATATATAATGAGAGTAGGCCCTTGGGAAGCATGCCGACAACTATGCACAACTTCCCCAAAAGCCCTTACCGTTCGTTGATAAGGCATAATTAATATAGGGCAAAAATAGTCAAAACTCTGCCTGTTCGTTTAAAATTTGGACAGTTGCAAAACTACTCGCTCTCTTTGCATGCGATAACTACATGTGCACCCCTGTTGGTATATATATGTTTATTTATTTATTTGTTTAAGAAGAAAAACTCAAGGGAAAACCCTCTTCATTAAGAAAGTGTGCAAGCAAGTCCTAATAAAATGGATGTTGTTCATGTGTCTGAGGAGAATCCTAGGATGAACGTAAACCAAGAAATTTTGGGTTCAAAACCTCCCTCTGGTACTCTCAAACTTAAACGAATGGGGTTTCGTATATCCAAGGGTTTACTCCCCTAGGCCGGGTCCAATTGAGGCCCTACCTCGGGTATGTTCCCAGTTAAAATAAATAAATAAATAACTAAATATAAGGGATAATCACACTCAAACCCCATGAGGTTTGTCACTTATGCACATAGACCCCCTGATAATTGAAAAATAGCAACAACCTTCCTTGATATTTGCACAAATGGTCACAAATTTCCCTTCTAAAGATTTTATACCAAAAATACCATTTACATTTGAACAGATACATTACCTTATACATTAAATGACAAAATTACTAGATTTATAAGGAATGTTTTGAAGAATTCTCGCTAGAGAAAATTGGAATTTTGTTTTTATTAGGACTTATTTATATTAACACTTTAACTTTAGTTTGATATTTTTGGGATTATATTGGCTTTTAAATAAATTTATGAACTAATGAAAGGGGTTTTGTGATCATTTGTGTAAACGTCAAGGGAATTGTTGCTATTTTCCAAATGTAAGCTGCAAGGGTCTATATACACAAGTGATAAACATCATGGGGTCTGTAATATTAATGGGCAAATTGCTTTTTAGTGATACTTTATGAGATTAATTCATATTCAGTCACCAACTATGTCGAAATTGACTTTTAGTGATACTTTTTCAAAACAATTTGAAACAAGTGGCGATTTACTGTTGACAGACGAGAATGCCCTTTTAGAGTATTGAATGTTCATCATTCAACTTAAAGACTTATAAATTCCATTTAGGGACTTGTAAATGAGTTCAAAATTCCATTTAGGACTTGTAAAGCACTACAAAAGAAATATATGGACTTGTAAACCGTATTAGGAGATTTGTAAACATCATTTAGGGACTTGTAAAGTAAGTTTTATGGACTTGTAAATTTCATAGAGAATTGTAACCCACTTGTAAATGCCATTCAGTGACTTGTAAACCCTGTAAGTAAACTTGTAAACCTCATTTACGGACTTGTAAACCAAGTTTATGGGCTTGTAAATTTCATTTAGGGACTTGTAAACCACTTGTAAATGCCATTTAGGGACTTGTAAATCCTGTTATTAGACTTGTAAACCTTATTTAGTGACTTGTAAACCAAGTTTATGGACTTGTAAATTCCATTTAGGGACTTGTAAATTAATGCCATTTAGGGACCTGTAAACCCTATTAGTAGATTTGTAAACCTCATTTACGGACATGTAAACCAAGTTTATGGACTTGTAAATTCCATTTAGAGACTTGTAAACCACTTGTAAATGTCATTTAGGAACTTGTAAACCTTGTTAGTAGACTTATAAACCTCATTTATGGACTTGTAAACCAAGTTTATGGACTTGTAAATTCCATTTAGGGACTTGTAAACCACTTGTAAATGCCATTTAGGAACTTTAGTAGACTTGTAAACCTAATTTAGGGACTTGTAAACTAAGTTTATGGACTTGTAAATTCCATTTAAGGAATTGTAAACCACTTGTAAATGCCATTTAGGGACTTGTAAACCCTATTAGTGGACTTGTAAACCTCATTTACGGACATGTAAACCAAGTTTATGGACTTTTAAATTCCATTTAGGGACTTATAAATCACCTGTAAATTGCATTTATGGACTTGTAAATCCTGTAAGTAGACTTATAAACCTCATTTACGGACTTGTAAACCAAGTCTATGTTCATTCCTTATGTATTTTTTAAAATGACAAATTCTCTCTCTCTTTCTCTCTTCCTTGTGTAGGCTCTAAGTTTGATTTTTTCCTGTAACAAATTCTAGCTTTAAACCAAATTCGAATTCTAGGTAATTGTTCGAATTTGAATTTTTATCTTTAGGATACGATTGCTAAATAGGCTAGCCCAGCACGGCACGAGCACGATTAATCCGTGCCATGTCAGCCCATCACGGGCACGCTTACAGTAGATAATAAAACTATAAATGTGTAATGTTATTAAAACACCCCATTTGAATAAAACTAATTTCTTCAAAATTTGAAGAAGATAACTATAAATGTGTAAGGTTATGAGATTAATAATTTACTTTTTTTGTTCAGCTAAAATACACTTCATGAAAATGCATTATATTTTCACACTTTGTGATAATATTTTATAATAACTTTAGCTTTTGTTTAACAATTACAAACCACTTAACCATAAAAAGAAAAAAAAAAGAGTTAAATCATTTTTATTCTTTAAGTGCTCGAGCCATGTATCTAGCTCTGTCTAGTGTTGGGTTCTGGTTCTATCGGAAAAAACAGTCTCTAATGCTTGATAAAGCTTGACTAGCTCTATCTAGCTCTGTCTAGTTCTATCTTGCTCTATCTAGCTCTATTGAGCCCTGCAACGAGCTTTGTCTAGCTTTGGTCTCGGGTTATGTAGCAACTAAGAGTGCACATCAATAAGGGCATTCTCGTCCGTCAACAGTAAAACGTCACTTGTTTCTAATTGTTTTGAAAAAATATCACTAAAAGTCAATTTCATCATAGTTGATGACTGGATATGAATTATGTTCATAAAGTATCACTAAAAAGCAATTTAGCCAAGATTAATTATCCCAGAATAAAATGCAAATTGTTCCCAAAAATAAAGAAAATAGGTAGAAGCAACGGTGCGTACTACTGCGTGGAGCAAACAGAGCCGCAGAGAAGCAGTGTGCAGCACCTTTTTCTTCCACCTTTTCATCTAATCGACTCCACCAGCAGTGGAAGAAACCCTCATTAAATGGCATCGATTGCATTGTCTGCTTTCGCATCACTGGCATTCTTCGAAGGTGAGTTCCTGCTTTCTGTTTTTGTTTATTTTTTCCCTAGAAATTGATTTTATTTCTGCCTTGAATATAAAGAACGAGACGATTAAATTTAGTTCCCGGATTAAAGGTTGTTATGCTGAAACGAAGCTTCATTTTTTTCACAAATCGAGTCCAGAAAACAAATATAAGGAGCAGCTTCCTTTTTGTTACATCTTGATTTGAAAAACCTTGCAAGCTTGCTCTTTCAGGAGGGAGGAAGCAATGGGTTAGGATGTTTCCTGGTTCTTCGAGAGTTTTGTCAAACAAGTTATCGATTTTCTCAAGATTTCCAAGGAAAGGTTTCTGCGTCGTTGCTTCGGATACGTCGGGGAGGAGTCGGGGCGTTGTACAGACATTTGAAGGAGAAACAGCAATGCCATGTTATAAATGGCCAGATAAAAAGGTTGTTCTCTCTTCTCTGTTATCTTAATGATCCATTGGTTCCACTCATGCTACAATGTCTGCATAATAGCATAAAGGGGAATTGAAACTTTATCTTTTTCATCTTCATGTACCCCGGATACATCATTTAACCGAGCAAACGGCATTACCCACTAGAGTTGCATTGCTTGAAAGAAGAAATGATTAGCCTCCTCAGACAATAAGGAATGAATGAAGGAGGCCAGCTCTCCAATCTCTATAATTATGATATAAACCTGAGGGGATAAAGCCAAGTGACTTCTCCATCTTCGTAGAGCACCATTACTATGAATTTTGTAAAGAACTATAGTCCATATAATGACCCTAATTTGAGGGTGAACCTTCGAGTTTCAATGTTAATGGAAAAGATAAGAAGTGATACATCCATAAGACGGGTATTGCTGAGATTATTGTTTTAAATTTCATCATCATGCCATCAAGATTTTCCTGTTTTCTTCAGGCAACACAAAATTTGAGTGGAAAACATGAAATTTTGGATTATACATCATGCTGGAAAAAATTTTCTAAAATGGCATAAAAGTTTACCATAAAAGGGAAATCTTGGTAAATAAAGGGGAAAATGATAATCTTAAGTTGAAACTTGTATGGAGCTTAAACAAGAGTAAAATACATGTCAAAAACAGAAAGAATAAAAAAAAAATGCATGCATAATCACTTATTATAAATATGCATGCAATATGATTATGAACTGTGTGAAAGAAAACCCAGACAAATTAATAAGTGATCAGACATTGGCTGTTTTGGTCATCTACTATGGAAACATGCAGAAACTTGGAGTTTTAGGAAGTCATTTACCGCGTTAAATATGATGTACTGTAGTTTGAGTTAGGTCTCTGTATCCTCTCTGTACATTGTTTGTGTATTGGTACTGTTCTACTGTGTGTGTGCTTTGGCTTTCTTTTAATATATCTTCTTATTCCGATAAAAAAAAAAATTGGATAAATCATGCATAAATGATTGAATCATAATGCGAAATTTCTAGAGATCAAAATACAAGATAATATTGCCAGATTCATTCTAACATTATTCAAGCTTACTGGAGTTTATGCCCAATCAACTTTCCCTGTGAATATTCCTTCAAAATTTCTCTTTTTTGAACTTACATAATTTCTCACAAGATAGAAATTATACATGTTTCTGTTTCCTTCAACATTCTGTCACATGGCTCACATCATCAGTTACAGCCGTGCATATTTTCATTTTACCGAATGTGTTACAGAAGGTTCTACTTTCTTATTGATGTATCATCATGGAACAGAGGTCATGCCATTCTCGCAGATTCAAGTAAATGAAATGTCCTGTACTTTGTAAATATACTAATAGAGTTATTTCATACTCAAGGAGGATTTTTACTGGTATTTGAAACACAGTTATCTTTGGATGTTGCTAGAGTATTATCTACAAGATAGGACCTGTGGATATGTCTTTTCTTAATATTGGGATGTTTAATAAAAAATTCATTAATGAAAGAGCTGGGTAAGCCCGGATCACAATAACCGCATATAGGCTAACCAACAAAATCAGCTAGTCATTTTAATTTTGGGTTATTTATCTATTTTAAATGTGTTTACCCATTGATATGGTACATCGTTGCTTTGCTTTTCATCCGTTGTTCTTTGAGCATCAGTGCTGGCCTTGTATAGCCTCTGGTGGACTGCCTTCATTGAATCATAATTCTGTTTATGCTGTTGCAGTTGTCTGATTAAAATATTGATGGACGGGATATTTCGTCGTAATAATTGGTGTGATTTCTGTTACAGAGTCCACGAGTGTGCATACTGGGAGGTGGATTTGGAGGTTTATATACTGCTTTAAGACTGGAATCTCTTGAATGGCCTAATGATAAGAAACCCCAGGTCTGATACACTTCAATACAAAATTGGATATTAATTTTTGGAAATGCAAATTTACATCAGCCTTTCTCTCCAGCCATACATTATGAATCTATGAAATGCAGATTTTGTGTCTGGATTTGGTTTACACCAGATTTGTTAAAGCTTATTAATCAAATGAAATGTCAGATAAAAGATCTTTGAAGAGTGTACGGTCAATTCTGCTCAAATAACAATTTTTTTCCAGTATCACTTCTGAAAATGACAAAACAAACGGACACCTTGGAAATGATAATAGCTTTGGATTGGGAGAAACTCCTCTCATTCTGAAAATTTGTGCAATTCTACTTAACAATTTTGGGTCAACTGTGAATTTCTCATGGGTTTTCTGCTAGTTTGATTTTGGACCTTATTTTGTCATGCGGTTCTGGGAAGGGACCTTGTTGACTTCGACAAGTTATTTTCCTTTAATCAAGCTTCAAAGAGAGAAATCTAAACTTTAAAGTCAGTTTGGGTTTTATGGACCCTCTATTCATCAAATTATGAACTTGCATTGTTTTGAAGTTTCTAAAAGAGAAAATATATCTCAATTATCGTCATACTAAGAAGATTCACATGAATAGAATTCTTCTTGGTAAGATAAGGATTTTGAAATGAAGGTGTTGGTCCTTACGGAAGGCTCTCTTTTTTAAAAAGATAAGGAAGGAACATATCTTCGAGTGTGTAGTTGTTACACAAATAGGACATAAGATTAAGAAAACTTGATTAAGATGGTTTGGGCATGCAAAATAAAGACATAGAAAGGTAGCTGCAAGAAGGTATTTTATTGGGGTGGTGGTGGGGTACTAATTGAATAATCCAAGAAGACAGAAGAAAGGCAAATAAGAACCTTGATAAATTCAATCAGAAAAAAAAAAAAAAAGGATTTGGGTGCTCATAATCTAACCGTAGATGCTTTTTTTGACAGATTGGGATAAAGGAATAAGATTTGTGTTGTTGGCTGGTGCGAACTTGCTATGACAGGGCACTTTGTTGTTGTTTTATTGTAGCATCTAAGCATCTTAAAATATTTGGACTAGAGTTCCTATAGGAATTCCTTAGATACAAGTGATCAATAATACTGCACTGTCTGCACCCATTAATCGCCCCCAATTCTCTTTCATATAGGCTTCCAAGATCCCAATTCAACTTTGCCTTTCTGTGTGGGTAACATTCAATCTAAGTCATGAATGTGAACTCGAGGCTCTGTCTAAGATACTCTAATTAGCATGTCTGTATCTGCATAATTTCTTATTTTTTCCTTTCATGCTTTATACTGGTAATATTAATGGGATCACCTTCCAATACCTGCATGATTTAAAATCTCTCTCTTCTTGAGGAGGTGGGGTGCACCTGCCTTCTTGTTTTTTTGGTGGTTTGTTTTTGCATATTCTTGTTGCAGTGTTACTTTATGTCGTTTTATGCTGGGAAGCTAGATGGCTTCTTTGAACTGATAAGTAATTGAATCTCTGCTCACCTCTGTGTAATTTTGCTTTCTTTTGTTGTTGTTTATTGGTTTCACTATTATTACTCTCTGTTTTAATTTCACATGGGTAGATCTCCTTAAATTCATCTTGCATAGTTCAGGTGCTTCTTGTAGATCAGTCTGATCGTTTTGTTTTCAAGCCTATGCTGTATGAGCTTCTATCTGGAGGTATGGCGTTTTAAGGCTGACATAGAGCTTGCTTTGTTGTTAAATGCCGTGTGGTCTTTCTTTTCCTTTTTCTAGCTATTATATTTCAATTGCAGAAGTAGATGCATGGGAAATAGCACCACGTTTCTCCGAGTTGCTGGCAAACACGAGTGTTCAATTTTTCCAAGACAGAGTGAAACAATTACATCCTTCAGATCATTTGGGAATGAATGGGTCAAAAAGTTCTAATTGTGGAGGAACAATTCATCTGCAAAGTGGCCTTCTTATTGAATATGACTGGTACAGATTTTTCTTCATCTATATTCATGGCTTCTAGAGGAAAGCACATATTTTTGTTAGATGATGGGGTAACTGTAAGTCAGTCACATTTTTTATAATCTTGTCTCATTATGATAATTGATATTATTTGTCTTGTGTCATCATGATTTTTTCATCAATTAACTACATTAATGATTAAAATTCATGAAAAAGTTCAAGCAATGCTTATGTGTGTGCTTATACACACACACACACAAACACATATTTTACTCATATAAAGATATATATACAAGCACTTTGACTGTATGATTTGTTTTCCTTTATCTTTGTGGGTAAGCAGCAAAGATAGGTTTTGAACCCTGGTCGGAACTCAATTCTTGACCCAGGTTGATCCATCTGAGACTTTACCAACCAAGATGGTTGGGAAGTCTCTTGATTTTGGGCTCCTTATACAATCTTTAAGTGCTCCAATTAATGTAATATTTTTCCAACTGGGCAGCCAGGTTGGTTCTCGCTTTGGGAGCTGAAGCCAAACTTGATGCTGTACCAGGTGCTGCAGAATATGCATTGCCGTTCTCAACCCTGGAGGATGCACGTGTAAGGACCATGTATAGGAGAGAGTTGTTCTGTTTCATCTATATCTTTGGATGAGAAAATCATGGTGCAGATGTATTGTTTTATTATTTGCAGAAGGTTGATAATAAGCTAAGAGCATTGGAACGAACTCAATTTTGTAAGGATTCATCTCCAATATATGTGGCTGTTGTTGGTTGTGGTTACGCTGGAGTCGAGTTAGCTGCTACAGTGTCAGAGAGACTGCAAGATAAAGGACTAGTTCAAGCTATCAATGTTGAGACGACAATCTGCCCAACTGCACCACCTGGAAATAGGGAAGCTGCACTAAAAGTAATACATCAAGTTCTAAGAATTGTGTAAAAAATGAATAGTTGTGATAATATTATAAAATGTTCAGTTGGTAGGGCAAATGCTCAAACACACTTATTTCTTTAGCTTACTGGCAGAACCCTTCTAAAACTAGTGTAGACAAGAATGTTGCTTAAATTTATGCATCTTTTTGTGTGATCTGTCTGCTGCATCCTGGTCATGCATTGAAACTTCTTGCTTTTGTTATTTAGGAAGGATAGTTGTGAGAGTTGGTGAATAATATGTCATTGGGAGGTGATTCTGCATTGTTTCAAGTACTTATGCTTGATTGGAAATTGAGTTTAAAAAATTGTATATTTATGTCAAAGATCTGCATGAATCTTTTGGATCTTCACAATTTTCCATGCCATTCAATAGTGAGTGTAAAATTTTGATTACCATGTTGTGATACAATTATGTATTGTTATGTACATGAACCTGCTATAATGTTCTTATGCCAATCTTGCATTGCATTCTTGGTTCATGTTTCTTCGTGTTGTATTGATTTCACATTCTAATATTTTACATTTTTACACTACCGAGATTCTATTTTCTAATTTAAAAGTACAATCTTTTTAATTGCTGCTTCTATGTCATTGAGTATTTCTGCCTGTACATTTAAGCAACACAGCTCATATTATAAGCTCTGTCACTTTTATTGCTTTAATTGGTATCACCGTACTGTTATGTTTTCTGCAATATGTGATGCAGAATTTTGTGAAATACTCGACCTGTTCTTTTAGACGACCTAGTGTCTTAACATTCATGGGCTTTTATATGGCCCAATGTCTGAGTTTCAGGGATGCCCAAATCTAACATTTAGAGGCTTTTAGAAAGCCCGATTTCTGATGAGCTTCAGGGGTGCTTAAACAACTCATTGTCTAAAATTCAGAGGTTTTTTAAACAGTCTCGTGTCTAAATTTTGGGGGCTTTTAGACAACCTAGTTATCAATATTTAGACTAGGGGTGCAACTCGGTTCGGTTCGGTTTGGGTTGATGTCAACCCAAAACCAAACCGAAAATATCTATAATTAAACCGAACCGAACCGAACCGAATTAAAAACCGAACCAATTAAACCGAAAACCGAACAGAAAATATATTAAAAAACCGAAACCAAACCGAACCGAACCGAACTACATGAAAACTATTCGGTTCGGGTTAGACCAATACATTATTATCTCAAACAAAGGTTTTTTTGTAATATCCTTAAAGTTTAAAGATAAACTTTAAAAGTTTAATATATATTATATTATATATATATATAAAACATATATTATATATTATAATATATATATGAATTCGGTTCGGTTCGGTTTAGAAAAATAATATATTCGGTTCGGTTTCGGTTTGGGTTCGGTTCGGTTCGGTTTTACTGAACATGAAACCCAAAACCGAACCGACCTAGTTCGGTTTAGAGATTTTTGGACTGAAATCGAACCGAACTACTATAAAACCGAACCGAACCGAAGTCGGTTTGGGTCGGTTCGGGTTCGGTTTTAACCGGACCGAGTTGCACCCCTAATTTAGACAACCCAGTGTCTAAAATTTAGGAGCTTTAGACGACTTAATGTCTAAGCTTCAGGGATGCTTAGACTACTCAGTGTCCAAAATTTAAAGGCTTTTAGATGGCTTAGCGTCTAAAATTCGAGGCTTTTTAGATGGCCCAGTGTCTAATATTCAGAGTTTAATAGACAATGTCGTGCTTAAATTCATTGGGTTTTAGACGGCCCAATGTTTGAGCTTTACGATTGCCCAAACAATCCGTGTCTAAATTCAGATGACTTTTTATAGCCTGAAGAATGGAAAAATAATGTATGAAATTTAGGGGCTTTTAGACAGCCCAAAGAAAGGAAAGTTGATGTTTGAAATTCAAAGGCTTCTGGACAGTCCAAGGAAAAAAGGTGTTTGAAATTTAAAGGCTTTTAAATAGCCCATGATTAGTCTAAAATTCAGGTTTTAGATGGCCTATGAATAGTCTAAAATTCAGCCTTTTAGACGGACCATGAGTTTTTTATTTGATTTTGAAAAGGTTTTTTGGATTCAAGGGTTCCCAGTTTGCCTAAGTAGTTTTTTTTTTTTTTTTTGAATTTTGATTTGTAAAAGGTTTGGGATTCAATTCACAAATGTCCCAAAGAAAACCTTTTTATGATTTTTGAAAGTGTTTGGGATTCAAGGTTTCCCAATTTACCCAACGGGATTTTTTTATGGTTTTTGAAAGTTTTTGGGATTCAAATGTTCCCAATTGACCAGAGATTTTGAAGCCTTTTGAAAGGTTTGGGATTTTAAGGGTTCCCAAATGACCCGGCTATTTTCTTATTATTTTAAAATTTTTTGAAAAGTTTGACATTCAAGGATTCCTAAATAACTCAAAGAAATTTTTTTTATGAGTTTTTGAAAGTTTTTGTGATTCAAAAACACCCAAAAAGATTATTTATATTTTTAATTTTTAAAAAGTTTGGAATTCAAGGGTTCCCAATCAACATAAATTTTTTTTTTATGATTTTTAATTTTTAAAGGTTTGGGATTCAAGGGTCCCCAATGACCCAAAGAAACCTTTTTATTATTTTTGAAAGCTTTTGGGATTCAAGTGTTCCAAATCGAGCCAAAAAGAAAATTTTTTTTAATGATTTTTAAAACATTAGGGATTCAAGGGTCCCAAATGACCCAAAGAAAACCTTTTTATGTTTTTTTTTTGAAATTTTTGGGATTCTTGTATGATCTTTAAAAAATTTTAAATTCAAGGTTCCTACTTGACCCAAAGAAATAAATCAAGGGAAGATTCATAAATGACTAATCATTAGGATAAGTCAAATTATGATTTGATCCTAACTTGATTTAGCAGTTTACAAACTATTATTTTAACATGTCCCCACATAGCATAGAATTTTGATGCATTTAGAAATCATAATCTTGTTTTTTTTTTTTTTGGGTACATCGTTCTTAGGCACTGCCTGCCTGGTGCATAGCTGGGATTTTGGGTGTAATTGGGGCAGGGATACACACGAACACACACCCACAACTTACCTCCAAATGGGAGCACGACATTCTTGGACTCGTGTAAGCCATATTGTGCACCAAATCGGATGACTGGTTGTCTGATCTGGAGGTAGACTCCCGGGCATTCTCCCTTTATTTTGTTGAAGGTGGGAGTGGATCTTTGGACAAGGCTATGACGAGCCCATGACCTTACCGCTAGCACACGCGGCACCTTCATTTGGAAACTGTAATCTGAAACCAAAAGAAATTGCTCATTTTTGGTCATATTCTCATTGTAATCTGAAATTTAAAGTTGAGGTAAGGCTTATTTAGTTTTTAGCCTAGACCTTTTCTTCCTTATTTGAGCACTTTGAATTCAAATTATCATCAGGGAAGTGCTCGAACATTGCTTGTTTTAAGACTGAAAACATGCAAAAATGGTGATTTTTCTGAGTTGTAAAGTTATGACAGAAAGGTACAAATTTAAAAAAAAAAAAAAAGTGATGCTTTTGTCTTATACCATGTTTAAATAATGATACTACTCAATTTTACTTTGTACCATGGAAATAAAATGATACTAAGTTGATTTTTTGCCTTACTATGTTGTCAGCATGGTACAAACCATACAATGCTAAAAATGCTTTTTGACTGTTCACTTGTTTTTGGAACTTCATGATTATGATATCATCATTCCAATTTGTCCATCCATGAAATGGACCTAAAGGGATACCCAAAATTGGGTCTGACTTCAGACAACACCAATGTGCATGAAGGGACCTCCCTCCATTCAGTCTCGATACACTTAGCGTGTGCTTGTTGGACTGGTTTTTTCATTTAATATGTTCCTCTATTATTACCGATCAAAAAAAAATCAACATACATGAAGAACATGAGAATATAAAAAGAGGTACAAGTTAACACAAATAAACTTTATTAATAAGAAAGAAATACTACATAAAAAAGGGCCTAAAATAGAATACATGAGAAAATTAAATAAATACAACTGGGCCTTCAAGGGTCTGTAATTACAAATTTACCTTTTAAATGGGCTTTCAAACTTGGAAATCCTATAGTAATCTAAAATAAATAACATTAAGTTTTATATATCTTGATCCTTCATGAACTCCTCCTCCTGCTTTTATGCAAAATGAACATTAGTACCCCTTTATGCAATTAGTGGGAATTGATCCCTCAAAAAGGACACTTCATGCATGACCCCCTGCATCAGTAGTGACTTTCGGGGGGAGGGAGAGTCGGAGGAGGGAATGGGCTATGTTACCATCTGTTGATGCGTCTGGGGGGTTGTAGACTCGTAGTCATTTGGAACCCGGATGAGTTTAGGGCGGGTGAGGTAAGAACAGGGGATGCTTTCCGTGTCTATTGGTTTTGGCGTATAGGAGGATCAGTTTAGGTGGACTCTTTCAGGTGCTTATGATCTGAATGATCCTCATAGGAGGCAATGTTTCTAGGCTGAATAACTGCAATTAGGGACCGTGAATTACCACGGTGTATTGTGGGAGATTTTAATGTCATTAGGTTTGCGTCAAAGAAAATAGGTGGGGCCTGCATTACTAGGAGAAGTATGAGAGAGTTTTCGGAGTTTGTGAATGAGTTTGAGTTGGTATGTGATCCTGCAAGGTCTGTGCTATACATGGTCCAACATGCAAGACAAGCCCATGTATACCAATTGGACTGGGCTTTGGTATCAGTAGAGTGGAACAATCATTTCATTAATGTCCTTAAAGCGTGTGAGAGGTTGGTTTTATACCATATTCCTATCCTTATTTTTACCTCTTGCAACCCGTGTCCGGGTGTTCCTTCTTTTAGTTTTGCCAACATGTTATTCCATCAAACTTCCGAAAGGTTAGTTGGTGAGTGGTGGAAGGAGGCCTCCTCGAGTGTTTAGGATGGGGTGGTGTTTAGATTCATGAATGTCTTGGAGTTCATAAGAAACAAGATTAAGGTTTGGAATAGGGAGGTTTTTGGAAGAGTGGAGACAAAACATTTGGAACCTTCTGTCCACCATTGCAAAGTTAGATACGGTTGAGGAAGTCAGAGATCTAGACAGCCATGGATTGGTGGCCAGGAGAGATGCCAAAGTGCCAGCTAAATGAATGGATAAGACTGGAAAATATCAATTGGAGGTAGAAATCTAGAGTAATATGAACAAAAGACGGTGATGGGAACACAAATTTTCACTAGGTTTTGCTAATGGAAGGAAAAAGAAAAATGAAATTTATTGAATCACAGTGAAGTATGCGGATATTGAGGATAAAGAGGGAATTGTTAATGCATTTACCTCATTTTATGCGAACCTATACAAGTTAGATGCTTCAGTTTGAGATGGATAGGGTGGAGGTTCAAGATTGGAAGTGAGGAAAAGGGAGTGGTTAGATGCTTCAGTTTGAGATGGATAGGGTGGAGGGTTCAGGATTGGAAGTGAGGAAAAGGGAGTGGTTAGAACCTGAATTCATGATTGAGGAGATTAAAATTGCAGTATGGGATCTATGTTGGGATAAAGCCTTGGGATCGGATTGTATTACTTTAGCATTTTATCAAGATTGTTTGGATTTGGAAAAAGATGATCTATTGGAGGTGTTTAAGCAATTCTACAAGTATGGGGTTATCAATAAGGTGACGAACGCGACATTCCTAAGTATGGTGTTTGTTTCTCATGATGATGGGAGTGAATTGGGTGATACTGAGAGATGTTTCCCTCCCTCACACGGTTAGGCTGTGTGATATTTGGGGCAGTGTTTTTTTTTTCAATTTTTTGGGCTGTTTGGAGGACTAGGAACCGTAAAAAGGACAATTATTGCAGTACAGGAGGAGGCTATTTGTTTAGAATCATTTGGGGTAAGTGCTAGGAAGAAGTTCCATGGTATGTCAGCTTTGGACATTGCTATTCAGTGGAAAACTGGCTATAAAATGAGATGAGTACATAGGCTTGACTGTCGTTTCAGGCTTGGGTTAATGGGGTATCCGCTGTGTTATCTTTCTTTGTTTCTCTTTTCTTAGGTCCATCATTTTCATGGACTGCTTGTATCCCTTTATCTCCCTCTTTTGATGCGTAATGAAATCCTTCATTAATTATAATAGAAAAAAAAGGATATTTTGGATTGGTAGTCGAGGGCGGCTGTGATACCATCATTCATTGGATGAAAAATAAGTGTGGAGGTTTGGGGCATATTTTGCTTAAGGCCGGAGCTTTGGGACTTGACATGAACACTTCATTTATAAGAGTCTCAAGATCACCGAACTATTTGGCAGATAAAATGGTGGAGCTATTTGGGACTTGACATGAAGACTTCATTTATAAGTGGGTAGATTGGAGCTTTTGGTGGGAATTCCTACTGATGAGATGAGGAAGGATTCCTATGAGAAAGATGGTGGGGGCACCATTGGTTATTTGAAGGATGTCTAATATAGTATGTTGTGTGTGTGTGTTCATACCAAAAAAAAAAAAAAAAAAAATGTTGTGTGTGTGTGTGTTTTTTTTCGGTTACTTGAAAAAGAAAAAGTTTGATTACATCTTTGATTACCCCTTAGATAATTCTGTTATTTTACTCAACTCAATTTTTTTTCCTGATGAATAACTAAATATCTTATAGTGGTAGAATAAATGAAGAATAAAAAGGTCACTAGGAATAACCTGCAAGGAAAAAGACTTAAACAAGTAAAACTATCAAGGGAGAATAAAAAACGTGAAAGCAACCGCATGAATAACTTTGTTTTGAGATCGGGCAACAGACATTGAGACCCTGAGGACCCATGCAAGACCCTGCAACCCATATGGCCCGGGTAAGTCTATGGCCCATATACCTTATGCAAGTAGCCTCAAAGAATTGATAGCACCTAAGAGGTTTTGAACCTGAGATCTTGGAGGGAGCACACCCCCAGGCCCCAAGCCTTTAAAAAAAAAATTATTTGACTAAAATCTTGGATCCCATGAAAGCTGCTTGAGTACACGTTGCTTCTGCTTTCCACTGTTCTTTTTGGTCTGTACTTGTACACACACAGATGCACACTGAAAAAGGAAGAGAAAAAAGGATTTAGATGCTTAGTATTGGACTATTAACTTCTTTTCTGTGAGAATATTTTTCCTTAATGATAGAGAAAAAGCTTGAAGAAACTTGTATCTACTATCTAGGCACTTTCGATTAAGACTGTCCTTGTATGGTGGGTTTATCCTTGAATCTGGCCGCTTTTTCTAAGACTATCCATGTCTATTTCTAAGTACATTAAGGCACTTTTCTTTTATCTTTTCCTTTTATTTTCAATGTCAGTACATTATTATCACAGAGAGTGTTCCTGGATGATCAGCTAGATGCCTCTCATCTACTGTGTACCAGATTGCAGCCAATTGTTATTTTTATCTTTGTGCAATATGACACTTGATTAAAATTAAAGCATTTTCTGCTCTCATCTCAGGCTCTATCAGCCAGGAATGTTCAGCTTTTTTTAGGTTATTTTGTCAGCTGCATAAGAAAGGCTGACAATTTGGAAGATTTGGACAAGCTGACAAACCATGGAGGAAATAAGGACATCTCTGCTGAAAATGATCATAAAAAGGTTATTCTGGAACTGCAGCCTGCTCAAAGAGGGTTACAGAGCCAACTTCTACAAGCAGATTTAGTACTGTGGACAGTTGGGTCTAAACCTCAAGTTCCTGAGTTAGAACTCCATGATCAGCCCCAAGTGTTCCCTTTGAATGTCAGAGGACAAGCAGAAATAGATGAAACTCTCCGTGTCAAAGGTCATCCACGCATATTTGCAGTTGGTGATTCTGCTGCTTTAAGGGACTCCAATGGAAGGCTTCTTCCAGCTACTGCGCAGGTATATAGTATGACTTGATGGTGTGTCAATTGCAAGGTTTTACTAGTTTATGAATTTTAAGAAACATATCTGCTGTTTGCAAATGTATCTGTTGTTATCTCTAACTATACTATGTGAACATGTTCTCAGGTCGCATTTCAGCAAGCGGACTTTGCTGGTTGGAATCTGTGGGCTGCAATCAATGACCGGCCTCTGTTACCTTTTAGGTTTGGCATTCAACCATATTAATCAGTTAATGTTGATGCAGATACCTTTTTACAGCTATGATGGACCCTTAGTCTAGTTACTCTCATATACACAAGTTGTGGTAAAATGAATAAATTACTGCCTTTGAAATTCCTGGCACCCTTGCGCCTTGTCTTTCATGTTGTCAAGTAACAATAAATATCGATAATCCTTTACCTTCTAGAGTCTAAGGAAAGCAATAAATTGAATTCTAGATTGACGAGTCTGGCTCAGGCCATGTCTTTGTGTTTAGACATTATGTAAAGCACATATATGAATAAGTAACCTTTTCATGGCTGACTGAATTATTACAGGTGCCATGGGGATGGTTTATTGCAAACGACATTATAAATTTTTTGTCAAAATCTTAAATATATCTGAGGCACACCCAATGTAGACCCTTTGTCCACGGAGATATTGGTGTCTTCTGGCATCCACTATAATTTCTAAATATTAGAATTTGGAGTCTTAAGGCATCATCATCAATCTCTGAGACAAACGGCATCTTTGTGCTCATTAATGAAATACAATTGCATTTGATATCCTCTTTATCTGACATCAGTGGTAAATAACACCTGTCTGATTTGATTGCCAGGTTTCAGAATTTAGGTGAAATGATGACCCTTGGGAGGAATGATGCAGCAATATCTCCAAGTTTCATCGAGGGGCTTACTTTGGATGGTCCTATTGGCCATACCGGTAAAATTTCTTTCAACTCTGATTAACCGATGGCATTTTAATTTTCTGAACACATGTTTGTTACTCTTATTGCAGCAAGAAAGATTGCGTACTTGTTCAGATTACCCACAGATGAGCACCGAATGAAAGTAGGGATCAGTTGGCTTACAAAATCTGCTATTGATTCTGTCGCTTCACTTCAGAGCACCATAACTAAAGTCTTTTCAGGTTCTTAAGATTCACTGATGTTCTATGGGAGACAGACATTTTGTTCATCTTTGTATACAGTATCTATGTCCATTTTAGGGCGAAAGTAGTTTCCTCTGTAGTTATAATAGCATATTAAATGGCCAACTTTTATGAAGATGGCCGGAAGTGTTCTGAGGCCAAGTCAACTGTTCCAATTAATTGAAACCTCTAACCAAATGGTTTTCAGTGTTGTGAAGACTAAGACTGTCATACTTGCTGAGGGGTTTGTAAAGGGGGTCCAGTTTCTTGATTTAAAACGAAGGAAGATGCAGTTCAAGGACTTGGACCAAGTCAGATTACATTAGGTTAGGGAAAAGGTGCCTGAGCTTGTCAACCCTGGACAACCCGACCCTTTCTCCAACATAAACACAATAGCCCAATCCAAGTGTTTCAAATGTCACTGATGAGTGCAGACTGAAGCAGAATTATATATGTGGCTTGTTCAGGGGTGACAAGCGCAAGAACCAGTTTCCTAAAAGGGTTTAGCTTCATAACGTGTGAGGAAGCTCCTGCCAAGAGAAATGTTGCAAGTCAATCTGAACCAATGGAGGATGCCTTCTGGATGGGCCATATAGTTGCTAATTCCAATCATACAAGCTTTTTGTGCATCATTTGAAATTGTCTGCCACCTTGTACTGCAATGGGCCCTGCAGTTTGATTGTGATGCTGTTATGTGGAGCATCCAATGACTGCAAAGTCTTTGTAATTGAAAATTTTATGTTATTTTCTTTTTGCTGAAAAATCCTAACCCTGAGATACTCTGCATGTCAGCATCTCCTAAAGCTACAGGATCCACTGCCATGGCAGATGATATCTTCCCATGATTTTCACATTGGTGGTGATGTTTTCAACAGTTGAAACCTCTGGCTTGGTGATAAAGGCTGTAGAAAATCAAGGGGACCAAACCAAAGGGATCTCACCACAAGTTATCCAAATGAAATTCATACCAATCCTTGTCGTCCAGAATCTCTGAACCATAACCAATATGTCCCATTTCTCCCTTTCAGTTTTTTGCCCCCTCAATAAAGTTAAGGCAATCCACTTTTGATCAGCTTAAAAACAAATTAGGCATCCTCAACCATTGTGAATAAAATAAAAGGCAGCACACACGTACTTCCCCTGTTAAGTTGATATGAGATGATAGATAGGCAGCTGCCAAGAGAATGGTCAACACACAAGAATAAACAAGGTGCCTACCCCAAAATGATAATAGAAAATATATAATACTTGGTTTAAGAGGATTTCAATATCATTTTTCTTCTCTATTGTTTTGACTCAAAAGCAAAACTGCTGAGGTTACTGCTGCTGGTCTACCATGAGATTTCTTAATCAAAGGTGAAAACAATTATAACAGCAATTACCTGATTCCTCACTTATGAAATTTCTTTGGTTTCTGATTCTATTTCAACTTTATAGAAAACATTTGCCTCCAACCCAATCATTTCAACAGTTCATCTATCACTCGTCACACCTAAATTTCAATACTCATCGTGGCTTGCTGCGGTTCATCTCCTTTACTCAACTAAGCATATGCTTTCCACTGACATTGTAGAGTTGAACATTTATGAACATTGAGTTACTCCTTTTAGCGACAATGAGGAATCTTCTGAATAAGTACCAAGAGTTCTTAACCTGGAGCTCCCATAATTGCTCTTACAGATACACTTTTGTATACACTTGCCCTTCGAAACTCCATCAAGAAAAGGATGAGACAACTCTCGCAAGTCAAGTACTTGAGCTTGCCAATGCTGGAGACTGCGGAGAAAGAAATGGAACTTCAACCACAATCCCCATAATATCTCCAACATTTACTTTGTCTCCATCTGAAGCAGCTTTCCTCTTGATATACCCAAGACCAAAATGCTCAGATTCCCTCCTACCGATTGCATAGCTTGTGAGCTTCCCAACCTGCTTAGTTTCACCGTTTAACGTCTCAAACTAAATAAGCTTTGATAGCAACAATAATAATGAAATGAACTTACCTTTTTCCCATCAACAGTGATGGGGCTGCCTGGCTCTGCCAGGCCAAATAGACGAATTCCCCACAATTTTTGCTTGACACCGTCATAGGTTATGAGCCTGGAAATGGTCTCTTGTCCTTTATAACATCCTAAAGAGATTTCCTCAGTTAGATGAGCCACCATCATATCCAAGCATCTACACCAAGGTGAAGACCAAAATACCTTTGTTTAAAGAAATTGATTTCCAGAGACCAGCTTCCAGGACATTGAATTCGTTAGTGAGCTCCTTCCCAGGAGCTGGCCTTCCTGTAAAAACTAATCAGTGTTAGGCCATCAGCTGAGTACATAAAAAAAAATCACTACACCAAAACCCCCCCCAAAAAAAAAAGAAAAAAGGAAGAACAAAACTTGTTTAATTTATAATATCATACAATCAAGGAAAAAAAAGAGGAAATTTTTCCAATAACAAATAAAGCATGGAATATTATTTGATTAGGTCCTTTTTATTAAACTAATCAGTTATATTTTATAAAACCATGAATAAAATTTGTAATCATCTTGCTATCAGAAAATAATGCCAAGAAAAAGTGTAGAAGGCAGAAAAATAGAATGGAGGCATTAATACACAATTAGAAAAAATAAAAAACAAACAAGAAGAAGGGAAGTAGAAAAAATAAAAAATATAAGTGTAGAAGGAACATTGGCATGCTGAATTTGCATATGAAACACTTGGCAATGTTGCACATCATCCAGGTCATATCAGTTTTGAAGGTGGCTGATATGAACCTGATGGTGATGGTATAGGCCAATACATGTCAAAGTGCCTCAAGTTTTTAATTGCATCAATCAACATAGACCAATATATGTTGACCAATACTAAGGTTAGCTGTGCCGGTTTCAATGAGGGCTCCCTATGCTGTTTCGCCAAAATTTCGCCAACACATCACTCATGCCCTTGCATTTTTTGCACCATCATGTGGAAAAATTCTAAAATTGAAAAAAATCTAAAACCAAAAACATAAGATATAATAAATTTTGAAAAATTAATATTAAAGTACTGATAATGATATATCATTATTAATAAAGATATATGTATGTGTGTGTGTGTATATGTATGTATTAATAAAAGAAGGGCATAAGCCCTTCTTCATCAAGAGGAGGGCAACGACGCCAACTCTGATGAGCGGCCAGGGATGTGTAATCTCCTTCCCCTCCCTTCCCCTCTCCTTCTTTCCTTATATTTTATTTCATTTTTTTTAGGAGTAGAGGAGGGCAACGGTGCATCCCCTCCTTGTCGTCAGTCTCCTCCCCTATCTACTCTCTTCTCTTCTGTCTCTTCCTCCCCCCTTCTATTTTTATTATCCTTTTTACAGATTCTGCACGGCATTCCATGTATGTCGTGCAGAATTTGACGATTTCGATGGCACATATAATGTGTCAGTGAAATCTTTTGAATTTCGACTGGCACAAGGAGTTATTTCACATGTGCTGGTTCAAATGGGGTGTTTCACCAGGTGATTTCCATGCTGCTACTGGCCGGGCGAAATTTCGCTGGCATGATGAACCATGACCAATAAACATCAGTTTCAAAAGGGTTGCTACCCAATATGAAACTGATACTTTAAACCTTGGGCTGGAAACTTCCGAATCTTAAAGCAATCTTGACATGTGAACAGTTTCCACAGGCAAATGTAATCAGAGTATGATTGCTATTGAATCTTGTCTCACAGATCCAACAATGAAAAATCAATATCAATTGTCAAATTATATTGATGAATGACACAAATTTACTGTGCTAAGCTATTGATCAATCAGAACCAAGAGTCACACGCGGAGTATATACCAAATTATGAATGAAGACTGACTTTGGTAAATGTATTGAAATTTGTAAATAACATCAAACAAGTAATGATATGTAAGTCAAATCACATAATGCTCATGTTATGACCTTGAAAAATCCTCAATCTTTCCCATGCATTAATTCCCATTGGGATAGCACCAAGGTTTAGAAGAGCTTTCCAGACTGCTCCAGATGCAGCTTGTGACAACAGGAACGAGTAACCTTCTTCAGAGATTATATTTCCTACGCCTACAGTTACTGGCATTCCATTCACCTGTAAAATACAAGGATTTTTAGTTATTACTCTGTCAGAAGTATATATAACAGTCTGCAATCATGTTCCCTAGTTTTCAACGTATTTAATGTCATATTACTCATTTTCTAAAGTGGAAAGATAACTGTAAAATCTATTAGCAAAGATCCAATAAGAGACCTTCGCTTTGTGTGATTTTTAAAAACATTGGGCTGCCTTTGTGAAGATTCAAGCTTGAGTTACTATAGCCATATTGCACAAAAATTTCAAGGGTCAGGTCTGTTGCCATTCCATCCCTCCCAGGACCTTGCTTTGATGGTGTCTACACCTGGTTATGGTCCTGTTTATTAAGAGAAATCTGACTCCCAGTTGGTGAGGATCCATTGTGAACAGACAAGGTTGGGTAATAAAAGCCACTAGCAGCCAACTTACTATTGTCTGAACAGAGAGAGAGAGAGAGAGAGAGAGAGAGAGAGAGAGAGAGAGAGAGAGAGAGAGAGAGAGAGAAACTAGCCTGGAAAGCATTTATTAGGACATAAGATACCATGAAATTTTTTTTAGGTAGCCTATCATAAGAATTGACTATTGTCCAGAGCTGCATTCACATCATCAATTGCAATAGATGAGCTTCAAAGGAAGTAGAAAACTTTGCTCATTAACACACTTTGTGGTTGAAATTGTCATCATAAGGGTCCCACAACTTAATGTCTTCTTCAGCAAAAATGTAAGATCTCTCCTTATCCAAAAATCTTTTTATTGGCTTGTTTGATATTGGTAAGGGCTTGAGATATGGATTCCTCTCAATATTCCTCTTTTCCTTTTTGGTGTACAGGTCGAGCAAGCTTATTAGGAAGTCAGAGGAAAATGGGTTACTAGAGGATTTATATAGAGGAATCAATACCCATCCATTTCTTATGTGCAGTTCACAAATGAAATATGTTATTTCTGATACAAGACAGGCTCTTTAAGGGTGATTTGTTCTATTTGTTGCATATTTGTTGTTTTCACAATTAGATCCAAGTTAGTATATTTTATTGTCCAATATTGCATTTTACAAAGAAACTAATGCACATCCTTGGTAAATAGAATAGTACTGAACATGACCTGTGATAAGCCACTTATAGAATATCTACGTGTACGCAAATTCAACAAAGGAAAATGATGAAAAATAATCTAGTCCTTGGGAAAGTGGATCTTACGGCGTAATGTTGATGTGTGCCATATGGTTGTCCAACAAGATCACCAAGATTCATATTCTCCATTACCTTTTTGCATATCAAAATTACAGGCATTTGAAAATCATTGATTAAACACACAAATGGAATAACATGAAAAAAATAAAGAAGCCCAATAATTAATGGCAAGTTCATACTTGGTTGCTTTGGGGTCCAATTAGAACAAAAAAGCATGTTTGCTTAGAGATATCTTGAATTTCTACTTTATCGGAAAAAAATATGTACCTATAAAAAAAAACCAAAGAAAGAAATAGGTCAAACATGTAAGAGTACATCAAAGAAGATCACTCGTGAAGCCTTTATTATGTAAAATGTTAGATGCAGAACTGCAAAATGTAGTACAGTTTCTAACAAAGGGCTTGAACAAGCAGCACGAATATAAATTCACGAAGCAGGAACTGATTTCCCATTTGATAACTACATTTTAAATAATGTAACCTCTAAAAATATCACAGGTTCAATCAATCATTTGCATTCCTACGAATTTCAGACCCAAGAATAATGAGAATCATATAGTTTATTTTCCAGTAATTATTCATATTTCAAATTTTATGATATCATGGTCATTGTTGATAGAGAAATAAAACAATAAATCGAAAAGGAATTTTAGCATGCTAATTTTGTACTGATGTAGCATGTTTTAATGTATTAACAATGTTTAAGAAATCATTCAAACCTGCTACATAATGACAAAGAAAACATGGATTTCACGCAGCCTTACAGAGCATTTTGTAAGTGTACCCCCTTATAACTTTGTTAGCTCAAGTTGAGCAAGACATAAGATTTACAGTTAAGTAGATTCCTGTAGTCCTACAGTTCTTGCACGTCTTTGTAGCCTAACAGAAATAACCAAACCATTTCACGAGTCTGGGCCATTAGTTGATTGATTAATTATTGCATATGAAATGTCTTCTGTAGATCACAATAGTTTAATAAGATGACTGCTTCTGCATATAATTAATAAGATCTGATCAGAGCGTCTCTCAGAAAGAATTTTAGTTCTCGATGCTCAAGAGAGTTAAGATAAATAAAAGTAACGCAAGTGAGTTTCCACAGTGAAACATATTGAACAATTAAACTTGCCAGAAAGATAATAATAGACAAATTATCCAGAAAAAGAGATCCCATTAAAAGAAATAAACAATGACCAACAAAACATAAATCAAGGGTGCACTAAATCCATGCTTGATATATTCAATAAGAAAATCTATAAAAATGTGGAGGACATACTTTGAAAGCATTTCAATTATGCTTCTGCAGGTCATTGGTGAGACTACCAAAGTTACAGCATTTTTCTATCAATAAGATAAAAAAAAAAAAGCCAAGTTATGAGAGTCCAAAAGAGGTCTAGCAGCTACTAGGTTGAAGATTAGAACTTGCAGAAATTTTGGGTATTACAAAAGAAGAAATGAAGCAGGGAAATAACCATAACCCATGCATGAGCAATGTCTATTGTTCGAGCTGTTGGAGTAACAAAAACAGTGTCACATCCCTGCATATTTAAATTGTAAAACCTCCATTAATGAAACTAGTCTCAAGATTAAAAGTATTCAACAAATTATGTGAAAATTCAGACTCCATAACTCGCCTGTCCTTCAGAGATGCGTTCAAAATTTGCTGTGCTTTGGTTGTGAAGAAACTGGATCCTGTCGTCTCCACTAACTGCAAGCAGGATTTTGAACAGAAACATAGAATCAAACGATGTAAAATAATCAAATAGATCATCTCAAGCTCCATAGATTTGATCTAGATATATATTTTCCACTACCAAAAATCAAAGAGGAAAAAAAAAACCTCTAACATTGGACATTGGGCAAACAGAATTGATGCAGGAAACCATCAGAAGAGAAGATACTGATAAACCGCCGGCGAGATTCACCTATGCCAGAAGGAAGAGTGGCAAGGCTGCTGGTGCAGTACAGCTGGACAAATGAAACCTTCAAGGTTTGTAGGCAGTGGTTTAGTCTGTTAGTATTGAGAGGAGTATGTTGTAATTTTCTGGCGGGTATGCTTACCTGTATGATGAGTTGGCAAGGTTTTGTTGTGGGAATCCAGTCAGCAGTCGGGTATGGTTTAGTTAAGTAGAGGGAGTACATGATGGGAAACCATTCAGGGATTGAGAAACTTGAATCAATTGGGAGATGGGTCATCTCTCGAAAATCACCAGGATAGTTTGTTTCTTTTCCAAATTCATTTGTGATTTCCCTCTACTTTCAATATACAAGTAGAATACTTCATTCATTGAATACAACTCTTCTTCTTCAACTTTAGTTAGACATTGAATTCAGTAGACCAGTCACTGGCAATTCTGCTTCTAGAGCAGAGTTCTATCAGATACACAAGAACATTTTGGCCCATCACAAGGCAGAATCGAAACATGCCCAATTCTAAGGCAGGAATAGAATACCGAGGGTAGTTTCCAGGTGCATATATTGATAGATTTTGTAAAGCAAATACCTACAGACGCACAGTGACAAGGGAAAAGCCAACAACAACTCAATGGATTCAGTCAAAAAGGATTCTGATAATCATAAGCTAACTGAAGAAATGGTTTTTACCCAGATTGGGATGGAGGAACAAAATTCATATTGCGACCCCAACTAGCATTAAACCATGTTAACATACACTTGAATAATATCATGAAATAGACCAGATGAAAGAAAGAACAGAAAAAGACTTATTCCTTAAATTTAAAACCTTACAAAAGTTAACCTATACTTGCCTGACTGCTGTACCATCTATAACCCAGAAAACATTCTAAATTTAATGCACGTCTGGAACTGTATCATTCAGAAACTATATGTCCCCTCATCAAAACAAGGGATCAGAGTAGACGGTCTTTCATGATGGTAGCGAATGCACAATTTCACACTGCAGGATGGTTTCATGTTAAATCTCAAACTTTTGCAGTGATTTGCATCGAAATATTTTCAGTGATTGCAAGCTATTCCCCCTCACCCCCCTCCAACCCCAATCTAAATCTTTCCATCGTCACCTTTTTTGCCATCAAAACACCATCAAGAATATATCATCCAAAAATAAACGAATTCTAATTTTCAAAGGTTACATCCTCAATCACTTCCTCAATATGTCAAACGAACATCTTGGACTAGGATATACATCTCGGTGAATAGAATTATAGGCATGAAGTTTATAAGTTCCAGCAACATGTCTATGAAGACAGACAAGATGCAAAAAACTATTATCAGAATTCCAGGATCGACCCATCAGGACTAGGTGAGGTATACCTGTCTAGTTCCCAAGACATGTGATAATTTCTTCCCTTGTAAAAGGCCTCTTGATAATATCCCTATTTCAGGGAAATGCAGTCCAATTCCACACCATCTAGAAAAGGTCCGGAAACCACTACCTTTTTCACCATTGTCCCATTGACCTTTAGCTTGTCACTAGCATTAACCTGCTATGAGCCTTAGCCATACAATGATAGAACGTTTCACTTCTGCTAGCCACAACATTCTTAACTTTCGTCTGCAGCCAATATCGTCTAACCTGGTAAGATTATTATATTTATGTTTCAGTTTTAGCCTTCTATCTTTGTCTGCCATTGAATGCAGTGAGTTCTTTACAATTCAAAAATCAAAAGTAGGAAATTTCAAAGGATAAGTTTTCATTTTCAGATCCTCTTTTTCGAACTGCTTCTCATTCCACTTTTGTTTTTTTCTTGTTAAAAGCTTTAAATTTTCTTCATCGAAAATACAACATTCATGGGGACATAAAATAGGAAGCTTTAATGTGATCCGTTATTCTCATGAAAAGAGTAGAGGGAACCTAAGGTTTACCAGAAGTATGAGGGCATTCTCAAGATGGATTCAGGAGTGTGATCTGATTGATTACCCCTTAGTGTGTTAGCAGAATTAACAGTTGGCTGTGTGCTGGACTGGTCTATTAAGGCAACATATATTCTACCTTATTTAGTCTAGCTATGTATAGAAGAATATATTGTATATAGGCCTGTAATTGATAGGCGTTTATTTTGGCTAGCTACTTACCTTGTATAGTGAGATGTAATGGCTGATTTTCAGCATTGTAATTAGCTCAACAGTTAATATATAAAGGAAGGAACTCTCACAAGGAGAGGTATTCAAAAGAAAGCAAAACCTTTATTAACATGGTATCGGAGCCACAGGTTATTTTCATATTTTTTTTTATCTCGGCTTGGCTGAATTCTTGGTTTCTTCTTCTTAGGTTCTGTCGGCAGTCTCTTGGTTTCTTCTTCTTGGGTGATTTGATCTATCACAATTCTGGTGTGGGGCTGTCTGATTTTTTTTCTGAACGGTTCCTTCTTGTCTTGGATTGTTGGGAAGTCTTGCTCGATCATATTGTTTCTGGTGGTTATTATGTCAGGCGAAAATTCTATTGTTCGCTTTAACGGCAAGAACTACTCCAGTTGGGAATTTCAGTTTAGGATGTTTGTGAAAGGGAAGGAGTTGTGGGGTCATTTGGATGGGTCTTCTACGGCTCCAACTGATCCCAAGGATCTTAGTTCATGGGAGTGCAAGGATGCCAAAATTGCTTCCTGGCTACTCAGTTCTGTTGAACCGCATATGGTCAACAATCTTCGTGGGTTTACTACTGCTATGGATATGTGGGATTACCTTCGGCGGATTTATTATCAAGATAATTCTGCCCGAAAGTTTCAATTGGAGTTAGACATTGGAAACTATCGCCAGGGGAACCTCTCGATTGAACAATTTTATTCTGGGTTTCTTAATTTATGGAGTGATTATTTTGGATTGGTGCATTCTAAGGTCCCCAAAGAAGCTGTAGCAGCACTACAAGCGGTTCATTCTGAGAGCCAGCGGGATCAATTTTTGATGAAGCTCCGACCATAGTTTGAAAGTGCGCGAGCTGGGTTAATCAATCGCACACCTGTCCCATCTTTGGATGTCTGCTTGGGTGAACTCTTGCGTGAAGAACAACGTCTTGCCTCACAGCTTGGCATTGCTCAAGACGCTGGTAGTACTGAGATGGTTAATGTGGCCTACGCTGCTCACAGAAAAGATGATACAGATCTCTACCGCAGTGTTATAGTTGCAAGGAGGTTGGGCACATTGCAAAACATTGCAGCAAGAAATTCTGCAATTATTGCAAGAAGGAAGGCCATATCATTTCGGATTGTCGTGATTGCCCTCAGAATCGATCCGCTCCTGCCTTTCATACTGCTGTTCAGTCCACCTTTGTGCCTACATATTCTGCTCAGCCTGTTGTTCCAGGTTCTTCTTCCAACCTTACTCCCGAGCAGGTTCAACAGATGATTGTTTCCACTCTTTTTGCTCTTGGTCTCCAAGGTAAGAAACATCTTCTTACTTCCCCTTGGTTAATTGACTCTGCGGCTTCCAATCACATGACTGGCAGTCCGGCAGCTTTACACGATGTTCGTAAGAATGATGGTGAGCAACATATTCAGATCGCTGATGGCAGTACTCTCCCTATTACCGTGGTTGGAAACCTGGGGTCTTCCTTTACTAATGTTTTCGTGTCTCCTGATTTATCTGCCAATCTCATTTCTATTGGACAATTAGTAGAAGAAAATTGCTCTCTTCATTTTGGTCGTAGTGGTTGTCGTGTGCAGGATCAAGCTTCGGGACAGGAGATAGCGAAGGGGCCTAAAGTGGGACGTCTTTTTCCTCTTCAGTCGTTTTCCGTTCCTCGTTCACTTTCTGTTGGTTGTTCTGCTATTGCTAATAATAGCCATTTTTGGCATAAGAAATTGGGACATCCCAATTCTGTAATTTTGACACATCTTATGAAACATGGTTATTTAAGCAATACAAATGCATTTTCTTCCTCGTCTTTTGATTGTGCACCTTGTAAACTTTGTAAAAGCAAATCTTTACCCTTTCCTTTGTAGGGTAGTCATGCTTCTACTTGCTTTGAGATTATTCATTATGATGTTTGGGGTATGAGTCCTGTTCTTTCTCATGCTCAATACCGGTATTTTGTGACATTTATTGACAATTACAGTCGTTTCACTTGGGTCTATTTTCTTCGTTCTAAAGCTGATGTGTTTTCGACCTTCCAAACTTTTGTTGCCTATGTCGAAACACAATTTTCTACCTGTATTAAGATCTTACGCTCAGATTTCGGGGGAGAATATATGTCTCATGATTTTCAATCTTTCCTACAACAGAAGGGTATTCTTTCTCAGCGTTCGTGTCCTTACACCCCTCAACAGAATGGACTTGCTGAGCGTAAGAATAGACATCTTTTAGATGTTGTTCGTACCTTGATGCTTGAAGCTTTTGTCCCTTCTAGATTTTGGGTAGAGGCATTATCTACGGTTGTATATTTGATTAATCGTCTGCTTTCTACTACCTTGCATCTTGATTCTCCATATTCTCGTTTGTTTGGTGTTCCTCCTGACTATAATTCTCTGCATGTTTTTGGTTGTGTCTGTTTTGTTCACTTACCTCCCATTGAACGTCACAAGCTTGCTGCTCAAGCTGTTTAGTGTGCCTTTCTTGGCTATAGTAACTCTCATAAAGGGTTTGTGTGTTATGATGCGGATGCTAACAAGCTTCGTATTTCTCGTAATGTGATTTTTTTTGAAAATCAATATTTCTTTCCGTCTCGTACTAATCCTGTTTCTTCCTCTATTTTGCTTCCTCCTTTTGATGATGTGTTTAGTACTCCTAATCGTTTTCAGCCAGGTATTGTGTATCAGCGACGTCGCCCACTGCCTTTTCCTTCCTCTGAACCGCCACCTGATCCTGTCTTACATACGCCCCGCCGGTCTACTAGGGTTTCCCAGCCTCCGGATTGGTATGGGTTTTCTTCTTCTACTGTTCAGGCTACCCTTGATACTACTGCTGTGCTTAAGTCTTATTCTCAAGCTTCTACTCAAGAGTGTTGGCACCAAGCTATGCAGGACGAACTTCAGGCTCTTCAGGACAATCACGCTTGGGACATCGTCCCTTGTCCTGTTGGAGTTAAGCTTATTGGGTGCAAATGGGTATACACCATCAAGCTACGTGCTGATGGCTCTATCGAATGACATAAAGCTCATCTGGTGGCACTTGGGAATCGGCAGGAGTATGGACTTAATTATGAGGAAACATTCGCTCCCGTGGCCAAAATGACTATTGTCCGCACTGTTATGGCCATTGCTATTTCGAAAGGATGGTCACTTCGCCAAATGGATGTGAAGAATGCGTTTTTACATGGTGATCTGAAGGAAGAAATATTTATGTCCCCTCCTCCTAGCTTGTTTCCTTCCTCTTCTGTTGAGGTTTGTCATTTGAAGTGGTCTCTGTATGGTTTGAAGCAAGCACCGCGGGCATGGTTTGAGAAGTTTCAGACTACTCTACTGGATTTCACTTTTACTCAGAGTCAGTATGACTCCTCTCTCTTCTTTTGCAAGACTGCTATTGGGATCGTTATACTTCTTGTGTATGTCGATGATATTGTGATTACCGGATTTGATCTCCAATTAATTGAGCAGCTCCAGCAGTACCTAAAATCTTCGTTTCATATGAAAGATCTTGGTCCATTGCAGTATTTTCTTGGACTTGAGATCCAACATTGTCCCAATGGCATGCTCTTACATCAGCATAAGTATACCCAAAAACTTCTTTCTTTAGCAGGTCTTCAAGACGCTAATTCGGTTCTTACACCTATGGAGGTCAATTTGAAGCTGCATCAGGCGGGTAGTGATTCCTTATCTAATCCCTCAATGTATCGGCAGCTGGTGGAAAGTTTGAATTATTTGACCATTACTCGACCTGATATCTCGTTTGCTGTTCAGCAGGTCAGTCAGTTTATGCAGGCTCCTTGCCAGACACATTTGGCCGCTGTCCGTTGTCTTCTTCGATACCTCAAAGGGACATCTGGACGCGGTTTGTTTTTTTCTTCAGGGAATTCTTTAAAGTTGGAGGGTTTTAGTGATGCCGACTGGGCTGGTTGTGTGGATACTCGTCGCTCTATTACGGGTTCGTGTATGTTTCTTGGCAATGCCCTTATTTCTTGGAAGAGTAAGAAGCAAACTCGTGTCTCAAAGTCATCCACCGAGTCTGAATATCGGGCTATGTCCTCTGTCTATTCTGAAATTGTATGGCTTCGAGGGTTGTTAGGCGAACTTAGTGTTCCACAGCCTACTCCTACTCCTCTTCATGCTGATAATACCAGTGCTATTCAGATTGCTACTAATCCCGTTTTTCATGAGCGCACCAAACATATTGAAGTGGATTGTCATTCAATTCATGAAGCCATTGCTCACCAAGAGATTACTCTTCCACACATTTCCACTGTACAACAAACCGCTGATGTCTTCACCAAGGCCTTTATTGACATAGTGGAGGTCAATTCACTTGGTCAAATTTTCAGAACCCCCCTTTGTGTTCTAGAATTGATAGAGTCTTAGCTTCAACAGAGTGGGACTCTCATTTCCAATAAGTTAGACAATCTTTGCTTCCAAGGCCTATTTCTGATCACAACCATATTTTGGTGTCTTGTGACCTAGAACCTAGAGGTCCATCTCCGTTTAGATTTGAGAATATGTGGTTTGAACACTCGGATTTTGATAAATTGGTTAAGGTGTGGTGGGAAGAGGCAGCTGTGGGAATTGAGGGGTGGGCAGGTTTTAGATTTATGAGAACCCTTCATGGGGTAAAGGTCAGAATGAAGCAATGGAACAAGGAGTTTTTTGGCTGTATAGTTAAGAAGAAAAATAACGTGTTTAAAGAAATTGGAGAATTGGACATGTTGGAAGAAGAAGGGATTTTTATGGAGGAAGATAGACAGCGGAGGCAGGCCTTAAAAGTGGAGTTCTTAGAAGTTCTTAAGAAAGAAGAGATTTCATGGAAGCAAAAGTCTAGGGTCTTGTGGTTCAAAGAAGGAGACCAAAATACACATTTTTTTCCATAAGATTGCTTCCAGTAGGAGAGGGAAGAACAATATTTCGAAGTTGGAGATTAATGGGAGGGAAACGGATGATGTGAATGAGATCCTTCATGGCCTAACAGATTTTTACTCTTCTCTTTACAAGGCTGATCAAGACTTTAAATTCTTTTTGAAAACTGATAATGCTTTTAGGTTGGATAGCAAATCAGCTGAATGGGTTGAAAGACCTTTTGAGAAGAAGGAGGTAGTAAAAGCAATCAATGAAATGGATGGGAATAAGGCACCGGGCCATGATGGATTTACAATGGGTTTTTTTCAAAGGAATTGGAATCTTATGAGGAATCAATTGATGCAAGTCTCTAAGGAATTCTTTTCATCTGGAATTATAAATACGGGTACTAATGCAACTTTTATAGCATTGATTCCGAAGAAAGCGGGGGCGGTGGAAATTAAAGGCTTTAGACCTATAAGTTTGACCACTAGCCTCTACAAGATCATTGCCAAAGTCTTGTCCAATCGAATAAAGGTTGTTCTTCCTAGGTTAGTGGCTCCAAATCAATGTGCCTTTGTGGAAGGGCGTCAAATCCTTGATTGTGTTATGATAGCAAATGAGTGTATTGACTCACGCAATCAATCTAGAGAGCCGGTGGTGGCGTGCAAATTGGATCTTGAAAAAGCCTACAATCGAGTGGATTGGGGGTTCCTAGATTCAATTCTTCAATGGAAGGGGTTTGGGAATAAATGGAGGAGGTGGATTAGGGTGTGTGTTAGTAATGTTCATTTTTCCTTTCTCCTTAATGGGTCGGTGGCAGGGTTCTTCCCCTCCTCTAGAAGCCTTCGCCAGGGGGATCCCTTGTCCCCGTTTCTGTTCACCTTGGTAGGAGATGTGTTGAGTTATTTTTTCGAGTGGCTCGGGAAAGAGGGATGTTGAATGGATTCTCAATTGGTTCTGATGGGACTCGGGTGTCTCATCTCCAGTTTGCCGATGATATCATAGTGTTTTTGGAGGAGAGTGCCCACCAGATTGATACCTCGAGGAGCTTATTAAAATTCTTTGAGTTGATATCTGGTCTTAGAATCAATCTTCAAAAGAGTCTAGTGGTCGGTTTAAATTTAGAAGATGTCCACCTAGAGAGTATAGCTAGTCGGTTGGGGTGCTCGGTGGGCTCTCTACCTCTTCCATATCTAGGATTACCCTTGGGTGGTGTCTCTAGGTCTCTATCCTTTTGGGAACCAATTATTGAGAGAGTGGAGACACGTCTTGCAACTTGGAAAATGAATTATCTATCATTTGGTGGGAGAATTACTCTTACCAAATCCGCTCTTTCCAATCTTCCAGTGTATTATATGTCCATCTTTAGGATGCCAAAGAGGATAATGAACATCATTGAAAAATTGCAAAGGGATTTTTTGTGAGAGGGAGGGGGTTATAAGAAGGATCACCTTGTAAGGTGGCAAGATGTGTGTAAGTGTAAGGAGCATGGAGGAATAGATTTAGGAAATCTTTACGCTCGAAATTCATCACTACTTGCTAAGTGGATTTGGCGTTTCAGCAATGAGAAGAATAGCCTATGGCGTCAAGTGATTGGTTCTAAATATGATCTTACAAATAATGGTTGGGATGTTGGAGGGAGATTTCACTCTTCAACTCTCAGCCTATGGAAGAATGTGGCCCCTCTCACTCCTCTCTTCCATGCCAATGTTCGTTTTATTGTTGGATCTAGCACATCTATATTTTTTTGGTATGATTTTTGTTGGGGTTTGCTCTTCTTTCCTCTTTGTATCCTAGTTTGTTTCGGGTAGTGTCGTGTCCAGAGGCTTTTGTTTGTGATGTCATTAGCACTTCCTCTGTTGGCCTCGATTGGCATCTTCCGTTTAGAAGGGAGCTTTGTGATTATGAGCTCCTACATTTAGCATCGTTGCTAGATCTCCTTAAGGAAGTTTTCATCGATCCCCAGAATCTTGATATTTTGGTTTGGTGCCCAGACGCTTTTGGTAAATTTTCTTGTCATTCTTTATTTAACACTTGCAGGCCCATGTCGGGTTCCACTCCTTCTCCTTTTCCTAGTTCCTCTCTTTGGAAACCTTTGGTCCCTCCCAAGATCAAGGCTTTTGTATGGACTAATCTACTTTACAAAATTAATATTGCAGACCATCTCCAAAATAGAATAAAATGGCTATCTCTATCTCCTAATGTATGTATCTTATGCATGAGGCAGGGGGAAACAGTAGACCATCTCTTCCTTCATTGTGTGTTTGCTACAAGGATATGGAATTGCTTTCTTTTTTACGGTGGTTTATTTTGGGTATTGCCTGAAAAGGTGATTGATTTGCTACATCAGTGGAGATTTCCTGGGTTAAGGAGGAGGGAAAGATTTTGCATAGGTTGGTGTTTCATGCGACTTTATGGTTCATTTGGAAGGAAAGAAACAGTAGAATTTTTTATGATAAAATTTCCCCTGTTGTTGAAGTCATAGAATCTATTAGGTTATCAGTCGCATTGTAGGCTATGAGATATGCTGAATTCAAGAGCATTTCTGTGGTAGAAGTTGTGAGGAGTTGGAATAGTGTATGCTTCTCATCATCGGCTCTAGTAGCATCTCCATGTTCGTGGATACCTCCTTCTGTTGGAACCATAAAGCTAAATTTTGATGGATGCTCTTTGGGGAATCCGGGCCAGGCGGGTGTTGGAGGGGTCTTCAAGAATCATATGGGTGAGATTGTTAATGCCTTTCGTGGGCCGATTGGAGTAACAGACTCCACTACAGCCGAGCTTATGGCACTCATCACATGGTTACGCTATGCTCACACTTTGGGGCTTAGTGAGTTTGTCATTGAAGGAGATGCTACTAACATTATACGATGGATGAATAGCGATGACTCAGGTCCGTGGAGATACTTGGAGATGATTATAGTTGCTAGATCCTTGGTGCGTGGCTTGAATGCCTCATTCAAACATGTATTGAGGGATGCTAATGATATAACTGATAGTCTAGCAAAGACTGGGGCTAGGAGTCAATCTCTAGCATTTGGGGATATTGGTGTGTGTATGCATAGTTAGTAGACTTTACTTTGAGGGGTGCCCCTCCTATTGGCACCTTTGTAATTGCTTTTAGTTTTGTTTCTTCCTTTTCTTTCAATAAAATTTCATCACTTATCAAAAAAAAAAAAGGAAGCTGACCCAATACTACATAGTTCTACCCTCAAACTCTTTTCACACATAAGCCACATATCCTTGAACTCTTTACACACCTCTTAGCCAGAATCCCACACACCAAAGACATGATCTGAAGTAGGCTTGGAAAGTTAACCACTTCATCGAACAAAAAACATTCCATCCTTGAGTGGAGATGAGAAATTAGATAAACAACGACATACCTGGAAGTTTGCCCTAGTGACTGCTACATCAATAAACTAATATAATCTGACAAAATCAGCATCCACTAGAATGAAAATAGATAAATCCATGATCAGAACACCTGGAGATACCATAGTTTCATTTTTGAGCGCTATTACCAATAAATTTCTTAGAAATGAACATTGACTAACTTGCTTTTTCACAAGTAATGTATCTGCAAATTCCATTCTCATAACCTTGAAGTGCTTCCCCCTTCTTTGAGGGAAAAAAAATAAGGATAATGTGTTACTGGAACAAGTCAGCACCATTAGTAAACATTACATTTCACATTCATAACTATGACAGCAATAAATAAAAATTTTGCATAATGAAAAAGGCTATACCTCTTATCCGACCGAAATGAGAAAGGTCCACAACCTAAGACATCATATATTGTGAAAGGAATTGAATCACAATAGAGAACCAGCATGAATGCAGAATGCATACATAATTGTCAATGAAAGACTAGTCAAAATAGAAGTCACACGCAATATGCCGATGGTGTATTCACTTAAGCAACATAATGACATAAGTAAAAAGGGAAAAAAAACATGAAGATATAGATGAAGTAATATATATTTGGCCCATTAAAATACCTAGGAACATTCAACTCATCTACATGGACAAGCTTGTGATGTAAATCTGTGCATGTAAAAACAAAAGCAAGCATCAGAAAAAAGTTTAATACATCAAACATCTTACCTTGGAAGACTTCTAGTACGGCTGTCATATGGCATTTTAAACATGGCACTGGGAGGAATATTGGAATTGAAATTCGTAAAATACTCCTAGAGGCTGGAACGACAACTAATGTTCCATGATAATCAGAAGAATTTGGTTTCTTGTAGGTGGCTAAAAATAGTATGTTTCAAAATCATAATTCTAGGCTTCCAAACATTCACAATTTAGGAATAGAACTTGATCTAGAATTACAAGTGTAACAAGAAGTAGAGAAAACAGTAATACAACAGTAGCAGCATTTTAAGGACAGCAAAAGAAAAGAATTTCAAACTCCCCCAAAGATATACAACAGTAGCAGAAATTTGGAATAAAGGCTAAATTCCAAACTCCAATTTAATTGGCAGATAATAATTTCAAAGCCTAATGGCTGTTCTACAATTGCTATTACAGGGATAAGGAGAATCTAGGCCTGGGTTGCTAATTGGGAGTCCTTTTGACTATGCCTTAGAGATTAACATGTGTGAGTTATAAGGTACGAAGGTGGCTAAAGTTTTCATGGAACCTCTCCTTTTGTAATTTTCAGGTCATTTTATAATTAGGGGAATTATCGCATGTTTGAAGGCAAAGAGATAACTTTGTTGAAGTCCCAAACGTTGTTTGATTGAGATTCTATTTCCAGTGAGTTGCAAAGGGTGGAGAAAGGGTATTTTCCACAGTTTGTCTACCTGCTTCTTTTATTGGATCATGGGAGAATAGGGTGCGTATCTGCTTGGTGTGACATTATGGTAGAAGCATAACCACCGTTTTAACATTTGCACAAAAATCAAACTAAATAAAATTCTGAATCTCTTTATGGAATTCCCTAAAAATTGAATCAGGATTTTACCTATCAAGGCCTAGAGTTTTAAGAACTTGACATGTACTTCAATTTTTTAATTTTAATGAATAAAGGTATACTCACAATCTTGACAAGCATTTCATTTTACTTTAAATTTTTGTGTTCTGAAAGCTTAAATCCAGTCAATAAAAACTACAAAAGTTCACTTGCCCATCTTTCAGGTTGTGTCCAATTCCAAAATGAATTAATTTATGCTGCAGTCACAAAATAAATTTAGAATTACAAAATTATGGGCATCAAAACATGCTCGCAGTTTTCTTTCTTTTTTTTTTTCTTTTATGAGTGATGCTCACATTTTTTTTTTATGTATGCATAACGAAAGAAAGATCAAAGTAAGGGTACCAAGTAGCCATTTTAAATAAAATTATAAAAGATACACACCACTACTCCTCCTTCTACTGCATTCAATGCCACATCATCATTGCCAAATGTTTCAACAGTCCCATCTTCTGAAATCTTTGCTCCTGCATCCATCATTGTGTCCTGAATAAAACCATGAATGAATTCAACAGGCATAAAGCTATTAGTCATGCTCCTAAGGCAAAAAGGAAGAAAAAACCAAAATGGAAAAAAATCACTACTGAACCTAAAAGATGATTGCAATTGAGACAAGAGTGCTCTATTTTAGCCCTGCACTTGAACAAATAAGTATCACAAGAACCATTGACATCACTTTACAGATCACCAGAAAATATAACAATTAAAATTCTACAACTTTCCAATTTGAACGTTTCTCTCAAAAAAACAAAATTGTTTAAGGTTCCAGATAGAAAATATAAAACTAAAAATAACAAGTACAATGGTATGTGCTGTAGGGGACTGGTGCAAAAAATCACATAGAGAATACTCTCAAATGCAGCATCAGAATTCATCTGTATATTACATAGTACTGCCACAAGTAGCAAAAAGAACCCAAAAGTGTCCCGTGAATTATAACAAGACAATCATGAGGTAGAAGCATGAGAATAATATATTTGGTCCTCCTCCACAGATGTTCAACTATTGATGCATGGAGAAAATGTGTGTAAACATGAAACTCCTCAAACTCCAAGTAGAAAAGATTTACATTAAAGCTTTCATTGGTTAAAAACCCTCAGAGAGCAGATATATGCCAAAAGGAAATTCTTGCTTGAGATTAGTGTAGAAAGCAATTGGATGAATATTTTCTGCTGGGAAAATGCCAGTGACTTTAATTCTATGGATGTCAAAAGCCTCAATCTGCCTTCCTCCAAAACCAATATGTTATATATGACAAAGAAAACAGAGAAATATTTCACTCTTTTGAAGCAAAGAAATTATTTTTATAAATAATGAAAATATTGCATTAAAAGAATAAAAACAGAAAAAAGTTACAGAGAACACAGCATCCCATGAGTAATGAGATGCATCTAAAAGCAGCAACACCCTACCACCTACGTAGAAACATACTATACATGTAGGATGGGCCACCATCACCTCCCATCTCCTATAATCACCCCACCCCATAGCCACAAAAATCTGAAGAGATCAAAGACCAGAAAGCTGCAAGGGCCATAACTGCATCTAGGATGGGCCTTCTTCCAATCTGAATGTACCCTAAAATACGTCAATTCCAACTAATCCAGGCTAACCAAATGGTAACAAAGAACACCCCCGAGTAAAGCCTTCTCCCACTTCTAGACATATGTGGAAAATGCCACTGCCCAGCCAATTCACAAAGGGTTCTAGGAAATACTTATTGCACTCCTGCCCATGATTTGCTGTGAGGTGCCGTCGAAATTTCGCTTCTTGCCCCTCCCAGCGGTATGAAAATTTTGTTTTGGAAGGGGGTGTGGGGGGTTAAAACTAAATGCCCTCATTATTGACAGTGCCAACGAAATGTTGCAAAACACCCAAAAAAATGTGATTTCAACTAAAAAGACTCAAATTATGCAAAATTTAGCCCAATTTGGACAGAATTTCATAGGAAGACCTCTATTCCTCCCCTATTTGGGCAATAACTTCTTATATTTATTACATGCAATTACTTGTTTATCCCAAGCAAATGGGGTGATTTAAGCAATAAATGTTAAAAATTTTTGCTCAAATAGGGAGGAATAGAACTCTTTGCATAAAATTTTGCCTAAATTGGCTAAATTTCACACAATTTGAGCATTTTAAGACGAAATCACCTTTTTTTAGGCTGTTTCGTTGCATTTTGCCAACTTTTCACTGACACACCACTGCGTTTCGCCGGCATCCCACTAAATTTCGCCAAAATATGATCACCCCAAAAAGAATTTCATTTCAATTGCTTAGCGAAGCGCCAAGTGGCACCAAAACGACGAACCTTGCTCCTGCCAAGTACAATAAGCTCCTCCATATAAGTCCTACAAAGTCACAATGTACCAATAAATGGTCATACAAAGCATACAAACATGCGGTGAAATGGCCCATGTTTTTCCACATCACCGAAGAATTTTTAAAGTATTGATCCTAATAAAAAAAGGCAATCCATGCAAATGTCTTCACATTGAGGGGAACTTTTCTAAAGAAAGGAAGGAGGATAGCAAGAATAATGTGAAGATTTCCATACTCTGAAAGAGGGACATCCAAGACTCAAAAGAATACTGTCCTTGAAGATCAAGAGATCAAAACCTGACATATGCAGCCGAATATTGGATGACTACCCCATTAAGGTACTCAAATAATGCTTCCGACTTTTCCACCTTGAGCTCACATGGGTCCTTCAAAACTGAAGGTTCCATTGTATCCCATCAACAGGTTTGAAAGTCACAATTTTAGTATATATAAACAGAATACTATAAAATTCAGTAAATATCAAAATGGAATGCTCCAACAAAAAGTGACATAATGGATATTATCCTAATTGGATCTCTTCTCCTATGTAAGAAGCAATCCAATAGAGGAATAGATCTTTTTTTTGGGTTAATTCTTTCATTGATAAATTGTAAAAGAAACTCCATTTGAGCCTGCCACATCATTTCAAATTCCCCAGTGCCTTCAAATTTTCACTTTTCCTTTTCCAACATGTGCTGAATTAGATGACAATATTTTATTGATTTTATTCATAAACAATGGGAGGCAAGTGAATCCTATAGTCTCATATCAAGAGTCTTAGTCAAAATCTTGTAATTTATAGTTGTGAAAATTATTTATGCCCTTGATGAAAATTGTAAAATTTGGCTTTAAGGCCTCTAGTTAAATTGAGACTCTCCTTCAACCATTTTTCTTCTTTCATTTTCTTCCCTAGATAAGCTTTCAACTTGTTATTCCCCATTATAGTTTTTTTTTCTACTTCATCCCTACTAAAACCTTATTACTCCATAAATAATCATCTATACTAGTGCTTGGACATATTCCAAGATTTTGGCTAGCCTTTTTATATGGTCACAAACAATCCTTTGAAAATCCTTAAAAGACTCATGCATCCAATAAGAAACTACCCACCCAAACACTCATATATTATCAAATAACTGTCAATGTGCATATCCCGTAAAAAGCCTAACAATTAAAGAGTCCATACATGCAGTAGTACACGTGCCTCTCCTAGTCATCTATAAAGGCACTACGCTTCTCATGAGTAAGGCATCTGATTTTCCTTCAAATATAAATGATTTCCACCACTTCAAAGGCTTAGAGAACTCTGGATCATCCTGATATATATTATCAGAGACACTTCAAAGATATGTCTTAAGAATTATCAGATCAAACACAAAGACTCTAGGCCGAGATGGTCAAAGCTCTGCCGGGCACAGCACCTCTATATGCCTAGATTTAACTGGATCCTGAACCATCTATTCCTCAAAAACCAAACCCAATTTCAGAAACTTTCTACCATTTGTAACAGAAGAAAATGTTTTCTATATGCGTGATCCAAACCGATTCCAAATTTCGCGTTAAGCCCCCATCTGAATTATCTGATCATAAATTTTGGGGTAATGGGATAGTAATTAATTGGTTCCAGTTTCGCATTATTGTCGACAGATAACAGACCCTGTTCTTTGAATTCCTGAATTTTCCGAGACCACCAATCATTCTCCATAAATATCAATCATGCTTCCGAGTTCCAAATACGATACAAATAAACATACGTGTAATGAGAGAGAAGAGAGATAGAGAAAATGAGAGAGACATTACGAGGAAGTCGTGGTCGATGGGTGGAGGGGAGACATCAAAGGGCGATTCGGCTGCAGCGGCAGCAGCCGTTGGAGAAGAAACTGTGCTCCGGGAGGTCTCATAAAAGGAAAGATTACGAGTTCGGAGAATATCATTGTCCGACCGGTATTTACAGGTAGTGAAGAAACGCCGCTGCTTGGGGACGAGAGAAGGAAGCGAAGTGCAGGCAACAACACAGCTGATAATTGGCATTGCCAGAACCCGCGCAGGCCAGAGACACCGCAATCAAGGCACAAGTAACGACTCTCAATCAAAAACGAAAGAGTAGAGTCCCTTCTGGTTTTTTACAACTGCTCGTACTTCCCCTGAGATTTAACAATTTAACCCCTTGTCAAATTTTTTATTTAAAATATTAAAAATTCAAAATTTTAAATGATAAAATCACACATTATTTTTAAATTGATTATTAAAACTTTTTAAATTTTAAAATTATTTATTATTATAAAAAAAAGGGAAAATTACTATACACACTATCTTTTAAAATGTTATTCCAAAATACACTACCTTCATAATTAAATGCCAAGTTTACACTTATTTTATAAACAATATGACAGAATGCCCTACTGCATATATCAGAACACAAAAAATACCCCTTTTACCCTTGGTTTACAACTCACAAACCGGTCTAAACAATAAAACTATTAAACTTTACTCCTTTATTTTGGTTGCTCCAAACCAAAAAAAAAAATGGCGACCTCATCCCTCTCATGGCGCCCTATCTCATCTCCCTTGTCTGGACTCCTTTTATCCTTCGTCAACAGCATTTGAGTCGATAAAAAGTTTGCTCTCAAGCCTACTTTTGTTGAGATTGTTCATGTACCTTCAGGGTAGAAGCCAAACAGGTGGACTTCCAAACAAAGGTATATGGAATGTTTTCCGGTTTGGGGAAGGAAAAAAAAAACAAAGGAAATCAAGAGAGAAAGAAAAAGTTTTTTTCTTGAGTTGAATTCATTATTACTTTTTCCTTACATTTCGATTACGGCTAATGATGCATGATTATAATGTTCAACGCTCTTGAGGCAGGCTGATGAAGTTAGTTCGTGAAGTTGAGAAAGAAATGAAGTCAATTTACATGCTGGATTTTGAATGCTTGGTAGCAGGTGAAAGTGGCGTGAAATCTGTTAAGGTGACTTTGCTTCTAGAGTTCGTAATGATCTTGATACTAGACTCCTTCATCCCATGATCACCAAGGGTTTGATTGAGCCAATATCAAGCATTTGTGAATTTGGTAAAGATGGATTTCACAGCCAAGCAGCATCCCATGATCACTAAGGGTTTGATTGAACCAATATCAAGTATTTATGAATTTGGTAAAGATGGATTTCACAGCCAAGCAGAGGAAACTGAGGATAACAGGAGCGAAATTTTGCTGGATGGTTCACCGGGGATATACTAGCTATTGAGGAGTTCATTTTCATCAAGTTGTAAGGATCTACTCTTGCCATTTTAAGGCTAGTATCCAATTTTGAGGACATCTAAAATATGATTGAATCAGGTATATTACTATATTCGGAACAAATAAAGCATTTGAGGCAAGTTGATGAATTGTAACACTGTTTCAAGAGTCGTTGTTGGTGCTATATCATTTTTCAAGTTACTCTAGTTCCATACTTCCATCATTTGGTTTGCTATCAAGTCTTTGCTCTTTTTTACTATTTTTGTTGGACAATTAATTAACTTCTATACTCTTCTGCAGATGCTAGTGTTTGATCACATAAAATGATATATTGACGAAGTAACCAACGTGGTATAGTTCCTTGTAATCTGCTTCGTTGCTCCTTGTAATCTGCTCCTTTAACCCGCCGTTACCGAACTACTATTAGTAATATCAACAACTTTACAAGATTGACCTGATTGCTCAACCAAAAGTATTGTAGCCGAGTGTAAGCCCTGTTTTAGAAGATGCCGATGGTAAATGTTCAACAATTTCACCAGGTCAGCTTGATTCCTCAAACTAAAATTTCAATAGGAGGTGCATCAGTGACGAAGATCGTCCAAAATACTTGTCTGTTATTAGATACTTCTGTTACAAATCCAGCAGAATCAAAGATTTTGGGCTTAGGATCTAAGGATATTGAACATCAAATTGTGACAATTCTTGCTTGAAAATAACTGGGATGTAGAAAACCTTCCATAAATTGCACAGAAGAGATTGAGTGCGACAATTATCTATGTAGAAGTGCTTCAATTTACCGGACTTCTGGAGCCTTGAATACTACTTAAAAACTAAGATCAAAGATCTGAAAACTAAATTCACAGTTCTTCAAAATTAAAAGCTGAAATCAAAGATTTGAAAAACTGAAGACCATTACTGTTCAATCTATGGAATACAATCAAAGGCATGGTCCAATGGCTCTATTCTTTAGATGTAGATACACAAACGAAGTGATTTGGCCCCTATGTTTACGACAAGTTAAAAACTAGATGAGAAGAATCTCTTAATTAGAAAGGATTCAAGAACTGTGGTATAACCCACGACTGTGTAGAATCATTTTCCTGTGGCATCACTGTTTTGGCCTTGAATAGCAACCTTAGTGGAGTGGATGGTATCGGCCACTGCAGCAGTAGCGGTACCTAAGGCACCACCACCAGTGCAAGGGACTTCTCCCGGATGGGATTGATGAATCACTTGCACCTTGTCTCTCCTCTGTTCCTGGCCCTGCCCTGCTGATGATCTGTAATCTACAATTTCTACTCTTGTTTCCTTTGCACTTCTTCATTAATGAACTTGGTTTCTCGAAAACTGCACAATGTAAAACCACATCTGAAGAGATGCCTTTGGATTCATCGGAGTGGTAGTGTGGTAGAGTTGTTTATGGTATTTCTTGAGTGTCATGAAGTACTCGAACTGTCTCCCCGTGAGGAAGGTAGAACTCCTTGTCCTCAGTCTTGGATGCATCGAACTTCTGATCCCAAGATCCGTTTGAGGTAGAGTGCTTGCAAGGACAAGTGTAGTGGTAGAATCCAGAGATTCAAGATGGGAGAAGCTCCTTGACGGGCCCTTTTGTCGCTTCCTCAACCCACGAATTAACTTCATTTCTCACTTCATCAGCCTTCCAAAAGAGCGTTGGACAGGGAAAAGTAATAATAAATTCAACTCAAGAAAAATATTTTCTCTTTCTCCTTTGATTTCCACCTTTTTCTTTTTTCCCAAACCGAAAAACATTCCATACCTTTGCATACCTTTGAAGTCCACCTGTTTGGCTTCTGCCCTAAAGGTACCATGAACATTCTCAACAAAATTAGGCTTGAGAGGAAACTTTTGATCGACCCATATGCTGTTGACGAAGGATGAAAGGGGTCCAGACAAGGGATATGAGACAGGGCGCCATGAAAGGAATGAGGTCGCCATGGGATAGACAAGGGAGAGGAGACGAGGGAGATAGGTCGTGTGGTATACAAGTTTGTTAGAAATTGACATTCACCCTGCTAGATTCCAACTTAATGATACCAATGATATCATGTACAATAAACACGGCTAAAAAATTCAAAATTTTTTTTTTTTTTTTTTTGTAACTCATTATTAGTTAGAACATCAAAGGCTTTGAATTATGTAGGCTGCAGTTTTTTGAAAAATAAAAAGTTTAAGTATCTAGCATATCGATAGATTAATTAGTAATAGGATACCTTTACTTTTCTTTAGCGTTCCCTCACCGAAAAAAATACGAATAAAAATTTTAGAAATCTCTGCTGTGATAGCATGTAATGTATTGTCTCGCTTTGCCCATTGTTGTGTGGTTGAGAGAATAAAAGAAAGGCTGTTCAGTTCCCATAAAGAAAAGAAAGGAGCAATTAAATCAACATTTCAATTCCCAATAAAGGTGAAGATAACAATGCAATCCGATTCATAAAACAATTATACATTTAATTGTGGTATAAAACAGAAATGGGGGTGGACATCCCCATTATTTCAGAGGGTCAAGCAGACAGCTGAAATCTGCCGATTCCTCTTACAAACCAAGACTCTTGCCTGCTCAAGCTCAAGAAACAAATAAAATAGCAAAACAGCACAAAAGCTGGAAACAAATAAAAACAATTGAAGAAATAAATTATGTATAAGAGGAAAAAATTCATATAGAATTGTCTCCAAACGGGAAAAATGGAGACGATTTTGATCATGGTTCTAGGGGATGGCGAGCCCTGCAAGGAGCACAAAATCATCACGATGATGCAAATGGTTCAAGACAGATGCCAGACATAATCAACATAACAATACAGTTACCTGTGAGGGACGATACACAATCTCGGCTCAGCTGCCTTTTGACTCACTGATGGGCCACATAACCATTCCAGCCAGGAGAAAGGACTCATGAAGAAAAATTATATGCCGAAGAGCGGGGAAGCAATATTAGCTGTCACATTAACATTTTGGTGCAAAAACTGCCAAAGCATTGGCATGTGAAGGTGATAGATTGCTCAAGATGGATTGCATTTGATGACCATAAAGAGAGATCAGGTGAGAGAAAGCCCTGCCAGCTTGAGCTTTGACATCAGTAGTCTCAACCGGAGATACGACGATTTGAGCAAAAAGGTTAACCAACTCTGGAACTAGAGTGAGGATCTGCTTCGAGTTCCAAAAAAAATTCATTAAAAAGAAACGATCAGACACAGTTCCACTTATAATTAGGGAATATCAGCAATACCTGGGGATTGGATGACAAAACTAGATGACAGACACAGCCATAGACTGGCATGGACTCCTCATGATCTTCTTTTAGAGGCAGAACCTTCAAGAGAACAGGGAGAACCTGGGAAGCAACAGAAAAATTAGAATATGTTGGAGAAACATTATAAGAAGCAAAAGGGAGAGAAGACTAACCTGGTTCAATGGGATAGACTCTGGGTGCACCATTATCATCCTTGCAACTGCACCAGCTGCATTATCCCTTACCGCATCATCAGGCTCAGATTCTCCAAATAAAGGGTAAATTCCACGCAATATATCACCATAGTATCTTATATGGATGTAAGAAAAAAATACTCTGACTATTGTACAGGTAGAAAATTAGTAAAAATAACCCTTCACGACTCACACAAAGCAACAAATCTCTCAAATTCTTTTTATTTTTGGGATTTATTACAGAACATGACTTTCCTAGGAGATCTGAAAGGTAGCAACTTTCTTTATCATGTATTAATTATATGTAAAGAGGGGATTGACAGGGATGTTATAAATAGGATCAGAGTTGTCGCAAGTCTCAAGTGAAGAAACATTTTCTAGAGCATCATCCACCACTGAAGCGAAAAGGCAAATTTTACAGGAAACCAATTAGGCGTGATATAATATAGAATGCAAAGTTTTGAGAAGGAATAAATTCATAAGATGATTGTTATATAGATGAGGATTCTGAATCAAATGATTGAAGAAAATATAAAGAATGAATATATCCAAGAGCGTCTTTGAGTAGCCCAAATATAAGATAACGAAAAGGAAAATAGCTTAAGATAATTTGTGGAGACCAAAAGAGGAACCTGTGAGAAGATGCAAGTATATACACATTGTAGAATCTAATATAGTAACAAGAAGATTCAAGGTTTAAGGTATCAATTTTGGATCAAGAATCAATTTTTTTGAAAACTGATACAATTGATATTACAATTGATATGTATCAATTGATATCATTTAAAAAAAGAGGCAAGACGACAAGTACATGTCAAAACGGCAAACCACAAATACAAATTGGCCGACCCATATATGCTTTGGTTGACACTTGAAAACTTGGGATGACCAAATAGGATCTGTATAATGTTGGTTTTTACACAATCTGATGGAAGAAACAACGTTAACACATTGGAACAGCTGAATGCAATCCTTGCTGCCAATTCCAACTGGTTGGGATAATTTATCTTGTCATTGTGTTTTTTGCTTTCATCGTATTGAATATGAATCTGCATTCCCTACTGCCTAAAAACATTTATATCCAGAAATTTTCCAATATCCATCATATACAGCGACCCCAGCCCAATCACAACCATTAACTAGAGAAGATCATATACATAGCAAAAGGATACTTCAGGGTTGACTCCACACCATTTTTGCACAACTCTCCAACACAAAATGCAGCATTCCTCCTGTTAGTTGCCTCTGAAGAAGCTAGTTCTTTCAATACCAAAGGCATCACGTTCTGAAATGTGAATATTTCTCAGATATTCTAGATGAAAAGAAAGAAACAGGATAACAAAATAATCTCCATTCAAAACCTTACATCAACATAGCCTGAAATAGGGACACCCATGTTCTGAGCAACTTCTGCAAGGCATGCAACAACCATCGTCCGATCTTGTGGAGGGCGTGAAGCTCTCTGTACTTGCCAACAACCAAATTGATGAGAGGTTCAAAAATATGAACAAAATAAATATGGATTGAGGATATACATATTTTGTTATAAGCTGAATACACACCGCAAATTTCATTAAAGGCTCAAATAGCTTTGCAAAGATAGATGCAAAATGAGATCCCATGGATTTTGCAAAAGCAGGGAGTAGGTCAGATACTGCATCCATAAGTATTTCATCATGGTCAGCATCATCATCATCAATATCGCTGTCAGATTCCATTCTCTGACAAGCAGATTCCTCTCGCAGAAGTACCAAGGTTGCCTCGACTAGCTGAGGCATGTCTGAACAAATAAGTGCCAACTCTGACTGTAAGTAACAATTTTACAAGAAAGACTATCTTATTTAGCAGAAAAAAAAATCCTGCCAGTCATTCTCACATGGCTCAATAGCTAGGTATCCACAATCCTTGATGATATCGGCTGTGTCCATGCATGCTTGAGCAACAACTTCCTTATCATCATCTCCGGTCATTGTCTTGATATAGATATTCATCACAGTATCTGTGGATAACAAAAATCAGGATAAGTCTCAATAATGTTATATAAGGTTATGCCCTGTAAGTAATAAAATGTAAGCTAGTTTGATCAAAAGCCAGTTATGAGCTGTGCTCTTACCAAAAACGTCTTTCACCTTTGCAGTCCCATCCTGCATGAAAACAAGTATGACCACAGGTGTGTAAGTCAAATTGTGAAAATCCTTCAACCTAACCTCCCTACTAACCAAACAAGTACGTGGTCTGAAAGTTAGGCATCCATCAGATTGGGAGTTGTCCACAGCATCAAGATTCAAGTATGTGGAATGGATCACAAATAATGAATTTAGGATCTGATAGGCAGGAATGACAAATGTGATATGGGCCTTATCCACCACAACCCAACTCCTAATCCCAGCAAGCATGGAGGAAATGAAAAAACAAACTGTCAATTTAGATGTAGACTCACATTATGATTTTGGAAGGCTGCCTGTGCTGCTGTCAATGTATCTGCAACAAAGAAATCAACTCGAAATGATTATTCACATGGAATAGAAAATCTCAAAGCAATCAACTTAGTAAATATACAGCATGTACATTCATGACTGAACTAGCGAACTATATCTGTATTTGATGCCAAATAGTGGATAGAAATGTTCAGCCCGATAACCAAACTGAGCATCACCCAGAGATTCCCAATTGAAAACAACCTCATTCTCAACTACAGACCATCTCACGTTTATTCAGGTTGGATCAAGTTAAATTATGTTGGCCCCAGCTACGCTAGGATTATAGATGTTGTCTCAGTGGAGTAAAAGCAAATTAGGTAACGAAACTTCCATGGGCAAAATTCCATCGTCGTCAACTCATGCAGTTAATATAACATATATGGCCATCCCTTTGGCCTGAAGTTGACAAGAACGGCACTGTAAGTTTCTAGTCCATCGTACAACAGAACATTCTCTGCCTGAATTTCAAAATCCTATGAAAGACAAAGCTATACTTCCATCATCAAATCACCTCCACCAAACTGTATAACAGCTAAATTGAACTTTTCTTTCAAACAAAAAATAAATAAATAAACATGGAACATTACTCTTGGTCGAATTGAGCCTGGAAACATAAAATGGGCTGCTCAAATTGACCTCAACCTAAACCCTCTCACAACTTGCTTTCCAAATCCTATCTAAGAAGATGAAGCCAATTTGAGTTCTAGAAGGGGACTGTTTTATCAGGGAGCCTCCATTGGCTCATCCAAGTCTGATTATATTAAACTGGGAAATCTAAACATCCAATCAATAGCTAAAACACTGACATGTAAATAAATGATTAACCTCAAGAGATGATTATTCTACAAGTGCAAAACTGTTACAACTTTATAAAATGTAACCCCTTATATACTCAATTTTAGCCTGGAATCTGAAGCCAATGCAAGGGAAGAAGATTGCATCAGGTAAAAAGCTGATAAAACTTCTGCCAAACTCTTTCAAATGATGACTACAACACCAATAGCAATGACCAAAGCAGTAAAATTTGGCGCCATATGAAACTTAATTATATAAGGGTTCTATACCCAGGGTCAGGGACTTTTCGCAGATAAAACAGGCCTATGAGGGTATGCGTGAGTATGGCCAAACTTGAATCTCATAAAATTTAGCAAGAAGATTATCTCGAAATCTTCTTTATTTTTATAAAAATTTCATGGTTTGAAACATATCCCAGCAATCAAAACTTAAAATTAGGGGAAATTTAACCAAGATTTTATTCCATTTTTACCCTCATGCACTTCTCTGTTGTTATCTTTTCCATCTTCATCCATTAGTATACATTTTCTAAGGTTACCATCAATCTCATTGTCCTTTTTGGATTTATTAGCCCTAGAAATCAAGCCATGAGAGGATTCTATAGGCAATATTGCTGTAAGCCTGTAACTATGATCAGAAATAGGAAAATCTAGCTACTTTGTTCATCTTATGATACTTTTTCTCTTTCATACTTTGTTAATATTAATATCTTCCTATGTAATTTCCTCAACATCTAGAGAAAAAAGAAGTTGCAACAATGCTTCCATAGGTGAACCTGCAGGACAATCATTGTCAATCATGCTCAGCAGAACAATCTGTGAACTTTTGTTTTGTTGTTCAATGAGACAAAGGGAGGCACAAGAAATCTATTGTCCCCTCAGGCCGAATCATCCTCCTTTCAATTAGCCTGTGCAGTAATTCTATGGAGTGATTTTTTTTTTCTTTTTTTTACAATGTTCAATGCAATCCTATCCATTCATCCATCTATCTACACACACATGTATACATATACATACCCTACCATCACTCCCTTATACACACAAATATGGATAAATAGATTGATATAGAAGACAAACCTCAAATATATTTACACAACGCCTTCCTCTGTTAGGACTTAGTTGATAACAAGGCTTTTGATAGGATTCTTCTAAAACATCAATTCAAGGGCAAATGGCAAACATATGCAGCATATGCAAAGAAGAGGAAGAAAACGTAGCCCATCTGCTATTGCACTGTAGAGGCGTTACAAGGCTTTGGGGGACTATTTTCCAAAGGTTAAAGGTAGAATGGGCCCATCCAAAGGAGTTTAAATCAGCTTTACAAGCTTGGGGTGGAAGAAAGGGAAATCATGTGGAGAAATCAGTTGGAATTTGGCCCCTGCAGCAATAGCATGGGTAAAATGGGGCGAAAGGAACAGGAGGATATTTAAGAACTTGGAGAAAAACGAACAATTGCTAGAGAGGGCTGTTTTGAGTTTGATGCACAGTTGGTTGATTGGGCAAGTAGCAGGAGCTAACATATCTATCGAGGAGTTTCTGATATGTAATAATTTCTATGACCTGGGAGGGAGATGTATTGGTTGATGAATGAAAATTTTTGGGTCCTAGCCATTGCTTCTATGCATAGGCTTCAGTAGAATCTAAGTTCGGGTACACATTTTGTGTACCCGTGTAAGTTCTTTCTATCTTATATATTATATCCATCATTTACTGATCAAAAAAAGAAAGGGTATGACAGAAAAATGCTAACCCAGTGTTTGGCAATCACATAATTTTACGCAATGACAACATTAATAAAAAGTTTCATGTGTGAAATTAAAAAGACTACAAAACAAGCAGTTGTCTAAAACATACGTTTCAAAGCAATAATCGCTTGGAGTCGAACATCTTCATGGAAATACCCAGAATGTCTAATTAATATCTTCATTGACTCCTCCAAATAGCTGATAACAATCAAAGAAACAAAAAAATGATGCACACAACTTTACTCATAGAAGAATAAGAAAAAAGGATACGGTGTATAAGAATTCCTTGTATGCAGCGCAAATAGGCCAATTGCCTGAGTGGCTGCTGCCTTTTCATCCAATACTCCTGTTCTTATACTAATATTGCGAACTCTAGGCTCATCATGAGCTTCATCATCCGACGACACTCCTCCAAATCCATTATAATTTTCTTCACCATCAGACTCATCAATGTCCACTGCAGATCCATCGTCAAGATTGCACGAAGAAAATGCCAGAGGAACAACATGTGGAAGATACTGTTTCACAAAATAGAATTTTGCATAGATGTCATCCAAACTAATCATAATATATAAATAAAATAGATATCATCCAAGAATGAGAACATCGGTATAAAGAACAACAACAAACTAGTCTGACTGGAAAAACACTATACCTGAGCAAAGCCATCATCCATGATTTCAGCAACATTGCTGAAGAATCCATGTGTGTATTCCCGGAGTTCACTGAATTCCAATCCAAAACCCTGAAAATAATCGGTGTAAAATCAATTGTCTGACGTGTGCCTGTCTTTGTGTGTGATTGTGCATAAACCTCTGAAGTAAATGAGTGGCAATAGTCAATTACAGAGATAGCAGCTTCAATGAATGGAGGTAAAATTGGTTCCATCCGTGGTCTTCCAACAGCCATTGCAACTATACCAACTAGCTCAGTAGCCCTTGCACGTGAACGAAGGTCCTCATCTTTGGTAAGGACCATGAAAATTTTCATCAACTCCAGAACTCTCTCAGCATACGGAATGAAAGCTTGTTCAGCAGCAGCTGCAACAGAACCAATGGCAGACTGCAAGAATGTAAGCACAAGCAACAAAAACATAAATTAGCAAGTAAAAAAGGTAATGGTCCTGCAAACATAAATGTTAATTACTTCATACCATGCATGTCTCCTGCAAATTACGGGGACTATTTTGAAGGGCTGCAAGTAATCGCCCCATTAAAGGATCAAGAAAAGGAAGGATCTCCTCACCCATGTTCTCACAAAATGCTGCCAACGCATAGTATGACTTTTCCTGCGTAACGGAGTAAAATATGAATCATAGAGAAAATAAGGTAAATATACCATGTCATGTCCGAAGACTAATTTCTTCTACTCTTACCTTCACTCCATCAGATGCATCCTCTAAGGCATTCAAAATGCAGGGAAGAACACTTTCATAGTGAGATATAATCTCAGGCTGCAAATGCTCAGCAAATTGACCCAGTGCAAACGAAGCAGCCCCTCTTACCATCTGTTCTTGGTCTCTCAGAGCCCCCAAGACAATATGAAGAATTGGCTCCAACTTACCCTTCATTAACTCAAAACAACCCTCCGAAACAACACCTAGGGCTGTCACAGAAGCTTCTCGAAATTTCGGGTTTATGCTCTGACTGCTTAAAGAAGCAAATTCAAAAACAGGTGAAAACACATGCTTCGAGAGATTTACAGCCATTGTGTCAATAACTTCTGCAGCAGCTCGGTCTGGTGCAAGATCATCATCTTCATCTCCATGACTAGTTTCAGCAAGTAAAGGGCACATTACTTGCAAAATAGGGATGACAAGCTTATGCTTTTTCAGGGAATTGGATTTGTACTTTGCAAGCCAAGAAATTATCTGAATTGCCTGATAAAATAAAAGAATAGCATAAGTGATCAAGGTATCTTACATGCCAGAAAAAGAAATTTAATGTTCTCTCTCTATTTTTTTCCCTGGTGTGGAGATGGGAGGTCAACGCTTGTGAAGAGTAGGAATGATACAAGAAAGTATATATTCAAGGACTCTTTCCAACCTGATGGCGTGTATTTTGTTCCAAGTTCTGACTAGAGCAAACTTCAAGAGAAAACTGCACTATGGAACGAACAGATTCTCCAAGGAGAGGTGCAGGAGATTCAATCAACTCATCAAAAATTTCAAAGGCAATTGTAGCTACATCTTCCTCACCATTGGCAAGGCACTGTCTTGATACATTCAAAATGCTTGGAATGAAATCTCGAAACTTTACCTGCATAGGTATTATAATTCAGGCTCCGAAACATTCAGATGAACAAAATGAAAACCAAAAATAATTGCAAAAGGGTAATGAAGCAGTTGAAAAATATAAAATAACACCACCACATCCTTTTCAGCTGTACCACTTATAGATTCTTCAACAAGCGCCAATGGGGACCGAAAATGCAACATCAGTTACAGATTTTTCTTAAAAAAATAGAAATTATGCAATTTACTTAGAAAACTAGAAGCATGGGAAGTTCACTGGACAGTCCAAATATACTAGTCAGACAAGAGAAAACCAACATCAACCTATAGGTCCTATATATATGTAAATGTACATGTTTTTTTTTTAAAGTAAACGGCCTTATATATAGACACACACACACACACACACACACATATATACACAGAAGACTTTTCTAAGCAAACTAACAAACAAGCATAAAGCTAGATGAGGCACCAGAAAAAAAAATAAGAAATTGAGCCACAGTTCCATTGGACAAGCCATTGTCCAGGAATAACAAGTCTACAATATGTAAAATATACGCAACAGAAATCCCTCTAACATCCTCAAGAACCAGAGCAAATGAGCAAACATCAGAGTCATATTGTACACAAACTGAGAAAAGTAGGGGATTTATTAAATCCTCAAATTTCTTTCTTCTTTGATAGTTCACATCAAGTATGAGGAAAGAGCATATGCATACCCCAGCCCCTTCCCCCAGTGCTCTCAAAGTATCACTGATCGAGCATTTGACAAATATCATCACACATTATTACCCACCTAAACAGTCACACACAAGAAAAAAGGTCAACACTAACCTACAATCCCACGATTAATAAAGAGGTGAATACTGGAATCCCTTGATCAATACACATCATAAACACATAACGAGACAAAAGCAAAAAATTCTCATTTGAAGAACATCAATTTACAACACCTTAACCTAGGGTGAAGCACGAACCCACCAAGTGTGAATAATAAAAGGAGAGGACAAGTGTGGAAGATAGGAGAGCCAAGAAAAAAATATTCGCCCTTTTTAATTTTTAGGGTTACTTGTGCGGTTCGGCCCTCTTGTTCCAACTTTTCCCCTCCTCAAATCAAAAAAAACAAAAGAAATGTTGCCTCTTCTTTTGATCATAAGAATTTAAAATACCCTTCTAAGTACCACAATTAATTCCTTCATAGAAACACCTAAATTCCAAAAGTACAACAAATCTTTCAAGGTGTTAGGAGTCCACACAGAACTTCAATGCCCTGTTTGTACCCCCCATGCATTATTCCTATCTTTTCAGATAACATCTTTTATTGGTAAATAAATACATCTAGACCTACTGCAAGCTTCTTAAGATGCTATAAAGTAAGCAACTACTAAGCTAATATAAAGAAGAAATTATCTTTAAAATGATCAAATTAAATTTCTAAATATAACTAATTTGGATACTAAGTTCTCAGATAGAAAAATAATATTTTCAAAATTAAAAAATAAAGAAATAAAACAAGAAACTAAAGAAATGAGAACTCACCATGAACTTTTATTATGCATGGCATTGCACGCTGATACCATAAATTGACAAATTATTGACAAGTTTCATAATGCTATAATGAAGAAAAATGGAGGTAAAAGTGATGGAATCATGATCCCACAAATGATGCACACTTCTTGCAATAAAAAAATTTCCAACTATTTTGATGTTGTTTTTTTTTATTATTATTATTAAAAGGTCACTCAAAAAAAAAATACCTTCGTTAGTTGTTCCACAATGTCAGCTTCAATTTTTAGTCACCAAATGCATCAACAACAAACCCAATATTTTTCTATTGACCAAAATATTATATGCCAACGTAAAAAAGACAAAAAAAACAGTATATAAGTATTTGTCTCAGCTTCTTAAACCTTTTTAAGAGACAGCTTCACAAACAAGTGAACTTTTCTTCTCAACAAACGACATAAAAGTTTTCTATAATAACCTCTCCATTATATGTGCTGACAAATGGTCATAGAGATCGTAAAACCATGAAGAATGCAACATAAGGAAAGAAGTCCAACAACAGAACGTAAGGTACTCAGAACTAATTTAAGGCTATAATATACAAGATTGGTTCAGCATCTACTAGAACTACCTTTGTATACATGAGCACATATGAACATTACTCTTAGGAGACAAAATGAACAACAAGCACGGATTTCAGAGAGAAAAGGTTACAAAATTTAATACATAAACAATATAGAGAAATGAAAACTCACCACTTCAGCACCATCATGAGTGAATTCTAGAAAAGAACCAACCGCCCTGACAAAAGAAAAGTTAAAAAATTGAACACAATCGCAATAACACCACTCTCTTTCTCCTAAAAAAAGCACACACCCATGTAGTGTCAAATATGTTTGGATAAGAGATTACTTTAGAGCAGCGACTCTGACACGGGTGCTGGTCTCATCCTGTAGGCACTTGAGGAGAAGAGCTTGAAGATCAGCAAAGTGTGGCTGAAATGTGTTCCCTATGGTTTCCGTTAAGGAACTGAAAAGAATCAATGCCACCTTATATCACCAGAAAGCAAGATGAGCAAGCGTTATTCCTCTCATGCAACATTCATACAAATTGTACAAAGAATAAGCTGTGTAAGTGTAAGCACTTGGATTTGCATGACCAAAATAAAATGTTAAACTAAAAATAGTTAAAAATCAGGCTATGAATGAGAATCTAGAGAACATTGAAACTAAAGACAACATGGCTGTATAAATCCGCATGAGCATGATACATAATAACTTCACAGTTCTGAGACAAAATTAGTTAAGCATTGCATAGAAAATTACACATTAATCAGGTTAAATCATTTTATATTCAATAGCAGAACTCGATAAAATGACAATTATAATTGATATGTTGCATCAAAACCATGAAGTTAAGGTTTATTTCAGACTTCTACTAACCAACACTTCCCTGCTTGAGTTTTTTTTTTTTTTTTTGATCAGTAAAAAGATGGAAATGATATAAATGAAGGAAAAAACAGACATGGTACACAAAGAGTGTACCCACACCTAGGAACAAAAGTAGTAAATACAAGGCTCAAGGACTAGAACCGAAGGACAACGAACAACAGTATTCAGCTTTTAAAAATGAAAAAGATAAATAAACAGAACCAAGTTGACATTTCTCATTGAAAAAACAAGTAAACAGCAGTATTCAGCTTCAAAAGCAACTCCGCTGTCAACCAAACTTAGTTTCCTAATTGTGGTAAATTCCATTACTTTCAATTAAGAAAATCTACTGTTGACATCTTATTGATGTAAGCTCCCCTTCAGTAAATAGGATTCATTCGATTCAGAAACTACAATCCCACTAATTAAATAGCATCACAGATATCACACCTAGTATGTAGATGAACATTAATTTGAGATCATCTTGGAATTGGCAAGAAAGCAGCTAAGATAACAGATAAACCAATAAAAAAATTAAATCCTTTAATAATAAGCCACAAATGTCTCTACTCACTTCCCTATGGTCTTCTTGTGCACTCTGACTGCACTGGAACAGAAAGGGCAACAAATCAGGCCACTCTCCTGCTGGAACAGCATACTTGGCAATGATACTCACCACATTCGCACTTGCTCGCCTCACGGGAGGACTGCAACAACAACATCATACACAACCCTTCTTAATGACACCGAAAACTAAATTCATTCAGTGCAATTCACTAATTCCACCAAACATCAGTAACAGGTCAAACATGAATGTAGAAATTTTAAGATAAGGCGGATGCATGATTTGGACACAAATTTACTGGATATCCAGACGTGGTGGAAACTATTTTACTTCAAAATCAGGTGACAGCTGTGCCAAAGAGTTACTTGCTGTATTTATTTACCAAATACAACCCTTGTTCAGATCATAATACAGCAAGTTCATACTTCATAGAAGATATAAAAATAAAGAAATGTGTGTCTGTGGGTGTTTGTCACTATCTTAAAGAAAACACTCACATAGACAAATGACTTGATTCTCTTCGAAAACAACATCACCCCTTGCTTATTCATTGCACTACGAACGCAACCCATAGTGCAATGAGTAAGAAATCCATAAGTCCGAAGAATAAAAGTTTAAAGCTCAACAATCTTGCAAGGCACCAATCACCCCTTCACACGACATCAATCCAAATCAAAGGAATGGCTTAACAGCGTGTTTAATCAAGATCGCGGAACTGAGAAGCGCCGATGAATGAGAAAATCAAAATCAAGTAAGCAAAAAAAAAAAAAAAAAAAAAAAAACACTCTAAATCGGTATAAGATAGAACCTTCAAACTACCTACGCATATAAACCACAATAATTGCAACAGAATTGAACCCAAAACTGATCCCCGATACCACGCCCAATTGAACGGCAATCGAGTGCGGATATACCTGTGTTCGACGGTAATGCTCTCGATGAGCGAAGACTTGACCAATTGCCTGAGCTGGGGAGAAAGCTTGGCCCAGTGGCCGGTAATCTTCTTCCGCAGTAGAACAGCCGAAAGCTGCCTAACATTGGGAGTCTTCGCAGTCCGCAAGTGGTGAACCAATGCAGGGATCACCTGAGGGTCCTTGGCCAATCGCTTAATCTGCTCTTCGGCTTGCCTCCGGGCATCATTGTCCGGCATCAGGAACTGAATCAGAAGTAGCTCCAGTGACTGTGCCATAGCTTTCCTCGCTCAAGTCCTCTGCTCACTTCCCTTAATTCCTCCCTCGAAAAAATAAAACAAGCGTTTCAAGAAGAAGAAAAACCCTAAACCCGGTGCGAGAAAGGGTTTGATTTCCTTATGTGGGGGCGGCGGTGAGAAGGACAGGCTTGGTTTGGTAGCTTTATACGGAGTATAATTGCAGCGCGACTGCGTGTTTTTCTGTAAATAAAAAAGCAGAGGGCTTGGTGGCTTGGTGCTGATTGCTGAGAAGTTTCTGAGTATCGGGATTCGAGCAAATGTAGAAAGCTTGTGCGTCGGTTGGACCGTTGGAATGACTTGTTACCGGCCGTTGCTTCAGTTAATTAGACAGCAAAACCCATGGTATCAAGAGTTGCTTGGCTTCGAATGCTGTCCCCCTGGTGCTGAAAGCCTATGGTACGGTCCCGATTGACAGGGGCATGCAACCGTAAGTACCATGGAGCTCATTAGATGAGTCCCTCTCCTTAGCTTATGGCTGTGAAGATTATTATAGAGAAAAAAAGAAAGAAAGTGAAAATAGTTGTTTTGTTTCTTTAGGGATGGCAAAGGGACGGGCTTTATTGAATCGGAACCTGCCCTTAAATGAGTTCATCCAATATCAAACCCTAACCCACCCCTATCGGGTTGATGATGGGACAGGCAGGAATGACCCTGTTAGAGTATCAAAATGCAAAAAAAAAGTGTTTATTTAAATAGAGTATATAGGTTAGTAACATATTTATTAATAAAATATGTATTTTTATGTATAGTATATGTGAAAATAATATTTAAAGCATATAGAAATAATAGTTTAATATATGAAGGATGGGTTCGAGGTAGGTGTCGTGGCAGGTTGAGCTAAACCCGAAGCCGTCCCTAACCCGATTTTAGGCATACCAAACCCTGACCATTAGGGGCAGGGTGGGTTAGGTTACCCATTTAACCCACCCCATTGCCATCCCTACTTCTTGTTGCTAAGCCTACTATAGATGACATATATGGATGAACGTCACCTGTCCAAAATAGAACTGTAAGTAGGGCGGGTTGGGCTGAGGTTTGATGAGTTCGGGCTCAACCCATTCTAAAATCAACTTGGCCCGCCCTAAACCCAAACTACTTGAACCCAAACCCAACCCTAACATTATTTCTCGAGTTCAGGCTGGGTTCGAGTTGGCCCAAATTAATGGGATCTATCAAGGATATAATGAATTATAATAGCAAAACAACAAGTCTATAATGTTTTTAGTATAGGAAAGCAAAAAATTGAGTTTTTAAATTATAACATTTCTAAGATTTATTGACCAAATTATAAGACACATTCAACATTATGAAAAAAATACTTACTGACAATGTGGTCCTTTGTAAATTTCAAGTCATTATCCATACAATGTAACGCCCCGGATCCAAGTTTATTTAAGAATCATAAACCCAAACCCTGAACATTAGAAAAGGCCCAGATATGCTAAATCAGACAAAATAAATTCCTTTTCATAATCAGAGTGCGACAATAATAATAATATCCTCAAATGTGCATGGATTGAAAAATACTATCATCCGAAATATTAACCATCAAATTCCAATCTGGATAGGGTCAACTAAATAAAATAATCCAATACATCCATCACAATAATCTAGATCAAATAAAAGACATAATCTCTTGAACCTACACAGGTAAATAAAAATCCTCTTCCTGATAATCAGAGTAGTCCCCCTACGTATCTAACCCAGCACCGTCCTCTCCCGAAATATCTAAAAACAAATCCAATAAAACGATAATGTGAGAAACAACATCTCAATAAGTATTCATGCAAAAATATAAACTTTAACAATTCAAATATGCAAACAATTAATCAAGCTAACCAAGATAGATTCAAACACAGTGAAATATAACATGATACAATCATACAAATAGTCTTGCAGGACTCATGAAATAGGAAACCAGAGATAGATCATAGACTATGATAATATGCTACATAACCGATTTTCAGATGGACCAACCGATACCAGACAGGCTATTCGACACCCAACGGAAGTACTCAACCGATATCGGAGTGAATTAGCATCTACGGTCCAACCAATACCGGAGTGGATAACATAGCAACTGACTGATACCGGAGCAGTACCATCCTCGAAATGATGGAGTGTCTATGACACAGAATTCAAACCACTCTAGAAAAATTTTCACTTACTAGCTACTCTATAGATCCGTGTAAGAGCTAAGCCCACTCAACAGTGACAAATCAAAACCAAGTAGTAGACATATGTCACATAATAGCCATGAAACTCATTAGATGAGTCCTTCTCCTTAGATTCTGGCTGTGAAGATTACTATAGAGAAAAAAAGAAAGAAAGTGAAAATAGTTGTTTTGCTTCTTTAGGGATGGCAAAGGGACGGGCTTTATTGAATCAGAACCTGCACTTAAATGAGTTCATCCAATATCAAACCCTAACCCACCCCTATTGGGTTGATGATGGGACAGGCTAGAAAGACCCTATTAAAGTATCAAAATGCAAAAAAAAAGTGTTTATTTAAATAGAGTATATAGGTTAGTAACATATTTACGAATAAAATATGTATTTTTATGTATAGTATATGTGAAAATAATATTTAAAGCATATAGAAATAATAGTTTAATATATGAAGGATGGGTTCGAGGTAGGTGTCGTGGCAAGTTGAGCTAAACCTGAAGCCATCCCTAACCCTATTTTAGGCATACCAAACCCTGACCATTAGGGGCGGGGCGGGTTAGGTTACCCGTTTAACCCATCCCATTGCCATCCCTACTTCTTGTTGCTAAGCCTACTATAGATGACATATATGGATGAGCGTCACCTGTCCAGAATAGAACTGTAAGTTGGGCAGGTTGGGCTGGGGTTTGATGAGTTCAGGCTCAACCCAATCTAAAATTAATTAGCCCAAACTCAACTTGGCCCACCCTAAACCCAAATTGCTTGAACCCAAACCCAACCCTAAAATTATTTCTCGAGTTCGGGTTGGGTTCGGGAGAGACGTCGGGCGCTCCTGCGGGCGGCAGTTGAAAACTTGCTTTTAAAAGTTGGTCACTCAAGTCAACGCTCGAGCGACAGATCGGGCGTTCGGTTTCTAAAATTTGTTGACATTAGGGTTTTGGAATTTTAAAAAAACATAGGTGGGGCACCTTCGATAGCGCTCGAGCGCCCTGGGGTTATCACTCACCGCCTGCTAGGGCGCTCGAGCAGTGAACCAGGCGTGTCCATTTAAAATCACAATTTTCTGAAATTTCTAAAAAATTGCGTAATTCATAAAAAAAATTCAATTCTCTTCATCCAATGCAACAAACCATTTTGAAATCATTTGAAATCATCATATAGACTTTTTAGAATAGTTTAGTACAAATAAAACCTTATTTACAGTTCAAATAAGTCAAGATCATCCATGAAAAACATGTTTGGGCAAAATCTGTAAGAAACTGCAACCTACAATATGCACTTCAAAAATCTTTTCTAATCCTAGGAATTTATCATCAAATCATTCTAAACCCTTCCAAATAATCACAAACATTGAAACTAAGCATTTACACACAAGATCATTCACAAACAGCCAGTAAACACACGACTAATCACATTCTTCAAATAAACGACGAAATTTGTTTTATGCAAGTTGAAGGGACTACTTACTTCTCTCCTTAGATTATATCCTTCTCCAAACAATCCGAAAATCCACCTCTTGCAACTCCCACGAACTAAGCAACTCCTTCATTATTTGAATCAAAGAATATATTTTCAGATCTTCATAAACTCGAAACCAAACGTAATGATCATGGTTTGGTTTATTCCTCTTACCTTAAACTCACATGAAATCACTCCTCCTTCTCCTTTTGATCTAAGCAACAAACGCACGAAAATCTACGGCCGAAAGGGAGAGAAAGGATGGGCGGCTGTTCTCGTCTTCTTCTTTTCTTTGAACGTGAATAGCAACAGTCGTGGATTTGTTTCATTATATATTTTTTTATTTACACTTTTGCCCAAGACAACATACTAATCCTAATAACCCTCCTTTTACTGTCTTACCCTTCAAACCAATATACTAACTCTCAATAAAAATTGGTCTTAGTCGACCACACTCCTTTCATGCAGATTTCGGCCTACTTAAAAAATATTTCTATTTTATTATTATTATTATTTTCTTTTATAATCAAGTACTTAGTACAATATCATAATAATAATTATATTAAAACTAAAATACAAACTGTAACATCTCTGGGTTGACCCTGGTTCCCATTCTCTGCAAAAATTAACAATACCTCAATTTATTTTATTTAATTATTTAATTTCCTAAAATTCTGGGGTTTTACATACAAAGGTCAACATTATCAACTTTCCTAAATCTTGAAAAGGTTCTAGATTTGAAGCTTTAAACTCAATTCTATAGAACCTTATCTACTAGGGAATTGATTGGAAAAATAGAGAGGAAGGGCTTAGAGTTTGAAAGAACTTAGGAAGAAGATGGGGATTGCGGTAAGTTATTTAACCTTGGTTTTATATAGTTCAGGCTTTTTGGGTTTTTCGAGCTATGAGGTGCAAAGCCAAGCCCAACCCAAACTCAAATTCGGGCCTAAAATCAAGCCCAACCCAAACCCAAACCCAAAATAAAACCTTAGATCAGGCTATTATTCGGGTTGGGTTGGGCAGGCTTAGGGCGAGCCGAGCAAAACTTACAGCTCTAGTTCAGAAGCCAATGTGTTGTACACGCGTATTAGCAAAACACAGTTTTCTACATCTTTTTTGGTCCTTCACTATCGTTAGGCTTAACAATGTACATCAGCACTATAGGGCTTGCCCAAGCTCAACTTGGCCTAGTTTTCGGGCATCACACTCAGACCCAAGCCCGCCCTAAAATAAAAACATAAGCCCAAGTCCAACTTGGTTAAGCTTTTTTTTATAATTTTTTCCAATTTTATTAGAAAACCCCTTGAAATATTTGTACTTGTAAAGGTTTCTTATACTTATATTTCAATAAATTAAGTGAGAAAACTACCATAAAAATCATAAAATGAATAAGAAAAAGCTAATTTAACATAGTCATATAAACATTAAACTAGTTTCACACATGCAATGACATTCAAAACCGGGCCATGCCTAGATAGGCCGGACTTTCATATGCCTATACCAGCGTTTACAGTTTCAGGAAATTTCGTTTTTTTTTTAAAGTAACGATGCGTTTCGATAGGAAAAAAATCACTCAATTGCATCGCTGGCAATTTTTTGCAGCGTGTCGAGCGAAATGGATCGAAACGGGTGAAACAGGCAATAAAGAGAGAAAAAATTGATTTTTTTTTAATTTTCATTAGCGATTTTTAACGACGTGTCGGCGAAATTTCAACAGAATAAAAAAAATCAAAATTTTTTGCCTTTTCATTTTTCCGGCATGCCGATTTTTTCATGGATCGACACGCCCATCGGCACTGAAACTCAAAACCTTCGCCTATACCATGCCCAGCCTTAATAATTTCAAGCTTTTAAAAACTAAGCCAAGTAAGCCTATGACCTTGAATTCAAGCCCAAGCCCAGTTTAAACAGGATCAAGTTTGTTGGGCCTAAGGTACATATTGTAATAACAAAATAATATATAGAAATCCATATGAACAAAAGAAAGAAGCTCTTTGGACAAAAAATGTCCGGTCAATAATCTATAAGATTTCATCATTTATAAAATAGCACCTTTTTTTTTGGGCTCAATCATTACAAAAGTATAAACACGCGTTATGAGAAAAGCGGGAGCTCATTGCTTACATTCTAATATTTTTCTTAAACATGTATGTTAAATTTTGTTGTCATCCCAACACAACATAAGAAAATATGAAAGAATAGAATAGAGATACTTTACCAGAAGATTCAAAGAAGTCAATGTAGTTTTGGGTGCAAACGAGAGAAAGAAAGGAAGAAAGAATAGAGAAGCAAAGGACTATGGGGCAAATTTATGAAGAATGCTTATTTTCCAGATTCAGATCTCATGGAGGCACCTTTCGAGATCAATAAATCCTATGGCTGGAGAAATTAAAGAAAATAAAAGATAGGTTGACCCAGGGAAGTTCATGGACAGTGGCTACTAGCACTAATATTAACATTCTAACGGATAGGTTGGTTTCAGGGATGTAGAATACCGTTTGACATTCAGAAAAATCAAGGCAGCAGTTTCAATCTCTCAAAGGTGAGTTAGCTGATCAATTGTGATACTGGGCAATAGAATTCCCAACTTATAAATCATTTCTGTGAGGCTTCGATTGGGAAAAAAATCTCTTCTACTCCCATTTCTCCTGCCTCAGAAACTGATATAAGACACTACCCGGGCGTTAACTTCGTCCGTTATGTTCTTTGTGTCTTCTGCTTATCGTTTGATCCTTGGTTTAAATTCTCAAGATCAAAATCCTACTTGGTTGAAGCTTTGGCATCTAAGAGGCCATTTGGTAACGTTTATTTTAAAAACAGTTCGAAAACTAAAAACAGTTTCAATTATTTTTGGGTTTTTAAAAACAAGTGACAAGAAATTTGTTTGGTAACAATCACTGTTTCTTAGGATTTTTGAAAACAGGTGACAAGAAACCTGTTTGGTAACAATTGATAAAAAAACGATTCAAGTTTTCAAAATAAACAAATATGCATTGTTATACAACCTGCAAGTCTATTGAACTAAACAAATTTGCTATGAAAATCGCTAGCCGTTTGCATGCCAGCACGCGAGCACGACCCAACTGGCCTCACGTGCTAGCTGGGTCGGCGTGCCTGGTGGGCCGTGCCTTAACAGGATGTGTGATCGGGCCCCTGGGCATGGGCACACTTTAAGCGTGCTAAGCTCTGCTGTCTGTGCCTGTGCCGGCCCAACCCAATAAGCAACCATGCAGACTGAAAAATCGGCGACCGGTCACATAGGAGGTCGTCCCTCAACGACCATAGACCGTCTAATACACAAGAGGTGGTCCCACCAAACAAAAAGATCACGACGAGACCACGCGAGATAAGCAGCAGTGACACTACAAGCAAGAAAAAATGGCCCACCTTCGGTTTTTTCTCAGTCAAATCACTTTCACGACCAGAGACCTTGTAGCTGTAACTTCAACTAGTTTCCCTTCTCTTGTCCGTCCGAGCAACGCCCAGCAATTAAAATGGATGAACCCTCTTTCTCTCTCTTTGTTTACGAATTATTTGTTGAGTTGAGTCTTGCACAGTTGAAATATCCATCTGCAAATATCCGAAATAGATCTTTACTAAGAATATTCCTGATTTATTATTCCTTGTCGATTTTGGGAGGTTTTCGAACTGGAATTATTGGATGCCTCCTTATCTAAAGGCTTTTTCTCATCGATTGTTTTGAAATATCCATCTGCAAATGGCTCTGTCAGATCTTTCTATGGATGGGATTCTAATGGTGGGATCTTCTACGTGTACCTTTCTAAACAATTCTTTTCATTAGATTGCGTGCTTGATAGGCTTTGGTTGATTATTCCAATTTCCGAGTTCCATGATTCAGAAATTAGGATTTTGCATTAGGGCGTTGGAAGAGGCAACTTTCGTGTTATTTCGAGGTATTTTGGTATTCCCAATGCGAGTGATCGTTCATGCCGCCGGAACCCTTTCCTTGGGATCAGAAGGATTTCCCAAAGGAGAAGAAGCATGAGAGGCCGGAGTTCGTAGTTACCTTCTCCAAATGGAGGGGCTATCATCAAGGATCCCGCAAGTTTGCTCTCGCTGTTTGTGAAGGGGTGGGATCGGCTTGATTCAAAGGGAAGAAGACGCCTCCATTGCTAGAGTTCCAGAGCTTGGGGTCGATTTTGTGGAAGAGATAAATTAAAAAGAATTACAAAAATTCCATCTCACAAAATACGGTTCATCGTTTTCAGAAACGGAATTTTTCGGTTTCTAAAAACCGGGTTATTTTTCAACCGTTTTTCTAAAAAACAGTTTGAAATTTTTTTCAACTAAGCATGTTTTCAGTTTTATGTTTCAAAAAACCAAAAAACTGTATTCAAACATGTTACCAAACACCCTCTAAGATGCCAGCTCGAATTAGAATGTTTCTTTGGAAGTGCCGCCCACTTCCCATTTTTTCTCTTCTCGACTCCAAAATATTGATGATATTTGTGTGTTTTGTCAAGCTGCACAGGAAAAGACCGAGCATCTCTGGATGCACTGCCCCTTCTCCAGGGCGGTTTGGCTTCAAGTGATGGGTGGTGCCACTCAATCTGCCGGACCTCAAGCCTCCTCCTTTCAATGGGTTTGTTTCTTTCCATTCTAATAGTACCTCACAGTGCTGTTAACAGTATGGATTTCGGCGAATTTCTGATGGATAATGAGGTTATAAAGAAACCAAATCTTATTTCATGGAGAACAACCTTCGGTGTCAGCAACCTGTAAAGCGATCATGCTCCTCCACCAAGATTCCAAATTACTTGCCACTGGTCTCACAATCCGATGGTCCATAATCCGGGTCAGCAAATTAAATGGATCTGCCCAGAACATCCTACTATGATGATCAACTTTGACGGTGCTTATAGAAGTTCAGAAGACTTTGCGGCAGCTGGTGGCGTTCTGAGATATTTCAGTGGGAGGTATTATTGGTGGCTTTGCTACAGTATGAAATGCCAAATCGGTGATTATAGTAGAATGCCTTGCGGCTTTGGAAAGTATTAAAATGGCAGCGGCTATGCATCTTTCTCACATTGTGCTGTAAGGAGATTCTTTAGTGATCATAAAGCTTCTCAAAAAGTCTGATTATAATGTTCCGTGGAGCATCTTAGGCTATGTTTCTCAGATTTAACATATCTGCTCCTCCTTTTCCTCCATACATTTTTCTCATAGCTGTATTCATCTCCTTCATGTTTATCCTCCTTGCTGTTTGATGACGCAGGGGATGATTTTCTTGGGAGATTAATAGGGAAATTTGGTTTTTAGTGATATTTTTCAAAATAATTCAGATTCAGTCGGTCAATTCTATAAAATTAAAAATTAATGATACTTCTTAAATAATTAGGAATCAGTATCATTTTACTATTAGTGAAGAATTTCTTCCAAAACTACCCTTAAAAGTCTTGCAAACCTCGCTTGTACCTAAATGAGTGAACAGATTTCGAAGTCTTTTGAGGGCATTGTTGGAAGAAAGTCTTTATGAATAATTAAATGACACTGATTTCTAATTGTTTTAAAAAAGTATCACTAATTCCCAATTTTCAATAATTGATCGATTGAATATGAATTCTTTTGAAATAGAATCAACATATTTTTTTGATGCGTAGTTTGATTTTGCAATGTTTATAGAGAATTAATATATTAATACCCGTTATTATAATTAATATAGATAATGTAAAATTTTTTTTTGTGTGGTAGAAAATAGATAATGTTACTTGTAACGACTATTTACATGAATAATCAATAAGGATACTGTGAAAGTTGATTTATAAAAGTGACGTCCTTATATTAATACTTTATAAACGTGATGATCACAAAAGCAATCATATACGTCCTATAATGTGTGGTAGATATTTCTTCTTTTTTGCGCAAATATTAATATTAATATTAATATAAGAATTTTAATAATTGCGTAGCACCTCTCTATACTTTAGTATTTATGTATGAATGTATATATGTCATATAATTAATATTAATATAAGAATTTTAATAAGCAATCATATATGTCCTAAAATGTGTATATATATACATGTACATGTGCAAGTAGGCATGTTCATACACACACTTTTGAAAATGAACATCAAAATCTTTATGAATACTTTGTGATATGACACTACAAAGTTGTGTTGATCAAAAAAAAAAAATAATTCTGTTTTTGATATGTCTTCCAAACATTTCTCCTAATTTGACGCTTTGACGGGAAATGAAATCGTCTGCCATGTTTCTTTGTTTTTTATACGTTTCTCCTAACTTGACGGGGAATGAAATTGTCTACCATGTTTCCCTGTTTTGCTCCCTGAAGTGACCGTGAAATGCTACTATGTGAAGCATGGTCAGTCTTTTTTGAATGTTGTAAATGTTTTAGGTGGACCCCATATGGAAAAACCATGATAGAATTGGTTTTTTTATTATACTTTCTCAAAATAATTCATCAAAATAATTCAGATTCAATCGGCAAATCCTTGAAAATTAAGAATTAGTTATACGCTTTTCAAATAATTGGGATTTAATGTCATTTTACTATTGATAGAAACTTTCTTCCAAAGATGCACTCAAAAAACTTTGAAAACCTTTTCACTCGTTTAGGTACAAGTGAGGTTTGCAAGTCTTTTTGAGGGTATTTTTGAAAGAAATTTTTCATGAATAATAAAATGATACTGAATACCAATTATTTAAAAATAGACTGAATTTGAAAAATATCACTAAAACCCAATTTTCCCAAAAAAACATTGGCTCGTCGTGAGAGTATCTCATGGCCACGTCTTCCCCTCGACGGACACGAGGTTGTAATACTTTTTTGGGTTAACAAGTTTTTGAAGTTATCGTAATCGGATGATATTATCTTCAGTTTGAAAAGTAAAACATTTAACATTTATAATTCCAAAATTCTTCAAAATCAAGCTTTTAATGAATCGTTTACCTATTCACCATCTTCTGTCTTCTCAATCGTTCAAACGACACACAACACATGATCATATCACAAAATATCAAACAATGTCATTAAGGGGAGAAAAATTCAGGATAATGTTATTGAAACTCCCACATATACCAGTCTTGCAATTAAATCATAAATGGTAGAAGATAAAGAAAACAATTACTCAGTTGAGTTACATCCATTGGTTCTAACTTAAGAAAGCTACATCCACTGCATCTTTACTCTGCCCGAGATTGGCCAGCTCGGGATGAGAGAATGATTCCGACAATCAGTCCGTAGAGAGCAAGAGCTTCTGCAAAAATCAAGATGAGAATCATACCGACGAACAGCTTCGGCTGCTGTGCATTGGCCCTGAAAACAACCAAAAACCAAAGGCCATAAGCAGCAGTTTGTCTAAATCGCTAAAATTCCCAAATAATACTAGAGATGATGCTTCTACGATATCTTGCTTATGATAACAGACTCCAGAATGCAAGAGGGAAACATGAAAAGAAGAATATACAAAGGAGTCTGGACTTCAACTGTTGCTCCCAACACGTAAATAAAAATTTCCAAAAGCAATATAATCTAAATCTAAATATGACATGAAAAGCAAGATAATAAGGAAATAAACAACCAAAAAAGGGAAGATGAATCATATGATATTGTTTCGCATCAAAGCGAAGAGCAGCACAGAAAAGCAACAATGCATCTGACCCAACCTGGCACATGCAAATGGTCAAGATACGGAACTCCAATGTAAAATACTTCTGTCACACGAGGCTAAATGTGCAACCAGCCAACCACGAGAGTGGTAATAAAGATCAGGCTCCAAGAAGTATGAGTACAACCTATTGTCTTTAGACAGAAGAAATAAGACACAAATACCCACCATTGAGAAAAGAGAAAAAAAAAAGACACGCATTCACAATTGAGATTATAAAAAATAGTAGTTAGCATGTAGTTTATGAACTTCTATGCATCTTTGTTTCATTGACTAATGTTATCTTTAACTTATAATTACAAACTTTAACATTTAAGCATCATAAGAAATCAAATTTAGAAAAGATTATTGATAATGGATCATCATCAACATCACCAACATAAGCCAGTTTCCACAAGTGGGGTTGATGACATTACTCTTGTCTCTCCATCCTGTTCTATAAAATAATATATCTTTAGTTAATTTATGTTTATGTAAGTCTTTGTTTTATTAACTCAATCCATGTCTTTTTAGGTCTTTCACTTGATCTCTTAACCCTTCAATATGAATCCTTCTCAAACCTTCTTACAGGTGCATCTTTAGATCTCTGCTTTATATGTATCAAAACCACCTTAGTCTCCCCAATTTTGTTCCTAATGCATGCTACGCCTAACCAGATTCGAATATCTTCATTTTTTTTTTATGAACAATGAAGATGTATTGTATATATATATAAGATAGAATATGGAATGTACAACCAATCCTACGCAAAAGAGAACATGCTACACAATAACACAACCACCCGCATCCAAACCCTAAATACACAATAGACATCCTCAATCTCCATCGCCGTATACCATCTCCCTCATCATAACTTGCCTTGAACATGGCTGAATAAGCGAACACGACTGGTTCCGCCCCGCTCGACCTTCCTAACTCCACGGAATGTGTAGAGTAGCACCACCTATGCCACTCTCTCACTGTCTCTACTGTGCAAATATCTTCATTTATTTTTGTCTTTTCTAGTTTTGCCACATGTCCATCTTAGCTTCCTTGTCTCAATAACAGTCACTGTCTGAACATGTTATTCCTTTGCCGCTCAACATTCCATACCATGCAACGTAGCTGGTCTAATTGCTATTCTATTAAACTTACCTTTTAACTTCAGTGGAACACAGTTATCATACGGCACCGTAGAAGCACCCCTTCACTTAAGCCAACTAGCTCTAATCTACGTGCTACATCTTCATTGATTTTGTCATCTTTTTATACTACTTATATAAGACTTAATTTATGGCTTGTAAATTCTAACAGTATCATTATTTATATTGTTATTTGTAATAAAAGGGCATTTCATATATCTAATATTTACACTAACTTATTTTAAAACCCTTTGATTCTAAGACATCCCGCCATAATTCTAACTTAATATCTACTTCTCTAGTGTGACCTATCAAGACTACATCATCTGCAAATAATATACACCAAAAATCAAATGTTCTTGCATTTCAATAAAGCTCATGATTTGAAGATAAACAGCACATATAATGTGGAAAATTAAAAAGCATTAGAAGTTAAAGAATGAAGACAAAAACACAAGTCCTGATTTTGTCCATGAATTTATACTCATCTTCAAACTGCTAATCAACTCTCATAGTTTTATTAGGTTCCTAAAAATTTGCCACGACGAAACAACGCATGGAAATCAAGCCAAAAACATATGTAAATAAAAAACAGGTTTTGAAGGCCAAAAAGAAAAGCAGTTAAATTTCTATCCACCAATATCGCAAGAAACTATGAAAATGCCCTTCATTTGAAACAAAATACAAAAAAGAAGTAAAGGAAAGAGAGACAGAGACAAGAAGCTAGCTTCATACTATGCAAGAATGCATGCCTGAATGATCCATTGATCCATTGTCAACAGAAAAAATTTGCAAAGCACTCACAAAAGAACCTAGCTTATAAGATTCACGCTCAATTTCTCCGTACTGTCACATTCCCCAAAAACAGTGCCTGAACTGGAAATCCAGCACCTTAGGCCTCAAGCTGGTTAGAATCTATGTTTCTGAATCCTTGGATGAAATTAATCTTTACAGGTTAATAATCATTTTGGGACCTGCAACCATAGAAGGGCCTTCCCCCCCTCCTCCTCCTCTTATCCACAATGATTCAATAGTTGAGACCCACTTTTGAGGGTTTTCCAAGTCTCCAAAAAACCTTTAAACTCTGCAGATTTAGCACACATGTCAACCCTGACCCTGTGAAGTCTACATATCACAAATCCTCATGACCATGCATCTGACTTGTATATAATTGAAAGATCAACATAGTGTAACAGTACCCAAAATATTCATGTATCCATCTTTATATACTAGGTAATGAGTCCCAATTAAAATTTTCCAGGAACTCAGAGCAGGGCTCCAAATATATTCCCAAACAAGTCCAGTATGACACAGGACACTACTTCTCAGAAGCAGTACAATCTTTTCCATCCCAAGATTTCCCAGGGGTTCGCTATTGAACTTTCAATAATTGATCCACTCATGCACATATATCACAATGAAAATTCCAAGCAGTTCAATCTCACATTAGATAGATTCCCGTAATAATATTATTAATTAGCAGGATCAAACAAATATTTCTGTAGCAAACGTGACCAATAAATCCAATCTGCACAAAAACCTGTAACTTGCAACTTTCAATGACAATATTAGGAGCATAATTCTATGTTGTAAACCCGAAAATACAAGGTAATCCAGGTACCCCTCGAATAAAGGGGCTTTCAGAGATCATTTTTGTAGTCCTTGAGACCTACAGTACTGGGCAATTCCACCAGAGCAGAGGTATATGCACTGCTGTTGGGCTCCATAAGGTGAAATCATTGAGCATTGGCTCTCTTTTGATATCATAGACTAGATAGGAAAAATAAACGCCAAAATTTGGAAGGACCAAAAGGAAATGATTTATAAAGTTACATGACTTGCAATGAAATTTTTTCCTAAAAAATCTATCACTGTCACACCCTTTAAGTTTAATGTGACAGTTAGGCCTTGTTTGCAATTGCTTCCTGAAAGGAAAAGCGATTAATTTAGAATAGATTCTGATGAATCACTTCATATGCAAAGATAGTGTTTCTTAAATGCCTATTTATAAAGAGATTTTAAGACTTAAAGATTATAAGGCAAGGATGAATATTATAGAATAACATAAGGACAAAATAATCTCAACAAACATGTCACTTAAGTGAACAAATCGATTCCTGCAAAAGTAATTTGGAGAAGCAAGGAGTGAAATGCTTACATACAATCAGATTTCAGTGAAGTGTTCCATTACAAATTACTTCTCAGTTCTCAAACGTGTTTACTGAACACTAAATATGCATTACTAAAATGTTTCTAATCCCAGGAATCATCTCTGGGGCCCAAAGAAGCAATGCCAAAAACACCCTCAGCAAGTTTCTAATTGAAAAAGGGTCAACAAATTCACCAACTTGGCACTATTTATGCATTATGTCTCCTTCCAATGCCATCATAAAACAATGACGACAGAAAAACACAAAACAAGCAAGCAACAGCTGCAATAAGTTTAGCAAGTTGATCAAACCATCTATACAATATGTTATCGGAAGCATTCCATTAAAGAACGTACCAAAAAGAGAATTATTTTCCCAAAATAACCTCACAATCCACGGTTGTAATACATTCCTATAGGAGTGACATGGTCTTCCCTTTTTTATTTTTCAAAAATTACCCTTTAGTAATTTCTAATCTTATTGATGTCCCAAACAATTATTTATACCTAATATCGTAATTATCCACGTGCAGTACTGCACGTTACAATCGCTGGTATGTAGAATCAAAATTACTCTTTCCTGCATATAAATCACACTCGCAGGGTGCACGTGCAGTATTGCACGTACCTAGAAAGGGAAGGGATGTAAACGGTAAGGAAGGAGTTGTGAGGGAAAAGTTTTCACTTTGAAACTGTCTAAGTTTCAAACGAATAGAGGCATGACTATTATACCCCCTATATAAATGAATCCTTAACAATGTAGGGTAAGGGCTTTTTGGAGAAGTCGAGCATAATAGCTGGCATGCTTCCCAAAGAGGCACTTCCCGTAATATATAGTATATAAATATAGATAGATAGATTAATCATAGTTCAGCAAGTGAAGGAGAAATAGAGGGGGTAGTATATAGATATAGATATAGATATAGATAGATAGATTAATCATAGTTCAGCAAGTGAAGGAGAAATAGAGGGGGTGTTCCTATGGAAGGCAAACCAACAATGAAAACCCCCCCACCCGATAATACAAACTTCCCCAACAAATTTCTACAACAAAGGAGATCCCCTCTATGCCATAAGATCAGATCACGACTTATTAATTGAATAAACAACTGTTCAATATCTTCAACAGTTCCCAAAGTTCACATTCAAACAATCTAATTTCAGATCACGAAAAAAATTAAAATCCACAAAAAAAAATGATCAATGAATAAAAACAGTTGCTACTTGAGGTAGTAAAAGACAAATGATCTAATCAGTAATTTTAAATCACTTCCCAAATCACAACTAGAAAAAAAAATTCCAGAAATCATTTCAATCCCCGTAAGATACACCACGATACAAGATAAAAATAAATTACCGAACTCCTGCGTCACCAACGATCCCAATCGCCATTCCAGCGGAGAGTCCAGCCAGCCCGCAAGCAAGACCGGAAGACAAGTGAGCGTATCCATCAAACAGATAATAAGATTTCGCCTTAGGGTTTATTCCCGTACTTATAATAACAGCAATAATCAAACCGTAGATTCCCAAAACTCCAGCCATAACAACTGGAACGATAGATTTCATGACGAGCTCGGGCCGCATCACACCCATGGAAGCAACGCCCACGCCGCTCTTCGCAGTTCCATACGCCGCACCCATACCTACGAGAAAACCGACAAAAGCATCCATCAAATGACACTAATAAACGAATCCTTAGTTCTATTCTATAGATCCCAGATCGGGACGAACAAGAAAGGGGAGGGATTTACATGAGAAAACGAGGGCAGCTGCAGCTCCTAGGAAACCGAAGAACGGAGCAGTTTCGTCCCCGCTGAAACCCACCATTTTTGCAGAGATTTCAGAAACCCAAACACTAGTTTGTGATCGAGATCTGCTCCTTCGGGTGTTTTTCTTCTCGGTTGAGCAGAAAATTGGATCTCTGAACGAGGTGATGGCCGAGGTGGTGACGATGATGATTGGCCTGAAGCTGTGTGGCTTTTGATGATCGGGAAAGTCAGAGTAGTTGTTTACCACATTTTACAATAATACCCCTTGTAGTTGCGAGAATTACAGGTGCCAAATGATCCTCGGAAGGCTGCGTGGTTGGTATCCGGAACACAGAATGCACGTGCAACGGGAGGACAGAGGCACGGGAGACATCCGGCTCGGGTCCGTCAGGCCCGTAAATAAGTGTGGAAATCTGGGTTTGGCCCAGCCATATGACGGCCCGTCGTGGCTATGACTGAAGGTCTACGACTGGCACGTGTCATTCCGTGCTGCCAGACGAGCCATATCATTTCCGCCGGCTAACCCGTTTAACTATTTAAAAAATTAAAACAACAATTACGGACACAGATAAATAATAAATTTACTGTTATTCACAAGTTATTTACTTATGCGAATTGTGTTACATATTTTACACAAAAATGTGAAGAAAATTAACATTTATTAATAATAATGATAACTTTATCCTTGTACGAATTGCTACATCTATTTCAACTTTATTAATAATAATGAAAATTTTTCTATATTTTACATTACATCACCATAATATGAGCACAACCTAATAAGGTTGATATCCATTTTGTTTCAACTTTATTAATAATAATGAAAATCTTCTATATTTTACACTGCATCACCATAATATGAGCATATCCTAACGAGGTTGACATCCATTCATCTATCTTCCATTTGCTGTTTAAATAAAAGGAAATAAAACTTTTAACCTTATAAATTAATTACAAAAAAGTTTTGAATAATCATCAATTCCTAATAACTCTTTGATAAGTTGCTCCTTTGTAGCCAAGTGTTGTGTTCTCAGTTTCACCTTCAACAAATCATTCAAGCAAATGAATGCTTCCACCATCTCCGGTATTAATCTATTATGATATTTGTCAATTGTCTAGCCACTTGCACTAAAAGTTGATTTCAATGCAAAAGAATGCATTGCCTTTTCACCACATATTTCTTGTTAATGGGTTTTCCATACATGTATGTGGCTAATTCTAACTATGCAATATTTGTATTGTAGACACCCCAAATTTGCACAAAATATGCAAAAAAGATGAAAACAAATAAAACCATTTATATTTGTGTTTAAATATATGCATTGGCCGTCACTAGAAAGCAATGCAACATATAATGTGCACTGTTATTGTATAACGGTGTAACATTTAACTTGCATCATTTTAAGTCAATGCAGCAACGATTGCTAGCTGAGGCATCATCTCGAACCTTTGGCTGTTGTGCCACCTCAGCGTCAGTACATAGGGTCTAATTGAATTTGCATAGTGGTCTTCAAATGATGGTGTATTATTTACCATTGCACCATCATATATATATATATATATATATATTTGATGGAAAGCCGAGCTAAGCTCTTTCTTCATTAAATGAACACAGAAATACAAGAGCTGTGGCTACAACCAGAAAACATAGATAAAACACCCATAAAAGCCTAGATGCAAAAGAAGCCAGGAAATAGGAGTATAAAACCTAACAATCTGGTAACAGTTCTGAGTGAAAGTGTCCGACCTTGCGCCGAAGCAGCATGAAACCACCTGAAAAACAAGGGTAAAGTCGGACGGAGGGTTTGTCGGAACATGAATTGAAAATCCCATTAAAGGGAGAAAGGGCTTCGTCGGAGACGAGAAAGCTCGGAAAGGAGTGCTCGGTAAACCAAGACACGTCCAAACCCAGAATTGCACCTGGACTATGGGGGTCGAAGGCCTCCAGTACCTAACAACACAAAACCAGACTAAGGACTGCACAATAAAACTGATTGCGCTAGAAACGAAAACAAAACAAAACACCAAAAAACAATTTTCATGGGCAAAGAGTTGCTGAAACAAAATATTTGAAACCTCCGGTCCTGATGAACCAAACAAGGTTAAAACTATGCAACCCCTCCCCGACTTCGTCCCCATTAGGGTCGTCTGCATCTGTATCATCATCAGTAGCCACATCCATTCACCGCGAATGCAAGCCACAATCACCAAAAGTCAAAGTAACCAAATCCGGTCTCTTTCTAAAACTCAACTCGGGGAAGAAAGTGAAGAGTCGAATATTTGCTCAGATGAACTAACAAATATAGCACCTCAGAAACGTGGTATCTCGTAGAACTCAACCCAACTAAATCACCTGAGAAACGTGGTATCTCCAATCACAAGATGATGCTTGGCCCCACAACTGAGCAGATAAACAAAGCGAAGACCAATGCGAAGCCTGGAGCTTGCTGGATGTATTCGAAACCCGAGAACCAGCAAAAAGCGTTAGGGAAGAAGATGAAGAACAGTCGAAACCGGTCTCCAAAACCACTCAATGACGAGTGGAAAGAGGAGAGCGGCCGAAAAATCTCGTCCGAAACTGACGGTAAAACCGCTGACTCGACAACCACTTACCACCTCAAACCAACCAAACAAATCGCCTTACCCATCACGAAATTGCCTCCAAATCGCCTTACCCATCACATCGCCTTACCCTCTCTCACTATACTTCCTACACCATCATATATTTACAGTGCACTTGAGTTTCACAATGCATTAATCTGCGTTTATGGTGCAACATGAAGTTTTTAAAATGAAATATTCCCATGATCTCTTTTTTATTACGCAAGAACCTCTTGTTTGGATCTAGACCTATAATTAGGCGTGCCTAGGACAAATTTTGTCCCCGACTTTCTGTGTAAACAGAGGCTTAGGCTTCATTACTAAGGGCTAGTAATTTGAATGAAGAAGCTTTTGCTTTGAGAGCGAAATCCTCGTAATTTGGCTTCATTGCTTGGTTTGATTGAAGTTAGATCTCTTGTACAAATAACATTTTATTTAAATTCATTCGATTCGGCTTTAGTTTTAGTAATTCTCTGCTTCTACCCCTCTGTAGGTTAGAGTTTGGTTATGCTTGATAACCCCACCCGTATTTTAGTATTTTAAGCTTTTTTCTAGCTACAAAACATGAAGACGAAAGCAAAGGTAAAAAAATTTGCGGAAGACACCTAAATATTGAAACCTATGTAGTTTTCATTTTGCGTGCTTGTATTGTTTTGAGGTGTTTTTTGCTTGATCTTCTTTAATCTTGGGAGGGCAAAATTGCATAGATCAATCAATGATCTCATACATAAAATCTTCCCTAAAATGATCTAAACATTAATAGTTCATCATGAATTTTAATATGTACATATACATAGATACATGTGCATAGATGTCATCATTTTTAGGCAATTTTCAGATGTACCATGTTCAATATAGCAAACTCTAAGAATTCAGTCTTAGATTAATGTTTTAGGAATTTTGATACTGTTTTAAATATGAATTGATGTTAAGGAGATAACCTCATGGTCCAATCTTCTCAGATTTGTAATTCTACATTGAATTTTGAGATCAAAATTTTCTTGGATTCTCTACTTCGTGAGAAATATGAGCAAATCGTTAATTCAATATCATTATCATGATTTTAGTTTTGATCTAAAAAGGATCTATGCTTGGATCCAAAGATTTTTTGTTTGCTTCAAAGGTTTTATATATAATAAGGTATGTGTAGAAGAATTAACTTCTAGAGCTCATAAGTTTATAATCCGGATGAATTTTTTAGTGAAACACGTTCCATCTAAAAGGCACATGTACATACGCCTCCTAGACCAATTTTCACAAGTTTACATAGAGCCAAACTCACTTCATATTTGATTGAAGTTTGATAGATTTGGATAAAAATTATTGTAGTTATGTGACTTCAAAAGAGCACATCTAACTGTGAGACATGGAAAAAAAATCACCGGAGTGATCGTCCCTCCGCCAACACACGGGCTCAACGCAAAAATTGGGAGAGTCGCCACCATTCATGATTTTGGGGTGAGAATGGACACCAAAGAGTTCAAAAGTAGCAAAAATAGCCAAAAGAAACATTTTAGGGTAAAAATAACCCTACTTGAAAATCAAATCCAGAGATGGGTAAGGGGATTAGATTATGAACGGGGGAAGGTGTTAGGCACCCCCATTCATCCACACGAAGTGGTTGCCAAGTGTATGTTCATGCTAAAAAGAAAATAAGAAGCTTGCTAAAAATCATGAAAAAAACCTTGAAAAAGGAACAATGTATGATATTTTCACATGAAGATCTAAATGGATTTTAGATCCTCTCTTATGTCAATATCATTTCTGGAATATCTCAAAAGATGGAAATCAAAGCACAAATTGCTCAAAACCAAGTTAAATCAAATTCGGAAAATTTGGTAAAAAAGTATACCATTTGCCTTGAAATCATTCAAATCCAATTCTAAATTGACCCAAACCAAATCCATTTGAAAGATTAGGGTAAACAAGAGTCTCATGCAAAATTTCACTTCATTCCGATGAAAAATCTAGGAGTTATGCTCCTTTGAAGTTGCTGTTGGGGATTTTAAAAAGTGGTAAGTGGGCAACTTTGGAAAATTGTCTAGAAAAATCCACTACATAGAAATCCGTGAAATTTGGTGTGATTGAAGTCTGTATGGCCATATTTCAACAGAAACTAGCCTCATACAAAAATCCCTTCGGATGTGCCTTGGGTGGTCTCCCGAACAGGCCCCGAAGATCACAGATTTACCCAGAAAAATGCAAATGAGCAGTTCTGAGTAAATCGGCTACCAATAATTCAAATGGAATCCAAAAATTATGAAACCAACTGGATTTGAAAATAGACTCATAAAGGAATACTCAGAAATAAAAATCACTCGAATCGGACTTAAAACGAACACATGGCGGTCCGTCGAAGTGACAAGTTCTGTACTTGAATCTGAACTGTCCACTTAACTTCGACAGAGAGGTGTCAAAAATCGGCTAGATAGAAATTCATGAAATTTGGTGGACATAAACTAGATAGCCTCACCTTTCCCATGGTTCTGGAATCGCCCCAAAATTCATCGGGATGATGAAGTTACGGACGCCCGAAGTAGGGGTACAGGTGCTGTCAAGCTAAGCCACTTTTGAGTAAAACCAAGTCCGAAAATTGATAAAAATGAAATTCGTGCAAGATGAACACAAATGCTTTAAAATCATCCGAAAGGCATTTCAGAATTGATTGAGGTCATTTATTTGAGTTTTATCACAATAAATGCAATAAACCCCAAATATGAGCCTACCCCGCCAAAATAGTGATATGTGTGCAAAAGTGAAAAAAAACCAAGCAAGATCCATACACATGCATATAGATTCAACAAAATAGGTTCTAGCATAGCCTAGGGTTCCGTTCCATTATCGTTTCCCTTTGTTCTCTTTAAGATAATCAAGGGTACTTTGAATATGGAACGGTTTACAATCAATCAAAAAGGCCTTATGCTACATAGGTTCTAGCACTAGGGTCAATCCCCAGTCTCGTTTCTCCTAGATCCGCCTTCACGTTTTACGGCTAGGGGAGTCTTGAGATACTTTGAGCCGGGGAAGGATTTCCACACATACAAACAAGGCTTTACACTACAGAAAGGTAGAAGAAGAGATCTAGATCTAGGAATGTAAAGACAGAAAATAAAAAGAAAAGTTGAGGCTTACCTGAGTGCTGGAGGCGATTCCACAGCGGTTTCCTTCTTCTCTTGGAGTTCTTCTTTGCGAGAATTCAAAACAAGAGTTGTGTGCCATTTGCTCAAGGAGGAGGCTCCTATTTATAGGCAAGGGCTAAGGTCATTGGTAGACACAACTTAATGTCTAAAACCCCTCCAACCTAAACCCTAAGGTTATTTCCGCGATTTCCCCTCATTTAATGAGGGACATGATGGTAAAAGTGAAAAGCTCTCGGAAAACCCTAATTTTGAGCAAACTTAAGGTATCCGGTATATCAGACCGGATAACAAAGGGCCTTAAGGTATCCGGTACATGGTACCGGATACGCTAAGGCTCACACGTATCCGGTATGACTATCCGGATACGGGAAAGGGTACTTGTATCCGGATACTCAATCCGGATACAGGTAAAAGTTTATTTTCTTCAAATTCTGTGCTGGCTTTCCAGGAGATAATGATTTTTGATGATTGTTTGTGCAATTTGGGGTGTCTACAACTGCCCCTCTTTGCGGGAGCTGCGAAGCAGTGAGCTGCAAAGAGTAGACAAGCCCAAATTGCGTTCCCTTGAGCATGATTTGCTCGGTTTAATTCAATTTCTGTAGAAAACAATTTTTGAGTGGAGATTTGCCAAAAAGGCCCTCACTTTAAGGGGGCATCTCTCCAAGAGTTCTTAAATTCCACTGAGCCCTTTGTGGCTGTGAAGTGGATTTTAAGCCCAAAAATAGGATTTTTTGAAAAACTGATTTTTTATCAAACCAAGTTGAAAATTGAGTGGATATCATCCTTTTGACCAGGCACATTTCCCAAAGTTGTCCCGAATTCCACAGAGCTCTCGTGGCTGTGAGGTGGATTTCAAGACAAAAATAGGATTTTGAGAAAATAGTAAGAATTATAGCACAAGTTTGCTTTTTTTCTTTTTTCTTTTTTTTCTTTTCTTCTTTTTTTTTCTTCTCTCTTTTTTTTTCTTTTTCTTTTTTCTTTTTTCTTTTTTCTTTTTTCTTTTTTCTTTTCTTTTTTCTTTTCTTTTTTTTTCTATTTTTCCCTGTTTTTTCTCTATTTTTTCTATTTTTTCTGCTTTTTTCTATTTTTTTTCTTTTTTTCTTTGGTATCCGGTAAGTGTATCCGGATAATAAAGGGTCTGCGGGTATCCGGCCTGAGTATCCGGATCCCGCAGGTTTTATAAGTCGCGCGCGACCGCGACTTTTCCTCTTCTTTTCTTCTTGCTCCGATTACTCAGACCGGCTCTCTCCTTCTTCTTCTTCACCCGACGGTTGCTCCCCTCTTCTCCGACGATTCCCTGAGCTCCGGTGGCTACTATTGCTGCCGGTGAGAGTCTGCACCTCCGGCGACTTCGTGAATGTTCCTTGACAGCCGCAGTCGAGCCCTAGTTTGGTGCTTTGGTTTTTTTTTTTTTTTTTGCTCGTCTCCTTTCGATTGACGACTTCGCCCAAGCACCGGCGAGCTCCGGCGACACCTGCTTACGCCAGCGACGGCTATTGACTTCGGTAATCCCTCATTCACGGCAGTGTTCATTGCCCATATCTGGCTGCTCAACTTTTCTTTGTCAATCAAACAGTAAGTGTACCTTCGGCCTTAACAAATTTTCCTGCATATCTTGTGTACTGAATCCCATGCTCGATCAATTCTAACAGTGTGTCTTGCCCTGATTGCTCACTGTCGAGAAATTTGAGTGGCAAATTTGCTCCCATTCATTGCCGAACTTGAGCTAGGATTGTAACATGCCATGTTTTAATTTCTGCTTTGATTAGAATTGCTGCCGATGATGGATCTTGACTGAATCTGTTTTGATTTCCAGCTTGATTATGCCAATTCTGGATCTCTGAATTTTTGCCCAGTTTTGAGCTTGAGTTTTTGCATTGATGTTTTAGCAAATCAAATCTCTCAATTGCCTTGGTTGATTCTTGAGTTGTTGCCCATGACTAAAACCCCAGTGTACTGATATCATGCTGTTGCTTGCCCTCCACATTGATCCTGTTGGTTGTCCGAAATGATAGGTTGCTTTGGATTTTCATTCCATGTTGCAATTGACCCATGCGGCATTTTTAATTGTAATACCATGCTTGTGATTGGGTGCTGCAATTGTGCTATGACCATGATTTGTGCTTTCGATGATATCCATATTCAATTACTTTGTACAGATTTTTCTTTTCCTCGCCACTTTGGCATGATCACTTTGATGCTTTTGTTAGGATGTAGAGACTTCTAAATTCTATTGCCTTCTTTCCCAATTCGATTACCACTTCTTAGCTTGAATTTGGATCACTTGTTGGACTCAGGCTTCTCCACTTGGAATTTTTCCCCAGAAGGTAGTGCTTCTGCAGTTCTTGCTAGGATTTTGCTCTGCGCATTTTTCCTGATTACACCTGGTAATTAAGAAAATATTAATCTTCCCAGAAACTTTAGGACCATATTTGGAAATGCCTTATAAACAAAATTTTTGACAAACAACTTAGCATAAAATTGTTGATTAGGCAGAAATACCAAATGCTTTCTAAAACAGATAAAATACCCACAATTCATGATAATTTGGAAAAAAATTATGTAAGACTGGGAGCAAAGCCAACTTTGAAATTCATAAAACACTTCCCTGTGTAGATGGCTAGGAGTCGTTCCCGAGTCAGAGAGGAGGCTGACCCTGCTGATCAGCCCTCTAGTTCGCGGGCTCGGACAGAGGTGAGCTCCAGTGCTACCTTGTCTGAGCCATTGGATGTCTCCAGGGAGAGCTCTGCTGAGGTAGGCTTTCAAAATTTTTTTATTCTTTCTTCATTCTCCTCCTACATCAATCTTCACACCTTTCTCTTTGAAATTTAGCCCGTGGTTGCACCGGCTCGGGGTCGAGGCAGAGGCAGAGGCAGAGTTCAGGATCAGGCCCCTGAGGGCGAGAGAGGTCGTGGTAGAGGCCGAGGCAGAGCCAGAGATATGGCTCCAGAGGGGGTTGCTGTAGCTCTGGCAGGGGTCTCTGAGGAGTTGAGGGCTTCTGTGCATGATACAGAGCTCCTCCATGGCTTGGATAGCCACCCCTCTATGTGCATCAGGGCCGATGTGCCGCTTCCCTACTACTCTTCCCACTTGCGCGGCAGCTGGGGGAGATTCAGCGAGTTGGCACGGTCACTTTCTCCGGCACTCAGGCGGGAGTTTGGGAGGTGCCACCTGGATCACTTCCTCAGTATTCCATCGTTCAGAGCCGACCGTCCGCTTATTTTTGCCATGATGGAGAGATATTTCCCCGAGACGCAGTCATTTCATTTGCCGGACGTGGAGCTGGGGATCCGCCCCTCGGATTTTGTGATGATCACCGGTATTCCATTGACTGGGCGGACCATCATCTTGGAGCGGCCTTCTGCGGAGGATATTGGCCTCCTTCTGGGGTATCAGGCCCTGCCACCTACTGCCTGGGATGGGAGGAGTGGCCGGCTCTCCATTAGCTGGTTGCGGGAGAGTCTGGCTCGACATTTCGAGAGGAGGCATGAGACCATCTCCATGGAGGATGCAGCCTTTGTGCCTATCTTCCGGCACGTATTCCTGTTGATGCTTGGGAGCTGCCTTTTTCCGGAGGATACGACCGGCGTCAGCCCACTTTTCCTGGATGCTTTGAGAGATCTCCATCAGACCCGCCAGCTAGCATGGGGTCGGCTCATTTATGGGACCATCTTGGCCGGGCTGTGCCGAGCGGTTCGGGGCTTAGCATCTCCGAGAGGTGATGGAGTCAGCAGCCGGTTCTTCTGGCAGATTCTACAGGTATTGCATTCATCTGTCTGGTTTAATTCCTTAGGCTTTATCCTTTCTTGACTGATTTTTCTTTTGCCAGGTGTTCATGTACACCTATATGACCTTCTTCCGCCCCTCTCCGGTTCCTGAGGTTGCAGATTTTCCTGTGGCCCTGCGATGGTCGGCCCAGGTTCGAGATGCCGATAGGAGCCAGCCTCGTACTGCCCGGGTGCACTTAGACCGTGCCCGCCGATCTGATGTAAGCCTTATTCTTTTTCTTCTATTTTCTTTCCTGTATCTTGACTGTATCTGACCACTTTGCTTCTTTGCAGCTCATTCTATCCCGTCCAGATGACGTGGATGTCGGAGTTGCCCGTGAGATGGCAGTACAGGATGCTTTTGAGAGAGATCTCCGACGTCAGCCTTACCAGTGCTTCCTTGGGAGGCTTGGTAGGGTGATGTACTTGGGAGAGCGCCTGTACTACCAGCACACTGGCGCACTTCGCATCCCCGTCCCTCCTCCTGCTGTGGGTCCCGATACTCTCCTTCCTGGCTTCGATGTGGATCAGTTCGATCACTTCCTGGATGCCGAGGGGCTCACAGCAGCCGGAGATTATGACGAGTGGTTCCAGAGGGTGTCTATTGGATGCTTGATGGATCGACCCACTCGTGCCGGGGTGACAGAGATTGGCGGGATCCGTATCCGGATCCATGAGGACACGGTAAGCCTTGTATTCTTCCTGTTTTTTATCCTATTTTCCTTTCTTATGCATTTCTGACCATGCTTCCTTTCTTGTTGGCAGGTACACGAGCTGAACTCCATTCGGGACCGGTTCGAGAGCCAGCGGGCTGCGATCGATGATATGATCGCGGAGCACGATGCGGTCGTGGCCCAGCGGGATGCCCGGATCAGGGAGCTGGAGGCCTTGGTTGCTGAGCTCCAGGCTAGACAGGTACCTGGCCTTCTTATATTTTTTTTTTATTTTCCTGTTTATGATATTCTGATATGCTTGTTTGACTTGTGCAGGGCCCGGTCCATGATCAGGATGCCTTCTTTGAGCATGATTTCCTGATTCCTGACCCATCTCCTGCTCGGGCCTCTGATCCCGAGGGTGTCCCAGCTGCTGATCCTGACGAGCCGGATCCTCCTGCTCCTTCTGCAGACATTCCTGGTATGATCTTCTTTTCATTCTCTTCTTTTATTCTTCCTTATATCTGAATCTTCTGATTTTTCTCTTTTCTGTGGACTCAGCTACTTCTGATCCTGGCCCCTCTGCTGCTGATACTGGGCCTTCTGGAGCTGCGGGAGCGGAGGATGCTTTGGATGAAGGCCCAGTTGCTGCTGAGCACGAGGCTTCCTCCCCAGATTCTACTCCTGCTCCTCCCCCAGATCTCGAGGATTATTGCTTGGAGTATCATCTTCAGCAGGTGGTAGGTCGGCATCCCCGTCATGCAGCCGATCGGATCCTTGCATACTCTAGAGGCCGAGCACTTTGGGGGAGACGCCGTAGAGGTGGACGCGGCCGAGGACGCGGGGATGATCCTGCATAGGAGTAGATTAGGATTATTTTTTTCATTTTCATGTATTTTTATCATCCCTGTACAAAAACTTCCAGATATATATGAAAAAAACTTTTTATTCATTCTATCATGTCTTGCACATCTTTTTCTCTCAATTCTATGCAATTATGACTTGTAAGCAGGTAAAACAGGTAAAAAATTCGGATTTTTCATCCTTAGCTCTTTTTTTTGCATTTTTTCTCGGTATCCGGTCTGACATACCGGATACATTGATTGGTCTTTGTATCCGGTATGTCATACCGGATATTCATGGAATCCTCTGTATCCGGTACACTTATCCGGATATGTATAAAGCTTTTGTATCCGGTCTGAGTTACCGGATATGTTAAAAGATGCTATAAATGCAACCTGCCTCGGGATTTGAGCATTTTTTACGAGTTTTTGAGTTTAGAAACCCCCTTTTTCGCCTCTTTCTTCCTCCTCTTGAGTTCTAGCTTTCTCCCGTCAAATCCAATGGAATCCGGATCATCTTCTGCCCCATTATTGTCTGTCCACACTGCCTCCCCTGCAAAACAGCCTTTTAGATCAAAACCCCCAAATCTCACTAGGTACAACCCTGTGGATTCCTTTTATACAAGGTGGGTTAACTCTATGTCCCTAGATGAGGAGAGGAGATGGGGTTCTACTAATCTAGGCCATACCCTGCTCATTCCCAAGGTTCCCTTCAGGTGGGAGATTATAGAGGCCATGATTGGTCATTGGGTTCCTGATCTCAACTTGTTCCGTTTTGGGACCCATGAGATGACCCCAACCATTGAGGAGGTGGAAACCATCCTGGGCCTGAGGTTTGATGAGAGGGTGGTGAATCCACCTCTTAGGCCTAGTTACAAGAAGGAAGCTTCTACTTTTTTGGGCATAGGGAAGAAGGACTTGGGGGATTCTGACACCCTTTTGACCCTATCTAAGGCTTTTTTTGACTGAGAAGCTTTTGAGGGGAGAAGATAAGGAGGCCCGATTCAACGCGTTGACCCTGATAGTGGTCAACCAGTTGCTTTTCCCACGGGAGGATGACGAGGTGGACTTGGCCTTGATTTCCGTGATATGCCAGGTTAGGGAGCGGGAGAGGTTGGCCCCCATGATTTTAGCTGGGATATATCAGGCCTTAACCGACTGCTACAATAGGAAGTCGAAACGCTTCCTAGCATGTGCCCAGATCCTGCAGGTAAAAAGTTTTTTTTGTTTTGTTTTCTTTTCTTGCTTTTTGGCTTTCTTTTTGCTTCTTTTTTTTTTTTTATACAATGTGTTGACACCTCTCTCTTCCTTTGCAGCTTTGGCTACTTGATCATTTGAGCCAGATTGAAGAGATCAATCGACACTTCTTCCCGAGTCTGAAAGTCCCTCTCTTGATGAGCAACAGGGGGTGCCCCGATATTCCAGGGGGCAAACAGGGCTGGTTTACTTTCTTGGGCTCGCTTCAGGAGGACCAGGTGAGATGGCCTGGTACTTATCAGCCTAATGCGGAGACAGTGATTAGCTTCCGAGACCGCAACTTTCTGATTCTGGTTGGCCTGAAGCATGCAGTTTTGTATCTTCCTCTGCGGGTCCTTCGTCAGTTCCGTGCGACCAAGGGGATTATCATCCCATGTGGATATGAGGATCGTCTTGGGCCCCTTTCTATGAAGCTGAATGCCTGGTTGATGAAGGAGTGGTCCTATGTCCGCTTTATGCATGGTCCAGTCTTCTCAGAAGCCCATGTGAGGGATTATCTCTTCTGGATCAAGGAACAGATACAGACTCAGGCCCCAGTACCCGAAGATCCTCCTGTAGTCTTGGCTCCCACCTATGAGGACATTCTAGAGTCTGAGCGGGCTTCTCATAAGCAGCTTCAGCAGATATGGGTGCGGGAGGCCCAGGAGCTCAGGATACAGGGCGCTTATCTGGAGAGGCAGCTTGAGGAGCAGGTCTCACGCCGTATTGCCGTGGAAGAGAAGCTGGAGGAGCAGAGGCAGGCTCGTTGCTTCGAGGTCCGTATGATCCGGCAGAAGTACCAAGCTACTTTGGCCAGCCTTAGGAGTATGCGGATCCAGCAGGCCCTTTCAGATGAGGTCATTTCCTTCTTGAGTGATCCCGCTGCAGAGGGGGCTTCAGGAGTCATTGCAGCTCAGGCAGCTCGGATTCGGGAGCTTGAGGAGCGGCTAGGAGACTAGCTTTATTTCCTGCACATTTTTCCTACCTTTGTACAAAATTGAACTCCAATAGTGGAAAGACAAAGGATTTAATTCAAAATAAAATTTTTATATTATTGGCCTCAGAATGCTCAGATGCTTGTAAAAACAAAGGTTTTATGAAAAGTATTTGATTTCTCATCACTGGCCATAGTATAATTTTTCCTTTTTATATTTTTTTGTATTTTTGAAATTTTGTCCATGCACTTAATCACCTATAATTAAAGGAAATAAAACCAGGTTAAATAATGAAAAGGGTAGTCCACAAAATACTGAGGGATCAGAATCGTCCATCTTAGGACCTTTAGAGTCATCCCCACTGCCAAAACTGCCCCATTCTGCTCATGCCAACTTTGCTTGAAGCTCAGATCCCCATGATCAACTCAACCTCTAATTTCTTTCATTTTTCTTTTTTTTTTTTTTTGCCTTTTTGCCAATATTGCCCCTAGCGCCAGTTACGGTTTTCACTAGGGCCGGCTTCTGAATTCCGTCATTACCCATCCTACTCTGATATTTGAATGAACAAACTAAGATCACCGAGGGCTTAAAAATAGGACGAAATAAAGGCTAGGCTCAGTTTATGAAAGAAAGGGTATTAAAGGCCCAAAAATTTTCAAGTGTGGAAATAGGTCAACCGGACTTACAGTCATTATGAATTTAACCCTTTTCCCCCAAATTGCATTTTTTGCATTTTTCACGCTTGGCTTTCATTTGCCATTTCCATTGCTTTTCCTCTCTTTTTCTTTTTCTTTCCTCACTTTTGCCCCAATTGATTTTGCCCCAATTTGACTGTAAATCCGGTTTAGGTTGATCAAAGAAACGAACCAGCTCAACTTGGCTAGACTAGGGATTAAAATTTTTGAAGGAAATAAAGAAAAATGGCCTCGGATCATTTCCTAGAAATATTCACTCAAGGAAAATACCTTTTTACCGCATCAGAGTTAATGGGCTCAGGAAAATCTGACCCATCCATTTCTGCTAAGATGAGTGCTCCCCCTGATAGGACTTTCTTGACGACATATGGGCCTTCCCAATTGGGCTTGAACTTACCACGAGAATCTTCCAAAAATGGTAGAATTTTCTTTAGCACCAGGTTTCCTTCTTGGAAAGTTCTGGGCCTCACTTTCTTATTGTAAGCCCTGGCCATTCTCTTCTGGTACAACTGTCCATGGCAAAGTGCTTTCAACCGCTTTTCTTCTATCAGGTTAAGTTGATCATGTCTCGACTGGACCCATTCGGCTTCTTCTAGTTCTGCTTCCATGAGCACTCGGAGTGATGGGATCTCCACTTCCACAGGCAAGACTGCTTCCATTCCATAGACTAGGGAATACGGGGTTGCTCCAGTTGAAGTCCGGATCGAGGTTCTGTAGGCATGTAGAGCAAGTGGAAGCATTTCATGCCAATCTTTGTAGCTCACTACCATCTTCTGAATGATTTTCTTTATATTCTTGTTTGCTGCTTCCACTGCCCCATTCATCTTTGGCCTGTACGGAGCTGACTTATGATGGGTAATCTGAAACTGCTCACACATTTTCTTCATGTCCTTGTTCTTAATATTTGAAGCATTGTCAGATACTATGGCACTTGGCAGTCCATAGCGACAAATGATATTGTGCTTCAAAAATTTAATAACATGGTTGCTAGTGATGTTTGCATATGAGGCTGCTTCCACCCACTTAGTGAAATAGTCAATCGCCACCAGGATGAATCTGTGCCCGTTCGATGCCTTAGGGGAGATCATGCCAATAACATCTATGCCCCACATAGAGAAGGGCCAGGGTGATGTCATGTTGTGCAGCTCACCTGGGGGTGCATGCTTGTTATCTGCATATATCTGGCATTGATGGCACCTCCTGACATGTATACAGCAATCATGCTCCATGGTCGTCCAGTAATATCCCAGCCTCAGGATCTTCTTCGCCAACATGTGTCCACTCATATGGGGCCCACAGACTCCTCCATGTACAGTCTCAATCAATCTTTCTGATTCAGCCTTGGCAACACATCTTAGCAGAATGTCATTATGTGACCTCTTGTACACATGTCCACCACTTAGCAGAAATTGACCAGCCAATCTCTGTATTGTCCTCTTCTCAGTAGCAGTGGCATTTTCTGGCAGACTCCGATTATTCAAGAAATTCTTGATATCTTGAAACCATGGTGCTTCTTCTTCTGGTGCTCCCTCTAGAACGAGACAGTAAGCCGGTTCATCTCGGACCTCAATTTCCAGTGGTCTGATGTCTACTCCTTCTGGTATGCTGACCATTGAAGCCAAGGTTGCTAGAGCATCCGCAAACTGATTCTTGGCCCTTGGCATATAGTTGAAGGAAATTCGAGTGAAATTTGTGCTTATTTCTTCCAAGTACTGGTGATAGGGGATCAATTTGTGATCCTTGGTTTTCCATTCACCAGTTGTTTGGAAGATGATAAGACTCGAATCCCCGTATACGTCAAGTTCCTCTACTCCATGATCCATGGCTGCTTGCAATCCGATTATGCATGCCTCATATTCTGCTATGTTATTGGTGCACTGGAATCTCAGCTTTACTGCAATCGGGATGTGAGAACCATCCGGTTTGACCAAGACTGCCCCTATTCCGTTCCCATTCATATTGGCGGCCCCATCGAAGAACATCTGCCAAGAACTCTCACTGTCCTCCTCTTCAGTGTACAGAATCGCCTCATCGGGAAAGTTGGTCTTCAATGGTTGATATTCTGGCAGAGGATGTGCAGCCAGGTGATCAGCTATGGCTTGACCCTTGATCGCCTTCTGGGTGATGTATGTAAGGTCAAACTCGGACAGTAGTAGTTGCCACTTTGCCGTCCTGCCAGTCAGTGCCGGTTTCTCAAATAAATACTTTAGCGGGTCCATCCGGGATATCAATAGTGTGGAGTGACTAAGGAAGTAATGCCTTAGCCTCTGAGTGGCCCATACTAGAGCACAACAAGTCTTTTCCAATGGTGAGTATTTGGCTTCATATTCTGTGAATTTTTTACTCAGATAGTAAATTGCCCTTTCCTTTCTACCAGTCTCATCATGCTGCCCCAAGACACATCCCATTGACGTTTCCAACACGGACAAGTATAGGATCAGAGGTCTTCCTGGAGTTGGTGGCACTAGTACCGGCGGGTTTAGTAAATACCTCTTTATTGTATCAAATGCCTGTTGGCAGTCCTCATTCCAGACCGTCGGGTTATCTTTCCTCAAAAGTTTAAAAATTGGTTCACAGATAGCAGTGAGCTGTGCTATGAACCGGCTTATGTATTGAATCCTTCCAAGAAAGCCCCTGACCTCCTTCTCGGTTCTGGGTGCTGGCATTTCAATTATGGCCTTGGCTTTAGCCGGGTCAATTTCAATTCCTCTTCGGCTCACTATAAACCCAAGCAACTTTCCTGATGTAGCCCCAAAGACGCATTTAGCCGGGTTAAGCCGTAGACTGTACTTCCTAAGCCGATCAAACACTTTCTTCAGGTTGATCAAGTGGTCCTCCTCTTTGCAGGATTTGGCAATCATATCGTCCACATAGACCTCCATCTCCTTATGGATCATGTCATGAAATAGTGCAGTCATGGCCCGCTGGTATGTTGCCCCGGCGTTTTTAAGCCCAAATGGCATGACTGTATAGTGGAATGTGCCCCAAGGTGTGATAAATGCTGTTTTCTCTTGATCCTCCTTAGCCATCTTGATCTGATTATATCCCGAGAACCCATCCATGAAAGAGAACAGGCTATGTACCGCAGTATTATCGACCAGAATGTCGATGTGTGGAAGCGGAAAATCGTCCTTTGGGCTTGCCCTGTTCAAGTCTCTATAGTCCACGCACATTCGGACCTTCCCGTCCTTCTTTGGTACCGGCACTATGTTTGCGAGCCACTCCGGGTACGTAGAGACTGCCAAAAATCCAGCTTGGAACTGTTTGACCACTTCGTCCTTGACCTTCAAGGTCCATTCCGGTTTCAATCTTCTCAGCTTCTGCTTAATCGGCTTAACCCCTGGTAAAATTGGCAACTTATGCACCACCATGTCAGTGTCCAACCCCGGCATGTCCCGATATGACCAAGCGAACACATCTTTGTAGTCTGCCAAGAACTGTGACATTTCATTTTTCTGCACATCAGACAAGCATGACCCGATTTTCACAATTTTTGGGTCCTCTTCGGTCCCAAGGTTTATAGATATGGTCTCCTCAATATTAGGTTGGACCCCCTTTTCATGACGTTCTAATTGGTATTCAATTTCTTTTGGAACGTCTTCTTCTTCGACCTCGGTCTCTTCTTCGACCCCCATGAGGTCAAAGTCGAGCTCAAGATCGAAGTCATATTCAACCTGGTCCAATTCGGTCTGATTATATGGTTCATAAGTGGTTTGGACCCTTTTGAAAAAATTAAATTTCCTAGGAAAAATAGAAAAATCTTTTTGGGTTTTTTGTGGGCCTTCTAAACATAATTCCCCTGAAGACGAAGGCCCATTAGAACCTTCAGGGAAATGGCATTCCACTATTGGAGTTTTTTTTTGGAAGCCGCGTCAGTTTGCCGAACTAACGCCGCTTCAAAAGTAAGGGGAGTTTCCTCCCAATTGTTCAGTACAAAATTTTGGGGAGCAGGGGAAATAGGGAAAGCCTGCTCCTCAAGCCCAGCATCCGATGCCATCATCACCGGGTGGGTACTGCCCTTTTCTGCTACGGGGCCCAATCCAGAAATGACCTTGTCTGGAACCTTTACTGTGGCCCAGTCAATAAATGGCAGTTCCATGTCTGCCCCTGTCTTTTCGCCTTCAGTCATGGCGAAGAAGGCTCCAACATCTTCAGAAAAGTCCACCTGCTGCTCGGGCTGTGGTCCAGGCCCCTCTACTGCTCCCAGTATTGGAGATGGGTTATAGGGTTGTAGGGCCGAAACAGAAGGCTTTTGAAATGGGTTGACATTGTAGTAGGGGGTTTTGATTGGTCCATAGGAGGAGAAATTTGGATTATATAAGCGGGTTTAGGGAAACTTTCCCTTAAATGAGGGAGTTTTCCTTTGCTTCTGCTCTCCCCTTCTTCGGGCTTCATTCTTCTCCAGCCTCTGGGCTTGAAGCCCAACCCTACCTTGGGGATCAGTTTCTTAGCCGTGATTGGCTCCACCATCCCCTGCAGATTGATCCCCAGGCCTTTCCCTGGGTGAAAGTGGTATTTCTCCATCACTTTCTTGACCATTTTTTCTACAGTGGTCCCCTTTTCCTTCTTTTTATCACACCCCCCAGGTATGTAATTGACCGCCTCAAATTGAAATGAGTGGAATGCAATCTTGTCGACAGTTAGATCCACATTGATTAATGGTACATCAGGTGACACAATGGGCGGCACCAAGTTTTCGGCTAGGACTGTTATCACCCTTTGCCCTCTTATGTATTTCACCCTTTGGTGGAGCGTGGATGTTATTGCCCTAGCAGAATGTATCCACGGCCTTCCTAGGAGCAGATTGAAGGCTGCGGGTATATCCATCACCTCAAATGTGATGTTAAAGATATTCGGCCCAATTGTGACCGGCAGTTCAATCTCCCCTAGGGAGTGGGTCTTGGAGCTATCGAAAGCCCTTACTATCCGCCCATTTCTTTTGATCCTTGACTGGTCCATACCCAGCTTGGTAAAAGTGATTAACGGGCAAACGTTTAATGCCGACCCGTTGTCAATTAAAACCCGTGCAACCATGCAGCCTTTACAAAGCACAGTGATGTGCAAAGGGTCCACATGATAACACCCACCTGGGCTGATCTCACCCTCTGAGAAACTTATCACATTATGTGACAAGATTTGACCAACCATTTTACCAAGCTGGTCTGGATCAATGGTCTGGGATACGTGTGCACTCTGTAGCACCCTTAACAATGCATCCCTATGCTTTTCAGAATTCAGCAAAAGGCCCAGTATTGAAATCTGGGCCGGGACCTTGTTTAGCTGATCCACAAGATTGAATTCACTCTTTTTTATTATTTTTATGAGGTCCGATGCCTCATTTTCTGCACCCTGGGGGGTGTCTTCTCCCACTTTATTTTTTCCCTTCTGTTTTCTTTTTTCTTCATTCTCTTTTTCTATTTTTTCTTTTTCTACTTCTGTCTCTTTTTCTTTCTCTTCACCCCCTGCACATCTCCCTGACCTCGTCATGAGGTTCACCTCCTCCTGGTTCGGGTTTCTAACCGCTGGAACCGTAGCCGTGATTCCCTCGCTGTAGTTCCATGGTACAGCGGCCTCTGAATAGGCTAATTTAGGGATGTCAACCACTAGTGGCTGGAGTTTGGACCGGGATGTATGGGCCGGTTTAGGGATAGTATGGGCTGGCTGCACATTTACAACCAAGGGTTGAAGTTTGGATTTGGTGGGGACAGAAGAAGTGATGGAAGCAGTGGTGGGGTCAAGATTGATGACCAGTGGAGCCTTAGACGGCTTGGATGGGGAACAAGTGGGTGGACTGCAATTGAAGACCAATGTGGGCCTTGCAGTATTTATCTGGGCCATCAGAGAAGAGACCCGGTTTAAGGAGGAGCTTATGTCCTCAGCAGCAAGATTATTTTTTTGGGAGACCATGTTGATCTCCTCTTCGTCCTCAGCTGGGAAGAATCGGACCTGGACTGTAGTCCCCACAGGGGCTATAAGCTGTGATGGGTCAAAGGCCCTTCTGGTGGTGGATATGGCAGTGATGGAGTTGGATGGGCCTGCCCCATTGTGGTAAGGCAGAGGGTTCTGCCCAATATCATTCCCGGACTGGGCCGGTGCAGCAGTGTTGAACACTAAGGCCTTCTGGTCCAACAGGTCCTGGACCGCATGCTTCAATACCCAACAGGTATCGGTAGAATGCCCCGGTGCACCCATGTGGAAATCACAGGTGACCGATGTGTCAAAATTTCTCCCCTTCGGGGCATTTGGGTTAGGCTCCTTCAGAGTCAAGTATTCCCCTTTCAGCAGGGTTGGCAGTAGTTGGGACAGCGATATGGGTAGAGGGGTGAAAACCCGGTTCTTTCTTGCTGTGAACCAGGCATCCCGCTCCTCCTTAGAAAAAGTCCTCCTTGTGTTAGCTGGCACAGAGGGAGAGAAGTTGACATTCAGCGGGGTCTGGTACGACTGCTGGGCCTGCTGGGCCTGTTGGGGTGCCGAGATGTTGACGTGAAGTGGCTTCTTGGCTGGAGGAGCCTGGACTAGGTTCACCTCCCCTTCCTTTCGGGCCCCTGTCTTTTTAAATCCGGCCCCTTTCTTTTGGGCCATGGAGGCCGAGGAATCAGACTGCCCCGTCAGAGTAGAGTAGTCTATCAGCCGTCCTGATCTGACCCCTTCCTCGATCCGGTCCGCTACCTGTACCAGGGCTGCAAAGTTGGTGGTGATCTGGCCCACCAGATGGTTGTAAAAGGGCTGCCCCAGTGTGCCCATAAATGTGGAGATCATCTCCGGCTTTTGCATAGGTGGCCTGACCTGGGAGGCGGCCTCTCTCCATCTCTTGGCGTACTGCCGTACCGGCTCATCTTTGCCCTTGGTCATCCTCATCATGTCGTACCGGTCCGGCACGATCTCAGAGTTGAACTTGTATTGGTCCAAGAAAGCGTCTGCTAGGTCCTTCCACCTCCTGATCCTTCCATGGTCCACTGTAGCGAACCACCGAAGGGCTGACCCGGTCAGACTCCTCTGGAATAGCTGGATCAGTATTCCATCGTCCCGGCCAAACTGGCACAGGGCCCCGCAGTATAGTTTCAGATGGCTTAATGGGCAGCCCGTGCCATCAAACTTGTCAAAATCCGGGCACCTGAACTTAGCCGGTAGACAGACGTCCGGGTACATGCACAGGTCCTCGAAGGTGGTGCCTGCATGGCTGCCTCCCCCCTTCACCTCTTTCAGCTCTGCCTGGATTCTTTCTATCCTCAGCAGCATTTTCTTTTCCATCTCATCTCGGGCCTTTTCTTTCTCCAGCTCTTTCTCAGACTCCGCCATATTTTCCCTGATCAGAATGGGTTCAGGGATTGGTTCAGAAATGGGCTCAGGCATGGGCTGAACCGGAGGCGGAATGTAGGCCTGAGGTGGTGGTGCCTGATGGGAAGTAGATGCCTGGTTCGGGGCTTGGGCCTGTTGGGCCTGAGCCGCCAGTAGGTCCCCCAGCATTTTGGCCAGACCGGCCACTTGCTCCTGCAGTTGAGTAAAGTCCTGAGCAGGGACGGTAGCTTGGGCTTGGTTCTCTTCAGTATTCATTGTTCTTGCTTTGGATCTGGTCACAGGAGCAATGATTGCCAATAAGTGTAAATGTACCTGGGTTGAATGTACCTGAGGGAAAAAAATGAATAGAACATGTTAGCTTCCACTTAACTTGAGTCACACCCCTATATATGTAAACCAGTAGGTTAGGTGAACACCAGCCAGAAAAAATTTTTTGTTTTTGTTTTTGTTTTTTTTTTTGTTTTGAATTGGAATATTCTAGGGCTTCCAAGGGTCCCAATTTTTTTTTTTTGATTTGATTGATAAAAATAACCAACCAAGGTTTTCATGGAATATTCTAGGGCTTCCAAGGGTCCCAATTTTTTTTGATTTGATTGATAAAAATAACCAACCAAGGTTTTCATTTTTTTTTTGATTTGATTGATAAAAATAACCAACCAAAGGTATCTTGGAATATTCTATCCAAGTATCCCACAAATGTTTTGATTTGATTGATAAAAATAACCAACCAAAGGTGTCTTGGAATATTCTAGGGCTTCCAAGTATCCCACAAATGTTTTGATTTGATTGATAAAAATAATCAACCAAAGGTGTCTCGGAATATTCTATCCAAGTATCCCACAAATGTTTTGATTTGATTGATAAAAATAACCAACCAAAGGTGTCTTGGACTACTCTATCCAAGTATCCCACAAATGTTTTGATTTGATTGATAAAAATAACCAACCAAAGGTGTCTTGGAATATTCTAGGGCTTCCAAGTATCCCACAAATGTTTTGATTTGATTGATAAAAATAACCAACTAAAGGTGTCTTGGACTACTCTATCCAAGTATCCCACAAATGTTTTGATTTGATTGATAAAAATAACCAACCAAAGGTTTTCATTTTTTTTTTGATTTGATTGATAAAAATAACCAACCAAGGTTTTCATGGAATATTCTAGGGCTTCCAAGTGTCCCACTTTTTTTGATTTGATTGATAAAAATAACCAACCAAGGTTTTCATTTTTTTTTTGATTTGATTGATAAAAATAACCAACCAAGGTTTTCATGGAATATTCTAGGGCTTCCAAGTGTCCCACTTTTTTTTGATTTGATTGATAAAAATAACCAACCAAGGTTTTCATTTTTTTTTATTTGATTGATAAAAATAACCAACCAAGGTTTTCATGGAATATTCTAGGGCTTCCAAGTGTCCCACTTTTTTTTGATTTGATTGATAAAAATAACAAACCAAGGTTTTCATTTTTTTTTTATTTGATTGATAAAAATAACCAACCAAAGGTTTTTTTTTCTTCTTCAAATTTGCTGAATTTTCTCAGTTTTCAAGTTCCAGAGTTTGACTGACACATGTTTGAGTTGAGTTAGTGTCAAAAAATATGACACCTTGGTTTCCTCTTTGATTTTCAAACTTAGGTTAAATCCTGAAAGAATATTTTATTTTATTCTTTTTTGTTTTTCTTTCTTTTTTTTTTTTTTGTATTTTTGGGAACATTTCTTATGTTCTTTTCGGGGTGCCTAAGGATTATCCACAGTGTTTTAGGCATTTTATTCTGAAAACTTGGGCTGAAAAGCCAATTTGTGCATTTTTGAACGTATCCGGTATAACATTCCGGATAATAATATGCCTTATTGTATCCGGTTACCATAACCGGATTCACGCATATGCCTTTTTATCCGGAAATATATACCGGATATGAACAGGGTTGTTATTAACCGGCCTGAGTTGCCGGTTATTGCCGAAATGGCCCTTTTTGACTCATTTTTTCACCAGATTTGATTTTTTTTCATTCCCAATTGATGTTCACCTTAATTTGACCTTCAAAACTTGCCCCAAATTGGGCTTGGACATTATATTTGCAAAATCCCCAAATTCATGAAAAGAACATGGTTTTACCTTGCCACCTTGTATTACCTTCATTCAATATGGTATTCACATTATACCTTGGCCTGTAAAACATGCAAACGGCCTTCCCACATTTACACCCAATTCCCCAAACGCAATTGTGTGCTTTTAGCCGAAAACGTGTTTCTCCACCTTCAAGCGTATGGTTTTTGGGTTTTGGCTTAATTGGCAACTTAGAACTCAAGTCTAGTGATGCCCGGAATCGAATCACAGATCCCATTGTCATCACATCATTGACTCAAATTCTAAGGTAAATGTTTTCACTTTCACTTTCGCTTTCCGAAGTCACGACCTCGGTGCGCCAAGCTACACACATTCATGGTTCAACTTCCTAATAGGTAAAGGGTAGGCTGTGCAAATTGTTTCAAGTGCTCAAGTGCAATTTTAAAGTGTGGTAACATTCACAACGTCCCAGCCCCTTGCCACTCTTTTCCGTATCCATGCATTCAATTTCAAGCCAAGGTACAAATGACAAAGATAATGAAGCTAAATACAAGCAAGCAAGCACCAAAACAACTAAATATGCACAAAAAATATTACATGCCCAAAAAGTGGTATACAAAATATGTTATTTGTACAAACAACAATTAAACCATGGAAGCATGCTTGAAATCCCAAAAGCATTCCTAAAATTCCAGATTTCATGCTCTTTTTCATGCTCAAAGTGTACCATTTACCCCAAATTGAAGCCTAAAATTTTAGCACTATTTGACATGATACAAGAAAGGTTTTGATGATTTAAACTTGTTTGAAAACCCCCAAATATGCACTAAAATTTCCAGAATTTTCATGCTCAAAAGTGCTTCCCTTATACCCCAAATTAATGCCTAAAAATTTAGCCACTACTTGACATGATACAAAAGTGTTTTAATGAGGTAAAACATGCTTGAAAACCATCCTAATGGCTACTGTATTTACAGATTTTTGCTCAATGTTTTCATGCTCAAATCATGGCACTAAAAACCTCCTAACCCAAGGCAAACAAAAACAAGTAGGCATGCACAACAAGGTAAGGCCCTAAACATGATCCTTAGCATATCCAAGCATACACACATGCCTTCATCAATGTAAAATTTAAAAATATCCCAATCAGATTTAGAATACACCATTATGCACAAATAAAACAAACAAAATAGCAAGCATTCAAAAGTGATGAAAAAGCATGAATATGCACAAAATGGCTTAAATCCACAAGTCCCCAGCAGAGTCGCCAGTTGTGAGACATGGAAAAAAAATCATCGGAGTGATCGTCCCTCCGCCAACACACGGGCTCAACGCAAAAATTGGGAGAGTCGCCACCATTCATGATTTTGGGGTGAGAATGGACACCAAAGAGTTCAAAAGTAGCAAAAATAGCCAAAAGAAACATTTTAGGGTAAAAATAACCCTACTTGAAAATCAAATCCAGAGATGGGTAAGGGGATTAGATTATGAACGGGGGAAGGTGTTAGGCACCCCCATTCATCCACACGAAGTGGTTGCCAAGTGTATGTTCATGCTAAAAAGAAAATAAGAAGCTTGCTAAAAATCATGAAAAAAACCTTGAAAAAGGAACAATGTATGATATTTTCACATGAAGATCTAAATGGATTTTAGATCCTCTCTTATGTCAATATCATTTCTGGAATATCTTAAAAGATGGAAATCAAAGCACAAATTGCTCAAAACCAAGTTAAATCAAATTCGGAAAATTTGGTAAAAAAGTATACCATTTGCCTTGAAATCATTCAAATCCAATTCTAAATTGACCCAAACCAAATCCATTTGAAAGATTAGGGTAAACAAGAGTCTCATGCAAAATTTCACTTCATTCCGATGAAAAATCTAGGAGTTATGCTCCTTTGAAGTTGCTGTTGGGGATTTTAAAAAGTGGTAAGTGGGCAACTTTGGAAAATTGTCTAGAAAAATCCACTACATAGAAATCCGTGAAATTTGGTGTGATTGAAGTCTGTATGGCCATATTTCAACAGAAACTAGCCTCATACAAAAATCCCTTCGGATGTGCCTTGGGTGGTCTCCCGAACAGGCCCCGAAGATCACAGATTTACCCAGAAAAATGCAAATGAGCAGTTCTGAGTAAATCGGCTACCAATAATTCAAATGGAATCCAAAAATTATGAAACCAACTGGATTTGAAAATAGACTCATAAAGGAATACTCAGAAATAAAAATCACTCGAATCGGACTTAAAACGAACACATGGCGGTCCGTCGAAGTGACAAGTTCTGTACTTGAATCTGAACTGTCCACTTAACTTCGACAGAGAGGTGTCAAAAATCGGCTAGATAGAAATTCATGAAATTTGGTGGACATAAACTAGATAGCCTCACCTTTCCCATGGTTCTGGAATCGCCCCAAAATTCATCGGGATGATGAAGTTACGGACGCCCGAAGTAGGGGTACAGGTGCTGTCAAGCTAAGCCACTTTTGAGTAAAACCAAGTCCGAAAATTGATAAAAATGAAATTCGTGCAAGATGAACACAAATGCTTTAAAATCATCCGAAAGGCATTTCAGAATTGATTGAGGTCATTTATTTGAGTTTTATCACAATAAATGCAATAAACCCCAAATATGAGCCTACCCCGCCAAAATAGTGATATGTGTGCAAAAGTGAAAAAAAACCAAGCAAGATCCATACACATGCATATAGATTCAACAAAATAGGTTCTAGCATAGCCTAGGGTTCCGTTCCATTATCGTTTCCCTTTGTTCTCTTTAAGATAATCAAGGGTACTTTGAATATGGAACGGTTTACAATCAATCAAAAAGGCCTTATGCTACATAGGTTCTAGCACTAGGGTCAATCCCCAGTCTCGTTTCTCCTAGATCCGCCTTCACGTTTTACGGCTAGGGGAGTCTTGAGATACTTTGAGCCGGGGAAGGATTTCCACACATACAAACAAGGCTTTACACTACAGAAAGGTAGAAGAAGAGATCTAGATCTAGGAATGTAAAGACAGAAAATAAAAAGAAAAGTTGAGGCTTACCTGAGTGCTGGAGGCGATTCCACAGCGGTTTCCTTCTTCTCTTGGAGTTCTTCTTTGCGAGAATTCAAAACAAGAGTTGTGTGCCATTTGCTCAAGGAGGAGGCTCCTATTTATAGGCAAGGGCTAAGGTCATTGGTAGACACAACTTAATGTCTAAAACCCCTCCAACCTAAACCCTAAGGTTATTTCCGCGATTTCCCCTCATTTAATGAGGGACATGATGGTAAAAGTGAAAAGCTCTCGGAAAACCCTAATTTTGAGCAAACTTAAGGTATCCGGTATATCAGACCGGATAACAAAGGGCCTTAAGGTATCCGGTACATGGTACCGGATACGCTAAGGCTCACACGTATCCGGTATGACTATCCGGATACGGGAAAGGGTACTTGTATCCGGATACTCAATCCGGATACAGGTAAAAGTTTATTTTCTTCAAATTCTGTGCTGGCTTTCCAGGAGATAATGATTTTTGATGATTGTTTGTGCAATTTGGGGTGTCTACACTAACAAATGACATACATTCTCTAACCTAACCTTTATACATTAGATTTTGCAGCCTGATATCAATTCTTCCCCTTAATTTCATGTTGAATATGAGATATTATATCTAACGAAATTTGTATTGAGAATTTATAAATCTATAGCTCAAGAATTAAAGAAGTAAAATTCTTAAGAAAATAAAAATTTTGTTAGAAACTCTAGCATTTGAAAAAGGTTTTTAAACCTTCCAAGTAGTGCCTTTTTAGAATTCCATCTAAACAATGGCTAATTTTGCTGTTTATGCATCTTAGCTTGGATTTCAAAAATACTCTCATACAATCTTTCCAGCTTTTGGGCATTTGGCCAAATATGAATTATTTGTTAGGGAAGTAATTCCATTGTATATGGAATTGGAATTTGATGCCAACATCATATGATTTTTTTTGAATTCTCATGTACCAGATGATGGTCTATAAGACACATTTCGGTGCTATAACTAGATACACTAGCTAAATGCACGTGTAGTATTATACGGATGCAGAAAGAGGAAGAAGGGGAGGAACAGTTTTGCGATTGATTGTTAAGTTTTTAAAATTTTGAGGTAGTTTTAACTATTGTACATTTTTATTAATAAGACCGTTTTGGAAACTTGCATTAATAAATCTCTATAAAAACTATTTTGGAAACTTGCACATTTTAGTCGGTGGGATCCTGGCGTTTTGCGTGTGCGATCGCATCATCCATACATCGCCGCAGTTGTGTAGGATACATTTCCGGACGTCTGTAATTGCAAGTTATTTTTCGTTTCACTTAAAAGGAATGTATTTAATGGCCGGGTCTTCTTCAATGTGCTCGTTAGGAGGCCAATTCCAGTCGTCCTTTCCGTAAAACCTTCAGTTCTTCTTCGGGTGTTACCTTCGGCTTCTCCTTCAAAACCCTAATAATCCGAGATCTCTCTTTTTTAAAACCCTAATTTCTATTTCTTCCGAAGCTTAAAAATCTCCTGCAAGTTCTGTTGGCGGAGAGATCTAAGGACACACCTGTAGCTTGACGAATTTGATCGATCGGTTTTTATTTCGTTCGAGGAGCCGCGGAGAGCCTCCGATTCAAGGTTTGATTGTCATTTCATCCAAATTCTTTTCTTTTCATGGATTTATTTTTTCTTTTCTACAAATTCACTTTTATAACGGAATTGTAGGCTGGATTAAACGTATATACTGCGAGTTCCGCATTAATTTCGTAGATAATTTTTGATTGAACAGTTTCAGTTATAGGCTTATTTCTGTTGCATTTGCAGAATACATTTTTATAAGGGATTTCTGAAGAAGAAGAGATCTAGATCTGTTTTTGGTTTTCCATGGCTTCTCCTGTGCCCCGAGGGGTACCAAGACCCGGAAATTATCCTCCTAATTTCAACCCGAATGTTCAGAGAAATTCTGATTCTCTATCCGAGAATATGCAAAACCTTCAAATCAATAGCCCACCTGTGGCAACCAATCCACCCGGCCCGCGGCCTCCACCCTTTGGTCAGCCACCATTCCCTTCTGCAGCTCCAGTAGCTCCTCCTTCATCTGCATTTATCGGTGGTTCACCAATTTCTCGCCCTGGTCCACCGCCGGCTGGTTTACCAAGGGCCAGCCCACCTCTATCCGTCCCTCCTCAAGCAGCATTTGCCTCAAGTGCTCCTACTGGAAGGCCATTGGGTGCTCCTAGCACTCAGCCCCCTCCATTTAGCTCTAGGCCACCACCACCCAGTGCTTTTCCATCCATGCCTGTTGCGTCGAGTCCAGTTATGCCTTCTTCGAATGCGCCGCGTCCAATTAGCAATGGACCACCCATGTTTGCATCAGGGGCCTTGCCCGGTGCTCCCCGATTTCCTTCTGTTGGTAGCACCCAACAACCACCCTTTGGACCTCCACCAGCAATGATGTCAACCAGGGTTCCCCCACCTCCAAGCATGCACCCTTTCCCTGGAGGTCCGGCAACTAGTGCTCCGCAAGGTTTTCCCTCGCAACCAGGACCGGTTTTTTCAGCTACAAGTCAGGGCATTCCACCACCAACATCTTCCTCATTTGGCTCTCACATGTGGCAGTCACAACCCCGGCAGGTGAGTTTGAGAATCATTTTCATTTTTCTTGCTAATATGTATATGTATACCATGATTGATCTTGTCTGAGCCACCTATCTAGTCAAATGGTTGATGTGAAGCGGTCAAACTAATGCATGCTAATATCCTTTTTTTTCTCTTGGTGATCAAATAAAAGTTTGCCTCGTCCATGTCAATAATCTGGAATTTGTTTTTTATTGACATGGAATTTGTTTTATTTTTTCACCGAGGAAAACCTGAAAAATATGAGCAGTTGATATTTTGAAGAATGCGTTGAGTCCTTTCACTGAATCTTTAGGCTGTATTTGGAGCCTTGAATTTGGGGGGAAAATAAAAGAAAGCTAAGAAGAAAAGAAGAGAAAAAAGAAAGTTGATTTTCTTTTCTTTTCCGGTGTTTGGATGAGATGAGAAATGAGAAGAAAAGAAGAATATATTTTAATAAGATGATGGGTTGGAGTGGTGGGTGAAGGCGAGTAAGAGTGGGCGGGTGCTGGTAGGGTTGGTGGGGTGGCGACGACGGCGGCAGCAATGGTGGTGGGTGGTGGTGGTGGTTGGCGGTGGTGGTGGGTGGTGATGGTTGCGGGGTAGTAGGGGTGGTGGTGTTGGTGGGCATTGGTGGGGTGGTGGTGGTGGTGGGTTGTGGTGGTGGTGGTAGTGGTGGGGGTGGGTGGGTGGTGTGAGTAGTGATAAGTGACGTTGAATTTTCTTTTCTTTCAAAATCTCAACCTTTTCGGAAGAAAATTTTTTACATTGGAGAGAAAGAGGGAGAGAAAATTTGGGGAGAAAATCTCACTTTATTTTTTATTTTTGGAAGGTAAGTATTTTTAAGGGGGTTTGAGGGTTGTAGGCAGGATTAGATCCTAGGCCTTAGGTATGACTACCTGAGGCTTTGCCGCCTAAGTTGGAAAGCACCTTCAAATCTCACTTTCCTTCGTTTTAACCAAACAAGAGAAAAGAAAATTTTAGCATTTTCTTTTCTTTTCTCCCCAAACCCAGGGTTCCAAACACAGCCTTAGTGTAATTTCTTGCAATCACAAGTGTGAATGGTTTTGGGTGGATTTTTAGGGATGCATGATAAGTTAGAGAAGCATATTAACTAGGTACTGAGATTTTAAATGCATGAGTTGTTGAAACTTGACAAGTCTGATTGGCTTGAACAAGTGAGGTGTATGCCTCAAGGTTTTACAATTTCTTAGTTTAGGAACTTTTTGATAGTAAGTTGATATAAATGAATAAATGAGAAGAAGCCTTAAGGCTTTACAAGTCTAAGGTAACTTTTTGATAGTAAGTTCAAAAGAAGGTAAATATTTATTGGAAACATATAAAATTCATAAACTATTGTTGAGAAAAGGTGGATGATGAAAAATTAAAATAGTCTAGATAAATAGTGTAGATCTAACACGAGAGGGATTTTTTATTAGGAAAACGTATGATAATGACAATGATTTACCCCAATTAGTTTGGTTGGCAAAACAAGGCCCCTTCTCCATCCCATTTTATTGATGAATGCATCTTCATTTAGATTGTGTATCGAAATCCTTTTTGATTGACTTCATCTAGGTTGTTTTTAGTCTTCCCTTCGCTTTTTTAGATTCTTATAAATGCGTATCCTCGGATCTTTCATAGCTGGTTCTTATTTTTTTACATTGATATCACCTTAACATACTTTCATTTACCTTTTCTCCTATTTGGGCAACACCTAGATGCTTTTGGATGTACTTAGTGTTTATATTGTCTTTCTTAGTCTTCTTGCATGTCCATCTTAACATTCTTGTTTTTATTGCTCCTATGATATGCAGATGTTACTTCATTGTAGCCCCGTATTTTGATCCATACATAACAACAGGCCTAAGAGCTGCCCTATAAAATTTTCCTTCTATTTTGAATGGAACATGTCAATCACATGATAATCTAGAAGCACCTCTCCATTTAAGCAATCAAGCTTTAATTTTTTTTTCACAACATTCTTGTCAATATCCTTTGTTTTATTGATATCCAAGATAATGGAATTGATTGCTTTTAGGAATCTCATGATTCTAAATTCTTACAATTGCTTCACCCTTACCGTAATTTCTGGGGTCTAGGGTTTTGTGAGAATACTTTGTTCAGAGATCTTCCCTTGAGGCAACAATTTTTGAAAAATATTTTCATGGTCGCTTAGAATAGATGAGCTTGGGTAAGAGAAGTTGTGAGAATGCATGCGCATGAGCTAGCATAGACTTTGTATGTAGAAGACCACTTCTTGATCATGAGTTGAATTCAATGGTGTTGTTGCTAATGTTGATACAGTTAATGAAGGTAAGGCAAGGGCAGGATAGATGGATATGGATGTTTGAGAGTAAAGGTCATTTCTAATTAAGGTCTTTCTTCTATTCTATAAACCAAGGAGGGGGAGAATTCGGCCCTTTGTATCTCAGAGAGAGAGAGAGAGAGATAAGTCAACAACAGTGATATCATGCACACACACAAGATTTTATCTCCCTTTGAAATGTTTTCTTGAAGGAATGGAAGCTCCTTCCTCGAATAAAATGGTGCTCCATCTTATGTTTAGAAGGTATACTGATCTTGTGGGAATTTATTTTATTCTCTTCTTGTTGTTCTCATACTGCAAGGAGATTTTCTTTCTGCACTTCTAGATGCCAAGTTTTTTTTGGTTATTTATCGGGATCGTTTCTGTGCAAGTGAAATCCTGGATTTTTGAATTTTTTATTGATTATTTCCACTTTAAAGGGTTGAATGAAGCAATGGATGGATTAATATAAATTCTGTTTGTCTCAGTGATTTTTCCTCCTTGCAACTTTATATTGAATTTCTAGCCTTCCAATATTGAACTGAATGCTGATTCTGTAGCCTTAATGGTGGAACTTCCAATCTGTCCTTACAGTTAGGTTTGTCAAGAATCTTGTAGAGTCTTATATAATTATCTGTATTTTTATTTGTGTACCCTGTTGTATTATCTCTTACATGTACTTTTTTATTTCCATATTAATATCAAGTATAACAATATTACTAACAAATATGTAGTCCTTTATCTCAAGTTATGTTGGAAATTATAATTTTTTTGGTTTTTTGTATGAAATTCGGAATTTAAGTTGTGATTGATTTTAGGTGGCTCCTCCAATTCCTGGTACTATGCAACCACCTAGAATGTTTGGCATGCCACCACCACCTCCAACTCAATCTGTGACTGCTGTACCGCCTGCCATGGGTCACTTGCCAGTGGCTGGAGCTCCTGTTGCAGGGCCCTCAAAGATTGATCCTAATCAAATCCCTCGGCCCATGCCGAGTTCCTCGGTCATAGTGTACGAAACTCGTCAGGGCAATCAGGCCAACCCACCTCCGGTATACTGTTTACAGCATTGAAATTGTTATGGGAAAATATAGCATTTGCATAATTTGAAAGATGTGCTAAGTGTTGCTAATACTTTGGCTATTAATTCTTCATTGTTATTTTCACTTGCGTAGCACTAGATATTCTGATAAGTGTAGGAACTATTTGTTATTTCTTGTTCTGAGTGGCATGAGCCTTCCCTTTTTTGAAGCCTGCTACATGTGACTACGTTGTTAAGGACACTGGGAACTGCAGTCCGCGTTACATGAGGTGTACCATTAATCAGGTAATATCAGGATCTGAAAACTTAATTTATAATTATACTTATATGGTCTATGTATCTATATTTTTATTTCGAATAATCATGAAATCTTTATGTTAATATTTTATTCTTCTGTGTTTTCAATAGATTCCATGCACCGGTGACCTTTTGACAACTTCTAGCATGATGCTAGATCTGATGGTTCAACCTTTGGCTCTTCCTCATCCTTCTGAAGAGCCCATCCAAGTAATGCAACTTTTCCTTGTTCTTTTTTGATTTTTTATTTAATATAATCTGTAATGCATATCTGGGTTTTGTAACTTCTGGTTGTTGAGGTAGCTTCAATTGTATGCTTGTGAAAATGTGGCACCACAATCTGATGTTTATAATCAATGCTGAAAAATTAGTTGCCCTTTTTAGTCTTTATGTTAATGTTGAAGGATAACAATTGGGTGTAGCATAACTCTGTTCAATTAGAAAAAAGACCGCTTCTGCTTACGATAGATTGATGGATTTTGATTACACTTTCCATGAATTAAACCATTCTTTAGTCTTTTTTTTTTTGAAAAAAAGAGTGTTTCTGCTTATACTTATCCCTGAGTTAAACATATGCCAAAGTAGCGGCACCCAGTGTATGCCAGCGAAATTTAGTTTTTCAGGGGGGTAGCGGCATGAAATTGGAATTAAAAAGTCCTTCTCTGGCTTTTTCCCTTTATGCCGGAGAAATTGGTGGCATAACGGTGAAATCTGGTGGCATGCCGGCGAAATTGGTGGCATGCAGGCAAAATCTAGCGGCATGCCAGCGAAATCTGGCGAAATTTCCCCAAATGGGGAAATTATAGGGAATTATTTTTCCCTAGATTTCTCGGCATGCCCAGTGAAGTTTGGGCAAAATACAAAATGTAAAACCTTGGTGGCACCTAATTATTAAATATATTTTGGCGTGAAATTACTGAATTGGTTGTTGGGGTGCTTCTGACTAAAGTTAAAAGAAGCTTACATTCTGGTTGTACTTATGTATAGGAACAAATTATTAGTTGGGACATGACATTTCATTATTGTTGCTGGAACCATTTTTCAAGTTGTTTTTGCTTGATTTATATATATATATATATATATATATATATACAAAAATAAGAAAAAGAAAAAGAAAATGATGATAATGGGGTTTGCTTAGTGATTCTCTAGGGCTTGAAGTTCTAGTAGTAGTTGTATGATTAGGGGATTGATTTCTTATCATTCCTCGTTGTTTGTAAGCAACATCCTAGCTGAACTCAGTGGAGGATAGATTTTATTGGTTACTGCACAGATGATAAAGTATGTAATGCATATGGGGCAAGGGGGACAGCTGCTGATATTTTTCTTCAGTATGATTTTTTGAATTCCTTAGTCATTGAATATATGTGGGCCATTTGGGGCGAGAAGGGAGTATATTGGAGGATAGGAGGTTGAGGGTGTGTTGTGGGGATGATTGGGTGGTTGATGATCATAGTTGAGTTGTCGTATGCTGGGCCCTATGATCATAGTTGAGTTGTCGTAGCTAATAGTTCTTTTCCTTGAAGAACTGTTAACTATGTTTCTAGTCCATTTGAGTTAGTTCATTATGAGGTTTGGGGACTAATTCATATTCAATCAAATAAACTTCAGTATTTTGTTACTTCTGTGGATGATTTTTCTTGTATGACTTGGATATTCTTAATGAAAAATTGTTCTGAGTTATCTATCTTTCAAGTTTTTTTGTGCTCAAATAAAAACTCAATTTAATCAGCAAATTCATATTTTGCGGTTGGATAATGCCAAGGAATATGAGTGTACTTATATTGCATCCTATCTTTCTTCTAAAGGTATCATTCATTAAACATCTTGTGCATCTACCCCACAGCAAAATGGGTTAGTGGAATGCAGAAATTGTCACTTGTTATAAGTTATCCGTACTCTTTTATGTCATACACTTGGCCCCAAACGTTTCCGAAGTGATGCTATCCTTACTGCTTGCTATCTCATTAATTGCATGCCGTCCTCTGTTTTGGATGGTTTGTTTCCTTTTTCTTGTCTATTTCCATCCTTTGCCCCCTACTATTTGCTACTAAAAGTTTTTGGGTGTGTCTGATAGGTTCATGCTTTTGGTCCTAGTTGTGACGAACTTGATCTTGGTCTATGAAATGTGTTTTCCATGGTTACTCTTAATCTTAGACACAAAAAGGTTAATTTATTTTTTTGATTGGTAAATAAGATTTTATTATAGCTATAATATATAAGGAAAGAGAACTACAAGTACACAAACAGTGTACCAAAGACCCCTCCAATTCGCAAGTGGATAACCCTTTTACAATCCTGCAAATCTTGAGCAACCCAGGAAATCTTCTAGTAGTATGTCTTTCATTGAAGGTTGTTCCACTAACCAGCTGTGAATCACTTTCAAGACTTTTCTTTCCACGTAAGACCAATCCCTCTCGACATCCTTGAAAATCCTACGATTTCTCTCTCCCCATAAGACCCATGCTATGGCTGCTGGCGACGATTTCCAAATCAGGTCCCTGCAAGCTTTTCCTTTGAAACTTCTCCAAGATTCCAGAGATTGTCTGAAAGTTTCAGGTTGTGTCCAACAAATGTCCATCCTCACTGGAATCATGTTCCATAGTCTAGAGGCTCCTGAACAATGAAGTAATAGGTGGTCCACTGATTCTTCATTCTCTTTGCATATGATACATCTATTAGGGAACTGCCAACCCCTACTCTTCAAATGGTTTAACTATAGGATTTTGTCAAGAGCTGCTGCCCACATAAAGAAACCCACTTTGTTTGGAATACCCTGTGCCCAAATCAGACTAGAAGCCTGAAATTTCAAACCTGTAGAAACCATCTCTGTAAAGGCTGATGTAATTGAGAATGTTCTTGATTTAGCTTTAGTCCATGTTCTGGTATCATCCCCTTGACCCACTTGCTTTGTATATAACTCAGACATCAACTCCACATAGTCATTTACTTCCCAATCTAGTAGAAGTCTTCTTAATTCCACGTTCCAAACCACTCCAGCTTCACTAATAGTCATGTTTTCACTAACTAAAGCCTGCCGATTTCTGCAAATGCTGAAAATTGATGGGTATCTATCACGTAGACTACTTTGTATGTGCTAATGTTACTTCTGATGAGTCCTCACCATATTTTCCAACAGTAGTGTCTCAAGAGTACATTAGTGGCCATGCCCATTCTCTTGTTCCTTTCCACTCGTTGTATCTTCCAACTGGTGTTTCTCCTTTGTCTCTGGAAACAGTGTCGTCTCCATCTTTTGTACCAGTGTCATCTCCTTCTTCAGGAGAGCAATCCTCTCAGCCTTCTCCTTTATTGGTTTATACTTGATGCTCTCAACCAGCAACTCTTGTGCCTCAAATCAGTCATCTTGCCATCTACAGATCTGAAGTTGTAATATCTTCTGATCCTGAGTCACTTCCTATTGCACTCTGCAAAGGTAAATGTACTTGTGTTACACAATACCCTATTAGCCACTCTAAAGATATGACAATGTTGATAATCCTTGCTTCCTCGGATCTAACAATCTTTTAAATGTTGGGAAACTTATCCTTCAAAGTAAGCTCTCTGCACCATATATTGTTTCAAAGTCTAATTTAGCTCCTGGTTCCTAGTTACTTCTTCGAATCGAAGGCCATGCTCAAACTGGTCCAATATTTTCATGAAAAGGCCACAAGCTAACCTAAAGAGGCCAAAAGGGTCATTAGAGGGTAAGGTTACCATCCACTGGTCTGCATCCATAACTAGAAGCTAGATTATGCTACAAGGTTTGGTTTTCCTTCCTTGACTGCCGTATCCACTTTGCCAATAGAGCCTTATTGAACTAGATTAGGAATCTAAGGCCTGTACCTCCTTCCTCGAGGGTCTTGCACACTACTTCCCCATTTTCTAAATGTTATTTATGCTTGTCTTCAGCTGCACTCCTCAAGAATTCTCTATGGATTTCCTCAATTTTATTGGCTGTAGAAACAGGTAGTTCTAAAATAAATAGAAAATTGGTGGGAGGTTAGCCAAAGAGCTCCTAATCTGGGTTGACTTCCTCCCTTTTCATAAGAGTCTACTCTTCCAAGATGCCAATCTTTTTTTCAATTTGGTTCACTATGGATTCCAACACCATTGTCTCTTTAATGGTAGCACCAATAGGATTGCATAAAATAAGTAGCAGGCAAAATTTCCAGGTCTATGCCAGGTGGATGGCTTTTAGGCAGGTTTACTTTCAGTCCTGAAACAGCTTCTAAAGGGGGTAAAATACTTCAAAGAGTATGTAGTTGGGTTTGAGTCTTTGAGAGGCTCCACAAAACGCGAAGTATTTACTGAAAATAGGAGATTGGTGATGGAAAATTCTCCTACACCCAACTGAGCGCCCTCAAGAAGTCCATGATCGGCAGAATTTTGAACTAATCGGCTAAGAGCTTCCATAACAATAACAAATATGAGTAGGGAGAGTGGATCATCCTGTTTCAAATCTCAGTCCTTTAGAAGTTCTGAAAAATTCATCTCCTGAACCGCTTGCTAAAACTCGCAGTCTCTGTGGAAATACATGAGAAAATCCAGATTCTCCGTTACTTCCAATACTCATCATTTGGAGCAAGTAAATCAGGGACTTTGAATTAACATAGTCATATGTATTCTCTAGATCAAGTTTGCATTTTAACACTTGTTCACCTCTCCTTAGACTAGAGTCCAAACATTACTAGCAATCGATACTCTATCTAAAGTGTGCCTACCCCCAATAAAAGCATTTTTGAGTCAGGGTTTCAAAACTCCATTGATGTCGAGTTGTATCGGCCATGTTGACTCAGTAATTGTTGTGACGAGCAGAGATCTCACCAGTATCAGTTGTTATCATCCGATGTGACTCGGCAGTATTTGCCAGTCTTTGTTGAGCCTTTTCTGAGCCCAATCAAATAAACTCACCGATACTGTCAACATCGGCCAAGTCAACTTGGTATTGGCCCCGCGCAATGGTGAGCCAGATACTGAGTTTTAAAACTTTGCTTTGCGTTTGTGAAATAACGGTTCGAAGTACCTTCTTTGGCTTACATTTCAGTGGTTTTGCTAAAATCATGTAGACACTGCTCATTAAACTGTTTGGCCTGAAATCTTTCAAGTTTAGAGCCCCTGTTTTCTTGGGTATTAAAGTTATTAAAGAAGCATTTGCACTTTTTACAAAACCAGCCATTGAAAAGAAGTTCTTTACCGCCTTCACTAAATAAGCTCTGATAATGTTCCAGGACTTCTTAAAAAAGGCTGAAGTTAAACCACCTGGACTTGGTTCTTTGTCACCTTCCAGTTGACCTAGCACATCTCTCATCTCTTCCTCAGTGGCATATTTATATTTATCAAAGGAATCTCTATCTTCTTCAGACAGAACATTAAATTTGAGAACTTCCCACAGTCTCCTAAATGACTCCTTTTCCTTAAATAAGTTGAGAAGAAGTCAGTTACAAACTTTTTGATCACTTCCTTTTCTTCTGTTATCTGACCTTCTACCTCCACTATACAATGTGGTTAACCCACTGCAATCAGCTAGCGAACTTGTGATTCATGAAAGAAACTAGTATTTCTATGACCAAGTTTCAGCCACAAGGTTCTCAAAATCTGCCGCCAACAAATTTTGTTGAGCTCTGCCCAGCACCTGAAATCCACTGTGAGAGTCTCCCTCATATCCCATTTAATTGGCTGTAGATCTCCTCTGTCTTCCTTGAGGTCCAAATCATGGATTTTGTCCAAGGTGTTCTGTTATCCACTTATAAATTCCTATTGTTCTTTTTCTTAGTGATCCCCTTCAAGGTTTTAGCCTTTCTACAAAATGTGTAGCTGGGATCTCTTGAGAATTGCAAATCATTCCATCATACTTCCACTCTTAGGAAAAACAATTTCTTCTCCAACCACGTCCTCAAAACAAAAAGCTTATGCCTTTTTTACTTCATTTCCACACTCTAACATAATTGGGTGATGATCAGGAATCAGTCTGGGCAATGTGCTTGCCTTCAGATATGCGGTACCTAAACCTCCCATGCCTGTGAAACCAAAAGCCTGTCCAGTTTGGGCATTACTAGTAAGTCTGGTTCTTTGACCTCGTACAATTGCACAGGGCTGTTATTCATGCCTTTTTGGCTTTATTGGGAATGGGGATTTTATTAGAATAAAGTTGCAAACTTATTTTTAACTGATGTCAAAAGAGTTTAGACCTCTTTGGATTGGATTGGTAGTCTGATTTTGGAGAGAAATTTTACAATTATCTTGTCTTTGTTTTGTTAGATAAAAGTCATTCCCTTGAAATTTGTGCATCTGGTTTGTGTAGTCTGTTTTTGCGGTGGCTCTCAATTCTCTAGGGTGCTTAAACAGTAGTGAATTGGTTCCAACATTTGTCGAGAATAGGTCTTGGGGGAGTGAGTCTGGACTCTGGAGGGATATTTGGTTTTTTTTGATGATTAATGAGAATTCATTGGAAGATAAAGGGGATGCACAAAAAGAGATCAAAGAGTAAAATAGAGTAAGATGATCGACAAGAAAGTCTGATGCTAGCCAACCAATGTGCTAGCCACCAAAATACAATGGAGCTCTTGTAGATCCTAAATGTGGTGAAACTGTAAAAGACTCCCCCTTAGACACCAACCCTACAGAGACCTGTAACTCCGGCTTCTCTAGATTCATTAATAATGGGAAGCAATTCTACCCTTAACACTGTCTTGTCGAGATGGAGAAGCATTTATGGTAGTCTATCCATTGTTTCTAATAACCTCGCAGTATCATATGGACTAGGATCACCAATGAGCATCCAGCTTAGTTGTTCCCTCCTGAGGTGTGATCTAAGTTGAAAGCGTGACTATTGGACCCCTCATGTAGGATGACGTGATAACTATTCACTCATCTCATGTCACCTCTGAAATAGACATGCCTGCATGCACAAATATGTATTTATTTATTTTGATCGGTAATGAGAAGAGTTTATTAATAAAAGGCAAAACAGCCCAGGATAGAACAGTGTAGAGTGTACACGAACAGTGTACGCCAAGTCAGCCCCACACAAGCTACATGCTCGAATGTACAAATATTGCTGTCAGGTGTCTCACTGGCTTTGGATGTATTATGCTCAAAGATACTCCTATTACTTGCCATCCATATACCCCACATGATATCGTAGCATAGGTTAGCTAGAAATCTAGCTCGGCATGAAGGCCCTTGTGCTGGGGTTGCCACTGCTGTAGGCTGTAGCTCTCATAGGTGGTAGCAAGCATAACCCGAGGGATCTCAAATATGCAGATGATATATTCCCATGGATGATATCCTTGTTGAGGGATTTAGATGTTGGATTTTCGAAGTTTCTTGTTTGTAACCATTTTTATTTTATTTTCTTTGTCTAGCGAATCTATGCCATCCTTCTCTTCAGTAAAATATGTTCTTAATTAAAAATCTGGATTTTGCTTGATAAGTTATTACATGAGAATAAATGAAGAGTTTCAAAATGAATTACTACTTACTTGCACTTTGCAAAGTGTATATAGAACTATTTATATTGCTTTTGTGGTATGTCTTATTATTTGTGGAAGTGAATCTTTGACTTACCTAGTTGGTCTCATGGTTTGAAATTTCAAATTGCAAAATTTCGTTTTCAGCAAGGTGGTGACACAAAATGATTGGAGAAAACGAGATTTCCTCAGTTTCCTTGTTTGGCCAAAATTTCCCCAGTAGGAGGAAATGGGAAAATATGTGTTTTTCTTGTATTTTTTTTAGTTTAGTACATTTATAATAATGCATATATGAGTGAAAAAAATCCAGAACATCCAAGAAAAACACATCCATTGATCCGCATGGAATGTACTAGATATATGATTGTAATTGAATTGAAACTTAGTCTGTATCTTTTTTGAATGTGTTGACTTGATTAGTATTATGATATTATCTCATTCCCCGTGATTTTCTATATGCGGTATTAAGGAAATGACTTATACAATACATTTCTTTTTGTTTTCTTGGATGTTATGGATGTAATTACACTAATGTATGCATTATAAGTATAATAAACCAAAAAAAAAAAAGAAAGAAAAACAAGAAAAACGCATATTTCGCCAAAATTTCCATCCTTGGTCTTGCACCACTTGACAGATTGTTAGGTCTTAGCTTTCCCTTCTCACTATTTTATGAAGTTTATGGGATGAAATAAAGAAATGCTTCAGTTTTGACTCTTGAGGACTCTGGAGTCAGTGGAGTCCCTAGAGGACTGTTTAGTAGTGCCCCCTTTCCATTGATCTGTTTCTTTAAAATGAAGATTCTCTCAAGGCTGGTGTAGAGTACAAATTAGAATTTTAGGAGGAATAATTGGTAACTACAGTTTTTGCTGCTTTATATTGTGCTTTGTGGATGATATGGCTGTGATAGTGTTGTTATACATTGTCTATGAACTTGCATTCTCTATATAATTTTATATAACATTCTTTTATAGGTTGTGGATTTTGGAGAAAATGGTCCTGTTCGATGTTCCCGTTGCAAAGGATACATAAATCCTTTCATGAAATTTATTGATCAAGGAAGGCGATTCATATGTAACTTATGCGGTACATATTGTTTTCTCAATCCATTTAGCTCTTGAAGAAATTTTATTTTTTATTAAATTTTTAGGATTTGTAAATGGAATTTTTATATGGCCTTGAGCATTGTCAAGTATCTTTTTGTACTATTACTTGTCTATGTCTATAGAAGATTTTTTCTAGTTTCTAAAATCTTGTATGGTAGTTAACTAGCTCTAATTTTGTCCTTAGATTTTTTCAGACTTCTTATACAAGTTAGTAAATCTTATATAATTAAAGTGACAAGTTATCTACATATTTTTTTTGGATATATTATGGAAAGTCTCTTTGGAGGCATCCTATAAAATTAAAATTGTAAAATTCATGTAAAGTTCGTGTTATATTTTTTTCAAAGACTCTCATTAATAAGAAACTTCTAGTTTTCTGCTTTTGAAAGCAATTTGAAATTATTGATTATTTTATAGTAGCTTTGAATTTATAGGAATCTGTAGCTATTTGTCGTTTTTGTTTTTTAAATTTATTTTGAGTTTTCCTTTTATTATGAGGCTGTAATGGTCCTGTATGTGCCATATGTTTTGCAGGATTTACTGATGAGACTCCACGAGATTACCTCTGCAATCTAGGACCGGATGGTAGGCGTAGGGATGCTGATGAAAGGCCTGAACTATGTAGAGGAACAGTTGAATTTGTTGCTACAAAGGAATACATGGTTGGTTAGAATTTTAACAAATTGCATTTTATGTTTGATTACTAATTTTTTTCCACTGTGTCTTAGAGATTTTATTTTTATCTGGAATTCTGGATGCATCACTCAGGTTTGACTAATAAAAATGGAAAAATGGCCTGTGAAAGTTGAGTAACATAGTTTGCTCTATGTCAAAACTCCCAAATTTTGAAATATATGATATGTTGAAAGACTAAGGCCTACTTGCATTTTTTTTTCTGCTGAATAATGAAGTATGTATGTATATATATATATATGGTAAAAGAAGTGTACAATAGTGACTATGATCTACCCACTGAAGAACCAATCCTAAACAACCTTCCTGACATAAAGCAGACTACACTGAAACTCAACATACAAAAAGATACAATGTCCACCTCATGCCCCACCCCACAGCCACAAAAACAGACCCAACGTACAATTTCCAACCTATAGTCAACCTTGTATTGTAACAAAACAAGCTATTCCACTACAATTCAAGGCCACCACCAAAATTCAAATGAAAAAACCATCTCCCAAGATAATCTAGAACCACACTGTCCAACACCCGTTCACCCTGAGGAGAATTCGAAAAGCACCATGTCTGCCACTCTCCCACTAACTCTGTAGCTCCAACCCCCTGAAATTCTGGAAGAGCCGAAACCCATGAAGCAACAGATATAGTATAGTATCAATCACCTGATCCACCATCTCCGAAGATCCTGGAAGATCTTGGCGTTCCTCTCTAGCCATATATTCTACACCACTACATGAAATAGCAGGCTATAAATAATGCATCCTTTCCTCCCCAACCTCCTAACGCGCCATTGTTCAAACCATGCTCCAAAAGAGTACGGCATCACCCAAGAGACTCTGATCAATTGAAACATTCGCATCCATATATAATATGCATATGCAAACTGACACTGTACAAAAAATTGAAAATGTTTTTTAAAGAAGTCTATTTATGTTTTTGTGGCTATCTGTATCCCATTTGTTATGATGATTATTGCTTTGATACTGTGCGATGAATAATTTAAGAGAATGTGTTAAATAAACTAAGGACCAAAAATACATGGGACCCATGAGAAATGGGCACCCCTATAAATCAACAACTAAATCAGGAACAGCAGGTGAACTAACATGCCAAAACTAGTCCAGAACAGCAATAGTAGCCCAGTCCAGTGATACATCATTTGGATAGAAAGTCCTAAATTCTTCCTTATTACACACCCAGGCTGAAACCAGCTCCAGAATATCATCTAGGATCTTTTGTTTCTTTATGACCTTAAAAAATGAACCATTTCCTTGCTAGCCAAACAGACCAGATTGATGCATACAAAACTGCGTGACACAACATCTTTCCTTTCCTTTTTAGCATAGGAAATCTCCGCTGAAATGGCATATCAGTGAAAGATTTCGGAAATATCCAATTAAGTCCTAGTTATCTGATAAAAGAAACCCAAATTGACTGAATCAGCTCACAATGGACGAAAATGTGATCCAACGACTCACCTTTGTTGTTATTTCTCTCGTCTCTTTGAGTTGGTCTTGGCCATGTTGGGTGCTCCTTGATGAAACATAGTTGGTCTGTTAGATTTCTGGAAAATTATATGTTTGATATCATCATCATCATAAGCCAGATCCCACCAAAGTGGGGTTGGCGACACGAATCTTGTCTCTCCATTCTGCTCTATCAAAAGTCATATCTTCAGTTAATCTACGTTTTTGTAGGTCTTGTTTTAGGCATCCATCCATGTATTTTTAGGTTTTTCTCTTACGCGCTTAGGCCCTTCAATATGCATACTCTCACTGCGTCTCTAGGTCTCTGCTTTACATGACCAAACCATCTTAACCTACTCTCCTCCATTTTATCCTTAATGCATCCCATGCCTAACTTGTTCATTTCTATTTTATCTGTTTAATAATATAAATAAATTATATGAAAATGGTAGTTTCTTCAATAAAAGCTGAAATGTTACTATCTATAGGACAGGCTTGGGGTAATCTGAATGTTGATGACCAGGTTTTACGAAATTCAGTTGTCATGTAAGAAACTCAAAATTAGGGTTATCATAGTGATTCAGCTTACTTAACTTACAAGAAAAAAAAATAGTGATTCAGCTTAAGAAAATAAGGGATCTGTGATAAAATTCAAACTGTCTGAAGCCAATACTAGAAACGATTAAAATTCAAATTGATTGAAGCCAACACAGAAAATGAATCTTTCTATCTGATATGGATACTCAATTTGACATCAAGGAATTAAAGTGTCAGCAAGAACCAAAACCAGATGCAATGCACATACTAAAAAGCAAAAGAGACAGGAAATGGACTAGAAATAATGAGACTTTATGAACATACAGCAAATAGGATAAGAAATATAGCTAAAAACAACAACAGAATCCTCCAGTACATGTTTTCTGTTGAGAAGGCTTCTTAAAAATTCCAACAAAATTTATTGCATCTGCTGATCAGCTGTTTCTGCTGATTTCACTAGGCAAAAAATGTTAATATAGCATCTCAGTCCTCCTTTAGAAGAATTAGGGGTCTTGTCTACAGTTAAAAGTTTTCCAACTTCTAAAAAGTAGTAACTTCTACTTGGAAAACTTCCTATGGCCTGATTTCCTATCCTATCTGAATTATATTGTAGTAAACTGGTTCTAAATAAGTAAGAAGATAGGCAGATGTATGACTTGCAAATATGATGTCATCAGCAAAAAAAGTTTTCAATAGACTGTAAAATTGTGGGCTGGGCCTGTAGGCTTCCTATTTTGTTATCTTCATTTGATTTCTGAAAAGGATTTCTCTTTTCTTTAAAGCTAGGACTTGTTTTCTATTGATAAAGGTAAAGCAGTTGTGAACTGGTTTTGTTTTCCATCTGTAAAGCAGTTGTGAACCAGTCTTTTGCCTCTTTGTTGGAATGCTTTTTTTCCTATTTGTTGGAATGCTCTTATATATGTGATAATAAAGTTGGGAAAAAATTGCATGGAAATAGCATTGTAATTAAATCTTATATCTGCTATTAATTATTAAAAAAATTATTAATATGTTTTATGCTTGATCATTCATCAGCGATTTAGTTATTAGGAATAGCCAGAACCTTCGAACCTGGAGGGACTTGATTTTAGTTTTTTCTTGGCCATTGTATACTTTTTATTTTGTTTGGAATGTTGATTTATATCTCCAATTATTAGGAAAATTTTCAGTTTTTATCTGACACGGGCACTTTGTGTAAAAATCCCAAAGGTTAAGTTTGTTGCTGGTCCATCCCTACCAAAGTGGGGAACCTACAACAGGTTATATTCCTATTCAGTTATTGTTTGACAGTACTTTGATGTCGTTGAAGTTATTCTTTTACTTTATTTTGATTTTTTTAAATAATGTTTCTGGTTGCTGTTTTATTATGTTTTTTTTCCTAATCATGTTCCACTTCTTATTTGAGTTATGGGACTTTTGTTCTCCCTTCTTGTCTGCAGGTGCGTGATCCAATGCCTGCTGTGTTCTTTTTCCTTATTGATGTTTCCATGAATGCCATACAGACCGGTGCTACTGCAGCTGCTTGCAATGCAATTAACCAAGTTATTGCTGATCTTCCAGTAAGTTTTGTAGTTCTGCTTTGATGTTGTTTGGTCAACAGAAATGTATTGCCCTTGTTCGATGACAAGGCAGAAGTGATATAATGCATCTTGAAAGCTGAAATCATATTTAATACTTTAACCGGATGCAATAGACAAAAATGCATTCACGATGACAGTTGTTTAGAAATAAAATTATGATTTAAAAGTTGAGATTTCATTTCCATGTTAAACCATTTAAAACTTTTAGAATTTTTATATCTCGATCAATATCACCTATGGGTTGCAATAGGCCAGCTAGGTTCGGGCCTGGAATAGGGTATAAAAGCTTTTATGTGGTCCCCATCTTGGCTTGGCTTGGTCTTCAGGTATTATACTCAAGCCCAAGCTAGGCCCTAAAATAATGTTAAAAAGCTTGAGCTCGGCTTAGTTAGGTTTGATTTTTGTTACTTATTAATTTTATTTGTAATGATTCTGAAAATATTCATATTCCTTAACATTTGGAGATTTTTCTGCCTATTTTTCAGTAGCCAAGCAAAATTCATCAAAAAGGTCATAAAATAAATTAGGAATGTTAATAAAACCATCAACAATTACTTTCATATATGCATGGAAATTAAACATTTATCCAAGTAGGGCAAGGCCGAGCCTTAACATGTGCAGCCCAAGAGCTCTGCCATAAGTAATTTAGGATTTAGTAAACTGGGCCAAACAAGCTTATGAGCTTAGAAAACTGATTTGGGCCTTAAATTGCCAAACCTAATTTTAACTGCATTTATAATATCTTTAAAAAAAGTTGAAAATTTCATGATTTATGCATTTCGTTTTGATTTCATTAGGGGATGAAATTGATAATGAAATTTAGGTTTAAGATTCGAAATTCAAAAGGCTCTGAAAACTCCATATTGATAAATATCATTTGTTTTAAGATTCTCCAACCAGTGAAACTCTTACTGCTTGGAAAAAGATATTTCAACTTGAATGTTGTCTCCTATGTTCTAGATGAGAAATTATTTGGAACTCATCCGTTGATCAAAGATCTAATCATATGTGAGGCTGCATTGTCATTCTTTTTCAAATTATAGCTTATAATAGATAGAAATTGATCTAATGTGTGGTATCACGAATATGATTAAGTCATTCATATATTGTTTATAATATTGTTGTAATAATATGCAGTATGCATTCTATTTCATACTCTGAGCTCTCTTAGCTCTGTCTGGTAGTTATAATTTATTTTCTGTTTGTAATTTTTACAAACAATTTTATATCCTGAAACTATTTCATTTTTTAGATCTCACTAATTGTTATCATTGTTCAACATTTCTCAATTATTTTGTTATTATCTATGTGAATCTTACTTTAAATTTTTCGTTCATGACATCAAACAGCATAGGTCAACTTCATTAATTGATGTATAAAATGTGCTGTTGCCACAGGAAGGTCCTCGGACAATGGTGGGTATTGCAACATTTGACTCAACAATCCATTTTTACAATCTGAAACGTGCTTTACAGCAGGTTGGTACCTGAAATATTTTGCTGTCTTTTGGACATGCTGGTTTAATTCATTTGTGACAAAGTCTTTAGGAACTTGATATGTATATTTTTGCTTTCTCCATATTTAACCTTCTTTGCCTTTTCTCTTGAGAGTGGCTACAATATAGGTTTATCCAGTCTCCCATGTAAATAACCAATTTTGCTCTTCACTTTATTGTGTACCAATTGTGGATGGTGCATTTTGTGTTATTGTTGCATGCTTACTATGACAGTTTGATATGTCAGACAAAGCATAGGATCCCATGTTTCAACACATTTTCAAGTTCACTCACATGTGTTCCCTCTGTTTGTGTGTGTGTGAACTCATGCACCTGCATACATGCGCGCGCGCACGTGTGTGGTTTGGTGTGAGGGCATGTGCAGTTGGGTGGTGTTGTGAGGTCTGTAAGTGTATGTGCTTCTGTATGTACATGTGGGTGTTCGTGTGCATGTGCATGTGTGTGTTCATGTGTATGTGTGTATGTGTTGTACGTGTGGATTTGCTTGTGTGTGTGAACCTATTGACTTGATTTCAAAATGTTAGCCCAAGAAGAGGGAAAAATAAAAGATACGATAATATATTATAATGTATATTTCTTTAGTGCAGATGTATCCTGAGTTTTTGTTTAGCCTTGATCAATATCCATTTGAGCCTAAAAAGCATAAATAGGGCTTTGCTCTTTTGTTTATTGTACATTTCTGTATTCCATTAACATAGAAAACACCCTGTCCTTGGCGGCTTAGTCACTTGATATGACAGGCTCGATCACTAGCTCTTTCGCTGCATGTCTCATTCAAGCATGTTCTAAGATAGGGAAATGAAATAGCAGATATATTGGCCAAGGCTGGTGTTTGCTGATCTGATCTCTATGTGGGCACTCACGTTAATGAGGCTATGGGTATAGGGTAGCTCCTTCTATGCATTACGGATGGGGGTATCATGGTTTTGATGTCATGATGTTGGGTGTTTTATGTATTCTTTTTTGTCATCTTTTGTAGTTTGCTAGAGCTGACCTTGTACATTCTTATCTTTTCATTTATATTATCATTCGTTACTATTTAAAAAAAGAAAAAAAGTTAATGTAGAAAGCACCTTTACCAACTGAAAGGAAGAAGAAGATTCCCACCCATGAAATTAAAATAATATGTTCTGGACCTTATATTTTTTTTTTGATAAGTGATGAAGTTTCATTAATAAGAGGGAAGAGAAAGTACATAGATAAAGAAAAGAAGCCAAGAAAACTATCTGAGGACAGAAATGCCCCATTCTAAAAGCACCTCAAACACCAGAACACTCTAAACATCCATACAAGAAAAGAGATCACCAAAAACTAGAGAGTTGCTAGATATTCTGGACCTTATATTGGTTCTGGACTTATGCCATTAGCATCTGAGCACCTTTTTGGTTTGTAAAGTACCTCTTGTAGTTTGTCCTATAAATAGTCATTTATCTGGAGAACCCTTTTGGTTTGTAAAGTACCTCTTGTAACATGCTAATGATTGTACTGGTGAGTACCTTAAGCTGCTCACAACACTTAACTGTGAATGTTTTGTTTGGCAGAGGAACTGAATAGGTTCTTCAAATTTAACTTTTTGTCCATGGTGTGCCTATTGGTTTATGTTCCAATGTACTGATTTCTTCTAATAGATCAGACATAATTCCTTTGAGTCTGACTGATAACAATTCGTTTTTCTTAATCATTATAATAATAGAAATCCACTTCAATACCCAGGAAAGACTGCAGTGGCAGAAGTCATTAGTTTGAAAATGCTTACTGAGATGCCTTTGTATTGAACTATGACTCTTTATCACTTCTACAAGTGTTGGTATGTGCTACTGCTACCTAATTACCTGGCATCTTTGTGGACATTTTATAAGTTAGTATGCATGTTTTAAATCCCTAATTCTATTTGGTATGCTTTATTTTATTTCATCCAATTAGTAGAGTACCTTAAGCATATATAATTTTTTTTCCAGCATATGAGTACATATTTGGTTGTATCCTTTGGAAAACATGCAATTTTATGAAGATCTGACTAAGCTGGATGTATAGAGAAGTAAGAGTTCAGAGGCAGTTTTATTTTCGTAAGATTGGTTTAGGAGTCACTTATTGTCTTTGTTTGGAACTTATAATATTATTATTTTTTAAAACTAGTGATAAGTGAGGGAACAGGGTTTAAAAAATCCTGGTATGTTGCATTATATGCCATAATATACTAGATACTATCCAGAGAAGAAGAACCTATATGGCATTATCCCCTCATATGTGCATTCTATGTCGTTCTTGTGGGGAGACAGAGGATCATTTACTTATCCATTGCTACTTCACACACCGGGTTTGGCAACATTTTCTTGGGTTGGTTGATATTGAGTGGGTGTTCCCTAGGACGGTGCCAGAGCTCCTCTCAGTGGAGATTCTAATGCTTGAGACCTCAAGGAAGATGCCTTTATCGATACTTATTTTTTGCTATATGCTGGAGTATTTGGTTGGAGAGGAATCGACGCATATTTGAAGAGAGGAGCTGCCCCCTTCCTGAGGTGGTGGAATCCATAAAATTCCATGTTGCGTCTTGGGCCGTTTTGCTTCCTTCTTTTAGGGGTTATTCAATTGATGACATTAAAAGATGTTGGGCATCTCTATGTGTTTAAGGATGGTAGAAGTTCTTTGGCGGGGGACGGGTATGGGGGAGGGGTATTTAAATAGTAAATAGTAGGTCTTGGATATGTTTCTGGGGTGTATTTAAGTAGGTAGTCCTTTCTTCCACTATGTGTAGAATGCCTCATTCTAACACGGCGGAGGATCCTTCTATGTTTGTATCTCTTGTACCTTCAAGTTTTTTCCTATCTATATATCTGATTTCATTATCGATAAAAAAAAAGTGCAGCCCTTCTTCCCCTCAACCCAACTAAAACCAACATCCCATCCCGTATAATGTGATATATCATACATTGGTTCCCCTTTTTTTTTTTCCTCTCCTTATGATTTTGGTTTTAAGTACCATTTTTCTTTTTGTGAATGTTATTCAACAAACTATATCAACGGAAAGTTAATTTGAAACCAGGGGATGCGAAATGGGTCATGCTGTGTGGGCCCGTGGCATGATTTTGTCATGCTAGTCATGTCATGTTTGGCCCGTTTGACATCCATCCCATGCGTGAATTCCATGCCCTAGCTGAGCATGGTCCCTTTTTTTTACTTTTTTTGTGAAATTAGTTCTTTAATATTTTATTTGCTTCTTTTATTTGGGAGGGTCAAATATATGTATAAATATATTTTTTGCAATATCAGGATTTTAAGATTTGGTGGAAAGGTCTCGAGATACAATGTCATTATTTTATTATGGAGTATTTGCTCAGATGAGAAGTCCAAGGTTGAGGTTAATAATCTGAAAATTAGAATTTTATTGACTCTAGGTAGTAGTTTCTAGTTATTTGTGGGTTTGTAAGGTGTACATTGTCATAAGAAAATCTATTTCAATCAGCTTTACAATAAGTGACCTACAAAAATTCTCTTTCCATTCAAGGTTTTAAATTTGATTCCATTGAACATTGGCGAACTTTTTGAATGTATTTCCACCTTTAGGTAAAATTGGATTCAATCCAGCCACAGGTCTTTCTCCACCAAATGCCCTGCCCTCAGCGGATATATATCAGCAATGACTCTACTGGCCTTTATGGAAATTCGAGATCGCATTTAGTGGCGGAACCAGGACTCCAAATCCGGGGGGGGGGGCAAGAGACTGAGAGAGTTAGGGTTCCATTGGGTCGCTGAGAGAGGGCAAGAGAGACGGAGAGTTAGGGCAAGAGACTGAGAGAGTTAGGGCGATAGAGAGAGACCGAGAGAGACGGAGAGATGAGAGATAGGGTGAGAGAGACGGAGAGACAGGGCGAGAGCTGTGAGAGAGATGAGAGAGACAGGGCGAGAGCTGTGAGAGAGACAGGGGCTTAGGTTAGGGCAAGAGTTGGGGTGCGGTGAGAGTCGAGAGAGAACCTAATTTAGGTGGGGGTGGGGGCAAATAAAAATTTCAGGGGGGGCAAATAAGATATTTAATACAAAAAAAATTTTTTTTATTAAAATTTCAAAAGTTAGGGGGGGGGGGGGGCAATTGCCCCTCACGCCCAACGTGGTTCCACCACTGATCGCATTGTTAGTGGTACAAAAATTACCTGTTGAGGATAAAATTAGGGAGACCAGAGGACAAAATAGGAAATTTCACTTGAAACTCTCAGGAGGTTTATAGCAAGAGTTAGATGCACAAAAAAACCAAAGATATGAAAAGAGATACATATTATAGTCTTTTACATGTTGGAAGGTGTGGCTTGTGTATTTTGTGGAGGAGCTATAAAGCAATTATGTTTATGTGATTGAATTATACCATGAAATTTTCTAAAGGTCTAAATATGAAAGGGTCATGCAAATCAGTGTTTTCAATGTAGGCGAAATGTTGCCATTTGGATAGGTAGTGACATAAAATCAAGCAAGAAAATGGAATGCTGAGTCGCGACATTTCGGTGACTTGAAGTAAAAGTCGCACATCCCACCAAAAAAGAAGAAGTAAAAGTTGCACATGACTTGCACTTGTGACTTTTATCGCGACATTTTGAACCTCCAAACCCCCAATCTCGCTTGGTTTTGATTTATTTCTTCCACTACAAAACTACGAATAGCATAATATTAGATTAATTTAAACCTAGGAATGGCATAATAATAGATTAATTTAAACGTAGAAATGGCATAATATTTGATTAATTTACAATTTTTATGCTTGTTTCTTAATTTTTACACAAAAATGTGATCTGGCGATTCTTCCTGTAAGTCGTCAACATTTCATTTTGATTGACATGAGATTGAAAACCTTAATGAAAAGATCCTAAAATATGACAAAATTGCACATTGCATATATCTAGATTGATATGGATAAATAACATCAGCATAAATCAAAATGAGAATTAAAACAGAAATATATCAAATAACTCCATGATATATGTGTGCGCGCGCACGTGCACGTGTTGCATCCTATCCAAAAAGTTAGTGCCTAGGCTCCTTGAATTCATATTTGTCAATTCTCTACTCAATTCATGGTAGGATGATACCATTTAATGTACTCTTCATATATCTTTCATATTTGTTTGTTTTGATATCCAGCATGATCCCTATGGGTAGTTATTGCGGATAGTAAGTAGTTAGTGATAAACATATAGATGTGGAAGTAGGTGTGTGGATAAGGATATGTATGAGGATCTCTTACTGAGGGACAAGGATTTACATTTCGGATTTCTCCGGTTAGGGGAAATGGGGGAAATATGTGGCTTTATTGTTTTTTTTTGGTTTGATTCGTGTATAATGCATACATGGGTGCGAAAAGAAAATCCAGGAGAATAAAAAGAAAGGCATAAAAATGTGATGCATAAGTCATTTCTTGAATATTTTTTTTGATCGGTAATGAAGATTATATTAAAATGAAAGCTAAAAAAAAACAAATACATTATTGTACACCAAAGGTGTACATAACTCCCATCCCCTCCCCTCTACAGGACGTTAAAATCCTCACACATTAGAACATCATGACATTTCAAACCCTTACAAGACTCCACAGTAGACGTCCAATAGAGGATAAAACTAAGCGAGTATTTGAATAGAGCATCCTGAGACCTTTCCTTATTCTTAAAGATCCTGTTATTCCGTTCCTTCCAAACCACTCACATAACTGCCCCCGATGTTATGACATTGTATGTAATATTCCGTTCATGAATATTACATATAATGATATAGAAAATCAAGTCATCACATACAATAGAATTAAGTTAATTAACGAGTACAGTATACTTACAATCATATATCTAGTACATTTCCTCAGTCTAAATGTGGATTAGAAGTGAGATCCACGAAGAAATTGCGTTGAAATGAGAAGAAGAATGAAGGCATGAAGAAAATGAGGAGAAAACATGATGAGAAGAATGAAGAAAATGAGGAGAAAACGACGGAATTTCACATTTTGTAGGTGAATTCTGTTGAAATGACCATAAATAGGGATTTTTGACTCTTAAGTGCGTCGAAACCCTTCATGCCACGGATGCCGCCGAAGTTAGCGACATGCTAAGAAAAATGTTGCCGGGGTTTTTTCCCTTGCATTTTGTGTCGCTAAGGCACTTATAAGGAAATTTTGCCAGCATACTAGTGAAATGGGGATATGGGTTCTCTAAAATGAACCTAGCTTATATGCATATCCCCTTTGCTGTACGTGAAGTCTTGCATGTATCCATAGGATACAATCCCTTAGCCATATTGCCTCAATTCCTATGATCTATAACTCTTGGAACTTGGAAGATAGTCGTTAGGCAAGTATAGATAGGGGTTTCGAGCTTTCAGGTAGTGTCCTTGGCTTTCTTATGATGTCTTCCATTTCCATATTATACAAAAAATGAGGTAAAAGTCTGCAAATGTAAAAAGAACAAGCAAAAAAGCATTATGAGGACATAATTAACATTTTCTAACATTTTGTTATTTTTAATAAGCATTCAATAAAATTTTAATATTTTTAATATGCCTTCTTATTTTTAAGTCTAAAGAGTTGATGGTATTGTTAATTAATGCTCAACTAGTTAACTATTACCTTTTATAACATTTTCCTAATATTTCAATATTTTCATAAGGTGTTAATATTTTTATTTTATTTTAATACTATTATTATTTTTAAATCTAAAAGTTGTTATGTAACTAATTATTATAAAATATTTGGATCAGCATTGGTCGAATTGAACTTTCTTGTATTAAATTTTAGAGTAAATTACACTTGGCTCCCTTAAGGATTTTGACAATTACAAATACCTTTCCTAAGGTTTCTGAAATGACACCAACCTCCCTTGTCAGGCTTGAAAGGTAACATATATAAGACGATTTTGTCCCTTATTATTATTTTTATTGATATCTTTAAATCTTTAAAAAAAATCACTTTTTATCATTAAAACTCTCAAAAGCTTAAACTTTTTGTACTTAAAGAAGGGTAAATTTGTCAAAGAATATTTACATTCTTTTCAATTGTATATAAGTTAATTGATGTCTAAGTATAACGTAAATAGAAATAATAATAATTATTATTATTTTGAGAAATCAAAGTAATGACACCTGGTATGGATTTGGTTTTATTACATAATGTGCATTAATTTGTAATGATTTGTTTAGATCTATAGGGTTCAAAATTAGAAAAAAAAAGCATGTTTATCTCAAACAAGCACTTCCAACAATTGTAGTGGAAGGGTATCAGTTTAGATCTTTAAATGCATAATTAGATTGGACTGCTTTAAATTTGCTCTAATCGCTTAGGAAATCTTTAAATGCATAATTAGAAAATTCTCTTTTTATTCAAGTGGACAAGGGTTTGGTAGTAGCCCAAAACACTTCTGAAAGATTTACTGCAGGTTTTTAGTCAAATAACACCAATGGGTACAGTGTTAGTTCCAGAATTTTCCAACTGTCAGATTAATTGCTTCAGCCAAAAGCACTATAGTAGAAAATATGTTATCTCTATCATTGGTTTTTTAAGAAGGATAAACATAAAGAAAAAAAGTTAAGCCTGATTCATCTAACTTGTTATTCATTTTATATGAGTTTTGACCATTTGATATTCCTGATTTATCTTTTCAGCCTTTAATGCTCATTGTTCCTGACATTCAAGATGTTTACACTCCACTCCAGACTGATGTCATTGTTCAACTCTCTGAGGTTAGAACAGTTATTTTGAATATTCTGTCTCGTGAGGCCTATTATTTTTAAGAAGCTTGTAAGGTAAAAAAGTTACTAAAATACAAATTTCTATCTGATTGTTTTATATGGGGATTAAGTGTCGTCAACATTTGGAACAATTGCTGGAGAACATACCCACAATGTTTCAGAGTAACAGAGTCTCTGATTCAGCGTTTGGCGCAGCTATCAAGGTAAATAATTTTGCTAAAAGTTCATATTATTTTTCGTCTGATATGATGTTGCATTCTTCATGCATACTGCAATCTGTTGGATCAAAAGAGCCTGGTTTATTTTGATTGGTAAGTTTTTGGTGGATGCCATGTGATGTTATTTTGTGAAAATAGACATGTTTCTCTCCTTATTGCCATCGGATAGTGATAAAACATGTAAATTTCAATCAATTAGAAACATAGAATTGCATACTTAATTCTGACTGCAATCTGTTTAATCAAAAGAGCCGGGTTTATTTTGATTGGTAAATTTTTTGGTGCATGCCATGTGATGATATTTTGTGAAATAGACATGTTCCTCTCCTTACTGCCATTGGATAGTGATAAAACATGTAAATTTCGATAAAGTAGAAACATAGAATTGCATACCTACTTCTGACTGCAATCTGTTGGGTTAAAAGAGCCTGGTTTATTTTGATTGGTAAGCTTTTGGTGCATGCCATGTGATGTTATTTTGTGAAAATGACATGTTCCTCTCCCTATTGCCATTGGATAGTGATAAAACGTGTCAATCTTGATCAAGTAGAAACATAGAAGCTTATAGCTGTGTGATCATCATAACTGAGTACCTACTTCTGATGTCACTGGCCCTCTTCCTAGCTGTTTTCTTGCTCTCCATCACTTTGGGTCCAGTCCAGTTTGATAAGGAGCTTGTTTTTTATGCCACAATGACAAGTGAGAAATTATTTTTCCTCAGATGCACATGCATATATGAACATAAGCATCACATAGACCCATAAATGTGCTCATGGTTGTATGTTGTTGTATTTTTGTGTGTGCATGTGGAAAGATGGATAGAGGAGGATGGATATAATATTTTTTCCTGTCTTTTAGGCTGCTTTCTTGGCGATGAAGAGCACTGGTGGAAAACTCCTCGCTTTTCAGTCAGGCAAGCTCTTATCTTTTCCTTCTTGATGTTCCTTGCTTGTTAAAAGTTTTAGCTTGTTGTTCCACTCCTGTAAATTAAATTCAGGCATAGGCACAAGAGTAGTCTTTTGTAGTTTGCATGAGTCTGCCTCATGTGCTTATGACAATCTGATGTTGTAGCAGCATTCTAAAAATGAACTACAGTATGCCCTCAGTAGTATTTAGTTGTGAATGCAGATTGAAAGACTATATATGTAACAATGATTTTTTATGTTGCTGTTGTTCACTTTACATATGATTGAAAAGAACGTCAATCCTGAGAGGTGTCTAGATTGACTGTGGTCCAGTTGCTTTTTCGTGCCCTTGGAAAGTGCGTCTCCATAATACTATGCTACATGGATACTTTACACGACCCAAACGATGCATGTCCGACACGACGCGACATGGGTATGGGTATAGAATATGTGTCGGATCCTTTGCAAGTTCTCTTGGACATGGCAACATAAGATCAATCAGAAAATAATTAACTTGCAAGTAATGAATCAAAAAGGATAATAGTTTTTGCAAAAAGAGAATATATATTCTCAAACTCAAAAATTGTAAGCAATGACTTAAAAAGAAAAATATAGGGGAAAAAAAGGAAAAACAGAAATATGAAAGCTAGGCTTCTAAATGGCATTATTGACATTTACTTGGATACTTTTCAGCTGAATCCTAGAATCTTTATCCTTGGACACTTCTCAACCGAGTCCCCATATCCTAAGTTTTAAAGATTAGGTGAATCCGACTCTTAGACACATGCCCACACCCGACACTCATACCCAAGTCCATGTAATATAGATTCCATAAAGCCAAAGTGTTTAGTCTTTTCCCTCAAATTCATATTGTGGGTTCTGTGAGGGTCTAGTACAATAGTGATTCTGTCTGTAGCTTCAGTATGGTACCATAGTGAGTCAGCCTGATGAAAAAGTTAATGATCAATTTCATTTATGTATCCTAAAATAAATTGTTGTGGACGAGCAGTGAACTTGTAGCATGATGTGGCCATTATATTCATAATCCTTGGAAGCTGAAGCACAGCCACAATTCCTTGTGAATTTTTGTAGTCACATAACCCAAGTATTTAGGTTTTGGCATCCAAATTCTTTTCTGCTTTTTGCCTCCATCATAAAACATGAATTTTTCAATCTTTTTTTGTTATTTTTTCCCTTTTTCTAGGTTAGCTAATAAACCATTTCTGTTTTGATTTGCAAATTACTGTTTTAAAGTCTTCAACATGTCCCTGGGAATTTGTTCATCACTGGCCTTCATTTTACATCGCAACCCACTCTCCTTCATTGCAGCATCTATTGAAGTCAGTCCTGGGAGAATTTCCATATCATTCTTATCTTTCACCTTGCTTAGAACTGAGATTTCCTGTAATTCTTGCATCACCTGGAAGTGCCGTTGTTGCTGTGAATTTGGTGCGGTTTTGTAGAAAGATTTATATTTCATATCAATGAGCAGCTAATGAACTTTTGTGGATACCTAATTATTTGCTTCGTTTATATGGTAGTTTACAACTTTGGATCTCATATGGGGACGTTTATTTGGTGTGAGTGTAACAGCCTTGGGCTGCCATCATGAGAATGTGGGCTTGAGTCTGACCGTAGCCATTTTGCACATAAATGCTAAAGGCTAGGCCTATTGCCGGTCCACTGCTCCTGGACCTTGCTGTGACAGGATATATCCTAGATCTTTATGGCCCTAGTCTCTATATTTTACAAGTCTGAAGGATTAAAAAAATTAAAATAAAAGAATTCCTATTCAGCTTTTTATCATGCATATGGTGATGATTGCATGGAATGAGAAAGTGCTTTTAACATCTCTAATAAAACTGGTGAACTTGTCTGCATTTTAACTCTCAACTCAATTTTATCTACACTGTTTTTATTATTTTCTTTTTCAGTTCGTGTACCATGTGGTTGTAATTGTTAGAAGCTTTCACACTATGATTTGTGGACATAAATTTAATTATGGTCACTCAACAAGGATATTAGGTGTTAGATATGGAAATCCCAAATGGACTGGTGGACCACTGCATAGGTTTACTATAAGCCTAAAGATTTGTCAAGTAACTCAATTACATATTACTTGAGTCAGAATGCATAAATATACTTGCATGTTGTAAAACTATCCAATAATCTGAAATAACACTAATTATGTGATGACACACAATCTAACTGGATATCTTGCACGTCACTATGCATATCTAGAGAGAAAGGTGGCATGGAGCCCCCCTGCGTGTATTGAACATGCATCACATGTCAAAATGTATATGGAATGCTTACCATTGATAATAAGAGTTACATGTATTATTGGTTTCACATAGAACAAGCCTTTTTCATGTGATTTTTGTCTATTTATTTCTTGGATTTTTTTGCCCATTACATCTTAGTGAAATAACTAAAACTAAAAGAAGCCAGATTTTCTTATGATTTTATGGTGACCAGTCTTACCGTCAGCTGGCGTTGGAGCTCTTTCTGCTAGAGAAGCTGAAGGAAGAACAAATGTCTCTGCAGGGGAGAAGGTATTATTTCAAAAATAGTATTCTATATTCTTTTTTCTTTTGTTGTCCTGGGATGGTATGTTAAAAATGGACAATCCCCATACCAATAACCATGCTTATTGTCAAAAGTGGAGACAGAAAAATTTGACAATTTTATGGTGAACAATCAGCTTGTTTGAGGGCTGGTGCTGCATATATTTTAATTTTTGTAAAAAAATTTTATATAGCCAATGGCTGTATAAAATTAATTTTTTTTGGCTTTGGTGTTTTGGGGTGGGGGGTTGTTTCTCCACCACTGCTTGTGGTTCCCATATGAGATAGGTCATTCATAACTTAGTCTTGAGGACCTTATCCATCCAATAAGTGAAAGCTAAAAAGGGTGATGATGATAACCCGAGTTTTTTTTATTTTTGTTTTCATGCATGTAATGGAATTTTGTTTTTCCCCTTTTTTCATGTTTTTGCTGAAACTTGAAACCACTTTGATTTCTTTGATCATTCACTTTGCTGATTCCATACTTGTCATAAAACTCATAATATTTTACTAGTATTGTAGACAAGCATATTTCCTACTGAAGTTTTCTCTTTATTGTTGGATTCCAGGAGACACATAAATTGCTACAACCAGCAGATAAGACTCTAAAAACTATGGCAATAGAATTTGCTGAGTATCAGGTAAGATATAAGTGGTTATTTTTTTTTTTTTAATTTCTATTAAAATATGATTTTAAATATTTTCCATGTTGACTTATATTAACTATGTAATGTGAGATAGTGTTTACTTCTTTCTTAGGAGATTGTTAACAATTCAGCATTTTCCAGGTGTGCGTTGATATCTTTATTACTACTCAGACATATGTAGATCTTGCTTCCATCTCCGTCATCCCAAGAACTACTGGGGGGCAGGTATTTTTGATCTACATCTACTTAATTATATAATTGCTTTTTATGTCGTAGAAGACGATTATGTTTTCTCTTTATTGTCGGTTTTAATGTTCTAATCTTGGTGGTATTAGCAATGATGATTTTCATGTTATATTTCTCCTTCTCTCATTCAATCACGCTCAGACTAATTTTGTTGGACAACACAATGTGACCACCCTGCTTGTCGAGGAAATATGATGTAAGAAATGCCTTTTGTCTCATTGTGATACTCTGACCTCGAGTATTTATTGAGAAAACATTCAACATTTTTCAAGTGTTTTTCTTGAATTCAAAGGAATTATGGGTAAAAAAATTATTGTGTATGAGTGATTGAATAATTTAGACTTTTGGCATGTACCGGTTAAATTGAGGCATTATTCCTCCATATTGGAGGTATAGAATTTTCGGTATGTGAGATCTTCTTCAGCTTGGTTATTGGAGCTAGAATTGAGTCACTGAGACTCTCTTTTCATTCTGCTTGTTGTTGTTGTGGGTCAGCTCTTATCCTACTTTCTACAAGTTATCTTGGCAAGAACAGTGATTGAAAATCACTTTACCTCATCTTTGAGGATATACTCATTTACTTGCATCACATCTTGGCTATCATCTGTTCCTGGCGATCCTTTTGTCATCCTTAAAGCACATGGAATGTTTCCTTGTGGTCTCTCAAAATTGTTTATATCATTGCTGAGTGTTTCTTTTCACCATTTTCTCAGTAAGCTGCCTCATTTTTTATAGTGGTGTTTCAGACAATGAAGTAGCAAATGGTCGCAAAATCACAAATTTTTTATAGGGACTGGGGGTGAAGGCAGGATTTGATCCTAGGCCTCACAATGAAGTAGCAAATGGTCACAAAATCTTGATTTTTTACTTGCAATTGGTGGCATTTTTTTTTCAAATACATCCATGGAATTGTGTTTCCTAGGAATCATTTTCAGAAAATGAATGCTACGTGCTTTAGGTTCCTGTCAGGATGCGAAGAAAATCAAAACCAATAAATATTCTTACTTTTGTTTTTGATTTTATCTGATTTTAGTTTATTCAATGTAATGGATTATTTTAGTTGGTTGATATGTAATAAATATTGGCTGATCAAGCAATCAATCAATATACAAATGCCTCATTAATTTGGGTTGGAAAAAGTAGTCCTGCTTCTCCATCCCAATCTATGAAAAATCATATCTTCAGTCAGCTTATGTATATTCAAATTCTTTGTAACTAGTTCTGTTCATATTCTTTTTGTCTTCTTTGTAACTAATTCTGTTCATATTCTTTTTGTCTTTTCCATGTCCTCTTAGATGCTTCAATGAGTACCCTCTCACATCTCTCATGGATACCTCTCTAGGTCTTTGCTTTACATGCTTAAAGCATCTTAGTCTACTCTCTTTTATCTTATTTGGATGACCTCTGACCATTCTTGAATTTGTTCATTCCTGATCTTACTTAATCTTCCAACACATTGACCTCAAAATTTGCATCACTCATTCTATCCATGTGTTGCTTTGATGTTTTGATCCATGCATCAAGATAGGCCTAATTACTGTCATACAAAATTTTACTTTTATCTAAGTTGGACATGTCAATCACATAACACCTTGGAAGCATTGCTCCACTCAAGCTGTCCAGCTTTAATTCTATGTGCAACATCCTCATCAATATCTACTTCTTTGTGAATATTTGGCCCAAGGCAATGAAATTCTATGTGCAACATCTATCCATATTCTTTTTGATTTTTTCCCTCGTCATTTAGATCTTTCAATGAGTATCCTCTCAATCCTTTTCATAGTTTCCTCCCTAAATCTTAGGTTTATATATTCAAACCATCTTAACTTATTCTTGTCTTTTTATTGGGTGACACCTATCCTCTCTTGAATATGTTCATTCCTCAACTTTTCTAGTATTCCCACACATCTATATATACCTGTTGGTTTTTGGTTTCTAAACATTTTGATCTATATATCAAAACAAGCCTAATGACTTCCGTAAAAATTTTTCATTTTAGTCTAAATGGGAAATGTCGATCACGTAAGACCCAAGATGCACCTCTCCACTTAGGCTATCCAGCTCTTGTCAATATCGCTCTCCTTGTGAATAATATTTGAAGATAGCGGAATTGATTTTTTTAGCAGTCCCCTTTTTTTTGGGAAAGTTTTTTAGCAGTCCCTTGATTCTCAATTCTTTTCGTTGCTTCATGCCAACAATTATTTGTGTCGAACTTACATTCCATATACTCGGCCTTAGTTTAACTTAAATTTTTTTTTGATGAATGATGTGCAGTCATTAGTATCAAATATCAAGAAATAAAAAGAAGAACAAATGCCCATGAGAGGTGGGCAGAAAATAGAAAGTAAGAACCTCCTGTACCTAACCTGTTACATCTTGCACAGCAAGAAAACAAAAGACCAAATCCGAGGGCTCCCCGTTAACCCCCTTCCTTAGCCAATACTCCCAGCCTTTCCTGATCTCATTGGCATTAGCTTCCCAAAAATCTTTGTGCAATCTCATTTGCATAAGAACAGCAGAGGTTGCATCCTCTATAACCCCCTGAATCCTTGGTTGATGATTCTCTAAAATACTTTCATTCCTTGACTTCCAAATATTCCACCTGACTGAGAACAATACTGCCCAATACATTAATCTACCTTTCCTCCCCAATGTTGGAAATCTCCACTGAAAGATTGATCTATCTTCTTTGGCATTACCCATAAAATTTCAATCAGCTCCAAAAAATGATTCCTGATTTTTCTGGCGAAATTGCAATGAATAAAAAAATGATCAACTGATTCTTCATTCTGAAAACAATACACACACCAAGGGAGATCTTGCAAAGTTCTTACATCGACATGGTAACTGGTCTGTGGTATTTATTTGGTATAGCAAAGCAGTCCACAGCATCCCTCCATATCTTCAAATTTGCATCAGTGTTTTCCAATCCGAAATTTTGCTCCAAGACCCCATAGTGATGCGTTTCGCAGAGTAAAAATTGTCATATTGCGTTTCTGGCGATTTTTAGAGGCACGTCGGCAAAATGGAATGAAATGGTCGAAACCCCGCGCGGGGGGGAACAAGGGGTATTTATTTGGTATATATATATATATTTTTTTGGTGGCACGAAGCGAAATTTCGCTTGATTTGGGCGAAATTTTGCTAGATTTGAGTGAAATTTCGCCAAATCCAAAAAAAAAAAAAAGGCATTTTTTTTGTTCCTTTCAATTTTTCTGCATCCTGGCATGCTGTAGAAATTTCGTTTTGTGCCCTGGGCAGCACATCCAATGGTGCCGAAACGGTAAACCTTGATTTGCACCTACTTTCTCTAGAATTTGGTCAATCAATACTACATCATCTCTAAATTAGTACATACAGCAAGGCACCGTTCTTGAATACAACTAAACCATACGAAGGCCTCTTTTCTATTTAAAGCAAAAATATCATGGCTGACCTGAGTGTGAATAGACCCATTGCTCATTGCTCATTGGAGATTCATTTGTATCATTACCCATTGCTCTTACTCTAGTTAGTGCTTTGTCATATATGTTTTTGATAACTTCAATGTACCATATCAAGACTCGTTTTTGGTCCAAAACCCAACAAAATTACATTTTTTGAGACTTTATCATATACTTTCTCTAGGTCAATAAAAACCATATCAAGGCCTCTCTTCTATTTAGACGTCACTAATTATATGAGTGAGAATACTGCCTTGATGGTCAACCTTTCTAGCATAAAGCCAAACTAATTTTGCAACACTTGGGTTATTTTTCTTAGCCTTCGTTCCATCACCCTTTTCCAGAATTTCGTAGTAAGGGCTCATAAGATTAGTTCATGATAATAGGTACAATTTTTGCTATCTCTTTTATTTTTGTATAGGTACTGTCATGCTTTTTTTCCTCCAAGCATTTGGCATTTTTCAAGTCCTCAAAATTTCCTCAAATAATTTGAAAACTAATTTGGGATATCATATTGTCCTAGGGATTTATATGATATGACTGATATGATGAAAAGCTTCAATTGCCGCATCTTGAGTGATTGTATTTTGCCAGTAGTCAATACAAGATACTCATTGGCCATAGTGGTTGCTAGTTGCTACTGTGATATTAAGTTCCTTGGTTATGTTGTTTCCAAGTAGATTTTTCTCTTCTCTTATGATTATTAGATGCATTACCCCAACGTATTTCCTTGAATAACTATATAAAAAGATTAATAATTGATTATCTTATTTTAATTTTTTTAGTTGCTTAGAGGCTTTGACTAAACCGATTAGAAGATTGTACATGAGGGTACATCTATTTTCAATGTACTATATCTGAAAAACATGATTTAAGATTCATCTCTCTCTCTCTCTCTCTCATATATATATTTATCTTTTCCTATTTCCCCACTATTTAGCTGTTTTGTTGGTTGAAAATTGTTTCAATGCAGTTTTATTTGACTTTTTGTTTTAATGTTTTTATTGAGCCATAATCATATGCAGCAGCATGCATTCCTGTTTTCAGTTATGGTGCATCCTTCGTGCATTATCAGGGAACTTTAATACCATAGCCTTTCTTATTGTTCTTTATTGCTTTGACTATCTTCAGCTGGCTAACAGGCGATAATTGTATTTTCTGTTTCAGATCTATTATTACTACCCCTTTTCAGCTCTTTCTGATTCTGCAAAGCTTTACAATGATCTTAGATGGAATGTTACAAGACCTCAAGGTTTTGAGGCAGTTATGCGTGTAAGATGCGGCCAGGTTAGTATCTTGTACTATATTTGTTTTTCCAATCTTACAACTATTGTATGTTATAACTTAAATTCTATATTAATCTCACAATTGTGAAGTTTGGCAAATTAACAATTTTTTTCCCTTCTCCATAGGGTCTTCAAGTTCAAGAGTACTCTGGAAACTACTGTAAACGTATTCCAACTGATGTTGATCTTCCTGGGGTATGTACATGTGCCTTTTTTTGTTCTTTTAAATTAGGGTATGCATATATCTCACCAAGTATTTAGTTGCAATAACTATTGAAAGGTCATACTGATCTTAGTTGCCCAGAGACTCATTGTTCTGATGGTTAGATATATGTTCTCCCAGCAACAGGTGGACAATAAAGCAGGATGCAAAGTATTGTTTGATCATGACAGAAAGCATACTCATTTATTGCTATTATATTTTTTAGGAAACATAAATGCAAAATATCTAAGTGCTTCAAATAGAGCAAGTAACTGGAGATATCAGATGTACTTGCAACAAATGATGTTTATAATTGAGTAGATTACATGTACTATTTGAGCGTCTGTGAGGTAGAACTTGTGTGGGAACTGATTATGGGCTTTGATTCTTTTGTTGTTTTTATAATTTATAGTCATATGTATTTACTGATTGGAGCTTTAAATGCCATTTTTAATATATTACATGTATTTCAAAGTTATACATTCTCTTATTCCTTTTTTCCCCTTTCTTGTCCTCTCTTGTCATGGTTTTGGAATTTTGATGAGTATTAGGCACGTCTAATACCATTTTCCTTTAGGCCAGTATCATGATTTAATTATATTCGGAATTATTATTATTTTTTTTTGTAGGACTCATTGGTGTATAAAGTCATTTTATGAAGTACATTATGTTTCATCTCTGGAAATATTTCTCTTCACTGTGCAGATTGACTGTGACAAAACAATAATGGTGACTTTGAAGCACGATGATAAGTTCCAGGAGGGCTCTGAATGTGCTTTTCAGGTGCAAATTAAAATTCTTTGCTGAAGTGAATTCTTATTCATCACTGCTATCTTTATATCAGTAAAATTCTTATTTTAATAACATCTCTTTTAACCTTGGGATCCTACTGCAATTTTCATTGTCAGTGTGCCCTTCTTTATACAACTGTGTATGGACAAAGAAGAATACGTGTTAATACTATGTCACTCCCGTGCACAACTGTCCTCAGTAATCTTTTCCGCTCTGCGGATTTGGATACTCAATTTGCTTGTTTCCTTAAACAAGGTATATTGCTCTATCGTGTATCATTTGCCCTTTTTGTAACTGTTCTGTTTTTCATGATTGTTTATTTGTGTGCATAGAAACTCTTTCCATCCAATTGCTTTGGAACTTTCATTAATTTATCATAATTTTATGTTCCTGTTCCCTGCTTTCTAATGAATTTTTTGACCTAATTAGCTTTGACATGTAATGGTCTCTATTTTTTTGAAGACTTATCTTACTCAGCTTCCTCATTTATTTTCATGTGAGATAGTAATTTCTTTTTTATTTCATTCTTTCTGCAGCGGCAAATGAAATTCCTACATCCAATTGCTTTGAACATTCATTAATTTATCATAATTTTCTGTTCCTGTTCCCTGCTTTCTTATGAATTTTTTGACCTGATTAGCTTTGACATGTAACGGTCTATATTTTTTGAAGACTTATCTTACTCAGCTTCCTCGTTTATTTTCATGTGAGATAGTAATTTTTTTTTTATTTCATTCTTTCTGTAGCGGCAAATGAAATTCCTACCAGCCCACTCTTGCAAGTTCGTGAGCAACTGACAAACCTGTGCATCAACACTCTCCATTCGTATCGTAAATTTTGTGCAACTGTGTCATCATCTGGACAACTCATTCTTCCGGAGGCACTTAAACTTTTGCCTCTATATACCCTTGGTATTCTTCTGTAGCTTAATGTTTGATAATGGAAACTATTACTGTAAATTTTTTGTTAATTCTTACCATATATTTTGCCATAGTTTGTGTTGGAGGACTTTAATATCAAGCTTTTCTATCTTCAAACTCTTCATGTTCTTTACTTAATAGAGCAAGTTGAATTCCTAGATGAGGAATCTTGGTTCCTGTCAGATAATGACATTTGTTGGAAATGCCTTTCAAAACAAAGGTGGTTAAGATCGGTGCATCAATAAATATGTTAGTTGAAGGACCACATTATATCCACTGGCACAAATATAGTCAGTACACAATCTGTGATTTTCATTTTCTATGGATACCGTATATTTTGCAGTTGAAATCTGTCTTATGATACTAAACAAGTCTGGGCTATCTCTTGATTGATTCTCCTTAAGTCTGGTATTGGCAGATCTTATGCCTACTGAAACTCATGTCCTGCACTATCAAGATTCATATCTGTCGGTAGAATCCTTTTGTCTCGTTAATATTTTCTTGCACAATTTTACTTGGGACATGTACTAGGAAACTTGTCTGAAAGTATATAGGTTTTATAAAAATTGTGAAAAAAGTAGTATATTGATTGCCGATAATCCTTCATTTCGTGTGTTTTCAGCACTGGTTAAAAGTATAGGTTTGCGAGCTGATGGACGTATTGATGATCGGTCCTATTGGGTCAGCCGTGTAGCCTCCCTGGCTACTCCTTTGGCAGTTCCGCTTGTGTATCCCAGGATGATGGCTATCCATAACCTCACAAAGGTATTTGATACCTATTTAATTATGCTCTATAATTTTGTTCATCTGGCTCTTGTATTTATGTTTTTTGATGCTGTTTGACAGGAAGATGATGGATCACTACTCCCTGCAACAGTTCCTCTTTCTAGTGAGCATATAACCGAAGATGGGATCTTTTTCCTTGAGAATGGTGAGGATGGTTTGATTTATGTTGGAACTACGGTGGATTCGGATATTTTGAGGCAGCTATTTGGCATTTCTTCTGTTGATGAAATTCCTACCCAGGTATCATTTTATTTTTCTGATAGAGCTCCTTAGAGATATTGATGTCTGGTTAACATTGTGAGTGCTTTATGGGATATGATTTTCCTACTAGTTAATTTGAGTAATCTGACACAAAAGATGATAGGTAAAACCTTCCGTTTACAGAGGGAAGTACTTTGAAATTATGTGTATGTGTATGTGGATAGATACTGGACAACTGGTTGGAATGTTTACACATATATTTATGGCATGTTTGTGCTTCATAAAGAGCACCCGGCTGAGGAGACACAAAGCATCAGCATAGAATGACTGTTTGTGTCTGATTTGATTAGTCAGATAGAACTGTTATTAGCAAGAAATTGACATTTTCTTTTTTGAGCCATTTAACTCTTATTCTCTTTAACATGATTGTTTTTTCCCCCCCTCAGTTCGTGCTGCAGCAATATGACAATCCACTGTCAAAGAAACTAAATGATGTTGTAAATGAGATTAGAAGCCAAAGGTGCTCTTACCTTCGGTATGATAGATGTTCTACATGGGCTTTTTATTTATTTTTTTTACCTTTTTCAAAGGAGGCAAAGAAAAAACAATAGAGCTTGACAGTATATCTGCTTAAATGATTGTGTTATGTTTGATTTATGGGGTCTCATTTGTTCCTTGCAGATTACGTTTGTGCAAGAAAGGAGATCCATCAGGTCAGTTCATGCATCATGGCTTTTTCACTAAACTTTAGTTATACTGTAAAAGCAAATGGTTGATTGATTGCTGCATGTTTGCATCTTTTAAAAAAATCAAGAATGGTCTTGAATTGTATACGGGCCATGTCAAATCCTGTTCTATACAAACTAAAGTCATTTTTTACCAAAATTTTCTTTGATGCAAAAGCTTGACAAGCTTAAGAGACTTACGGTCTTGGACCATGCAATGAATTCTATTCTATTAAAAAAAGTCATTTTTCTTTTTCCATTTCTTCTTTGAAGGAAAAGCTTGACAAGCTGAAGAGAATTGGGTTCTTGGACCATGTTATTAGAATTCTCTCTGCTGTAATGATATTAAATGGATCGTCCAGGTTCCAGACATCTTGATAAACCTATTAGAAAGCTTAAAACCACCCTGCAAGGTTTATAATAACTGATGCAGTTGTCAAATTAGGATGAAAGTCTCTTCGTTCCTTTGATGCTAAGGTGACTTTTTAAACATATAATAGGATTCAAAGTGCTACCAGAAGGAGCTTAGTATTCAGAAGAAATGCTAGTCTGAAAGACACATTTAATTATTTTACCTGATGACTCATTTTTTCATTTTGCTTCATCATGACCATAGATATCAGTGGTACTTTGAGCCTTTTTGATTATTATCTTGCTGATCCTTTGTTGGATTGCCACTGCTAGAAAAAATGTTTCTTATAGATGCAATTTCCTAGTTCTATTGTTCTATTGGTTTGTTTTCCTTTGATGTTTTCTGCTAACACTGCTATTTTTTTTGTGCAGGAATGCTTTTCTTTTCATACATGGTTGAGGATAAGACTTCAACCGGCCTTTCTTATGTTGAGTTCCTCGTGCACATTCATCGGCAAATACAAACTAAAATGTCATGAGCTTTTGGCGTTACGTTGGCTTGATTCAGCAACCAATATTTAGGGCAATGAAGTGGTGGAAAAAACCAGTAAAGATCATGAGAAGAAATAGCTTATTATTGCTTACAAATGTGATCCGGGAAGCTGCTGTCAATTTCTGGCGGAAAACAAGCCCAATTGATTTTTGTCATTGAAGTTTTGCTACTCTTAGGCGTAGCATAGATGTTCAAAAGAGAATAATAATTTTAAAGCTTGGGTTATGTATCACTATATTGGTTTTTCCTGTTTCCTTTGCCCCCTAGTTTCCTTTTTTTAATTTGTTTTTTTCTTATTATTATTCGTTGTAGTACAAAAAAATTGATATATAGAGTTAAAAAGGCTTGCCATGAATCTAAAATTTGTGACATCTCGTTTCATGCACTTTTACCCTAGCATTATTATATAATAATCTTTTGATTCTTTATCAAAACATCTTCAGATGAATCAAGTTTTGATTCACTCAACTTTATCTGATATGGAAGCTAAGTTAAGCCCGTGATTTATCTCTTTTTAACCTTATTAATACCCCTAGAATTGTGTTCATTTCTGTTGATTTTGCTTGCTTCACAACTTTGCATGAAAATTTCAAGAATGTTAATCCACTTTTCTTAACAGCAGATGCAAATTGTTCCTAAAGAAGAGGAAAACAAATGGAATGAAGGGAAAAAGCTTGATTCTGCATTTCCAAGCTTGAGGCATGTTTTTGGAAGGCCTGGAATACTAGAACGGTGTCTTACAACCACTTACAACCATACAACTTTGTTTGATAAATGCACACTGATTGAGTGAAACCCTGCTGACAGAAAACACTGGGTAAAAGGGGTTGGTAATCATTTGACTAATACGCATTTCACATAGTGAAGTAGATTAAATTAGTTATATTGCTGACATGCAAAGATGATTGTGTTGATTCTTCCTTCCACTCCTACGAAAGAAAAGATTCATGAGTAGCATTTACCAAATAGGGAAGATTTGGTTCTACTTATGTTCGCACATGTCTTGCAACCTCTTCACCAATTTCTTTATTCCTGATGGCTAAACAACCTTCCCTTGATATATAATATAGTCGGTTGTACATGCAGTAAGAAACACAACCGATTATTAAGTTTTAAAAGAATTAAGGCAATTTTGACTATTGTAGCTTTTTATTAATGAATCTTCACAATATAATGTGTAAGGGCTGTTCTGGAGAGTTAGCACACTTTAGTTGGCACAATTCCCAAGGGGGTGCCTCCTTTTATATATAGTATAGATGTGAACATACATAGACACAAAAAATTAGGAACAAATCTTGGCCATGAATCTGTCAAAAAATTTCTTCTATCTAATTGTTAGCATTGAATTCAGGCTTAAATTATTGTTGACGAAATTCAATCAACCAACATCTAGGAATTATTATTTTTCCAAAGCCGAATTAAACATCTAATGGGGACAACGCAATATGTTACAACCGTAACCCTTGTTCCAAAAGCCCCAGGACTTACGGAGACTTGTTTGGTAAAGACTTCAACATGTAGGATCTTAATGTAATATACATGATTCCATTATCATTTTATTCAAAAGGAAGTCCATTGATTTTTATATTTTCTTCTCCATAATCATTTTTGTTCACAAGAAAGTCCAATGGCTTTCATATTTTCTTCTCAGATAGTCTTATACAAGTACGTTTCTGTCTGGATGTGGAGAGAGATCTCATTATCCTTCCCATCCCAGCTCCTATAAACCTCCAATATTATTTTTTCCCGGGTCAAATTGCTTATTCTTGTCAATCCCATTGCCTTGACATCCCTGGACAAGTTCATTACCTGAATTTAAATTGATTCCAAACTCCATTCCAGAACTAATTAGTAGTGATAATCCAACAATTCAATATTTCTTGGAGAATTGCAGGAGCTTTTCAATTTGATTCCTAATATTAGATAAGCAGAAATAATATATCCATCCATTCTTAATTTATTACTTATTTATGGACTCTGAGTTTTTTGTTACACATTTATAATCCCTTTCTGACATCTCCAAACCAGTGTAGTTGTAATGTAACTGTAAAAGAATAATCTTATTCATCATCTTAAATGAACAATTTAATTTGTTTCCTAAAATACTCTCACAACATCTATCATTTACAATCCTTCCTAAGATAACCCCTCTGCATTTACTTTCCATTCCTGAACATTATATATTGCATTTCTTAATCCTCCACTGTTTATTACTCCTTGTTACTCAACCTTCTTCTTCACCTGCAACCACAACATGGCAAGAATGCCAAGTACTGCACTCCTTTTACCCATTTTATATGGTTTCTTGCTACTACATTCTGTGTTTGGAGGACCCAATGGCTTCACCCTCAAGCTCATTCACCGTGACTCGCCGGCATCGCCACTTTATCCAGGCAAACTAACCCCTGAAGAAAGGCTCCAAAGGTTGGTAAGTTATGCAAAAGCTCGTCACCGTCAACTGGTAGAGATTGCTATCACATCCAATGCAGGTAACAGAACTGGAATGGCTCAACCCGACGTCCCTCGTGTCGGGGTTCTTGGTTTTGATTTCTTGTACTTAGCTCTGGTTGGAATTGGTACCTTTGATAACCCTCCATTCATGGAATACTACTTAGCCATGGATACTGGTAGTGATCTCATATGGATTCAATGCGAAGGGTGCAATAGCCCTGGTGAAAACTGCTTCCCCTTAAAGGGTGGCTCCTACCCAAACTCTAAGTCTCACACATATCACTTGAAACCAGAAGAGCCTCATGACTACAGTGTCAAATATTTCAGTGGGCCCTCTTCACAAGGTGAGCTTGCTTTGGAGAGATTCAGCTTTGATTCAGATCAAGGCCACAGAGAAGCCATTGACAACATAAACTTTGGTTGTGGCCTTAATCAGTTGAACTGGAATTTGAAAGAGGACAATATGATAGCTGGAATACTAGGTATGGGAGGAGGACCCCAGTCCTTCATGGCACAGTTAGGTCCTCAGGCTAAAGGGCTCTTTGGTTACTGTCTACAGCCATTTCATTCCAGCCAGGAGGAACCAGACACCTTCCTCAGATTTGGTGATGATGCTGATCTGGGTGAAGCAGCGGAAATTCACACCACCCCATTAATGAAAGGTCCAAACCCAACATTCTACTACTTAGACCTGCAAGATATCAGCATCGCCGGTAATCATATAGGCTTCGAACATGGGTTTTTTGGGATCAAACCGGATGGCACTGGTGGGTGCATGATCGACTCAGGATGCGGCGTATCTGTGATGTTCAGAACAGCTTATGACATAGTGAAAGGTGCAATTAAACTTTATCTTTGGCAATATAATCTCACCATAATTGACAAGCCACCATTTGGTCTGGATCTATGCTATGTTAGACCACAAGGCTTCAACAGTTTTCCTGACATGACATACCATTTTGGGCAAGATGCTCTCCAAGTTCCTGGTGAGGATGCTACCTTCATTGTTAGGGATAATTATTTTTGCTTGGCAATGTTGCCAACAAATAGCCCTCAGTTTATGGCAATCATTGGAGCACCTAACCAGGTGAATACCAGAATCTTGTATGATTTTAATAAACAAGCAATGAGTTACACCAAGGAAGATTGTGCTATGTGGGGATAATCAACAGTGGATATCATGGATTGGAGTTTGGGATGAACTATGGGTAAGTTCAATGAAAAATAATGGAACTCTTTTTTTTTCGGTTGAGTTATTAGAATTTAGTGATCTTTATCTGTTCAATGGCACAATATGCTGAGACTTTTACCTAATTTCCCTTAATCTTACAAAATACATTTGTGATAAGCTGGTCCATATATACCCATTTCTCTACTACCTCACCGTAAAATGCAAGTCATCACTTTTATGTTAAAATCTGTGTAACTAGTTAATGGCTGCCATATCATGGATCAGAGAGAGTATAGCAGTACTTAAAACCTCAAAAAGAAAAAAAGAAGAAGAAGAATTCAACGTTCCTGCTTTCTTTTAGAAGGATCACAGAGGATGTAGCCTTGATTCCGTTATATATATAGTCGACAAAGATCATAGTAACTGCTATACCAGGAATGTTAATATTACCAAAGTTTCTTAAAACCCAATAGAACGTGATTACCAACCCTAGAATTAATAGAATTAGAGAAAAAAAGAGAGGAAGTGTTCCTCCTAATGCCTAGAGGGTAATTAGTATCATTAATTGCTTATTTTGCTACGGCCTGTGCATTCCCATGTATAAATTCACCTCTTCATTACCCTAGAGTCCCTGTAATGTGTAAGGAATTGTAGACATGGATAATCAATTCTCTTCAAGAACTAGAAATTAAATTTTGGTTCATTAATGGAGAGTGAGATCTGCTGGTCCAATGGCAATGCATGTCTACGTCAGCTTCACACACCTATGTGGACACATGCATTGCCATTGGACCAGTAGATCTTCCAACCTATGGCTCCAGCAAATTTCAAGTCTTACATTACCTACTTTGTTGACTTGAAATGGGTTTGCGCCCCTCACTGGAAGATCTGCTGGTCTAACGGTGAGTGGGATGTACACGTCTGTGAATGACGCTGACGTGTACACACCACTCGCTGTTAGACGAGCAGATTTTCCACATGAGCTCCAGCTGAATATGGTTTCTACTTTGTTCACATTTTGGTTCACTAAGTTTAAGAAACCATGAGTAATATTAAAGGGAGGATATTTATATTTTACCCCTTGAGATTTTAGGTAATCCCACTCTTTATCTCCATGAAGTTTTAGATAATCCCATTTTTCTCCCTTGACTTTTTTTTTTAAATACCAATTCACCTTATTGAGATTTCCCATGTTAAATAGTTTCCCCTTCTAGAGGTTTTACGTTTTATAAGTATCAAATTAGGTGGTAAGAGATAAATCATAGTATCACAGTTACCCTTTAGTGGGTTGGTTTATGTTACTTTAGAAGTGACGCAATTCGATATCTTAGTGGATGTTTTTATAAATATTGGCCAAAAGTGACCGAAAATTGCTTTTAAGTATCACTTAAAAAAGGATATTTTTTGAAGAAATTTTTATAAGCATAGAAATTACACTGATTATCAATTATGTTAAAAAAGTATCACTTATTCACAATTATCAAGAATTTTAAGACTAAATTTGAATTATTTTGAAAAATATCACTTGAAACCAGTTTACCCTTTTAATTGTTTCTTTTTCTGAGTATTTCACATGGCACGTTGACGGTGATAAGTTTAATATTTTAGTTTGGCTTAATTCAGTGTCAAATAGTATGTGCTTAAAGTGTTTAAGATGGTTAGAATAGGTTATATGAGTTATGGTTCAAACAGCGTCAAAATCGGAATCAAATTGAAGAAATTATGATGAACGTTTGAAGCATCGTTTGACCGCTAAGTGCAAAATACAGTTGCAGACAAACCCGAGAGTAGCGTTCGAGAGCGTGAGATGCAGTGTTCGACCGTTCAGTGTTTGCAGACAAACCCGAGAGTAGTGTTCGAGAGCATGAGATGCAGTGTTCGAACGTTAGTGTATTTTAATATAATTTGAGAGTTGTCGTTCGAACGTTAATGGGTTATGAACTTAACTTATGTCTTTCGTTCGAACGAGATGGGGTGAAGTAGTTTTACGAACTGAATGTTAGAGTCGCGTTCGATGAACGTTCGAACGTTCAAGTCGTAAAATCACTTATAAAATTCCGATCTTTTCTGATTTGTTTCCTATTCCTTCTAGACTTTTTTCTAACCTATATAAGTATTGTTTAGACGTTCCATTAGGGTTACCTAAGTCGTTTTTGGAACCCTAAATCGTGGTGTGTGAGGAAGAGAAACTTCTCTCCTTTCTTTCTACCTTTGAGCCATCTCTTCTTCTATTCTTCCTTGTTCAAAGCTTTGGAGTTCTAGATTGGCATGGGGAGATTGAATCGTGGGAGTTCCTACGGATACCAGGCGAGTTCGTTTGAGTGATCGTGTGAGAAGATCTTCAGAGTTCTGAGGTGTTGCTGTGGAGCAAATCTGAGGAGTTGTTTAGATACTTTCAAGTCTGTGAGTTGCAGAGTCTAGCATAGGGATGTTGAGTCGTCTGAACTACAGGTTTTAAGTCTTCTTTTCATATTGGATCTTTTAGGTGGCTCTTGCATAACTTGGAGGGTTTTTCTCCAGTGAGAGTTCTCATAGAGTTTTCCCTTCGTCACCAAATTACTTGTCTTGTTTATTTCTCTATATGCCTTATTTGTTTTGCAATTTGGGTGGCTTGTTACTTAGTAATTATTTTCTGGAATAACTTTGAAGATTTGTTAATGCCTATTAATTGCGGATTTGTCTTTAATTAATAGAAAATTTTTATTCTGTTGTGGTTAGGGCTGCAACTTGGGTCGGTTAGAACCGAAACCGAACCGGTCCAATCCTACTTTGGGTTGGGTTATGTAGTCTTTTGGGTAGGTTTTGGTTCTAAAAATAGAGAACCGAATTTGTTTGGTTCAGTTTTGGGTTGAAGGCTCGGGTTAACTGAACCGAACTGAACCGAACCGAAAACCAAACCGAATTTCTTAAGTGTAAAACCGAACCGAACTAAACCGAAATATAATAAAATATATAAAATATACAATAAATAAAGTTGTAATAATAAACTATAACTTATAAATTATAAATTATAAAATAATAAATAAGATTATTATTTTACAAATTTTTGTAGTTAATTATTAAATTGATTCATGATCTCAAAAGTGCGATTCAAAACAATTAACATATGACTTGGGATTCTAAGCTCTTTGTTCCATCTTATGTATGCATGTGAACTATTTAAGGGATTTGATTGCATGTAAGTGATGATCTTCTAAATTTGTTGTGTGTATTCTTAAAATTTTTTTTTGCAAAAGTGAGAATCTCTTTCTTGATAGAAGGTTTTAAGTATGGGAAAATGACACAAACCGAACCCAACCGAACCGAATTTTGCAATTCGGTTTGGTTTGGGTTGGGTTACGGGTTTTCTTTAAATAATCGATTCGGTTTTCGGTTTGGGTATTTCAGTTCTGAGGTCGGTTCGTTTTGGATTTGGGCTGACCATCAGTAACCTTGGTTTGGTCTTGGGTTGGCGGTTTGGGTTGGGTTACGGGTTTTTTTTAAATAATCGATTCGGTTTTCGGTTTGGGTATTTCAGTTCTGAGGTCGGTTCGTTTTGGTTTTGGGCTGACCATCAGTAACCTTGGTTTGGTCTTGGGTTGAGGCCAACCCGAACCAAACTGGACCGAGCAACCCTAGCTGTGGTACACCTATTCACCCCCTCAAGGTGTATATAGACGAAGAATCGTATTTTTCAGATGGAAGTCCTTTCCTAATGGGGAGTCATATATGGTAATGGTATCATCGTCTCTAACGCCTGTAGAACAGGAGAGCTTGCCTGCTTTGTTTGAGAAGTAATGGCTACTGAATTAATTCTTGTGAATGGGGCAACTGAAATACTGAAAAAATTGAGTTATATTGTAGCCCAGGAGATTGATAGGGCGTGGGGTGTCAAGAAAGAAGTGGAAAAGCTTGAACGCGATCTAGAAATGATTCAGGTCATAATTCGGGATACTGAGAAGCAGCAGAGTGAGGAGGCTGTGAGACTTTGGTTGACGAGACTCAAGGATGTAGCTCTAGATGCTGAAAATGTTCTGGATGAGTTCGCTTATGAAGATCTGCGAGGCAGAGGGGAGATCCGAGACAACTTCAATAAAAGGGTACGCCGTTTCCTCTCACGCTCAAATCGAATTGCATTTCGTTTCGAGACGACCCATAGGATTAGGCATATCAGTGAATTGCTAGCTGAGATTAAGGGGGATGCATCTGGGTTCCAACTCCAGGTAGGATCTTTAGATGCATCTCCTTCAACTCAAACTGAAATCAGTCGAGAAACCCACTCTTTTGTTGATGACTCTGAAATTGTGGGAAGAAGTAAAGAGAAGTCAGCGATAATTGATATGTTAATTAGTTCTAACAATCAAGAGGCTCTATCAGTCATTCCAATTGTGGGTCTGGGAGGCATAGGAAAGATCACACTCGCTCAATCCATCTACAACGATGAGTTGGTGGTGGGGTATTTTGACACAAGGATATGGGTTTTTGTCTCAGAAAACTTTGATGTCAAAACTATTTTGTGCGAAATCTTCAATTCTGTTATTAGAAATAAAAATAACATGGACCATAGATTTGATAGTACATGGCCTGCACGAAAATCTGAGTGGGAAGTGCCTTTTGCTTGTATTAGATGATGTTTGGAATGATGATTTTAAACAGTGGGAAGAATTGAAAGCACCATTGCGATTTGATTTGTTTAAGTGATAAGCATTTTGGATCAGAGGGCCAGAGGAGACTCTAGATTTGGTTGAAATAGGAAGGGAGATTGTCAAAAAGTGTGGAGGTGTGCCACTAGCAGCAATGAGTATTGGAAGCTTGATGTACTTGAAGAAAGGAATACAAGAGTGGTCCATGTATTTTGAATAGTGAAATTTGGAACCTACCTGAGGATAGAAGTGGAATTTTATCTGCACTGAAGTTGAGTTATGATCATTTGCCATCACCAATCAAGCAGTGCTTTGCATACTGTTCGGTTTTTCCCAAAGGTTGTATTATTGGAAAAAGGTTGCTTGTTCAACTATGGAAGCTCAAGGATTGCTTTAATCATCTAAGGAAAATAAACTGATGGATGATATTGGTGATGAGTATTTTAATTATTTGATACTAAATTGCTTCTTCCAGAACACACAAGGGAGTGCACATGGAGATGAAATGACATGCAGTATGCATGATCTTGTGGTTGATCTTGCACGGTTTATTGCAAGACCAGAGTTCCTAGTTTCTGAAGCTAATATAAGGATACAAGATGCTTATAATGTTTCCAGAATGCTTCATTTAGTTTTTCCATATGATATAAGAGAACCAATTACAGAAGCCTTCTACAAGTCAAAGAAGTTAAGAAGTTTTATTTGGTTGTTTGATAGTTCAAAAGTATCTGTCAAAGCCATTGATAGTATTTTATTGAACTTTAAGTACTTACATGTTCTACAATTGTCCCATTGTGGGATAGTTGAGTTATCTTCATCAATTGGCAAGTTGAAACATCTGAGGTATCTTGACCTCGCCGATAACAACATTAAAGCATTGCTAATCTCTACAATTTGCAAACATTAAAACTCAATGGTTGCTGTTACCTTGAAAGACTTCCTAAAGGAATGAGGAAGTTAGTTAACTAGACACATTTGGAAATGAACCATCCGGGATATTTGACTCAAATGCCCTTTCAAATTAGGCGATGGAATTCCCTTCAAATGCTTCCTTATTTTTTTTAGGTAATGGCAATGGATATCGTATCGATGAGTTGCAACACTTACCACTTGAAGATGCATTGACTATATTCTACCTTGAAAATGTCAGGAGTAGAAAAGAAGCAATGACGGCAGATCTAAGAGGGAAGCCAAAAATATACCGTTTGCATCTTTCATGGGGTAGAACTCATGATGTAAACAATACCGGCAATTATGAAGATGTCTTGGAGGGTCTTGAACCCCATACAATTTGAAAGCCCTGGTGATTGACAACTTTAAGGGCATAAAAATTTCAAAATGGATGATGGAAATATAAAAAATTCAGAACTTGGTAGAAATTGATTTGACATGATTGCAATTGTTGTCAGGAACTTCCAGTGCTTGGTAAATTGCCTCACCTTAAGATTCTTAAATTAACAAGAATGGGTGCTTTGGAGTATTTTGGTAGCAAGTTTTATGATGGGAGCTATTCTAGTGGCAACGAAATGTTTCCCTCACTAGAGATACTTGAACTTTGGGAGATGCCTAAATTGGTAAAATGGATGGAAGTGTCCTAGCTTTTCATTGCCTCAAAAAGATTGTGTATATGTGCCTGCCCTGGACTGAAGACCATTCAAACTCAATTTCCTTCCTTGCAGGAATTTGTTCTCCAAGGAAGCAATGATGTGGTGTAAGGTCAATGAGTGAGCTGAACTCTCTTACCTCCCTTGAGATACTTAGATCTCCAGAGCTTACCTCACTGCCACAAGAATTGATGCAATGCATGAATCTTCGGGCTCTGAAGATTCTAGAGTGCCCCAGTCTTGAAGCTATTTTACCAAGTGGAAACCAGGCTGTACACAGACAAGGAATCCCTTCATCTATTGAGGAATTAGTGATAAGGGACTGCCTGGCCCTAATGTCTTTGCCCGATCTACAGGGCTTGCAATGTCTTCAAAAATTATTAATTGTAGGCTGTAAGAAATTGTTGCCTTTGCCCGAGGAGTTTCAAGGACTCATTGTTGTTGAAGAATTAATTATTGGTTCCTTTTCTGAGGAATTGGATTATTTTCCTGGTATAGAAGGTTTGCAGCGTCTTGCTTCTCTTCATACCTTAAAAATCAGTGGTTGGCCTAAATGACTTTGCCTGAGCAACTGCAACATCTATCTATGCTCAAGTCTCTAAGGATATATAATTTTGATAGTATGGTGGCTTTATTGGAGTGGTTGGGAAATCTTTCAGCACTTGAAATACAAGATGTTCAGAATTGTCGTAATCCGATGTTCCTACCATTAGAGGAAGAGATGAGATGTCTCAGTAAACTAGAAATTCTTGATATTATTGATTGTCCACTACTAAAGGAGAGATGCAGGAATGAAAAAGGAGAGGAGTGGTACAAGGTTGCCCACATTCCATTAGTGAAATTTTGGAGGTACGATGACCATAGAAAAGTATACATCAATGATGACATTTAAATTCTTCAATGAATCAGGTTGCTTTTGCTTCCCTTTTCTGTCATTCTCAGTTCATCTCTCTTTCCTTATTATGCCAGATTATAATAGCAAGAAAGATTGTCTTCCATCACATGGGAGTTTCTGTTCCTCATAATTTAAACCATTACAGGAGAAAAGAAAAGTTGAAGCAGCAGAATCAAGCAACTCTGTTAAGCCAGCACGTCAACTTCCATAACTCACTAGTTTCTTGGCAGTTTCATAATTCATGGAATTCCTGTAAGTTGATGTATGAAAGTTGCATTACTTAATTAGTTTCCCTTTTTGCCTTTATTTTTCTTCTGCTAATAATAAGTTACTAAATTTCTATTTTTGGTCCTATTTTTGATGGTTAGTTCAATAACAGAAGAGACTCAAAGTTCCAATAATTTGAACTTATTTTGTGTACAGATACCTGTTTCCCCACAAAATTGAAGGCACAATATGGCAGTGAGGAGCTAAGATAACCTTGCACATGCATACAGACATACACAAACAAACACTTAAATATTAGAAAACATATGCATGCATTGTACTTGATAATTCACCTCTTGTGAAGTTCTCTAAATTCAGTGTTTTGTAGCGTGATGTTGAAATTCTAGTAAAAACTTACAACTCGCATCATCAAATTATAACAACCTGAAAGCATGCTTATGTATGTATTTAATTTGTATAGATGTTGAAATCAAGCATAGGTACCCGTTTAACTCAGTTTTTCTTGCTTCTATTTTATTTCTCAAAAATTTGCAATTTTTGGGTTCATTTAAGGTTACAGTCATTATTTTTATAAATTAAATCTGGTTGTCTTTTTACTGGTTTTGGCTGATTTTTGGTTAGGATTCAATATATTTTTTTTCCTGCATCTTGTGCTCTTATTTGAAGCTTTTATTGCATCAGGATCACTCTTTTTGGGAGCTTAAGGAGGAGAAGGAGGTGAACGAGCAGATGTGGTGACTGGAGTTTGGTTTTATATTGACTTGAGGATTCATGATTGGAAATTGTGAAGTTGATATGTTTTCTGGTCTGGAATTAAATGGTAAGGTCGAGCTGCTGCTGGAGGATTTTCATCTGATTGCAATGGTTTCGGATCTTATGCTGCCAGTGGTCAAGAATGGTATGAATGTCAATGATCAAGAGACGAAGAGCAGGGAAATTGTGCTTGGAAGATGCCGACAATGAGGGCATTGGTGACAAAAGAAGCTTATACGGACAGCTTATTTTCACAACAACAGAAATCTCTAATTGAAGTAAAAGCACCATTCAGATATGGGAAATTTCTTGATCTAATGGGGCATGCCCTATTCTAACTTTTCAATTGGTGATAAAGGCCTGTGACTACAGCTTCATGTTTTGAAAAATGAAATGGAGATCTCTTGGAGCCATGGATTATATTGATCAATGGGAAAGAATGTTTTCCGTGTTCAAGGTCTGATTGATTTGATGATTTACGTGTTTTAATTCATAGGAAGAGGTCGAATAACATGACTTAGATATTTTAATTTTTCTCATTTAGCTAAATTTCGTGTCATCTATCTTGTGTTATTTTCAGCTTTAGAAATGATTGAGGAACACAATGACTTAGGTTATTTAATGGTCAATTTTTTATAAAATTAGTGGAATTGTTAAAAATTTGCATTGAGCTTGATGAGCAGAGGTCAAGATGCTGGGAGATTTCATCACAAGAGCTTTTGTGTATGCTGTGAATTTGATTCTGTTTGGATTGTGAATCTGCATTTCGCCTCTGGTTTTGGATTGTCTTGCTCCATTTAAGTTCTCTGCAATTATTATTCCTTGCATCGTTTGTTACTTTAGTGCCGAAAGTATTGTTCTCGTGGCATTTTGGTTCTTTTGCAGAATCTAAGTCAGCAGCAATTCATTGTTGAATAATTTTGTTGAGTTTGCTAAACTGATTTTGGTTCCATTTAATTTGTCTTTATTTGGATTTCTTGAATTTTTTTCCCTGTATGCTAGGCAGTTAACTGAATGGATTGTCATGGTTTACTGTTTGGCAGATGAATGCTTTTCTTTGTAAAATTTATACTCAACATGAAGCTTGCAAAAAAAAAAAAAAAAAAAAAACAGATCATGTAAAACAACATGACTTGATTCTGGTGTATTTGGACACCAAATTGGATTCATGGTTAAAGTTCCACTCCCAATGTCGTGGCGTAAAATGGTGTACAGTATGATGCTTGGTATTGAGTTTATAAGCATAAAAACGAAAATCTTATGATGGGATGGAATGGGGGTGGTTTTTGTTGCTAATGATCAAGCACATTGTTCTGATCCTTCTTTTTCAAGGATCTTTAGGGTGATATTTCAGAAAAATTTTCAAAAGTATAGAAGCGAGAAAATCATAAGAGCCTCTTTACAAGGAAATATTTCAGAAATATGTATAAATCAAATTATTTTTGAAACTACAATATTCATATGCGAAACTTTGGTTTGATCTTCCTTAAGCATGAATGAGGGCTTCAGTCTTATTACCTACAAACTTCAGTTCAACCAAAGAATGGATGAGTTGTAAATTATTATATATTTTGAGTTGGTAAATTCTCCTTTTGAAATTTACTGCACAGGTAAACATTCCTGCTGCTTGCCTGAGTGCCAATATGGAGCGGACTGAACAGCAGGAGATCCTGAGAGAACTAAGTTCTGGTTGCTGTAAACACAAATTATTATATGTCACTGGACAAAGTTGCCAAGTGAATGCTGCTTATACACATCTTGTTTTATATTGCACATAATAGTAATCATGTCAACTACCTCGGATGACAGTTATACATTAACCAACTGTGGTTGAATATTACAAAACAAGGCGTGGTTGATTGTCTTTGTTTTTGACAGCTTTGACATAATGTTTTGGTGCTTGTTTGTCAGGGGTTCTGAGTGGGGTGGCCTGGGGGTGTTGTTTCTATGAAGACTCTTATATAAGAACTTGCACAAAAATGAAGTTGTTGGAAGGCTCTATGGCGATACCCAGTCAGGGACTTGATTTTTTATTTATTCTAAAAAACTTTTGGTAATTGATCGTCAATAGGTCTTAAAAATTTCATGAGATGTGTAATTTTGTTGACTTCTATATATCTATTTGTCATGTGTAGTCTGTCTTTATGTTTAAAACTTTAAATAAGTTCTGGTTGAGTTTTTTGCATTTATTGAATAAATTGTTTCCTTTCAGATTGTTTTATACTGTGTAAGTGGATATAGTCAATGCAAGTCATTCATCTTTCTGTGTTTACCTTTTGAAATAAAATATCTGTGTAGTGTTGGTGGACTAGATCTTTCTGCATCTTACTGTTTGATTCAAACATTTTCCCTGCCAATTATTTATCAGTAATGGTGAATCTTATATATAAAAATAAAAATAGTTACAAAACAGCAAAATAGTAGACACACTAGCCCACAAAAAATGGAATGTGTCTAAACAATAATACTAACGTTGCTATGGCTCCCCTACAATACATGTTCTACAGATCTAAACAATCATCACCTTCCAAATTCTTACAATATACCCTAACACTTGGGAAAAGAAGGAAAACAAAATAAGAATCAGCCAAACAAAATGTATTGCGAATCACCTAGGGTAGATTGTTGGACATTGTTATCATGCTCATTCTCTGCTATATGTCTGAGAATGGAGCTCAAATTTTCTTTATTTTTATAAAAATCAGCCAAAAAATTAATATATTAGACTCTTGGTTTTCTTTTTGATCTGTAAATTGTTGGTTTTCTTGTATACTTGATTGTTAGGATGTTGTTGCATCTCATTAAACCTTTTCCTCTCTGCTTTCTATTATTTTTGGCTAAATCTGCTATCTTCAGTATTTGATCAGTCCAAAAGACCATATTTGGCTACATTGTTGCTTTTGATTCTAGTTCCATGTGAGCCCACAAATTATTTTCTTTCCTCTTGTTTTTGCTTTTCCAAGTATTGGGTATCCTTTTCCAATTTGCGTGGTTGTGTTATAGGGGTATGCAATTTATGTAGTGGAAGAGTGAAGCTTGCATGTGACAATGATCAGGACAGGCTAGTTTCCGACGAGGGTACAATCTAGTGCAAGCTTGGATTCGGATTTTGTGACTGTTTACAGAGAATGGTTTGGTTTACTAGGATCGTGTGATATTTTGTTTGTTGTTGGACCCACTTGGTTACTGTGTTTTCTTAATAGCTCTGTTCCTGATTTTTGTTAACCTGACAAGACAATCAGGTTTGGAGCTCTCCTAAGTTAAACATTGCAAATTCCTTTGGAATGCTTGCTTGTTAGTTTTATTAGTATGCTAGTGTAAGGGTGGGTTTTGATCCCAAGCCCATTTCTGGAGCATAACATCTCAAATACCTTACCAAATGAGCTGGTTGCTATTTTTAAGAGAGGGGGATTGAAATAATTAGGGTCTTTAATATCTATGTTGGACCTGCTAAGCTTCTGAGTTGATACATTTGCATCCATTGGAAATGTTACATATGAAAATACAAAAGGGTAAGGATTTTTTTATCATGCTTAGCTGTTTTTCCTTCTCAGTGTAGCAAGAATTTTCTTGCAATATGAAGTGATGGTGTAGCCATTTCAGATTATCATTTTGTGTGGGTATCATTTAGGTAATCCATATGGATTAATATTGCACCGGGGGAACTGAAAGTGTAAATCTTGGGCATCTGTGTCAGGCACCAATATGTGCAATCATAAGATCTTTTAGCTGCTAGAATGTTCACCTCACACAGGGGAGCTGAAAGTGTAAATCTCGGTGGAAATTGTGATTAACAGGGTGGTTGGAAAACCTTTCAGCATTTCAACATCTAGTCAATTGAAAATTTTCATAATCTGAAACACCTGCCATCCAAGGAAGAAATCAAATGCCCACTTTACCATGGCTTAGTGTCACCAACTGATCCCTCTTAAGGAGAGGTGCATCCTTGTGAGAGGAGAGGAGTGGGATAAACGAAGTGGAGCACTTGGAGATACTAGGGCTGGCAATGGGTTGAATACGGTATTGATCCGAAATCCGACAAATCTTTTATATGTGAATCCGAATTTGAAAACGAATTTATATGTTGTATCCGAATTTGAAATTTGATCGAATAAATAAACGAAATTCGAATTAGATCCGATTTGAATTTAAAACTCAAAAGTTAAATTTAACTATTAAAGTAGATTTTAACTATCAAAACTAATGATCCATATAAATATTAAAGCAAGACATGAGTAAGGATGGTTTAACCATGGTTTATACAAAGTTTACCAATGGTTTAATGAAAAGTATATATTGATTTCAGTTCGGATCTTATTCGGATCGAATATGGACATATTCGAATTCGGATCCGAAATCTGATATCCGTATTCGAACCATAGATCTAAATCTCATATCTGAATTTGAGATTTTCAGATCGGATTCGGATATATATTCAACCCATTTCCAGCCTTAGGAGATACAATTAATTCAAAATGATCTTATTCTTTGAATCATACTTAAAGTTTTCAATGATATCATCATAACAGGTTGCTCTCTATTTCCCTTTCTGATAGGAAATCAAACTACATTCATATAGCAGTAAATATGATAGCATAGAAAGTCAAACATTTCTTATAAAATGGGAACTTCTACTAGTTATGATATAAATTGTCACAAGATATGAGGAAGAAGATGAAGCAAAAGCAAAAGTTAAAGGAAATTTTTTTTTGTTTTTGGTCCAAATTATGGGCCATTTCAAGCAAACTTCTAAAGCATGCACAAGAGAATGCTAAAGTTATTGGTGCTTTGATAACTTCACAATTTAAAATAAATTCTGTAAGTCAACAAATTTTCATTCTAAAAAATTTATTGAAAAAAAATTCAAAATTGCTCTCTAAATCACAATTGTATAAAGTGCTAGGTTTTAATGCATCATATATGGATAAAATAAGGATAAAGGTATTCAAAAATTCAAAAAAAAAAAAATGGATGACTGAAAAGAAAAGAGTTAAATAGACAATAATGAAAAAGTAAAAATTAAATAAACCAAGGCTTTTTTATTCATAGTCATTGTGTTTTTTTTCTATCAAATAGTGACAACTAATAGGATACAAAACCTACGTTTATATTTAGAAGAACGAGCCGAGCTTTAACTGAGCCAAACCCACCCAAGCACGGCTGCTTTTTTTTCGGCTTAGGCTCGGCTCATGAGCCTAAAAATAGAGCTCAAGCTCGACTCTTGCAAGCGACTCTGATATTGAGCCAAGTTTGACAGCCCTGTTTCGATGTTCACTTTAAATAGAAGAAATTAGATCAACTAATTGAAGAGATTTATTCCAAATTTGCATATGATTGTGTATGATTAGTCATTTGATTAATCATTGTGCATATGATTGTGTACGAGCTATTTAAAATCCGGAAAGCAAGGCCAACAAATTGAAGGGATTAACCCCCAGAAAAATTTCTGCAACAAAGTTCTCACCATGAATCATCGTATGCTCCCACATTCTTCGGCTAAAAGTGATTAGCAACAAAACTTGATTCAAACAGAAAACAATGAGCATCAAAATGTAACAAGAACACAAATTTGGAATCACTGAAGAAGTATCCCAAAAAAAAAAAATCACTGAAGAAGTAGCCAGCAATAGATGATTTTGTACACAGGGAGATAACAAAACGCTTAATAGAAATATATAAAGGAGCTATTTGAAATGAAACAGGGAGATAACAAAACGCTTTATCAAACCATAGTTTCCTCTCTTTTTTAACACCTTTTTGCTTCTTCTTGAGTTCTTAATTTTAATTTAACCGACCAAGTGCTTTTCCATATTTTTGGAAGTAGCAAACAAAGGGAATTTCTACATGTTCTTTAGTAGCTTTAGGAATTTAGTAATCTCAAGGTTCAATTGTTTCAATAATCTGTGGCCAAGTTGTTCTTTTTTTCTTTATTATTATAAACAGACGGTAAAGAAGCAAAGATGATGACGGAAAAACGTAGACAAATGATCCCATGACCAACCACTGTCATGTCAGAGCATCTCCTTTTGGGAGCAACTGCCATGCACTTTTTTATAGGATAGAAATCACCTAGTAGTCAGTGCCATGCATCCACATGCAGTCCCATGTGGCTGCATGACAGTGACTAGGGTTGGACCCTTTTACACATGTCTTGGTTACATTTTTCTAAATATTTAGAACAATGGAATACGTGTGTACGTGCCTGTGTGTGTGCGCGCGCGCGTTTGTGCAACCCTAACCAAGGGTGGAAGTGGCTTTAGAGATACTGCATGTTCTTGGCTTGTCTCATGCTATATTAAATATCTTTTGACTTAGACTCCATTGGGGTGAAGGAAATTTTCTATTAATTACTCAAGCTTGAGGAGAGAGAAAACCTTAATTTATATTTAAAGTTTTGAATGCATGAAACAAGTATTTAGTCTGTTAAATGATATATGACTTGATGAGGGACATTTTAGTAATTTTGTTTATTAGCGTTGTGTAAATTAAGTAAGAGATACTGCAAATCATCCATTCCATTCCATTTCCTATGTCACCCGCTGCCATTAAAACATGTCATGTGGCATGCTTTGATATGGAAATGAAGGCATGATACATGACATGTAGATTATTGAAATGAAATGAAAATCAACCAGTTCCATGATGGAATAATTAGTGGGTCCAAATGAAATAACTGAAAAAAAAAAGGCTCTTACTTTCTAGCTAATTCATTAAGGTTGGTGGAGGCTATGATGCATATAAAAATCAAGTACCAGTATCTAATCCTTTTCTTTCTTTCTTTCTTTTTCCTTTTTAATAAATCTTTGCTATATGGATATAAATTATTGTAATTAAAGAAGTGCATAAATAGGTTAAGATGTTAAACTCAAAGGAAAAATCGTGGTTGATTGTTCAATAGGTTATATATTCATATATAGAACTCCCATTTGTTTGTTGAGTAGAAAAATTGACCAAGAATATTATAACCATACTAATTAAGCAATAAAACTTTTGGGCAGCATGTATAATTGATACAAGTGCCTCACTAGTCTTATTTTAATTCTATTTGGACATTGAATAACATATCAAAAGATTCTACTAAAACTAGCTTGAGATTCCCACCCAAAAAGACTGGAAAGATAGATGTGGCTGCAAAAACACTATATAAACAGTGCTAAACACAGTTCAATAACCCACCATAGCCCAACATTCAAGTTCTTCAATCTCTAAGGTACTCCTCCATTTTACCTCAAACCAAGATCATTAGCAGACATGTATCCAGACAAAGACCAAATCAAACAAACAAATCAGGAGGAAGATGAAGCTTGTCTGTCAGCTATGCAATTGACTAGTGCAGCAGCTCTGTCCATGGTGATGAATGCAGCCATTAAACTTGATGTGCTCGAGATCATATCTAAAGCTGGCACCGGAGCTCATCTTACTGCTTCAGAGATTGTGTCTCACCTCCCCACAAAGAACCCAGATGCACCTACCATGCTTGATCGCACTCTGAGTCTCCTAGCAAGCCACTCTATTCTAACTTGCTCTACACGTACTCTCGAAGATGGGCAAGTCGAGAGGAGATTTGGGCTTGCTCCCATTGGTAAATTCTTCGTCAAAGATGAGGATGGACTATCCTTGGCTCCATTGTTACTCTTGAATCAAGACAAGGTCCTCATCGAGAGCTGGTAATTATTAATTAAGGGAATAAATTCATGTTTACTGCTGTTTTATTTGATTCCTATGACACACTAGTGTTCACTGCAGGTACTACTTGAAAGATGCCATTCTGGAAGCGGATATTCCATTTGACAAGGCTTGGGGAATGACTGCATTTGAGTACCACAGCAAGGACTCAAGATTCAACGAGGTCTTCAATACAGCAATGTGTGCTCACACTTCTTTAATTATAAAGAAAGTTCTGAAGACATACAGCGGTTTTGAAGGCTTGAACTTGTTGGTCGATGTCGCTGGGGGTACCGGCATAGCACTTAACATGATCATCTCCCAGTATCCTACCGTCAAGGGCATCAACTTCGACTTGCCCCATGTGATCCAAGAAGCACCTGATTATCTGGGTACTGTTTATGTTTCGGATTAACAAGAGTGAAATACATAAATGTTAGAATTTGATTTTAGAGAGTGACAAAGTTTTGATGCAGGTGTGACACATGTTGGTGGAGATATGTTTGTTAGTGTTCCATCTGGGGATGCTATTTTTATGAAGGTAAGCTCCATTGTCCTTTCACATTTATGTTTTATTTTCAAGATCAGATGTTTAATGTTGGTTACTATACCTGCAGTGGATATTACACAATTGGAGTGATGAACGCTGCTTAGTATTTTTGAAGAACTGTTATGGGGCATTACCAGAGACTGGAAAGATGATTGTAGTTGAAGCAGTCCTCCCAGAGGAACCGGAAGCCAACAGCTATGCTAAGTCTGTTTTTCAGCTTGACAGTATAATGATAACTTATAACCCAGGAGGAAAAGGGTGAACCCAGGAAGAGTATGAGGCTTTGGCCAGAGAAGCTGGATTTGCCAACTTCCAAGTCGTGTGTCAAGCTTATAACTGTTGGGTCATGGAGTTTCTGAAGTGATGTCTGAAACCTTGTTTTATATTATGAGCTTCTTGTTGTTAATGTTGCTGGGGATGGGTTTTCTTCTGTGGCTCTAACCCGGTCAGTCTATGCATGTTACTTCAAATAAAAATTCACTTGGGAGTTCAATTGAGGTTTAATTTTAATGGAATTACTCATTCATCTTCTGTTACCACATAGATGAAGGAGGGCACACCATAAGAGAATAGGGAGTGACCCAAGTGACACACCCTCAACATCCTTTTTCTCTCATGCTAACATGCTCGGGTCTGGTATTTGTCTTCTCATTGCAATGGTTTTTAATCGATAGGATTATCAGTCAGCATAAGCTAATGAAGTTTAGAGTCCTCCACAAGAGTTTTGATTCCACAAAAATTTTGAAGATATCCTAAACAAACTTGGGTCAAATGCAAGTTCATTTCAAGAGTAAAGGTCCAATGAAAGCTGTCTTTCATTAGATTAAACTGCATGTGAGCATCTTGTTCCATTCAAATCAAACAGATTATCAAATTAGATTGAGTTAAACTAAACAGTGAGCATTCTTCTTCATACATTAATATTAAGAAACACCCATAAGCCCCTGTAAGTTCATTAGTAATCCATGAGGAAAACTAGATGATCTTATGGCCATTGAAGATAAACCTTTTCATGTTATAGAGCAAACTAAATTGCAGAAACAAAACAAGAACAAGGAAAAATCTTTGAAGTTACTCACTGCTTTCTTTACTATAAAAGGAGAGTGGCGTCCCTGCAACGGCCAAGTCCCCATTGTGGGGCGGAAGCCGCCGTCAAGATAATCAGTGGGTTCAAATCAAATGAAATAAAACTACCGGGTCTTATTTTATTAAGTTATTAAGGGGTGAGGACCATAACATGCACGTCAATAAGTGGGTTGGGAACTCTCTTATCTCTAGAGAACTTTGATCATAGATGACTGCCCTGTCTTAATGTATTTGCCCGGTTTACAGGGCTTGCAATCTCTTCCAAGATTATCAATTTTAGGTTGTAAGAAGTTGGTTTCTTTAGCCCAAGAGTTGGAAGGCCTCAATTACTATTGCTGTGGTAATCTCCATAGGAAACCAGCCTAGCCTGGACAAGAGATTTCTGAGATTAATTGCTATTGCAGTGGTGATCTCCTAATTTAATGAAAAAATTCCTGTACGTACGTTCGCATATGCAGGCATGCACATTTGAAATAGGTGTGCAAGTGTGTACACAAAGCAGACTATGCATTTTTTTTCATTGTCTGGACCAACCCATGAAACAGTGAGTGCAAATATTGTAAGCTTGTGAAAAGAAACAACATATATAGCAATTGAAACTATATATGAAGGTGGATCAGGGTTATTTCAGATGTGTGCATTATGGTGCAATGGTTTTTTTTTTCTCTGGGTTTCCTTAGTGTTCCTAACTGATCAATAGCCAAAGTAGTGATACATATTTGTAGAATTTTGTTGTAAGGAAACCTTCATTTCCAAAGCTTCAGTGTCCTTTTTTTCTTCTTCTTTTGTTTGGCTTTAATCCAACAACTGTTGCTAACCTTAGGAACTTGTATCAAAGGGAAAAAAAGAGGAAGGCTACTCAGATGCATAGCAACATTTTCTTTCAAATTCCCTGAATTTTCATTTTCTTTTTGTTGGGGTTTCTTTTGTAATAAAATTCACATTTGACTGATGATTTTTTTTTGTTTTTGTTTTTGTTTTTTGGGATAATAAAATTCCTTTTTTTTTTTAATTCTTGTTTTCTGTTTTTTTTTTCTTTCGGATGCACCTGATGGGCACTTGGGGGTGTCTTTCACCCATTTCAAGGAATGCTTTGAGCTCCATAAAAACAGATTTCATCCTAAAGAAATGGAGAAAGAGAGTCTGTTTTCTATGAGAACTGATGGCTGTTGAAGAAGCAGTTATTGTAAATGGAACATCAAAAACACCGAAAAGGTTGAGCTACATTTTTTTCCAACAGATTACTAGTGGGCTAGCCAGTATTATTTGGAACCACTTTGAATGTGTTTATCAGTTTAAGCTGATCAAAATTTTCCCAGAGCAACATTGAACATTTCAAATTTACCACTGCTAGTAATTTCACATTAATTGCCAGCTTATTTGCTTCATTTTTTTTTCTTCCTTTTTCCCATTTCTCTCTAATTTATTTAATTTCAGTTAGATGGTTCAAGAGCATTATTATTTGTAAATGCTTGGCAGAGATGGTTTTTATACATGTTTTACAGTTTTACTAGAGATGGCTGGACAAACCAGAATTGTATTATTAAGAAAGCTACATCTCTCAAAGCTGTTGAAGGTGAGATTAAGAGTAATCCAAAAGGTGGATTTTGTAAATTGGACAACTTCCTGGCTAACTTTGTCTTCCTCACCAGCAAAATACCCAACGTAGATCAATGATTGGAGAATTGTATTGTGAAGAGAAGTACATTTCTCAAAGCTTCATATTTTTTGTTCCCCCTTAATCCAACTACCCTGATGGATCCTGACAATTTCTGTTCTAATCTCCTATAACTTATATAGTATGTTTATTTTTGGTTGGTGGTCCATTCGATGACCTTTCAAATTCCTTTAATTCCTTCTCTCAATACTCATATGGCAACTTGATATTTACTTATATTTGTGGTTTATTCACATGGTCATTGATGACCCGGAAGTTGTGGGAAGTTATGGTTCCAAATAATACTGGCTAGACCAATAAACATGACTCACATGGCCACTTGATTTTTGCTTATAGTAGGGAATGCACGCACTATGCACGTACGAAAGAGAATTGAGGGTGTTTTGGGTATTAAAATGTTAGGCAGTCAGTTATTGATACACGAGAGCGTTTCATCTGATGCCTGTAGACACCCCAAATTGTACTGTCAAAATGATCAATAATCATCAAAAATCATTATCTCCTTGAAAGCCAGCACAAAAATTGAAGAAAATAAGTTTTTGCCTGTATCCGGTAACTCAGGTCGGATACAAGTACTCCTCTTTGTATCCGGTACAAACTCACGGATACAAGAAAGCTTTAGCGTATCCAGTATTTTATGCCGGATACCTTAAGGTCCTTGTGTATTCGGCCTGATATACCGGATACATAAGTTTTGCTCAAAATTAGGGTTTTCCGAGAGCTTTTCACTTTTACCATCATATCCCTCATTAAATGAGTGGAAATCTCGGAAATGGCTTTAGGGTTAAGGATGGTGGGCTATAGACATTATGTTGTGTCTATCATTCTCACCAACCCTAACCCTAACCTTTGCCTATAAATAGGAGGTTCCTCCTTAAGCAAATGGCCATTAACTCTCGCCTTAAATTCTCACCAAGAAAAGCTCCGAGAGAAGAGGGAAACCGCTGCGGAAGTGCTTCCAGAACCCAGGTAAGCCTCAAACCTCTTTTTAATTTTTGTCTTTACATTTCTAGATCTAGATCTCTTCTTCTACCTTTCTGTAGAATAAGACCTTTTTGTGTGTATGAAAATCCTTCCCCGGCTCAAAGTATCTCAAGACTCCCCTAGCCGTAAAACGTGAAGGCGGGATCTAAGAGAAACGAGACTGGGGATTGACCCTAGTACTAGAACCCTATCTTGCATAAGCCTTCTGAATCTATGTAAACCGTTCTATATTCAAAGTACCCCATGATTATCTTAAAGAACCGTGTTTAACGGGGAGAGAGAACAAAGGGAAACGATAATGGAACGGAACCCTAGGTTGTTTTAGAACCTTATTTTGATGAATATGAGAATGCATGCTATGTTGTCATATTGTTCTTGAATGATTTTCACTTACACATACATTGCATCCGTTTTGGCGGGATAGGCTAATATGTTGGGTTTATTGCATTTATTGTGATAAATCTGAAATAAATGGCCTCAATCAATTCTGGAATATTTTTAAAAGGTTTTTGAAGGATTTGTATTCATTTTGCACGAATCACACACACTTTATCACAGTTTTGAGTTGGTTTTGTTCAAAAAAGGGCTTTACTTGACAGCAACTGTACCCCAACTTTGGACACTCATAACTTCATCACCCGGATGAATTTTGGAGTGATTTCAGAACCATGGGAAAGGTGAGGCTGTCTAGTTTATGTCCACCAAATTTCATTAATTTCTATCAAGCGGATTTTTGACATCTCTCTGTCGAAGTTGATTGGACAGTTCAGGTTCAAATACAGAACTTGTCACTTCGACGGAGCGCCATGTGTTCGCTTTAAGTCCGATTCGAGTGATTTTTGTTTCTGGGCACTCCTTTATGAGTCTATTTTCAAATTCATTTGGTTTCATAATTTTTTGACTCCATTTGTATTATTGGTAACAGATTTACTCAGAACTGCTCAATGACACTTTTCTGGGTAAATCTGTGATCTTCGGGGCCTGTTCGGGAGACCACCCAAGGCACATCCGAGTGAATTTTTGTATGAGGCTAGTTTCTTTCGAAATATGGCCATACAGACTTCAATCACACCAAATTTCATGGATTTTTATTGAGTGGATTTTTATTGCCACTTTTGATTTTCTCCAGCAGGAACTTCAAAGGAGCATAACTCCTAGGATTTTAATCGGAATGGGGTGAAATTTTGCATGAGACTATTATTTACCATAATTTTTCAAATGGATTTGGTTTGGTTCCATTTAAAATTGGATTTGAATGATTTCAAGGCAAATGGCATTACTTTTCACCGAATTTTTCGGATTTGATTCAACTTGGCTTTGTACACTCTTTTGCTTGGTTTTTTTATCCTTTTATGACATTTCAGAAATGATATTGACATAAGAGAAGATCTAAAATCTATTTGGATCTTCATGTGAATATATCATACACTTGTTCCTTTTTCAAGGCTTTTGATAATTTTTAGCAAGCTTTCTTATTTCTTTTTTTGCATGAACAAACACTTGGCAACCACCTTGTGTGGGTGAATGGGGGTGCCTAACACCTTCCCCCGTTCATAATCTAATCCCCTTACCCATCTCTGGATTTGATTTTCAAGTAGGGTTATTTTTACCCTAGAATTTGTCTTTTGGCTATTTTTGCTTATTTTTGAATCTTTCGGTGTCCATTCACACCCCAAAATTCTGAATGTTGGCAACTCTCCCAAATTTGCGTTGAGCCCGTGTGTTGACGGAGGGGAAATCATCCCGGTTATTTTTCTCGTGTCTCACAATGCCACTCAATAGAATCAGTGTGAAACGGACGGATGGATGACCATGTCAGGAGTAGCCCCACACATCTATACTGTATCCCCTCCGATGGTACATCTTGATATATCTGGCATTAACAATTGGATGTAGGAGTTAATTTGATAAAAAGTGGATGTCATTTTAGGCAGCCCCAAATTGCATATGATTTCATCGGTTATGATGACGATGTCGGGTGTCAAATAAAAAAAAGACGTGGGGTAACAAAACTATAAAATAGAGATTATTTGGAGGGCATTTTTGTTACAAAATGTCTAGAAATCCCCATTTTCACTTTATAATGGTAATAGATTAGTGAACAACTATTCTTATGTTGATGACTCAGAAGTTGTAGAAAGAAACAAAAAGAAGTTAGAGATAATTGAAATGTTGATGAACACTAACAATCAAGGGGCCCTATCAGCCATTCCCATTGTGGGTGTAGGAGGCATCGGAAAGACCATAAGTTTTCATATATTTCACCTATTTCAAAATATAGTATAGATCAAAAGCAATCAAGCATGTTAGTTAGACCCTTCATTATAAGTTTATAACAAATTTAGGGTCTTAATTTAAGAGGCTGGATCCATAAGTAGGGACTACCACGATATGTCCTTGATAGTTAGGGTTTAGCACTCCATATATTGGGTTAGGGTCGGGTTAAGGCGTAGTCCATATATTTGGTTAGGGTCGGGTTAGGGTTTAGTCAAGCTCTCGAGCCTAATCGGCCTCAAACCCAACAATAATTCATTTAAATATATTACACATGCAACGATATTGTCCACTTTAATTAACTGGGTCTCACGGTTTTGCTTCTAGGTTTTATCCCAAAAGATGTTGTTGCTTATGGGTCACAAGATTACATACATAGACCTTCACTTTCTCCTATCTGAACAATGTGGGATCTAGGATATTGTAAAGACTATAGTAAACACGTATAAAGGCGGGTTAGGTTTGCTCGAACCCAACCCTATAGCATCAAGGGTGAGTTTGTTATAGTTATAAACTTATAATAGATGTTACACCTTAAACCAACGTTACCAACGTAAAACGTTGTAGCATAATTATCAAAAGGGTTGATTGACCCGGCCCTATTGCACCCGGTTCATTTTGCATATTAGGCCAAAGGGTCTTGGTCGGTTCCAGACGATTAGATTGGGCTTCATTTTAGGGCTTTTGGAGGCCCATGCACAATTAATTGTCTCTATACTATCAAATTGAATTGGATCGGTTAAAGATTGGTTCCCCTTTGAACCATGAAAGCCTGAAGGCTTCTTGACTGCGAAGCTTGTGTTGACAGACCCCTCTAGTGCTTATGAGTGTAGTTAGTTGTTGTCCATTCAAAACCCGTCAGTGTCTTCCAAGCTAGGTTGAAAGCTCTGGTTTGCTACCCTGATGTAACCATTTTGATGTCAACACCAAACTTTTTGAATAACGAGTGGTTGAAGGTAGTCTCATTAATGGGGGAGTGGTCAAGCTTGGCGTGTCTCTTTTGCAATGGCACTCTAAGAGAAGTCTAGTTGGGTAAAGATGGATCCAACACTCAGCCATATCAATCAAAGTAGTGGATTCAAAACCAACACTTTTCAACTTGTATTGGGTCATGCCTGCATGTCTCCTATCCCTTTTCGGGATGACATCTTCTGCAATTTTATGCTGCATTGCTTCCTGCTATTGAAGTCAGATACTGTTACGTGCAGCATTTGACAGTTATTGTTTTTTCCAAATAGGCCTTGCTCGAAAAATACAACAACAAAAAACACTAATAGCATAAGGCAATGCAGCATAACATTGCAGCAAATGTCGTCCCCTCCTTTTCAACTTCTCGCTATGCTAGGGCAAAGCTCTTTTTACAATCAAACGCTCAGGTTGTAGGTGCTTGTGTGGGTGGGAATGTATGTGTGCATGGGCATATGTGTTCCATGCTTTGAATAAAGAAAAAAGGGGGAAAAATATGAACATCTTCGAGTAGGTAAAATTTTCAAAATGATTTGAAATATTTGCATCAAAAAATAAATTTTTAAAAAAAAAAAATCAAGCCTTTTGTTCTCAAAACATTAGCTATAGAATGATACTTAATTTAATTGAGGAGGTATACTAACTTTATCCATGTACGGGGTTTGATGTCGTATAATCTATACTATTATAAAGCCAAATTTGGGGAATATTCCTTGGGAATCTGGCCAAGCCTCTTTTATAGTCTCAATAAGTCCTCAAAAAATCCCAAAGACTCCTTTGTCCAATAATAACTACCCATCCAAATGCATATCCCTTTATATAAAAAGCTACCTACTAAAGAAACTCTTTAGGGTCCTCTAATTCTCCAAATTGTCTGTCACTTTCCATGTTGCCTAAAAGCGTGGCATAGGAGTGATTAGGCCATAATTGTCATTTATAATGGCATCTTTATGATTCCAAATAAATCCAAATGGATTGTCCTTAATTTGACCTTTGCATGCATGCTAGTGAAGTCCAACTTTGGTGCATATCTTACAATTGACATGTTATATTTCGTACACATTAAAATTGCATATTGATTTGGTAATCATTAAATACATGCAAAGCTATAATTAATGTTTCTAAAATACCATCTACATGGGGTGCGTTGATGTGTAAATCATCAATATTCTTTCTATATTTATTTCCTTCCTCATGATATATTCTCGATGTTACTTATGCAACTCATCAATGGTCTTTTCAAGGTTTCTTTCTGATGGTGTAGTTTAAAGGCTGCCATGAATATGGTTGCATTTGGCCTTGATTTTATTTGGGAAGAAATCGTCTGTCACCTTTCCTTGATTTGGTCCCTGATGCGACCTTGAGATGTTGTCATATGAAACATCTCACGGTCAGTGTTTTTTCATATGGGTCCCACTTGAAAATATTAAAAACAATCAAAAAACACTAGTCGTAAGATACTTCACATGGCAGCATCTCATGGTTGTATCAGGGATCAAATTAGGGAAAGGCGACTGAGGATTTCGTTCCATTTTATTTATGGGCATATATGTTTGGAAAGCCATGTTAACAGTCATTCACTTGTTTTGGAAAAAAATTATTTTTGATAAGTTTATGAAGTTTAAGTAACTATCATGAAATGCATTATCTTACATTTTGAGCGTAAACATATAATTTATGAGTTTCTTTTAGTAATGTTTCTGAGGTTAAGGATTCATTTTAAATTTTAAGTTGTGCATAGAAATAATTATATAGATAAGACTATATTTGGTTAGGTGGAAAACACTCGAAGGTCTTCCCATTGCTTTCCTTTCATTTTAAGACAAAAACTTGAGAGTTCCTGTAATGCAAAAATTGAACTCTTTTAGAAAATTAATTCCCAATGGGCCTACATTTTCCTAGGAACCGAACATATAAATTTCAATAAAAATTTCGTTTTCTTTTCATAACCTATATAGAGATTCCGTCAAAACAAACACACCTAAGTGATGAATGATAAAAATAATTTGCTCTCTCCATATCAGCTATCTTATTCAATTATTTATGGGTAAGAACTTATTCAAAGGCAATAACATGCTTATAACTTAAATGAATATATTAATAAGTCAAAAATAAAAATATTCTCCTAATTGTGCAGTGATAAACATAAACTAAATATTATTTGCACCCGAATCTAATAGTAAGTATTCTTTATAACTAATTGTCATTAATTCATAGACTGATGATTATTTTCAATTATATTATATAAAACAAAATTTGCAAGAATTTAAATTAACTAATATTATTTTTGTTGGGATAGGATGCAAAGACAAGATTCATATCACCGACCCAACTTTGGTAGGAATTGGCTTTTGATAATGATGATTATGATTATATAACAGCTTATTTTTCTTTTAGTTTGAAATTGTAAAAACAAAGTTCATGTTATCAGCCCGAATTAGCCAAAGTTATCAACAAGACTTAGATAGTAAATAAAAATCCTAATCCTTGATGTTGCTTTCATCATTTAGATAAAAATAACCAAAAAAGAAAAAAGGAGGGTAAGAATTTTAGTTATTTATATGAGCAAATTGAATTGAGCAAAGCTTTACGCAGAGTATCTAATAGTTTTATTACGCGAAAGAGGTCCCAAAAAAAAGTCCTACCTGTTAAGGAAATAAGCTTATGCATTTATTTTTAAGCTTAAGCTTAAGCTCACTAATGAGCTTAATAATTTTTTCCAAGCAATTCTCAAGAATAAACACAGCTTGCTCAGCTCATTAATAGTTCCAATGTTAGGTGGGTGGACCATAGATTTTTATGGCATACAATTCAAGTGGAATGATCTTGCCTTTTTCATTTTTCCATATCTTTCCCTTCTAAAAGTTTATAGTCCAAAGGCAGATGAGTTTCTTGCTTGGGGGGTTTTTGCACCACAGCTTCATGGGGTCAAGTAGTCAAACCCCACCAACTGGGCAAGACCAATTGGCCAAATGGTAACAAATGTTATTGAGCTAATTTGATTTGGATTCTTGGAGTCTTGTTTAGCTACAACCAAAAAGGCTGATATGTACACTCTTTGGCAGATTGGAAAAGTAAGAAAATGTGAAATATCTTGCACTACTCACTTCTGGTACTTTCCTAACTGCCAATTTATTGTAGCTAATTTTAGTGGTATTTTAGAAAAAATTTTGTGAGGATTCCTACCAAATGTCTTGTGCGTTAATACCATCTTTTATCTTAAATATTTTTCTTTTTTCAGCCGTTAGGACAATTCGGTTGGTGAAGTTTCATTGATTTGTAGGGCAGTGTACTCGAGTTGTTAAGAGTTATGAAGAAGCTGAAGGATTCAAGGCACCGACAATAATAAAAAGGGGGAAAAAAAAAAGAGAGGGGAGGTTGTGTTGGAATTTGTCCCACGTTGGGAATTCCCCATTATTTCATCCACTATATAAAAGATAAACTTTCCTAACCTTAATTGCCTAGGTTTTAAGGTTGAGGCCCCTCCTTTTGTGTTGTTGGGCTTTCAACATGATATCGGAACCTAACCGATGTCCACGCTGTGCTATTCAGCGTGAAGAGGGCTATTGGAATTTGTCCCACATTGGGAATTAACCAATGTTTTCACCCACTATATAAGTCTTAATGCCTAGGTTTTAAGGTTGAGGCTTCTCCTCTTATGTGTTGTTGCAAGGTTGGGGTTCCACTCCTATCCCTCAATAAAAAGGGGAGATTACTCAATAAGCCCACCTCGGGTTGAGACATTTGGAAGTGTTTGAATTGTCCTGTGCTGATGCACCAAAAGAACAAAAAAATTGAAATTTCCAATTTAGGGTAATCTTATTAGGTTAATGCCCCACCAGTAAAGGCAAGAAAGAATGCCACTGTGCATTTGAAAAAAAAAGAGAAAAAAAATAAAATAAAATAGAGGATGGCCTCAAGGTGTAGGGATTATGTAGCTTAAGCCTCTTTAGAGAGTTTCTTAAATATTCCACTTATAAGAATACCTACAATCCATGGATAAGTCATTTTTATTGGATCGCTATAGTTAACATAATTGTTTTTCTTTCTAATTATACTACTTTATTTACCAATATAAGGAAAATAATTAATGAAATTAAAAGCTACAAAAATATTTGATGATTAAAATTTCTAATAAACTTGATATATTTAATGAATCTCATCAAACCCATTATATGAATTTGTCACATGGCTAGATACACTTCAAGGGGTCCTTTTGGCAGAATCAACTTCTTGCCATTATATACACAACAGGAATGTCTTACTTACACTTTTTTGCCTAAAGCTTTGCTTATAAGTGACTTTCGTACGCTTCTTTGTCTTTAAGGCCTTACGTGTGTGTGTTCTATCAAAATGGACGTGTACAAGGCATTGATTGTAAAGCTTAAAAAAGGTTAATGGTAGAGCAGGGCATGCATTATTGTACTACATTTTTAAGTGACTTTCCTTCCTTTTTTGGGCTTTAAAAGGCTTATGTTGGTATGATCAATCAAGATGGTATTTTGTCCAAACCATTTAAATTAATCTTTATTATGGCAATGGTAGTGTATTGTTGAGTGGGGACTTTTTTTTTTTTTTGGTAATGAGTGGGGACTTGATGTTCCTTACGTACGTATAACTCATTACGCTTAGAATGGTACAATGGTATTGGTCTCAATAAGTGGGACCCACGTTATAAATTCTTCCCAAACTCATACCTAGAATCTATTAGAAGTGTTAGGCACATTATTTCATGACTTTTCCTAAAAGGATGTATACCCACCATCTCTTAGGTAGCATTAATGAGATTAAGTAAGTTGCCTATCAGATTGATTGATGAACCGGAAACCCGCCTCTGTCATGTTGGAAACAGAGTAGGTCGGGTTTCAGTCGGTCGAAGTATAAAACGCCAAAAATGCATTTTAAAATAGAATATATAATATAATAATACAATTATTGGTAAATATGTATTTTTATATATGATATATTTATATTAAAATAATATTTTAAAGATATTGAAATGATTTTTAATATACTAATGTCAGTTTTGGGGTGAGTTGGGCTAAACCCGAACCTGCCCTTAACCTGAATTTAGCAATACCAACCCTGACCTTTAACTTGCTCCATTGCCATTCCTAAATCTTACCTGGATACACTAATACTTTCTTCCACATTCATATCCCTAATCCAAAAAGGTTAAGGTTTTCAAACCAATTGCAATAAATTAAACTACATTTTTTTATGGGATTTTTGAGTTACTTTAATGTTGTAACCAGATATTCCTACAGAATAGTTTCTTTTCCGACCGATAGAGGATCAAAATGGTTCCATGGTCTAGTGGTCAGGACATTGGACTCTGAATCCAGTAACCCGAGTTCAAGTCTCGGTGGAACCTTGGTTTTTGTAAAAAGTCCCTGTACGGTCCATTTTTCTTTCTAACCCGTCAAAACAAACAGGTATCAATTGTCTCTCTCTTTGAAACAGATCCCTCCTTTGATTGAATTTAAATTAACCGCTTTTCCGACGGGAGTTACAGCTGCCACTTCCCTGCAAGAAAGGGAACCTGGAAAACGCCCTCAGAAAGGAAAAAGAAAAACCCTAGTCCCCAGCACAAAAGGCAAAAAAAACCGTTTAAAGATGCCAACGACCTCGACTCTCAAGAAAGTCCCGCCAACTTCGATGGAGTAATCCTTCGATTTCATCGTCCATTTTATTCTACATTTCTCGACAGCGACATGCACACTCCCCTCGCTATTTATCACAAACCACTTTCAGTTGAGTTTCATTTAATTCCAAACTTTGATCTTCCCTTGCCTTCTCCGCCTCGTCTCTATCTCTCTTTCATCTCTTCTTCTTCGGTTTCTGGTTCTGCTTCTTCAATCTTGCTTTGTATTTTTGCTATGTGGTCTTTCAGGAGCAGAGGCAAGGCTTACAAGCCTGCTGAGGACGTCGATCTTGGTCCTAACAATGACGATATCTATATTCGCGCCAATGTTAAAGGTTTAATTACTAATCACTTTTGCTTGAAATTTGAATTCTGTCCGACACTGGTAGTTATCTCCAATTTAATGTCATTGGTTGGAGTAGAATTACTTAATTTATTCATTTTGATTTAAATCTTAGTTAGTTCAATAAACTTAATGCGTTGTTTAATTCTAATAAAATTTTTTTTTCAATTTTTATTATTCGCTGTTCAATTTCGGATTCTTGGCGATTGTTCCACATCTACTGACACTGATTTCGTTCCTTTTTTCTAAATATATAATTCTTTTAAGCTCCACGGATGGCTGGACTTTTCATCAAGATTTTTACATGGTTTTTGGAGTCGAAGATTATTGGCGCACTTATGTTGTACATACTGAAGAAAGATAATCTAATTCACAAGGTATTGGCTTGACTTTTTTTGCTCATTAATTTTATTCTTTTGGGTGTGTGTGTGTGTGTCTGTTGTGTGCCTGTGTCTGTGTTTTACAAACAATTGTGTAAGCAACCTATTTCCATGCATATAAAGTTATATTAAATTTGGGTAGGCAGTGTTTCTCTTAACCTGACCCACCTGAACAAAATAATGCAAATTTGTATTCGGTTAAGTTGGTTGGTTGCAAGTCATTTTATTTTAGTTGATATCCAATATCAGTGGTTTGGTTTCGGATTGTAATCAACTGCAACCAAGCCTGTCCAAGTTGCATCTTAAGCTAGTGCCTATTGAGGATTATGTTTTACGTGTAGCATTATGAGATATTCTTCCCCTTGCCTATGGCATAAATTCACTAGCTCTTCCATTAAAGCTTTCAGAAATTTCAAAAAGCAAATTGAGAAACTCTACTTCATCAAATTGCCTCAATGAAGTTTATCAATTTGCTACAGGCAGACAGAAATCTTGATTGCCCTGTTTGTTACATTAAAATAAATTTCCTTACTTTGCTCATTTTTCATGATGATATGATACACCATGCTCATTTGTTGCTCATTTTTCATGATGATATGATGCACCATGCTCATTCGTTTATACACATGCTGTAAGATTTCACTTTTTGGCTATTTAAAGAATATTCTTGACTCGGCCATTTGTGATTTAGATAATTTTAAGTATGCATTATCCATGTTTCTTTGGTCCACGTTCTCATGTACTTCTGTACCTCTTCTTATGTCCTCCTTTTGAATTTATAAAAGTTCTTATTAATCATCAAAAAAAGAAAAAAAAAAACATGGCTAAGGTATAACAAATGTAAAGTATCCTAAAATGCATCCTATGATTCTATCCTTTGAGTCCATTTATCACATGCAAGGATATTTTCCTAACGCAAAGCATCTACCTCAAACACTTAAACAGCCTAAATATTAACAAAAAGTTTCAATTTAATCAGGAATAAAAACATGTGGAGTATACATCAACCGAAATACATATTCATCTGTATAAAAAAAATACAAGAATCAAAATCAAAACATGTATAATTAGTATAAAAAAAGTTTCATGCAAGAATAAACAAAATGCAAATTTCAAGAGTTTCAGAACTCGTTTCTTTAATGAAAACAGCTCTCTATATCAAAATGACAGCCAGGAAATCACTCCAAATCAACACAAGAACACCTGCATAATAATAGGAAAGGGAACTTTTGCTTTCAAAATCTTGTAGTTTTAGATAAAAATAATAAGTTTTCATTTCAAACTTGCACATATATTTATTTTATCCTAATCTTCCAATATTTAATATTATGACTTCTTGGAAAACAGATATTTACTTGTTTCTGGTATTGATTCTCAAACCCTATCTTAGATTGTTAATCTCTCTTCTTTTTTGGCCAATTTTCCACTCCTCTTCGGCTAAGCTTTCAATGATCATGAATTATTGTAATTACTTATTGCATTATACTAACAACCTATTGGTAATATTATAGCCAGAAGTACCATATCTAGATTATGTCTCAAAACAATAATTAAAGCAATACATTAGCTGTTAATATAGGAACTCTAGAAGTGTCAGTAATAAGCACAATGAACCATAAATATATTATATATATGAGCTACCAATGTTAGAGCTCTTGTAATGTCACGAATAAGCACAAGGAGTTACAAGCATGCATGATGTGTTCAACATTAGATCTTATGAGGTGTCACTAATAAGCATCAGCTATAATAACTAGGTGCAGCAAGTAGGTCAACATAATAAATTTAAACTAGTCCTTGCCTCTTAGTCTAGTCAAGTCCCTAACTCCCTATATATATATATATATATATATATATATATATATATATCTTAGTTCACAATTTAGTTCCTAAAAACAGTAGTTATTTACTTGTATGTCATTTGAGTAAATGTCTTTAATTATTTTTACTGTTGCTATTTTCGTCACTTTTTTATCCATTTACTCAAGATGGTAAATTATTGGTTTCTCAAAAAGGTGAGTCCAACATCTACTTGTATGTTATTGTAATTACTTATATCGTTATTATAAGTATGAAAAGGATATCCTTTTTTTTTTCCTCCTTTCTGGGTTTTCAGGATGCCTTCCTATCAATTGTCTGTCGTATTGCCTGTCATAAAGAGTCCAACATCATATTATATTAAGGATTTCTAAATATGATAAAAATGTTATACTTCAGAAGATAAGGTGTAAGTTTTGACTTCCAGCCCCGACTTGGTCTTGGGGGTTCTTTGTATTCATCTCCAATCCATTCTACATCACAATGCTACAAAATTTACAATGCAGTTTTCAGGTCTAACATTAAGAAATTTAGGATTATATTTCTTTTGAGGTATCATTTATGCCTATTTTATGATTCATTAGTAAGCATTGATGATAGGTTCTAGAGGCCAAGTTACAGTTAAACAATTTTTCCGATCATAATTATCTAGAGTAAATTGTGCTGTCTACATAATTCAGTCGTAAACGCCATGTTGATGTGCTGATTATTATTTATTTCCATTTTTGTCCACTGATCAAATTGAAAAACATTTATTTTAGGACACTAGATTCAGGTTTATGTTGTCCCCTGGTGGAGTGTTTGGTAAATGTAACATCGAGCATGGGTTTTTAGAACCATTGTACCTTTAGGTCATAAAGTGTATCGAGCAATGTGCATACCTTTTAGTGGCATATAACATGCAGTTATCGATAGTCTACAAGTACTCATCATTGTATCTTTTCTCCAAAAAGATGAGCATTAATGGATCATTATCTGAAACAATAATTCTTAAAATGTTTCTTAAGTAATTTTCGAATTCTTACAGATGTCTTGAAAATTTTGCAGCTAGTTTCATTTGCAGAACTAAAGGAACGGCCTCTATTTGTCCCATGCCATCCTTGGGAAGGTCTGTTTGAACATCTTTCCTTTTTTAGTTATTGCTGTGAACTAATTTTGATTGTTTATTTTCATCTTCCAAGGAAAAACCTTATCTGAAAAATCTTTCTTCATGGTGCATCACTACGGTTTGAGGCCATCGTGACCCATTCATGCAGTTGGCCTCTGGGAAAAAAGTTACCTCACTGAAAATTTGCAATCTTGTTATCAATTGTCAATATATTTGTTTACTCATTGTTATCTTGTGTAAATTGATTCTCATGCATTTGTTAAAAAAAAAAACAAAACATGCCAAATTTTGAGGATTTATTATTGTTTCTTCCATCTAACTTGAAGAAGTGGTGGCAGACCATAAAGAGGGTGAAGTTAAAGTCTTACAACCTGATTTGTCTCCCGCTGAGAAAGTTCAACAAGCAGTAGATTGTTTGCCTTTAAGCTCAGAAATTGTACCAAATGCTCCAGAACATAGTTTTCGACGCTGGACAATACAGGATTATTCAAAAGCCTATACTTCGGGAGAAACAACTCCTCTAATGGTATACAAGTTTTTATCTAATTTTTGCATGTTTTAGTTATTCATTGATAAGAGATCCAGTTCTAGCTTAATCTAACCAATGAAAATTTGAAATTCACTTCATATGATTTCAATCTAAATAAGCATTTTTTGAATTGGTTTGTGCTTGTGTTCTGATTTCTACTTAATTACTACTTGCCATACATGAAATTTCCTTTTTACTTATGATTACAAATAAGGTATGTCCAAGGACCTCAAATACGTGTCTGCACAGGTAGCAAAGCATTTTATAAATGCTGTCCGTGATTCTTCCCATGCTCCACTGCAAATGTCATTCTTCATTAATCACAGTGAGGAAGATATTCTAAGGCAAGCTACTGAGTCAACTCGTCGACATGAAAGAGGTACCTTCCTCTGGGACTAAAACTACTGGTAAACTGACTGAAAATTTGTATAAATAATCACCCGAAAATATTGCAATTACAAGAATTATGTGGTTGCACATACTGAGAAATCTCGTAAAAAACATTATTAAGCTTGTTCTTCTATTTTACTATTATTCCAGTGTAATCTTCACAACTGCAAATAATGAGATTTCTCATAAAAACATTACTAGGCTAGCTGTTTTATTTTACCATTATTCCAGTGTATTGGAATCTTCACAAAGCCATTTTAAAAGTTTTTCCCTTGCCGTTTAAGATCCCAATTGAGTCTTCAAACTGACATGTTATGTTTTTGAAAATATTTGTTCTATAGTTCCTTTTTCTTATTACAATTTTTTATATCCATCTTACACCCTTAGTGCGCTTGAAGTTGTACGTTATCCTAGATTAGCTAACATATCAAAAGCATAAAGGGTTCAGACTTCATTTCCTCTATGATGAGCTTTTCACAGATTTTTTTGGCTTAAGCTTTGATTTATTGTCTTGTTTTAGTTTTAGGAGAAGACTTGAGATACCTTGATGTTTTTTGTAAAGCTTCAAGATGTATTGTCCCTGCAGCATGTATAAATTGAGTAGTAACAGTAACAACATGTGCAATATTTTGAAATGTGAGGTTAAAATGAATCTTCCCACCACATGTGTTAACAGCTTCATGCATCAAAAAATGGGCATCTTATTCATTCAGTTCATGACTTTCTTCTATATGAACACTAGCAGTTCTTATCTCAAGTTTTCTGATATCTTAGGTAACATGGCTACCTGGATCCTAAGAAAGTAATTCAGAGGGTCTGATGATTTGATCTCAGACTTCTTCCCTAAGTACTTGTCAAATCATCTTATCTCTTCAGGACTATTCTGTGTCGCAAAATATCTTCCACATAGACAATTGAGAATCTGTTGTGCTCTTCTATGCATATTTGATAAATGAGTAATCTGATTGGCTCTTGCATTATCCTATCCTTTCGATGATATAGTTGAATCCTTCAACCCAGCCTCTTAGTAACTGCTATATTTCTTACCAGGCCTTCTTGTGTCTATAGGTTTCTTTCAGTACCCGAGATTTGGAATCAATGTGTGGTTCTCATAGAAACTTCCTCCAATAGTACCCCGAAATTTAAATGATTCTTTTTTACACTGACCATAAGAAACTTGCTGCAGTAAAGTATTATAAGTATGGAATTCATCTTGGCCAATGGTTCAAATATCTCTTGGTAGTGACTTCAAAGTTTCTTCAAGTATAACCACTGGGTAAAATTCTTATCTTGCAACTGTCCACTAACCCACCTGGTTTGTATTTCACAATGTAGACCCACTTACATCTTACTAGCTGTTGTTTTTTATGAAGATTTGACTGGTTCCCTTGTTTGATTCCATTATAATGCCTTCATCTCTTTGCACTGTGCATCTGAAAAGCTAGAAATTAAGGAAATAGAAACTACAAGTGAGTGATGAGGCGATAAGGGATGAAAAAGAAGTTATGTTGAAGGAATGGTTCCATTTCTGAAGTGCAACAGAAAATCGTGAGTCAGCAAACATGGAAACAATAAGAACAATATTAGGATATCAGGAAAAGGAACCTGAGAAATAGAAAGAATTTGGACACTGGAACCCAGGGCATGTAGTAGTCATTTTATACAAGTTGTCATAATCACTAGATTCTTCCTCTTCCTTGTGTATACTCACAACTCCTCTTCCAGACCTAACTGTTCTAAGAACTGATGATATTCATTTTATCAGAAAATAATAGTGTATAGACTCGGAGAACAGAGGAGTAAGTGAGGAAAATCTCTCTTCACTATGGTTTTCCCTTGAAGAGAGGTTTGACCACTAGAGAGGAATGAACATGAAAAGGTGACATCCATAAAGTCATCTTCAACCAGATGAATTGCTTTAGGAGTTCAGAATGTTAACACATCTTTTTGGGATAGAAGATAACTTAGAAAAGTGCACCTAAGAGCCTCTCGGTTCAAATTTATTTTGTTAGTATGCTAGTAGTGTACAGAACAGACAAATCAAAACACTTTGTGGTGACTTGGAAATAGAGTTCTGCTAGAACCAAGGAGCTCCTAGGGAAATTTAGATTTTAACTACCTAAGAAGTGAGCCTATTGATCAAGTAGGAGCTTGTGACAGAAGATTCAGGTCAGAAGGTTTGGGGAACATTGATGCTAAAATGAAGAGAAGGAAAAAATTCCAAGAGAAACCCGTTTTTCCTTTCAGCAATCCCATTTTGCTGTGGTTTGCCACACACATATTTTTGATGTTAGATCCATTTTCGTCAAAATAGGATTTAGTTTACCTACTATCAAATGATATTCTGCGAATCGGTTTTATTAAAATTAGTAATAGTCATATTGTTAAATGTCTTGAAGATGAAGCAGGCCTCATCTCTGGATTTTATAAGATAAAGTAGTTCTACTATAATCATCAACAAATGGAACAAAGTAATGATACCCAAAGACCAAGAGGTAATAGGAGAAGAACCAACATATCAAAATGCACAATTTCAAACTGAAAACATGTCATATTGAATATCCAAAATATTATAAGCAAATAAATTTTGAAGAGACTACTTTAAATACTAAAAAGGAAATTGATGGAGCTCAGAATGCCATCTAATCAGTCAGTCTTTATCCACAATACTAAAGCTACTAGATCTGCTAGACTGTTTTGCCTTACAGCTTGAGAAAGCTGCCTTGAGGAGATAGAGACCATGAGCGTCACAGTCATATAGAATCATTTTCATCATAGTACTCAAAGATGCACAAAAAAAGGTTATATTATAATTAAAGCTCTTGGCAGTTTTACTAGTAGATGGTGGATTAGTTAAATGGTTTGGAACATTAAATACCTATGACAATGAGAAGTTAGGAAGAAATTCTCAGAGGTAAACACCAGTGACTTAACTGTTATGTGATGAGATGCTCCTTAGTTGATGACCCAGGGAGATCTGGTAACAACTCTGAGTGACATGGAGAGGAGAAGATGCATGTGTGTAGCGGTTGACCTTATCTGTATAGCCATCAATTGACAGAGTCTCTTCAATATTTCTCTGGGACATGTAACGTCTTCTTGATGGAGGAGATAACCGTAGGAGTTGCATGGGTAATACCTTGAGCAGGACCAGCAGTATGGATTAAATAAGAGTACTAGGCAATTATTTGCTATTGAGATGATGTAGCTAATATGAACCGATGCAGGTGTTAGATGATCCATATTAACTGGATGCCCGGGCAAGTCTCACGACTCTCACCAAGTCTTTTTCATATGCTAGATTTTTACATTATGCGAAGACCTCAACTTGTCTTTATTAGAACTTCTTTTCTTGTCTTCTTCTCCACCATTTTTCCTTCTTAAGGGACATGGCTGTATTATTGCATTGATGTTCATATGCTTCCACAACTTTTCACGCTAACATATGCTTGGTTGAATGACAGCAGCTTTTCAAGTTTAAATTCTCTACTGATTCCTGACAAGAATTTGAGTATATGAGTGTTTCGCATTTCTTTTTATACACAACTGAATTAACTCGGCTTGCTTGGTGGCAATCCTCATATCTATTTTCCTCCATATAATCTTGACACCATCAAAATAACTAGCTAGAGACCTTTCGGCTGTTGACGACGGGAGATATCATTGATCAACTAATAAATATGGGAAAATTTTTCAATTGAACTGTATCCAATATTTCTTTGAAGGTTAATAAATGTAAAACCCTGACTTCTTTAAGGCCCATGAATTCAAAAGCCATGACATGACAACCATATCTTCTACCTTCCACTTATCATGAATTGGATCTATGGCGTCATTTTCTTGTAATTTACCATTGATATACTCCAGCTTGCTCCATTGTCCATTTGACATCCAAACAGATTCAGACTCTCCATAGGGTCATTTTCATTTAATTTTTAGTCATAATCTGCAACCCATGTTATCACCATGGTCACCAATGTGTAAAGTCCCAAGTCATCCTCCCCAACATCAACCACAACCAACCTCCCGCACTCCCTCCTCTCTCCCCCAACCAAACATGCAAGTCCCAAGTCATCCTTCCCAACATCACCAATCTGTAAAGTAAGTCCCAAGTCATCCTTCTTCAAACATACTCAAATTGACTCAATTTTTTTCTTCCTCCAGAATATGCTGATGAGGATAAACAGCTAGACATAGTGTTGTTTTCTCTAACTGCACAGCCAAAAGCCACTTAAGAGCACCTATCAACCACTTTAAAGTCTATGCACAATAGTGAGACAAAAGGGAAAAAGGAAAAAAAATAGGAATGGATCGCTGATTTATTGTCGTGTCTGGTGTTGCCCTGCATCAATAATATATAATTATTGCTGATATTTATGGCTTGAAGTTGAAGATAATAGTCAACTATGATGTTTGGCCCCTGCTGATTGTTTTGTGCTTATAAAAAATGATGAAATGACAGGAATTACTCTTGTCAATACATATGAGCCTGCCTCTGACAATAGATCTGTCATCTCAACAGATTAAAAACTATTTGTAGAGTCAGATTGTGTATTCAGATCAATTTCAACTAACTCCTGTTGGATATGCTTTAAATTTTATGAGATTGAATTCCTTGGGTTTTGATCTTCCTTATCTCTTAGTGATTAGAATTATACTAACATCTTAGTGTTTTCCAAAAATTTGAATCTCCCTCCAAGCCTTGCATTACCTCGTCACTTGAGATAGAGTATTTAGTCCTACATAGGATAAGTACAACACCTCTTGAGATGCAAATGCGTGTGCACACAGTGTGTATGTGTGTAAGGTTTTCAAAGTTGTCACAAACTGACTGGTTTTGACCATCATATAGGATTCTGTCTCAACCCACTTAATGTAATAATCAGTTACCACCTGGATATGATGATGACCATTCATTGCCCAGCTTCAATAAGCCTGTGAAATGGTCATCTGATTAACAAAACAGTGAACCAAATGCTTTGGCATTATTATGTTGAGAAGGTAGCTTTGCCTTTCTCTAGATTAACATGGTCCTTCTCATTGAAGAATTTTCATAAATTTTAGAAGTTTGGATCCTTTAGCTTCTATGACTTGGGTTAGATTAATTCATCATATGTTTTAGGATTTTTCTGAAAATTTTTGAGTGCTTATTTATGAAGCATTGTAACATTAATTGATTACTAGTTACTAGGTTCATGAACTGTGAACAATTGAATAGTTATTAGTTACTAGGATCATGAGCTGTGAACAATTGAATGTTATCTGTCTCTAGATGTAAATTAAACTCAGTAAGTTGTCAGGATCTCCATCTAAAGGTGTCCTAGTTTTTCAGTTTTGATGATCTTATAACAATGTATGATTAACTTTCAGCTTCATATTATTTTGTCTGTTTCTAGGAATACTTTTCTTGTTATGTATTCCAGGGTATTCTGACCTGCTTGTTTTTACCATGGTCCACCCCAGGAAAGCCAATTTCTGTTCTGGATGGAGTCCCAATTGCTATTAAAGATGAAATAGACTGTATGCCATATCCGACTACAGGTACTCCCTCTATCACATGGTTTTCAGTTTGACATGCCTTCGGCATTCTTGCTACAATGCTCTTTATTACAAAATATAAATATTTTTATTAGCTTTCTTTAAATGATAATTCTTAGGAGGAACCAGGTGGTTGCACAAATTTAGACCTTGTACAGATGATGCATGCTGTGTTAAACACCTCAGATCATGTGGTGCTATCCTGGTTGGGAAAACCAATATGCATGAGCTTGGCGCTGGATTAAGTGGAATCAATCCTCATTATGGGTAAGACCAAATCTCACTTCTCAGGCATATGATTAACTTAGTTGTCTGGTGTAAATTTGTTTTTTTTCTTTTCTTTTTAGAAATATGCTAGTCTTATTCTTCTAGAATTAAAAATTTTGGCCATGTTTCAAATAATACAGAGATATATTGTGGTAACATTTCCTAAATATTGTAGGGCTGCTAGAAATCCTTATGATATCAAGAAGATCCCAGGAGGTTCTTCTAGTGGATCTGCTGCAGTGGTGTCTGCAGGATTGTGCCCTGTTGCCCTTGGGGTTGATGGGGGAGGTAAGCTAGTTCTCATCCTTTCTTGGATAAATTGATCAATAAGTTTCAGTTTTATTACTTGTTTTTAAATGGTTTCATTGATTTTCTCATTTGATATTGTTCTATAAATGGCTAAGCACTTTTCTGATATTGTTTTCATGTATGGCACATGGACTTACGTATAGGTGTTAGGTGCAGATATGTGTCCATGTCAAAAGCATCTGCTCATATCTTATGACAAGACTTCATTAAGAAGGGTCTCCCTGTCAGGTAGAATAACATGGACAGAGCATATATAGGAAAAAAAAATGGTTTCAAAGACATACTCACATAGATAGATTAGACATAGTCATGGTTGTCCAGACTTTTGCTCCAGATAGGGAGACACGTTGAGGCAGGCAACTCACATGGAAGCTTATTTGGAGAACCTTGCTTCTTCATGAGTACTATAAATCATCACATACTAATGTATCTACTGCATTATGGTGACATGATGTAAAGAGCTGACCTATGACTAATGTCTCACTTTATCTAAAACTTGAGAAACATTTAAAGAATTGGGCATCCATTGATACATGTGACAAAAACTCATACACGTGTGCAAATTGGGCTTATGTAGGTGAATAAAAACGTATCTAATGCAAAGGCTCCACTATGAAATGGATGATCTGGATTGGCTAAATCACCTTTTTAAGTGGCACATTATGGTCTGCCACACAGCCAACTAAAGCTGTTGTCACAGACCGGAGTACCTTTCACCATAGATGAATACACACAAGTATTTTGTATGCATTAAAGAGAATTTCAACTCTTGAAAAAGCAAATATCACCTCGAATCATAAAACTATAAAAATCCTCATATAAAAACTTATTTAGGCTATTAAAAAGCACCAGTTTTAGCCATTTTAAATGAACCTCAATGTAGGGCGTGTCCCTGGAAATCTAGTTAAACTGTCTGACAAAATTTTCATCTGAAAAGGTGCACAAGGATTTTGAAATGTCATACATATACCCTAAGAGTACTAATTCCATATTATGTTGCACATCAGTATAGTGGTTAAGGTGAAGTATTTATGTAGTATAGGTAGTCATTCCACCTCTGTTAGTTGTTAGAATGGCATATGAATCATTTTGAAAACTTCATAGTCTTAATCAAAATGTTATGCAAGTGGTTTTTTATTTGAGTATTGAACTTGTTTATTCAAATGCATAGAATGTTGGCATCTTCTATTTGCATAACCCACTAGATTATAATCCTACATATTTTATTTTATTGATGAGCAATGATATGTATTAAAGTAGAAAAAGGCAGTAAATACAAATATGTATGGATCTCCTCATCCCATCCCTAGCCTCTAAAGAACACTAATAAGGATAGGATACGATATACCGTATACCACTATACACCGGAACACTACAATACACAGAAGAACCAAAAGAATCCCTCCCACGCCATAATCCGTCACTATTCTAAACAAAATGCTATTAACTCCTCCAAAACTGGCCCTATGTAAATGTCTTGTCTTCCTGTCCCATGCTTCACTAGCTGATCTGCAATGACGTATTGACGTTGGCCTCTCTATGCACATGACTGAACGAGACATTCAATTCATGTGCCAGAGCTCTAGCTCTACCAATTAGGTGTGACGATCTCCATGGCCCTGTCATATCTCCACTCATCCATCTCATAATTGTGATAGAGTCCCCTTCGATGATAAAGTCCCTATATCCCCACTTTTGAGCTTCCCAAAGCCCAAACAAAACAGCCATAAGCTCTGCCCGTGTGGAATCACCAGACCCCACCGTGCCACTAAATATTATAATCCTATATTAATCATAATGAAAACAGATATCACTTATAAACTACTGTACCTTTCATCAGAAAAACTTACTAGCTATTCTTATGGCTCAAATTTGCATAAGCTCATGTATTTGAGCTCCATTTGATCAAATGGAGCTATGTAAGCCCTATTGGCATCATTTCAGGGGCCATAAGTGCCATTTTGGCTTTGTTTGAGTGCAAAAGGATATAGTGTTGAAGCTTGGCAAATGGATTGGCTACAAGAAACTAAAAGCCTTGTAAGATGCTTATATACGATTCCAATGGCTTGAATTTGTGTATGTGTGGGTATTTGAGCTCGATTTAAGCAAATGGAGCTACACAAGCTCTAGATGTGGCCCTTAAGAGGGTATAACGGTCCCTTTGGCATTGCTCAGGTGTAAAGGATGTACTTTCGAAGCTTGGCATAAGAATAAGTACAGGAAGCCTAAAGCACTCAAGAAGTGGCTGCTAATGATTCTTGTGGCTCGAATTCATTTATGCTTGCGTATTTGAGTTCAAAATAAGCTGTTTAGTACAGGCAACTTGTCCCATGAAAAGAGGGCTTTTAATGACATACAACACACATACGAAATTTTTTGTCTATACCGACTCATATTGTCAGCATGTAGTGATATATCTTTCCATTCCTCTTCACTATATCGGCATACATTGGCAAAAATGTTTAAAAAATCTCTAACAATCCGCTTCTTGTATTGTTATTTTAGGCTCTGTGCGAATGCCTGCAGCTCTCTGTGGTGTCATCGGTTTCAAACCAACTTTTGGACGTGTATCTCATTCTGGGTCAGATCCTCGCTACATATTTTCACTACACCATTCAATTTAATTTTTATTAGGATTATAGGCTTTTTTCAGTGCTAAAAATTTTTTTTATTGCTGTTGTTTTCAGTGTTCTTCCTCTGAACTGGACGGTTGGGATGGTTGGAGTACTAGCTGGCACGGTTGAAGATGCATTTATTGTGTTAGTGCTCATTTTTTTATTAGATATTCACTTTAAACGCTGTTTTTTCTCCATAGTTGCCATTTTTAATTCACGTGCTTGATAATACTATGTTGCTACATTCAGTTATGCAGCTATGAGTGGGCAACTGCCATCACATCAACCAAATACTTGCTTGGTGAGATATCTATTTCTACTTATTCTTAGATACCTTTTCTTTTACTTAAGTTTTGATATTTGTTACTGCATCCACTATATGATTTGTTTCATCCATTCAAAGAATGTTTTCTTTTGGCCACTAACAAAAATAAAAAGACATTTATAAAAAGCTATACAAAAGCTTCAAAACATGTTGGTTGGCCAATCATCTAGTGGTGTTGGCTCCCACTTAAAATAACCAACAGACAAGCATCCGTATTTTTGAACATTGGCATTGAAGGCATTTTGTGTCAGCATTGCCTGGTTTCTTATAGCTGCTACTTAGTTCGTGAAAAGGATGATAAATTTCAAATATCCATTCATGCTTCCTCTGATGATCTGGTCAGATATGTGAAGCAAGACTGCCTTCATAAAAAGCACATATTATTTTCCTTTATTTTTCAGAATAGTTGACTCAATTATTGAGCAAGCTAATGATTTTGGAAGTTCTGTTTTTGGAGACAGCATCAGCCTAAGGTGCACTTTCCTCTGCTGAATTCAACAAACTTTGTTACCAATGTCAAGCTAGCAAAGTCTGCAGAGGTTTGTATGTTATTCCTAAAATTATCCATTTTGACAAAATTTATTGTGTAGTCGTATGACTCGTATCATTTAAAACATCTTCTTCTATCGTCTGTTAGTTTTTCTTTTCTCTGTTTCTCTTTTCTCCACACTAGCACTTATTTAATTCTCTTCTTCTCCTTGAAAAAACTAGTGGTTTAATGATTGCACTGATGAGATTAGAAGCTGCTGTTCCAAAGCTCTAGAGCAGTTTCATGACCATTATGGATGGGAGGTATGATTCATCAATTCCTGTGCTTCTGATTATTACCTTTATCAGATTTTAATAATTCCTATGGCTTCTCCTGTAACACTCTGGTTTTCGAACAATTATTCTTCTTACATGAACAATTTATAAATGGTAGGGTGCCTTTCATGTTAAATTTAGTACTTCATAAGCATTACAGTTGATTCCTTGCTTACCTGACATTTTTTTAATATTATGTGTAAGACTGTAGAAGTGACTATACCAGATATAGAAGCAATGCGTCTTGCACATTATTTAACAATTGGATCCGAGTGTACAGCTGCAATTAGCACTATTCTAGAAAAAGTGTATGTCAACATTGTCAATCTTATTCAATTGTTTGTTTTATATTATTGAGAATTTATGTTTTCTTTGTATTGACATTACAATCTTTCATTTAAATAGAGATATTTCAGAATTAGGATGGGATTCAAGGGTAGCACTTCGCGTTTATGGTGCTTTTAACAGCCAAGAGTACATAAATGCCCAAAAAATGAGGTATTTTTTTACAATGTAACTTTATTACTTGATTTAAATACACTGAAATCATTTCATTTTTTTACACACATTATGGCAAATAATTTGGTATTGCAATTTATAATTGTTTTGGGTGGTTGGTATATACCTCCAAATTCTCAATTTTCAGGCAATTTCAATAGCTGATCATTGTATTTGAATAATATAACCATAATTTGTCCACTTTGTGGTGCATGCAAAAGTTATGGTCTTTGTTAATGTAATCTTAGTCAAGGTGATTTATGTCTTGATTTACAAATATTGAACTGTTGTAGCATTACACTATGAAAAGTTGCTTATGGATTTGAAAATTTTTTTTCTCTTTTTGTCATGTGGGAAGCATTACTCTCTTTTAATTTTTTCCAATTCTTATTTCTGCTGATGGATGTTCTGCTTCTTCTCTTTTTTTATTTTTATTTTCTAAATACAATGTTTTCCTTGGAAAATTGATGAAGGTGCAGAAAAAACTGAGGTTAGAGATAACTCAAGGTGTAAATGCTTAAGTCCAAGGAAAAGGGAAAGAATGTTGGTGATGGACAAAGCAAAATCCCTATTTGATTTTTCCTTTTTTTTTGTAATGGTTCAATCTGCAGACTTCTTGATATCCCCATAGCCCATCCAGAAGGGAATCTCTAGTACAATCTTGGTTAGATCTTAGTGACAATATGTGGCACTATCTTGTATTCTGATTTTCCACTGAGAGGGAAGATGGTTTGGTTATTTTGCACTTGGCATACTACATTTCAACTGAGAGGAGTTTAGATGCCAAAGAGAAAGGAGAAAAAAAAAAGGATTCTTTAAGACCTTTTAGTGTACATTTATTTCACGAGGAAATTTACCTGTTAAAAATTGGTTTGGTATTTAGGGTGATTAGGGAGTGTTATTTAGGTTTTTAACTTAGATGTGTTAAGGTATTAAAAAAGCTATAAACACAGATGATCAAGCTTTGGCTTCCTTCAGTCCAAAATTCAAATCTCATAATGAGTCTATTTGTCTGATGTTTTTCATTCTTTGATTGAAATGAAAATGATTTAGAAACATGTAGAGGGTTTTAGGTGTTCAGCAATTCAGATTGTCCTCAATCCATACTGACATTTGTGATTTTTTTTGGGGAGTTCCAATACATAGTGGAGCCAGCACTACATTGTCTTTTCTGATGAATACTTGGTCAGGACCCTTTTTCTCTCTTTTTTGTTTTATAGGAAATTATGGCAGTTATTACACAAATTGAAGTAAAAGCTTCTGAACTTTCCATTTTTTGTTAAGTGTTGAAGTTTATTAATTAATGGAGACAAATCAAACTGGCAAGTGTGCCTTTAAATCATTGTTATTGTGTTTTCATTTGTCAGGGAAAGTATTGGATGTTGTATACAAAGGCTCACCAAGGACAGGATTTTATATTTTTCTAATGGATCTTGATATATGTCAGCTTTTTGGAAAGAAAAATGGCATTGCAACTGTATGAAGGTTTGAGGAATTCCGAACATGAGATTGCATGCACCCAGACTATCTGTTCTGCAGAATAGTAGAGCCAGCATTTAGTTGTCTTTTTGAATCTTTAAACTAAATATTGTCAACATTCTCACAGGCAATGTATAGGTCTACATTATATCTTCTCAAACCATCTTGACCACCATCATTTTACCAACTTTGAGGCTAATCATAGACTATCTTGGATTTTTTTGTTACTTTAGTCTATGGTTTACAATATTGCTGGCATGCTGGCGAATTTCGCTTTTCAAGTGGTAGCGGCATGAAATTGGAAGGGAAAAGCCTTTTTGTGGCTTTTTCCTTCCATGCCGGTGAAATTGGCGTCATGCCGCTGAAACCTGGTAAATATTCCCCAGATTTCCCCAAATTTCAAGGAAATTTGCCGGCATGCGATAAAATTGGCGGCATGTCGGCAAAACTTCCCAAAATGGGAAAATTGTGGAGAATTACTTTTCCCTAGATTTCTTGGCATGTGGTTGGCATGCCCTGCGAAATACGAAATTTAAAATCTTGCTTTAGTCTACACACACACAACTCAACAACTCTCATCCCACGGTGCCCAACATTCTGCTCCATACACCATAGTAGGTCTAGTATTGCCTTGTAGCTTAAGGGAAATATGTCCGTTACATACATTTGTGACATTCACGTCTTTCTATTTCTATTGTAAGCCGTTAGGTTGTTATTGCTTGTACAAGTACTTAAAACATTTCAGATTGTGGCATCTTTGTCTGTGATTTAATATGTAAGGATATGTGCATATTCTTTTGTAGTTAGAAACGATTGCTGCTGTCATCTGTTTGAAATTATTGAATTTTCCTGCAAATCATCTTCACAAGTTGTATGCTTTTATTTGGTTTCAGAATGTGTGTGCATCATGATAAAATTTGATAATTCGTAGAATGTTTCTGCAGAAGCCGACAAATGCATTTTCATAAGGCCATATTTGCAAGGGCAGATGTCATTGTCACTCCTACAACAGGGTATCCCTCTCTGTTTCCTCTGCATCAGTTACATTGCTATCAAGATATGTCAGAATTTCCTATGTTTGAACAAACCTGGCATTTACATGAAATATAGAGATATAAAATTCAACCTTGTGAACTTCTCTGAATGAAAGCCTAATGTATCAAAGATTCTCATGAGGAGAAATAAAAAGGTGCACATGCACACACAACAGGATTCAAAGATAAAATAAAAATGAGGAGAAATAATTAAAAAAAAAAAACTACAACTTTATTGGTAGAACTTAATTTGTTTCTTATGTCACAGACAACAGCTATTGGAAATGATGCTATGAGAGCTTCCCCTAGAAAACAAGATCCCAAAAAGCCACACTTATTAAGAGCCTGCTCTCCTCAAGTTCCTAATTCTTTCCTAGTGAGAGCACTCTCTACAAAGATGCAAACTCATTGGCCACACAAAGAAAACATCAAAGTGGTTCAACAGGGTACATTGTTGATATTTAGTTCCCATGTATGACATTGAACCATACTGAGGCCATTTTATAGTCTTAAATAATCCCTGCTAAATTAAATATTAAGATATTTTCTACTTGGAAGATACTTGTAGTGAGGTAAGCATCTCATCAGTCATGTGCTGCAAAACTTTCTCATGCACATTGTTTCTTAACGATGTAACAAAGTTCAGTGTTAAAGTTGTAAATCATATTTTAAACCTCCCATTCAAACTTTCGGTATGCATTATTTTAGGCAAGATTCTCCACCCTAGTTGACTTGATCCCATGGTATAAAAGTAAATGTGATGTTGGAAGAATATTTCTGGTTCACTGCATATCTTAGTCACGTTGCCTCCTGTTGATTTCTTATGAAAAAAATTCTCATATTTTGTAACAGTGTAACTGCATACTCAATTATGGATGATGCACTGAAAACTGGTGAACTTGACTACATAAATGGAGGTATATATCACCCTAGCATGATATTTCATGGTTTTGGTTGAGCTGTAACTAATCCTTTTACATTTGAATTTTGAAGCTACAATGAAACTACTTAGAATCTAATTACTTAGTTTCATAAATCAAGCTACAAATTTATGTCCTAAATTTGACCTATTTATCAATTTTCAGCTGCACTTGTACGCTACCAGATTGCTGGAAATTTTCTGGGATTGCCTGCAGTGACTATCCCGGTAGAATACTACTAAATTTTCTTTTTCATTTATTATTTGTGAGTGATATGATTTGTATTTGATCAATCCATGTATGTTAACCCAAGCTCATGCTGACAGATTGGATATGACAAGCTAGGGTTGCCTATTGGCCTTCAGTTTATTGGGAAACCATGGTCTGAGGCAACATTAATTCACATAGCTTTTGCAGCACAGGTATATTAACTGGAGCCATGACTTAATGATGCATGTAATTTATATTTTACTTCTTCAGAGTACATGTACTTATGTAAGAATGTTCTCATTTATCTCACTTTTTCTCATGGAATAGAATGAGGATCAAATGTTTAGAAAATATGTGGAATGAAATGTTTAGAAGAGGGTTTGAACAGCCAACCCCAACAGTTGGGATAAGGCTTGGTTGATGATTAATTTTTCTTCTCTTTTCTGTTGGAATAATAACTAGAATGTTGCCAATGTATCTATATTCTCTTTTTCTTGATCCAAATCTAGAATTCCATCTAATATGATTAATGCTTTTGTAATGCATATTGACTTGATTATTTGTAATATGTAATGCTTCATCCCATGTATAACAAGTCACTTATCACCAAGTCTGCTTATGCAGTGATCATACACACCTTATTTATTTAACTAGTGGGAGAGCTAATACCACAGATTGTTTTTATCCTTTAATTACTGACTGCCTATTTTATCTACCAAATTCTTAGGTTTTCAAATAATTCCATGTCCACTTGTCAGTTGTAATGTCAAAGGGTGTCCTAATTATAAATCCCAATTTATTTTCCAACCTTAGTTGAATGTCTGCATACACCATGTGCTACTTCTCATTGATTGCTTCATTGTAAAAATCGTGCTTCACCTTTCTAATTCTAACCTTATGGGGAGTTATTTTCTTCAATTGCATTTCTCCGTTAAGTCCTTTTTACCTTTGATTTTCCATTTTTCTGTTTGGTTTTTCTCCTGGTTCATTTTCTACTTTCTGTTTAGGTAGTTTCATTGTTTTTCTGATAAGCATATTCCTAGTTGCATGACATACACATTTATGGAATTTTCTTTCAAAAAGTCACTGGGACTTCATCGAAAAATATATATACATATTTTTTACATTTCAGTTAAGTGTTGCACTTAATACTCCAATTTAATATCATGAATTCTTTCATTTAACTTCATTTTCTGACCAGAATGAAAATGTGTTCACATAGGAAAATAGAACATCCACATATCATAAGTACTGCATTCACGCATATAAGACCAAATAACTGGAATCAAGGATGTGTCTTTGAGATCAAAAGTCCCCTGGTTCGATGTGTTCTGCTACCATTCAAAGTCTGATGCAAATTGGACAAGCTACATAAGTGACTGTTTTTGTTATCTATTGGAACTGAATCAATCATAAAATTACGGAGATTTCAGATATGTATGCTGTTCATGCATCTACAATGTCCATGGAGCATTTTCCTATGATTAGAAATTTAACACGCATATAACATTGGTCTTTCTGGTTTCAGGCTTTGTACATGTCATCTTATAGAAAACCAGAAGTTTTCTACAATATGCTCGGGGAAGAATAGGTGCACTGAACAATGTGACAGTGGATGGAAAGGTGAAGCTAAATGCTCTTAACAAAACTTTACAGGCCTGTATAACTCTTTGATTTTATTATTTTTTTCTTCTGATTATTAAGTCATAGCTTGATAGCAGAAGAAAGCAATTTATCTTGAACTTCTGGTCACCTGTATTATTCTTGAATACAAGAACAGCTTTAAAAGTGTTTTGGATCAGTGAACTTCTGGTCATCACTATCCTTCTTTTTCAACTAGTTCCAAGTCCCCTGCAATCCCAAGGCTCCAACCACATTTGAATGTCCACCCAGATTTCCAAGTCTGCATGCATTTTTTAAGGAATCTGCACACCATATCTACTTAAATTTTGATAGAAAAAAATTATATCAATGTATCTAAAATGTCTCAGATCACATCTCAATGTCATCAAGCTCTGGAAGCCGAAAATGCAGAATTGCAGCAATCCCTGACAGAGCCTTTAGTTTTTCTCCAGACTCATGCATTGTAGAGTAAATATAAGCTTTTCACCAAAATCCCTGACCTAACTCACCAAATCTACATAATGTTTCCAAATTCCTGAAAATTTCATCAGTGATTAGAAGCACTTACAATGGCCTTTGTTTCTTGAGCAATCTCAACGTGCTTCGGCCTATAGCAACCTCTATCTGGATCATTCGACATCATGTCCAAGAAATCATTAAGAATTCGAACTTCGCTAGCTGCTTTTGTATCTTTTATCCAATTCATCGAGCTCGGCGCATTCAAAACCACCGTCAAACTGTGCTTGTATCCGGACGAAGCGTGCGCAAGAACCATTCGCGACTTGATCTCAATAACGCTCTTCAATCCTCTCTTCTCTGCTTCTAACATCAAATGGTTGTAGAATTGATTCTTCACGAATCCAGGACTCGCGATCACAACACATCGCACAACCTTGAAATCAACATAGCTAGGATAAGCATCAACAAATCTTCCGAAAAAGCCATTCAACCAGATAAATATGCCCTAACCCTTCTTGCATCAAAAGCACAGCCAGATCAGCTCTCGCACCGGGATTGGAGGCCTCACGCAGCACGCCTAACGCCAACGAATCCCAGACTTTCTTCGTCAACATAAAGGATCAAAATACATCGATATCTAAGATATGGAACGGTCCAAGACTCGCATGTTCGTTTATTGAAACCGTTTTGCCTCTCCAACGCAATGCCGAATCTGCCTTTTCGTACTGCACTTCCATAACTTTGATGGCCAACTCAAACCTTCACTCGTTGCTTTCTTGCCCGAAAGCTTCTCCTTCGATACATTTCTCACAGTAATTGCTCTCACGATATCGTTTCTTGCAATCAGATTGTAAGCGAACCAGACGTCATCCATGTCTCGATCTGTATAATCGACCTTCATGTCTCGATCTCTCGTAAAAGTTGGGAGGATTCAGTTCTTTAAAGAGGATGCAGAGCTTTAGAAATCGATGAAAAATAGTAGGCTGAGCGTTGGAAATCGACGAAGATTCCGTGGATCCGATTCCATCTCTTACAACAGCGCGCGGATCCTCTGTGAAGCGCATCGTCTGTGAAGCAACAACATCCTCTGTGAAGCGCAATCCAACGGACCAGAATAAGCGAAGGTTATAATAGTAATTTTGAACGAAACGCTTTAAAAACTATTAAAATTCTCCTCGGCTCTCTCCTCGGCAAGACAAAAATGCGCGAAACATTTATATTATTTAACTTATAATCTTGTCCACGTCCGAACTTTCTCTGTTCTTACTCAGATATTTCTGTGTTTACTCTGACATTGGCGGGAAAGGTGCTGTCTTTACTCTCAATTCGAAGAAAAGGAAGGCAGCTACCACAGTTCCACTTCCAAGTGTTAAAGAAGAAGGGACCACCACTCACTCCACCATTATTTGTTTCTATTTAAGACTCCAACAACCAATGTAAACCAGATACATAAACAGATTTTTGGCTTTTTCCATTAATGTCAACCCCCGAAGATGGTGGAACCTTAAATAAATTGAAATGATGGTCGGGCGAACAATGCCGCGCCGCCACACATCGACAGGGTACGCCCAGAAATAAACAGCTGTCAAATAAGCCATTACCACCCCCGAACAAGCCTTAGGTACCCACCGAAAAAATGTGAGGTTCACCACAATTAAGCCTTAGGTACACACCATAAGAACCTGTAGGTACCCACCAAAAAACCGTCAATAATGCCCTAGGTACCCCCAATTAAGCCAAAATAAGGCATAGGTACCCAAGAAATTTTCGTAAGTATCCCAAATCGTTTGGCACCGATTAATCTTGGGATTTAATCGTGATGAAACAGAGACTTCATGCTCTCTGGAAAGTTAATCGGGACGGTCGCGATTAATCTTGAGATTAATCGCGAGACCTAATCTTGACTGGGCGATTAGTCGTGGATGCTAATCGCGGATCTCACGATTAATCTCTGGGCTAATCGCGCGGACATGTTTTGTCTTTTTTTTGACTTTATTTTTTGCCAATATATTCTATCTTATTTTAACCAAACCTATGGGAATGAAGAAGGTCCAAAACTTATGTACCACCTTCGTACCCTTGGCGTACCGTAAAAATAATTCGTAGGTACCATGTGTGTAGGTACTAAGAAATTATTCCGACGTACTCAAGTTTTGTAATAAGCCCTCAAAATACACCAACTTGGCACATGGTTGAAGATAATGGTTACCCTGTGATGTTCATGGGTACTATATATTGTTATTAGTATGATATTCTAAGTGAAATATCTGTTTTATGTTGTAGGGACAAATGGAGCAAGTCATTTGTACAAGTGGAAGTGAGCAATTAAGTGGAGATGAGGTTAGTGATGATATAGCGGATATAAATACAGTGCCTAGAGTTGTAAGAGCACTAAGGTTCGATGACGGCGAAGGGCATACTCAAAATTTTAGGCCATCCGTGGGAATGGAGTTCCCATCTACCGATGAAGCGTATAGATTTTACAATGCTTATGCAGCACAGAAGGGCTTCAGTATTCGAAAGAGTACAAGATGGAAAAGTCGGAAAGATGGTAAGGAGTTGTGTAGGAAGTTTTGTTGCTATAAAGAATGGAAGAAGGGAATAGACAAACGGGATAAAGATGTGAAGAACCCTAGAAAGGAAACACGTACGGGTTGTTTGGCACACATGAGTGTGAAAGCTCAAGACAATGGCATGTATTTTGTAGCGAGCTTTGAGGACGAGCATAATCATGAGGTTGTTACCCCAAGTAAGGTCCACATGCTACCTTCACAGAGGAAAGTTACAGAGGCGCAATTAGCAGAAATTGTATTAGCAGAAATCAGTAGCATACGACCAAAGCATGCTTTTGTTGTTGTTGTTGTGGTGGTGGTGAGAATTAAATGTTGACAACTGACCATTGATTGACATCTTCAAGAAGAGGACCAGATCTTAACTTCCAGTGGTCCCGTATATATTCTTCGGCTCCCTTTTTTTTTTTTTAATCTGGGGGGTTAAAGTAAAAGGAATAAGAAATACAGAGAGCCAAACAGAGTGCATTTAACTTGGGCAAGATAACTTATTGGGCATGGAGGTTTGGACTTCTTCATATGATGTATTTTTGCACCTTGTTGAGTGATAGGTGTTACTATCTTCTTCTGGTAGTCCCCAATTGTCTTTTATAGAAGAATAAGAGAGACTCTTTCCACCGCCAATTCCTGTGGTTGTGTTGAGGACACCTTTTTTTTTTTCCTGTATATCTGAAAGTATCTATAGTAAAAACAGACAATGCCTGTAAGCTACAGTTCTAAAATTAGATAAGGATACTTTTTCCTTTCCATTTGAACAATTCAGAGTCCAAATTTCAAAACTAAGCAAGTGGATGCTTTGTAAATGGTGTGTACAATTCAATTTGGTTATTGCCACAAATTTGCAGTTTTAAGACTGAAGAGTTCTGCTACCCAAGTCACAACTCTTGTTTTGTCCCTTATATTATTCTAGTGAAGTCGTATTTGTTTGTTCTAACTCTGAATTTTGATATTTCAGGATAAACTAGTAATGAGCACGTGTGTTGTGCGTGAATAATGCACAGAGGAATGTAAAAAGAAATAGAAAAGTAAAAATCCTTTCCATCAAATATGCTGATAAAAAAAATCAAGTTGGTGTATTTTGCAACATCATTGTTTTCCTAAGATAGTGCAATCAAGTTATGAAACTGAGTTGCAAAGAGTGATTGCCATAGCAATCTCCACAAGATGTTCACAAACAGCTCAAGGCAAACCTGTACACCGGAAACACGATGGGGTTAGAGTGCTAAATACAATTAAGATCCGACCACGCTTAAGCACATAAAATAGACAAAAAGCATGCAGGTAAAATGTTAACAATATAAAAACAAGTCGAATTTTGCCTAAACCATTATGGAAAATGAGTAGAAGAGGTTGATGAATAAAGTGGAGAGAGAGAGAGAGAGAGAGAGAGAGAGAGAGAGAGAGAGAGAGAGAGAGAGAGAGAGAGAGATTGATACATCAACTTCGATGAGAAAGGTGAAAAGTACTCCAAAAAATACACATTTCTTGAGATATGGAGTAAGAAAACTAAATGATTGTACAATGTAGTTGTTATTAAAGAAACAACAACGCTACTAAAAATAATGTCATTTTGTATATAAAATTGTATGCTTTGGCAAAACAATGTAACTAATGGAAAAGAAATTGTGAGAGGGTAAAGAAAGAATGGATAACCATTTTTGAAACATCAAGACTAATTACCAAAGTAAATATAACATATGGTTTAGGACAAATGTCAAGCAATTCAGAATTAGTATCATACCCTAGACATGAACGAAAGGCTATAATTTAAAAAAATAAAATTAAAATTTAGATATTAATGGCAAATCATAGACATGAATAAATCACACAAATTATGGTTCAAGACATGCTTTTGTGTTTCCGTCACACCACTACAAAATTAATTTGACTTTTTATTTTCCTGAATTTTTATATATATATTTTTATGAATTTTCTCAAATTTTTAAAAATTTTCAATTTTATGATTTTTGGGAATTTTTGCTTTCTAAAATTTTCTTTTCTTTCGTTTCTTATTTATGTTTTTACATAATATTCATATTTGACAGACTTTATGGCTTCCTTCAAGTACTCTACAGCGTAAATAACTAAGAAGTCCTAGGTTTCTAACACCTATCTCCAGGACGAATTAGAACTTGAACCAAATACTAATCAATTATTCTCAAGTTACTCAACTGATCCTCATTTATTCCAAATATCTTCCACCTTTTTGAGCTGTACTACATACCCTTGAGCCCTACTTAGTCCATCATCTAAAATGTCCCTAAATGACTCACCCAAACTTCACATCACCATATAAACCTTTCAAGCTACTATTATTTAACATCACTGATACTCATTTTCAACAAAGCAAAGTGGCTGCTGAGAATAGGCAATACAATCATTCAAAACATAGATCTTTTCAACTTTATATTGTTTCTATTAGAAGCTTTCAACACCAAAGTCTTTGCACACCTTATTATCCCCAACAGCAACCAAACTTCTTATTTAGCAGGCCTAAAATAGCCACCTAGCATTCTCAATCCTTCTCTATTCTAAACATTCACTTAAACCTCATCCAAGCCACAAACGCAAGCTACCAACAGCAACAAGTTGCCTATCTAACATACCATAAATTTCTTAGACTTAATCAGTGCAAAATATCCTTTCTCACATTTTCACTACCTTTCAATGTCCCTTCATACCACATAAATATATAATAACAAATAAAAAAGATAACAGAAAAAAAATTTCATGTGAATTGGAAAATGGAACCAAGAAAAGGCATGTGTGGAAGTGCCAAATTTTGAAAAAAGAGAAAAATCCTAATATCACTTGCTTTTAAACTAAGTCATATGCCTACAGAAGCAGCTCGACACCATGATATCACTAACAAAATACAAAGACAAAACTTCAATCCAAGTTGCAGCTACTTCTGGCAGTCATAAGGCCCAATCCAATGGGTGCAAATCAACACTAAATTATTTACCATCAAAAGGAAGTCAACTATGAACCACAACAATGCCAAAATTCATTTGCAACTAAAGACATCCTAATGTTAACCAACACACCTCTACTTTGTAGCAATGCTAAGGTGGAAGTTTGTTGTTTTCCAAACCTAGTTGTCTGCAAGACAATCACCAATCAATAAACATGACAAGATATAAGGAACACCATCAACTCAAACACAAGGCAGACTACCAAGCCAAAGAAAAAATCAGAGATGCCCATAGTAATGTCAATGAAGAACAAATGCTTAGACAAACATCAAACTGCCACCTGAACATAGGATACTGACATAAGTAAACAGGGCTTTGAGATGGATTGAATTCTAAAAGAGAGTAAACAAATCTTGGACCATGTCCACTTTCAACCATCCTTTCTATACTCTCAACCATCACAACCAATGAAACTACGGCATGTACTTCAAACTAAACAAAACAATATAACATAGACTAAAGATTGAATGCAACAGGGTAGGCCTCACAATCCAAACTCAAGAGATCCTTTTCTTCAAATAGAAATTTTAACTTTCTAGAAAACATATAATTCTGTCTCTCCTTTGTTCATCTATTTCACCAAGAAGATATAAATAGACAAGTAAACACATAATAAGAATAAGCATAGAGCTCGTAAACAATAAGTTAAAGGTTAAAATATTTGAATACTTATTAATCTTTGATTAAAATATTAGAACTTAATAGAGAAATTGTTAATTAATAATTAAAAAAACTTATTAAGCAAGCTTATTAATAAAAAAATAAAAATAAAAAACTTATTAATAAGTGCACATTTGGAGTCTTCAGACTACAAAAAGATTAACTGGTAGAGAAGCTACCAGATTGCCAAAAAAAAAAAAAACCTTCATATTGATTAAAAAAGAGAAATTAACATCGTGCTAATTATAAATAAGCAAGAAGCTTGATAATTACTTAAGGAATTATAATCAGATTGCCAAGTTTTTTTCTAATTGTTTTTGAATCTAAAAAAAATACATCTATAAGTGACTCTTCAGTTAAAGAGATGAAGAAAAATTAGGAATAGATGGGTTTGGATTAGGTGGAGTTGTTCTACCTCAATCCCTAGACTCTAAATTTCTTACATGCAAGTGCCAACACTTTAAAATTTCAAGCAAGCGCCAACCCAGTAAATCCCAAACTCATCCATCCAAACTCATCTATTCCAAACTCCTCTCCATCCTTTAACTTATTTGGCATACCCTTTTCAACTCTCTAAATAAATCTAAACCTCAATCTAGAAGCTTCATCCACAACATATCTAGACCTTTCCCATCACTTTAAGCGACTAACATGGATGCTTCAATCTAAGACATCCAAATAGCTAATCAACAATTAGAATCCTTATATAGGACCCTTCTATTGTCCACGTCATAAATGATCAGCAACCAATCAATTTTATCTTGATTATAGTAAAATTCAGATAATAGGGTAGAATTAAATAGTTATATACTACCACTAACAAATAGGCAAATAAAGACTAAGATCAAACCGATAATTACCTTTATATCTTCCACATCTTTACTTTTTGATAGTTGACCACCACGTTTGTCTTGCCCGCTAATACCATCATCAATCACGGCCTTCTTTGACTCCTTCATAGCATCTAAATATACAAAGGACAGAAAAGAAGATAACAAATCTATAGACAAAAAAACCAATTTGAAAACCTAACGTATAAAAAGAAATCCTAATTCCCATTCCATTAATAGTAGTAATTGGGAATTCATATAATAAGAAACAAAGGTGAACAAACACCATTTGACATCAAACCTTCAATTATCTTTTTCTTTTTCTTTTTTTCTTTTTTCTTTTTTTTTCTTTTCGGAACCAATGAGTTCAAACAAAATTAGTGAACCATCAAACTTGAACATTAGTGAACCATGAAAATGAACTCTTAAACATGAGACAAACAAAATAAACAAATATAAAACAATCATTTAATTTCAACAAGTACCATCATCATCTCCATTAATACTAATATCAACAGTATCATATTGGACTGCATCGACCATATCCCAATTTTCATAACCTAAATAAACAAAACCAAATACATAAAATTAACTATGGATTTTTCTTGCAAATATATCTAGTTTCAAATTTACTAAGATAGCTAAGAACTATAATTTATAGCAGATTTTTATGCAGAAATTGAAAAGGAAAAAAAATGATCAATAAACTCTAAACCACATATTCCTAAATAGCTTTATGCAATTTAAAGAATTGTATATCTCTAGAAAGATTTTAAGAAGAATGGAATGAAGCATAGATTCCACTCTCTGTTGGAAGAAAGGGATGGGGCAGTCCACACCTTTTATCTTGACCAAGACTCTTATGCCATCCCTTCTACCCATACCCACTTCTCCCATTTTATCCCAGTTAGTCCCATATACACCACTATTATAGACACTTATTTGTAAGTGGGAAAAAAATATATACAATGCTCGTATCATATTCTCTCTATCACACACACACACACACACACACACACACACCATCAGCACCATCATTGATAAATCCAAAGTTGCATCACTTGCAACCCAAGACACATTCCTTTGCTTACATCCCTGCATCAGACTCTGTTGCCAATACTACTATTTCACTCTATTTTCTTGGACTGTACATTCATGGACATTATACGATAAGCTAGCCACAACAATAATGCTCTTATGAAATCTCATGATCTCTTCAAACATGGTTCTTGCCTCTTGGGAAGAAGCCAAAGAGAAATTATGAAGAATTGAATACGGTAATCTATGTCATTGACAGACGATGAAAGAGACAAATACAAGGTTGGATTTAATTTGTAGTTTTTATTTTTCAATTTTTGTTTTGCTTTGTCCATACAGACTTTTGGTCATTTCATGTTCAGAGTGCCAGAACAATGGTCAGTGAAGCGTTCTTGGTATAAGGTCAAGTGAGATTAAAGCTATACTTGAAACATCTTTGAAAGTGCCTTTCTTATATCCAGCCTCCTACCTACACAAACAGCAAGGACTGAATCAAAAATCTAAACAAGCACTAAAAAACAGGAAAAGGCCCACATTGATATCTCAAGAATTTGACACTGTTGATCGAGAACCCATGAAACCCAAAAAACAGAAAAATGCCCACATTTATTTCTCAAATACTTGACACTGTTGAATCTGTTCAGGAACACCACTTGCCAAACTCCACTGGAACCAAAGCCTCAATTCTATTAAGTGATTTTTCAGTTCGACGCTTGAAAAAGGGGAGCTTTGGGTGATGAAAAAAAGGGAATAAAACGTCCATAAAATTGAGAGCCCTTTACGAAGAAGAAGATGAACTTGCCATGGAAGTTTAATCCTTACTTGAAAGTAGATTTCCTAAAAGAAGTGAATGAGTTGAAGCGTCAAAGTGCAAGTGAGTATTGCAAACATCGTCACAGCATGAACAGAAGCCGCAAACAAACACGGCTATACCGTGAAGACTGAAGAAGGGCGTCGCCAAACGAATAAAGGAGGAGCCATACCATCAAGACAGAAAAGGTGGACAGGGGTAAGAAGCTAGAATGCCAAAAGATGAAAGAAGAGCGTTCATTCACGATCCGGGCGTATTGGAATACGGGTAATGGTTATTTATTTCAAGCAAGGCCTTGTTCTTTTTACACGTAAGAAATAATATTTTAAATCAAGAAATCTCGATTTTGGGACGACCAAAGAATAGGCAATCCACTTTTATAAGTAGTAGGATAGGATAGTAACCCACCAGGCATAATTTAAAGATGAAGAAGTAGATCCCCTTCCTCCACTGTTCAAGACAATGATAAAGAGGATGATCAGGTGGCAAGTTCGGCCTCCCAAATGTGTTCCCAACAGCTGCATTGTGAACATATATGACCAAGGAGATTGCATTCCTTCTCATATTGATCACCATGATTTCGTAGATCTGCACTGTGTCATTCTTGGCCAATTGTAACATATTATTTGTGGTTCTAAAAGGATTCTCTGATCCTCTTAAGATAACTCTACCTGTTGGGTAATGAATTTCATATCTCCCCTTCTTTTTCATTTTTGTGTCATCAAATTTTCCTGAACTGGCTATTTTTCTATTTTTTGTAGAATTCAGAAAATGATTAGAAACCATGAACTTGGTGTATTAAGAGTCTCTTTATATATACAGATATAACTTCTTCCTTTTATATACTTCTATATGTTTTAGCAGAGCATTATGTGCTTGACTGTATTATATTTCTTCTTCAAATAATGGTTAATTTGGCTTCTATTCATCTTAAATGGTGAGCTGGCTCTGTTAAGATGATATGGTGTCTCCTTTTCTGGTTGGAGGATCTTGTAAAATTATTGAATTATTCAGCCTCCTTTTTCTGTGTGTGTTTTAGAACTTAATTGAAGTGATGCGTGATTATTTCTTATAAATTGAATTGTTTTTAGTTTTGAATTTTTAATAGCTTGTACACAATCACCTGTACACGTTATTAGAAGTCTCAAATTGCTTCAATTTCAAAATAAACATCAAACAACATCAAAAGGATGGACCCAGTAACATATGGAACTTTAAAAAATAATATGCACATGTTAACTTCTAGCATTTCTACTGAGTTCTAGCATTTCTACTGAATTTTGAAGTTACCAAAGTACCCAATAGCTTTAGCAATCTCCTGTGCATGCTTTAGAAGGTAGCTTGAGATGAACCCTCAAATTTTCTTCTTCGTCTTCTTCTTCATTTCCTGTGACAATGTAAATAATAAGGAATGAAAATTCCCATCTTGTAAGACACACTGGCATCCTTGTGCTATTATATATACCGTTATATGAGAGCAACTTGATTTTCAATCAGAAAGGGAAACAGAGAGCAAACCTGATATGATATCATTTGAAGATTTCAAATATGATCTAAAGAACAATAACTTCTGAAAGAATTGTATCTCTCCAAAGCCCACTCCAGGAATGAGCTACACCTTGTGCCACTCCTCCTCTCCCAGGGATGGATCTCTCCTTCAAAAGGGTAGTGACATCGAGGCATTGCAGTCACTTGACTTCTTCCTCGGAGGGCAAGTATTTCACATTATAAGAATCTTAAATGTCAAGATGTTGAAGTGCTGAAAGGTTTCCCAATCACCCTAGTAAAGTTAATCACAACTTCCACTAGGATTTACACATTCAACACTGGTGTAGGAGTAGAAGAACATCCAGCCGCTAAGAGATCCCATGATTGCACATATTGGTGCCTGATACAGATGCCCAAACACGTAATAAATTGTAGTATGCTCTTAAAGAGTCTTTTTTTTTTTTTTTTTGTGGGGTGGGGGGTTAGAGAAAGAAGCCTATATTCAAGATTATAAGCGTTTTACATGCTAGCCCATTCTATCTTCCTCAACCAGTTGGAGTACCCCCCAGGCAATGTAAGACCCTCAAAAATCTGTTTACCAAGTATGAACTCTATTAGCTAATGCATCAGCAAATGTAATCCCTTGCCTAAATACATGTGATTATCACTCTCTCAAAATTTTCCTTCAAAATGATATCAGTATGATCATGAAGAAGTTGAATATGGTAATATATACAAAACACAATGCATAATAGTTCACTCTTAGTACATTGAAGTGAGACATCGATGAGAAAGGTTTTCCTTGGAAGACATATCATGAATCCAACCAATTATTGGACAAATGACGATTTTATAGAGCTCTGAACAGTACTAGACAAATTAAATAAATACATAAACATATACTGATGTTGTTCTAATTTAAAATGATAACTGTAAGTTTTTGCTAAAATTTAAACATCATAATATAATAGAGATTTTAGAGAACTTCACTAGAGGTGAATTATAAATTACAGTGCATGTGTATGCTTGCTAATATGTAAGTGTTAATGTGTGTATGTGTATTAGGTTATCTTAGCTCTTCGCTGCCATAGGTGTGGCAATAGTATAAGCCTTCAATTTTGTAGGGCAACGTATATTTGTACGCAGTAATCTGTGCACATTATTAGAACTTTGCAGTCTGCTCTGTTATTTAACTCCTAAACATCAAACAAGAACAAAAAAAGAGAAATCTATTAGCTTATTCTTACCAAGAAAAAAGAAAGCAAAAAAGGGAAACTAGTCAATTAATGTAACTTTCATAAAAGCACTTAAGAAGCAACTTACAGAAATTCTGCTAAATTATGGAACTGACAAAAAATCTAGCAACTTATGGGATCTGAGGTGCAGGCTTCATCGTGTTGCTTGATTCTGGAATCTACTGTTTCGTTTTCTTCTTTGTCTCCTGTGATGATTAAAATTGTGAGGATTGGAAACTCATATATCATAAAAGAAAAAGAATTTCTTGCTAAGATATTCCACCACATGACACAAAGAGAGATAATTGAGACTGAGGAGGAGAGAAAGCAACCTGATTTGTTTATGTCATTGAAGACTTCAACTGTCATCAATGGCGTAACCTTTTCTGCGGTGATCATATTTCCAAAAATTCACAGACGGAATGTGGGCCAACTTGTGCCACTCTTCTTCATTCTCATTCTTGCATCTCTTCTTTAGCAGGGGACAATCAGTAATATCAAGCTTTTGTAGTGCAGTGAGGCGTCTCATCTCTTTTGAAGATGGCAGGTACGTCAGATTAGGACAACTCTGAATGTCTAGTATTTGAAGTCGTGAAAGGTTTCCCAACCACTCCGGCAAAGCCACCATACCATCAAAATTATATATCCTTAGAAATTTTAGTGTAGATAAGCGTTGCAGTTGCTCAGGCAAAGTCAGCAGTTTAGGCCAACCACTGATTTTTTAGGTCTGAAGGGAAGAAAGGTGTTCAATGCCATCTATACCAGGAAAAGAGTCAAGATCCTCAGAGAAGGAGCCAATGGTTAATTCTTCAAGAGCAATGAGGCCTTGCAACATATTGGGTAAAAGCATCAACTTCTTACAACTTACAATTCTTAATATTCGAAGAGATTGCAAGCCCTGTATATCCGGCAAAGACATTAGGGCAGGGCACTGCCATATCACCAAGGTCTCCAGAGATGTTGGGAGTCCTTGTCCCTGTGAACCCTCACTTTCACTTGGTAAAATAGCTTCAAGATTGAGGCACTCTGAAATCGTTAGAGTTTGAAGACTCATGTTTTGAAAAAATACTTGTGGTATTGATGTAAACTCTGGAGATCTACTTATTTCAAGGGAGGTGAGAGAGTTCAGCTCACTCATTGACCTTAATACCACGTCATTGCTTCCTTGGAGAATAAATTCCTGGAGAGAAGGAAATTGAGTTTGAATAGTCTTCAGTTCAGGGCAAGCACTTACACACAATCGTTTGAGACAATGGAATGCTGGGAACACTTCTATCCATTTCACCAATTTCAGCATGTCCCAAAGTTCAAGTACCTCTAGTGAAGGGAACATTTCGCTATCACTGGAATACCTTCTGTCATAGAACTTACTGCCAAAATTCTCCACAGCATTCATTTTTGTTAGTTTAAGAATCTTTAGATAAGGCAATTCACCAAACATTGGAAGTTCCTGACATCGGCTGCAATTACGCAAATCAACTTCTACCAAATTACCAAGTAATGACATATCCATCATCCATCTTGGAAAGTTAATGCCCTTAAAGCCCTCAATCACTAAGGCTTTCAAATTTTGATGGGGTTCAAGGCCCTCCAGGATATCTTCATCATTGATGTTATTGACTTCATCACGAGTGCTTACCCAGTAAAGATGCAGTTTGTTAATTTTTGGCTTTCCCCTTAGATTTGCCTTTGCTGCTTCTATTCTACTTTTTACATTTTGAAGGTGAAATATGGTCAATGTACCTTCAAGTGGTAAGTGCTGCAACTCATCAATACGATATCCACTTCCACTACCCACGAAATAATAAGGAAGCCTTTGAAGGGAATTCAGTTGCCCAACTTGGAATGGCATTTTAGTCAAACATCCAGGATGGTCCATTTCGAGATATATCAAGTTAACTAATTTCGTCATTCCTTTAGGAAGTCTTTCGAGGTAATAGCAACCATTTAGTCTTAATGTTTGCAAATTGTAGAGATTGGTAATAGACTCAGGCAATGCTTTGATATTATTCTCTGAGAGGTCAAGATACCTTAGATGTTTCAACTTGCCAATTGATGAAGATAACTCTGTTATTCCACCATGGGACAAATTTAGAACTCGTAGGTACTTAAAGCTCAACAGAATACTATCAATGGCTCTGACAGATACTTGTGGACTATCAAACACCCAAATAAAACTTCGTAACCTCTTTGCCTTGTAGAAGGCTTCTGGAATTGGCTCCCTTCTATCATATGGAAAAATCAAATGAAGAATCCTGGAGACATTAGAAACATCTTGTATCGTTGTACTAACTTCAGAAACTAGGAATTCTGGTCTTGCAACAAACCGTGCAAGATCAACCACAAGATCATGCATACTGCATGTCACCTCGTCTCCATGTATGCTCCCTTGTACATTCTGGAAGAAGCAAATTAGTATCAAATAATTAAAATATGCATCACCAATATCATCCATCACTTTATTGTCCTCAGATGGTTGAAGCAATCCTTGAGCATTCCATAGTTGAATGAGATTCTTTTTTTCTATTACAAAACCTTTGGCAAAGATTGAACAATATGCAAAGCATTGCTTAACTGGTGATGGCAAATGATCATAGCTCAACTTCAGTGCAGGTAAAATCCCACTTCTATCCTCAGGTAGCGTCCAAGTTTCACTACTTAGAACACATGACCACTCATGTATTTCTTTCTTGAAGTACATCAAACTTCTGACACTCATTGCTGCTAGTGGCACCCCTCCACACTTATTCACAATTTCCATTCCTATTTCAACCAAGTCTGGAGTCTCCTCCGGCCCTCCCGTCCGAAATGCTATTTTCTTAAACAGAGACCAAGTATCTTCTTTTGACAATGGTTCCAAATGGTATGGTGAAACTGTAGTCATGATTGATGCAGCCTTATTGCTACGAGTAGTCACAATAATTTTGCCTCCGCTAACACCAAACCGCAATGGTGCTTTTAGTTCTTCCCACTGTTTATTATCTTCATTCCAGACATCATCCAATACAAGCAAAAGGCTCCTTCCGCTCAACTTTTGTTGCAGACTCTGTACTATCAAATCTGTGGTTTTTATGTCATTTTTACTTCTAGTAACAGAGTCCAAGATTTTGCTCAAAATTGTTTTGACATCAAAGATCTCTGAGACATAAACCCATATTCTGGTGTCAAAATACCTCACCACTGACTCATCATTGTAGATGGATTGGGCGAGTGTGGTCTTTCCCATTCCTCCCAAACCCACAATGGGAATGACTGATAGAGCCTCTTGATTGTTAGAATCAATTAACATTTCAATTATCGCTGACTTATCTTTACTTCTCCCACAATTTCAGAATCATCAACAAAAGAGTGGGTTTCTCGACTGATTTGAGTTTGAGTTGAAGGAGATGCATCTACAGATCCTACTTGGAGTTGGAACCCCGATGCATCTCCCTTAATCTCAGCCAGCAATTCATTGATATGCCTAATCTTATGGGCCATCTCGAAACGAAAAGCAATTCGATTTGAGCGCGAGAAGAAGCGGCGTACCCTTTTATTGAGGTGGTTTTGGATCTCCACTCTGCCTCGCAGATCTTCATAAGCGAACTCATCCAGTAAATTATCAGCATCGAGAGCTAAATCCTTGAGTCTTCTCAACCAAAGTCTCACAGCCTCCTTCTCACTCTGCTGCTTCTCGGCATCCTGAGGTATGGCCTGAATCGTTTCTAGAGTGCGTTTGAGCTTTTCCAGTTCTTTCTTCACACCCCACGCCCCACCAATCTCTTGGGCAACAGTAGAACTCAATTTTTTCAGTATTTCCGTTGCCCCAGTCACCAGCAGTGCTTCAGCAGCCATTGATTCTCAAACAAAGCAGGCAAAACTCTCTCTCTCTCTCTCTACAGCGTTGGAGGGATGATGGTAAACCAAATAAGGATTTAGATGCATTAAGGTTTACAGTTACGGGCGTGCCGCCGAAATTTCGGTTTTTATGAACCTAGCGATACGTTTCGATGGGGAAATCGTTAATTTGCATAGTTAGCGAAACAGATCGAAATTTCGAATGAAACGGGCGGCGTGCCGAGCGAAACGGACCGAAACAGACGAAACGGGCGAAATAGAGAAAAAAATGTAAACTTTTTTTAGCGAAACGGAGCGGCGTGCCGTCGAAATTTTGCCGAAATCCAAAAAGACATAATTTTTTATTTTTTTTGCCCATTAAAAATTTTCGGTGCCCTGGGCAGCACGCCCAGGGGCACCGAAACTTAAAACCTTGGATGTAAGTCAGCTACCCGCGTGAATGTAATCTTTCCTTGCAATTGTTTAATATAACCTTGCTAATGTAAGATCAAGTTGGGATCTCAATGGAGAGCTGGGATCCTGAGTAAAATTTTCTTTTGGTAATATTATATAATTTTCTTTAGCAATTGTTCAATATAATATTTAACCATGAAGATTAGGTGGTCTTAACTCTTAACCAGATGTTAAGAATTTGTTGTGGTGCAAGAAGGATAACTAATGCAGGTTGGAATTCATATTTGCCGTCAGAAGAATTTGGGTTCTTACATATGGTTCGTGTGCTTTGACAAATCAAGAAAATTTTTATTTCCTTTTAGTGATCAAAGTCCACTAAGGTGTGCCATTATTGAAAGATCTGTTTGGCTACCCAAGTCATAAACGTGTGCTACATGATATGTATACATATATAGCACCAACTTCATTCACAAGAACAATTAGATTCTTCCTCACAACCTACCACACTTTGGCTGCCCAACATAGACAAAAACAATAGCTTTAAAAATCCCATTATTTATAATTAGTCTCTGTGACTTGTTGTATGGGCAAACAATTGAGGATAATATAAAAAATGAAGCAGAATGGGTAACAGATTTTGCAAAAGTAAAATTTCTCATTACTGATAGGTTTTGCAATTTGCAAAATAGGAATGGGTCCTTGAATTAGAGGTGGAAGAGATTCCATTACAGTTTTTTAAGTGGATGAGAAGTAGGATCTGTGGTTCATTAAGGTTGCAATATACATTTACAAAATGACAAAGGTTTTTACCCAAGTATTGAAACATCTCATTCAACTGGACAGTGAGAATAACAAACTCAGAAGCAGGTAAATTAGAAAAAATCAGGGTTGAGCAAGAAGAACTGGTTGTTAGTAGTCACTTGCAGCTACTGCTTTTGATCTAGGAGATGATGGCCATCAAACAAGAAGGGCAGTATTTACTTAATAGTCTTTTATATTCTTTTATGCCTTTTATTATATAGCCATTATAAATTAAACTCAATTGAAGTTTAAGTTCATCTGTTAAGATACTATATCCAAAGACAAGAAAAAAAAAGGTGTTTTGTGGGGTGGAGGTGTAGTTAAGGAAAAAAGAAAAGGGTATTTTAGTTTATTGTTTTATTACTTTATTCAAAGTCTATGCTTCCTCAAGAAAATAAAAATGAGTATCAGTAATGGAGAGATTAATAAGAAAATGAGTATTTGGAATTTATTCAAATAACTAAATGTCAATAAAAAAAGGATTAGCAAGAAATTTGATTGACATGGAGCTTGAAGGATATTTGTGACCATAAAAGGAAAAGGAAAAGGAATGTAGAGTTTCACCAATGAATTTTATATTTAAAAGAAGAAAATTTAACTAAGGATTAGATTTTAAGAAAGAGAAAAAAAAAATCTTTTGCTACATAAAGCAAACATGTTACATTTTCAAGAGAGATTTTGTATAATTATATTTAACGCAAGAAGGCTCCTTGAGAAGCATGCCAAATTCTATACACGAGTTTCCCAAAAAGCCTATATCGTACGTTGTTAAGGTTTCAACAATCTTAATCCTGCCTCTTTATTTAAAATTCAGGCAATTACAAAATTGTTTCATCCTTTCACGTGTAGTATTGCGCGTGCACTCCTATCTGTTTTATTCAGTTGAAAGTAGAAAATATAGTTAAGGGTAAAATTGGAACAAAAGCCTTTTTTAAGGTTTAGGAGTGTTTTTGTAATTTAAATGTAACGAACCGCCTTGAGAGTTTTTTTTTGGAATGAGATCCTTTACGCAACCGTAGCCATTGCACCTTCTCTCCTCTCTCTTATACATGTTTATATGAGGAAATGAAAAAGGGGTTTTCACTTTTTCAGGAGATGCTTGGTTGCTTACTTGGCAAGCAAGCATTGGCTACGGTTGAGCCCTCCTTCCTTTTCCAATTAAGATCCTGTAGAGGCTCTATTTAGAGTCTGGAGTAGAGCCTATACAGGATGGTGACATCTGTCCCATTTAAACTACTTAAAATTATGATTTGTTAAAGTTTCGTTTTGTTAAATCACTTAAAGTGGTTTAAGTAGGACACATGTCACCATCTTGTAGAGGCTCTACTCCAGACTGCAGAAAGAGCCTCTACTGGAACCGATCCCCCCTTTTCTTTTTGGTAGTCGAGGGGACTGTGATGGATTGAATCGGATTGGACCGGATCGTCTCCTGCGTCGTCTTCCGGGAAAAAAAAAATGAAGAAAAGAACGCTGAGCGTGTGGGGAGTTGCGATTCTGTGTTTTGTGGTTCTGATGATCGTTACTCCTGCCATTCCTCAATCACAGGAATATCATGATTTCGCTGATCAGCGCGAGTTCTTTGGTAATCTCTCAATTTCTGTCTCCTATCTTTCTCTGTTAGGATGAATTCTCTGTTCTGTTATGTGCCTCTCAAGCTGTTGAACTACTATAATTTCGAACTTGGTCGTGAGAAGATTCACTTTTCCCTGTTATTCCCTTGTGACAAATAGTTTCCGCAATACTGTTTCCAATTATAAGATTTTGCTCTGTGCAAGGTTTTCTGTTCGGACATTGTAAAATATGATTAGGGCTTTAATTTCTGGGGTCTAGTTTTATTTGAGGAAGGACTTTATGGCATTATTTTTGGGTGCTTTTGAAGGTAACTGTGTGACTATGTTTGCATTTCTGCAAATGGGTATGTTCATATTTCCGTGCTTCATTTTATGGCGAATATTTCACATTTCCTTTGTCTTCATTTTTTTTGAATAGCATGAATCATATATTTAACATTTTATTTGGTTGAATTTTTTTTGGAATTGAACTACAATGCGGAATATGTTGTTGAAACTGATTTTTCAACACGAGATAAAGCATGTTTTGAGTTGAAACTGATTTTTAATTGATAGAAATGTCAGATACGAGCATAGGACTTGCCAACTTCTTAAATCTAATTTAGTTACGTAATAATTTATAATTTTTCTTGTGAAGGCCTTAGAAGCTGACTCTAAATTTATAAAAAGGAAAGAATGAAAAAAAGAGAAAAGAAGCGATGGTAGGAACTAGTGGAGTCTTATTACCCTTTCTTCTTGAGTTTTGTGATATCTTATCTGTGAAAAATCATCTAGAAAGAAGGGGTTTTCAGGAATCCACAAGCACCAATGAGATGGTATCTTTGATTTATCCCATTTCAATAATCTGGTTGTTTTAAAAAAAAAATGATAGCATGGTTATTATATTTGTCCCCTTTTAACTAACAATTATTTGGAGTGCAGCTGTGAAATGGTTGAATTGACATACTATAATTGCCAGGGAAAGTGGCTAGTGTATACTAGGTACCATATGGATCAGAGATGCATGTTACACGTAAATATGGTTCCCATCTTCTATCACTTCAATTTTCTGCTACTTATATAAAAAATGCACACCTATTTCTTTTGCCACTAGCTCATCTAGATCTGACTTTGAGAGAAGGCGGACTTATGACTTACAGCCCATAACTTGATGTATTTTATTTTTGATCAGTCAACACTCCCGGCTCCAATGCAGCAATAGATGCCTTTGTGTTGCATTGTAATTTGTTTATGTATCATAATCTATTATGGGTATAGGTGTCGGTTTCAGTGAACAAAACAGTATGATTCATGGAAATAACAAGAGTAGCCTAGAATAATTTTAAAGGTACTAAGCAGAAGTGATATTGGTAAGTAATATAGGTATGCATTTAATTTTATTTCATCAAGTCAGTTCATGTCCCAGCATTTTGGAATAGGTATACTCATTGTGAACTTGAAACTAATAATTATTTGTCTTGTTCCATTTCTCTTTTTCAATTGAGTCTTAATTTATGCGCTGAAACAGGATAATGCGTTGCTCAGGTGAATAGCCTCACTATTGCTCAATCTGTGGATCTGGGGTCAGTTTGTATAGAGGTGGGCAATTGGGTAAGGGTGGAGGAGGTTGCTGTGCTGTTTATTATTGAAGTGAGTCAGAGGTGCCCCTTCAATGTGCATCATAGAGGCAGTTAGGTGATCTAGGAAGAAGAAAGTAGAGTGGCAATGGATGCTTACTGTTTGAAGGAGTTATAGAATATGGAGTGGTCCTTATATTATAAGCTGGATGGGTGCAATAGGCTTTTCAGAAGGGGTTGGTGTTCTCAATTAAAATACTCATTTATTCAGCAAAAAAAAAAAAAAAAAAAAAAAAAAAAAAAAATTAAAATACTTAGTTGGAGCATTGGGGATCTTGGCTTGGGACTACATAAAGAGCTATAGAAGAACTTCACCTTAAAGAGTAAAACCTAATCCTAATCGACTTAGAAACCAAGAGGGAATGAATTGATGAGATGGGCATTTATTTTTACCTTTGATTGGGTGATTGCGGTTGAAGGGGGTGATTAAGGGCATTGATTATGTTGATGGTGGGGAAGTTTGTTTAGGTTCCTTAAGGACAGATAGAGTTAGGAGTCTTGATGAATACATTTGAGTGGATGCTTAGGGGTTCATGGGTGAAAAACATCGAGACCAAAGAAGATTTTTTCTAGGAAAAATTTAGGATAAATTGTTGCTATTGAATATTCTTTTATTGGGGATTCTAGTGTGATGTGCTTCTCAAGAAAGCAAGTAATGCTTAAGAGTCATTACGAGCTGTGAGACGAGTCATTATGAGATTTGAGATTTCTCATCTTTTAACAATGATTTGGAGTTGAATTTTGCCTTGCACAATGTAAGCTTCCCATGGTCCAATTTATAGACAAGCCACTGTGCCTTGTTTTGGTGGATTTGAATGCCCATTACATCTCCATTTATGAGTGATGCTTAGGCATACCTCCAACCGTTGTCCAATCCTCATGCCATCAAAGGAGTAGTTTAGAGACCATGTGGCTAATCTATACATCATTATGAGCTAAATGACCAGTTGTGGGCAGGAAAACAAGGTGTTGTGTTAGAATGGATAGGGTTTTTGTATGTTGTCAAACCTGATATGTTGGAAGTCCTAATTAACCCTTTTGGGAATGGTGATCAATAAGATATCTGATGCTTTGTTCTTGGTTTTTATCTAAAGAAAATGTGGGCAAAAGATAACAAAATTATTGACCTGTTAGATTGACCACTAGTATATACAAAATTATATTGGAAGTCCCTTCCCTAAACTTAAGCAATCACTAGAGATTCTGTTTCTCATCATTAGAGTTCCTTTGTTAATGGCAGAAATATTCTTAAAATCACTCTAATTGATAGTGAGTACATTGATGAGAGAACAGGTTAGGATGGATGCTTCAGTTGTAATTTTGATTTAGAAATGCTTGTGCGGAATGGAATGGTCCTTTCATGTCATCCTAGATTATAGAAGGCTTGGGACTAGATGATAAGAAGATTAGTGGTCCAGTGAAAGACGTTGACTTTACCTTCATATTAACTAGGATTATACGAGGTATGTTTCCCACTTCAGGATGGTTCAAACAAGGAGATCCTTTGTCCTCTTTCCTTTTTTCTCTAGTGAGTAGTATACTGACAATATTTTATTTATAGGGCCAATAAATTTATTTTTTATTTTTTATAATTAATGAAAATTTCATTAAGATCAAAGAAGGGGGTGACTCCACAAGACGTGGGATCACCCTAGATACAATATAAACAAAAACACACATAATGGATTAGCAAAAAATACAGTGAGCTACATCCAAAAACAACACCACCAAAAAGAGCCTCTAAAGGTCCAAAAAAACACACTACATGTGAGCCATCGTCGCCCAGTCACTAATAACATCTGACTTTGAATATGTATTAAAGTCCTTTTGCACCGACACCCAAAAAGCTGTCAAAGATATAACTTGGTCGACCACACAAGATCTTCTAACTGTCGTGCCCTAAAAAAATGCTCTGATTACGTACCAGCCATAGTGTCCATAGTGTAGCAAAAAAACATGCCCTGTAAAGCTTCCTCCCTAATCTACTCAAACCCGTAAATCTCCACTGAAACGCTAACTCACGTATGGTAAAAGGTAATGCCCAACTGATATTTCTTAAGCTCAATAGATGTTTCCACACGTGATCAGCCACTAGGAATCTAAGTAGGAGGTGATGCATGGACTCGGCATCCTTCATACACATCGAACAAACCTGAGGAGATAAAGCCATGTGAGGCTGCCGATGCTGAAATATATCAAGTGTGTTAATCTTATAGTGAAAGACAGTCCAGGAGAATAGTTTAACCTTAGATGGAATGGGAGCCTTCCACAAGAAAGAAATAGGAAAAGCAGAAGCGAGTTGTAATGAAGAAACTGACAAATGAGCAAAAAAGGATTTGATAGTGAAACAACCACCAGAATTAAGAGACCAACCACGGCGATCCGATGTAGATGGAGACAAGGACACCTCATTGAGATTATTTAATATATTATCCAACTCAACAAGCTTTGTAGGATGAAGGTTACGCTTGAAAGTCAAATTCCATTCCAACTCAACAAGCTTTGTAGGATGAAGGTTACGCTTGAAAGTCAAATTCCATTCAACTCCATGAGACGATACAAAAAGAATCTATAGAGCCTAGCAAACTCTATAGAGCCTAGGGTACAAGCTAGATAGCACCTAACCCTTCCATTCAAACCAAGGGATTTGATAAAGCACGGACTCTATAGAGCCTTGGGTACAAGCTGAATAGCACCTAACTCTTCCACCAAGTATCAGACCAAAACCTAATAAGATTACCTACACGCAACTTTAGATGAACAAACAGAAGGAAAAGGTCAGCAAGGCGTAGCACCGCCTTCCAAAGACTATGCCCTTGACTTCGAACACCCGTTTTTACCTCTATTCCATTCTGATGTGACCCATAAATGTTTGCTATCACCTCGTGCCATAAAATCTCCCTTTCCTCCCCAAAACTACAAAGCCATTTGCCAAGTAATGCCTTATTCCGGGAATCAAGATTACCTAGGGATAAGCCCGCTTTTTTTTTTTTGAAAACACACAACTTTCCAGTTCACAAGGTGGAAGCGTTTTTTACACTTTCCATCCCATAAAAAGTTTCAATGAAGAGTCTCAATTCTGCTTATGACTTTCACCGGGGCCTTAAACAATGACAAATAACACTTTCGCTAGGGCCAATAATGTTTTCATGAAGGGATTCTATGCAGGTATTGTGTGTGTGGCTCATATTCTACCTCTAGTCTATAGATGAGAAGATTACCATGGTTTTAAATATTGATATATTGAGTGATATATCCCTTTTCCCCAGGAGGTGATATAAATCCAACGTTTAGTTTTTATTTTAAAAGTTATTTGGATATATCAACATATGGAATGCTAGGTTATGATATTGACAGTACATCATGATATTGAGTGATATAACCCATTTGGTAACATGTAAAGGTCATTATGAGAGTTTGAATAGGGGGAAATTTCCCCCATTTAGATCCACCAAAAAAGTTAAAACCATAATCGCTTGATTTGCTTCCTCATAGGAGACCTCTAAGAGGCTTGTCCGTCTTGTTTGTTTGGCTTTATATTGGTTTAGGGATGAATATCTTGTTTATTGATGTGCTATACTCATCCAGTGTGCTGCCAATAGGTTGGAAACATCTAGTTTGTTTGAATTGAGAGGTTTGCTTCATGGGTGTTCTAACATATGATGTGCTATTGCCTGAGGATGATATTGTATTACCGTGATTTTTGTTTCACTTTTAATTTTCCTTAAAAACGGGTGTGAGGTCATAGCAAGCATCTATGGGTCACATCAAAATGGAATAGAGGTAAAAATGGGTGCTCAAGTTGAGGGCATAGCCCTTGGAAGGTGGTCTTACACCTTGCCGATATCTTTCTCTTGCTTGTCCATTTCAAGTTGCATGCAGGTAACTTCATCAGGTTTTGGTCTGATACTTGGTGGAAGGGTCAGGTTCTATCTTGCTATATAGGGTCCGTGTTTTATTTGATCCTTTGGTTTGTGACATTCTTTTCACATCTTCTCATGGAATGGAATGGAATTTTAATTTTAAGCGTGACCTTCATCTTGCAGAGTTAGTTGAATTGGGCAATTTGTTGAATAATCTTAAGGAAGTTTCCTTGCTCCCATTTATGTCGGATCATCTTGTTTGATCTCTTAACTCTAGTGGTTGTTTCATTGTTAGTTCTTTTTTTGCTCATTTTTTAGCCTCTTCTTTACCCTATTACACTGCTTTTCCTATTTTTTTGTGGAATGCCACTATCCTATAGGCCCCGTTTGGATAGCAAGATAATACAAGAAATTGAAAGAAAATAGGCTTTTCCTGCTTCTCAATTGTGTTTGGATACCAAGAAACCATAGGGCCCATCATTTCTCAAGAAAAAAAAGGATGATAACTGTCACTTTTTTTTTTCGTGTACCTGAGATCAGATTCTGCGTTGTAAGAAATGCAATGTGCATAGCTTCCCAACGCTTACCCTTCTTCAACTAAATTTCTTCCGTTTTGTTACTGGGATACTTCCGTTTTGTCAGAGCTTTATTTATTAAGAGACAATATTCATCAACGGTTCCAGATGAGGAAACAAGGATGCATCAAGAATGCTCATGCACTTGGATATGTGAGTGCAAATAGATAGAGATCAACTTGGGACCCACAAACTGTTGACCACATCAACAGGATCTAACTCATGAATAAGATTTAAAAAAAAAAAAATCCTTTTATCGGCTTAGTACCAAATAAATCGTAGCTAGATTATACCAAAGTCTACATGTTTTGTTTTTAAACTAATTAAACTGAGAAACAAAAGGATCAAGTTCTTTGTTATGTCCCAACTTTGATAATTGTTCTTATTAACTTAGTAAGAAAGTAAAAGCCATGCATACATATGAGGGTAGAACTGGAAATTGCATTTAAGATTCTACTAACTTTCTTGCTATCCAAACACATCATTCTAGATTTTCAGTTATAACAATAAAATTTTCTTGCAATATCCAAACAGTATCAAGAATATTACTTTTCAGTTTCTTTTACTTCACTTTACTTTTACTTTCTTTTCTCACATGTCTTTCTCGCATTCTCTTGACATCCAAATGGAGCCATAAGGTTAAAGTTTTTTCCTGGATTGTCTTTTACTATAAGATTAACGTATTTGATATATTGCAGCATCGGTAACCTAACATGGCTTTGTTTCTGCAAGTTTGTTTGATGTGTATGAAGGATGCCGTGGATCACCTTCTACTTAGTGTCCAGTGGTTGAATATGTTTAGAAGCAGTTTTTGAACTTAGGAAATATCAGTTGGGTATTTCCTTATATCATACATGAGTTGGCTTTTCATTGGAGGTTTATGAGTTTGAGCAAGTTCAGGAGGAAACTTTACAAGGTATGTTTTTTTGCTACATCATGGACATTATGGTGGGTACCCAATTGGAGCATTTTTGAGGGCAAGGTAGTTAGGAAATCTTGTGTGGTCGACTAGGTTATTTCTTTGATAGCTTCTTGGGTTTCGGTGTCGAAGGACTTCACAACATATTCATCATTAGACATTATTATGGATTGATCGACTATGGCTCACATGTAGTTGTCAATTTGGACTGTTAGCTCTTCTATTGTGGTGGTGACTTTTTGATGTAGTTCGTTGTCTTTTTGTTGATCCATAGTGTGTGTGTCTTTTGTTTATGTTGTATTTTGGGTGATCCAATGTCTTGTGGGGTTCTCCTCCCCATAATTATAAAAAGAAATTTTTTCCCTTAAATTTATAGCTATTCTTGTTTCTAGTCCTTTTTTTGCTCATGGCTAGCTAGGTGTCATCTTATTCCTGCTATCAATTAAAAAAAAAAAAACTGAAGAATCAATTGAGTGTTGGGAGCCCAATATGCATTTAATACTTGCATGTCCATGTAACACCTTCAACAATAGAACAAGTTATTTGACTATTGAGTCTTATAGATAACTTGTATTTTAGTATAACAGAAAGGATTGCACATATGCAATTGCAAATCAAACATTATTCTTTTGTTTATTCATTGGTGCTCTAAAGGGTATGGGAACTTGGATGAAGTAGGTAAGGATAATTTGAGAACACATGGTTTAGCGTGTTATACTTTTGGGAGGCTGGTATGATGAAATTATGAAAGTGGATTTGACCCATGTCCTCTAATTGGTTTTCTCTCTCTAATATGTGAATCTCACCAACTTGGGATGAGTCATGAGCATTTATATTAGTTTATCAAGCCATTTGTTGCTACTTCCTTGTTAAGCAACCGAGCTACCCACCCTACCTACCACCTTTACACACATGCACACAAATACCAAAAAATATATATATAATAAATAAAGAATGTGGTTGAGATGTTACGTAGAGACTAGTGTTTATAGTTTTGGTGTGCCGTCGAAATTTCATTTTTTTTGGAGGTAACGATGTGTCTCTGAGGGGGAAAATCGCTTAATTGTATTGCTGGCGATTTTTGGCGGCATACCGGTGAAATGGGGCGGCATGCCGGCGAAATGGAGTGGCATGCCGGTGAAATTTTCCCAAAATCTGAAAAATCCAGTTTTTGTCCATTTTTTGTCCTTTTTTTTTATTTTCCCACCGTTTGCTAGTGGCGTGCCGGCGAAATTTCGTTTTGGGTCATGGGCGGCACCCATCGGCACCAAAATGGTAAACCTTGGTAGAGACTCTTACTAATTTTACTATTATCAAAAAATAAAATAAAAACTTCATAGAGCTTGCATGATAAAAAAAACATTATTCTTAAGAGAATTTGGAAATTAACATAAAATGAAACACCTGATTTCTAATGTCATAGGGAACAACCTCATGAAGAAATTAAATGTCTTCCATGTCACTTTGCCCAATAACACAGGAACTGATTGACAACATGTATCCACCTCTTGATCACATCCTTGATCTCCATGTATATTGTTAAACAATTGTTTTGTGGTCTTTAAAAGATCTAAAAGCCCAATGCATGAGTTGGCATGACATGACTGTTATGTAATGTAATAGATAGTTTTACAAGTAATTAGTTTTTGTTATTGAACAAACTTAGTGTTATTTTCCAAATAGTAATTATATGGTTAAAGAATTCATCTGTAACTGTTGATAGAACAAACATGTTGCATGCCTACCAAAAAATTGAAATATAATGGTGTTGATGATTTTAATATTAATATTGTTTACCACATCATCAAACTATAAATATGACAGAAATTACGTTTTTATCATCATAAGAAGAGTCAACTGGCTTTTGGGAAGCTCTTGGTATTAGTATGCAAAAAAAGTGTTCGCCTTTTTAATACTCAAACTTGAGTGCATGAATGGTCTCCAAGTGACTGGTTAAAAAGACAAATGATATTTTTTTTGGGGTATGTTAGGATCTCTGGGATGCTTCTAGGTGGTCCTCTTGATAATACTTCTAACAACTTAACACTCACTATAATGCATGCTTCTGATCCTTGATGATTTTTAATTATCAATTGGTAGCCTTGTATCAGATAAGGGTTTCTTGGTGTAATTAATATCTAGGAGCTTTCATTTACAATTATCTAGTAGCTGACACCTGATGTTCTTGTTATTATTTTCAGGAATACCTAATACATTGAATGTAGTTTCAAACTTTCCATTTTTTGTTATTGGTGTCATTGGACTTATACTTTGCCATCACAGAAACTATTTTAAGCTAAGGTAAAGCTCGTGGTTTTAATGATCAATTTATTGTCATTCATGAGTTAAAAACAGATCCTCTATGTCATTTTGTATTGTTTGTGATGTATGTTTAATATTGTAATAATAGCTTGCAAGGGGAAGTTTGGGGTTGGACATGTTTCTTTGTTGGTGTGGCTGCCGTTGCTTTCGGTTCGTCTTATTATCATCTCAAGCCAAATGATGCTCGACTTGTGTGGGATCGCTTGCCCGTAAGCTTGATCCTGTCAATATGAGTTTTTATTGTTGTTTTTCCCCCCTTTTATATTTTTTTTCTTTTTCTTTTTTGGTCATTGTTCATTGTTCATTGTTTCAAATTGACACTTGAACTGCTAATGAGTACACAGATGACTGTTGCATTCACATCAATCATTGCGATCTTTCTGATTGAAAGGATTGACGAGGAAAAGGGTGCAGCATCTATTCTACCTCTCATACTGGCGGGTATAATAAGCATTTTGTATTGGAGGCAAGCATGTTTACTTTTCTTGTTCTCTATCTTAAAGGAGTTATTTCTTTTTGAGCGGAGTGGTTACAGGAAACTCCTGTGCTATTCATAATGTCTAATGGACTATATATTTCTTCTTTGCAGATTTTTTGATGATCTCCGCCCCTATGCAGTAGTCCAGTTTGTTCCATGCATTGCTATACCTGTAATGGCAATCTTACTGCCTCCAATGTACACGCATTCCACATTCTGGCTCTGGGCTGCAGGTTTGTGTCTGGAATCAAATGGGACCATTCAATAAACTGTGAGTTTTGGGGAGCTTTCTGGCACATTATTGTTCCCATATTTGCAGGATTTTATCTCTTAGCCAAACTGGAAGAAGCAGGGGATAAGTTGATATACAAGTGGACCAATCATATTGTCAGTGGGCATACTCTGAAGCATTTATGTGCTGCAATGGTTCCTGTTTTCCTGACGCTCATGCTTGCAAAGAGAAGTGTCCTACCAGAGAGGTAGGCTTTCACTTTTTTTGTTCTGTTAGAATTTTAATTATTCCATCCCTTTTTGAATCCTAATTTCTAGCTTTTGCTCTGATACCGCTGCTTAAAGCAATGAAGGAATTTTTATTCTATTTTTTACGGTAATTGATTAAAATTTTTATATCTTTGCTCACTTGTTGCTACAGGAAAAGCTTGCTTGAGACATGGAGGATTTCATGGACCAAAGTCAAAGAAGATCAAAGTAAGGTAGAGAGCTACACTTGTGACTATTCAAGTGTTTCAGTTGTTGAATCACATTAGGTGATCTATGCATTATTTCCGTGCCATGGAAAATTTGCAGTTGCAATAGTCTTTATCAATAAAAGAAAATAAAGCACCCATGTACAGATATGGCTTCAAATATCCAAACCATGACTTGGAATATCCAGGTACTTAGAATAAACTTGAAAGCATTATTTCTCTTTGTAAATATATTTAACTTGTGTAAGTTGCCTGTTTTGCAATCGCTGATCTACCAATTGTTCTGTCTTCTACAAAGACTTATCATGGTTGAAATTACAAGCACTGTTCTTTTAGTAGAAAAAGTTATGTGGAAGCAATGAGTTCTTGGCGTTTTGCATTTATTACCAAGTTGGGGCAGAATTTCAATTGCACACACCGTGGAAACGCAAAATCACGTTTGGAAATTGATAAGCAGATGGTTGATCTCAAAATAGTGAGAAAGCTTGGATTATAATAAATATTTTTGCTTCAAATGGAACATTGTGCATACACATTCCAAGATACGAACAGATTTGTATCGTTAAATTTGTCTCTCATCGCTGCTGCTTCTTATGTTGTCATTTCAAAAAGGACAAAAAAAAAAAACAAGGCCCATGGCACGTACCCTCTAAGGTACATTTGCTTATTCTAAGCACTGCATTTTCATTTGATATCTATATAGTTAAAAGGGCTACAATATGACTTAGATTCATAATCCACCATAGTTTAGAGTGATGTGGTTTCATTAGATTAAAAAGGTCATAATCTTTCAAATCCTGGGTTGCCCACTTCCTGGTGCTCGCTCCAGATTTACATGATCAAACACCACACCTTGGCAGTTGGCAATTGGCATACTATGTAATAAATTTGTATATAAGAAAATTTGAATATAATCCTTTCCTAATTATATTATTAAAAAGAAAGTTTTAAGAAAAAAGGTGATTATGTGTTCTAAGGAATCTTTAAAATGTGAAAAATATCGACAAGGACATTTTTTAGATAAGAAAATTTAGGAAGTAAAGAAGTCTCAAAATTGTACATTCCAATTGTAGAGGTTCCCACAAATGCTACATGTGATGACTTTATTAACAAATGATATTACCTTAAACTGTGTTTAGATATTGAGAAAACAAAAGGAATTGTAGGATTCCCACATGCCATGAACATTTCAATAAAGTGCCAAAAAAAAAAAAAATTTGCTAAGTCGATCTAGGAAAATGCAAGATGAAAAACAATACTGCTTTCATCAGGATATATCCAGGTCAGGAAATGAAAGAAACTCTCAAATGCAACCTTATGGGTATTATTATATTTTGGATATGTTATATTTTTAAGAGGATCCAAAGGTTAAACCACACACACACACACACAGAAAATCTAGTAGAAAATTAATATTATATTATTTTCCCTTCTTCCAATTTATTGAGAGTTGAACTCAATTGACCTGTATCACTTACAAACTTTAAATATTAAAAACATAATTTATGATATGATAAGTTGATTTAAATTTTTTTTCTAATTAGTTAAAAAGACTATTTTATTAATGAAATGATACATAATGATTTTTAAAAAATAAAATAACTGCGCAAGGAGAATACAACCATCAATTAATATCATAGTATAAAAAAGATGCTACATTCTTTTTGAGATTATTGTAATTAAAAAGTATAAACCAAGGATTAAAATGTACATAAAAAAATGAAGAAAAGGCAACCATAGCCTCATCCAACTTGGCACTTTCTTTTTACCTGTTTACTAGATTCCTCTCTACTATCTTATTAAATCAGTCTTCAACAGCTTGTGTATTGTATGACAAGGATACAAGGCAAACTTCCATGAATCATCAGGAATCTCCACATTCACTAGCATGAGCAAGTGGTATAATATAGTTGTCAGTACACTAGTATTTCATAAACAAATAAAAGTGGTGTGATATTTCTTAGTATGAATCATAGAAAGGGGCCAGAGCATATGTAAAAGCTTCTTCCAAAGCTAGTATTTAGACTTCTTAAATTTTATGTGTAGCAATAAGCAAGGCTTAGGTTGGCTTAGGCCAGGCCTCAATCCAGTCTGGCCCAAACTTTTGTCTCAAAGTAGAAGCCCAATATGGCACAGCATCAGAATACCACAAAACCCAACTTAGCCTGGCCCAAATAGAGAAGCATTTTTCCTCAATTTTTTAAAACATTTTTAAATAAAAAAAATGTTTCCAAGATATTTCAACTACATTCACAAACAAATTAGAGCTTTGAGGTATCTCCTATACTACATTTACTCATGTGTTTAATAGAAAAAAAAAATTAGATCAATGAATATAACTATTAAATGAACAAACCTAGAAGTAAATTATCAGGCTTTGATGTGTAAAGTAGGTTGACATAAATTGTTCAGGCCTTCCCTAATGTTAAATCATGTTTAATGGACCTTGTGGGTTGCCTGTCCTACCATCCTAACAAAATATTACCACAATAAAACTAAGTAACTGAGGGATGTATAAAATTATCTGTCTATATTTACGATATATAATGGGAGAGGAAGTCTCATAGAATGTGATAGAAACATAAATTTTTTTCCCAAAACAACATTGCAATACTCTGTTTTAAAATATTGTTATAGGGAGAAGAAAGTCTTTCATATTTGAAAAAGATAAAGAGATTTATACAACCTTCTCTCAAATTTGATCCCTTAGTGTGTTTTGGATTTCAATCTTTATTTGTTAGGGTTTTAAATGCTACTAAACAAACATGTCACTACAACTCTCCCACTCTATTCAGTTGTTAAAATATATCATGAGAAGAATATTGTTGTAAAACATTTTCATTTCAATTTATTTCTATCATCACTTTTTCAATAATTATATACTTATTATTATCCTCCTTTTCTTCACAAAAATTTTCTCTAGTACTGATAAAAAGTAAACACATAGTCTGCTAGGACATTTAAAGTATTGACAACTCTGAATGCATTCCCTTTTTCCTTCCTGCTATGAAGTTAGAGGTCAAGATAAGGCAATAGCTACATATTCTATATTTGACTTGTTGAGTGGAGTTAACAACAGCCTTGTAAAACAGCATGGGATTAAATAAAAAGCCAAAGATAAATCCTTAGACCTCTTTTTGAAATTTACCTTATACAACAGGGAACTAAATAGAAGACAAAAGTTAATTCACCAAATCCACAAGATTTCAAATTGCCTTGAGAGGGTTTTTGAGGCAGGAGAAGAGGGTTGCATAATTGGGTGAGGTCGTTTGGGAAGTTGATATTGTTTCAGGAAAACTAAAAAAAAAAAGAAAGAGAAAAAAGGGAAGTTGACATTTTTATTATTTTTTTCATACATGGATTCCATTTTGAGAAAGCAAGCTTGAAATGTAATCCAAAATACTGCAACCTAAGACTAAAACAAGATAATAAAGAAAAGATTGGTAGGAAAACAACTTAAGAGGAGTACCACTGTAAACTAAGGTTTGACAGGAAAAAAAAATGCTGTCTATCTGAAATTGTAAGACCATAAAATTAAAAAAAAAAAGAGAGTAAAAGTTTACCATAGACGTTATTTCTTCTTGACATAGTACCACTTCTTGGTTTGAGATGAAGAATCAGGAGAGATTTTCATAAGATCTGCAAGATGATGTGCGACATACATGGTAGATTTCAGGGATGTGCCTAACCTTTGGGTGATCAACGCTTGCTTCTCCACGTATACGTTCTATCAGTTCATCAGACCCATTTCGCAGTGCCAGAGTTTGGAGACTGGTAAGGTGCTCAGTGCCTTGAGGCAGCATCTTCAGTTGTCTGCAGTTATCCAGGAATAGTTTCTGTATATTTGGCATCACTCCTTTTGCTATAATTATGTTACCTAAATGGGGGAAATTGGCCAAGTATAACGTTCTAAGCTTGAGGAACCCTGAATTGAAGCTCATTTGCTCCCCATCATATGAATTTGAAAGAAAAAGTTCCCCCAGATTGGGTAGTTCTTCTATATAGGGAAGCAGATCTTCAGCAAGCTGAGACCAATGCAAGTTCATACTGATGAGGTTCTGAAGGGAGCAAAACCAGAGAGGCACCTTATCTATTTTCCCAATTAGATTAAGTGTCTGAAGATGGGGAGGCGGTTCTCTTAAGGCATCGAAACAAAGGACTTCCTCTTCATCTTTTGCCGCTACTAATAAGTAGTGTAGGTGATCCATTTTTTGAATTGAGATGCAGAGCTCCATCTCGTCCACTCCCCTCACATTTGAAATCCCAAGCTTTCTCATTTGCTTCATGCTCCCAATCTTCCTAACAAGGTCACCTTTTGCTTCAATGCAGGTTAAGACTTGCAAGTTACTTAACTTCCACACATCCTTTGAGATTTGTACCCCGCTTATGTAGTTACAAGTGTTACGAAGTCCAGAAGATTCACTGAAGACCATTAGATGCCGCAGGTTCTTTAACTTTGTTATTCCTTCCGGGAGTGCCCTCACTTGTGAATCCCTTATGTCCAAGGTTTGCAGGTTTCCAAGTTTTCCCAAGGATCTGGGCAGCTCCTTAACCTGGGTTTTTCTCAAGTTCAAGTACCTTAAATTGAATAGGCTGCACAATTCATCTGGTACCCTGTCAATGGGCACTCGTTGAAGATCCAAAACCCTCAATAGTTTGAAACCTGACGGTAACATATCCAAATGGAATTGACTTGACGCACCTGTAAAAAACACGAGGAGGGATCGTAATCTTGACAAGTTCGTCCCGGATTGAATTTTTCTATCATTCAGGTGCATTAACAACCGATGAAATTTGCCACCATTCTCTTTTGATTCTTTCCCATCATATATAGCAAAGAATTTCTCTCTTTCTGATATTGAAAGACCAATCTCACGCATGAGATCATGCACCCGGCAATATTTTGAAATACCAATCTGTTTCCTATCATCCATCTGAAGCATGCTTCGACAAATGAGTTCCTGAAAGTAGCTATCTGCAACGTCCTCCAATGTCATACCTCTCCCTTCTTCCACAAACCCTTCTGCTACCCATAGCCTGACAAGCCTGCTCCGCCGAATCAGATAGTCCTCCGGAAAGGCACAACAATACAAGAAACAATGCTTCAGGTGAATTGGTAAATCATCATAACTAAGCATCAAGACACATTTCACTGGTTCTAGCATGGAATTGGTGTGTAACTCCCAGTTGAGTCGATCACGAACGTTCCTCCACTGTGATTCCATCTTACTTTTGGAAGACATGAGCCCCCCCCATAGCCACAATAGCAAGCGGTAGGCCTTCACATTTTTGCACAAGATGTTGAGCCAAGGATTCTAGATGCTGGGGACATCTTTTGGGGTCCCCTGGGAATGCCTTCTTACAAAAGAGCTCCCAAGACTCAGCTTTTCCTAAAGGTTTGAGCTTGAGAACATGACCTTTTGTTCCAATAGAGAAGGAGGCTATGTCTTCCCTTCGAGTTGTAACTATGATCCGGCTTCGAAGTCCATTGTTGGGAAGAGAAACAGCTGTCTCCATCCAGAGATTGCTACTCCACACATCATCTAGGATAATTATGTACCTCTTGTCCTGCAAGTAGTTGACAAGCGTCTCCAAGAGGTCTTTGTAATTCATGTTGCCTAAGGCACCTGGAACTAATTCCTTCTTTGCATCAAAGAACTCTTTGATCATATTTCTGAATAGATCCTCGATCACATAAGATTGGGAGACTGTGATCCATGCGTAGCAGTCAAAATCTTTTCTAATGATTTTGTTTTTGTAAACCTGAGCAACCAAAGTAGTCTTTCCAGAGCCACCCATTCCGTGCACAGATATTACGGTGCGTTGAAGCTCTCCATCCATCAACCATCCAAACAACAGAGCTTTCTCATTTTCAATCCCCACAATCGCATCACTTTCAATAAAAAGAGATGATTCTCCACGGTTTCGTAGAGCATCATATGAACTTGTTCCTTCTTCCAGACGATTGAACCCATATTGTTTGCTCCTCTCACATGTGGCTTTGATCTCGTTGCATACATCTCGTAACTTGGTGGCAACATAATGCCTCATCCTAACATTCTTTATGAGGCCAAGTACCTTGAGTGCCAAGCTCTTAAACCCAGACCCTCTGGGTTGGCTTTCTAGGTGATACATGAACTCATCAACGATGTCTTCGATGTCGTATGCCAAGTCCCTTACATGATCCACCCAAGTTTTCACTACATCACTGTGGAAGCTCTTCTTGTCTGCATCCTTCAAGAAAGCTTTCATGACTACAAGCTCTCTCTTGATTTCATGGAAGTCTTGCCGTAATCCTCCTAACAAGGATGCCTCTCCATCTATGAGAGAGACTACCTTATTAAGTAGGATCCCTACAGCAGCATATGCCATTTTTGCTTCTTCACTGATCTCTTGTCAATCTCTCCACCATGTGTCTTCTATAACATGGCAATCTCCCCTTTTGTTTCTGGCTCGTATTGTTCCCCAGAATACTTTCATAAAGAATGTACAATAATTGAACTGGACCAATATAATATGGAAATCTCACCTTTTTTCTGCTCTCTTTGTTTCTTAATGTAATGTATGATATCATTAATGCTATATTGATAATAGCAATCCAAGGAATAAAATAATGACCATGGCCAGTATAACAATAATAAATTGATGCATAAAGCAAGACTTTATGTCCTCTTTTAGAAAATGGGAGCAGCACAGAAGAATTTTTATTTAGTTACTCTTCCAAGATTAGGTATGAGTCATTTTCTTTGACTTCTTAAACAATTAAAAGAAAAGAAAAGGGAAAAAAATGGGAGCAAGACTTTATGTCCTCTTTTAGAAAATGGGAGCAGCACAGAAGAATTTTTATTTAGTTACTCTTCCAAGATTAGGTATGAGTCATTTTCTTTGACTTCTTAAACAATTAAAAGAAAAGAAAAGGGAAAAAAATAGGAGCAAGACTTTATGTCCTCTTTTAGAAAATGGGAGCAGCACAGAAGAATTTTTATTTAGTTACTCTTCCAAGATTAGGTATGAGTCATTTTCTTTGACTTCTTAAACAATTAAAAGAAAAGAAAAGGGAAAAAAAGAAAAGAGGAGAGGATCTAAAACCATTTTTAAATGTAAATGGTTTAGCGTATGAGCTACTTAAGTATCAATGCTCTTTTCTTTGGAAGAGAAAAGCAAAAGGTGATTGGGCATATTGGTATGGCCCATTCTTGCTGAGGTGAAATCCCATGATTCTCATTGCAGAATCTTATGCGGAAGTTCCTACATGTTTTTAAAATTTCCAGATTAGAATAAATTGCATCACATGGAGGGCCAACAAAAAGAAAGAAAGAATAAAAAATAAAGTGCCAATACATGAGAACTGACCAAGAATATGAATTGTTTCCAGATTAGAATAAATTACATCACATGGAGGGCCAACGAAAAGAAAAAAAGAATAAAAAATAAAGTGCCAATACATGAGAACTGACCAAGAATATGAGTTGTCAAGTTTGACATGGTCAGCTTCATGTTAAATGTCTCTCCAAAATGATATTCCAAGCAAAAATTCAATGGCATCACCTTTGGATCCTCTGCAAAGACAACTCCCTTCAGTAATATAACTGGCATCCATAAAAATTTGGGTTTGCTCCAGAGTTATAATGTGAGCTGTTATCATATGCTTTGCTTCATAGGATCCTTTAAAGAAAAAGAAATAGTACAGGTTCTTTAACAAAAAGCAAAAGTAGGAAGAAAAAGATTTGAAAAGGACAAAAAAGTTAAAATAAATAATAACGGAAAAAATTTAGGAAAGAAGAATCGCTTACTTTGGTCATCAAAATTTTGCCCCCAGCAATGATTGAAGGAGTGAAAGCTTAGATTATGGTCATTTTATTTTATGTGTTCCCCCCCTCTTAATTTTTAGAGAGTCAAGTGCAAACAGGCCTCGATGGGAACTGCCATTGGGCATCGATCTAGGTATATCTCAGCAAGCAAGCCCAGTATTTGTTTTTATCATTGCCCTTTACTCAAGAACAGAAGAAGAAAAAATTAATAAGAGCATTATAGTATTATACACATGCCTTCCTTTAGGTGTGTCAAAATTACAGATGCCACCCTTTAAGTTTTAAAAATAAGGGCCACTACCTTACAGATTTCATTGATCGTAACATTTTCCTTCTTCTGTTGATTGATGGCCAAAGGTTTTAACAAACTTTATTACATTTTTACAACTTGGAACTGTTTTAACCTTATAAAATTAATTTTTCTAAATAAATGTCATTTTTTTTTACTTTGTAAACGAATTTAAGATATCTAATTTTAAAGAGATAAGTTTAAAAAAATAAAATAGTAAATAACATAAATAAGAACAAAGTAGAAAATTTTTATTAAAAAAAAAAAAAAATCCTTAGTAAGTATAAACAATCATTTGCCTAAGCTAGTAATTTTACAATGGTAAAATTGGTCCAAAATTAATGAAATTCGTTGTATTCCCTCAACAACTCTAATTGTCACTTGGTGAGGGGAGTAATTGATATAACCAACCAAATTTGAAAGGAGACTAATATCTTTTTAAAAATGCGAGGAGAAGTTTCAGTTATTATATTAAATCTCAGAAAGGTTTGTCTAATAAATACTTCATAGGTTATTTTCCACAAAATTAAAAAAGTATAGTACTCAAAGGTAGTAAATCATCAAAATAATAGAGGAAGGCTAAGAAGAATGAAATGGATACACTGTGCATATCTCAACTTTGGAGTAATTCACTCCATTAAGAATCACCTCTTTAGCCTTTTTAATTCTCATGTACCTCAAATAATCCCTATCTAAAAACAAAAAAAAAAAACATAATACCTCATTAATTAAAAGAGAGAGATCATTTCTAAGATTCAAAGAAGAATAACTTATCATTAAATTTTATGAATAGGTAGCAATATATCTGATCCATGTTATAGCAATGTTGAGCTAAGTTACATTCAGACAATTTTAATGAAGCATTTCATTGTTTCTTTAAATGGATTTGTTAATTATCTTTTTCACTAAAAGGTTCTTATTTGGACCTACATCCACAAATCTCAGCCAAAAATATAGGCCTGTAACCAATTATGAACAATAACAACAAAAATACAAATCTTCATCAAGTCATCAAGTGTGGAGTACTATTTTCAGGTTGTTGGTAACATGCAGCAAATTATAAATCCAAGATAATTTCCTGATTTATAGATGGCTATCTTGTAGATTTCTCAGCAACAGCCCAAATCTAAACCAAATGATGATGGGCACCCAAGCATTGAATAAATGAATTTTGCATAATTATTGGTGTTGGAAGATCGATCTTAATTAATTCTATGTATTTGTGAGTGTCAGCTTTTGTGTATCTTTGGTAGACAAAATCTCAATAAACTAAACCACTTATTATCTAGGAAAATTGTCCTGGGGGAAGAACAATAACGTTATTATAGAGATTAGCATCTGACATCAATTGCAGACCATAACTAATCTTAAAAAATAATTCTCTCCCTACAGTCCCCGACAAGTAAATTATTTCTTGATTTCTTAGATATTTTCTCAAATACTTGATCCGCACCTACTTCTTCAGCAAAATATCTACATCCAACAGAGATAGAAATATGAAAAAACAGGAAAAAAATAAAAAAGAAAAGTAAAAAAGACAGAATATCAAATCAGTCAACGAAAGAGAAATTGTAGCTACCACTACCAGAAAAAAAATAGTTGAAATAGTCAAGGGAAATTTTCTCATTCATTTAAGCAAGGCAGGTTAGAAAAGAGAATCCAAACAAATTAAGACAAAACAAGATTAGAACATCCGAATCATGCTATCAAATACAGAGAAACCAGATGTTCGAATGCCAAATAAAAGAGTGAAAATCATGCAATCATTCAAACTTCTTGTAGAGTAATTATAGAAGATTACATTAAATCAACGACGGATTTACAATCAAAATATTCAGATTTACGAAAAGAAATAAATAAAAGTAACACTTTACTTGATTGAAGTCGAAGCCCTAAGGCCCCTAACTATTTATCTCTTCTTTCTCGTCATTTCCGGATTCGGTATGTGTGAGAAGATTATGGCTGCCTTTCGGTGGCCTGATTAAGTTGGAAAGTTAATTGAGAAAGTGAATGGTAGAAAGTGATTTTCTCGAAAGTGAAAGTTAACTTTTCGAAAGTTGTTTGGATGTATCCGGAAAATTTATGAAAACTGATGGAAAATCTTGATTGTCCTGTTTGATTAATCCGAGTTAACAGGAAAAGTTTTACATTCCTATTTTACCTTTTAATTTTGTCCATATAAAATTGAAACAAAAATATTGTAAACATTAACTCTTTTTATGAATAAACTTAACCTTTTTAACATATATAATATATTAGTAATCCCATATATATATTCTCTTTTTTTTTTATAAGGGACACACAACCTAATTCCCTATTTTTTTTAATAGGGAACAAGCAACAACCCAATCCCTATTTATTTTACGTAATTTTTTAATAGAGGACATGCAACACTTCACCCCATTTTTTACTTTATTTATTTATTTTAAATGAAGAACACACAACACCCCACTCCTTGTTTTTTTTTACTTAAATATTTAACAAATGACAAGTAAAACACCAAAGAATTAGGGTTTGAAAAAAACAAAAAAAAGAGGGCAAATAGGTAAGAACACAATTCAGATTTTATTTTCTGGCAAAATCAAACCATTTTGGTCGGAAAATGAAACCAAGCAAAAAGGCCTTTGAAAGTGGTTTGACTGATTTCATTTTCTGTGGGACCCACGCTTTCTGGCTATCCAAACGCACATATTTGGTCGGAAAGTTTATTTTCTTGCAAAGTCCGGAATATTCTGGCTATCCAAACGCAGCCTATAGGTGAGTCAAAAGGGCACAAATACTGCGTGCATTTCACCCACCAAATCTCGTATAATAACTTATGAATCACCGTAACTGAAATGAATTATAAAATCCAATTAACATTTCCTAAAAAAAATCTAACCATTCTAATTTTTTTTTCACTCGTACTTTGGATTAGTGTTTTGTCTACTTTTGTAACCATCCATACCATATATTATATTCCCCTCCCCTCCCTCCTCCTCCCCCACACACACAGACACCACCACCACCACGCCCACCCTCCCCCTCCTTTTATTTTTATTTTAAACTTTGCCCTCCATAAGCAAAACAATCTCCACTGTGACGATCCCTCTTTACCGATTTGTTATGCTACATCAGCATAACTGAACCGCATAGAATTTTAGCTCTTGTTGGAGTTATTTCTAAGTGGGTCCCATATGGTTTGCTATGTGTAGTGTGTGCAGTTCCCTAGTACTAAGAAAGAAGACCTGCTGCTTAGGGTTATATCGGAATAATAATTAATTTTTCTATTTATGTTACTTTTATTAGGTTTGAGGTCTTTAAAGAAAGTATTAATTTATGTATTCAATTATTGCTCAAACTTATGGGCCTTAAACCTTGAACGAAAAGTAATTTATAGGCTTACAGATTAAGATTAATTTCCATGAGATTTTGTAGGCTTTTATTCACTAATTATCACTTCAAAGGCCGGCTTGTCAACAAAAATTTTCAATCTATCATCTTCATTTTAGGGACTTTCCTGGTGCAGTTTCTTTCAATGTTCGGAAATTTGGATCCTCTTTTAGGAGCGTCATTGAATTTTGGAAAATTATATCAGTAAAATTACCACGTTACCCCTGAGTTCATTTTCCTCACTTTTTTTTTTGCACTTTTACGATTTTTGTTTGTTTGTTTGTTTATGCACACTTTTAATTAGGGTTTTGACACTTGAAAATAGTCTTCACCAGGGGCGGCTCAAACTTTTTGGAGGCCTTAAGTAAGGTCATAAAAATGAGGCCTTTTAATTAAAAAAAATTAATATTAAACTATAAATTTATGTCTTGCCTTTTTAGATACAAAATTTCTAATTAAACTTTTGTATTCAAGTTTAACCAATAAATCATTTTCGATAGATAAAATTGCTAAACCGCTAAAGCGATCAGTGCCCCATATTGGTATTTTGCCTCAATGCATGGGTAACGACACCTTCACTTCCAACATTCAACGATCAGAGACCTCTTCCGGTAATCAGTAACGTGCAATCGAATATCGGTCTAAAGGCAAACTCAATAGCAATGCCCTTCTTTGATTTTAGTAGCAAATAAGAAGCGAAGATAGGTGTGAGAAGATGGGTCTTTCATTTTTCACAAAAAGATAGAAACCCTGAGCCCCCCTTTCCCTTTTTAAAAAAAAGATTTAGAGAGAAAATAATCTGTTTCTATAAGAAATGAGAGAGAGAAAGCAATGGGGGGCTCTACTCCTTAGGCGGTAGCCATAGTGAGGGGTGGGGTCCATAAAAAAATGGGAAAATTATGAAAAGGGTTACTTTTTAAAATATTTATAAAAACAGTCCACTAAGATGCCGAATTGCAAAAAAGGGCCACTTTTCAAAAATAATTACCTGAAGGGTCACTTTTTAAAAATAACTCCATTTTATTATAGCCAAAACGTGCTTGTGTCCATGTATGATGCGCTTGTATCTCACATAAAATGCGCTTGTGTTCTATGTAAAATGAACTTGTGTCCCATATAAGAAGTTTGCGTCCCATCTCATGTACAATGTGCTTGTGTCTCAAGTAAAGTGATCCTCAAATTTAATTATTTTTTAAAAATGATCTTGTAATTTAATTTCAATGAAAAGTGGCCCTTTTCTACAATTTGGCATCTTAGTGGATGGTTTTTATAAATATTTTTAAAAAGTGACCCTTTTTCATAATTTTCCCAAAAAAAATTTGGGAAAAATTTGCCTTAGTGGGGGGCCTTCGTAGTTGGGGGCCTTAGTGGCCTACCCCTTTGAGCTGCCCCTGGTCTTCACCCTTTATTTTTGTCAAAGAAAAATTGTTTTCTGGTTTTCTTAAGTTGGGATGGTTTCACCCACACCAATTTACTCTAATTAAGATTGGTTTACAGTTTCGTAATTCATAAATCAGGTTAAGGTTTAGTCCAACCTAACTCTAGCTAGCCAGCATCAAACTGGAGTTTAATCTATTAAAATACATGTTTTCCAAAAATATTCTATCTAAAAATATAATATTTTACAAAAAATATATATTAATTACTTTATACATGTTATTTAAAGCCTAATATTATATAATATTTTCTAGCATAATTGGTTAACTAAGCTTATAGGGAAGGTTAGGGTTTTGTGAGACATGGATTCGTCATCTCGGATGACTTCCGGTTATCGTCACGCGGGGATCGATAAAAATAAGAGTCGCCACCATCCAATTTAAGGTGTGAATGGACACCAAAGGTTTCATAAATGTCAAATAGGGCCAAAGTAGCTCTAATACAAGGAAAATCCAAAGATTGGGTACGAGGAATTATTTATGAGCGGGGGAAGGTGTTAGGCACCCCCACTCATCCGTCTAAGACGGTTACCACATGCTTGCTTATGCTAAGAATCATTTTTCTAACAAAATGGGCAAAAGGATGCTTACCACAAGCACCATGTAAGTGATCATTCCACATGAGAAGTCTAATGAACTTAGGCTCTCTTTGTGGATTCATCACTTCTAAAACCTCATGAGTGAAGGAAAATCAAAGTAAAAATGAAGAAAATCCGGCTAAGGCAAATCTGGAGAAATTAGGTCAAAAGAACTTGAAAGCTTTGATAAACCATAACTCATTCAATTTAAATCCAAATCAAGTGAAACCAAAGCCATTGGAAAACTGGTATATAGTAGAGTATATAGTAGAAAATTCAGCTCAATCCGATCCAAAACAAGAGAGAAATCCACATATGAAATCTGCTGTTATAACTCAGAAAAAGTGTTAAGTAGGCATTTTCAAAGCTCTATCCGTGGAGTTTGGCTCAATAAAAATCCATGAAAATTGGTATGGAGGAAGTATGTGGTGCCATCTTTCCAAAGAAAAAAATCTCACACCAATCTCTATCCGGATGTGACTTGTGTGCTCTCTTGAACAGGCCTAGAAGACCACAGATGAGCTCTGGACTATGCCAGCGAGCACTTCTGAGTCAACTGAGCACCCAAGACACAAAACAGATTGAAATCTACTGAAACCAGTTGGAAATGAAAGTAGACTTCTCAAAGAAAACTCAGAAACTGGAATCATAGGAAACGGATTAAAACTGAGCAAATAGTGCACCATCAAAGCGGCAAGTTCAGCAATCTGGGCTGAACTGTCTTACAAACTTTGAAGAGATGGTGTCAAAAATTGGCTACATGGAAGTGGACGAAAATTTCCAGATATTAAGTAGACACATCCATCTATCACATGTCTTCGGAATCACTCAAAAATTCATCCGGAGGATGAAGTTATGAGTCTTCCAAGACAGGCCACAGATCTGTCCTGTTTTGAGGTTTTTGAAGAGGAAACATGGAAACCAGTGCATGTGTGCATGTGGATTCGACCAAAACCTCAAAATCAACAAGAAATCTCCTCATGAAGTTCTAAAACTCATTCTAAGGCCTAGGACCTCAGATTTTATATTGAACATGGAAAGCCCAAGATCTAGCCTATTTGATGAAAATAGTGAAAAGTGAGTGTGAAGGTGTGGAAAATCACATTTCTATGAGAAAGTTGGAATCCATGGCTATTGAGAGCATGGATTCACATCTTCTCCAAATATAAAATAAAATCAGAGAAGCATTCAAGGGTTCAAAATAACCATATAGCATGCTTTTCATCATTTGAGGGTTCTAAACCTAGAGGATCCATTCCACCTTCTTTTTCCCCAGGCTCTCTCTTCACGTTTTACGGCTAGAGAGGATTCCCAGGTACTTTAGAAGGGGTTTGGGGTTGCAAAAATGCACAAAGGCCTTACACTACAGAAAGGTAGAAGATGAGAGATTTGCTAGAATGTAAAAGGGAAGCAATAACTCAAATAGGCCTTACCTTAGTAGCTTGAACAGTTGAGTAGCCAATCCAGCAGAGGTTCTCCTTCTTCTTGCAGAGCTTCTAAGCTTCAGATTGTCAGCCATTTGCAAGAGGAGGACCCCTATATTTATAGGCCAAGTCAAGGGTATAAGAGTCCCAAGGGTAGGCCAAAAAGGCCTTCTAGATTATTCCAATTCTCCTCCAAGGCTTGAATTGGAGTAATTCAGCAAGTTTCGGAGGGTGAAATAGGGAGTTTAGGTCCTTGAGAGAGAGGTAATATGCGTAAATAAGGCTCAGAGATCGAGCCATTTCGCAAAGCCTCGGAACAGCCAAAACTGTATACTCAGTGCGGTTTCTACACAACCGCCACTCAAAGTGCGGTTCATGTATAAATTTGACCAAACCGCATATACAGGGCGGTTCAATTCAGTTATGCTTTAATTGATTGCTGTCCACGCGGCTTAACGGCCGAAGCTTCGCGAAGCCACGTGGCCGCCAGCGCAACAAGCATTGACGTGAACCGTGCTGTGTGTGCGGTTGCAAGCGCACATACAGGGCGGTTGAAACCGAGATTATAAAAACCGCATACACAGTGCGGTTGGCACTGATTTTGATTGTTTTTGAAAGCTTGACACATGTCAAGGCTCAAGTAAGACATTTAAAGCCCATCTTAGTTAATCTCTTATATTGGGGTGCAATTTGGGGTGTCTTCAACTGCCCCCTCTTCGCTGGAATTGGAATCAATTGACAGCGGAGAGCAAAAGACCCGCAAATTGCACCTCTCAGGATCATGTCCATTCGATTATGAGCTGCAAGAACTCCAATATGGTTTTTGAAAAAGAATTTGTTTAAAGGATTTGATGAAAAGTCCCTAACCTTAAGGGTCAAATCCTCTCCTCGCCTCTCACGGAGCACTCGTGGCTATGAAGTGAGATTTGAGCAAATTTTAAAAGCAAAAGTTGATAGGATGGTGGTTCTTGCAATTCACAACTGCCCTGGACATAGATCCTTTGAGAGAGATTGAAAAAAGTTTTGAAAATTCATTTTTGGGTGCCAACCGTACTGGACATGCGGTTTTTAGCATTTTCAATTTCAACCGTGCTGTATGTGCGGTTTTCAACAATATTAATACCAACCGATCTGTGTGTGCGGTTTTCTAGGTTTCATATAACCGAGGCCGCGACCGCGCCTGGCTTCATTTCGTTCGCGAAAACCCTAGAACTCTGGTGCTGTTCCTCTTCTCTGGCGACCGTGCTTTCTCTCCGGCTTTCATCTCTTCTTTCTCCGGTGAGATTACTCTTCCTCCGGCGGCTTCATCTTTTCCGGTGAACTCTATTCTCTCCGGCGACTTCGGTTGTGAGCCGTGATCAACAACCTCTTGTGTTGGTGGATTCCGGCAAGCTCTTTCCATCCTACCACGACCTAGCCTCAGCTTCCTCATCGATTGAGGATTTTCTGAGTTCGCCAATCGTTCAGCCATTCTCTTCTGGAGCTCCGGTGAGGTTGAATCCTCTATCTTTCTTACATTTTCGGCCGAAGCAGGTAGGTGGCCGAATCTGGATTTCTCATGAATATTCTCAATCCGAAAATCCATGCATATATTTGCTGATTGAATGAACTTGTTTGAGGCATGATTTTGATTCTTTGTCCTTGATTGACTGTATTGGCTGCTTATTTGCTGATGGGAGAAAATCCCCAATCTTGCATGTGCCCAATGTAAAAATTGATCTGAACCCAACCATGATTTGTACTGCTCAGATTTCTGGTATGGTTTGGGTTCTTTGCTCCTGATTGAGAGACCTCCCAATTTCTGTGCTTGTGGACAGCATAGGTTTATCTGAATTTTGCCATAACATTCTGCAATTCTTTTGAAGGCCAATGCTGTTTGATATTTCCAACTTCTGTATCTGTGCATGTTGTCATGAATCTGATTTTTCTTGGTTGATGTTCCACCTGGAAAGGTGTGATCTTTGCTATTTGGGGATAGTGGCACAGATGTCCGTTCTTGGTTTACTTGCATGCTGGCATTGATTGGCTTTGGATCCAATTGATGCTGACACCTTATTAGCACCAGAAACATTAATTTGAGTTGAACACCCGGATGCTTGTTAGGAACTTAGTGATCCTGAATCGCCTTTCCTTGTGAACCTGTTGATTTGATATGCTTGCTTGGGCTTGACTTGATAATTTTAGCTAGGCTTGAACAATTTGCCTGGCTTTGCCGGGTATTTTCCTTGTTAACTTGAGCCTGCCTTGGATGCCCTGAAAATAGGATTAGATGGTTAGACCTCTTAAAATGTCAAACCGGGATACAGATTTCCCAGAAAAGCTAACCCTTAATGCACCCTTTTCTTTTTCATTTTATCGTATAAGATAAGTATACAGGAACCTTCACATTCTTGCATATAAGTCTTATATGAATAATAATGACAATAAAACTTCTAAAAGAACAAAGATTTTGAAGAGTAGAATAGCCAGATCATGGTTTGGTTGAGAATTTTTTTGCAGTGTCTTCTGCAATCTCCATTTTTCTGCAAACCAAACGAATTAGATTAATTTAGAGAAAAGAAAAATTAAAGAAGACATGTAAGAAAATATCATGGTTTTATTTAAATGAATAAGCATAATGAATTTCTCCCTGTAATTGGTCCTGTAGATGGCTCGTACACGTCGAGCTTCCCGGGGTCCCGCAGATGAGCCTTCGTCTTCGAGGGTTCGGAGGGACCCGGCCGATGTGGCCTCTTCTTCTAGGGCCGAGCCGGACCCTGAGCCTTCTTCTCCTAGTGGTCTGGAGCTCTCAGATTCAGACTCTGGAGCGTCTGGGGATTCGCTGTAGTCGATCCCAGAGGTATTCCCTTTCCCTTTTTAAAATCCGGCCTTTCTTTTATCACATTCAACTTAAACCCTTCTTATTCGCCTTTCTAGCCTGCTGGTGAGGTCCGTGAGCGTAGGGGAGCTCGTCGTAGAGGTAGGGCAGGGGCCCGGGCGACTCGTGTCGCCATTCCTGCAGAGATAGCAGATCAGATCCAGGACACCCCTCTCCTTCATAGTTTGACGACGCATCCTTCGGCAGGCGTCAGGGCAGACATCCCTCTTAGATATCCTTCTTCTCATTTCCGAGGGAGCTGGGCCCTTTTTGCCGATGTTGTAGCTGCCTGCTCGACCTCTCTGCGCCGAGAGATGGGCCGTTTTGGATTTGGCCCCTTCATCACCATCACCGGCGTTCGTCAGGATCGGCCTTTGATCTTGGCTTTGTTGGAGCGTTTTTTCCCGGAGACCCTGAGCTTCCATTTGCCTGATGTGGAGATAGGCATTCACCCCTCCGACTTCGCTCTTATTACTGGGATCAGGATGACTGGAGATGTCATCACTGAGATGGATCGGCCGGCGGACTTGGAGATTGCCGAGCTGTTGGGATATGACGAGATGCCAGTGGAGGCGTGGGACCGGAGCAGGATTACTCGTATTTCCCGGACATGGTTGAGGGAGGCATGTTTGGAGAGGGGCTTCAGTACCCTAGCAGCGGAGCATCCCAGTTTCCCGATAGCTTTCCGGTTTCTTTTCCTTCTGATGATGGGCTCCTGCTTCTGCTTGGAGGATACTACTTCCGTCAGCCCCCATTTCTTGAGTCTTCTCCGGGATCTGCACCGAGCGAGGGACTACGCGTGGGGTCAGCTTGTCTATGGCACCCTGCTAGCGGGCCTTCAACTAGTGGTTTCTGGCCTGTCCTCTCCCAGGGGAGCCGGAGTGGGTTGCAGATTTTTCTGGCCCTTTCTGCAGGTATAAACGACTTTCTTTCTTTTTTTTTTCTTTCTTCTTCTTTTTTTTTTCTTCTCTTTGCTTAACCTCTTTTTTTTTTCTTTTCTTTCCTTTTTTTTTCTTCTCTTCTTTTTTTTTTCTTTTTCAGTTCTTTGCTCGGGTCTATGTGGCCCATTTCCGCCCTACCTCCACCTTGTCTGAGGGGACATTTCCCTTGGCCCGTCGGTGGAATCAGACTAGGCGTGACTCAGAGAAGAGTCTCCCTAGGTCGGCCAGGGCTCACCTGGACAGGACCTTCAGGGGAGAGGTAAGCACTTTCTCCATCTCTCTTTTCCTCATTTCCTTTTCTCCCTTTTATCAGATTCTGATATTCTTCTTTGTTTACCCTCAGTTATCTGTTCCCCGTCTTGACGGCCTGCATGACGAGTTGGCTTTTCAGCCTTTTGTGGACGCCGCTTTCGCCCTGGATCAGCGACGACAGAGGTACCCATTCTTTATTGGGCAGTTGGGTAGTATATGGTACCTCGGGGAGCGCTTCTTCTTCCAGCATACTGGCGAGCCCCGGATCCCAATGGCTCCTCCAGCTACAGCACCTTTCACCCCTTCTGGTCCATTCGACCCTGCCCATTTTGGCGAGTGGGAGGCAGGAGATGGCCTTCTAGTCGATGGTGACTATGATACCTGGTTCGGGCAGGTCTCAGTGGGTTGTCTGATGCAGCCCATGCCCGTTCGAGGTGGAGTTACTGAGATAGGAGGGGTAGTGATCCGCCTCTATGACACCACGGTATGAACCTCCTTTTCTTGTAAATTCTTCTAGTCTTTCTTTCTTATTTACTGATATCTTTTCTCTTCTTATCTTATTTCAGGAGGCACAGCTAGAGGAGGTCCGGGCTCGATATGCGGATCTGGAGCGCCAGCTGGCTGAGAGAGACGCCGCCATTGCTGAGAGCGACGTCATCATCACTGGGCAAGCCGCTCTCATTGCTGACTTGCGGGCCCAGTTGGCCAGTGCCCAGGGCCAGGCTGGGCCTTCAGGAGCTCAGGTCTGTCTTCTTCAGTTTCTTGCATTTTTTTCCTTTATCTTTCCTGCTTCTGATCAGTCTGTCTTTGTCTTCCAGGAGGATGTGGTGCCTTCACCATCCAGTTCTCGCACTTGGTCCTTCTCTTTAGGAGCTGTGGAGATTCCCGAGAGAGAGAGACTGAGGTGGCGGCCGAGGCTACCTCTGTTGGTGTAGTTCATGAGTCGGCCGAGATGCCCGAGGCTGCACCTGTATCTGAGACCGCTCCTGCATCTGAGCCAGAGACTGCTCCTGAGACAGCGGAGGGTGACTTGGAGGTTCCCGCGGTTCATGAGGCGGCCGAGCCTACGAGAGAGGAGGATGTTCCCGGCGTAGCAGATCCAGAGGTGGCCGAGCCTACGAGAGAGGAGGATGTTCCCGGCGTAGCAGATCCATCTCCTCCTGTCGAGGACTCTCGGGTTCTGGAGCTGGTTCCTTTGGCTGCGGACACTTCAGTCTCCTGCTTCATGGACCTGACCCGGGATGATCCAGCTTCAGCCTCAGCCTCTTCTACTGATCCTGCGCCTCTTGTAGACCCGGTGCCTCCTGTTGGTCCATCCTTGCTTGGTGAGCCTTCTTCTCCCGCTAGCCAGCGCTTTTCCGACCACTTTTTCATCCGGCAGCGTCGGCGGGGTAGAGGCGATAGGGATTGACCTGTAGGAGATAGGTCTAGATTTAGGATTTATTTGACAATTGTATATAAACATGCTGTATCCACTTTCAGTTATATATAAAAAGAGAAGATTATTTGGTTTTGTTTCTTTTTTGTAGATTTTTTTGTTTATTTGTGGATGTCTGTCATGTTATAACTGTTATACAGGTAACAGGTTTTCTGGGAACATGACTTATTAAAAGAAAGAAGAAAAAAACCCTTTTTGTGCAAAAACCGTACATTCAGGGCGGTTATACAAGAACCGTACTTATTCCGCGGTTTTTAAACCTTGCGGGAATGCAACCGCATATTAAGTGCGGTTCAGGCATAACCGTTCTGTGTATGCGGTTTTTGCCCTTAGGTTATTTTAAAGCCGCGAATTGCGGGCAGGACGTCATTTTGACGTATTGCTTAGGTCAGAAACCCCCTGTTTCGGCGATTTTCTCTCTCCTAGCTGCCTTTAATCCACTTTTGCCCATCAATGGCTTCTGGTTCAGCTTCTGTGCCTTCTTCATCTTCCGTACCTGAAATACCAGCACCTAGACCAAAAATTAGGTCCAAACCTCCTAATTTGACTAGGTATGCCATTGTAGATACATTTTATGAGAGGTGGGTCTCCTCAATGACCCCTCAAGATGAGATGGATTGGGCCTCTGCCAATCTAGGCCACCTCCTCTCAATCCCAAAGGTTCCTCTAAAATGGGAAATCATAGAGGCACTAATTGGGCATTGGGAGCCTCAATTGAACCTCTTCAGGTTTGGGGAAAAAGAGATGACCCCTACAGTCGAGGAGGTTGAAACCATTCTCAACCTTAGGTTCTCTAAGAAAGTTGTCAACCCACCTCTCAAACCGAGCTTCAAAAAGGAAGCCTCCACCTTTTTAGGGATTAACAAGAAAGAGTTAGGGGAAGCCGACGCCTTATTGACCCTATCCAAGTCATTTTTGACTGAGAAGCTGCTAAATAGCTCCAACCAGTCGGCTTGGTTCAATGCTTTGACCTTGATAGTGGTCAATCAACTTTTATTCCCCCGAGGTGATAGCGAGGTTGATTTATCCCTCATTTCAGTCATTTGCCAAGTTAGGGAGCTTGAAAGGCTCGCCCCTATGATCCTGGCTGAAATATACCAGGCCCTGACTGACTGCTATCACCGGAAGCAGAAAAGTTTCCTTGCCTGCGCCCCTATACTTCAGGTAAAATCTGACCCTCTTTCTTGAATTATAACTTTTATTGCAAAATTGAGATTTTCTAAGATAGAAATGCTTCCCTTTTATTTGCAGCTCTGGCTACTTGACCACCTGAGTCAAGTTGAAGAGATCACCCGCCGCTTCTTCCCTCGGCTAAATATTCCTGTTTTGATGAGCAACAGGGGGTGTCCCAATATACATGGCGGCAAACAGGGATGGTTTGCTTTCTTGGGGACGCTTCAGGACGACCAGCTGAGATGGCCTGGTGCTTATCAGCCTTCTGTCGAGACAGTGATCAGCTTCTCCGATCAGAATTTCGCTGTGCTCATGGGCTTGAGGTCTGCCTTGCTCTACTTGCCTTTGAGAGTCATCCGGCAGTTTGGAGAGGAGTCTCAAGGGATTTTGGTACCTCATGGATATGAAGAACTCATTGGTCCCCTCACACCAGCCACCATGGGCCTATGCTTCCGGTTATTGAAGGAATGGTCGCAGGCCTGCTTCTTGAGAGGTCCTGTCTTCTCCAAATTGCATGAGAAGGACTATATCTTCTGGATTACAGAGCAGGTGCAGAGCTGCGCTTCCATACCGGTGGATTCCCCTGCTATCCCGTGTCCTACCTATGAGGACCTCTTAGAGACCGAGCGGGCTTCTCATAGGCGGCTTCAGCTCATATGGGTGGAGGAGGCCCGAACCTTGAGATTGGAGAAGGAAGATCTGGAGAGACGGTTATCAGAGCAGATACAGGCCCGTCGCTTCGAGGTGAGAGCTGCATGGCGCAGGCATGATGAAACGATGGCCAGGCTCCGAGATATGAGGACTAGGCAGACCCTCTCAGATGACGTCATCTCATTCCTCAGTGACCCAGATGCAGAGGGGGCTGAAAGGCTTGTGGCGGTTCAGGCGGCTCGGATCAGAGAGCTTGAGGAAAGGCTAGGGGATAGAGATTAGCCCCTTTTATTGTATTTTTTTCTTTTTTACACCCCTGTACAAAGAGAAACTCCACTAGTGGAAAGATAGAGAATACAAAATAGGTTTTTATACTATTGGCCTCAGAACTCTCATATGCTTGTAAAAACTTACAGTTTTAATGAAAAGTCACTGATTTCTCATCATTGGCCAAAATATAATTTTCATTTTTGTGTGTTTTTATTGTAAATTGGTCCATGATGCTTTAATCCCATATAGTTGGATGAATTGAAGTAAGTTGGGCAAAAAAGGGTATTTCAGTTAATGAGGAGGAAGCCAATCCGTCCCCCTTGGAACCCTTAGACTCATCCCCAAGTTTCTTTCCCACTTCCAGGGGGCCTGCCCCAGCCTACTGGTTCAGTCCTGTGCAGAAAATCTGCTCAATTCAATTCTGTTGCACAAAACCGTGCATTCAGAACGGTTTAGCCAAAACCGTCTTCAATAAGCGGTTGCACAGCCCTTCTGCCAAAACCGTAGAAAAAAGGCGGTTTAGTTCAATCTGTATCCCAAGTGCGGTTGGTGACCTTTTCCTTGTTTCTTTCTTTTCTTTTATTCCTTTTTCTTTTGCCTTCTTTCTGCCAATATTGCCCCTAGTGCCTGTTACGGTTTTCACTAGGACCGGCTTATTTATTCCGTCATTGCCCTTTTAACATCCCGAGCTTGAAGGAATACACCCAGATCACCGAGGACTTGATCGATAGGACGAAATGAAGGCTGGGTTGAGTTTATGAAGGAAGGTTATTATAGGCTCAAAATTTTAACATTTTGAAAATGGGACAGCTGGGCTTACAGTCATAATGGATGTGACCCCCCATTCCCAATATTGGCCTTTTTTCCTTTTCTTTGTATTTGGCCTTTCTTTGCTATTTTCCTTTTTGTGTTTTTTTCTATTAACCCTGCCCCCGTCGCGACTGTAAGCTCCAGTTTGGGTTCTTTAAAACACGAACAGGCTCAACTTGGTTTAATATAGGGATATTAAAATTTGTGAGGGATGAAGAAAAATGGCCTCGGATCATTTCTTTGTGATATTCCTTCAAGGGAAATATTGTTTGACCGCATCGGAGTTGATTGGCTCAGGAAAATCTGCCCCATCCATTTCTGTCAAGATAAGAGCGCCTCCTGACAAGACCTTCTTCACTACATAAGGTCCCTCCCAATTTGGCTTAAACTTTCCACGAGGGTCTTCCAGAAATGGTAATATCTTCTTTAAGAGTAAATTACCCACTTGGAAAGCTCTGGGCTTCACTTTCTTGTTGTAGGCTCTGGCCATTCTCCTCTGATACAGTTGACCATGGCAAAGCGCATTCAACCGCTTTTCTTCTATCAGATTAAGTTGCTCATATCTAGACTGAACCCATTCAGCCTCTTCAAGCTCTGTTTCCATAAGCACTCTTAATGAAGGGATTTCTACCTCAACAGGTAAGACTGCCTCTATTCCATAAACCAAGGAATACGGCGTTGCCCCAGTAGAAGTTCGAATCGAGGTTCTGTAAGCATGGAGAGCAAATGGTAACATCTCGTGCCAATCTCTATAGCTTACCACCATCTTCTGGATTATTTTCTTTATATTCTTATTTGCCGCTTCTACTGCTCCATTCATCTTTGGCTTGTAAGGGGCTGATTTGTGATGAGTTATCTGGAACTGCTCACACATCTTCTTCATATCCTTGTTCTTAATATTTGAAGCATTGTCTGAAACTATGGCTTTTGGCAACCCATAGCGACAAATTATGTTGTGCTTTAGAAACTTAAGAACATGGTTTCCTGTGATATTTGCGTACGAAGCAGCTTCAACCCACTTTGTGAAATAATCGATGGCCACTAGAATGAACCGGTGTCCATTTGACGCTTTAGGAGAAATCATCCCGATGACATCAATACCCCACATAGAGAAAGGCCATGGAGAGGTCATGCTGTGCAGCTCACTTGGTGGTGCATGCTTATTATCAGCATATACTTGGCACAAATGGCATCTCTTAACATGTAGGCAACAATCGTGCTCCATTGTAGACCAATAATATCCCAATCGCAATATTTTCCTCGCGAGCATGTGTCCATTCATGTGCGGCCCACAGACTCCCCCGTGCACTGTTTCAATCAACCTTTCTGCTTCAACCTTGGTGACGCATCTGAGTAGAACATTATTGTAAGATCTTTTATATAACTGCCCACCACTTAGAAGGAACTGTCCTGCTAACTTCTGTATTGTTCTTTTTCAGTGGGACTAGCGCTTTCTGGAAAATTTCGATTATCCAAGAAATTCTTGATATCTTGGAACCATGGTATTTCTGTTTCTTGCGCTCCTTCCAAAACAAGACAGTAAGCTGGCTCGTCTCTGACTTCAATTTCAAGTGGTTGTATGTCTACCCCTTCTGGAATACTAACCATTGAGGCCAATGTCGCCAAGGCATCCGCAAACTGATTCTTAGCCCTTGGCATATAGCTAAAAGAAATTCGAGTAAATTTGGTACTTATTTCTTCCAAATATTGGTGATATGGGATCAATTTATGATCTTTGGTTTTCCATTCCCCAGTTGTTTGGAAGATGATAAGACTCGAATCTCCATATACGTCAAGTTCTTGAACATCATGGTCTAGAGCAGCTTGTAATCCGATTATACATGCCTCATACTCTGCTATGTTGTTCGTGCACTAAAACCTCAATTTCACTGCGATTGGGATATGTGAACCATCTGGCTTTACTAATACTGCGCCGATCCCATTTCCATTCATATTTGCAGCCCCATCAAAGAACATCTGCCAGGAGTCTTCACTTTCTTCCTCTTCAGCAAATAAGATAGCCTCATCAGGGAAATTCGTTTTAAGAGGTTGATAATCTGGCAATGGATGCTCAGTTAGATGATCAGCAATTGCCTGACCTTTAATTGCTTTCTGAGTGACATATGTTAGGTCGAATTCTGAAAGCAAAAGCTGCCACTTCGCTGTTCTGCCAGTTAAAGCCGGCTTTTCGAACAGATATTTCAACGGATCCATCCTGGAAATCAACAAAGTTGAATAGCTTAAGAAATAGTGCCTAAGCCTCTGAGTTGCCCAGACCAAAGCACAACAAGTCTTTTCCAAAGGCGAATATCTCGTCTCATAATCTGTGAACTTCTTGCTCAAATAGTAGATAGCCTTTTCTTTTCTGCCTGTTTCATCATGCTGCCCCAATACACATCCCATTGATGTTTCTAAAACTGATAGATACAGAATCAATGGTTTTCCTGGAGTTGGCGGTACTAGAACAGGAGGATTTGACAGATAATCCTTTATTTTGTCGAATGCTTGTTGGCAATCCTCATTCCATATAGTTGGGTTATTCTTCCTTAGAAGTTTAAAGATCGGCTCGCAAATAGCAGTGAGTTGTGCTATGAACCGGCTGATATACTGAATTCTTCCCAGAAAGCCCCTAACTTCCTTTTCAGTTTTAGGAGATGGCATCTCAATGATTGCCTTGGCTTTAGACGGGTCTATCTCAATCCCTCTTCTGCTTACAATGAAGCCTAACAATTTCCCTGATGTGGCTCCAAAGACACACTTTGCTGGATTAAGCCTTAAGCTGTACTTCCTTAGACGGTCGAATACCCTCTTTAGATTGATCAAGTGGTCTTCCTCTTCACATGATTTGACGATCATATCATCCACATAGACTTCCATTTCTTTGTGGATCATATCATGGAAAAGGGCCGTCATGGCTCGCTGATATGTTGCCCCGGCATTCTTCAATCCGAAAGGCATGACTGTGTAGTGAAAAGTTCCCCAAGGAGTGATGAAAGCGGTTTTCTCTTAATCCTCCTTTGCCATTTTGATTTGGTTGTATCCGGAAAAGCCATCCATGAAAGAGAACAAGCTGTGCACTGCCGTATTATCAACCAAGATGTCGATGTGTGGCAATGGAAAATCATCCTTCGGGCTTGCCTTGTTCAAGTCCCTGTAATCCACACACATCCTGACTTTTCCATCCTTCTTTGGAACTGGGACTATATTGGCTAGCCAATAAGGGTATGTGGACACTGCCAAAAACCCGGCTTGAAACTGCTTTACTACTTCATCTTTGACTTTCAAAGTCCATTCCGGTTTCAGCCTTCTCAATTTCTGCTTAATAGGCTTTACTCCTGGCAGGATTGGCAGCCTGTGTACAACCATGTCTGTATCCAACCCTGGCATATCCCGATAAGACCATGCGAACACGTCTTTGTAATCGGCCAAGAATTGGGACATTTCCTTCCGCTGCATTTCAGACAAGCATGCACCAATCTTTACAATTTTTGGGTCCTCTTTGGTTCCCAGGTTTGTGGAAATGGTTTCTTCAATATTAGGTTGAATACCTTTTTCATGACGTTCCAATTGATATGATATTTCTCTTGGAAGGTCATCGTCTTCGGCCTCGATCTCCTCTTCGATCCCCATTAGGTCGAAGTCGAGCTCGAAGTCGAAGTCATATTCAACTTGCTCTAATTCAGTCTGTGTGTATGGTTCATAAGCAGTCTGGAACATTTTGAAAGCTTTAGATTTTCTAGAAAAAATTGAAAAATCTTTTTGGGTTTTTTGAGAACCTTCTAAAAAGGCTTTTCCTGAAGATGAAGGTTCATTAAAACCTTCAGGAAAAGGGCAATCCACTAATGGAGTTTTTTTTTGGAGGCCGCAGCTGATTGCCAACCATATGCAGCCTCAAACGTCAAAGGGGTCTCTTCCCAATTTTTCAGTACAAAGCCCTCTGGAATAGGTGGTATAGTGCAAACCTGTTCTTCCTCAAACTCTTGATCCGATACCATCATTACCGGATTTGAAAAACTGCCCTTTTCTGCTTCAGGGCTGAGTTCAGAGGTGACTTCATCAGGAATCTTGATTGAGGCCCAATCAATAAAAGGAGTCTCTTTTTCTGCTTTTTCTCTTCCTTCATCCTCTGCCATTGCAAAGAATGCCCCTATTTCTCCAGTGAAATCCTGCTGCTCTTGTGGCAGTGGCTCAGGCTCACCCGTGGCTTTGGGCGCCAAAGTGGGTGAGAGTGGGATAAAAGGTTGAAGGGTTGAGGTAAAAGGTTTTCTAAAAGGGTTGTCATTGAAATACGGAGGCTTGGAGGAATCTGTAGGAGGAGCCCATTGAATGGTATGAGAGGGCTTCGGGAAAGTTTCCCTTAAATGAGGGAACTTTCCTTGATTCTTTTCCCTCTCATTTTCTTTCTGTGGTCCCCTCTTCCATCTTCTTATTTTCATCCCTAGTCCTACTCGTGGGACCAACCTCTGTGCCTCTATGGGCGTCACCCTTCCTTGCAGGTTAATTCCCAACCCCTTCCCTGGGTGGAAATTGCAATCCTTTAAGACCTTCTCCACCATCTTATTGGTGCATGTCAACTTCTCATTCTTTTTTAGACACCCCCCAGGTATGAAGTTGACGGTTTCAAACTGAAAAGAGTGAAAAGCAATTTTGTCTGCCGTTAATTCCACATTAATAAAAGGTACATCCGGTGATATGACGGGAGGGACTAGGTTCTCGGCTAGGACCGTTATCACCCTTTGGCCTCTTATAAATTTTACTCTTTGATGAAGAGTAGAGGGTATAGCCCTAGCTGAGTGGATCCACGGCCTTCCCAGAAGTAGATTGAAGGCAGCAGGAATATCTATCACTTCGAATGTGATATTAAAGATATTCGGTCTGATGGTAATCGGCAGTTCAATCTCTCCCAAGGAGTGTGTTTTGGAGCTATCGAAAGCTCTCACAATCCTCCCGTTCTGCTTTATCTTGGATTGGTCCAGACCAAGCCTCACAAAAGTTACGAGGGGGCAGACGTTTAAGGCTGACCCATTGTCAATTAGGACCCTGGCTATCATGCTACCCTTACAGAGCACAGTGATGTGCAAAGGGTCCATGTGATAACATCCGCTAGGGCTTATTTCGCTTTCTGAAAAACTTATTACATTGTGAGATAAAATCTGGCCGATCATCGTGCCGAGCTGGTCTGGCTCAATTGTTTTGGGCACGTGGGCGCTCTGGAGTACTTTCATTAATGAGTCCCTATGCTTTTCTGAATTAAGCAATAATCCCAGTATTGATATCTGAGCAGGGACCTTGGTTAATTGGTCAACAATATTGAATTCACTCTTTTTCAGTATTTTTAGGAGGTCCTCTGCCTCCTTACTGTCGACCTGGGGGGTGTCCTCCCCTATCTTGGCCTTTCCTTTCTGGACTTGTTCTGCCTCTTTCTTTTCTTGTTCTTTTCCTTCCACACACCTCCCTGATCTTGTCATGAGGTTTATCTCCTCCTGACCCTGATTCCTGGCCACTGGGATAGTGGTCGTATAACCCTCGCTGTAGTTCCAAGGTACATCAGTTTCTGAATAGGAGGGTTTAGGAACGTTAAATACCAAGGGTTGGAGATGAGACCTTGGTGCCGGAGCTGATGTGGGAATAAGTTTAGAAGAAGGCACCTCAATAACCAGAGGCGAAGATTGCTTGGGTTCCCTGGGTTGAGAGGATTTTAAGGCTTGAGAGGAAACAGATGTAATTGAAGCAGTGGTGGGGTCATAATTAATGACCAAAGATGGTTTGGATGATGGAGTAGGTGGGGAAGCAACAGCCTGGTTGCAATTAATAATGAGAGGGGGTTTGGCTACATTAAGCTGGGCCATAAGAGAAGCGGCCCGGTTTAAAGAGGCATTAATGTCCTCTGCAGTCTTGCCATTTCCATTATTTCCAGAAATGACATTGATTTGTTCCTCTATCTCTTCCTGGTCAAAATAGACCCTAACGGACGTCCCTATTGGCGCAATTAACTGCGAGGGATCAAACGTCCTAGGTCTAGAAGAGATGGTCCCTACAAAATTGGAAGGACCAGCCCCATTATGCTGGGGCAGAGGATTCTGACCAATGTCAGTCCTGGCGGGAGAGGGTGCAGCCGTGTTAAACAACAGGGTTCCCTGATCGATCAAATCCTGGATGGCATGTTTTAATGGCCAACACCTGTCTATAGGGTGTCCTGGTGCACCCATATGGTATTCACAGGTGGTGGAGGGATCAAAATTCTTTCCTTTTGACACATTCGGATTTGGTTCTTTCAGGGTGACATACCCCGCGTTTAACAAAGATGGCAATAGCTGGGATGTGGTCACAGGAAGAGGGGAAAGGACCCTGCTCCTTCTGGACGCCATCCAAGCGTCTCTCTCCTCTTTTGAGAATACCCTTTTTTGGTTGGGCATTGCCGCCTGAGGAACATTAATGTTGAGAGGGTTTTGATAGGTCGATTGTGGCTGCACTGGACTGGGTGGAGGTGCAGCAATATTGATCTGGATGGGTTTTTGTGGTGGTTGGGGTTGTACCATGTTTACTTCCCCTTCTTTCTTTCCTCCATTCCTTCTTGCCCCATTTTTTTGCTTCTGGGCAGAAGGATCAAAAGTTGGCTCCTGTTGACGAGCCGTGGCAGAATGGTCGTGGATTCGCCCGGATCTGATTCCATCTTCAATCCGGTCCGCGACCAACACTAGGGCAGCAAAACTGGTGGTAACCTGACCCACCAAATGATTGTAAAATGGATGCCCCAGTGTGCCAATGAAGGTGGTAACCATCTCTGGCTCCATCATGGGAGGCCTGACTTGAGAGGCGGTTTCTCTCCACCTTTTGGCATACTGCCTGACTGTCTCATCTCTTCCCTTACTCATTTTCATCATATCGTACCTATCTGGCACGATGTCAGCATTGAAACGGTACTGAGCAAGGAAAGCATCAGCTAGGTCCTTCCACCTTCTGATTCTGCCGTGGTCCACAGTTGCGAACCATCTCAAGGCTGCCCCAGTTAGGCTTCTCTGGAATAGCTGGATCAGGATGCCATCATCCTGGCCAAATTGGCACAACGCCCCACAGTAGAGCTTCAGATGGCTCATTGGGCATCCGGTGCCGTCATATTTCTCAAAGTCCGGGCACTTAAATTTGGCCGGTAAGCATGCGTCGGGGTACAGGCAGAGATCTTGAAAGTTGGTACCTCCCAACGTGTTGATCCCCCTTACTTCTTTCAGTTCCTCTTGAATGGACTCCAGCTTGTCCAAGAATTTTCTCTCCACTTCTACCCTCAGTCTCTCCTTCTCTTTCTCCTTTTCCCTCTCACATTCAGATTCCTCCTCCCGGATCAGGATAGGCTCGGGGTTTGGATGAGAGAGTTCAGGTTGAGGTAGGATAGGTTGGATTGGCGGTGGAAGTTCAGTCTGGGGTGGAGCCTGTGGTGGTGCATTGTGGGATGATGAAGCCTGGTGAACCTGAGCCTGCGCCTGCACATGAGCCTGAGCGGCTTGGTTGGCCAGCAAATTTTCCAATAGTTTGGTCATCCCTGCCACTTGCTCTTGCAGTTGAGCAAAGGCCTCAGCCGAAACAGTAGATTGTTCTTCAGCAGGGTTCATGGTGGCAGCTTTTAATCTCTGAGACCATCGGGGAGCAATGGTTGCAGTAAGAACTTAGTACCTTAGGTAAAAGAAAAAGACAAAAGAGAAAAATGTTAGTACCCCCCCTAAATCAATTTTAGGCACCTATGTATGCATGCATGTAGGCTTGGTGAACATGAGTTTGGGGTTTTCTTTGTATCCATATTTTTTGATTTTTGTATTTATGGTTAAAATAACCTTATTAAGACGAGGTGATTGATACGAAAAAGATCAAACCTCAGAAATTTTGTTGGAGTATTCTAGGGCCTCCAACATGTCCCACAGAAATGATATGGCTATGGTAAAAGCCCATAGTCAAATCAAGCATTGGAATTACACAAGCTTCCAAGGGCTTATGACTTGGTTGGTGCGAAAAAGACCTACCAATATTGGAAAATTCTAGGGCTTCCAACACATCCCACAAAAATGAGATGTCCAAAGTAAAAAAAACCTTAGACAAACTCGAGACTTGGAATTACGCAAGCTTCCAAGGGCTTATGCTTTGGAATTAAGGCTTCCACAACCTCCCGAAATTACGCAGGCGTTCAGGGGCCTATGATTTTCTAAATTCAGGCTTTAGAAGGCCTATGAAGATTTTGAAAAATTCTGGAATTTCAGGCTTCCAGGGTCCTATGAGTTTCTAAATTCAGGCTTTAGAAGGCCTATGAAGATTTTGAAAAAGTCTGGAATTTCAGGCTTCCAGGAGTCCTATGAGTTTCTAAATTCAGGCTTTAGAAGGCCTATGAAGATTTTGAAAAAGTCTGGAATTTCAGGCTTCCAGGGTCCTATGAGTTTCTAAATTCAGGCTTTAGAAGGCCTATGAAGATTTTGAAAAAGTCTGGAATTTCAGGCTTCCAGGAGTCCTATGAATTGATTTTCTGAAATTCCAAGGCTTTCAGATACCTAAAAATTTTTTGATTTCCAGCCTTAGGGTTTTTGAGTTAAAAAGAGACTCACTTTATCTTTAAGGTGGTGATTTATTTGAAATTTTTTTTTATTGAATCCTTAATTGATCACTTGCTTGGAATTCAGAGGTTTCCCAGTGACCCAATGAGTTGAAATCTTAAAAGTTTGAATACTTTATGATTAAAGATTTCTTATTTTTGGTTGGAATTTGCTCCATTTTAAAAGAGTTGAGCCTCTTTTCCTTTTACTCTTGGTTCAGATCCCACTTTAGGCTTAAAACATGCTTTGGAAGCTTATTGTGATTTCCAAGTTTAATTCTTGAGGTTGAAGTATGATTAGGTTGGTTATTTGAACCAATTTTCTTTTAATCATTTACTTCAATTAAGATGGGTTAGGTGTTCAAATTAGGTAAAAAGAGCCTAACATGAGCTTAAACCCCAAAATTTGGTGCTTGACCTGATTTTTGGTTTGAGCCAACTTTTATTTTATCATTTTTACCTTTGAGTTGGATTAATTTGCTCAATTTAGGTGAATATGTTCAAAATGACCTTAATCTCTTGATCTGGGTGGATTTGGAATGGTTTAAATGCCATTTATCTTATTTGGAGTCACTGCACACTTGCTTATATAACTTAGGGATGAAAGGACCCAGAAATGTTTAATTAGCAAGGCCAGAATGGGATTTCGGCTTAAAACCGCACACTCAGGACAGTTTGGCTCAAACCGTATGATACATGCGGTTGCAGCGAAAATGCAGAAAACCGCATACTCAGGACGGTTTCCAGCCGAAAATGAGATTTTCGATTTGTTCCTTTTTCCAATTGGTTTTATTATCTTAGTTAAATGCCCAAACACATTGTTCACCATTGGGTGGCTTCCAGACTGCCCCAAATTGGGCATTTGGGACATCAAATGGCATTAAAAGCCTGCTTAGACCACGAATTTCATGAAGGTGCATGAGGAGACCATAAATATGCACAAACAGATCTCTTATAATAAAAGAAACATGTTACAATACAAATTGGCCTTCAAGGGCATGAATCAAAATAAAAATGACAATTTTAGCCTCCTTGGGCTTGAGAATGAAAATTTCTACACAAAAGAAAAAGAAGAGGCTCTTTGCACCAGCAGCTCTTGGATGGCCTTCACACCCAAATTCCCTGCAAGAAAGAGGATTAGCCATATTCATACAAAGGAGGGCCTAGGCTCCCTCCTAAAAATGGACACCTAATGCATGGATTTTGGGACTTTTAGGTGCCTCCTATGGACATTTGGGTAGAGTGACACCTAAGGAGAGTTAAAACTCTCACTAAGGGCTACACCAATCCTAGGCTAACAGTAATTTTCTGGGAAAAACAAAATCCCGACAAATAGGTACCATGAGCATGCTTCTTATAAAGTAAAAAAACTATCATAGGGAATAAACTAAAAATACCCTGTTACCTCATGTTTATCTTCAAGATGGTATCCATATCATACCTTGGGTCACCTGAGCCATGCAAGACGGCCTTCCCTCATTACAAACCCTTTCCCCATCGCATTTGGTTTATTTTGGCCAAAAGGGTGTTTCTCTACCTTCGCGTAGGGGTTTTGGGTTTTGGCTTATTGGCAACTTAGAGCTCAAGCCTAGTGTATGACCAGAATTTTAGATCCACCATGTCATCACATCATTGGCTCAAAGTCTCTAAGGTGAATGTTTTCACTTTCGCTTTCCGAAGTAACGACCTCGGTGCGCCAAGCTACCCACATTCTTGTTCAACTTCCTATAGGTGATAGGTAGGCTGTGTAAAAAAAGAAAAAAGGTGCACAAGTGCATTTGAAAAAGTGAGTCACATTCAACACAACGTCCCACCCTTACCACTCTTTTTTCGCAGCCATGCAAGCCATACACACCAAGGCATGATATAGAGATCATTTTTGAAGCTAATAAACATGGGAACATTCAATTAAATAAAAGAAAGCCTAGCATGCTCCATCTAAATATGCATTCACTCAATCATGCAAACATGGAGGCATGTTATCATATCATACAACAAATAGCATTCAATTATGGTGAGCATGCTTTTGACATATTCAAAATATCTCCCTAAAAATCCTGATCACATGCTCAATGACATTAGAATCCTAATCAAAACATGCTCATCATATAAACATGGTAGCCTAGCATGGTAAAACTAGCTAGGTCTCCTAACATTGTTTTGAGCATAAACAAAGCATCACACATCTCATGCCCTATTTCCTAAGGTCTCACATTCTCTAGATATAGAAGCATTCAAATCAGCATGCTTATTACAATCACTCCAAACAACAAACAATCAATAAAATCAAACAAAGAATAAGCAAGCAAAAGACATGGCTCAATTCCAAGTGTCCCTAGCAGAGTCGCCAGTTGTGAGACATGGATTCGTCATCTCGGATGACTTCCGGTTATCGTCACGCGGGGATCGATAAAAATAAGAGTCGCCACCATCCAATTTAAGGTGTGAATGGACACCAAAGGTTTCATAAATGTCAAATAGGGCCAAAGTAGCTCTAATACAAGGAAAATCCAAAGATTGGGTACGAGGAATTATTTATGAGCGGGGGAAGGTGTTAGGCACCCCCACTCATCCGTCTAAGACGGTTACCACATGCTTGCTTATGCTAAGAATCATTTTTCTAACAAAATGGGCAAAAGGATGCTTACCACAAGCACCATGTAAGTGATCATTCCACATGAGAAGTCTAATGAACTTAGGCTCTCTTTGTGGATTCATCACTTCTAAAACCTCATGAGTGAAGGAAAATCAAAGTAAAAATGAAGAAAATCCGGCTAAGGCAAATCTGGAGAAATTAGGTCAAAAGAACTTGAAAGCTTTGATAAACCATAACTCATTCAATTTAAATCCAAATCAAGTGAAACCAAAGCCATTGGAAAACTGGTATATAGTAGAGTATATAGTAGAAAATTCAGCTCAATCCGATCCAAAACAAGAGAGAAATCCACATATGAAATCTGCTGTTATAACTCAGAAAAAGTGTTAAGTAGGCATTTTCAAAGCTCTATCCGTGGAGTTTGGCTCAATAAAAATCCATGAAAATTGGTATGGAGGAAGTATGTGGTGCCATCTTTCCAAAGAAAAAAATCTCACACCAATCTCTATCCGGATGTGACTTGTGTGCTCTCTTGAACAGGCCTAGAAGACCACAGATGAGCTCTGGACTATGCCAGCGAGCACTTCTGAGTCAACTGAGCACCCAAGACACAAAACAGATTGAAATCTACTGAAACCAGTTGGAAATGAAAGTAGACTTCTCAAAGAAAACTCAGAAACTGGAATCATAGGAAACGGATTAAAACTGAGCAAATAGTGCACCATCAAAGCGGCAAGTTCAGCAATCTGGGCTGAACTGTCTTACAAACTTTGAAGAGATGGTGTCAAAAATTGGCTACATGGAAGTGGACGAAAATTTCCAGATATTAAGTAGACACATCCATCTATCACATGTCTTCAGAATCACTCAAAAATTCATCCGGAGGATGAAGTTATGAGTCTTCCAAGACAGGCCACAGATCTGTCCTGTTTTGAGGTTTTTGAAGAGGAAACATGGAAACCAGTGCATGTGTGCATGTGGATTCGACCAAAACCTCAAAATCAACAAGAAATCTCCTCATGAAGTTCTAAAACTCATTCTAAGGCCTAGGACCTCAGATTTTATATTGAACATGGAAAGCCCAAGATCTAGCCTATTTGATGAAAATAGTGAAAAGTGAGTGTGAAGGTGTGGAAAATCACATTTCTATGAGAAAGTTGGAATCCATGGCTATTGAGAGCATGGATTCACATCTTCTCCAAATATAAAATAAAATCAGAGAAGCATTCAAGGGTTCAAAATAACCATATAGCATGCTTTTCATCATTTGAGGGTTCTAAACCTAGAGGATCCATTCCACCTTCTTTTTCCCCAGGCTCTCTCTTCACGTTTTACGGCTAGAGAGGATTCCCAGGTACTTTAGAAGGGGTTTGGGGTTGCAAAAATGCACAAAGGCCTTACACTACAGAAAGGTAGAAGATGAGAGATTTGCTAGAATGTAAAAGGGAAGCAATAACTCAAATAGGCCTTACCTTAGTAGCTTGAACAGTTGAGTAGCCAATCCAGCAGAGGTTCTCCTTCTTCTTGCAGAGCTTCTAAGCTTCAGATTGTCAGCCATTTGCAAGAGGAGGACCCCTATATTTATAGGCCAAGTCAAGGGTATAAGAGTCCCAAGGGTAGGCCAAAAAGGCCTTCTAGATTATTCCAATTCTCCTCCAAGGCTTGAATTGGAGTAATTCAGCAAGTTTCGGAGGGTGAAATAGGGAGTTTAGGTCCTTGAGAGAGAGGTAATATGCGTAAATAAGGCTCAGAGATCGAGCCATTTCGCAAAGCCTCGGAACAGCCAAAACTGTATACTCAGTGCGGTTTCTACACAACCGCCACTCAAAGTGCGGTTAATGTATAAATTTGACCAAACCGCATATACAGGGCGGTTCAATTCAGTTATGCTTTAATTGATTGCTGTCCACGCGGCTTAACGGCCGAAGCTTCGCGAAGCCACGTGGCCGCCAGCGCAACAAGCATTGACGTGAACCGTGCTGTGTGTGCGGTTGCAAGCGCACATATAGGGCGGTTGAGACCGAGATTATAAAAACCGCATACACAGTGCGGTTGGCACTGATTTTGATTGTTTTTGAAAGCTTGACACATGTCAAGGCTCAAGTAAGACATTTAAAGCCCATCTTAGTTAATCTCTTATATTGGGGTGCAATTTGGGGTGTCTACAGGTTTGTCGAAACCCTCCCCATTTCTAATCTCAAGGTCTTTCTTTGATTGCTTGAGTTGTGCTTTCAAACCATGTCTGAATTCTCTGTCCCTATTCCTCTGCTGCTTGAGTGTGCCACCTATAGCGGCATGCCATGTGGCAGAGGAGAGAGACAGAAAGTTTTTGCTAAATGGAGAGTGAGGCGTTAACAGCCTCTCCTTTGCCCTGTTACATTAACTTTCGTTAAATGAAAATACAAAATAAAAAAAGAAAAGCAAATGCAAACTAGAAAAGGACTTGCCAAAATGCAACAATCAAAAATTTTTTTTACCCTGAATTTACAAAGCTGTTAAGCCGAACTCTGAGCCAGAAACAGCAAGAAGTCTTCTACCTTAACCTAACAATCTCTTTCTATCTCCCTCTTTTTATCTCTCTCTTTATTTCTTCATCTTTCTCCGTTTTTTCCTCTTTTTATTTCTACATCTTTCTCTGTTTTTTTCTCTCTTTATTCTAGTTTTGTTTCTATAAAATCCCATGAAATAAACACGTATTGCAGTTTAATTGTTATATTTTCAATTCCACTTCTTGTAAGCACTCTAAGAAATCTTTCTTGTTATCCTTCTGTAAAAGGGATTCTAATTCTATACATGTATTAGAGTTCCTTTTAAATTTCGCGAATTAGCAACATCTGATTCCTCACTAATAGGTTTCTCTTTGATGATTTTTTGCTTCTTGGCATTTTCTCTATAGAACTTTTTTTCATAGTTTGGCTTGGTTCTATCTCTCTCTTGCAAATGTTCCCATCTTGGGAAGATAAATTGACAAATCAACAATCTAGTTGAAGAACAAGTGTTTCAAAAAAATCCAGAACAAATTGGTGTTATTCAAGAATTATTGTTTCAACAAATTTCTATTTCCAACGCATCTACAATCACAATGCAGCAGATTCCACCTTCATCAACAAAAAATTCAGAAATCAAAGTGGTTGATTCATAAGAAGTTTCTCGGTCTAATCAAAGATCCCAACCTGCTTCTCTTACACTTGATAGGCCTCTTGATGATGAATAAATCTGGCTGTTTCATGGAAAGAATAACACCGTCGCCACCGCCAAGAAAGGGGTTGACCATCCTTGATGGCTAAGTGTAGACACCCCAAATTGCACTACAAAATGAGAAAATAATAAAAACATGTAATTTAAGCTTAAAACAGGTCAAAAATGCATAAAAATTGACTAAGTAGACTTTGCCCGTATTTCCTTCACTGGCCTGTCGCGACCGAAAATTCTCTACGGTCAGGCGCGCCCGTAGTAACAATATGGTCACCATTGGATCGTAGTGCATTTACGGTCACTAAAGACACGTGCGAGTTTTGTCCTTCTCTCGATTTCCGAGCTTTATCTTTAGTCCAATATATCTTTAAATGAGCGAATTACGTATTTTATTCGCTGAAGCCACCTTGGTTGGCTATGGATGGGCATTACCTCCAATTTTCACTCTATCCTGAGGATCAGGATATATCCTTCTAGACCAGCCTTGCCCCTGTGCTTGCCTATAAATAGAGGCTCTCTCCTCAAGCTTAGGGCCACGAAATTTTGAGTCCAAGGAATTCTAAGAAGCTCCAAGAGAAGAGAAAGAACTCCTGCTGCCTGCCTGCTCAATCCAGGTAAGTCCCCTATCCCTTTTTATTTTCTGTCTTCAATTCTAGAAGTAATAGGATCATCTCTATTGCTGTAGAATAAGGCCATATCTATTTCGTATTCCTAAACTTGTCTCTAAGTACCTCAAGAGTCTCTCTAGCCGTAAAACGTGAAGAGAGAACTAGGGGAAAGGGGAACAGGTGGATCCCTAGAATAGAACCCCATAGAATAAGTCCTGTGATTGTGTTTGTATACCCAAACCTATCTCTAAGTACCTCAAGAGTCTCTCTAATCGTAAAACGTGAAGAGAGAACTAGGGGAAAGGGGAACAGGTGGATCCGTAGGGTAGACCCCCATGTGCTATAATCTGTGAGATGTGGCTGTTTTAAATATCCTGATCATGTTTTAATGCTTTTTATGATATATCTGAATGAATAACATGAATCTATGATGTTTATAGCATGAGATCCATATTTTTTCTAAAAATTGGATTTTTGCCACTTTTGCACCTACAGCACTGTTTTTGCGATTTTTGTGATTTTAGGCTAAGATCCTGGATTTATCATGATCAATATGGTAGATCTGGATCCAGAAGCCTGGAAGTAAATTCTAGGGTTTCATGATATGGTTTTTAAATTGTTTTTCATTATTGAGAGAAGACCCTACGGTCTCAGTTCTCCCCTTTTGATGTTCTTCATCAACGTGGGTATTTTTGGTTTTTATTTTCTGATTTAATGTGAAATTTGGGCTTTATCTATATCCTGGACTGTTCAAGTTCAATTTTGAAATATTTTATAAAAATCATATTTTTCTAGATTTCTAGAATTTAGCTTGAAGCCAGATTTTTTGATTTTTCACTTTAAATTGATTTTATTTGATTTTATCTCAATTTTATTTTGATCATGAAACCCTAGGAATGGTATGATCATATTTGAAAGTTCTGGATCAATCAGACTATTCATATGAAAACCATATATTTTTGCCTTTTTTGTGATTTTGTGTGATTTTTATAGCAAGCTTTTTCCTTTATTTTAAACATGAACAATACCTGGCAACCACCTTGTGTGGATGAATAGGGGTGCCTAACACCTTCCCCTGTTCATAACTTAATCCCCTTACCCATCTCTGGTTGTTTTTTTTAGGAGGGATATTTTGCCCTAAAATTGCCTTTTCTGCTTATTTAATATTTTGGTGTCCATTCACACCTAAATTGAATGGTGGCGACTCTTTGTTTTATATAATCCCGTGTGATGATTAGGAAATCATTAAATTGATTTTTCCATGTCTCACACTAAGTAACTTGGATTATACATGAAGGGTAGCACAACCATGAACCATCTTATCCCAAGAGGGGTGTAACAGAGACCGGCAGTTCAAATGAAAACCAAAACTTTCGTGGCAATCCTGAAGTGGGTTCACAATTACAGACAAAAAACACAGATGAAACCGGAGCGGCACATTCAATGTCTAGAAAATCACAATTTGCAGCTTAGCAGATGACCATATCAAAAGCCTAGGAATACCAGCGGACCATATTAAAAGCCTAAGAAACTAAGTATAATTTTCAAAATAAATGGAAATACAAAAAAGAAAAAAATACCTACTAATTTATTAATTACTCCTTATCATGATTCAATAGTACTTCATTTTGGGATTGACTCTCTTGAGTATAAATTACTTGATTCATGGATTCATGCATCAACCAAATGAAAGACTAAGTATAAAAAGAAAAGAAAAAATTAATTTTGGCCGTGCACAAACTCTAACATAAAATAAAAAATAGTAATATAATTTGTTTTCAACTTACTCGTAACAATTGAGTGAAGCTATGTGAACCATGATGCTGTGATAAACTTTCAATACTAGGACCCAGTTGATGTGGCATAAAACTTTAAACAATAGACATGAAAAATATATTAGCATTAAAATATAAAACTATGATAATACTGAAGATTTTGGTCAAGAGTCAAACCATTTGAGCCATCTGATTTGAAGGGAATTGGACAGTTTGAAATTGGAAAGGATATTGTAAAGATAATAAGATCAAACTTGTTAGACTAAGCATATATAATTTTGTATTTTATAAAATATAAAATTAAGAATTATAAATGTAAGTTTCATTTTACTTGATTAACAATTGGAATATTTTGGTTGATATGGTCTTGCACACGCTGCTTGTTCTTTCTTCTTTTTTTATTGACTGCTTTAGATAAAGCACCTTGTATTCTTTGAACACTTCCTCCAACACGGCTGGCTTTACCTTTTATTTTCACTCCTTTTGCTTGTTGCATGAGATTTTGGGCCTCTAAATCAACTTGTGACAAAACTGGATTAATAATCTTATTTGGTCCACATATAATATTTTCATGATCACTTGCAAAGTCATTGGCATTAGTAGCATGCTCATCAACTGGATGTTCTTCTAAAGTAGGTTTGTCATTTTGAATGTCTATAAGCTTCACCTCTTTAATAGCTTTTCCACAAACTCTACCATCACATTTGCTTGTTGCATAACATAGTTATGTTTTTTTTTTTCAGTTAAAGCAGCTCTACAAGCAATTTGCATAAAACGTTGACACGATTTTTTATATCTGTGAGTAATTCCAATGTTTTTCCTCTATCCACGTTTGAAGTACATGTGAAAACTTGATGCATATGTTCACTTCTTGCATTTTTAGTCCACCGTTTCATGATGTAGTGTTCAGGGATCATATTTATATCATGTCTATTCAAAATCTTGAAAGCATGTCTACATAAAATTCCAGCAAATTTGAACTTTTTGCAAGCACAGTTGACTTTAACTTGCACTCTATCAAGGTAACATTGTATTCTCTGTGCTTCCTTAACTGTTGATCTAGTACAACATATTCAATCACTAGCCCACGTTCACAAGAACTTTGAATAACACACTCCCATATCTCATTTAAAGCTTCATGAATTTCATCATATATTTTTGGGGTAAAGATTACCTTAGCATGCTTATGAATGATGGAATTTGCATCTGGCCTTGGTACACTATGCATCATGATGCAATCTGCCTCTAATTCACTATAACAACGGTTTTGCAAAACTTTGTCAATGTGAACCAACAGACGAGCCATACACTTTTGCTTGTTTAGATGCTTTTTTATCATACTATGCATGACTTCTGACCGTTGTGTGCTACTCATATCAGCAGAGAAGGTATTCCTACCATATGCAAGTGACCACTTCTCTTTATCTGTGTACTTCCTTTTCAACTAATCATTTGAAACCAGATTATATTTTGAAAGCATTATTTCCCAAGCTTTTTCAAATTCTTCACTATCATGACAGTCATAAACACACCTTTTGAAATCCACAACCAGCTCCTTATTTGAATTGAATTCGTGGCTTAAGTGTTTAGCGGCATTCTAATATAAATGCCAAACACAATTTCTATGGTATGTTCTAGGTAACACCAACTTAATTGCATTAGCCATTGCTAGATCTTCATTTGTTAGAATTGTTTGAGGTTCTTTACCATTCATAGCCTTTAAAAATGTCCTAAACAATCACGAAAAAGACTCCACACTTTCATCATACAAAAGTGCAACACCAAATATAATGCTTTGCTTGTGATGGTTCACCCTAACAAAAAAGGCAAGTGGACGATTTTTTGTATTTGTTTTATATGTTGTGTCCAAACAAATTACATCACCAAAATGTACATAATCCAAAATCATGCCACCATCAACCTAGAAAATATTGGTTATCAACTTGTCATCATCCAACTGTATATCATAACGAAAGCTTGGGTCATCAGACTGCTTTCTTCCAAAAAATTGCATTAATTCCCCAACATCTCCCTTACTCATGCTTATCTTATTCTTGGCATTGGATTTCGTAAATCTACACGTGTAAATCCAAGGTTTTCAATTCCACCATGTTCTACAACTGTAGACACCCCAAAATTGCACGATTTTTGATAAATCTTGAAGGAGAGAAATATTTTATTGGAATTTTCAATTCTTTGCATTGGGTTTGAGATACTTAACCTATTTGAATCCAAAACGGAAAAGGAAAAGGCCCGAATTCAATCTTTTGTGCAAAGTCAAACTTTTTTCGGTTGAATTTTGTTGACTTTTTACCCTAGAAAATGAAATATTTTTTAAAGCCAGATTTCAAGATAATTTTTCCCGGTAATTAGGTTTTTAGCCATGTTATTGCATAAAAGAATTTTTTGAGATTTTAAATCTTGGCGAATACCATGGTTTTAACATATTGAACCTTTTTTCCAGACCTGAAAAATCGGAATTTTGCCTAGAACTGGAAAGTTGACTTTTTATTCACCTGGAATTTGGGTCTGGAACTATTTTTAATGGATTCAAATGGGGGGTGTTTGCTTATTTACATGTAATATCCTAAGTAAATGGAGATTAAAAAATACGAGGACATTTACTTAAACGATATTACATGTAAATAAGTATTGCCTATGTTAAAATTTGGAAAAAAGGCTTTTTTCCTTGTATCCGGCAACTCAGGCCGGATACAAGTGTCCTTCTTTGTATCCGGTGGAAAATGCCGGATACAAGTAGACCTCAGTGTATCCGGCATCATAGACCGGATACATTAAGGTACTTGTGTATCCGGCCTGACATGCCGGATACGCTAGTTTTGCTCAAAATTAGGGTTTTCCGAGAGCTTTTCACTTTTACCATCATATCCCTCATTAAATGAGGGGAAATCTCGGAAATAGCCTTAGGGTTAAGGTTGGTGGGCTATAGACATTATGTTGTGTCTACCATTCTCACCAACCCTAACCCTAGCCTTTGCCTATAAATAGGAGGCTCCTCTTTAAGCAAAGGGCCATTAACTCTTGTTTTGAATTCTCGCTAAGAAGAACTCCAAGAGAAGAAGAAAACCGCTGCGGGATCGCATCCAGAACCCAGGTAAGCCTCAAACTTTTATTTTATTTTCTGTCTTTACATTCCTAGATCTAGATCTATTCTTCTACCTTTCTGTAGAATAAGGCCTTCTTTGGGTGTGAAAATCCTTCCCCGGCTCAAAGTATCTCGAGACTCCCCCTAGCCGTAAAACGTGGAGGCGGGATCTAGGAGAAACGAGACTGGGGATTGACCCTAGTACTAGAACCTATGTAGCATAAAGCCTTTTGATTGATTGTAAACCGTTTCATATTCAAAGTACCCTTGATTATCTTGAAGAACCGTGTTTAACGGGGAGAGAGAACCGAGGGAAACGATAATGGAACGGAACCCTAGGTTCTAGAACCTTATTTTGATGAATATGTATGCATGCTTTGTTATTGTATTGATCTTGTATGGTTTCTCACACTTGCACATACATAGTACCATTTTGGCGGGATAGGCTCATATTTGGGGTTTATTGCATTTATTGTGATAAATCTCAAATAAATGGCCTCAATCAATTCTGGAATGTCTTTGAATGATTTTTAAAGTATTTGTGTTCATCTTGCATGGATCACACATTTTTATCAAATTTTCGGATTTGGTTTTCTTCAAAAGTGGCTTAGCTTGACCGTAACTGTACCCTTATTTCGGACGCTCATAACTTCATCGTCCGGATCAATTTTGGAGCAATTCCAAAACCATGGGAAAGGTGAGGCTGTATAGTTTATGTCCACCAAATTTCATAAATTTCTATCAAACGGATTTTTGACACCTCTCTGTCGAAGTTGATTGGACAGTTCATGTTCAAATACAGAACTTGTCACTTCGACGGAGCGCCATGTGTTCGTTTTAAGTCCGATTCGAGTGATTTTTGTTTCTGGGCACTCCTTTATGAGTCTATTTTCAAATCCAGTTAGTTTCATAATTTTTTGACTCCATTTGAATTATTGGTAGCCGATTTACTCAGAATTGCTCAATGGCATTTTTCTGGGTAAATCTATGATCTTCAGGGCCTGTTCGGGAGACCATCCAAGGCACATCCGAAGGGATTTTTGTATGAGGCTAGTTTCTTTTGAAAGATGGTCATACAGACTTCAATCACACCAAATTTCGTGGATTTTTATGAAGTGGAGTTTTCTATGCAATTTCCCAAAGTTGCCCACTTATAACTTTTTGATTATCCCCAACAGCAACTTTAAAGGAGCATAATTCCTAGGATTTAAAATTGTATTTGAATGATTTCAAGACAAATGGCATTACTTTTCACCGAATTTTCCGGATTTGATTCAACTTGGTTTTTGAATAAATTGTGCTTTGATTTACATCTTTTTGTGATATTCCAAAAATGATATTGACATAAGAGAGGATCTAGAATCCATTTAGATCTTCATGTGAAAATATCATACATTGGTCTTTTTTCAAGGTTTTCTATGATTTTAGCAAGCTTTCTTATTTTTGCATGAACATACACTTGGCTACCACTTCGTGTGGATGAATGGGGGTGCCTAACACCTTCCCCCGTTCATAATATAATCCCCTTACCCATCTCTGGAGTTGATTTTCAAGTAGGGTTATTTTTACCCAAGAAACCTTTGGTTGGTTATTTTTATCAATTAAATCAAAACATTTGTGGGACACTTGGAAGCCCTAGAATATTCCAAGAAACCTTTGGTTGGTTATTTTTATCAATCAAATCAAAACATTTATGGGACACTTGGAAGCCCTAGAATATTCTAAGAAACCTTTGGTTGGTTATTTTTATCAATCAAATCAAAACATTTGTGGGACACTTGGAAGCCCTAGAATATTCCAAGAAACCTTTGGTTGGTTATTTTTACCAATGAAATCAAAACATTTGTGGGACACTTGGAAGCCCTAGAATATTCCAAGAAACCTTTGGTTGGTTATTTTTATCAATCAAATCAAAACATTTATGGGACACTTGGAAGCCCTAGAATATTCCAAGAAACCTTTGGTTGGTTATTTTTATCAATCAAATCAAAACATTTGTGGGACACTTGGAAGCCCTAGAATATTCCAAGAAACCTTTGGTTGGCTATTTTTATCAATCAAATCAAAACATGTGTGGGACGCTTGGAAGCCCTAGAATATTCCATGAAAACCTTGGTTGGTTATTTTTATCAATCAAATCAAAAAAAAAAATGGGACCTTTGGAAGCCCTAAAATGTTCCATAAAAACCCTTGGTTGGTCCTTTTCGTACCAATCAAATCAAAAATATACGGGACCCTTGGAAGCCCTAAAATATTCCAACACACCAAAAAAAAAAAAAAAGAAAAAAAAAAAACAAATAAATCCGGACTTGTGTTCACTTAACCCATTTATCTACATTTATAGGTGTATGACTCAGATTAAATGGGAGCTGGCATGTTTCTTTGTTTTTCCTGATCTAGGTACAATTATTTGCAACCATTGCTCCCGTAACCAGATCTAAAGCCAGAGCCATGAATATTGAAGAGAACCAAGCCCAAGTTACTATCCCCGCTCAAGACTTTGCTCAGCTGCATGAGCAAGTGGCTGGTCTGGCCAAGATGCTGGGAGACTTACTGGCGGCTCAGGCCCAGGCCCAAAATCAAGCGTCAACTTCTCATCAGGCACCACCACCGTAGGCCTACATGCCGCCTCCGGCTCAACCCATGCCTGAGCCCATTTCTGAACCAGTCCCTGAACCCATTATGATCAGGGAAAATACAGCAAAATCAGAGAAAGAGCTGGAGAAAGAAAAGGCCAGAGAAGAAATGGAAAAGAAAATGCTGCTCAGAATAGAAAGGATCCAAGAAGAGCTGAAGGAAGTGAAGGGAGGAAACAGCCATGGAGGCACCACCTTCGAGGATCTGTGCATGTACCCTGACGTATGTCTACCGGCCAAGTTCAAGTGCTCGGACTTCGACAAGTTCGACAGCACAGGCTGCCCCATGAGCCATTTAAAATTATACTGCGGGGCCCTATGCCAATTTGGCCGGGATGACGGCATATTAATCCAACTCTTTCAGAGGAGTTTGACCGGGTCAGCTCTTAGGTGGTTTGCTACAGTGGACCATGGAAGGATCAGGAGATGGAAGGATTTAGCTGATGCTTTCCTAGACCAATATAAATTCAACTCGGAGATTGTGCTAGACCGGTACGACATGATGAGGATGAGTAAAGGGAAGGATGAGCCAGTACGGCAGTATGCCAAAAGGTGGAGAGAGGCCGCCTCCCAGGTCAGGCTACCTATGCAAGAGCCAGAAATGATTTCCACGTTTATGGGCACACTGGGGCAGCCCTTCTACAACCATTTGGTGGGTCAGATCACCACCAACTTTGCAGCCCTGGTACAGGTAGCGGACCGGATCGAGGAAGGGGTCAGGTCAGGAAGGCTTATTGATTATTCTACTTTGACTGGGCAGTCTGATTCCGCTGCTTCCCTGGCACAAAAGAAGGGAACTGGGTTCAAGAAGACGGGGACCCGAAAAGAAGGGGAAGTGAATTTGGTCCAGGCTCCTCCAGCCAAGAAGCCGCTTCACGTAAATATCTCTGCACCCCAGCAGGCCCAACAGGCCCAGCACTCTTATCAGACCCCACACAATGTCAACTTCTCTCCCTCCGTGCCAGCTAACCCAAGGAGGACTTTTTCCAAGGAAGAGAGGGAGGCCTGGTTCGCAGCAAGAAAGAACTGAGTCTTTACTCCCCTTCCGGTATCTCTTTCCCAATTATTGCCAACCCTGCTGAAAGGGGAATATGTGATCTTGAAGGAACCAAGCCCGAATGCCACTAAGGGGAGGAATTTTGATCCGGCAGTCACCTGTGACTTCCACATGGGTGCACCGGGGCACTTTACAGATGCTTGTTGGGTGTTGAAGCACGCAGTCCAGGACTTGTTGGACCAGAAGGCCTTGGTTTTTAACACTGCAGCACCCGCACCGTCCGGGAATAATATTGGGCAGAACCCTCTGCCTTACCACAATGGGGCAGGCCCATCCAACTCCATCACGGCCATATCCACCACGAGAAGGGCCTTTGACCAATCTCAGCTTATAGCACCAGTAGGGACCATTGTCCAGGTCCGATTTTTCCCAGAGGAGGAAGAGGAGGAGGTCAACATGGTCTCCCAAAAAAATAATCTTGCTGCTGAGGACATAAGCTCCTCCTTAAACCGGGTCTCCTCTCTTATGGCCCAGATGAATACTGCAAGGCCCCCATTGGTCTTCAATTGCAGTCCACCCATCTATTCACCATCTAAGCCGTCTAAGGCTCCACTGGTCATCAACCTTGACCCCACCAATGCCTCCATCACTTCTTCCGTCCCCAAAAAATCCAAACTTCAACCCTTGGTTGTAAATGTGCAGCCCGCCCAGATTATCCCTAAACCGGCCCATACATCCCGGTCCAAACTCCAGCCACTAGTGGTTAACATCCCTAAATTAGCTTACTCTGAGGCCGCTGTACCATGGAATTACAGCGAGGGAATCACGGCTACGGTTCCAAAGGTTAGGAACCAGAACCAGGAGGAGGTGAACCTCATGACGAGGTCAGGGAGATGTGCAGGGGTGAAGAGAAAGAGAAGGAGACAGAAGTAGAAAAAGAAAAAAAAGAAACAGAAGAAAAAAGAAAACAAAAAGGAAAGACAAAAATAGGAGAAGACACACCCCAGGGTGCAGAAAATGAGGTAGCAGACCTTATAAAAATAATCAAAAAGAGTGAATTCAATCTTGTGGATCAGCTGAACAAGGTCCCGGCTCAGATTTCAATCCTGGGCCTTTTGCTGAATTCCGAAAAGCATAGGGATGCATTGCTAAGGGTGCTACAGAGTGCACATGTATCCCAGACAATTGATCCAGACCAGCTTGGCAAAATGGTTGGTCAAATCTTGTCACATAATGTGATAAGTTTCTCAGAGGGTGAGATCAGCCCAGGTGGGTGCTATCATGTTGACCCTTTGCACATCACAGTGTTTTGTAAGGGCTGCATGATTGCACGGGTTTTAATTGACAACAGGTCGGCGTTAAATGTTTGCCCGTTAATCACTTTTACCAAGCTTGGTTTGGACCAGTCAATGATCAAGCAGAATGGAAGAATAGTGAGGGCTTTTGATAGCTCCAAGACCCACTCCCTAGGGGAGATTGAACTGCCGATCACAATTGGGCCGAATATCTTCAACATCACATTTGAGGTGATGGATATACCTGCAGCCTTCAATCTACTCCTAGGGAGGCCGTGGATACATTCGGCTAGGGCAATACCATCCACGCTCCACCAAAGGGTGAAATATGTAAGAGGGCAAAGGGTGATAACAGTCCTAGCCGAAAACTTGGTGCCGCCCATTGTGTCACCTGATGTACCCTTGATAAATGTGGACTTGACTGTTGACAAGATTGCATTCCACTCGTTTCAATTTGAGGCGGTAAATTTCATACCTGGGGGGTGTGAGAAAAAGAAGGAAAATGGGACTACTGCAGAAAATATGGTCAAGAAAGTGATGGAGAAATACCACTTTCACCCGGGGAAAGGCCTGGGAATCAATTTGCAGGGGATGGTGGAGCCAATCACGGCTAAGAAACTGATCCCTAAAGTAGGGTTGGGCTTCAAGCCCAGAAGATGGAGGAGGATGAAGCATGAAGAAGGAGAGGAAAGAAGCAAAGGAAAACTCCCTCATTTAAGGGAAAGCTTCCCAAAACCCTCTTATACAATCCAAATATCTCCTCCCATAGACCAGTCCAAGCCTCCCTACTACAACATCAACCCATTTCAAAAGCCGTTTGTTTCGGCCTTGCAACCATACAACCCATCTCCAATACTGGGAGCAGTGGATGGGCCTGGGCCACAACCAGAGCAGCGGACAAACTTCTCTGAAGATGTGGGGGCTTTCTTCGCCATGACTGAGGGCGAAAAAACTGGTAGTGACAACGAGCTACCTTTCATTGATTGGGCCGCAGTAAAGATTCCGGATGAGGTTATATCTGGACTGGGCCCCGTAGCTGAAAAGGGCAGTACCCACCCGGTGATGATGGCATCGGACGCGGGGCTTGAGGAGCAGGCTTTCCCTATTTCCCCTGCTCCCAAAAATTTTGTATTAAACAATTGGGAGGAAACTCCCCTTACCTTTGAAGCAGCGTTAGTTCGGCAAACTGACGCGGCTTCCAAAAAAAAACTCCAATAGTGGAATGCCATTTCCCTGAAGGTTCTAATGGGCCTTCATCTTCAGGGGAATTATGTTTAGAAGGCTCACAAAAAACCCAAAAAGATTTTTCTATTTTTTCTAGAAAATTTAAATTTTTCAAAAAGGTCCAAACCACTTATAAAGCATATAATCAGACTGAATTGGACCAGGTTGAATATGACTTCGACCTTGAGCTCGACTTTGACCTCATGGGGATCGAAGAAGAGACCGAGGTCGAAGAAGAAGACGTTCCAAAAGAAATTGAATACCAATTGGAACGTCATGAAAAGGGGGTCCAACCTAATATTGAGGAGACCATATCCATAAATCTTGGGACCGAAGAGGACTCAAAAATTGTGAAAATCGGGTCATGCCTGTCTGATGTGCAGAAAAATGAAATGTCACAGTTCTTGGCAGACTACAAAGATGTGTTCGCTTGGTCATATCGGGACATGCCGGGGTTGGACACTGACATGGTGGTGCACAAGTTGCCAATTTTGCCAGGGGTTAAGCCAATTAAGCAGAAGCTGAGAAGATTGAAGCCAGAATGGACCTTAAAGGTCAAGGACGAAGTGGTCAAACAATTTCAAGTCGGATTTTTGGCAGTCTCTACGTACCCTGAGTGGCTCGCAAACATAGTGCCGGTACCAAAGAAGGATGGGAAAGTCAGAATGTGCGTGGACTATAGAGATTTGAATAAGGCAAGCCCTAAGGATGATTTTCCGCTTCCACACATAGACATCTTGGTGGACAATACTGCGGTACATAGCCTATTCTCCTTCATGGATGGCTTCTCAGGATATAATCAGATCAAGATGGCTAAGAAAGATCAAGAAAAAACAGCATTTATCACACCTTGGGGCATATTCCACTATACAGTCATGCCATTTGGGCTCAAGAACGCTGGGGCAATATACCAGCGGGCCATGACAGCACTATTTCATGACATGATCCACAAAGAGATGGAGGTCTACATGGACGATATGATTGCCAAATCATGCAAAGAGGAGGACCACTTGGTCAATCTGAAGAAAGTGTTTGATCGTCTGAGGAAGTACAGTCTACGGCTTAACCCGGCTAAGTGCGTCTTTGGGGTTACATCAGGGAAGTTACTGGGATTTATTGTGAGCCGAAGAGGAATTGAAATTGACCCTGCTAAAGCCAAGGCCATAATCGAAATGCCAGCACCCAGAACCGAGAAGGAGGTCCGTGGTTTTCTTGGAAGAATTCAGTACATAAGCCGGTTCCTAGCACAGCTCACTGCTATCTGTGAACCAATTTTCAAGCTTCTGAGGAAAGATAACCCGACGGTCTGGAATGAGGATTGCCAGCAGGCCTTCGATACGATCAAGGAATATTTACTGAACCCACTTGTGCTAGTGCCACCAACCCCAAGAAGACCACTGATCCTGTACTTGTCAGTGTTGGAAACATCGATGGGATGCATCTTGGGGCAGCATGATGAGACTGGAAGAAAAGAAAGGGCAATTTACTATCTGAGTAAAAAATTCACGGAATATGAAGCTAAGTATTCATCATTGGAGAAGACTTGCTGTGCTCTAGTGTGGGCAACTTAGAGGCTAAGGCATTATTTCCTTAGTCACTCCACACTATTGATATCTCGGATGGACCCACTGAAGTATCTATTTGAGAAACTGGCACTGACTGGCAGGACGGCAAAATGGCAACTACTACTGTCCGAATTTGACCTCACGTACATCACCCAGAGAAGACGATCAAGGGTCAAGCCATAGCTGATCACCTGGCTGCACATCCTCTGCCAGAATGTCAACCCTTGAAGACCAACTTTCCCGATGAGGCAATTTTGTACACTGAAGAGGAGGAAAGTGAGAGTTCTTGGCAGATGTTCTTTGATGGGGCCGCCAACATGAATGGGAACGGAATAGGAGTAGTCTTGGTTAAACCAGATGGTTCACACATCTCGATTGTAGTAAAGCTGAGATTCCAATGCACCAATAACATAGCAGAATATGAAGCATGCATAATTGGATTGCAAGCAGCCATGGATCATGGAGTAGAGGAACTTGACGTATACGGGGATTCGAGTCTTATCATCTTCCAAACAACTGGTGAGTGGAAAACCAAGGATCACAAATTGATCCCCTATCACCAGTATTTGGAAGAAATAAGCACAAATTTCACTCGAATTTCCTTCAACTATATGCCAAGGGCCAAGAATTAGTTTGCGGATGCTCTAGCAACCTTGGCTTCAATGGTCAGCATACCAGAAGGAGTAGACATCAGATCGCTGGAAATTGAGGTTAGAGATGAACCGGCTTACTGTCTCGTTCTAGAGGGAGCACCAGAAGAAGAAGCACCGTGGTTTCAAGACATCAAAAATTTCTTGAACAATCGGAATCTGCCAGAAAATGCCACTGCTATTGAGAAAAGGACAATACAGAGGTTGGCGGGTCAGTTTCTGCTAAGTGGTGGACATGTGTACAAGAGGTCACATAACGACATTTTGCTCAGATGTGTAGCCAAGACTGAATCGGAAAGACTGATTGAAACGGTACATGGAGGAGTTTGTGGGCCCCACATGAGTGGGCACATGCTTGCGAAGAAAATCTTGAGGCTGGGATATTACTGGACGACCATGGAACATGATTGATGTATACATGTCAGGAGGTGCCATCAATGCCAAATATATGCAGATAATAAGCATGCACCCCCAGGTGAGTTGCACAACATGACATCACCATGGCCCTTCTCTATGTGGGGCATAGATGTTATTGGCATGATTTCACCTAAGGCATCGAACGGGCACAGATTCATCCTGGTGGCGATTGATTACTTCACTAAATGGGTAGAAGCAGCATCATATGCAAATATCACAAGCAACCATGTTATTAAATTTTTGAAGCACAATTTCATTGGTCGCTATGGACTGCCAAGTGCCATAGTATCAGACAATGCTTCAAATATTAAGAACAAGGACATGAAGAAAATGTGTGAGCAGTTTCAGATCATCCACCATAAGTCAGCTCCGTACAGGCCAAAGATGAATGGGGCAGTGGAAGCAGCAAACAAGAACATAAAGAAAATCATTCAAAAGATGGTATTGAGCTACAAGGATTGGCATGAAATGCTGCCACTTGCTCTACATGCCTACAGAACCTCGATCCGAACCTCAACTGAGGCAACCCCATATTCCCTAGTCTATGGAATGGAAGCAGTCTTGCCAGTGGAAGTAGAAATCCCATCACTCAGAGTGCTCATGGAAGCAGAACTAGAAGAAGCCGAATGGGTACAGTCAAGACATGATCAACTCAACCTGATAGAAGAGAAGCGGTTAAAAGCACTATGTCATGGCTAGTTGTACCAAAGGAGAATAGCCTGGGCCTACAATAAGAAAGTGAGGCCCAGAACTTTCCAAGAAGGAAACCTAGTTCTAAAGAAAATTCTACCATTTTTGGAAGACCCTCGTGGTAAGTTCAAGCCCAATTGGGAAGGGCCTTATGTCGTCAAGAAGGTCCTGTCAGGGGGTGCACTCATTTTAGCAGAAATGGATGGGTCAGATTTTCCTGAGCCAATTAACTCTGATGCAGTAAAAAGGTATTTTCCTTGAGTGAATATTTCTAGGAAATGATCCGAGGCCATTTTTCTTTATTCCCTTCAAAATTTTAATCCCTAGTCTAGCCAAGTTGAGCTGGTTCATTTCTTTGATAAACCTAAACCGGATTTACAGTCTTATATGGAGGCAAAACAAATTGGGGCAAGGCCAATTGGGGCAAAGTGGAAAAAAAAGAAAAAAGAGAGGAAAAGAAATGAAAAATGGCAAATTAAAGCCAAATGTGAAAAAAGATGCAAAAAATGCAATTTGGGGGGAAAAGGGTTAAATTCATCATGACTGTAAGTCCGGTTGACCTATTTCCGCATTTGAAAATGTTTCGGGCCTTTAATACCCTTTCTTTCATAAACCGAGCCTAGCCTTTATTTCGTCCTATTTTTAAGCCCTCGGTGATCTTAGTTTGTTCATTCAAATGTCAGAGTAAGATTGGTGATGACGGAATACAGAAGCCGGCCTTAGTGAAAACCGTAACTAGCGCTAGGGGCAATATTGGCAGGAAAAAAGAAAAAAAATATAAAGGAAAAATCAGTGGCTGAGTTGATCATGGAAACCCAAGCTTGAAGAAAAATCAGCACAAGTACTGAAACTGAGCAGATTGGGTAATACGGTCAATTCTGGAAAAAAGGCATTTGGGGATGATTTTAAAGGTCCTAAGATGGACGGTTCTGATCCCTCATTATTTTCTGGACCACCCTTTTCATTATTTAACCTGGTTCTAATTCCTTTAATTATAGGTGATTAAGTGCATGGACCAAATTTCAAAAAATAAAAAAAAAATATAAAAAGGAAAAATTATACTTTGGCCAGTGATGATAAATCAAATACTTTTCATAAAACCTTTGTTTTTACAAGCATCTGAGCATTCTGAGGCCAATAATATAAAAATTTTATTTTGAATTAAATCCTTTGGCTTTCCACTATTGGAGTTCAATTTCGTACAAAGGTATGAAAGAAAAATGTGCAGGAAATAAAGCTAATCTCTGTCTCCTAGCCGCTCCTCAAGCTCTCGAATCCGAGCTGCTTGAGCTGCGATAACTCCAGAAGCCCCCTCTGCAGCGGGATCACTCAAGAAGGAAATAACCTCATCTGAAAGAGTCTGCCTAATCCGCATGCTCCTAAGGTTGGCTAAAGCATCCTGGTGCTTCTGCCTCAATGCTCGGACTTCAAGACAGCGGGCCTGCCTATGTTCCTCAAGTTGCTTCTCCATAGCCAGACGGCGAGATACCTGCTCTGCAAGTTGCCTTTCCATATCAAGGCCCCGTGTCCTAAGCTCCTGGGCCTCTCGTACCCATATCTGCTGGAGTCGCTTAAGAGATAATCCTTCACATGGGCTTCTGAGAAGACCAGGCCACGCATGAAGCGAACATAGGACCACTCCCTCATCAACCAGGCATTCAGCTTCATGGTAGCTGGAGAAAGGGGCCCAAGATGATCCTCATACCCACTTGGGATGATAATCCCCTGGGTTGCTCAGAACTGACGAAGGACCCGCAGAGGAAGATACAACACTGCATGTCTCAGGCCAGCTAGAATCAGAAAGTTGCGGTCTCGGAAGCTAATCACAGTCTCTGCATTGGGTTGATAAGTACCAGGCCATCTCACCTGGTCATCCTGGAGTGAACCCAAGAAAGTAAACCAGCCCTGTTTACCTCCTGGAATGTCAAGACACCCTCGGTTGCTCATCAAGACAAGAACTTTCATTCTTGGAGAGAAGCGTCGATCAATCATCTCAATTTGATTCAGGTGGTCAAGTAACCAAAGCTGCAGAAAGGGGGAAATATTTCAATGTATTGTAGAAGAAAAGAAAAAAAAAGAGAAAAAGTGATAAAAAAAAAGAAAGAGAAAAAGAATAAAAATAAGAAAAAAGAAAAAAAGAGAAAAAAAAAGAAGAAGTTTCGAAGCAGTTGCATGTTTTCTCCTTTAAACAAGGGTTTCTAATTCTTCAATCATGAAGAAGGATTTTACTGGAGCAGTAAGAAGGCATGAATGAGAGGTCATGGGTTGTAAGGGCATGAGGTTAGATCAACAGATCATGATTTTCAAATCCATCAATCAAGAAGAGGCATTCACTTGGGTAGTTGAAAAGAATGAAGGCAGGCTATGGGCAGCAATGGCACATACATCCTTATTGAGAGAGCAAGAAGATGAAGAAGCAAAAGCAAGTTGCAGAATATTTAAGCACAGGTTTGGGCATCAAATGGCACCTAGGTAAATCAAATAAGAAAATCAATCAGGAAAATTCAATAAAATATTTCCTTCCTTATTGTTGAAAAACATTAAAAGCAATTGAGTTTGCAGAGGTCAATTTTAAATCCACATTCTTTTCAAAATTTGCTTGTCTCAGATTTCTTTTCATAGCCACGAGAGCTCAAAGAAATCTGAAATAAGGAAGAGACGCCACCCCCGTCAGACTATACACAGCAGGGGTTTCATTGGCTATCTTCAAATCCATATTTTTATCACTCATTTGTTTGACCAAAGCAAGTTCAATTAATGAGGTGTCTTTCAAACGTGCAATTTTGAGTTGTGTCTATTCTTTGCTGTTAATTGTGCTACAACTCCAGCAAAGAGGGGCAGTTGTAGACACCCCAAAATTGCACGATTTTTGAGAAATCTTGAAGGAGAGAAATATTTTATTGGAATTTTCAATTCTTTGCATTGGGTTTGAGATACTTAACCCATTTGAATCCAAAACGGAAAAGGAAAAGGCCCGAATTCAATCTTTTGTGCAAAGTCAAACTTTTTCCGGTTCAATTTTGTTGACTTTTGACCCCAGAAAATGAAATATTTTTTAAAGCCAGATTTCAAGATAATTTTTCCCGGTAATCAGGTTTTTAGCCATGTTATTGCATAAAAGAATTTTTTGAGATTTTAAATCTTGGCGAATACCTTGGTTTTAACATATTGAATCTTTTTTCCAGACCTGAAAAATCGGAATTTTGCCTAGAACTGGAAAGTTGACTTTTTATTCACTTGGAATTTGGGTCTGGAACTATTTTTAATGGATTCAAATGGGGGGTGTTTGCTTATTTACATGTAATATCCTAAGTAAATGGAGATTAAAAAATACGAGGACATTTACTTAAACGATATTACATGTAAATAAGTATTGCCTATGTTAAAATTTGGAAAAAAAGGCTTTTTTCCTTGTATCCGGCAACTCAGGCCGGATACAAGTGTCCTTTTTTGTATCCGGTGGAAAATGCCGGATACAAGTAGACCTCAGTGTATCCGGCATCATAGACCGGATACATTAAGGTACTTGTGTATCCGGCCTGACATGCCGGATACGCTAGTTTTGCTCAAAATTAGGGTTTTCCGAGAGCTTTTCACTTTTACCATCATATCCCTCATTAAATGAGGGGAAATCTCGGAAATAGCCTTAGGGTTAAGGTTGGTGGGCTATAGACATTATGTTGTGTCTACCATTCTCACCAACCCTAACCCTAGCCTTTGCCTATAAATAGGAGGCTCCTCTTTAAGCAAAGGGCCATTAACTCTTGTTTTGAATTCTCGCTAAGAAGAACTCCAAGAGAAGAAGAAAACCGCTGCGGGATCGCATCCAGAACCCAGGTAAGCCTCAAACTTTTATTTTATTTTCTGTCTTTACATTCCTAGATCTAGATCTCTTCTTCTACCTTTCTGTAGAATAAGGCCTTCTTTGTGGGTGAAAACCCTTCCCCGGCTCAAAGTATCTCGAGACTCCCCCTAGCCGTAAAACGTGGAGGCGGGATCTAGGAGAAACGAGACTGGGGATTGACCCTAGTGCTAGAACCTATGTAGCGTAAAGCCTTTTGATTGATTGTAAACCGTTTCATATTCAAAGTACCCTTGATTATCTTGAAGAACCGTGTTTAACGGGGAGAGAGAACAGAAGGAAACGATCATGGAACGGAACCCTAGGTGTTTAGAACCTTATTTTGATAAAAATGTATGCATGCTATGTTGTTTTATTGATCTTATATGGTTTTCCACACTTGCACATACATAGCACTATTTTGGCGGGATAGGCTCATATTTTGGGTTTATTGCATTTATTGTGATAAATCTGAAATAAATGGCCTCAATCAATTTTGGAATGTCTTTGAATGATTTTTAAAGTATTTGTGTTCATCTTGCACGGATCACACATTTTTATCAAATTTTCGGATTTGGTTTTCTTCAAAAGTGGCTTAGCTTGACAGCAACTGTACCATTAATTCGGACGCTCATAACTTCATCGTCCGGATGAATTTTGGAGCAATTCCAGAACCATGGGAAAGGTGAGACTGTGTAGTTTATGTTCACCAAATTTCATAAATTTCTATCAAACGGATTTTTGACACCTCTCTGTCGAAGTTGATTGGACAGTTCAGGTTCAAATACAGAACTTGTCACTTCGACGGAGCGCCATGTGTTCGTTTTAAGTCCGATTCGAGTGATTTTTTTCTGGGCACTCCTTTATGAGTCTATTTTCAAATCCAGTTGGTTTCATAATTTTTTGACTCCATTTGAATTATTGGTAGCCGATTTACTCAGAACTATTCAATGGCATTTTTCTGGGTAAATCTATGATCTTCGGGGCCTGTTCGGGAGACCACCCAAGGCACATCCGAAGGGATTTTTGTATGAGGCTAGTTTATTTTGAAAGATGGTCATACAGACTTCAATCACACCAAATTTCGTGGATTTTTATGAAGTGGATGTTTCTATGCAATTTCCCAAAGTTGCCCACTTATCACTTTTTGATTATCCCCAACAGCAACTTTAAAGGAGCATAATTCCTAGGATTTTTATCGGAATGAAGTGAAATTTTGCATGAGACCCTTATTTACTATAATATTTCAAATGGATTTGGTTTGATTTGATTTAAAATTGTATTTGAATGATTTCAAGACAAATGGCATTACTTTTCACCGAATTTTCCGGATTTGATTCAACTTGGTTTTTGAATAAATTGTGCTTTGATTTACATCTTTTTGTGATATTCCAAAAATGATATTGACATAAGAGAGGATCTAGAATCCATTTAGATCTTCATGTGAAAATATCATACATTGGTCCTTTTTCAAGGTTTTCTATGATTTTAGCAAGCTTTCTTATTTTTGCATGAACATACACTTGGCTACCACTTCGTGTGGATGAATAGGGGTGCCTAACACCTTCCCCCGTTCATAATCTAATCCCCTTACCCATCTCTGGAGTTGATTTTCAAGTAGGGTTATTTTTACCCTAGAATTGGCTTTTTGCACTTTTTAATGATTTTGAACATTTTGGTGTCCATTCTCACCTCAAAATTCTGAATGGTGGCGACTCTCCCACTTTTTACGTTGAGCCCTGTGTGTTGACGGAGGGATGATCATCTTGGTGATTTTTCCCGTGTCTCACAACAACCATTAGGTCTATTGTTTCCTTCTGTGTTAAGCCTGCACTATCTGCAATATCAACCTCTGCAGCTTGCATCTCACTAATATGCCTATGAGACCTCAATAGCTGAGTCATTTGCCTGCTAAGAAGAGGATGATTGTACCCCTCTTCAAATCTACAAACTTCATACTTCCCATAATCTGTCCACTGAATCTTTATGTGTGCTTTACATCTTGTTCTTGTTGCAGCACGTGGTCTTTTTGTTATTGGATCTCTTTTATCCTTACGACGCATGCCTTCTTTTGCACAACAAACCTCTCTGTCTATCACAACTCTAGCAAAATTTTTTTGAAATCTACTCATTCGAGTGCTAAAACCAGCTTGTCGAGCATATTCATCGTAGAAATTTTTATTGTTACGACGCATGCCTTCTTTTGCACAACAAACCTCTTTGTCTATCACAACTCCAGCAAAATTTTTATGAAATCTACTCATTCGAGTGCTAAAACCAGCTTGTCGAGCATATTCATTGTAGAAATTATGTGCCTCAAATTCTGACTCAAATTGTTGGCCAACTATTGGAACAAACTCAGTATTCATATTCATATGAGGAAAGAACAATCCACTGATTTCCCCTTCTTTTGCACCCTTTATATTAAGAAGCAATAAGTTACATGAGGATTATAAATGAGAAGAGCAGCAATCTAAATTGAAAAAATAAAGATTAATAAACTTATGTATACTCATGGTTTTACCTGAACTTTTTGCTGTGAAGTTTCATTGTGCTCAAATAACCTAGCTTTAGTTGAAGAACTTTCATTCATGCTGTTGCTTCAATTTGCAAAAAATTGACAAAAAAGCAAGACTCACATTTACTTCCTAAAAATGTCAACTCTTGGTGCGGAAAAATTCAATCAAAACTTACGTTTACTTCCTGAAAATATATTTGATTATGAATACCACGAAGCAAAACCAAAAGGCATCCAAAATTTAAGTTTTAGGGCTCTCAAGTGAAAAATAAGAAGAAGAATGAGAGCAGAATTAATATGGGCAGCATTGTTTGATTTAGCGCCTATTTTGGTTTTGTATTTTTTTTTTTTCAAACTGATACCAAGAAACGAAGAATAGGAGAGGTAGTACCTTGACGAAGATGGGCAACTGAACGGCGGTAGCTAGGGTTCCATGAAAGCAAAGGCAGAAAGTTTGATTTTTGCCCCTGCGTTTTGGCGCCGCCGGTTCTAGTTTGTGTTTCCTTTTTTTTTTTTTTCTAATTTTTTTAGAAAGTTAATGTAACGGGGCAGAGGAGAGGCTGTTAATGCCTCACTCTCCGTTTAGCAAAAAGGGGGTTCCCCCCCCTCCCCCCCCCCCACGCCAACTCATTGAAATTTCGATATTTTATGAGAAGTGTTAATTAAAAATTTTTTTTGCCCCCTCAGATTTGGAGTTATGGTTCTACCATTGGTCCAATGCCACATGGCATGCTGCTATAGGTGGCACATTCAAGCGGCAGAGGAATAGGGACAGAGAATTCGGAGTGGTATATTATCAATACTATATATAATGGGAATAGGCCCCTTGGGAAGCGTGCTAAACAAAATACACAGCTTTCCAAAATAGCCCTTACACACTATTGAGAAGATATATTAATAAAAAGGGTAAAATGGTCAAATCGCCTCAGTTTTTTTTCAAAACTTGCAATTAGTTCTGTAACTGTTTCCTCCCACGTTCTCCCTCCTCCCCTTTCCTTTGTTACACACGTGCAATACTGCACATACACCTTGCTAGTTTGGAATTAAAGCCAGAGACCTGCAACTAATCAGATTGGATGCCTTAGCCTCATTCACACGTCTCTGGGTGGCCAGAAGACCAGATCCAAGCATGTTAGCATGGCAGAAAAATTACAGAAGATGAATAAGTACTTCCATTGAAATTAAACCTTATCAATTAAACCCACCCCACCGTTTGCTTCTCCCCTTTTTCCGGGTTGGGATCATTTTTTCGATTACCTCCATTTTGTAGTCTTTCCGGCTACACTAATGGTTTCCCATTCATTGGGACTTTTAATCCGTTCATATACGGACAAATTCTCAGGCTCTTCTAATGAGCTTTCATCTGTTATCGTGACTCCGGTCACTACACTGAATTTCCTCCAGGCAGTTGCAGACGTTAGGGACTATGGCAGGTCTCATGTTTTAATGGTTCAATGCATCTTTTTTATCTACTTTTGTTCAGACTGTGTTTATCTGGTTTTGGCCTTTGTTGTTTGTATATGGCTGCGGCCTCTGCCAGTGTAACAGTGTTCATTTGGAATGAAATTGCCTCGGCAAGGCCTTTATTAAAAAAAACAAAAGGAAAAAATTGAACCCCCAAGTGAATTTTATACGAAGTAAATACATGCATAGACTGACTGGGTTGGAGCCACAGAAGAAAACCCATATACCCCAGAAACATTAACATTAATAACAAGCTGATCATAATATATAAATTAACACAAGGATTTTAGTCATGGATCACCAACAGTTATAAGCACGACACACGACTTGGAAGTTGGAAAATCCAGCTCCCTTGGCCAAGGCCTCATGCACTTCCTGGGTTCTCCCCTTTCCTCCTGGGTTGTACGTTATCATTATACTGTCAAGCTGAAAAACAGACTTTGCATAGCTCTTGGCTTCCGGTTCCTCTGGAAGAACCGATTCAACCACAATCATCTTTCCAGTTTCTGGTATTAATGCCACATAACAGTTCTTCAAAAATTTTAAGCACCGTTCGTCGCTCCAGTTGTGTAATATCCACTGCAAGTGTGGTAAATTAAACTTCTGATCTTGACGAAAATAAATTAAAGCCTAACTGTTGAAGGGCATTAATGGAGCTTAATTACCTTCATAAAAATGGCATCCCCAGATGGAACACTAACAAACATATCTCCACCAACATGCGTCACACCTGCATAAAGCTTTCTTTCTATCACTACTCTCTAAAATCAAATTCTAATGGTTGTATTGTACTCTAGTTAATCTGGAACATGATCAGTACCCGGATAATCGGGGGCTTCTTGGATCGCATGGGGCAAGTCGAAGTTGATGCCTTTGATGGCGGGGTACTTGGAGATGATCATATTAAGTGCCATGCCTGTACCCCCGGCAACATCGACCAGCGAGTTCAAGCCTTCAAATCCTCTGTATGTCTCCATAACTTTCTTTATAATTAAAGAAGTGTGAGCATACATTGCTGTATTGAACACCTTGTTGAATCTTGAGTCCTTGCCGTGGTAATCAAATGCAGTCGTTCCCCAAGCCTTTTCAAATGGAACCTCCGCTTCCACAATGGCATCTTTCAAGTAGTACCTGCAATGAACAAAAATTTGAGTCATAAGAACCAAATAAACACACGATCGAGACATAAATTTATTCCCTTAATATATGATTACCAGCTCTCGATGAGGACCTTGTTTTGATTCAAGACTCAAGAGTAACAATGGAGCCAAGGACAGTCGATCCTCGTCTTTGACAAAGAATTTACCGATGGGAGCAAGCCCGAATCGCCTCTGGACTCGCACATCTTCGAGGGTACATGTAGAGCAAGTTAGAATAGAGTGGCTTGCTAGGAGACGCAGAGTACGGTCAAGCATGATAGCTGCATCTGGGTTCTTTGTGGGGAGGTGAGACACAATCTCTGAAGTGGTAAGATGAGCTCCAGTGCCAGCTTTGGCTATGATCTCGAGCACATCGAGTTTAATGGCTGCATTCATGACCATGGACAGAGCTGCTGCACTAGTCAATTGCATGGCAGGAATACAAGCTTCATCTTCCTCCTGGTTTGTGTGTTTGTCTGGTCTTTGTTTGGAATCATGTCTGCTGATGATCAATGTTTGATGCACAATGTATGGAGGAGTTCCTGAGGAGGTTAGAAAAACTTGACTCTTGGGCTAGTGCTTTAGATTATTGAACTGTGTTTAACACCATTTATATACTGTTTTCGCAGCAACAGCTTTCTGGCCTCTTTTCCGTGAGAATCTTAAGCTAGTTTTATATTAAATCTTTTGATATATATGTTATTAAAATGGGAAAATTATTGATAAGTGGCTACTTGTCCAACCTTTTTACAAAAGCATGCTTAGAAAATATAATGGTACAAAAACATAATACTTTTCGTAAGTAATTTCCAATAAGTCAAAAAATACTGTAGCTTAATGTTTTATTTCCCAAATACCCTACGAAGAACGTGTTAGTATCCTACAATGATTTGGACTGATATCCAAGCTTATAGCCAACGATGATAACAATAGCATCCCACGAAGAACATGTTAGTATCCTATGAAATATCGATTAATCATTTGCTTGCTCGATTAATCGACCTTTTTGTTACCATTATTTGATCGTAGATGTGTTTGATTAATCGACGTTTTTTTGTCCATCAATCGTAGATGCATTTGATTAATCGATGGTTTATTGACATTTTTAGTGAGATATCATTCAAATCACTGTGTGATGTGTAAGCACCCAAATTTTGCTTGAACCAAAAAGTACTAATTAAACACAACAAAACCCTAAGTAGGATGAAACAAGGAACTAAAAATTGGTCATTTTGTCAGAATCTGATTTGGTCAGTAACCTCTACACCATTGAAAAGTACGCTTCGATATGATTCCAACGCAATGAAGTTTACGAGAATCGGAATTTGGACAATAAAGTTATGTTTGAAACAATTTGAAGGGTATTTTTATAAATTTTTAAGGTTTTGTTTGCCATGTGGCAAGCTTTCGTGTCACAAGTTTGCCACTCGGAAAATTAGAATGCAATATGTAAAAAGACAAAAAAAAAAAAAAATTCTTTATTACTAAAATTAAAAGAGGAAAAGACAAAAAAAAGCAAAAGAAACGATTAATATAAAAAAGAAATAAAAATTTAAAAAGATGGGGGACAATTTGCCCCCTCCTTAACGGTGATGGGAGAGAAAGAGAGGAGACCCGCACGGGTCTGTCTGTCTCCCATCTGTCTTCTCTCTTATGGAGAAGAAGGGAGGCAACCATGAGGGGGACAGTGAGTTCTCAGAGAAATGGAAAAAGGGAAGAAAAAACGAAAAATGAGGGGGAAGAGGAAGAGGGCAGGGCGGGGGTCTCTCGGGCTCACTCCCTCGGCTCTCTCTGCTCGCTTGCCTGTTCTCTATCCATCTCTGGTTTGTGTCTCTCTTGGGTCTCTCCCGCAACACCCATTCTCTCCCACGATCACTTGATTGGGGAGGCTTTCAATGGGTTGTCTTCAACCTTGTAACCCAAAAGAGGCGAGCAACCCATATGAAAACCAGTCCTTGTTCCCTTAACTGAACCCAATCTAAGTATTACAGTTTTAGAATATTTCAAGTTTGGAAACTCACCATGTTCCTATTTTGTCAAGATTCTCACTCACTACGTTATAGGAATATGTTTCCTTGTACAAAATAGATTTATAGGAATTAGAATATTTCTTTATGCAATACATGATTCTAGGAGAGATTAAGGATACAGTTATAGACATTTCTTTTCTTTAAATACAGTGTACATGTATATTGAAAATATGAAAGGAATTCTTCTTCCACCTTCACGTTTCTTAACATGGTATCAAAGCCTTCATCCTAAAGCTCTAGACTCGTTCTCCATTGTGATAGCATGACTGATAATCCAGATTCTTCTACCCAGTCTTCTTCTTCACAAGTGAGTAATGTTTTTTCCCCTTATTTTCTTCACTCATCTGATCATCCTAGTGCTGTTCTAGTCTCCTCTCTTCTTACTGGAGACAATTATTCTACATGGCAAAGAGCTATGAGGATGGCTCTCAATGCAAAGAATAAACTTGGGTTCGTTAATGGCACTCTCAAGAAACCCAATAATGATGCTGAAGCTGTTCACTTGTGGGAGAGATGCAGTGACATGGTTCTCTCTTGGCTCCTCAACAGTATTGACAAATCTCTCACTGGTAGTCTTATATATTGCAATACACCCCATGAAGTATGGGTTGATCTTGAGGCTCGGTTTTCTCAAAGCAACAATCCAAGGATATTTTGTCTCAAGAGAGACATAGCCACTGTAAAAACCCGGAATTTTGAGAAATTTTAATTAAGATTAAAATTATTAAATAAGAACAAATAGAGAAATAACAATTCAATTAAACCATTTGGGTGGGTTGGTTAGTTTTGTAGTATAATGGGTTGGTTCAGTTTATTGAACCGGTTAAATGGTTTAAAAAAAAAAGAAAAAAACAATTTACATTTAATGAAAGGGGGTATTACGTTAGGGTTAGAAGGAAATGAGGAAAAAAAAAACGAGAGGAAAGGAAACCGTGGAGGAAGAAGAAGGAGGGGGGAAGAAGAGAAAAGAGAAGAAGAAGAAAGGAGAAAGAAGAAAGAAGGAAGAAGAAGAAGAGGAGGAAGAGAAGGGGATGGTCGTTGTTGAGGGTTAACAGAAAAAAAAAGGGGGAAATCGAGTGGAGGAGAAGGAGGAGAAAAGAGAGGAAGAAAAGAGGAGAAGAAAACGTGGAAAAGGAGAGGAGAAGAAAACGTGGGGAAGAAGAAGAAGAAGAAGGAGAAGGGAGGTTCGTTCATCAGGTTCGTTTGTCGAAGGTTAACAGAACAAGGGGAAAACGCAGAGGAGAAGAGGAAACGGGGGTTTGGGCGTGTGGATTTCTCAATCGCAGGTAAGTAGCACTTTCTTTGTCTTTATCGATTCCTGTTAATTACTGTTGGGTTTCGATTACTGTTGGGTTTCTATTTCGATCGATTTCTGTTGGGTTTCTGTTTTGATCGATTTCTGTTGGGTTTTATGTTTTTGTTTTGATTGATTCCTATTGGGTTACTATTGTTTCTGTTTCTATTGCTGTAAATTGATGTTTATGTTAGATTAATTTGCTGAACCCATTTGCTGTTTATGTTAGATTAAATCACTGCACCCAATTGCTATTTATGTTAGGTTACTTTGTTGTTTTTATGTTAGATTAAATTGCTGTTTACGTTAGATTAATTTGTTGACCTCAATTGCTGAACCCAATTTCTCTATTGCTGTATTTTCATATTTAATTTGCTGAACCCAATTGCTGTATTTACACATTATGTTAGAACCTTCGGTGCTTGGATGTTTCTGTATTTTCATATTATGTTAGGAGTTGCTATTTTGGGTTGGGCGTTGAGGTAAGCTTAGGATCTGATTGGAGTTGCTTGAAGTACTCTGATTGAGTTGTTGTTAGTGTAGGAGTTTGATTGTGAGAATTTATTCTCCAAATCCTGCCCAATTGTTAGTTTCTATTAGTGTAAGAGTCGCTGTTAGTAACTGTTAGTTGCTGTTAGTTGTCGTTAGTTGCCGTTAGCTGATTAGAACCTACAAATGATCATGTTATGGTAAAGAAGCTGATTAGAATTTGCCAATGGTTATGGTTATGTTGTGGAAATTTTAAAAAGGAAAAGATCCCATTCCTTGTTTAGAATTGATAGTTCAGATCCAATCCCATTACATGTGCTTGCCTGTGCTATCTTAAAGGGTCCTGCCATATATGTAAGTATTGCATCTGAAGGCTTTTATTGATGGCTTCTAGTGACAGAGTTTAGCTATAGTGTCTATTACTGCAATTGTGACAATTTCGGTGGTTTGCGAGGACTAGGAGTCTTCATGTAAAAATTTATATTAGTGGTTTAAAATTTAGTTTAGGGTGTTTGTAGTTGAATGGAATTGGTTTAGGACCGATTGGAACTCGAGGTATTGCAAGAAAAAAATCAAGAAAAAGTGATGATTTCCGTCCATTGGGTTTCGCGGCAGGTTTAAACGACCTGTAGTAAAATGGCCATAAGTTCCTATAGGAAATTCCGAATTGCCCACCGTTTATTGCGTTGGAAACTAGACTCGTAGAGCTTTCTGACGATGTATAGCACGTATATCAATTCCTTATAGATTAGATCAAATGTAACATTCAATTAACTAGTTAAAATCAGTTCTGCAGAGTAAATAGCAACTGCAAACCAACCGTGGATAATTTATATTGGTCTTCTCCAAACATGACATTGGTTTACTTCTAACTTGTGGTTTATACAATTATTCTTTACCTTGATTCATTAATGCTTTGGTTTGATAAAATGTTTGAGTTGTGTTATTGGAAACCGAAGCTGAGGCTTCTTGATAGTTGAGAAAGGCAATGAGCCTATGGCATCCCGAAAGGCAGAATGGCCTAGGGATTTAATGGTAAGTGAACAGCGAGGTTCACTTGGATTGAGTTACACTTGGGCAGTTGATTTCTTACAGGTTTTGTTAGTAAAATAATTGAATGGTTAATTCTTATACGAGTCTATGTAGCCTAGAGGGTTGTGATCTACAGTCAATCTATATTGTGCTTTAGTGATGGCTTGTCGAGTTAATACCTGGGCCAATTGCATACCACTGGGTGGCTCCCTCATCGAGTGTTGTGTTGGGATGAGGTAACATAGGCCCCGTTTGGCTTCCTCATCGGATATGGTATTGGGATAAGGTACATAGACCCGGCATGGTTCCCTCATCAAGTTTGACATGAGATTGGTACTAGATTCGTTTTATATTTGGGTTGTACTTGCTAACCCCAGTGAGGAGGTACTCCGTAGGGAGATTTCCAGGTTTGATGGTATTTTAAATTCTTGTTTGTATTAGATATAGCATACTTATGATAAGGATGCTCACGTGTGGATTTAGCATAGTTTCTGATAAAACTTATATTATTTTGTGTTTCAAATTGCATATCATGGTTTAGTATAACAATGTCTTGTGCATATTACTTCCTAATGAGATTATGTCGCACGTGTGGTTTTCCCTGTTTACTAGGTGTTTTGTTTTCAGCACCAGGAAATCATTTCTCACATAGTGGTATACTTTTGGGTTATTTAATCAGATATACGGTTATCTGATTTATAGAATCACGAATCCACAAGTTTTGTACATACACTTTATGCTGACATCGTAGTTTGGTTTAATCTGACTTTATTTGCTCGTTACTAGTATTGTTTAAATGATATTAATTGTTTCTTCGCATGATTTGGATAGAGATTCATCGTATGGGATGTTAGTATGTTATTTCATTATCTGAAATTGCATAACTGTTTATATCATGCATCGTGCTACTTAATGAGACAATTGTCTCACGCAAGTTTTGTTTTACCAGTTTTGTTTTCAGACCCGGCAAGTGAGTCGCGTAGCGGGGTAGAGTTTGAGAGTTATCCGGAATACAGGTCGGAAGAATATTATCATCCCAACTAGACCCATAGAAGGCGAAATTTCACTTTTTGATAGTTGTAGATTACATTTTTGGATATTGTATATGTTGTAAATGATGAGAGAGAGAGAGAGAGAGAGAGAGGGTGTGAAACTTATTTTTAGATCTGTATGTCTTGATGGTTTAATTTTTGACTAGATGTATATTGTTTATATACATATCTGTGATTATCAGGTATCAGGGGCGTAGCCCAGCCTTGTATTTATAGGTGTTATATAGCAGTTTTTCTGAAAATTTTAGGAATTTATTATAAGTGTCTTGGTTAGTTCTTAAGATTGTTTTCATCGTGCTTTGGGCCTTAAATTAGCACTCGGAAGCCAGCATAAACCCTCCACGGGTGGACCTGGTTTCGGGGTGCTATAGCCACACTTTGACAAGATACTCTTTCTCTTGCATAGTACTACAACAATATTAAACAATATTGGGAAGAGCTTAGTGCATTACAACCTCCACCACATTGCATTTGTGGGGCATCCAAGGATTCAGCTAGCTTGCAGGACACTGAACGGGTTTTCCAATTTCTTATGGGATTGAATGAATCTTATGCCCAGATCAGAAGTCAAATCTTAGCTATGGAGCCTTTACCTGCTGTGAATCGAGTATACTCCATTCTCCACCAAGAAGAAACACAACGTCTTCTCCATCTCCTGTTACCCACGCCAGACATTGCTGCTATGCAAGTTAATCGATCACAGAACCTTCATGTGCGTGAAGTTCGACCCAAAGGAAAAAATAGTCATACTTGTGAACATTGTGGCAAAATCGGGCACTCTAAAGCTTCTTGCTATCGCCTCATTGGCTTTCCTGCTCATTGGAATCAAAATCGTAACACTTCACGGAATGATACAAGTCGCCAATTTGTGGCTCACCAGGTTTCTGCTAGTCCACCTGCAACTTCAACCGAACCTGGGATCCCTGGTTTAATTAGTGAGCAATATAACCAATTAATGGATATACTCAAGCCTCCTTCTGTCAACTTTGCTGGTAATTCTTCTGTACCCATCTCTGATTCGTCTTCTTGTACTTTATCTGATTGGATTATAGACAGTGGAGCATCTGACCACATGTCTATGCATTCATCTTCTCCTATCAAACCAACTGTTACACATCAGTTTAGTCCTGTTCGTTTGCCAACAGGTGATGTTGTTCCTGTTTCTCGCGTTGGTACCTTTCATTTATCTCCCTCAATTACTCTTCATAATGTTCTCTTTGTTCCTGATTTTGAATCTAATCTCTTGTCCATCAGTAAAATTACCAAATCTTTGAATTGTGTTGCTATTTTTTCTCTACCTTTTGTGTTTTCCAGGACCTAACCACGAGGATGTTGATTGGAATGGGTGAAGAGCGTAATGGACTCTATTACTACAAGCATGTTTCTCTTGTAGCCTTGCATGTCAACAAATCTGTTCAGTCCAATATATGGCACCAGCGACTTGGTCATCCTTCTCATTCATGCTTACCCAGTTTTTTATCTCATTCTAATAAACCACTTCATTGTGATGTGTGTGCTAAAGGAAAGCACACCAGACTTCCTTTTTCTTTGAACTCAAATAAAAGTACTTTTGTCTTTGATCGCATTTATTGTGATATTTGGGGTGGTTATCATACAGCTTCCACCATGGGTGCTCATTACTTCTTGACTATTGTAGATGACTTCTCTCGGGTTACTTGGGTGTATTTAATGCGCCTTAAAAATCTGAAACCTTACATTGTCTTAGAAATTTCTTTGCTATGGTTCAAACCCAATTTCAATGCAAAATTCGTCATATCCGTATTGATAATGGTCAAGAATTTCTATCTCATGCTACCCAACATTTTTTTTCATGAACAAGATGTCATCCATGAGCAAACTTGCGTAGAGACACCCCAACAAAATGGTGTTGCTGAACGTAAACATCGACATCTTCTCAATGTTGCTCGATGCTTACGTTTTCAAGCCAATCTTCCTCTTCATTTTTGGGGTGAATGTATTCTCACTGCAACCTATTTAATCAATTGTACTCCTTCACCTAGTCTTGATAACCTTACTCCCTATGAAAATCTTTTTAACAAAGCACCTCACTATGACCACTTATGTGTTTTTGGATGTTTATGTTATGCTCAAACATTACAATCTCATAGGGATAAATTTCAAGCTAGGGCCATTCCCTGTATATTTATTGGATATCTTCTCAGTCAAAAGGCATACCGATTGTTTAATTTGGAAACAAAAAAAATATTCACTTCTCGTGATGTAACCTTTGTTGAAAGTGTTTTCCCTTATCACACCATTATGTCTCCATCCTCTACTTCCACCGTTATTCCTCAACTCCTTTTTGAGATACCCATTGAACCCCTTCATCCCCCTAATAATGAACCTTCCCCTTCTCATTCTCCACCTTCTATTAATGTTCCACCACCTAATCCTTTATCACTTCCTAATCCAATTCCCTTAACTAGACCACGTCTCCACATCACCCGCCCCTCGTATCTTCAAGACTATGTTTGTCCCACTTTGCCTTCCGAGTCCAATACGTCTTCATCCACTTCACAGCATTCATCAAGTACGGCTCATCCACTTGCTAATTTCATTTCTTATCATAAATTCTCTTCTCAACATTTTTCTTTTATTTCTTCTTTGGCTTCACATTATGATCTTGTTAGCTATTCTCAAGCTATTTAGCATTCTCATTGGCATGATGCTATAACTTCTGAACTACATGCTTTGGAAGACAACAACACTTGGAGTCTTCACCCTCTTCATCCTGTTAAGAAGCCCATTGGTTGTAAATGGGTTTTCAAAACTAAACTTCGTGCAGATGGATCCATTGAACGGTGTAAAGCTCGTCTAGTGGCCAAGGGTTATACCCAAATTGAAGGTCTTGACTATCATGATACTTTTGCCCCGGTAGCAAAACTTGTCACTGTTCGTTGTGTTCTGGCTATTGCAGCAGCTCGTCATTGGCATCTTCATCAGTTAGAGGTGCATAATGCCTTTCTTCATGGTGAACTCGATGAAGAAGTCTACATGACCCTTCCACCTGGCTATTGTGGTAAGGGGGAGACTCGGGTTTGTCGTCTCTACAAGTCTCTTTATGGGTTAAAACAAGCTTCTCGCAACTGGTATTCTAAACTTTCTGCTGTTCTCCTCTCTGCGGGCTTCACTCAATCACAGGCTGATCACTCACTATTTACACGATCCAATGATCAAACTTTTACTGCTATTCTTGTCTATGTGGATGATATTTTGTTGACAGGAAACAATCTTCATACTCTTACTACTGTGAAAGCCTTCTTAGCTGATCATTTCAAGATCAAGGACCTTGGTTCTCTTAAATATTTCCTTGGGCTAGAGGTTGCCCTTTCACCTTCTGGTATTTTTCTCAACCAACGGAAGTATACTCTAGATATTCTTTCTGATGCGGGCACTTTGGGTTCTCGTCCTTCTTTTTTTCCCATGGAGCATAATTTGAAGTTAACACCTCATGATGGCGAACTCCTCTCAGATCCCAGTATCTATCGGCGTCTTGTTGGTCACCTCATTTACTTAACTATCACACGACCTGATATTGTTTTCTCTGTTAATGTTCTCAATCAGTTCATGCATCAACCCCGTCAACCGCATTATCAAGCAGCTCTTCGAGTTCTTCGCTATCTCAAGTCTTCACCTGGTCATGGTATATTCCTTTTTCCCACATGCAATTTTTAGGTCTCAGCATATTCAGACTTTGATTGGGCGAGTTGTCCCACCACTCGCCGCTCCACTACTGGTTTCTTTATCAAGCTTGGTGACAGTCCTATATCTTGGCGCACTAAGAAGCAATCCGTTGTTTCTCGTTCCTCCGCTGAAGCAAAATATCGTACAATGGCCTATACCACTTGTGAATTAGTTTGGTTAAAACTCTTACTTCATGACTTGGCTATTCCTCATCCTCAACCGATGCTTCTTCTTTGTGATAATCAAGCTGCACTTCACATCACCCGCAATCCTGTGTTTCATGAACACACCAAGCACATCGAGATTGATTGTCACTTGGTTTGAGAAAAATTCCGAGCTCGTCTAATATCTCCACTCCATGTTCCTAGCACACATCAACTTGCTGATATCTTTACTAAAGCTCTTGGTCGTAAGTCTTTTCATCATTTTGTTCGCAAGTTGGGTATTATGGATCTTCATGCTCCAACTTGAGGGGGAGTATTATAGTTTTAGAATATTTCAAGTTTATAAACTCACCATGTTCCTAGTTTGTCAAGATTCTCACTCACTACGTTATAGGAATATGTTTCCTTGTACAAAATAGATTTATAGGAATTAGAATATTTCTTTATGCAATACATGATTCTAGGAGAGTTTTAGGATACAATTATAGACATTTCTTTTCTTTAAATACAGTGTACATGTATATTGAAAATATGAAAGGAATTCTTCTTCCACCTTCACGTTTCTTAGCACAAAGCAAAGAAAACAAAGGAAAAAGAGAGAGAACTTTTCCAGAAAGTTTAGAACTTGTTGAATGAAAGAGCTGCTGTTTTGCACTAGAGGAACTTCATCTCCAAGCTTAATTTTGATGTCTTTTATAGCAGGTTAGTTAAATCCATATGTGATCAAACTATGTTGTTCTTGTTCAAAACCTGAATTTTCTGTTGGTTCGGTAATGCATCTTAAGAAGGAGTTGCACTTTGGTTTATTTCCTGTAAGCAATACATACTGCTTTTTTTTTTTTTTGTATATGTGATCATTGTGAAGATGCTATTTGCAACAAAAGAAAATATTTTGATGGATTCAGGTTTACCCGATTTTGCAAACCAACGAACAGCAAGAGATGGTTGTTCATTGGTTTTCTTCTTTGTATAAACACCAAAAGAAAAAAAAAGAATAATAAAGTTAATGAGAAGATGGGTTTAGAAGCATGTGAAGAGGGAGGATGTCCACTTCCTATTTGATGTTAACATTTATTTTTGAGCAAATGGGTAGGGTGTGCATTTTGTAAATTTAATAAACAATTGTGGGTTTTTGATATTTTAGAAGTTTAGGACACAAAATAAATTTCCTCATTTTCTTTTCTTTATGCTTTTAGAACTTCTATTTCAAATTATCCCCTGTCTATATTTTCTATTCCATTTCATTGTTTTAATAGTTTTTGGGTGCAGTTTTTTGTGTGTCATTTATCATTTTGGTCCTTTACAATGTGAACTAGTGGCTTTTATGAAACCCCATCCACAAACTGACCATTTTGCCCTTGAAGAGATATCAGGCCTGTAGATGGCCTTGGTGATAAAAAACCCTCATGGGTTTTTTGATGAGCCCACACAAAGAAAATCCAAAAGACAGCAACCCATTGTTTTGACTTCATGCTATTAGCCTAGACTTTTGTTTTACTGTTGTGGGCCTAAACAGACCCAATTTTAGGGAAGCTTGCACACAAGTTAATCAGGTCAACTTGCCTAAATTCCGAATCATGGGAACCCGCTATCTAGCAGGGTAACTCAGGGTGTCTACGGACTTCATTGGGTTACAACCGAACAACTTATCCAAAGTCTCTGGGTAGACCGTGCACATAAATTTAAATAAAAAATTGGGTGACTGTTCACACCCTTAACAATGAATAGTGGCGACTCCCCAAAATCAAAGAAAATGCCATGGAAATCTGGGCACGGCATCGTGCGCCCCACGTGCGCACATGATGCTAGTGCTATCAACATGAGTTACAAGCCAAATATTCCTAGGACATTAATCAAATTATCGTAGCTAGCATACTAGCACATTATTCATGGGGTACCATTGTTATCATTATTGGTTAGAATCTAAGGACATAAGTCCAATCATCATAGGATACTAGCACGTTCTTCATGGGATACAACCATCTTCTTTGTAGGATACTAATTGATTTAATGGTGGGATACATGTAGGCATTCTCGTGGGATACTATTGTGATCACCGTTAGTTAAAAGCCAAGGATATCGGTCCAATAATTGTAGGATACTAGTATGTTGTTCATAGGGCATTTAGTGAATAGAATATTAACTATAGTTTTTTTGGACTTGTTGGCAATTACTTTGAAAAAGTAGGATGTTTTGGTATCATTGACTTTTCTAAGCATGTTTTTATAAATATGTTGTAAAAGTAGCCCCTTTCAATAATTTTGTTGATATACACCAGTTCAATTCTAGCATCTTATGGCCTAAACTACAAAATTACTTGAATTGGTATGTCGGGTGACAAGTAAATCCGGATCTTAATTAAATTTGAGACAATAAATCCGAATTCACTCATCTATGAATACCATTTATCATCTGATACCAACAGATAATCCATGCTCATCAAATATATCAGAGTGTAATAAATCAAATAATAATAAAGCGGAAGACTTAACAAAATATCTAGTACGAAATCATAATCTCGAAATACAATATCTAAAATGAAATACAGATAAATACAATAAATGAGGATGACAACAGCTATACCTCTAAATCCGGATCTACCCGATACCAACTTCCAAGACTATGGAATCTACACAATCTATATAATAAATAACTAAATAAGATTGGAGATCCCAGTAAGTCATCACATGATAAATTAATACACATGCAGATATATCTCAAATCCTAATACATCACAAGTAATCAAGTACAAGTGAGACAACCCGTATCACATTAAATAATAAGAATTCACAACAAGGTTCAGAACATTTACAATAATCATCAACTGAAATATATAAATCAATTTATAACTTAGAACCAATCAATTCGATTAATCTGATAAATCATTCATATTATATTATAAGGCTAATCAATGTAATGTTCTGCCAGAACTATAGATATTGTCCGGATTACAACCATGCTATTCAGACAGGGTTGCACAGTCCTTAGATCACAAGATCACCACACACAACACATTTTGGGTAAATCCCTGTATACACTAAATTTTGCATTTGAAAAATCAAACGGGTCTGATGTGCAAATACAAATAAAATTGTATTTTTTATTTAAAGAAAATAATGTGGGATACAAATCTCTGTGATTCCTCTAATTCTTTTCTTCAAAAAATCTTCGATTTAGGGGGCTAGAATAGCTTAATCCTAAGTCGGTCTTCGGTCTTCCTGGATGAACTTAACAAAAGATGAAGATGTGACAGATCTAACGGATTTCACGTGCAGATCTGTGTTGGATTTGGTGAAAAGTCTTCAGTTTGTAAGCTTGTTGAAGATTTTGGAAAATTTTGGTATTTGTTGTGATCTCCGGGTTGTAGAGAGTATCAAAGATGGAGTAGTTGAATATTCAAATTTTGACTAAAATATAATTATTTATAAGAATCTAAATTGATTTATAAAACTTAATCTATATCTTCACTAAATCTTAGTTATTTAAAGTTATGTACACTGATTTACAATTAATTCTTTCATCATACACTGAAACTCAAATTTTTTACTAAAATATAAACTGTTTTCTAATTTTTTAAAGTTTTGTACTGAAAATTAATTATTTTTAACATTTCCATTTTAGTAGCATCGTTTTGCGAACACTCTGAAACGTCCCAAAACATTGAAAACTAACGTTTAAAGAGAACCCGTCCTTCACATAAATCATTTGATTAAACTACCAATCAATGCAATTTTTTCAAAATTCAATCCTACATATATAATTACACTATTCAACATGCCTTAATTCTAATTAAATGACGACTCACCTTTATTTTGCAGATTCATGAGCTGCCGCTACCTCTAGCAACCTACAACAGAGCAACCTTAATTCAGAGCTTCCTATTTATAGATTTAGAGCTCTCTCATCCCATAGGAACATCACCCTTCGATAAACCCTTGTAGATGAAATTGAGAAGGAGACGAAGGAAGAAGATGGCCAAGGCGGAGGAAGAAAGAAAACTAAATCGGTTACCTGTCTAATAAAAAAGAAAACACGTAAACCCCCCGGTTGCTTATAATAAGATGATTTGATCCGGTGCTACGGCTCCCTACACAACCCATTGTAATTCAACCCCCAATTAAATACTATGGTCTAACTTCTGTACACACTACAATCATATCCTCAAGCTTTCCTACCCAATCAAGCAAAAGATTAATAATTAGCGTCTTTATCAAGTCATTATCAAGTACCAAGAAAGTCTGGAGTCTTTAAGGGCTTCCACCCATCACTTGGAACTTGCATTCCTTTACTCAAAAAGGCAAATCTCGAACGTAGATATATATATACACACGTTTTTTTTTTTTTGAGAAAATAACTATATATTAAGCCTTAGGAATAAACAATCTCCCCCTAGCATCATCCTAACAGATGTAACAAGAAGAATGGGGGAGGGAACCTGAACCAAAGGCAAGAGAACTTATCTATAGCATGGTTTGCTAAACCATCAGCAACCATGTTTGCTTCCATATATATACACACTTACATCGCTTGATATTTGGAAAGGGCATTAATATCCTTCACACTAAAAGATGCAAATAGCACCCCTACATCTATACTATATATTATATAACGCGAGGTACCCATGGGAAGTGTGACTGCATAATGTGCAATTACCCCAAAAAGGCCCTTACACATCATTGTTAAGATCCATCAATAGAAGGAGTATAATGGTTATAATTGCCACATTTCGTTCAAACCTTAAGCAGTTGTAAAACTTTCTGCTACCTCTCCTCTCTTCCCTTACCATCGTCTACATCCCTTCCCTTTCTAGAGACATGCAGTACTGCACGTGCACCCTACTAGTACCATTAACTAGAACTTCAAAACCTCAAAACTGTTAAAATCTAATCTAAATGGCCAAAATAACCTCAATTAATCCCCAAAGTTGTTTCTAGGGAATTTTGCTATGACATGGAATGTGTCTAATTCCTTAGGAAACAGAGGAAGAAGAATTGAGAAAAAGGAATGCCTAGAATGAAGCTTTATAATCTCTTTAAGAAAAAAAAACACGAAGGAAGGCTTTATATATAGTAGATGGGTTAAAATGTTTTAAACAAATAGCTTTTTTAAATAAGGTTATTTTGAAATATCAAGGGGTGTGAATGTACCTTTCCCAAATGTCAGTGGCGTAAATGTAAATGTTCCTTTCTCGATTTTCCTAAATGCTTAGTAGCATTTTAAAATGAGTGCCGAGACAGATGTGCATGTGAAAATGTGCGGGGCAGTTGCTCCTCAAAAGAGATGCTGCCTTGTTGGATCATTTGTCTACATTTCTCCCCCATTAATTACCTTTGCCTCTTTACCTTCCTTTTACTATAGAAGTATAGAAAAGCTTGAAAAGAGCTGTTCTTTGCTTCGGAAATTTGTTTTGATCCATAACATGGAAAGATTCACTTTTTGTCCAAATAGAAGACTCTAACGTGACGTTTGACTTGTGAAACTCATACAGACATTAGAATAAGCTATTATTGATAGACGTATAGGTGTTTTGTACATAACTAATTTTTTGTTGCAAATAATTCATCTCACATTTATTCGTTTGTCACAACTCCATTTTCATAATCTTTTCATTAATCTACAAGTTGTAGCAGAGTTATGATACTTATGAGAAGGGTGCCACTTGAGTTGGTAGCAAAGTCTTGTGCTATTCATAGCCAAGACTTGAGTTCTACTCCCGCCCTCACCATGAACACAAGAAAACTCCCTTGAAAACACACCACCTGTTAACTCAGATAAGGCAATCATTCGAGTTAATTGCTGCCCTATATGCTCTACAAAATAGGTTGTTTATCGGTGGTAACATGTCTTGCCTTAAAAAGGATCATGCTGTTTTTACCGCTAGTAAAAACAGCATTATCGTTGGTAAAGCTTTTACCGGCGGTCACATGTCCCGCCTTAATATACTTCATCGAAAAAGATTTTCTAGTCGGCTTTGGGGTGCATCCTAAGTGTCGTATTCTGTAATTGTAGTCTATAACATTTTGTTTTTGTCAATGATAATTATGTAACTCCATTTGGAAAAAGATTGGAACGAGTCTTTCTTGATGACTTATCCTCACCTACCAGTTTCTGGTGGCTAGAAGACTAGACCCGAGCATGTCAGAATAAGAGAAAAATGTCATTTTGGGGGAACTTCAAGGCAAGTCTATGTATATCCTTTAATGTTGTGCCCTTGTTAATGTATGTAGTGACCATAGCAGGAAATCTATATATAATATATAGCAAAATGTAAACTCACAATAGAGCTTCAAATGTGAGTCTCTCAAACCCCAGTGGCTCCACATCATTATTGACGTGGCAGCTTACTTGTCACTGGAATAAAAGAACTGTTAACCTAAAACGCTCACATATTTCCTTTCATTGAATTTAAAAACACTCAGCAAATAAAGAAATCATTCAACTGATGTTTATTCATCTACTTTAATAATCATCTTATTGTTGGTTGCTTGCTATAACGGTTTCTGCATTTGAAGCCTTGTTGACATAGCCTACTATTTCAATTGAATCTGCTGGTAGACTTGCTATTCTTGGCAGAAGAGAAATTCATAGTTTAGCCTTCAAAAGGCCATGGCTTTTGTTATAGAGAGAAGGAGAAAGAAGGGTTCATGCTTCGTCAAATTTTGAAGATGATTGGGGCTTGCAGTTGCGATCAAGAGGAACTGCGCTCGAGAGTCATTTTTGGACACAAATTTGCAAAAGTAATTACTACTCTATTTTGTTACTTGAATTTAGTTCTCATTCAATTCTCCAAGGAGCTTTCTCCAATACTTCAACAATGGCTCTACTCAGTTAGCAGAATTTCCTCTCACATATCTGTGGGACCATGAGAGAAGGGACACGATTCAAAGAGGAAGTAATATCCTCAGCAACATCATCATTTCTTCCAGAAATTAATGACATTAACTCGCTTTTCCTTCTCTTCCTTTTCCTTTCGGTCAAAATAAACCTTAACGGTAGTCCCTAAAGGAGCAATTAATTGCAAGGGATCAAAGGTCCCGTTTTCAGAAGAGATGGTCACAATTGAATTGAATGGGCCTGCCCCATTATGCTGGGGCAAAGGATTTTGACCAATGTCATTTTTGGATCGAGACAGAGTAACTGTATTAAAAGACAGGGTTTTTGTTCGATCAAATCCTGAATGACGTGTTTTAGTGGCCAACACTTGTCTGTTAGGTGCCCTGATGCATCCATATGGTAATCACAAGTGGTGGAGGGATCGAAATTCGTTCCATTAGATACATTAGTGTGAGACATGGAAAAATCACCAAGATGATTCCCTCTGTCATCACTTGGGCTCAACAAAAATGGGAGAGTCGCCATCATTCATTTTAGGGTGTGAATGGGCACCAAAAATCATCAAAATAAAAAAGGCAAATACTAGAGTAAAAATAACTCTACTTGAAAATAAAATCCAGAGATGGGTAAGGGGATTAGATTATGAATGGGGGAAGGTGTTAGGCACCCCCATTCACCCACACAAGGTGGTTGCCAAGTGTTGTTCATACTCAAAAATAAGAAAGCTTGCTAAAATAATAAAAAAAAAACCTTGAAAAAGGATTAAACAAATGTATGATACTTTCACATGAGAAATCCAATGAATTCCAGATCCTCTTTTATGTCAGTATCACTTTTGGGATATCACCATTAGATGGAAATCAAAGCAAAACTTGAATAAAACCAAGTTGAGACAAATCCTGAAAATTTGGTAAAAGATAGAGCCATTTGTCTTGAGATCATTCAAATCAAATTTAAATTGAATCAAACCAAATTCATTTGAAAGATTATAATAAATAGAAGACTCATGCAAATATTCAATCAAATCCGGTTAAAACCCTAGGAGTTATGCTCCCTTGAAATCTGTTGTTGGAAATCGGTAAAAGTAACAAGTGGGCAACTTTGGAAATTCATTTGGAAACATTGGCTCCATATAAATCCGTGAAATTTGGCTTGAATGAAGTATGTAGGGCTATCTTTCAAATGAAACTAGCTTCATACAAAACTTCATCCGGATGTGCCTTGGGTGACCTCCCGAACAGGCCCCAAAGATCACAGATTAACTCATAAATATGCTGTTGAGCAGTTCTGAGTAAATCTATTACCCAAGACACAAATGGAATCAAACAATTATGAAACCAATTGGATTTGAAATTATACTCCCAAAGGAAAACATATAAACCAAAACCACTCGAATCGGACTTAAATCGAGCAGATGGTGCTCATTCGAAGTGACAGGTTCAGTAATCTGGCTTGAACTGACCTATCAACTTCGACTGAATGGTGTCAAAAGTCCACTCCATAAAAATTGATGAAATTTTACAGACATGAACTAGACAGCCTCACCTTTCCCATGGCTTTGGAATCACTCCAAAATTCATCCGGATGATTAAGTTATGAGTGTCCAAAGTTAGGGTACAGATGCTGTCCAGTTTTGTCTTTTTTAAGCAAAATCAATCCAAAATGGTGATCAAGTGTGTGTGATCCGTGCAATATAAATCAAAATCACTTGAAAAAGTGTTGAAGAACCTCTAGGAAGAATAGGGCACAAGTTTGGCTCACCATTCTCTCCGATTTGAAAGAATATGCCAAAAACCCTAAAGTGGAGCAAAATGCCCAAATCCGAGAGGCTAGACCTAGAGGTCTTCAATACTCGAGATAAACTTTTTTAAATCAATAAGAAACATCCCAGAAATGCTTGGGGCTATTTATGTCAGATATATCACCATGAATGCAATAGATCCCAAATACAAGCCGATTCCGAAAAAACAAGTGCAATATGTGCATGTGTACAAATTAACTCTTCAATCACATGCATAACAACATATAGCATTCATATCAATCAAATGGGGTTCTAAAAAAACCTAGGGTTTCGTTCCATTCTCGTTTCCCTTAGTTGTCTCTCCCCGTTTTACGGTTCTTCGAGATAGTCTTGGAGTACTTTGAGTATGAAACGGTTTTCATAGAATCAAAAGGCCAATCAAGTGGGTTCTATAACTAAGGATCAATCCCCAGTCTCGTTTCCCCTAGATCCCTCTTCACGTTTTACGGTTAGAGGGAGTCTCAAGGTACTTTGAGTAGAGGAAGGGGTTGCATACACAAAGAGTAGGCCATTATTCTACAGAAAGGTAGAAGAAAAGAGTTAACCCTAGAATGTAAGAACAGAAAAATAAAGAGGGTTTTAGGCTTACCTAGGTTTCTGGAAGCAATGGGGCAGAGGTTTCCCTTCTTCACTTGGAGCTCTTCAATCTCCAACTCTTGGCAAAAATTCTTGGCAAAAGTTATTGGCCATTTGCTTGAGGAGAGACCTCTTATTTATAGGCAAAGGCTAGGGTTAGGGTTTGCATGATGCTAGACACAAAATGATGTCTAGAGTCCCCCACACTTAACCCTAAGGCTATTTCCAAGATTTCCATTTCATAAGGATGTGTAAAACAGTAAAAAAGTAAAAAACTCTCGAATTTATTCAATTTTGAGCAAAAAAGCTTATATCCGACAAATCAGGTCCGTTATAAGCAAATATTTTTGTATCCGACACATGTCGTCGGATACACTAATATCTGCTTGTATCCGACGACTTGTGTCGGATATAAAAAGATGTGCTTGTATTCGACCTGAGTTGTCGGATACAAGAAAAAAAATGCTTAAATCTGAATTTTTGTGCTGGTTACAAAGGAAAGAATGATTTTTGCCATTTATTCATCATTTTCACTGTGCAATTTGGGGTGTCTACAATTAGGATCTGGTTCTTTCAAAGTAACATAGCCTGCTTTTAATAGGGTTGGCAATATTGGAATTGGGGTAAAAACTCTATTCCTTCTAAACGCCATCTAGGCATTCCTCTTCTCTTTTATGAAAACCTTTCTTTGATTTGACTGTGCTACTGGAGGAACATTAACATTAATGGGGAGCTTGACGGGCGGTTTGAGGTGGTTGTTGGACTGGCATGAGTGGAAGGGTACAGACATTGATATGAATAGGCTTTCTTGAAGGAGGAGGTTGCATCATGTTTACATCTCTTTCCTTTCTGCCTCCATTCTTTCTTACTACATTCCCTTTATTTTGAGCAGTAAAGGTGGAATCTTGCCGACTGGTCATGGCAGAGTAATCAGTTATTTTTCCAGATTTAATACCATCCTCAATACAATCAGCTACTTGCACTAGGACATCAAAATTGGTGGTAGTTTGACCACCAAGTGATTGTAAAAAGGTTGCCTTAAAGTGTCAATAAAGGTAGAGATCATCTTTGGCTCCAACATGGGTGGCCTAACATGAGTAGTTGCTTCCCTCTACCTTTTAGCATACTACCTTATACTCTCATTCTTTCCTTTGCTCATTCTCATCATATTGTATCTGTCTGGTACGAACTTTAAATTGAAACGGTATTGAGCTAGGAACGCATCTGCTAGATCCTTCAACTTCCTAATCTTCCCATGGTCCAAGGTGGAGAACCTGATCAATGCAGGTTCCGTCAAACTCCTTTGGAACAGTTGGATTAACACCCCGTCGTCTTTTCCAAATTGGCACAAGGCCCCACAGTATAATTTTAGATGACTCATTGGGCAACCTGTGCAATTGTACCTCTCAAAATCAGGGCACTTAAACTTGGGTGGTAAGCTGACATCTAGATAAAGACAAAGGTCTTCAAAACTAGTTCCTCCAAAGGAGTTGACCCCTTTTACCTCCCTTAACTCCTCTTGGATCATCTCCAGCCTCCCCATTAACTCTCTTTCCACTTCCTCTCTAATCTTTTCACTTCCTCTCTAATCCTTTCCTTTTCCTTTTCCCTTTCAGACTCAATTGTCTCCTCCATGATCAGGATTAGTTTAGGAATAGGTTCATGGGTAGGTTGAAGTTGAGGTGGAATGTTGATTTGAGGTGGAGGTGCTTGGTGGGAGGAGGAAGCTTGGTTTTGGGCCTGTTGGGCTTGGATCGCTTGGTTGGCAAGTAAGATTTCGAGCAACTTGGCGAGCCCAGCCACCTACTCCTGAAGTTGAGCAAAATCTTAAGTAGAAACGGTTGATTGGTTCTCGGTGGAATTCGTGGTGGCAGTCTTTGATTTCAAAGTACGCTTAGGAGCAGTGATTGCAAGTAGCCGAAGACCTTGAGTGTCTTGGAAGCTTGAGTAGAGAGTTGGGCAGAGTTTCCCTTCTTCTTCAAGGGCTCCAGAGTATCAAAATTCCAGCCATTTGCTAGAGGAAAGACCCTCTATTTATAGGCAAGAGGAGGGGCAAGAAAGTCCCAAGGGTAGACACAAGAATGTGTCTAGATCCTTCCAATTCAAGCCTAAGCCATGAATTTGGATGAATTTGACCAATTTCGGAGGTCAATTTGGGGAATTCAAGATTCCTAGAGAGATGTTTAAAGGTAAATAATAGAAAGCTCGCAGGAACTTTCAATTTGAAATATTTTGCTAACGACCAAAATCTCAGGTTGGTTACAAACAAAACTTTATATAACCGAAATTATATTTCGGCCATTCACAAATAAATGTGTATCCAAAATTTAAATTCAGATCAAATTCAGTTACAACTAGGGCTGGCAATGGGTCGGATATATATCTGAATTCGATTCGAAAATCTCCAATTTGGATATGAGATATAGATCCGTGGTTCGGATATAGATATTGGATTTCGGATTCGACCAAATTCGAATTTGTCCATATCTGATCCGAATAGGATCCGAACTGAAATCAACATATACTTTTCATTAAACCATTGGTAAAATTTGTATAAACCATAGTTGAACCATCCTTACTCATGTCTTGCTTTAATATTTATATGGCTCATTAGTTTTGATAGTTAAAATTTGCTTTAATATTTAAACTTGACTTTTGAGTTTTAAGTTCAAATCAAATCTAATTTGGATTGAATTCAGATTTCAATTATTTATTCAGTCGAATTTCGAATTCAGATACAGTATATAAATTCGGTTTCGAATTCGGATTCACGTATAAAAGATTCGTCGGATTTCGGATTGAATTTGGATCATTGTAGATCTATACTGTATTCAACCCATTGCCAGCCCTAGTTACAATCCATGTGCAATTGCTAATGTGGCATAACTGCCAAAGATTCAAAATGCCAGCTCATCCATTTGAACCGACAAATCATTTCGGCTATACATTTATTTATAATAACCGATATACATTTTCGATCACACAACAAAACCTAATGGCCAAAATTTTAATTTGGTTATACATGAAATCCTCATATCCAAAATATAATTTCGGTCAAGCTCAAATGAATTCTTTTGCACATATATTCATTCATTGGTTTATTTAGTGCAATTTAGGGTATCTACAATATCTCCTTAGTTCTCTTATCGATTGGCAAAATCACCACTTCTCTCCGTGTCTCCTTTGTTCGCAAAACTGTTGAAGAAGGTGATGTCTTAGAGCAACAAGGCTGGTCTGCAGTTTTTGGTCCCTAGATTGCTAGGTTTATGGAGGCTGGCAGGTAGCTAGATCGGGTCATTGTTGGAGCGCCTGTCTATCTGGCTGGCATGCTAGAATACCTCAACGCTTATGTGGGTTTCTCTTCTAAAGTTTCGTAATTTGTAATTTGTGGTTTTTGGAATTGAAGAGATTTGTAGCAGTTGTTCTCATGCGATCTTTTTCTTCCCTCTCTTTATTTTTATTTCTTTTAGCATATGGGTTCTATAATTTGTGGATTTTGGAATTGATGAGATTTGTAGCAGTTGTAGTTATGTGATCTTCCTTTTTTTTTTTTCCCCTTTTCTTTATTTTTATTTCTTTTATTCGCTTTATGGGAGATACTAAAACTCCTCCTTCTTATGTGTTTTCTGCTCACTGATTAGGTTTTTGGGACTTTCTTGGTTGCCAGCATCCATCCAACCATTAGTAAAATGGAACATTTGGACAAAAGCTCTCCTAAGTCATGGCAAGCCTATTCATGATCTTGACATATCCAAAGCAAGCACTATGCCAGTCCTTGGATTCCTTTGTCGAGTCCTTGGATTTATTGGATAAGCATGGTTGAATATTTTATTTTACAATATAATTAGCTCTTTATTGATGAGGATTATTTGTTCTCTGCTGCTGTTAGCTTAGTTTTATGCTGGCCAGATGAACAAGAATTGGTCCTATGACTCAAAGCATGGAAAGCCAAGAACATTGGACTATTGGAGGATATACCTGATAAAATTAAGACTGAAATTCTGGACCATGCTCACATTGAGTAATGATAACTACTGAGTTTTCTCTTCTCCCACCTCACATGCAGACACACACATATCTTATTTCATCACTTCTAGAACTCGTTTTGTATAGCTTTTGAAAAGTAAGATTTTGGAATTAAAAGAAGTAGCAATCCAATGTTACTTTTTGTTATCAACTTTTTAACTTTTTGAACAAACGAAATACTTGCTTATGTAACATTCCAAAGCTGATTCTTAAATGAGGGGTAGAAAGGCATGCTTAGTATCCGGATGATAGTGATGGTGGTAGTGACAGTGATGGGCAATGATGGTGGCTATGGTCACTGGTAGAGGTTATAATGGTGGTGTTTGGTAGCAATTGAGGAGTGATGGTAGTTGTGGGTGGTGGCATTGGTGTTCGGTTATGGCTGCCCGTGTCGATCCGCGGGCACACTGCAGGGCGCATCGGAGTGCGTGCCTCATTTTGGGAAATTGGGAATGAGGAGTCACCACTATTTGATGGGATGCAGGAAGACACCTGAGTGCCTAATGTTTGTATATTAGGGGTTTGCGGCTTGAGATTCTAGCTAAGTTCTCTGTTACAGTCCGAGGAAGTCTGTAGACATTCTGCTCTGTCCCGTCAAGTGACGGGTCCCATGGGTTATCTTGGTTTACGAGTCAACTGATTTATTTCACCCAAATCTGATATGCAGTCTTCTATTTTAAGTCTGTGTGTGGACCACCTGAGTGGTGTAGGTCCCTTCATTTATTTTTATCTTTGTTTATTGTAGTGGGTGATGGTGTGAACTGATGGAGACGCAGGTGATATGGTGATGTGAGACATGGGGAAAAACTCAATTCAATGACTTTCCTTTATCATCACACGGGCTTAATAAAAATCAAGGAGTCGCCACCATTCAATTTTTAGGGTGTGAATGGACACCAAAATAATCAAATAAAATAAATAATAAAAAAACAAAATTAGAGTAAAAATAACTCTAATTCAAAAATTAAACCAGAGATGGGTAAGGAGATTAGGTTATGAATAGGGGAAGGTGTTAGGCACCCCTATTCATCCACACAAGGTGGTTGCCAAGTGTTTGTTCATGTTAGAAAAATGCTTGTTAATAAAAACCAAATTAAAAGTAAAAGAAAAAGCATAAAAATGTATGGCTTTTTCCATATGTATGATCCAATTAAGTCTGGATCCTTCTTATGAACATACCATTTCTTGGGCTTCATGATTGACTAAAATCAAGATAAAAAAACAAACCTAAAGTAAAAACTTTAAAAATCGGCTATTTTGAAATCTAGGAATTACATAATAATAATAAAAAAATATTTTTTTATAAAATATTGAAGAATTGAATCTGAACAGTCTAGGGTATAGATCTGACCCAGACTTCTCATTAATTAAAAAATCTAATACCAAATACACCCATGTTGATGAAAAACATCAAAATGGGAGAGTTTAGACCATAGGGTCTTCTCTCAAAATTGAAAATAAACCAGAAATGACTTTGTAATATTGAAGAATAAATCAAAACCATCTAGGGTATAGATCTGGTCCAGGTTTCTCATTAATTAAGAGATTTGAACCAGATTCACCCACATTGATGAAAAACATCAAAAAGGGAGAGTTTAGACCATAGGGTCCTCTCTCAAAAATAAAAAATAACTCAAAAATCACCTCATGAAACCCTGGAGGTTACTTTAAGGCTTCTAATTCCAGATCTACCATATTGACCATGGCATATCTAAGATCTTAGCCTAAATGATTAAAAACATAAAAAAGGGGAGAAAACAATGTGAAAAATCAAAATTTAGGAGGAAAATGAGATCTAATGCTATGAATAGCATAGATCTATAGTATTCCTCCATATTTCATCAATAAATCATCACAAAACCTAAACAAAATATTACAACTACATATTTCTAAGATTACAGCATATGGGGGTCTGCCCCACGGATCCATTCCTGTCCTCCTTTCCCCTAGAACTCTCTGCACGTTTTACGACTAGAGAAGATACTTGAGGTAGTTGGATTTAGGTTTGGGGTTACAATCACACACAGACCTTATTCTACAGAAAGGGAAAAGATTAGAACTATCTTAGAAATTAAAACTAGAAAATAAAGGGGTAGAGAAGCTTACTTGGACTTGAGAAAGCAAAGAGGCAGGGGTTCTCTTCTTCACTTGGAGTTTTCCAATCTTCAATTTCTCAACAATTCTTAGCCACAATTCTAGCATTCAATTCTCATCCCTTTGCTTGAGGAGAGACCCTCTATTTATAAGCAAGATCAAGGGCAAGGGTGGTCCCAAAAGGTTCTAGAATGTTCCAATTTAGTTTTAGAAACATGAGTTGGAGTAAATATGAGAACCAATGAGGGCAAAACGGGATGGACGAAACCCTGGAGAGAAGTAAAAAATAGTAACAAGGCTTAAAAAATGGATTTTTACGAAAATGCCCCAAAATACGCATGACCGCATTTGAATTGCGGACACGCCTTATCCACATTTTCAATGCGGTCACCTAATGTCCGCAAATCAAATGCGGTCAAGGCTTGTCCGGATACCAAATGCAAACAGAATAGGTTTGACCAATTTTCACCTTTTTTTTGATTTGTTTCAAATCCCAAAAAATATTTTTCTTTATTTTCTCATCTTGTAGTGCAATTTGGGGTGTCTACAAGTGACACTAGATTATGGGCGGTCATGAAAGTATTGGTGGGTATACTGGTAAATGGCAATGGTGGTAGTCATGATGGAAAGTGGCAAAAGACAATGTCAAAGGTGGTGGCGGCAACATTGAACTATGGATGCAAGGTGGTGATTTTAGTTGACGGTTGATAAAAATGGAAGCTTGATAATTGTACTTGAGAAGAAATACCCAAGATTTTAAGAAATGCTTATGTGAATAAAAGTTGATAAAGAAGCTTGATTGTTTTACATGAGAGTACCAAAGATTTTAATAAACAAAAATAAGGTACTTTTCAACCTTCTGTTCAAACATGCATTTTAGCCTTGAAAGTTATTTCCAGTTTGGCTTCCTAAAAGTCAAAAAGTAAATTTGAAAATTATAGCAAAGAAAACCTTGTATTCTTATTTATGGTATTTAGAAGCTATTGAATTTTGACTTATTCACAACAAAAATTGTAAGACCCCGGAAATTTTCAGAATTTGAAATTAAATAATAATTAGTATTTATTTGAGGATTTTACTAATGGATTTTAGTTATAATTATATGTGATCACGTTGATGGAGGAGATTAGGAAATTGGTGCAGATCTGACTGTTGGATTGTGATATATCGAGGTAAGAATTTAAAATAAGGTGACTTGTGGTCTAATTGGATAGATATTTAATAGATGGTATGGGTGAGATGCACAGGATCAGGGGTAATGTAATAAGGTTTATACCCTAGAATACTAACTGTATTCTACCCTATCGTATTCTGTCTTTGGTTTTGGTATTCGGTGGCTGAAGACAAACGAGAAAAAGAGAGATTGAGAGAAGAAGAAGAAGAGGAAGATCGTGTTGATCTCAGGTTTCTTAGCATCCCAGAAGTATTTTGTGTTTGTGAAGAGAGGAAGTCATTGCCGGAAACAAGAGGAAGAAAGGATCGTTCGAAACAGGTAGGTAACACACTATTTTTGTCGTGATTTTGATTTCTGTGTGGTGTTTGATTGTATTGCATGTTTTGTCATATGTTGAGAGATGTATTAATGTATTATTGTTGAATATATATATGTAGTCGATGCTTGAAGTTGAGAAAATTACAGGTTTTAGTCTCGTAATAGCTGCAGACGAATGGGCACCTACCTCGATCGCCTAGGCGATCGTAGGCGTTCGTTCATGTAATTTACAAATTCTTTGGTTGCTTACCCATCGCCTAGGCGATGGGGTAGGCGATTGTATTTTGGTGGGTTGCTTAGAGGGAACTCCTGGGTGTAGACACCCCAAATTGCACCATGAAAATGATGAATAATTGGCCAAAACATAAAAACACAGTTTGTTTTCTTGTAGCCAACACAAAAATTCGGATAAAAGGATTTTTCTTTGTATCCAACAGAATACGTCGGATACAAATAACTTTAATTGTATCCGATGGATTTCATCGGATACTAATATATGTCGGATACAAGGTTTTTGCTCAAAATTACGGTTTTCCGAAAGTTTTCACTTTTTACTGTCTTATCCCTTGTTTAAGAAGTGGAAATCTCGGAAATAACCTTAGGTTTAAGTGGGAGAATGCTAGACACTTCCTTGTGTCTACCATTAGGGTTCTCCCTAACCCTAGCCTTGAGCTATAAATAGGAGGCCCCTCCTCAAGCAAATGGCCAAGAGTTTGAGAGCCAGAGGTTGGAGATTGAAGAGCTCCAAGTGAAGAAGGGAACTGTTGCCGCATTGCTCCCAGAAACCCAGGTAAGCCTGGAACTTCTTTATTTTTTCTGTTTTACATTCTAGGGTTAGATCTTTCTTCTACTTTTCTGTAGAATAATGGCATACTCTTTGTGCTTGAAACCCCTTTCCCTACTCAAAGTACCTCGGAACTCCCTTTAGCCGTAAAACGTGAGGGGGATCTAGGGGAAACAAGACTGGGAATTGATCCTTAGTCTTAGAACCCTCTTGAACGGCCTATGATTGTGTGAAACCCCATTCCCTACTCAAAGTACCCCAAGACTATCTCGAAACCGTAAAACGTAGAGAGAGAACTAAGGGAAACGAGAATGGGAATGGAACCCTAGTTCTAGAACCCCCATTTTATTGATATGCTTTGAATGCTATATGTCATGATGTGTTGAGGCAATTTTTACACTTACACACATAGCACTTGTTTTGTCGGAATCGGCTTGTATTTCGGATCTATCGTATTCATTGTGATAGATCTGAAATAAATGCCCCTAAGCAGTTATGGGAAATTTCTTAATGATTTTTAAAATGATTTAAGCAAGTTTATCTTTGAGTATTGAAGACCTCATGGTCTAACCTCTCGGTTTTGGGCATTTTTGCTCCATTTTAGGGTTTTTGGCATATTTTCTCAAATCGAAGAGAATGGTGAGCCAAATTCGTGCCCTATTTCCTCCTAGAGGTTTTTCAATACTTTTTCAAATGATTTTGATTTGGATTGCACGGATTACACACACTTGATCACTGTTTTGGGTTGATTTTACTTAAAAATGGCAAAACTGGACAGCATATGTACCCTAACTTCGGACACTCATAACTTCATCATCCGGATGAATTTTGGAGTGATTCAAAAGACATGTGAAAGGTGAGACTGTCTAGTTCATGTCCGTAAAATTTCAGCCATTTTTATGAAGTGGATTTTTGACACCATTCGATCAAAGTCGACAGGTTAGATTGCTGAACCTGTCACTTTGAATGAGCACCATCTGCTCGATTTAAGTCCGATTTGAGTATTTTGGTTTTCGTGCTTTCCTTTGGGAGTGTACTTTCAAATCCAATTGGTTTCACAATTTTTTGATTTCATTTGTGTCGTGGGTGACTGATTTACTCAGAACTGCTTAACAGCACATTTCTGGGCCAATTTGTGATCTTCGGGGCCTATTTAGGAGGTCACCCAAGGCACATCCGGATGAAGTTTTGTATGGGGCTAGTTTCATTTGAAAGATGGCACTACATACTTCATTCATGCCAAATTTCACGGATTTATATGAAGCCAAGTTTTCCAAATGAATTTCCAAAGTTGCCTACTTGTTACTTTTATTGATTTTCAACAGCAGATTTCAAAGGAGCATAACTCTTAGGTTTTAACCGGATTCAATTGAAAATTTTCATGAGTCTTATATTTATCATAATCTTTCAAATGGATTTGGTTTGATTCAATTTGAATTTGATTTGAATGATTTATGGTCAAATGGCTCCATCTTTTACCGAATTTTCCGGATTTGTCTTAACTTGTTTGTGTTCAAGTTTTGCTTTGATTTCCATTTAAATGGTGATGTCCCAGAAATGATACTTCCATAAAATAAAGTTTAAGATTCATGTGGAGGAATCGTACATGTGTTTAAACTTTTTCAAGCCTTTTTGATTACTTTAGCAAGCCTTCTTTATTTTGAGCATGAACAACATTTGGCAACCACCTTGTGTGGGTGAATGGGGGCACCTAACACCTTCCCCCATTCATAATCTAATCCCCTTATCCATCTCTGGATTTTATTTTTAAGTGAAGTTATTTTTACTCTAGATTTGCCTTTTTGCTTATTTTGATGATTTTGGTGTCCATTCACACCTAAAAGGAATGGTGGCAACTCTCCCATTTTTTCGAATCCCGTGTGATGACCGGAAAGTCACTAGATTGATTTTTCCCCATGTCTCACACTGGGCGCTCTTCTAAGCACCCGTTAACACAAAAATTTGCAGAATTTTAACGGCCGCCCAGCCAGGTTGCCTAGGTGACAGTGCTAAGCGACCGAAATTAAGTTTTGACCTATTCACAAATTGAATTTCTAGTTTGAAATAAAATAATTTTAAATGGATTTTATCAATTGAATAAGATGATTTGAGATGAAATTAATTGTTCAAATAACCTATTTACTGCATAAACAAATTAAGGATTTATTTTAGGTTTGGTAGTGTAGACACCCTAAATTGCACTACAAGATGAGAAAATAAAGAAAAATATTTAATTGGGATTTGAAACAGGTCAAAAAAGGTGTAAAAATTGATCAAACCTGTATTGCCTGCATTTGAATTGCAGACTTGTGGTGACCGCAATTTAAATGCGGTCACGCGTATTTTTGAGCGAATTTGCAAACGTTCAATTTTTGAACCTTATTTACACTCTTACCTCTCTCTAGGAAACTCGAGCTCTTCTTTTTACCCTCCATGGTTTATTAAATTTACTCCAACCCATGTTTTAAGACTAAGTTGGAACATTCTAGAACCCTATTTTGGCATACCCTTGGGACCAACCATGCCCCTGGGTTTGCCTATAAATAGAGGGTTTCTCCTCAAGCAAAATGGCCAGAAAATTGGAGATTGAAGAGCTCCAAGTGAAGAAGGGAACCCCTGCCTCTCTACTTTCAGAAATCCAAGTATGCCTCTCCTCTTCTTTTCTTTTCTGTTTTTAAATTCTAGGATTATTCTGTCTTCTACTTTTTCTATAGAATAAGGCCTATGTGTGGTTGTAACCCAAACCTACCTCCAAGTACCTTAAGACTAATCTCTAGCCGTAAAATGTGAAGAGAGAGCTAGGGGAAAGGAGGACAGGTGGATCCGTAGGATAGACCGTTTTGTGTTGTAATCCTTGATATGAGTCTTTTAAATACTTTGTTTGTATTATGTGATTGTTTATTTATGAAATATGGAGGAATACCATGGATCTATGTGGTTCATAGCATTAGATCTTATTTTCCTCCTAGAGTTTTGTTTTGTTTTTGTTTTTTTACATAATTTTCTTTCTTTTGGTTATTATTAGGCTAAGATTTTGGATCTACCATGATCAATATGGTAGATCTGAAATCATAAGCCTTAAAGTAACCTCTAGGGTTTCATGAGGTGATTCTTGTGTTATTTTAATTTTTGAGAGAAGATCCTATGGTCTAAGCTCTCCCTTTTTAATGTTTTTAATCAACATGGGTGAATCTGGTTTAGATCTCTCAACCAGTGAGAAATCTGGACTAGATCTGTACCCTAGATGGTTCAGATTTATTCTTCAACATCATGAGGTGATTTTTAAATTATTTTAATTTTTGAGAGAGGGTCCTATGGTCTGAACTCTCCCTTTTTGATGTTTTTCATCAACATGGATGTATCGGGTTTTGATCTCTCAACCAATGAGAAATCTGAACAAGATCTGTACCCTAAGAATTATTCAAATTTATTCTTCAATATTATGAGATGATTTTTGAATTATTTTAATTTTTGAGAGAAGATCCTAAGGTCTAAACTCTCCCTTTTTGATGTCTTTCATCAACATGAGTGAATTTGGTTTAGATCTCTCAATTAATGAGAGGATTTGATCAGATCTGTACCCTAGATTGTTCAAGTTTAATTCCTCAATATTTTGAGTTTAATTTTTATTTCAAGGATTTAACTTAAATCTAGCCTTTTTGGTGTTTTACTTTAGGTTTGCTTTCTTTGATTTTTATCTTGTTTTTTTTTACTCAATCATGAAACCCTCAAGATGGTATATTCATATGAAGGGCCCAGAATTAATTGGGCGATTCATATAGAAAAGGCCATACATCTTTTTTGTTCTTTTTCATACTTTTAATTTGGTTTTTCTTAGCATGCATTTTTCTAGCATGAACAACACTTGGCAACCACCTTGTGTGGATGAATAGGGGTGCCTAACACATTCCACTATTCATAACCTAATCTCCTTACCCATCTCTGGTTTGTTTTTTTATATTTTAAAGTAGAGTTATTTTTACTTTATTTTTGCCTTTTTATCTTATTTTATTATTTTGGTGTCCATTCATACCTATTTTTGAATGGTGGTGACTCCTTTTTTATTGAGCCCGTGTGATGATCAGGAAGTCATTGAATTGATTTTTCCATGTCTCATAGGTAGTTGCCTAACTTGAAAATAAATTGAGATTTTGAGATTTTAAAACTTTAAAACCTATTTGACTGAGACATTCATTTAGAAAATCTATTTTCACACATCATGAAATCTGATTTTCACAAAGAGAGACCTTACACCAGAAACCACTTGCTGATTTTAGAATTTTGGGAGAATTTAAGTATCAGAACTCTATATGCCACTAGGCATTGTTACCTTATATGTATGTTGGATGAGTCTTGGTGTTGTTAGTGTCTAGTGGGCATAGCTGAATATGGATCCATAGAATAAGCTAGATAGAGAAGGGGTATTTATTTTGGGTTGATTACTCCCATTTGCGATCGCGCGTCCTTTGCAAGTTAGTTTGCTCTGGGAGGTCTCATGTCTATAGGGTCATCATTTCATGTTATGATTGCTAGTGAGTACCCTGTACATGCTGATCAGCGGCCATCTCCACGTATTGATTTAGGGGCTGCATGCTGATGGCTCATACCAAACTCTGTGAGTTTCGTGCGCAATAAGTCGATGACTACGGCTCTTATTGTCAGAATAAGACTCGGGTTTGAGTGTCATAGTAGCTTCACCCATAAGTCGCGTGGTGGCATAGCATTGAAGAGTGTCTTCTTAAAGACTTATCTGTCTTCACGAGTCCTGCATTGACACGTGTATTTGTATATGTTTTACTCACGTTGATTGGATTCGGTTATCATGTTTACTACGGATATGACGGAATTGACTTGACTTTAGCTATCATGGAAATATATGCTGGTTTATTCTGGATTTCGTTTCATATCATTGTTATGTCAGATGCATGATCTTCGAAATTGTTAAATGCTGATTTATCTTTCTTTAACTTCTATTATTTTATGAAAATGAAATCTTTCTAGTTGTATTTTTATCGAGCATGACAAATGGTTATTTTATGTATGTAAATTGTTTTAGCATGCATCGTGTTACCTACTGAGATATTCGTGTCTCACTTTGTTTGTTTTTGTTTTGTTTTTCAGTTGATAGGCGAGAGGGGGTTTGAGTTTCGATACTTAGGGCGAGATCTCAGATTTTCATCCGGGGGACTACTATTACCTTGATTAGTATTGAGGTTGTTTCTGGGAGATGAAGAATTTGATTAATTACTGTTTATTTATTTATAGACTTGATGTATCGAGAGTGAGAGATTTAGAACCCTTTTATCATACCAGACTTGATTTATTGGTTTTGATGGCATTTTATATTTTAGTACATTTATGGTGATTGTAGACATTACATTTCTGTACTCTAATGATTAAGCACTTTGATGATTAATATAGAATGAATTATTTTTGGTTTGGTATTTGGATGATGTTATTTTTGGGCCCAGTAGCACTTCGGATTCGGGTTAGGTGCTGGTTTTGCATTGACTCGACAGTTGTCTGCCAGTGAAAGGACCGTTGCTAAATCTTTTAGCGGCGGTCTTTGATAACTTTAGCAGCAGTTTCATGACCGCCGCAATTATGTTATGTTTTTAAAAAAAAAATTTAATTAGCGCACACCCCTACCCTCCGCGACCTGCCCCCTGCCCTTGCCTGTGCCCGTGCCACATGCCCTCGTGCCCTTCCCTTTCACCGCAACCGCCCTCCTCTCTCTCTCTACCTAACCCTACTTTTTTTTTGGTGAGATATCTACCCTTGCTTCTTAAAATTTTTACAAAATATGATTAAAACAGCAATTTATTCTCTGAGAGAGAATAAATTACTGTTTATTAAAAATTGTAAAAAAATATAAATACTATGTGACAGAATGCATCTGAGATAGACAAACAGAGAGAGAGAGAGATGATAAGAGGGAGAGTACACAGAGAAGTATTGAGGAGTGGCAAGTGGAGGATCGGGGTATTTCTCCTCGAGAAGCTGAGTGATGACATCCGAGTCGGGGATCCATTTACCGTCCAATTTGATTATCGGTAACTTCCCCTCAAGATTTGCCTCTAGGAACCTAATATATAAATCAACAACGAGAACACAGAGAAGAATCAAAGGAAGCCCAGTTCAGATAATTCCATTATTAACATGAGGATCCAAGAAAAGGGGTCTAAAACAAGCCTCCCTTGTCTCCTCTGCATTTTTTGCTTCAGTAATTACCATCGAGGTTTGTTATTGACGTCAATCAAGTGCATCTGGTATGGAGCTTTCTTCTCTTCAAGAGTCAAGAGAACCCTTTGGCTGAATGGGCCTAAGATCAATCAACCAACACAGAATTCCATCAAAAGCCATCTGCAATCCATCTAGAAATAACGACAACAAACATGAGAGCAAGTGAGATATTACATTCGCCAAGGACATCAGGAGCACCAACGGCAACCCTAACACATACTTACACAACCATTGTTGAGAAAGCTTCGACAGTAAAGTGAAGGTCTTCGGAGTTGGGTGAGCAGGGACACAGCGCGAATGCATCGTTGGACGATAAAAAGAAATTATAATAAAACAAGTTTATAATGAAAACTATTAATTACAAAATTTATTTCATCAGTCTTGAATCAGATTTGATAATATTAAATCGGAACATTTAAGGATAGAAATTGAATTTTAACTAATAAATAGCACCAGATCTGTTAAAAATGTTCAATTGAAGAATAGAAGAGTGTTGCCACGCTAGTATTGATCCGCTAAAAACCTGCGTCTCTTTTGGCGATTCTTCCTCCATCAGATGACCACATTAGAGCTTCAGAAGTAAATACAGTCCCTGAGCAACGAAGAGTCGGATCATCAGTGGAATAAGGCTGCTATAATGAAGCAGATATGGCAGATTTCAGCAAGTAAAATCTCTCTTTAGATAGCATGGTTACGTTAGAACCAAATTAGGGGGAGAAATTTCTAGAACATAAACATCCCAAGTGGTTGTACCTAGGCATGGAGGAAAATATGGAAAGGTAGGACTGATGCACACCAATTTCTCAAGCACAAAGTGAGAAAGGGGAAAGAGACATGGTTATGGTTTGACAACTAGTTACCATCAGGACCTATTACCAATAGATTTTCCCAAAGAGTGAGATATAATTCAAGAATACAAATTGATGCTTGTGTGGAATCAATTGTAACGCCCTGGAATCGGGTTACATAGTAAAACCGTAACTTGTTCCCAAAGGGTTACTTTTATACACAGGATCGCTATATCAGAGTGAAGGATAACATGAAATAAACATTAATATAATCAGAGTCAACTAAAAATCCCCAACTCACCTGAATCAAGCATATACCTGCCTGTATAGTCCTCTCTGAAAACTGAAAACAAAACAAAACAAAATGAATGAGATACGACTATCTCAGCAAGTAGCACATGCATGCTCAAATATATTTAATTTAATTTCTAAAACATGCACGATTAAAACATACTCAACAATTAACCACGGATAAATCGATTAATCCGACTAATCCGACAAAACAATATCAAACCACAAAGTAATATAGGACTCGTGAAATTTTTTCACTTTGTAAAGTTAAGTTCTAGCTCCAAAACAGTCCAGTCCGAGAACCTCTACCAAATCTGATACCTCTGTAAACTGATTCCAATATATCGTCTCTTGGTGCAAATCACAAGACCTCACCCTCTCCAAGGGTGGAAACGGATATCAATCCAGTCTGAGATGTGAGACATGGGAAAAAATCACCGGAATAATCTTCCCTCCGTCAACACACGGGCTCAACGCAAAAACGGGAGAGTCGCCACCATTCATGATTTTGGGGTGAGAATGGACACCAAAGAATTCAAAATAAGCAAAAAGTGAAAAAAAGAAGTATTCTAGGATAAAAATAATCCTACTTGAAAATAAATCCAGAGATGGGTAAGGGGATTAGATTATGAACGGGGGAAGGTGTTAGGCACCCCCATTCATCCACACAAAGTGGTTGCCAAGTGTATGTTCATGCAAAAAACAAAGTAAGAAAGCTTGCTAAAAATCATGAGAAACCTTAAAAAAGGACCAATGTATGATATTTCCACATGAAGATCTAAATGGGTTCTAGATCCTCTCTCATGTCAATATCATTTCTGGAATATCTCAAAAGATGGAAATCAAAGCTCAAGTTGCTCAAAACCAAGTTAAATCAAATTCGGTAAAAAGTATGCCATTTGCCTTGAAATCATTCAAATCCAATTCTAAATTAAACCAAACCAAATCCATTTGAAAGATTAAGGTAAATAAGAGTTTCATGCAAAATTTCACTTCATTCCGATGAAAAATCTAGGAGTTATGCTCCTTTGAAGTTGCTGCTGGGGATTTTTAAAAGTGGTCAGTGGGCAACTTTGGAAAATTGTCTAGGAAAATCCACTACATAAAAGTCCACGAAATTTGGTGTGATTGAAGTTTGTATGGCCATCTTTCAAAAGAAACTAGCCTCATACAAAAATCCCTTCGGATGTGCCTTGGGTGGTCTCCCGAACAGGCCCCGAAGATCACAGATTTACCCAGAAAAGTACAAATGAACAGTTCTGAGTAAATCGGCTACCAATAGTTCAAATGCGATCCAAAAATTATGAAACTAACTGGATTTGAAAATAGACTCATAAAGGAGTATTCAGAAACAAAAATCACTCGAATCGGACTTAAAACGAACACATGGCGGTCCGTCGAAGTGACAAGTTCTGTATTTGAACCTGAACTGTCCACTCAACTTCGACAGAGAGGTGTAAAAAATCCGCTAGATAGAAATTTATTAAATTTGGTGGACATAAAATAGACAGCCTCACCTTTCCCATGGTTCTAGAATCGCCCCAAAATTCATCCGGATGATGAAGTTATGGGCGTCCGAAGTAGGGGTACAGGTGCTGTCCAGTTAGGCCACTTTTGAAGAAAATCAAATCTGAAAATTGACAAAGTATGTGAGATTCGTGTGAGATGAATCCAAAACCTTTGAAAAACATTTAAAAACACTCCAGAATTTGATTGAGGCAATTTATTGGAGATTTATCACAATGAATGTAATAAATCCCCAAATGTGAGCCTATTCACCAAAAAGTGTAATATGTGTGCAAGAGTGAAAAACCAAGCAAGATCAATACAACATGCATATAGATTCAACAAGATAGGTTCTAGCATAGCCTAGGGTTCCGTTCCATTATCGTTTTCCTCTGTTCTCTCTCCCCGTTAAACACGGATCTTCGAAATAATCAAGGGTACTTTGATTATAGAACGGTTTTCAATCATTCAAAAGCCTTATGCTACATGGGTTCTAGCACTAGGGTCAATCCCCAGTCTCGTTTCTCCTAGATCCGCCTTCACGTTTTACGGCTAGGGAAGTCTTGAGATACTTTGAGCCGGGGAAGGATTTCCACACATACAAACAAGGCTTTACACTACAGAAAGGTAGAAGAAGAGATCTAGATCTAGGAATGTAAAGACAGAAAATAAAAAGAAAAGTTGAGGCTTACCTGAGTTCTGGAGGCGATTCTACAGCGGTTTTCTTCTTCTCTTGGAGTTCTTCTTTGCGAGAATTCAAAACAAGAGTTGTGTGCCATTTGCTCAAGGAGGAGGCTCCTATTTATAGGCAAAGGCTAAGGTCATTGGTAGACACAACTTAATGTCTAGAACCCCTCCAACCTTAACCCTAAGGTTATTTCCGAGATTTCCCCTCATTTAATGAGGGACATGATGGTAAAAGTGAAAAGCTCTCGGAAAACCCTAATTTTGAGCAAACTTAAGGTATCCGGTATGTCAGACCGGATAAAAAAGGGCCTTAAGGTATCCGGTACATGGTACCGGATACACTAAGGCTCACATGTATCCGGTATGAGTATCCGGATACAGGAAGGAGTACTTGTATCCGGCCTGAGTATCCGGATACAGGTAAAAGTTTATTTTCTTCAATTTCTGTGCTGGCTTTCCAGGAGATAATGATTTTTGATGATTGTTTGTGCAATTTGGGGTGTCTACAACTGCCCCTCTTGGCGGGAACTGCGAAGCAGTGAGCTGCAAAGAGTAGACAAGCCTAAATTGCATTCCCATGAGCATGATTTGCTCGGTTCAATTCAATTTCTGTAGAAAACAATTTTTGAGTGGAGATTTGCCAAAAAGCCCTCACTTTAAGGGGGGCATCTCTCCAAGAGTTCTTAAATTCCACTGAGCTCTCGTGGCTATGAAGTGGATTTTAAGCCCAAAAATAGGATTTTTGAAACACTGATTTTTTATCAAACCAAGTTGAAAATTTAGTGGATATCATCCTTTTGACCAGGCACATTTCCCAAGGTTGTCCCAAATTCCACGGAGCTCTCGTGGCTGTGAGGTGGATTTCAAGACAAAAATAGGATTTTGAGAAAATAGTAAGAATTACAGCACAAGTTTGCTTTTTTTCTCTTTTCTTTTTTTTTTTCTTTTCTTTTTTTTTTCTTTTTCTTTTCATTTCCTTTTCTTCTCTCTTTTTTCTATTCTTTTCTCTTTTTTTCTGTTTTTTTCTGCTTTTTTCTCTTTTTTTTTCTTTTTTCTTTGGTATCCGGTATGTATATCCGGATAATCAAGGGTCTGCGGGTATCCGGCCTAAGTATCCGGGTCCTCCAGGTTTACTTAAGTCGCGCGTGACCGCGACTTTTCATTTCTTTTCTTCTTGCTCTGATTACTCAGACCGGCCATCTCCTTCTTTTCCTTCGCCCTCGACTGTTGCTCCATCTTCTCCGGCCATTTCCGACGACTTTCACTATTTCCGGCGAAGTTCCGTTGTCTCCGGCGACCTGTATTGACTTCGTCTACTTGCATTTGGCTGCCGCGACCGAGCCCTGGTTTGGTGCTTTGGTTTTTCGCTCGTCTCCAGTTGATTGCCGACTTCCAACCAGCACCGGCGACTCAGGCATCCGTGCTTCCTTGCTCTTGCTTACCGCGGCCAACTTCTTGCTTCCAATTTCAGGTAAGTCTTCGAATGTTCAATCATGCTCTAGCTATTGATTGCCATAATTTCAGACTATGCATTGACTTGGATTGAGCTTGATTTAGATGCCAATTTTCTGCATCTGTTGTGATCAATGCACGATTGAAAATGCCTTTGTTGATGTTTGCCCATGACTAAACCCCCGTGGACTGATATCATGCTGTTGCTTGCCCTCCACATTGATCTTGTCGGTTTTTTGAACTGTCTGTCAGTGGAATCCGAATTGCCTGGTCTTTTGAATGATAGGCTGCTTAATGTCATGCTTTAATTTGGATTTCTATTCCATGTTGCAATTGACCCATGCTGCATTTTTGATTGTAATACCATGCTTGTGATTGGGTGCTGCAATTGTGCTATAATTCTTGATGACCATGATTTGTGTCTTCGATGATATCTATATCCAATCACTTTGACTGTTAGTGGGTATTCACTTGCTGATTGTATGTACGGATTTTTTTCTTTTCCTCGCAACCCTGGTATGATCACTTTGATGCTTTTGTTAGGATGTAGAGACTTCTGAATTGTATTGCCTTCTTTCCCAATTCGATTGCCACTTCTTAGCTTGAATTTGGATCACTTGTTGGACTCAGGCTTCTCCACTTGGAACTTTTCCCCACAAGGTAGTGCTTCTGCAGTTCTTGCTAGGATCTTGCTCTGCGCATTTTTCCTGATTACACCTGGTAATTAAGAAAATATTAATCTTCCCAGAAACTTTAGGACCATATTTGGAAATGCCTTAGAAACAAAATTTTTGATAAACAACTTAGCATAAAATTGTTGATTAGGCAGAAATACCAAATGCTTTCTAAAACAGATAAAATACCCACAATTCATGATAATTTGGAAAAATTATGTAAGACTGGGAGCAAAGCCAACTTTGAAATTCATAAAACACTTCCCTGTGTAGATGGCTAGGAGTCGTTCCCGAGTTAGAGAGGAGGCTGACCCTGCTGATCAGCCCTCCAGTTCGCGGGCTCGGACAGAGGCGAGTTCCAGCGCCACCCTGTCAGAGCCGCTAGATGTCTCCCGAGAGAGCTCTGCTGAGGTAGGCTTTCAAAAATTTTTCTTTCTTTCTTCATTCTCCTTTCTACACAAATCTTCACGCGATTCCTTTGAAATTTAGCCCGTGGTTGCACCCGCTCGTGGTCGAGGCCGAGGCAGAGGCCGGGTTCAGGATCAGGCCCCCGAGGGCGAGAGAGGCCGTGGCAGAGGCCGAGGCAGAGCCAGAGATACGGCTCAGGAGGGGGTTGCTGTGGCTCTGGCAGGGGTCTCTGAGGAGTTGAGGGCCTCGGTGCATGATACAGAGCTCCTCCGTGGCTTGGATAGCCACCCCTCCATGTGCATCAGGGCAGATGTGCCGCTTCCGTACCACTCCTCTCATCTGCGAGGCAGCTGGGGCAGATTTAGTGAGTTAGCTCAGTCGCTTTCCCCGGCACTCAGGCGGGAGTTTGGGAGGTGCCACCTGGATCACTTCCTCAGCATTCCATCATTCAGAGCTGACCGTCCACTCATCTTTGCCATGATGGAGAGATATTTCCCAGAGACTCAGTCGTTCCATCTGCCGGACGTGGAGCTGGGGATCCGCCCCTCCGATTTTGTGATGATTACTGGCATTCCTCTGACGGGGCGGACCATTGTCTTGGAGCGGCCTTCTGCGGAGGATATCGGACTTCTCTTGGGATATCAGGCCCTGCCACCTGCTGCTTGGGATGGGCGGAGTGGCCGGCTCTCCATTAGCTGGCTGCGGGAGAGTCTGGCTCGTCATTTTGAGAGGAGGCACGAGACCGTCTCTGTGGAGGATGCAGCCTTTGCACCGATCTTCCGACATGTTTTTCTGTTGATGCTTGGGAGCTGCTTTTTTCCGGAGGATACGACTGGCGTCAGTCCGCTCTTTTTGGACGCCTTGAGAGATTTCCATCAGACCCGCCAGCTAGCATGGGGTCGGCTCATCTATGGGACCATCCTAGCCGGGTTGTGCCTAGCGGTTCGAGGCCTGGCATCCCCGAGGGGTGATGGAGTCAGCAGCCGGTTCTTCTGGCAGATTCTGCAGGTATTGAATTCATCTGTCTGGTTTAATTCCTTAGGCTTTATCTTTTCTTGGCTGATTTTTCTTTTGCTAGGTGTTCATGTACACCTATATGACCTTCTTCCGCCCCTCCCCGGTTCCTGAGGTTGCGGATTTCCCTGTGGCCCTGCGATGGTCGGCCCAGGTTCGAGATGCTGATAGGAGCCAGCCTCGTACTACCCGGGTGCACTTAGACCGTGCCCGCCGATCTGATGTAAGTCCTCTATCTTTTTTCTTTTCTTTCCTTTCCTGTATCTCGACTGTACTTGACAGTTTCCTTTTTTGCAGCTCCTCCTGTCCCGATTTGATGACTTGGATGTGGGAGTGGCTCGTGAGATGGCGGTACAGGACGCCTTCGATAGAGATCGACGACGTCAGCCCTACCAGTGCTTCCTCGGGAGGCTTGGTAGGGTGATGTACTTAGGAGAGCACCTGTACTTCCAGCACACCAGCGCACTTCGCATCCCCGTCCCTCCTCCTCCTGTGGGTCCCGACACACTCCTCCCGGGCTTTGATGTTGATCAGTTCGATCACTTCCTGGATGCGGAGGGGCTTACAGTAGCTGGAGATTATGACGAGTGGTTCCAGAGGGTGTCTATTGGATGCTTGATGGATCAACCCACTCGTGCCGGGGTGACTGAGATCGGCGGGATCCGTATCCGGATCCATGAGGACACAGTAAGTCTTGTACTCTTTATATTTTCATCTTTTCTTCCCTTATGCATTTCTGACCCTACTTCTGTTCTTGTTGGCAGGTACATGAGCTGAATACCATCCGGGACCGGTTTGAGAGTCAGCGGGCCGCGATCGATGATATGATCGCTGAGCACGATGCGGTCGTGGCCCAGCGGGATGCCCGGATCAGGGAGCTGGAGGCCCTGGTTGCTGAGCTCCAGGCTAGACAGGTATCTGGCCTTCTTATATTTTCATTTCTTTCATTTTCCTGTTTCTGCTATTCTGATATGCTTGTTTGACTTGTGCAGGGCCTGGTCCATGATCAGGGTGCCTTTTTTGAGCATGATTTCCTCATTCCTGACCCATCTCCTGCTCGGGCCTCTGATCCTGTGGACGTCCCAGCTGCTGATCCCGGTGATGCTCCACCTACTGATGCCCCAGTTGCTCCTGCGGATGCCCCGGCTGTTCCAGTGATGGTTCATGAGCCGGAGGAGGTCCCTACTGCTGACCCAGTGGATCCGGATCCTCCAGTGCCTGCTGTAGATATCCCTGGTATGCTTTCTTTAATTTTTCCTCTTTGGTTTATTCTGATGCTTTCATTTCTGATTTTTTTCCCTGTTGATCCAGATGTTTCTGCTCCTGGCCATTCTTCTGCTGCGGGGCCTTCTGGACATGCGGGAGCAGAGACTGTTGTAGCTGAGGGTCCAGTTGAGCCCGTACCTACTGAGCCCGAGGCTTCCTCCGATTCTGTTCCTGTCCCTTCTCCCGACACGTCGGATTACTGCGTCGAGTACCAGCTTCAGTCCTTCATAGGACGGAGACCGCGCTATATGGCGGAGCGCCTCCTGTCCTATTATAGGCGCCGACCGTCTCGAGGGAGAGGCCGTAGAGCGCGTGGTAGAGGACGCGGGGATGATCCTGCACAGGAGCAGTAGATTAGGATTTCTATGTCTTTTCCATTATCATTGTACAAAAAATTTGCATATATATATAAAAAACTTTGATTCATTCTCTCTTGTCTTGCACATCTTTTGTTCTCAATTTTATGCCATTATGACTTGTACACAGGTAAAACAGGTAAAAAATTCGGATTTTTCATCCTTAGCTCATTTTTTTGCTGTTTTTCTTTGTATCCGGTCTGACATACCGGATACATTGATTGATCTTTGTATCCGGTATGTCATACCGGATACTCATGCCATCATTTGTATCCGGTATACGTATCCGGATATTAATAAAGCCTTTGTATCCGGTCTGAGTTACCGGATACGTTAAAAGATGCTATAAATGCAACTAGCCTCGGGATTTGAGCATTTTTTACGAGTTTTTGAGTTTAGAAACCCCCTTTTTAGCCTTTTTCTTCCTCCTCTTGAGTTCTAGCTTGCTCCCGTCAACTCCAATGGAATCCGGATCATTTTCTGCCCCATTATTGTCTGTCCACACTGCCTCCCCTGCAAAACAACCTTTTAGATCAAAACCCCCAAATCTCACTAGGTACAACCCTGCGGATTCCTTTTACACAAGGTGGGTTAACTCTATGACCCTGGATGAGGAGAGGAGATGGGGTACAATTAATCTAGGCCACATCCTGCTTATTCCCAAGGTTCCCTTCAGGTGGGAGATTATAGAGGCTATGATTGGTCATTGGGTTCCTGATCTCAACTTGTTCCGTTTTGGGACCCATGAGATGACCCCAACCATCGAGGAGGTGGAAACCATCTTGGGCTTGAGGTTTGATGAGAAGGTGGTGAATCCACCTCTAAGGCCCAGTTACAAGAAGGAAGCTTCTACTTTTTTGGGCATAGGGAAGAAGGACTTGGGGGGTTCTGACACCCTTTTGACCCTATCTAAGGCCTTTTTGACTGAGAAGCTCTTGAGGGGGGAAGATAAGGAGGCCCGATTCAATGCGTTGACCCTGATAGTGGTCAACCAGTTGCTTTTCCCACGGGATGATGATGAGGTGGACTTGGCCTTGATCTCAGTGATATGCCAGGTTAGGGAGCGGGAGAGGTTGGCCCCCATGATTTTGGCTGGGATGTATTAGGCCTTGACCGACTGCTACAATAGGAAGTCGAAACGCTTCCTAGCATGTGCCCAGATCCTGCAGGTAAAAAATTTTTTTCTTTGTTTTTGTTTTTTTTTTTATACAATGTGCTGACATATCTCTCTTCCTTTGCAGCTTTGGCTACTTGATCATTTGAGCCAGATTGAAGAGATCAATCGACACTTCTTCCCGAGTCTAAAAGTCCCTCTCTTGATGAGCAACAGGGGGTGCCCCGATATTCCAGGGGGCAAACAGGGCTGGTTCACTTTCTTGGGCTCGCTTCAGGATGACCAGGTGAGATGGCCTGGTACTTATCAGCCTAATGCGGAGACAGTGATTAGCTTCCGAGACCGCAACTTTCTGATTCTGGCTGGCCTGAGGCATGCAGTGCTTTATCTTCCTCCGCGGGTCCTTCGTCAGTTCCGTGCGACCCAGGGGATTATCATCCCATGTGGATATGAGGATCGTCTTGGGCCCCTTTCTATGAAGCTGAATGCCTGGTTGATGAAGGAGTGGTCCTATGTCCGTTTCATGCATGGTCCAGTCTTCTCGGAAGCCCATGTGAAGGATTATCTCTTCTGGATCAAGGAACAGATACAGACTCAGGCCCCGGTACCCGAAGATCCTCCTGTAGTCTTGGCTCCCACCTATGAGGACATTTTAGAGTCTGAGCGGGCTTCTCATAAGCGGCTTCAGCAGATATGGGTACGGGAGGCCCAGGAGCTCAGGATACAGGGCGTTTATCTGGAGAGGCAGCTTGAGGAGCAGATCTCACGCCGTATTGCCGTGGAAGAAAAGCTGGAGGAGCAGAGGCAGGATCGTTGCTTTGAGGTCCGTATGATCCGGCAGAAGTACCAGGCTACTTTTGCCAGCCTTAGGAGTATGAGGATTAAGCAGGCCCTTTCAGATGAGGTCATTTCCTTCCTGAGTGATCCCGCTGCAGAGGGGGCTTCAAGAGTCATTGCAGCTCAGGCAGCTCGGATTCGGGAGCTTGAGGAGCGGCTAGGAGACTAGCTTTATTTCCTGCACATTTTTCATACCTTTGTACAAAATTGAACTCCAATAGTGGAAATACAAAGGATTTAATTCAAAATAAAGTTTTTATATTATTGGCCTCAGAACGCTCAGATGCTTGTAAAAACAAAGGTTTTATGAAAAGTATTTGATTTATCATCACTGGCCAAAGTATAATTTTTCCTTTTTATATTTTTTTTGTATTTTTTTGAAATTTGGTCCATGCACTTAATCACCTATAATTAAAGGAATTAGAACCAGGTTAAATAATGAAAAGGGTAGTCAAAAAAATAATGAGGGATCATAACCGTCCATCTTAGGACCTTTAGAGTCATCCCCAACTGCCAAAACTGCCCCATTCTGCTCATGCCAACTTTTCTTAAGGCTCAGATCCCCATGATCAACTCAACCTCTGATTTTCTTTCATTTTTCTTATTTTTTCTTTTTGCCTTTTTGCTAATATTTCCCCTAGCGCCAGTTACGGTTTTCACTAGGGCCGGCTTCTGAATTCCGTCATCACCCATCTTACTCTGATATTTGAATGAACAAGCTAAGATCACCGAGGGCTTAAAAATAGGACGAAATAAAGGCTAGGCTCAGTTTATGAAAGAAAGGGTATTGAAGGCCCAAAAATTTTCAAGTGTGGAGATAGGTCAACCGGATTTACAGTCATAATAAATTTACTCATTTTTCCCCAAATTGCATTTTTTTGCATCTTTTTTCACACTTGGCTTTCATTTGCCATTTCCATTGCTTTTCCTCTCTTTTTCTTTTTCTTTCCTTACTTTGCCCCAATTTGTTTTGCCCCAATTTAAGACTGTAAATCCGGTTTGGGTTTATCAAAGAAACGAACCGGCTCAACTTGGCTAGACTAGGGATTAAAATTTTTGAAGGAAATAAAGAAAAATGGCCTCGGATCATTTCCCAGAAATATTCACTCAAGGGAAATACCTTTTTACCGCATCAGAGTTAATGGGCTCAGGAAAATCTGACCCATCCATTTCTGCTAAGATGAGTGCTCCCCCTGATAGGACTTTCTTGACGACATATGGGCCTTCCCAATTGGGCTTGAACTTACCACGAGGGTCTTCCAAAAATGGTAAGATTTTCTTTAGCACTAAGTTTCCTTCTTGGAAAGTTCTGGGCCTCACTTTCTTATTGTAAGCCCGGGCCATTCTCTTCTGGTACAACTGTCCATGGCAAAGCACTTTCAACCGCTTTTCTTCTATCAGGTTAAGTTGATCATGTCTCGACTGGACCCATTCGGCTTCTTCTAGTTCTGCTTCCATGAGCACTTGGAGTGATGGGATCTCCACTTCCACGGGCAAGACTGCTTCCATCCCATAGACTAGGGAGTACGGGGTTGCCCCAGTTGAAGTCCGGATCGAGGTTCTGTAGGCATGTAGAGCAAGTGGCAGCATTTCATGCCAATCCTTGTAGCTCACTACCATCTTTTGAATGATTTTCTTTATGTTCTTGTTTGCTGCTTCCACTGCCCCATTCATCTTTGGCCTATACGGAGCTGACTTGTGGTGGGTGATCTGAAACTGCTCACACATTTTCTTCATGTCCTTGTTCTTAATATTTGAAGCATTGTCTGATACTATGGCACTTGGCAGCCCATAGCGACAAATAATGTTGTGCTTCAAAAATTTGATCACATGGTTGCTTGTGATATTTGCATATGATGCTGCTTCCACCCATTTAGTGAAGTAATCAATCGCCACCAGGATGAATCTGTGCCCGTTCGATGCCTTAGGGGAGATCATGCCAATAACATCTATGCCCCACATAGAGAAGGGCCATGGGGATGTCATGTTGTGTAACTCACCCGGGGGTGCATGCTTGTTATCTGCATATATTTGGCATTGGTGGCACCTCTTGACATGTACACAGCAATCATGCTCCATGGTCGTCCAGTAATATCCCAGTCTCAGGATCTTCTTAGCCAGCATGTGCCCACTCATATGGGGCCCACAGACTCCTCCATGTACAGTCTCAATCAGCCTTTCCGATTCAGCCTTGGCAACACATCTGAGCAGAATGTCGTTATGTGACCTCTTGTACACATGTCCACCACTTAGCAGAAACTGACCCGCCAACCTCTGTATTGTCCTCTTCTCAGTAGACGTGGCATTTTCTGGTAAACTCCGACTATTCAAGAAATTTTTGATATCTTGAAACCATGGTATTTCTTCTTCTGGTGCTCCCTCTAGAACGAGACAGTAAGCCGATTCATCTCGGACCTCAATTTCCAGTGGTCTGATGTCTACTCCTTCTGATATGCTGACCATTGAAGCCAAGGTCGCTAGGGCGTCTGCAAACTGATTCTTGGCCCTTGGCATATAGTTGAAGGAAATTCGAGTGAAATTTGTGCTTATTTCTTCCAAATACTGGTGATAGGGGATCAATTTGTGATCCTTGGTTTTCCACTCACCAGTTGTTTGGAAGATGATAAGACTCGAATCCCCGTATACGTCAAGTTCCTCTACTCCATGATCCATGGCTGCTTGCAATCCGATTATGCATGCTTCATATTCTGCTATGTTATTGGTGCACTGGAATCTTAGCTTTACTGCAATTGGGATATGTGAACCATCTGGTTTAACCAAGACTGCCCCTATTCTGTTCCCATTCATATTGGCGGCCCCATCAAAGAACATCTGCCAAGAACTCTCACTGTCCTCCTCTTCAGTGTACAGGATTGCCTCATCTGGGAAGTTGGTCTTCAAGGGTTGATATTCTGGCGAAGGATGTGCAGCCAGGTGATCAGCTATGGCTTGACCCTTGATCGCTTTCTGGGTGATGTATGTGAGGTCAAACTCGGACAGTAGCAGTTGCCACTTTGCCGTCCTGCCAGTCAATGCCGGTTTCTCAAATAAATATTTCAGCGGGTCCATCTGGGATATCAATAGTGTGGAGTGACTAAGGAAGTAATGCCTTAGCCTCTGAGTGGCCCACACTAGAGCACAGCAAGTCTTTTCCAATGGTGAGTATTTGGCTTCATATTCCGTGAATTTTTTACTCAGATAGTAAATTGCCCTTTCTTTTCTACCAGTCTCATCATGCTGCCCCAAGACACATCCCATCGACGTTTCCAACACTGACAAGTATAGGATCAGTAGTCTTCCTGGAGTTGGTGGCACTAGTACCGGCGGGTTCAGTAAATACCTCTTTATTGTGTCAAATGCATGCTGGCAATCCTCATTCCAGACCGTCGGGTTATCTTTCCTCAAAAGTTTGAAAATTGGTTCACAGATAGCAGTGAGCTGTGCTATGAACCGGCTTATGTATTGAATCCTTCCAAGAAAACCCCTGACCTCCTTCTCAGTTCTGGGTGCTGGCATTTCAATTATGGCCTTGGCTTTTGCCGGGTCAATTTCAATTCCTCTTCGGCTCACTATAAACCCCAGTAATTTCCCTGATGTAGCCCCAAAGACGCACTTAGCTGGGTTAAGCCGTAGACTGTACTTCCTGAGCCGATCAAACACTTTCTTCAGATTGATCAAGTGGTCCTCCTCTTTGCATGATTTGGCAATCATATCATCCACATAGACCTCCATCTCCTTGTGGATCATGTCATGGAATAGTGCAGTCATGGCCCGCTGGTATGTTGCCCCAGCGTTCTTGAGCCCAAACGGCATGACCGTGTAGTAGAATGTGCCCCAAGGTGTGATAAATGCTGTTTTCTCTTGATCCTCCTTAGCCATCTTGATCTGATTGTACCCCGAGAAACCATCCATGAAGGAAAACAGGCTATGTACCGCAGTATTATCGACCAGAATGTCGATGTGTGGAAGCGGAAAATCGTCCTTTGGGCTTGCCCTGTTCAAGTCTCTATAGTCCACGCACATTCGGACCTTCCCGTCCTTCTTGGGTACCGGTACTATGTTTGCGAGCCACTCTGGGTACGTAGAGACTGCCAAAAATCCGGCTTGAAATTGTTTGACCACTTCGTCCTTGACCTTTAAGGTCCATTCCGGCTTCAATCTTCTCAGCTTCTGCTTAATCGGCTTAACCCCTGGCAAAATTGGCAACTTGTGCACCACCATGTCAGTGTCCAACCCTGGCATGTCCCGATACGACCAAGCAAACACATCCTTGTAATCTGCCAAGAACCGTGACATTTCATTTTTCTGCACATCAGACAAACATGACCCGATTTTCACAATTTTTGGGTCCTCTTCGGTCCCCAGATTTATGAATATGGTCTCCTCAATATTAGGTTGGACCCCCTTTTCATGACGTTCTAATTGGTATTCAATTTCTTTTGGAACGTCTTCTTCTTCGACCTCAGTCTCTTCTTCGACCCCCATGAGATCAAAGTCGAGCTCAAGGTTGAAGTCATATTCAACCTGGTCCAATTCGGTCTGATTATATGGCTCATAAGTGGTTTGGACCTTTTTGAAAAAATTAAATTTCCTAGAAAAAATAGAAAAATCTTTTTGGGTTTTTTGTGGGCCTTCTAAACATAATTCCCCTGAAGATGAAGGCCCATTAGAACCTTCAGGGAAATGGCATTCCACTATTGGAGTTTTTTTTGGAAGCCGCGTCAGTTTGCCACACAGACGCTGCTTCAAAGGTAAGGGGAGTTTCCTCCCAATTGTTCAGTACAAAATTTTGGGGAGCAGGGGAAATAGGGAAAGCCTGCTCTTCAAACCCAGAATCCGATGCCATCATCACCGGGTGGGTACTGCCCTTTTCTGCTACGGGGCCCAATCCAGAAATGACCTTGTCTGGAATCTTTACTGTGGCCCAGTCAATAAACGGCAGTTCCATGTCTGCCCCTGTCTTTTCGCCTTCAGTCATGGCGAAGAATGCACCAACATCTTCAGAAAAGTCCACCTGTTGCTCGGGCTGTGGTCCAGGCCCATCCACTGCTCCCAGTATTGGAGATGGGTTATAGGGTTGTAGGGTCGAAACAAGAGGCTTTTGAAATGGGTTAAGGTTGTGGTATGGAGGCTTGGACTAGTCCATGGGAGGAGAAATTTGGAGTATATAGGAGGGTTTTGGAAAGTTCACCCTCAGATGCGGGAGTTTTCCTTTGCTTCTGCTCTCCCCTTCTTCGTGCTTCATTCTCCTTCAACCTCTGGGCTTGAAGCCCAACCCTACCTTGGGGATCAGTTTCTTAGCCGTGATTGGCTCCACCATCCCCTGCAGATTGATCCCCAGGCCTTTCCCTGGGTGAAAGTGGTATTTCTCCATCACTTTCTTGATCATTTTTTCTGCAGTGGTCCCCTTTTTCTTCTTTTTCTCACACCCCCCAGGTATGTAATTTACCGCCTCAAATTGGAATGAGTGGAATGCAATCTTGTTGAGAGTTAGGTCCACATTGATTAAGGGTACATCAGGTGACACAATGGGCGGCACCAAGTTTTCGGCTAGGACTGTTATCACCCTTTGCCCTCTTATATATTTCACCCTCTGGTGGAGCGTGGATGGTATTGCCCTAGCCGAATGTATCCACGGCCTCCCTAGGAGCAGATTGAAAGCTGCGGGTATATTCATCACCTCAAATGTGATATTAAAGATATTCGGCCCAATTGTGACCGGCAGTTCAATCTCCCCTAGGGAGTGGGTCTTGGAGCTATCAAAAGCCCTAACTATCCGCCCATTTTGTTTGATCCTTGACTGGTCCAGACCCAGCTTGGTAAAAGTGATTAACGGGCAGACGTTTAACGCCGACCCGTTGTCAATTAAAACCCGTGCAATCATGCAGCCCTTACAAAGCACAGTGATGTGCAAAGGGTCCACATGATAACACCCACCTGGGCTGATCTCACCCTCTGAGAAACTTATCACATTATGTGACAAGATTTGACCAACCATTTTACCAAGCTGGTCCGGATCAATAGTCTGGGATACGTGTGCACTCTGTAGCACCATTAACAATGCATCCCTGTGCTTTTCAGAATTCAGCAAAAGGCCCAGTATTGAAATCTGGGCCGGGACCTTGTTCAGCTGATCCACAAGATTAAATTCACTCTTTTTGATTATTTTTATGAGGTCTGCTGCCTCATTTTCTGCATCCTGGGGGGTGTCTTCTCCTACTTTATTTTTTTCCCTTCTGTTTTCTTTTTTCTTCATTTTCTTTTTTTCTTTTTCTACTTCTGTCTCTTTCTCTTTCTCTTCACCCCCTGCACATCTCCCTGACCTCGTCATGATGTTCACCTCCTCCTGGTTCTGGTCCTTGACCACTGGAACCGTAGCTGTGATTCCCTCGCTGTAATTCCATGGTACAGCGGCCTCAGAATAGGCTAATTTAGGGATGTTAACCACTAGTGGCTGGAGTTTGGACCGGGATGTATGGGCCGGTTTAGGGATAGTTTGGGCTGGCTGTACATTTACAACAAGGGGTTGAAGTTTGGATTTTGTGGGGACAGAAGAAGTGATGGAAGCAGTGGTGGGGTCAAGGCTGATGACCAGTGGAGCCTTAGACGGCTTGGATGGTGAATAAGTGGGTGGACTGCAATTGAAGACCAATGTGGGCCTTGCAGTATTCATCTGGGCCATGAGTGAAGAGACCCGGTTTAGAGAGGAACTTATGTCCTCAGCAGCAAGATTATTTTTTTGGGAGACCATGTTGATCTCCTCTTCGTCCTCCTCTGGGAAAAATCGGACCTGGACTGTAGTCCCCACAGGGGCTATAAGCTGAGATGGGTCAAAGGCCCTTCTCGTGGTGGATATGGCAGTGATGGAGTTGGATGGTCCTGCCCCATTGTGGTACGGCAGAGGGTTCTGCCCAATATCATTTCCCGTCGGGGCGGGTGCAGCAGTGTTAAAAACCAAAGCCTTCTGGTCCAACAGGTCCTGGACCGCATGCTTCAGCACCCAGCAGTTATCTGTAGAGTGTCCTGGTGCACCCATGTGGAAGTCACAGGTGGCTGCCGGATCATAATTCCTCCCTTTCGGGGCATTTGGGTTAGGCTCCTTCAGAGTCAAGTATTCCCCTTTCAGCAGGGTTGGCAGTAGTTGGGACAGCGATATTGGGAGAGGAGTGAAGACTCGGTTCTTCCTTGCTGCGAACCAGGCATCCCACTCCTCCTTAGTAAAGGTCCTCCTTGTGTTAGCTGGCACAGAGGGAGAGAAGTTGACATTCAGCGGGGTCTGGTACGACTGCTGGGCTTGCTGGGCCTGTTGGGGTGCAGAGATGTTGACGTGAAGTGGCTTCTTGGCTGGAGGAGCCTGGACCAGGTTCACCTCCCCTTCTTTTCGGGCCCCCGTCTTTTTAAATCTGGCCCCTTTCTTCTGGGCCATGGAGGCAGAGGAATCAGACTGCCCAGTCAGAGTAGAGTAGTCTATCAGCCTTCCTAACCTGACCCCTTCTTCGATCCGGTCCGCCACTTGCACTAGGGCTGCAAAGTTGGTGGTTATCTGACCCACCAGATGGTTGTAAAAAGGCTGCCCCAGTGTGCCCATAAATGTGGAGATCATCTCCGGCTCTTGCATAGGTGGCCTGACCTGGGAGGCGGCCTCTCTCCACCTCTTGGCGTATTGCCGTACTGGCTCATCCTTGCCCTTGGTCATCCTCATCATGTCGTACCGGTCTGGCACAATCTCCGAGTTGAACTTGTATTGGTCCAGGAAAGCGTCGGCTAGGTCCTTCCACCTCCTGATCCTTCCATGGTCTACTGTAGCGAACCACCGAAGGGCTGACCCGGTCAGACTCCTCTGGAAGAGCTGGATCAGTATGCCATCGTCCCGGCCAAATTGGCATAGGGCCCCGCAATATAGTTTCAAATGGCTTAATGGGCAGCCCGTGCCATCAAATTTGTCGAAGTCTGGGCACCTGAACTTAGCCGGTAGACAGACGTCCGGGTACATGCACAGGTCTTCGAAGGTGGTGCCTGTATGGCTGCCTCCCCCCTTCACTTCCTTCAGCTCTGCCTGGATCCTCTCTATCCTCAGCAGCATTTTCTTTTCCATCTCATCCCTAGCCTTTTCTTTTTCCAGCTCTTTCTCAGACTCTACTGTATTTTCCCTGATCAGAATGGGCTCAGGGACTGGTTCAGAAATGGGCTCAGGCATGGGCTGAGCCGGAGGCGGAATATAGGCCTGAGGTGGTGGTGCCTGATGGGAGGTAGAGGCCTGGTTTTGGGCTTGGGCCTGTTGGGCCTGCGCCGCCAGTAAGTCCCCCAGCATTTTGGCCAGACCGGCCACTTGCTCCTGCAATTGAGTAAAGTCCTGAGCAGGGATAGTAGCTTGGGCTTGGTTCTCTTCAGTATTCATGGCTCTTGCTTTGGATCTGGTCACGGGAGCAATGACTGCAAATAAGTGCACCTGGTTTGAAAGTAAATGTACCTGAATAAGAAAAACAAAGACACAAGTCAGCTTCCATTTGATTTGAAACACACCCCTATATATGTAAACCAGTAGGTTAGGTGAACACCAATCCAGATTTTTTTTTTTTTTTGATTTTGTGTTGGAATATTCTAGGGCTTCCAAGGGTCCCAACATTTTTTGATTTGATTGATAAAAATAACCAACCAAGGTTTTCATGGAATATTCTAGGGCTTCCAAGGGTCCCAAATTTTTTGATTTGATTGATAAAAATAACCAACCAGGGTTTTCATGGAATATTCTAGGGCTTCCAAGGGTCCCAAAATTTTTTGATTTGATTGATAAAAATAACCAACCAGGGTTTTCATGGAATATTCTAGGGCTTCCAAGGGTCCCAAAATTTTTTGATTTGATTGATAAAAATAACCAACCAGGGTTTTCATGGAATATTCTAGGGCTTCCAAGGGTCCCAAAATTTTTTGATTTGATTGATAAAAATAAGCAACCAGGGTTTTCATGGAATATTCTAGGGCTTCCAAGGGTCCCAAATTTTTTTTTTGATTTGATTGATAAAAATAACCAACCAAGGTTTTCATGGAATATTCTAGGGCTCCCAAGGGTCCCAATTTATTTATTTATTTTTTTGATTTGATTGATAAAAATAACCAACCAAGGTTTTCATGGAATATTCTAGGGCTTCCAAGGGTCCCAATTTTTTTTTTGATTTGATTGATAAAAATAACCAACCAAGGTTTCTTGGAATATTCTAGGGCTTCCAAGTATCCCATAAATGTTTTGATTTGATTGATAAAAATAACCAACCAAAGGTTTCTTGGAATATTCTAGGGCTTCCAAGTATCCCACAAATGTTTTGATTTGATTGATAAAAATAACCAACCAAAGGTTTCTTGGAATATTCTAGGAGGCAGCACAATGTATCCAAGATAACCAGCAATCTCATCGGCCTCTGGCATCGCCATCTCAGTAATAACATCACCGATCATCCTAATCCCGGTGATGAGCGTGAAATCAGAAGGCCGGATCCCAATCTCAATATCTGGAAAGTGGAAGCTCAAGGTCTCTGGGAAAAACCTCTCCAATAATGCTGCAATAAGGGCTCGATCCAAGCGAACGTCCGGGATGGTGATAAACATGCCGAAACCGTACAATCCTAGCTCCCGACGATAGGCCGAACTGCAAGCTCTCAAAAATTTAGTAAAGCTGGCCCAGCTCCCTCTATAATGGGACATCGGATACTCCAAAGGGATATCCGCCCTAACGCACGCCGAGGGATGAGTCCTCAAACCATGCAGAAGATCGGTGTCCCTAATCTGGGCAGCCACCTCCTCAGGGATCTCAACCCTGGTCCTGGCCTCATCTCTGCCACGGCCCCCTCTGCGGCCTCCTCTATGGCCCTCATCATGGCCTCCATCTCTGCCTCCAGCTCTGCGTCTGCTACGGCTCCTATCTCTGCCAGAAGCCTCAACAGCCGGCTAAAAGAAAATAATTGAAGAATCAGGAAGATGTATTTTGGGAAAGGATAGGAAATTGCAGAAAGGTTAGAGTATACCTCTGGGGTCGCCTCACGCGAATCCCCAGAAGGGAAATCTGGGATGTCAGAATCAGAATCCCTCTCAGCCCTCGAAGACGAGGCCACATCTGCATGATCTCGTCTAACCCTCGAAGAGGAAGGCTCATCCGCAGGATCCCTAGAAGCTGATCGAAGACGGGCCATCTACGGTTCAAAGCAGGGAGTTGGTTAATTATTTCTTGTTCAAATTCTTATTGCTTAATTTTAACCAAGATTAATTGATTGGCAGGGAAAGAAAAATGGAGGATGGAAGAAAAGGAGTTTAATTTTCTGTTTGAATAAGGCTTATTGTGATATTTATTTAGTCTTTGCTTTAATCAAGAAAATATATAAAATTTATAGGAAGTGTAGGCTTCTTATATACGAAGGTGCTAAAGGTTGATCATCTCTTTTTTGTTTGGTTTCAGGATAAAATTTCAAGCATATTTGTAGTGGGACTGAGGTAACACAAGAAAGGCAAAGTCAAAAGTTTATTGTATTCATGCCAAGACAGTTGGACAAGATGCTCAACATCAAATTCAGTCAAGAATCAGTTCATATTAAACCCACGAGTGTTCGACTCAAGCTAAGGTTTTCAAAGCAAAAATCATGCATTGGTTTACATTTGCTACAATCAGAATACTGAAAGGGAAGCAGGAGCAGATGCAAACAACATGCTAAGTGAAGATGACCCAATGACAATAGCAAGATTACTCCATGATGATCAATGTTAAAAGGGAATACAAATTTCAAAGGAAAGCATACTGCAGATAAAACATAAATCCAGTCTCAATCAGAAGATTTGCAAACATCAGTTCAGTCAACAGGAAGCAAACTTAGAGATACAAAGATTTGCTCATTCAAAATTTCAGTCAACAGGAGTTCAAAATTTCAGAACCAAAGATCTATCTATAACTTGATTTAATCTGGAGGAATTACCCAGCATTCGAAAGATGGAAAATTTGTAGCTTGTGATAACTATCTCTCATTCAAGGATCAAAAATTTGCCAATGTCATTTCGGACATATCATTTACAGAGAGAAGCAGCATGTCACAAGGATGAACAAAACAATGCTTGGGAAGTTTAATCATTCTAGAATTCAAGGGCATAGAGGTTTCGAATCAAATCAGGATAATGAAGACAGAGTAAACATTCGGTTCAATCAAGAGCAAAATTTCGTCCATAGATTTTATTGTTGCACATACTGTTCATAAGAAAAATCAGAGAAATTTTCGGCCACTTACTGGATTCGGTCGAAATGGAGGAAATCTGGCAAGTAAATGGAAAGCCCTTACTCTACCAAAGCTGCAGGGAATGTCCACAGTCGATTGATAGAAGAGGAAACACTCCAATGAATTGATCAAGGCCACGGCAATGCTCAAATCCAGGAACAGTCGATGGTTGCTGAAGGTACTGTGGTCATCTGAAATGGGAATAGTCGCCGGAAATTTGAGCTGCCGGAGAAGAGAGAATGGCCGGAGAACAGTGGTCGTCGGAGGATTGTTGAAGAAGAAGAAAGACGTCCGGAGAAGAGAATACGGGCGCAGAGAAACTAGGGCAGAAGTGTGAGCAGAGAAGGAAAAGTTCGCGTTCGCAGCCTTAAGATGAGAGTAAAATCCGTAAACTCAGTACGGGCTTCAGATACCCGTAAAAATCATACGGTCCCGGTCGCCCGTGCAACCTCTACGGGCAGGGTCTGTCCGTAAGCCAAATACGGGCGAAGCCATAAATTGCACATTTTTATCATTTTCTCACAAGTTTTAGGAGATCAATGTACATATTAGTTGTAAGTTGCAAGGATTGCCACCTTACCCACTTTTGTTTAAAAATTTTGTCTCAAATTTCACTTCATAGCCCACAAGTGCTCAGTGAGAAGAGAGAGGAAGATTTGGCCCTTAAGCTGAGGGATTTCTTAGCAAATCTTCCACAATCAATTCTTTTTTCAAAAATCATCCATTTAATCCTTGCAAAGTGCAATTGATTATACAAAAATCTCAGAAAGTGCAATTGGTGGGTCTTTTTGCTCTATGCTTGTAATTGGTTCCAATTACCAGCAAAGAGGGGGCAGCTGTAGACACCCCAAATTGCACTGCCAAATGAGAAAATAATAAAAACATGTAATTAGAGCCTAAAACAGGTCAAAAGTGCCTGAAAATAGAATGAACAGGCTTTGCCCGTATTGGCTTCACGGGCCTATCTTGCCCGCAAAATATCTACGGGCAGGCGCGCCCGTAGTATCTATACGGTCACCATTGGACCGTAAATCATTTACGGGCATTAAAGACACGTGCAAGTTTTGTCATCCTCTCGATTTCCGAGCTTTATTTGAAGTCCAATATATCTTTAAACGAGCGAATTAAGTATTTTATTCGCTGAAGCCACTATGGATGGGCATTATCTCTATATTTCACTCTATCCTGAGAATCAGGATATATCCTTCTGGACCAACCATGCCCCTGGGTGTGTCTATAAATAGAGGCTCTTTCCTCTAGCTAAAGGCCACGAAATTTTGAAGTCAAGGAATTCTAAGAAGCTCCAAGAGAAGAGAAAGGAATCCCCGCTGCTCTGCCTGCTCAATCCAGGTAAGTCCCCTATCCTTTTTATTTTCTGTCTTCAATTCTAGATGTAATAGGATCATCTCTATTGCTGTAGAATAAGGCCATATCTGTTTTTGTATTCCTAAACCTGCCTCCAAGTACCTCAAGGGTCTCTCTAGCCGTAAAACGTGAAGAGAGAACTAGGGGAAAGGGGAACAGGTGGGATCCCTAGAATAGAACCCCATATCTGTTTTTTTGTTTTTTTCATAGAATAAGGCCTGTGATTGTGTTTGTGTAACCAAACCTATCTAAGTACCTCAAGAGTCTCTCTAGCCGTAAAACGTGAAGAGAGAACTAGGGGAAAAGAGACCAGGTGGATCCGTAGGGTAGACCCCCATGTGCTCTAATATGTGAGATGTGGCTGTTTTAAATATCCTGATCATATTTTAATGCTTTTTATGATATATCTGAATGAATAACATGAATCTATGATGTTTATAGCATGAGATCCCCACTTTTTGATAAAATTTGGATTTTGCCACTTTTGCACCTACAGCACTGTTTTCGTGATTTTTGTGAGTTTAGGCTAGGATCTTGGATTTATCATGATCAATATGATAGATCTGAATCCAGAAGCCTGAAAATAACTTCTAGGGTTTCATGATGTGGTTTTTAAATTGTTTTTCATTATTGAGAGAAGACCCTACGGTCTAGGTTCTCCCCTTTTGGTGTTCTTCATCAACGTGGGTATTTTTGGTTTTGATTTTCAGATTTAATGTGAAATTTGGGCTTTATCTATGTCCTGGATTATTCGAGTTCAATTTTGAAATATTTTATAAAAATCATATTTTTCTAGATTTCTAAAATTTGACTTGAAGCCAGATTTTTGGATTTTTCACTTTAAATTGATTTTATTTGATTTTATCTCAATTTTGTTTTGATCATGAAACCCTAGGAATGGTATGATCATGTTTGATAGTTCTGGATCAATCAGACTATTCATATGAAAAAACCATATATTTTTGTCTTTTTTTGATTTTTCATGAATTTTATAGCAAGCCTTTTCCTTTATTTTAACATGAACAAATACCTGGCAACCACCTTGTGTGGATGAATAGGGGTGCCTAACACCTTCCCCTGTTCATAACTTAATCCCCTTACCCATATCTGGTTGTTTTTTTTAGGAGGGTTATTTTTACCCTAAAATTTGCCTTTTGTGCTTATTTAATATTTTGGTGTCCATTCACACCTAGATTGAATGGTGGCGACTCTTTGTTTTATATAATCCCGTGTGATGATTGAGGAAATCATTAGATTTCGATTTTTTCCCATGTCTCACAATACCTTGGCCTGTAAAACATGCAAACGGCCTTCCCACATTTACACCCAATTCCCCAAACGCAATTGTGTGCTTTTAGCCGAAAACGTGTTTCTCCACCTTCAAGCGTATGGTTTTTGGGTTTTGGCTTAATTGGCAACTTAGAACTCAAGTCTAGTGATGCCCGGAATCGAATCACAGATCCCATTGTCATCACATCATTGACACAAATTCTAAGGTAAATGTTTTCACTTTCGCTTTCCGAAGTCACGACCTCGGTGCGCCAAGCTACACACATTCATGGTTCAACTTTCTAATAGGTAAAGGGTAGGCCGTGCAAATTGTTTCAAGTGCTCAAGTGCAATTTTAAATTGTGGTAACATTCACAACGTCCCAGCCCCTTGCCACTCTTTTTCGTAGCCATGCATTCAATTTCAAGCCAAGGTACATATGACAAAAATAATGAAGCTAAATACAAGCAAGCAAGCACCAAAACAACTAAACATGCACAAAAATATTACATGCCCAAAAAGTGGTATACAAAACATGTTATTTGCATAAACAACAATTAAATCATGTAAACTTGCTTGAAACCCAAAAGCATTCCTAAAATTCCAGATTTTCATGCTCTTTTTCATGCTCAAAGTGTACCATTTACCCCAAATTGAAGCCTAAAATTTTAGCACTTACTTGGCATGGTTCAAAAGTGTTTTAATGAGGGAAAACATGCTTGAAATCTCCCAAATCATACACTAGAATTTCCAGATTTTTTCTTATTGCTTTCATGCTCAAAGTGTATCACTTATACCTCCAAATTGATGCCTAAAATTTTAGCACTACTTGACATGATACAAGAAAGGTTTTGATGGTAAAAACATGCTTGAAAACCCCCAAATATACACTGAAATTTCCAGAATTTTCATGCTCAAAAGTGCTTCCCTTATACCCCCAAATTAATGCCTAAAAATTTAGCAACTACTTGACATGATACAAAAGTGTTTTAATGAGGGAAAACATGCTTGAAAACCATCCTAATGGCTACTGTATTTACAGATTTTTGCTCAATGTTTTCATGCTCAAATCATGGCACTAAGAACCTCCTAACACAAGGCAAACAAAAAACAAGTAGGCATGCACAACAAGGTAAGGCCCTAAACATGATCCTAAGCATATCCAAGCATACACACATGCCTTTATCAATGTAAAATTTAAAAGCATCCTAATCAGATTTAGAATACACCAATATACACCAATAAAGTAAACAAAATAGCAAGCATTCAAAAGTAAAGAAAAAGCATGAATATACACAAATAGGCTTAAATCCACAAGTCCCCAGCGGAGTCGCCAGTTGTGAGACATGGGAAAAAATCACCGGAATGATCTTCCCTCCGTCAACACACGGGCTCAACGCAAAAACGGGAGAGTCGCCACCATTCATGATTTTGGGGTGAGAATGGACACCAAAGAATTCAAAATAAGCAAAAAGTGAAAAAAGAAGTATTCTAGGATAAAAATAATCCTACTTGAAAATCAAATCCAAAGATGGGTAAGGGGATTAGATTATGAACGGGGGAAGGTGTTAGGCACCCCCATTCATCCACACAAAGTGGTTGCCAAGTGTATGTTCATGCAAAAAACAAAGTAAGAAAGCTTGCTAAAAATCATGAGAAACCTTAAAAAAGGACCAATGTATGATATTTCCACATGAAGATCTAAATGGGTTCTAGATCCTCTCTCATGTCAATATCATTTCTGGAATATCTCAAAAGATGGAAATCAAATCTCAAGTTGCTCAAAACCAAGTTAAATCAAATTCGGTAAAAAGTATGCCATTTGCCTTGAAATCATTCAAATCCAATTCTAAATTAAACCAAACCAAATCCATTTGAAAGATTAGGGTAAATAAGAGTCTCATGCAAAATTTCACTTCATTCCGATGAAAAATCTAGGAGTTATGCTCCTTTGAAGTTGCTGCTGGGGATTTTTAAAAGTGGTAAGTGGGCAACTTTGGAAAATTGTCTAGGAAAATCCACTACATAAAAGTCCACGAAATTTGGTGTGATTGAAGTTTGTATGGCCATCTTTCAAAAGAAACTAGCCTCATACAAAAATCCCTTCGGATGTGCCTTGGGTGGTCTCCCGAACAGGCCCCGAAGATCACAGATTTACCCAGAAAAGTACCAATGAACAGTTCTGAGTAAATCGGCTACCAATAATTCAAATGGAATCCAAAAATTATGAAACCAACTGGATTTGAAAATATACTCATAAAGGAGTACTCAGAAACAAAAATCACTCGAATCGGACTTAAAACGAACACATGGCGGTCCGTCGAAGTGACAAGTTCTGTATTTGAACCTGAACTGTCCACTCAACTTCGACAGAGAGGTGTAAAAAATCCGCTAGATAGAAATTTGTGAAATTTGGTGGACATAAACTAGACAACCTCACCTTTCCCATGGTTCTAGAATCGCCCCAAAATTCATCCGGATGATGAAGTTATGGGCGTCCGAAGTAAGGGTACAGGTGCTGTCCAGTTAGGCCACTTTTGAAGAAAATCAAATCCGAAAATTGACAAAGTGTGTGAGATTCGTGTGAGATGAATCCAAAACCTTTGAAAAACATTTAAAAACACTCCAGAATTTGATTGAGGCTATTTATTGGAGATTTATCACAATGAATGTAATAAATCCCCAAATGTGAGCCTATTCACCAAAAAGTGTAATATGTGTGCAAGAGTGAAAAACCAAGCAAGATCAATACAACATGCATATAGATTCAACAAGATAGGTTCTAGCATAGCCTAGGGTTCCGTTCCATTATCGTTTTCCTCTGTTCTCTCTCCCCGTTAAACACGGATCTTCGAAATAATCAAGGGTACTTTGATTATAGAACGGTTTTCAATCATTCAAAAGCCTTATGCTACATGGGTTCTAGCACTAGGGTCAATCCCCAGTCTCGTTTCTCCTAGATCTGCCTTCACGTTTTACGGCTAGGGAAGTCTTGAGATACTTTGAGCCGGGGAAGGATTTCCACACATACAAACAAGGCTTTACACTACAGAAAGGTAGAAGAAGAGATCTAGATCTAGGAATGTAAAGACAGAAAATAAAAAGAAAAGTTGAGGCTTACCTGAGTTCTGGAGGCGATTCTACAGCGGTTTTCTTCTTCTCTTGGAGTTCTTCTTTGCGAGAATTCAAAACAAGAGTTGTGTGCCATTTGCTCAAGGAGGAGGCTCCTATTTATAGGCAAAGGCTAAGGTCATTGGTAGACACAACTTAATGTCTAGAACCCCTCCAACCTTAACCCTAAGGTTATTTCCGAGATTTCCCCTCATTTAATGAGGGACATGATGGTAAAAGTGAAAAGCTCTCGGAAAACCCTAATTTTGAGCAAACTTAAGGTATCCGGTATGTCAGACCGGATAAAAAAGGGCCTTAAGGTATCCGGTACATGGTACCGGATACACTAAGGCTCACATGTATCCGGTATGAGTATCCGGATACAGGAAGGAGTACTTGTATCCGGCCTGAGTATCCGGATACAGGTAAAAGTTTATTTTCTTCAATTTCTGTGCTGGCTTTCCAGGAGATAATGATTTTTGATGATTGTTTGTGCAATTTGGGGTGTCTACAAGAACCACTGTTGAAAACAACTGCCAATAATAGACCTCACCCCCTCGTGGGGTGGAAACGGAGTTGCTGCAGCACATCCCTCATGGAAGGCCTCTTTATATGGAGGAAACGCGTAAAATAAATCCCTTTTAGTTCGCAGCACTTCCCTCATGGAAGGCCTCTCCACATAAAGGAAACGCATGAAGGAAGCTTGACTTTAACCAAACAAAATAGACCGACTTCACTTACTAGCTAGATTATGGATCCATAATGAGCTAAGCCCTAAATAGCTTTAAATTAACCAACCGATGAGACAAATGATTCGATTAAAGTCAAAAAGTATTCCGTTGCATAAAACGACATATAATCATGTGTGATCAAGCATAACATGGGCTTCTCCAGACCAAACTACTCCCTCATGGAGTTTCAAAATACTTTGTCAAGTAAAACTCAAGAATAAACCAAAGTGCCTTAACAATTTAAACACGAAATCCATTTTATCCAAAACTGTCCAGATTTGCTAAAAACTAAACTCATGTCAAATCAAATAATGCTCAAAGTATGTGAGGTCATTTATCGTTAACAATATCAAATCCGGTTTCAATTAATCACTAAAGCCATCCCACAATAAAATTTTATAGCAACAGGTACCAACAGTGAAAATACTTTACCCTTCAACCAAAAATGAAATCCAGCGATCTTTCGAAGAAAACATTATCAATTACTATTCAAGACACAACATAAAACATCAATTCCAATAATATTAAAACCAGGTCAAGAATTTCTCCGATTAACAAAATTTCTGAGAGCTGAAAAATCAGATTTTCTAAACTTCTACTAATTATTCCCAATAACTATTTATCCTTATTCTTTAATGTCAACCTAATTCTTGCAGGGTACTACAGCTCTTGATCTTCAATTTATACTTTGGATAATTCAGGTCATGCCATAGTTTCAGCTAATTCAATGAGTTTAAAAATCCAGTACCATAGACCATTTATCTTAGCTTTAAAATTCAGATTTTTGTTAATACTTTACTAAGTAAGTCTAAGACCACTTATGCCCAAAATCTTATTGTCAAGTCTAATTTCTACAGGTTATTATTAGCGCTGGAATCTCATCTTGATATAGGGTAAAATCTGCTCCAGTATTCTCCCATTAGCTAATCCTCTATGTGAAAGAATTTAGATTTGCTACTTCTTCTAAAGGATCCCAAAATCTATTACTCATAAACTTTATTGTAAAAATAAGTTTGCATAGATTTCTAATAGTTCTGGAAGCCCTATTTAATTCTTGAATAACTCAAGTGAAGAACTAAAAGACTTGCCACAAAGATAAGCTTACAAAAACCTACATTATATGCTGCAGAAATTTATAATATGCTGTTGGTATTATGACTTCCCACAATCTCTTAATTCATGCTACTAAATTTTGTCTTCCATAAGATTCTAATAGGTTTAGATGCTGACTAGATCTTAAAAGAATGTATTAAAACAGTTTTAAGAAGATAAGAATACAATTATGCTCAACCACAAAAGCTGCCGCAATATACTCTTAAGTGTGGGCTGGGTGCGAACTTCCCCAGGTCAGCCCTGGTTGATGCCAGTCAGCCCCCCTCTTTGATTTTTAACTAGTGCTGACCTCAAGGAGGTCAGCCACACTCAGCGCCCAGCATATTTCACAAAAATTTAGCCGCACTCTCCTCCGAAACTCAAAGTCTTTAACACCTAATCTAATCTTTAATACCTAATCTAATTTCCACCATTCCAAACACTGTTAACCTCTTGTAAATCATTCAAAGAACACAATTAAACTATCTCCAATTTAATCTAACTAAGCTAAGGAAGAATCATAGACCAAACGGTAATATAAAAACAGAATTCTGAAATTTCTGGTTTCTCCAAATCTAAATCCGCATAGGCACAAATCATGCGATTAAATGATTGTTAAAAAGGTTCTACTTGCCTCTTAGACGAGTTTCTAGTTGCTGAAACACAATTTCTACAGATTTGAATGCTGCAGCAAAACTCTAATTTCAAACGCTTGCTCTTCCTCTGCAGAGAATTCGAGTTTGATCAGAACCCTGCAGATCTAACTCCTAATTTACAGCGACATTAAATCTGAACAAAAACATATTATTTGATGCTAAAATCTAACCTGATTCGATTTAAATAATCTGAATTTACTGCTGGAAGATGAGCAAAAGGTTGCTGCCACAGGTTCTCTTCTCTCCTGTTTAAACAGAGTTCACATTCAGATCTACCTTCTTTGATTTCCACAGCAACCAATTTAATCTCTTCAAACCCTAATCCTATTCTTCCCCTTCTCTCTGAGTTCTCTAATACCCCCACTCGAACAAGCAACAAAATAAGCCAACGAATGAAATTCAGATCCCATTTATAGTTGCTGCCCTTAAGTCTCTTTAACTTCTCGCGATCCGCCGCTTCGCCAAACTACCAATTTCTTATATGGACACTAACCAAAATGCTTTAATTCTCATGATCTTTGCACTACCGGAACACCGAACCTTGTTAGCCTTGATCGGCTGATTTGCTACTCAGCAAAATACATATATTATCACTTAATACCATCCATAAAATATTTACCTCATATATTTATTTAATTATTACAACTATAATATAAGAATCATTTATCTTTGATTCACATAAGCTGACTTTTGTGAAATTCTCTTACTACCCTTGCTTGCCACATCATCAAATCACCCAAAATCAACCAATTAAAATTATAAATAATGCTTCTTTATCCTTATAAATAGAATTTCCGAACCAGCTTTCACCCGAAAATTTCTGGTTTGACCCCTTAATCTCTTTTCCTAAACTTCCCCATCACTTAATTCAATTAATAATCCTTAAAACCAAAATTTTAATATTATTAAAAATTCGGGATTTTACATCAATCATCTACAATAACGAATGGGACCCTCCTGTAGCAAACTCTCCATATCTGAACATAATATGGAGTGAACTTCCATCGTTACAAAGACCAAGGGCGGACCTTCCAGTTGTTATTTGTTGGACACTTGCAAAATTTGGAGTTTTTAACATCAAGGACACATATCATGGCATTCGACCAAGGAAACCTCTTGCTAGTTGGAGCGACTTAGTATGGTTTAAGCTCAACATTCCTCGTCATGCCTTCATCCTATGGCTGTGCATTAGGGAGAGGCTCCTTACACAAGCAAGACTAATCCATATAGGAATCATCCACTCATCAAGGTGTGTATTCTGCCAAGCAAACACTGAAACAATAGAACATCTTTTCTTTGAATGTGGATACTACAAGCATATCCTACAGCAAGTCTTGAAGATGAATGGAATTAGCAGAGGTGTTAAGGTATGGAGGGAGGAGATCCAATGGGCTGTGGATAAACATAAAGGGAAGAACTTCAAGATGGCAATAAGGAAAGCATCCTTAGCTGCAACAACGTACCAGATTTGGATGGAGAGAAATAGGAGGTTGTTCAAGAATGAATTTAAACCAAGAGAAGAGCTGATAAAGAATATAAAGTGGGAGGTGCACCATCGTTTTGCAGATGAGGACATGAAGTTAAAGGATTCGGCATACAACCGAACATTCATGGACAATTGGGGCTTAACAGCTCGATTTTTTGTTAAATGAAGTGTAAGTAGGAAGCTACTTTCTTTTGTGTCAACTTTGTATAGGTCTTTGGGTGTTGTGATACGCATGGTCATAGTGACTGAGCATATTGTACATTCTTCAAATCAATACAAACGTTGGCTTATTATCCGGAAAAAAGGAGTCGGATCAGAGGATTGTCGTAGTCTTTGTGATTGTCTACTTCTGATCCGTAAAAGTAAATCCTCACATTCAAAGTGCGTGTGACATTAAAGATAAGTTGATTCCATGTTCTAATGTGACCAATGAGATCACAGAGGATTTCTTTGCGGATGCCCCAAAAACAGATAAAGATAACACAACATATCGAAGAAAAGAAAGCAACATCACCGATCATAGTGAGAAAAGAGTAAACAGATTTCATCTGATCTGCAAACTCTACTTTTCAAGTTTTTCTTTCAAGGAAAAGATTGCAAGGGAGAGTTAGAGATCTCATCTGAGCTGAACACGATTGATAATTCCACTTCGATGTTTTCCTTTTTCTCCTTTTTGGAAAACAAAGAAGAAGGATCGAGGCGATGAGGTCGGATCCTTTGTAGCTATTCATCATGGTGATCAGGTTCTCTCTGCAAATATTTGACAATACTTCTAATTTAAACACTTATTTAGAAATCTAAACCCTAGGTTGCTTTTGTCGTAGAGTACGTGAGAAAGAGAGCGAGACTGCTTAGACGAGAGAGAGAGAAAGGCTGGGAGAGAAGAGTGGAAAGGGATGATTTGCTGAGAAGAGAGAGGGGAGAGGGAAGAGATAGAGACGGTGGAAGACGCGAGAAAGAGACGAAGTTACAGAGGGAGAGAGACTGAAGAGAAGATAGAGAGAGGTGAAGAGAGGTCGAGAAGATTAAAATAAAAAATATAACTTTTAATGGCGGTCATTAAAAGACCACTGCTAAAAGTTGCTAATCTCCCGCCACTGAAACACCATATTTTTGTAGTGATTGTTCAATTTGATTTCAGGTTGCTTTACTTCTTCTGCTGTTGGCATTTTGGCTCTTGGCTGAGATGGAATTCAGAAGCAAAATCTATAGCATCCAATTTGATATAAGACCAAGTTTGAACTGCCAAGGATTGGAAAGTCCCTAATCATGTCGAATTTGCATGATTTATGCAAAGATGTTTATTCTAATTCAGTACGCCCAATTGAAACAAAATCTTCTGTAAAAAGGATGAAGCGGAGTCTTTATGTTTGATTTTCCCGGTGTAATTGATTAAGATGGCATATAGAGGGTATATGTCCTATGTGGAGGAAAATAATTGAAAACTCATATATTTTGTTTTTGGAAAAAGGCAAGTATTATATATAATTGAAAACCCATATTTTGCTTGAGGGAAGGATTCTCCGTCAATTAACTTTGCTGATTTCTATTATTTTTCTCAGTTGGTGAAAATATAGGTGGAAGTTTAAATGGAATTTGTCAATTTTTGAATTTTTGATATTTTGTTAAAGAATTGAATTCATGGACATTGGGTTTTCTGGGTATCTTTTCACATGCAATATTAAAATGGTTGGTGTTACTTTCCAAAATTTGTTATTTTTCATTACACCGTCTTATCTTTTGGTCATTGTCTCTTTACTTATTTAACTTTTTTCATTTATTAATAAATCTTAAAAGATGGGTTCTAGTTTGAACAGATGTGTGTTAAGGAACTCGAATGAGAAGAGATTATTAGGCACCCAATGGAAGCAGAATCATGTCCATTATAATAAAGTGAAAATTAAAACAATCAACTATAAAAAGCACAAGGATTTTACAGCGTCTTACTAAAACGCTCAAGTCTTAATAAAAATAAAAACGTACAACAACACAAGCCATAGCTTAGGTATTTATATTTTCACCTTTATCATAAACTTGAAAAGTAGCGTAAGGATATAGTATTCTAATCTAAGTCACCTTAAAATAACATTATCTTATTAAATTGCAAGTTCTTGTACACTTGGTTTAATTAAATGCACAAATATATAGCTTTATTTTCACCTTTTATTAAAGCACTTGCATGGATCTATCATCCGAAAAGAATAAAAAAGAAGGGAAAAAAAAACCTAAAAACTAATAATAAGTCAATTACGTCTTACATTTCTATTATACTAACTTTTGGGAATTGATTACTACTACTATTTCTGGTGAAATTATTTACTAAGTATATTTTTTGGAAATTATCTACAACAACTAGGGGTGGCAATCGGTCGAATACGGATCGGATCTACCCCGATCCGTATTCGAACCGATAAAAATTTAGTCGAATTCGAATTCGACCGATATCCGACGGATTTACAGTTGATGTAATCCGTTTTCGAATTCGGATATATTAAATAAAGATTTCAAAATATTTTATTTAATTTTTAAATCCATTTTTGATGGTTAAACCAAGTTATTGACTCGGTCTAATACGGTTCAACCATAACCTAAACTAACCAAAGCCCACGATGTCCCTTATATAGCGAAAATCGGCTGGGAACCTTTGGTTCCCAGCCGATGTGGGACTAATGGAACTAATGGGAATATACCGCCTTTCCCATTAGTCCCACATCCGATCATCATTATAAAAAGGGGAGGCCTGATGCCTCCCTTTACACGTTCACACATTTGAAAGCTTCCCAGCATATCATCATTACAAAAACACGTGTGAAACCGTTTGATGAGACTTTTAAAAGTCTTTCAAATTTTTAATATAAAAATGAAATATTACTATATTTATTTAAACATATATATGTTCGGATCTTATCGAATATTCGGTCGAATACAGTGATATTCGTATTCGAATTCGATTAATTTCGAATATTGAAATCAAAAACCATATTCGATCCGACGGTTGAAGATTGGTATTCGAATTCGACTAATCGGATCGGATTCGGGTCGAATTTGGATCTAAAATTCGACCCATTACCACCCCTAACAACAACTATTAAAGGAAAGCAATTCAAAGGTTTCCGTATTGGTTCAAACCACTCCATAATCACTCCATAATCCAGGGATACCTTATTGGATCAAATCTTTCTATAATACTGTCCATCTTGTTGAGGAGTGATTATAGGAATCAAAGATGTAATTAGCAAGGATTAGTTGTAGTTTTTTAGAATAGACATTCTCTGTTTTGTATAAAGTCACATATAATACTGTACAAAATAATACAGAAAATATTCTTACACGTTTTCCTCTTCTGCTTCTCTTCATTATTTTAACATGGTATCAGAGCACCGATCATGGTGACCTGAACTAGTTCCGCTACACACACAACACGATGGGGGAGGAGAAAACTACAGAAGTGTCAATCGACATTTCAGATCCACTTGTTCTACATCACTCTGATCATCCGGGTATTGTCTTGATTTCCAAACCACTCGAAGGATGCAACTACGGTCAATGGAGTCGTGCTATGCGCATCAGCCTCAGTGCGAAGAACAAGATCGGTTTCGTTAATGGAACCATTAAAACACTTGCATCCACAGATCCAAAGTTTCTTGTTTGGCAGCGATGCAATGACATGGTACTATCATGGCTCTTAAATTAGATCCATCTAGACATAGCCGGGAGTGTGATCTATGCTGAAACGGCAGCTGAGGTTTGGAATGACCTCAAAGAGAGGTTCTCGCAAGGAAATGATTCCAGGATCTACCAGATTCGACAAGAAATTGTCGAACATCGACAGGGATAGCAATTTGTTTCCACCTATTACAGCAAGATGAAGGCGCTATGGGACGAGTTGTCCTCATATCATGAACCATTGACTTGCAGTTGTGGAGGATTGAGGAACCTTGCCGAACAAGAAGAGAAAGAAAGAGTGATGCAGTTTCTTATGGGATTGAATGAATCCTATGCCACTGTTCAAGGGTCGATTATGAAAATGAGTCCTCTTCCGGATACACGGAAAACCCATGCCTTGATCCTTCAACAAGAAAGACAAGTCGATGTGGCTTCTCAATGTGATATTGGCACTAATCATCATACAATGCAACTTATGGGACAAGTCGTTCCACCATCTCGTCTTTCCATGGCACAGGAAAACAATACTTCAAGGAGAATACTTAAATGTAGTTATTGTGATCGAGATGGGCATCTTGTTGATCGATGCTACTACTTGTCATGACTTTCCTTCAAATTCATTTTGGATTGTGGATAGTGGTGTCACTGATCACATATCTAAGTCGTTACCAATACAAAATAAACATGGTGCGTATTGTGATTTTGTGGAATTACCCGATGGTAGTAGGACAGAGATTAAGTCCACTGGGACCATACGGCTATCATCAGACTTAACTCTTGATGGGGTGTTACATGTTCCAAAATTTCGGGTTAATCTATTGTCATTTAGCAAACTTACTCAAGCCTTGAAATGTAATGTAACATTTTTCCCTGATTTCTGGGTGGTGTAGGACGTGGATACGAAGAATACGATTGGCCTGGGCAAGCAATATAATGGGTTGTATTACCTCAAGCACAACCAGAATCCACACTTAACCAACAGCATCAAATGCACCTCCAACTATGGCATCAACGACTAGGACATCCTTCCATTGCACCCCTCCAGGCATTATTCAAGACCATCCCAGGAATATTTTTTGACTCCCACCATGTTTGTGACATTTGTCCTCTAGCCAAACAAACATGGTTACAATTTTCTCATAGCTCCATTTCATTAGTTGCAATTTTTGATTTACTTCATTGTGACTGTGCTCGCCTGATTTCGGTTGCACGACGAGGCGCACTGGGTAAAATGGGAAATTGGAGTCGCCACAGCCTGATGGGGTGCAGGCGGACACCTGGGTGCCTAGATTTTTTATTAGACTGGTCTGCGGCTTAGAGATTCTAAGTAAGTTCTCGGTTATGGTCCGGGGAAGTCCGTAGACACCCCGGTCCGCCCCGTCGAATGACGGGTCCCATAGGTTCCCTGGTTTGAGTCATCTTTCTGTTTGGTTCTCACTCGATTCCTAATCATGCAATTTGGTTGAGTCTCGGCGGGACCACCTGAGTGGTGTGGGTCCCTTTAGTTGATTTTATCTTGCTTAATTTTGGTGCTCTGAGTCTGATGGAGTGGGCCCCGTTGGAAGGCCCACGGTTGCCTTGGTAGGCTTGGGTGAGCCTATGTGCCCATGTGAGCCTCTGTCTAAACCTAGGAGACCCTGTGGGCTTTGGTAAGGTGAATTGATTTTACTTAGTTTGTTCAAGTTGGAGCCTTATGTGATTTTCATGCAATAAGTGAGTTTGCATTGGTTTGCGGGCCCTGAGTGGGCCCCCATGATGGATGCCAAAGTGTTTTCAACTTATCTTGTTTACATTTGCCAAAGTCTTTTAGACATTGGGCTTGGGGCCCGTAGTCCAGTTTTGGGCTTGAAAGCCCAAATTTCATGAAGTTAGGGCTTGAGCCCTTCCTGGGTTTAGTTAATGGGCTTTGGTGGGCCCGAAAGGCCCTAGCCCGGGGTCTCGGCCAAACCACGCAATTTAAACATCATTCCACAAAGATAAGTTCGGGTGGACCGCATTGGGTTTGGCCCATCCGGTTTGATTAGTTAATTCCACTTAATCTTGCTTAGTTGCATGCTTTTGGGTTTATCGGGCTTGGTGGGCCCCGTTGGAAGGCCCACGGGTGTTCCGAGTTGGACCTGCGGTCCATATCCCAAGTTGGGTTTCCGGGTGGCCCGGAAACCCTATTGGTTCACTTGGTTTGGTTCAAACCATCACAAAATTCGGCAAGGATCAAAGAAGACATCAAAATTGCATTTTTTGTTGTGTACCCGGCCTTAGTTGCCGGATGCACACAGGCCATAGGTGATCCGGCCTGAGTTGCCGGATCACCTTAAAAAGGCCTTTTTCGGGGTTTGGCCATTTGGGATGACTTCCTGGGCTTCCTAGGGGTCTTCCATAAGCTGTGTGGGCCCCTGGGTGGGCCCACACTGGTTCAGGTTTGAGGAAGAAGCCTCATTTGGCCTCCTTTGGGACTTTTCCAGCAAAGGCCAAGGCCTTGGAGGGCATGGGGCTTGCTTCTTCTCCATTTCTTTCTGGTAGCGCAACAGCAGCGAGGTAGGGGTCTTGGCACCCTACCTGAGCGTTTTCAGGCCATCCATCAACAAACAATCATGGTCAATGGGCTAGATTTTCAAGCCATGCAGACTTGATCACACAACCAACATACTGTAATGCATGGGACAGCAACAACAAAGAAAGACCATAACTGATGTTCAAAAGATTAAAATACTGCTAGGTGGATGTGGGATGCCTAGGGCTGGTGGGGAGAATTTATCTTTCTGCATGGGTTCTCATGGGCTAATACCGGGCATGGTCATGGGCCTTCAAAACCTGCTGGGGCAGCAGCTAGTAGTAAGTGTTTTGCTGCTGTTCCCAGCAGCAGCTCACTGGGATCCTGGGGAACTTAGTCAGCCAAGGTGAGGTAGGGAAAGGCATCATGCTCATTGGGGGTGGACTAAGATGGTTAGAGCAGCAAGTAAAGAGGGAAAGGGTGCATGCTTTGACACTTAAAGACAGCAAATTCCCCAAAGGCAAAGGGAGCATGCAAATTGGCAGCACACTTGGTTTTAGTAAAATAAACAAGAACAGCAGTTGTGCATGAGGATTCACCATGCTTATTGTGTATGGAGGTCGCATGCCAAGGATGGGGGGTGCTGCTGCTGCTTCCAGCAGCAGCTAAGGTGAACCACCATATGTTACAAGGGGCAAGGGGAGCATGCTTAATGCACATACGAAAAGCAAGTGGCAAAGGGGTTAAAGGGGTTGCATTCTTACAAGTGCAAAACAAAGCAAGTAGATAAAATGCAAGACAAGACCTGCTGCTACAGTATAGGGGCAGCACATGTAACAAGGGTGGAGAGACTCACTACCCTGCTGGAGACAGCAGCAATTCACATAGGCATGTTAAGGGGTGAAGGGCTGCATTAGTGCATGGTTCTAACTAACACACACCTGGGGGGGCTTTGGTTCCTTTTTTTCTGCTGGGACATCACCCATGGAGGGGATTAAGAGCATAACAGTGGCATATCAAGGGGGGATGTAGGTAGTAAAAAAAAAAAACAGTAAGATACCAAGGGTTGTATGGACATGACAGCAACTTGGAGAGATGTACATTGGTCCACCAAAAGAGGTAGGACAGCAAACTAAGAAGATAGGGGGTGAGGGAGCATGCAAACCACTCCACACAGCAGCATACTAACCTTACGGCATAGAGAGCATGCATTGATACCTAAAAAACAGCAAGCTCTAGGAAAAATGCACTCGTACTCAATAACAATAGCAAGCGAGCAAGCAAAACAAACAAAAGAAAAAAAATCACTTGAACAGGGCTCCTACCAGCAACCAAATATCCCCAAAAAAAAAATATAAGAAGAGGTGGGAAGAGAGAAGAAGTAAGAAGGGAATGGGGGATGTTAGGAGGGTACATTAGATGGGATAAAGGAGGAACATGCTCCTCCTAAAATAAGACTTAAAATGACCCATGGACAGCAACATGAAAGGTACTAAAAAATGTGTAGAAGTAGACTCCCATGCTCCCTAAACAAACCTACGTGGAACCCTCACTTATGGTGGCTTCATGCCATGAAGAGAGAATCAAATGCATGAGAAAATAACATGGGAACAAGCCCATGCAAAGAAGGAAAGCAAGCGTAAGAAAATCAACAGAAAAATCTGAATTTAATGTATGAGGAATACAACATGATAGGGAGCCTTACCTGGAGGTTCTTGGCCCTTTAGTGGAGGTGGAGACACTTCCTTGAGGATGGACAGCAGCTGGAGCTTGCTTCTTCTTTCACCAACAGCAGCTAGGCTCTCCTTTTATCTTGGTAGGAAGATAGAGAAGAAGGAAGATGCAAGAAGTTTTTTTTTTGATCTTGAGGTGGGGTGGGGTTGGAAAGCCTCCTTGGGGGTTGCAGACACCTCTTTGGGGGCTTGTACAAGGGCTGGAGCTTTCTTCTCCAGCAACCACAACAGCAACTAATCACTTGTTGTGTTAGTAGAGAGGTGGGGAAGAAGAACAATGCAATAGGTTTTGAGGTGTTGGAGTGGAGTGGGGTTGGTGGAGGCAAAAAGGGTGCTGGGAGGAAGGATTCGGATGAAGGAGAATACTTGGAAAAAGCCAAAATGAAGCTGGCTATACATGCCTCTCTTTGTATCCGGCATTAAATGCCGGATACAAAACATAATGATTTAGAATTTTAATGCCGCCGCGAATTTGTGGGGGAATCGGCGCGAATCTCGCCGAGCAGATCTTTGTATCCGATATTTGAGTCCGGATATGAAGAGGGGCAAGTGTATCCGGCATATTTGGTCGGATACAAATCGAAAAATTACGGATTTGCCCCTTGACTTGACCGATTCAACCGATTTGACACTTTTGAGCAATTACGGATTGGTCCCTGCGAATTTTGGTTTAGTCCCTGAGATTTTTAGTGACTTTTGGATATTTAAGATTTGGTCCCTGAGATATTTTGCTGCATTGGCTGCCACGTGTGCAGTTTCCGGTTTTGCTGCTTGGAAACTTCGACAGCTCATATCTCCTTCGTCCGGACTCCGATTTGAGCAAACTCAGTTGCGTTGGACTCATATCGGAGCCCTCTATACAATGATGTAGAGCTAAATACCTGGCACGGGGTTCGAAAAAAGTCAACTTTCGGCTCTCCTTTAGGTTTGACCGGCCTGCAGGACCTTCATCCGGACTCCGATTTGAGCAAACTCAATTGCGTTAGACTCGTATTGGAGCCCTCTATCTAATGACATAGGGCTAAGCACTTGGCACGGGGTTCGAGAAAAAGTCAACTTTCGGCTCCCCTTTAGGTTTGACCAGCCTGCAGAACCCTCATCCGGACTCCGATTTGAGCAAACTCAATTGCGTTAGACTCGTATCGGAGCCCTCTATCTAATGACATAAAGCAAGATGGCCAATTATCACTTGATCGAAAGGTCAAATTTTGACCCCTCAGGGTTTGACTTTTTAGCCGGGTTTTGCCTTTCCGGCTCTTCTGGGAGCGCAAAAATGAGGTGCTTATAGTGACATTTGGGGACCTCACAGGATTAATTCTCATTCTGGAGCACGATATTTTCTCACCATTGTAGACGACTTTTCTCGTTATACTTGGATTCATCTTATGAGTTTTAAATCTGAGACAGAACCACTATTGAAACTTTTCTTTTCTTGGGTTAAAACTTAGTTTCATTGTGATATTAAAGCCATTCGGACTGATAATGGGAAAGAGTTCACGTCCATGAAATCTTTTTTTAATGATTGTGGAACTATTTTTTCAACATTCTTGCCCTCACACACCCCAACAAAATGGTGTTGTTGAGCGCAACATCGTCACCTCTTGAATGTGGGACGAGCCCTTTGCTTTCAAGCCAATTTACCTTTAAGTTTTTGGGGAGAAAGTATCCAAACAGCTTGCTATCTTATCAATCGGCTTCCTATACCTTTGTTATCTCACAAATCCCCATATGAAGTCTTACATGGTAGATCACCAAACTACTCTCATATACAAATCTTTGGATGTATATGCTATGTCACCAACCTCACACCTACTCACAAATTTGATACCCGTGCTCGTCGATGCATCTTCATTGGCTATCCTCTTGGCCAAAAGGGATATCGGGTATATGATCTTGACACAAAGAAATTCTTCACATCCCGGGATGTTGTCTTCCATGAACATTTTTTTCCTTTCTGTACCTCATCACCAGAACATGAATCTGATCATCCCATCTTACCTATTCCTCTTGATGAAAATGCTCCCTATCCTAATCAAGATGCACATCCATCATGCTCAAACCCATCATCTCCCATCATCCCCACCTATCACGGATGTTGTACTCATCACGGTTGCTGAACCCATCATGGATGCTGAAACCCCACCCATCACTCCATTGACCTTGCCCCTTGACCAACCACCCATTCGTCGTTCTCAATGCCCCACCCGAGCCCTTGCTCATCTCCAAGACTATCACGTCAACCATGCCTTATTGCTTGACAAGACCGTCACTTCTCCCACGCTTGGCACCCGGTAACCCCTTGCTCGGTATGTATCCTACTCCAATTTGTCACTTACTCATCGGCAATTTATACACAATGTCTCTCACTTGGTCGAACCAGTGTCTTATGAACAGGCCAGTCAAGATCTGAAGTGGGTTGAAGCCATGACAGCCGAGCTTCGTGCCCTTGAAGCCAACAACACATGGACCATGGTTCCTCTTCCTCTTGATCATCGGCCCATTGGTTGTAAATGGGTGTTCAAGATCAAATATCATTCTGATGGTACTGTCGAGCGATATAAAGCTCATCTTGTTGCCAAAGGTTTCACGCAACGCGAGGGCATCGACTACAAAGAGACTTTTGCCCCTGTTGCCAAACTCATCATTGTACGTTGCCTCTTGACTGTTGCTGCAGTTCGTAACTGGCACCTCCACCAACTGGACGTCCAAAATGCCTTCCTCCATGGCGATCTCACTGAGGAAGTTTATATGCATCCTCCACCTAGCTATCGTCGACAGGGGGAGCAAGTTGTGTGCCGACTCAATAAGTCCCTATACGGACTCAAGCAAGCATCTCGAAGTTGGTTTCACAAATTCTCTTCTGAGATTCAAAATATTGGATTCCAACAATCAGGGGCAGATTATTCTCTATTCACTAAGGTGTACGGTAACTCCTTTACTACCATCTTACTTTATGTTGATGACATGATCATCACAGGAAACGATGAGAATGCAATCAGTGATCTCAAGCAGTTTCTAAATTTCCGGATCAAGGATCTTGGATCCTTGAAGTATTTCCTTGGGATAGAGGTTGCACGTTCCAAGGCTGGAATTTCCATTTGTCAACGGAAATATACACTGGACATATTGGAAGAAGTAGGTTTACTTGGTGCAAAGCTTGCCACATTTCCAATGGAACAAAATTTGAAGCTAACCCCAACCGATGGTGACCTTCTCAAGGATCCAACTCATTATCGCAGAATAGTCAAAAAATTGATCTATCTTACTATCACGAGACCAGATATCACATATTCCGTCTCCACTCTTAGTTATTTTGTGCAGCAACCAAGAAGGCCACACCTTGATGTTGTACATCGCCTCTTGCGTTACCTAAAGGAGGCTCCAGGCCAAGGATTATTCTTCTCGTCACATAATCAATTGAAATTAGTTGGATATTGTGACGTAGATTGGGCTGGGTGTCCAACTACACGGAGGTCAGTCACGGGATATTGTATATTCTTTGGGAAAGCTCTTGTGTCTTGGAAGAGCAAGAAACAAACCACAGTGTCCAGATCTTCAGTAGAAGCCGAATACAGGTCTATGGCAGTGGTCACATGTGAACTTACTTGGCTACGATACTTGTTACAAGACTTACATGTTACCATCGTGACCCTGCAAAATTGTTTTGTGACAACCAAGCCGCCATATATAGCAGCGAGTCCGGTGTATCATGAATGCACCAAACACATTGAGTTGGATTGTCATACGATTCGTGAACGGATTCAAAATGGGGAGATTGAAACAGCCTATGTACAAACCGGGAAACAAATTGCCGACATACTCACAAAACCATTGGGACGGATTGCTTTTCAAACACATCTTAGCAAGTTGGGAGTTCTAGACATCCACACTCCAACTTGAGGGGGACTATTAAAGGAAGCAATTCAAAGGTTTCCGTATTGGTTCAAACCACTCCATAATCACTCCATAATCCAGGGATCCCTTATTGGATCAAATCTTTCCATAATACTGTCCATCTTGTTGAGGAGTGATTATAGGAATCAAAGATGTAATTAGCAAGGATTAGTTGTAGTTGCTTCTAATAGACATTCTATATTTTGTATAAAGTCACATGTAATACTGTACAAAATAGTACAGAAAATATTCTTACACGTTTTCCACTTCTGCTTCTCTTCATTATTTTAACAACAACCATAGGGAACCCCTTTGTCATATGAAGGTTCAAGAAGTATGATAAGTCTATCATGTTAAACTTTTTTTTTTGGATAATAAGCCAACGTTTGTATTAATTTGAAGAATTTATAGTATGCTCAGTCACTATGACCATGCATATCACGACACCCAAAGACCTATACAAGTCTACAAAAAAGAAAGTAGCTTCCTACTTACACTTCATCTAAAAAAAAATTGGGCTGTTAAGCCCCAATTGTCCATGAATGTTCGGTTGTATGCCGAATCCTTTAACTTCATGTCCTCATCTGCAAAACGATGGTGCACCTCCCACTTTATATTCTTTATCAGCTCTTCTCTTGGTTTAAATTCATTCTTGAACAGCCTCCTATTTCTCTCCATCCTGTGAGACATGGAAAAATCACCGAGATGATTCCCTCCGTCATCACACGGGCTCAACGTAAAATGGGAGAGTCGCCACCATTCAGATTTTTGGGGTGTGAATGGATACCAAAAGTTTCAAAAATAATAAAAAAGAGCTAAAAGGCCAATACTAGAGCAAAAATAACCCTACTTGAAAATCAAATCCAGAGATGGGTAAGGGGATTAGATTATGAATGGGGGAAGGTGTTAGGCACCCCCATTCACCCATACAAGGTGGTTGCCAAGTGTTGTTCATGCTAAAAAATAAGAAAGCCTGCTAAAAATCATTAAAAACCTTGAAAAAGGACAAGTGTATGATATCTTCACATGAAAATCCAAATGAATTCCAGATCCTCTTTTATGTTAATATCACTTCTGGAATACCACCAAAAGATGGAAATCAAAGCAAAAGTTGCACAAAACCAAGTTGAGTTAAATCCGGGAAATTCGGTAAAAGCAAGAACCATTTGTCTTGAAATCATTCAAATCCAATTTTAAATTGACTCGAACCAAATCCATTTGAAAGATTATGGTAAATAAGAGACTCATGCAAAATTTCAATAAAATCCGGTTGAAATCCTAGGAGTTATGTTCCTTTAAAATCTGCTGCTGGAGATGATTAAAAGTGATAAGTGGGCAACTTTGGAAACTCATTTAGAAAAATCGGCTCCATATAAATCCATGAAATTTGGTGTGAGTGAAGTCTATATGGCCATTTTTCAAACAAAACTAGCGTCATACAAAAATGCATTCGGATGTGCCTTGGGTGATCTCCCGAATAGGCCCCGAAGATCACACATTTACCCAGAAAAGTACTGTTGAACAGCTCTGAGTAAATCTGCTGCTCCCGACACAAATGGAGTCAAAAAAATATGAAACCAACTGGATTTGAAACTAGACTTCCAAAGGAAAACGCAAAAACAAGAATCATTCGAATTGGACTTAAAACGAACACATGGCGCTCTGTCGAAGTGACAGGTTCTGTAATCAAACCTGAAATGACCTATCAACTTCGGCAGAGAGGTGTCAAAAATCTGCTTGATAGAAATTCATGAAATTTTACAGACATAAACTAGACAGACCCACCTTTCCCATGGCTCTGAAATCACTCTAAAATGCATCCGGACGATGAAGTTACGAGTGTTCGAAGTTGGGGTACAGTTGCTGTCAAGTTAAGCCTTTTTTTGAGTAAAATTAATTTAAAACAGTGATAAGAGGTGTGTGATCCGTGCAAGATAGATCAAAACCATTTTAAAAAGATATTGAAGAGCCTCTAGGAAGAAATGGGGCACAAGTTCGGCTCACCATCCTCTCCGATTGGAAAGGATATGCCAAAAACCCCAAAAGTGAGCAAAAATGCCCAAAACCGAGACGTTGAGCCTAGAGGCCTTCAATACTCAATAAAACTTGCTTAAAATCACATTGAAAACCAACCAGATATATTCCAGAATTATTTAAGGCTATTTATTCCAGATTTATCACAATGAATGCAATGAATCCGAAATATGAGCCAAATCCGACAAAAAAGGTGCTATGTGTGTATGTGTATAAAAATCCATTCAAGAACAATATAACAACATCTAGCATGCATTTAAATCAATCAGATGTGGTTCTAAAACAACCTAGGGTTCCGTTCCATTATCGTTTCCCTTAGTTCTCTCTCCCCGTTAAACACGGTTCTTCAAGATAATCTTGGGGTACTTTGAATATGGAACGGTTTTCATAGAATCACAAGACTTATTTCAACATAATAACATATAGCATGCATTTAGATCAATCAAAAGGGTTCTAGAACAACCTAGGGTTCCGTTCCATTATCGTTTCCTTTAGTTCTCTCTCCCCGTTAAACACGGTTCTTCAAGATAATCTTGGGGTACTTTGAATATGGAATGGTTTTCATAGAATCACAAGGCTTATTCAAATAGGTTCTAATACTAGGATCAATCCCCAGTCTCGTTTCCCCTAGATCCCGCCTTCACGTTTTACGGCTAGGGGGAGTCTCGAGGTACTTTGAGTAGGAGAAGGGTTTTCATACACATAGAAGAGGCCTTATTCTACAGAAAGGTAGAAGAAGAGATCTAGATCTAGAATGTAAAAACAGAAAATTAAAGAGAGGTTTGAGGCTTACCTGGGCTTCTGGAAGCAAGACTGCAGCGGTTCCCCTCTTCACTCGGAGCTCTTTGATCTCTAACTTCTTGGCAAAAGTTCTTGGCAAGAGTTAATTGCCATTTGCTTGAGGAGAGGCCTCCTATTTATAGGCAAAGGCTAGGGTTAGGGTTTGCATGATGCTAGACACAAAATAATGTCTAGAGCCCACCGACCTTAACTCTAAGGCTATTTCCACTCCTTTAATGAAGGATATGATGGTAAAAAGTGAAAACTCTCGGAAAACCCTAATTCTGAGCAAAAAGCTTGTATCCGACATATCAGGTCGGATACAAGAGCACCTATATGTATCCAGCATATGATGTCGGATACATTAAGAGCTGCTTATATCCGACAACTTATGTCGGATATAAAGATATACGCTTGTATCCGACCTGAGTTGTCGGATACAAGGAAAAATGCCTATTTTCTCAAATTTTGTGCCGGTTTCAAAGGAGATAATTATTTTCGCCAATTATTCATCATTTTTACTGTGCAATTTGGGGTGTTTACACATCCAAATCTGGTACGTTGTTGCGGCTAAGGATTCTTTCCTTATCGCCATCTTGATATTCTTCCCTTTATGTTTATCTATAGCCCATTGGATCTCCTCCCTCTATACCTAAACACCTCTGCTAATTCCATTCATCTTCAATACTTGCTGTTGGATATGTTTGCAGTATCCACATTCAAAGAAAAGATGTTCAATTGTTTCAGTGTTTGCTTGGCAGAATACACACCTTGATGAGTGGATGATTCCCATATGGATTAGTCTTGCTTGTGTAAGGAGCCTCTCCCTAATGCACATCCAAAGGATGAAGGCATGACGAGGAATGTTGAGCTTAAACCATACTAAGCCGCTATAACTAGCAAGAGGTTTCCTCAGTCGAATGACATGATGTGTCCTTGATGTTAAAAACTCCAGATTTTGCAAGTGTCCAACAAATAACATCTGGAAGGTCCGCCCTTGGTCTTTGTAACAATGGAAGTTCACTCCAAATTATGTTCAGATCTGGAGGGTTTGCTACAGGAGGGTCCCATTCGTTATTGTAGATAATTGATTCCACTCAAGCATCCATTTGTATTCCTGAATTATATATCACTCTTTGGGAAAATCTATTGGAAATAGGTCCTGATGGTAACCAGTTGTCAAACCATAACCATGTCTCTTTCCCATTTCTCACCTTGTGCTTGAGGAATTGGTGTGCATCAACCCTACCTTTCAGTATTTTCCTCCATGCCCAGGTACAACCACTTTGGATGTTTATGTTCCAGAAATTTCTCCCTCTAATTCGGTTCTGATGTAACCATGCTATCCATAGAGAGCTTTTACTTGTTGAAATCTGCCATATCTGCTTCATTATAGCAGCCTTATTCCACTGCTCAATATCATGCACTCCCAAGCCCCGCTCTTCCTTTGGGTAGCATATATCTTGCCAACTTACATGAACCATCTTTCTTTGCATTCCACTACCTGCCCATAAACATCTTCAGCAAAGCTGGTTTATGGATCGGAGAACACTTTTAGGGATGATGAAAGTTGAAAGCCAATTGACCTGTGTGGAAAAGATGATGGAATTAATCAGTTACAATCTGCCCGCGTAAGATAGCACATGTCCTTGCCAAGTTTGTACCTTTGATCTGATTTTATCCAACAATTTTTTGCAATCCCCTTTAGATAGTTTCTTGGATATCAATGGAACTCCTAGATATGTTACCGGTAGCTTGCCTTCCTTGAAACCAGAGATTTCCATGAGCTTTCCTTTCATTTGTTCTGGCACTCCACAGAAGAACATCGAACTTTTGCCTTCATTACAGTATAAACCTGTTATGTCGCTAACCTGTTGGAGGGCTGCTTTGATACTTGCAATGGACATTTCGTCTCCTTGTGAGAACATGAACATATCATCAGCGAAGCAAACTACTGTGAGGTCTAATTCTTTACATTTTACATGGTGATTGCATTGGTTTTCCAGTTTTTTCCTGATTACTCCCACTACCAGCTCCATACTCCCACTATCATTTTAAACTTTGCTACCAAAGATTGTGAAATATTGAGATCTCTAATATTTGTGATATTGTATGAAAAGCTTTCAAGCTTCGTAAGAATATTGGATTCTTCAACCATACTGACTTTTATATGCATACAATCTTACTACCACAAGATGAATGGAAAAATGGATACCAATAGCCTTGAAATATATAGATTATCAATCATAATGATTTTTTGATTAGTGATTCTTTCTTCTTTCCATCAATAAGCTAAATAATCATTTTTTTTATTAGTGATTCTATAACTATAAATTATGCAACGTGTGTATTCCTGATATGATTGCAACGTTAAATTTTCAAATATTATTTGGCTTCCAAACTGTCTCCATGTAAACAACATATGATAGTCTTTATTTTCCTGATATTATTTTCAAAATATCTATTTAATGCTTCACTTTCTTTAATCTCCCGTACGGGGTTTTTGCTAGTTTATAAAAGAAGACAACATTAGAGAACAATGGAAGGCTAAAATAGCCAATCCAGCATCCATTTACCACCTGGTATTTCCATTAAAATTACATCTCGACTGAACCAAATAGTTGAATTTTTATTTTTGATAGGTAACATGCATAGACTGACCGGGTTGGAGACACTGAACAGCAAATCCCATCCCCAGCAACATTAACAAGCTCATCAAATAAAACAAGGATTTAGCCATCACTTCAGAAATTCCAAGACCCAACAGTTAAAAGCACGACACACAAGTTTGACATTGGCAAATCCAGCTTCCTTTGCCAGTGCCTCAAATTGTTCCGGGGTTCTCTCTTTTCCTCCTGGGTTATAAGTTATCATTATACTGTCAAGCTGAAAAACAGATTTGGCATAGCTGTTGGCTTCGGGTTCCATTGGAAGGATTGATTCAACTACGATCATCTTTCCAGTTTTCGGTAATGCCTCATAACAGTTCTTCAAAATTACTAAGCAGTGTTCATCACTCCAGTTGTGCAATATCCACTGTAGGCACATTAACACAACAATGAACATGTAATATTGAGAGGAAAACTTAACTGTAAAAGTTTCAATGGAATTTACCTTCAAAAAAATGGCATCTCCCGATGGAACGCTAAGAAACATATCTCCACCAACATGCTTCACACCTGCACCAAAATTTATTGTCACTCTCAAAATTTAAATTCTAACATCTTTATGATAGATGTTTGTTAATTTGAAACATGATTGGTGTACCAGGAAAATCTGGGGCTTCTTGGATAACATGGGGCAAGTCGAAGTTTATGCCCTTGATGTTGGGGTATTTGGAGATGATCATGTCAAGTGCGATGCCAACACCCCCGGCAACATCTACCAACGAGTTCAAGCCTTCAAACCCTTTGTATGTCTGAAGAACTTTCTTCGTGATTACCGAAGTGTGAGCACACATTGCCTTGTTGAAGACCTTGTTGAATCGTGGGTCTATGCTGTGGTACTCAAATCCAGTCATTCCACAAGCCTTGTCAAATGGAACCTCCCTGTTCAGAACAGCATCTTTCAAGTAGTACCTGCAGGGAACACAAGTTCGTCATGCCAAATTAAAAAAAAGCAGAAGAAAAGAGGAACTTGTTCCTTGTTAATTACCAGCTCTCAATGAGGACTCTGTCTTGATTCAAGAGCAACAATGGCGCTAGGGACAGTCCATCATCGTCTTTGACAAAGAATTTACCGATGGGAGCAAGCCCGAATTGCCTCTCGACTCGCCCATCTTCGAGGGTACATGTAGAGCAAGTTAGAATAGAGTGGCTTGATAGGAGAGACAGAATGCGATCAAGCATGACCGGTGCATCTGGGTTCTCAGTGGGGAGATGAGATACAATCTTTGAAGGGGAGATATGAGCTCCATTGCCAGCTTTAGCTATTATCTCAAGTACATCGAGCTGAATGGCTGCATTCATGACCATGGATAGTGCTGCTGCGCTAGTCAATTGCATGGCAGACAGACAAGCTTCATCTTCCTCCTGGTTTGTGTGCTTGATTTGGTCTTTGTCTTGAACCATGTCTGCTAATTATATCTGTTTGATGTACTGATATGGGGGAGTACCTGGCAGGTTGATGAACTTGAATTTGAGCTAAGTCAGGTGATATTATTGGACTGTGTTTGGTCTTATTTATAAGTTACTGTTCTCAGCACATGCAGCCAGAATACAAGCATGAAGCACCCAAGCTTTCTTGAGGGGGAATCTTATATAAGCTAATTTTATTGGAATCTCTTGATTTATTATAATATCTTCCAATATAATCTAAATAAGATTACTTGAAACCACTTGTATCAATGACATATGCTGCTAATCACAAGTTTTACTGCTTAATACATGGTTAAAACGGACTCATTTTTCTTTTGAGTTTAACCACTTGACCTATTTATTCACTTCTGTAATTACAATATTTTATACCCATATAGCAAAGACACAAAGAAAGAAAAAAACAAGAAGGAAGGAAAATAGCCAAAAAATATTGTACTTGGTTTTGATATGCATCACAAGGTCCACCAACTTTAATGACTTGATAAAATAGAACCCAATTGTTTTAGTTTGACAATAAAATAGAATTTTATTTACCAGAAAGCCCTTGGTATCCCTCCTAATTTGCATTAAATGAAAAGAAAAAGTTACAAAAAAATTCTTTACAAAGTCATACTTCATTTAACGGATTAAATATCAGTTTGATTCGAATCTTAAGTTCAGCATGGGGTGTACTCTCTCCTCAAGCTTGATTAATTGACAAACAAGTACTGGATTAGGTATGGTTGTTAGGCCATTATTTTTTCTATTAAATAGAATACAATTGAAACGAAAATAAATAAAAATTTATTAAGCATTTCTCTCATTTTATTAAAGATAATACAGTGGGAACAAATATAAAAATGAAGTGATGCCTTTTTCTTTTTTCAAATGAAAGACAATAAATTTGACGTCTATAAATGATGGCTATGGATAGGCGGTGTTAATCATGCCCGTGCCCAGGCTTGAATCATGCTTTGGCATGATTCATTGATATGTTAAGTATGAATATGATCAATGTGATTCAATAATATATATATATATACACACACACATATTCTATTTATTGACCCAGGATGCACCTAACTTGACCTAGGTGAATGCACCCTAACTCAATAGGTAGTGGTGACTCAATTATGGTTTAACTGGCTAACCAATCCGAAAAAAGAGCTTCCACAACAATGGACATCGTCTACAGTGGCGGGGGTATACACCTCCTCACATGAATGTGTGGGGCCCCCAAATGAATGTGTGTGGGGGTGCATACACACCCACTGTAGGAGATGCGAATTATGTATAGAGACACAAGCTTCATCATCTTCCTCTTAGTTTGTGTTTTTTATTGGTCTTTGCTTGGAACGATTCAATGTCTGCTAATGATTTATGTTCTATGTACAGTGTATGGGGGAGTAACTGAGATGTTTTAAAACTTCAATGTTGGGTTATGGTGGGTTAGACTCTTGGATGGAGTTTAGAATTATTTATATAGTGTTCTCCGCTGCCACTGAGCAAATTGCATCTAGCTTTCTTGTCTCTCTTGAGTGAGAACTAAAGCTAGTTTTAGTAGAATCTTTTGCTTCATTATTCTATATCGTATTGGAACCACTGCACCAAATCTTAAGCTAATTTTAGTGGAATATTTGATGTATTAATTTATATCACAATGGTTCAGCACAAAATCCTAAATCTTATAAGAAACCCTTTGATATTTGTCACTCAATTCACATAAAAAAGAAGAAGGAAAAGTTATTAAAATGTCCTTTATCCAGTCATATCATTTAACAGATATAAGGGTTGTTAAGCATTTTGAATTTTTTTTTTAAATTAGATAAAGTGAAAATGAATATAAATATGAATTAATACCCATATTTTAATCAAAGAAAACTAATTAGATTTATAAATGGTGGCAGCAGAGTTGGTATAAAAGCCTTGTGGAACCCTGGAAGTCTACGTCACTCCCAGGGAGTCCCAAACTAGCTTAATGTAGTCTAAGATAATCCAAGAAGGTAAGCTACTAGATCTCCTCTGCTTCTAGTAAAGAAAGTATGTAAAATTATGGGGAAGAAGACAATAGAAAGTGTACGTGAGAAACAATTCTCTGTATTTTTCTTATTTTAATCAATGGGTCTGTACATCTATATATACAAGATTCAGCAACAGCTTTAGGGAAAACATTCCTAAACTGGTTGCTTGCTAAATATAACAATAAGGGAAACTTCTAAACAAATATTTAGGTAAGAAATCGTTTCCTAAATAAAGAATAGGAAAGCGTATCTTCGGATCTTGAATTAGCGCATAATAGAAACTTTCCGTTCTGCAATTGGTGCTCGATCATAATGTTACTTTGTACACGCTGAATTTCAACACTCCCCCTCAAGTTGGAGCATGAATGTCAATGAGGCCTAACTTGCGATGATGAGTACGAAACACAACTTTCCCGAGAGGCTTAGTAAAGATGTCGGCAACTTGTGCTTGTGAGGGGGTAAACGTAGTAGCAATATGTCCAGTTTGAATCTTGTCCCTAACCACATGGCAATCCATCTCAATATGTTTCGTTCGCTCATGGAATACTGGATTCGCTGCAATGTGAAGAGCTGCTTGATTATCACAATGGATCTTGGTAGGGTTTAAGAACTTGACTTGCAAATCGTTGGAAAGATATCTCAACCAAGTGAGTTCACATGTAACGGCTGCCATATCCCTATATTCTGCTTCGGCAGAAGACCGTGAGATAGTTGGTTGTTTCTTAGTCTTCCAAGAGATGAGGGAAGATCCTAAAAAAACACAATACCCAGAAATAGATCTCCTTGTGTCTAGGCAGCCTCCCCAATCTGCATCACAATATCCAGTTAATTCTAAATCATTCTGTACTGGAAAAAATAACCCTTGTCCTGGATACAGCTATTTGGGTTCTTCAATACTTGAAAGGAACACCAGGTGTGCGCGCATTGGAAACGCCGTACGGGAAAATTTCGGAGTCGCCACCGCCGGATGGGGTGCAGGCGGACACCTGGGTGCCTAATTTTGTCTATTGGCCTGGTCTGCGGCTTGAGATTCTAAGTAGGGTCTCGGTTGCGGTTTGGGGAAGTCCGTAGACACCCTAGTCCACCCCGTTGGATGATGGGTCTCGTGGGTTCCCTGGTTTGAGTCAGCTTACTTTGGTTTCTCACTCGATTCCTAATCTGATATGCAACTTGGTTAAGTCTGGGGGGACCACCTGAATGGTGTGGGTCCCTTTAATTGATTTTATCTTATTTCGTTCAGGTGATCTGAGTCTGACTGGGTGGGCCCCATTGGAAGGCCCACGATGTCCTTGGTGGGCTTGGTGAAGCCCACGTGCCTTTGGTGGGCCTCCGCCTAAGCCTAGGAGGCCCTTTGGGCTTAGGTTAGTGAGTTGATTTTACTAAATTGTTTAAGTTGGAATTTTAGGTGATTTTCATGCAAAAAAGGTTGGTCTGCATTGGTTGGCGGGCCCCGGGGTGGGCCCCCATGATGGTTGCCAAGAGTGTTTTGGATTTATCTTTATTTAAATTAGCCAAGATGTTTTGGACATTGGGCTTGGGGCCCATGGTCCGGTTTCGGGCTTGAAAGCCCAAATTCCTTGAAGCTTGGGGTTTGCACCCTTACTCGGGTTGGTTAATGGGCTTTGGTGGGCCCGATAGGCCCTTGCCCTGGGTCTTGGCCAAACCACGCAATTTAAACATCATTCCACACAGACAAGTCCTGGTGGACCGCATTGTGTTTGGCCCACCCGGTTTGATTAGCTAATTCCACTTAATCTTGCTTATTTGCATGCTTTTGGATTTATCGGGCTTGGTGGGCCCCGTTGGAAGGCCCACGGATGTACCAAGTTGGACCGGCGGTCCAGGTCCCAAGTTGGGTTTCTGGGTGGCCCAGAAACCTTGTTGGTTTATTTGGTTTTGCTAAAAATGACATGAAAATCCGGCAAGGAACACAAAATCATGAAAACTGTATTTTTATCATGTATCCGGCCCTAATTGCCGGATACACACAGGCCATAGGTGATCCGGCCTGAGTTGCCAGATCACCTTAAAAATGGCCTTTTCGGGGTTTAGCCATTGGGGTTGTTTCTAGGGGCTCCTAGGGGTCTTCCATAAGCTGTGTGGGCCCCTGGATGGGCCCACATTGGTTCAGGTGCGGGGGAGAAGCCTCATTTGGCTTCTCTTTTGGATTTCTTTACAAGGCAAAGGCGTGGGATCATGCTTGCGTGCATATGCCTCTAAGGGCAGTAAATGATGAAGACTATGTTAATGCGCCTCAACAATAGCATGCATGGTTTAATAAAAAGACAGCAATTACACATGCAGTGGGGGTTGGGTGTGCAAAAAGAGAGAATAGACGAGCAACTTGCCGGGGCAGCTGCTGTGGTGGGGGTTTAGGAGCCTAATCAGTAGCATGACAAAGGGGGCTGTGGGTGGTAAAGAAAAACAGCAAGGTGCTAAGGATCGTAGGGGGCAAAGGAACGTGCTTGTAGGTGCCAAACGGTGGGTGAAGGGGGCGAAGGATCATACTCATGTGCACATGTAAGAAACAGTAAAAGATAAGGGGTTAGGGGGAACATGCACAAGGGGGAAACATGTCAATAATAACAACAAACAAGAAAACAACAGCAACTCGGGCATCACATATTGGAGGGGGCGTGTGTGTTCATTGCACTCAAGGAATCAAGATGAAACGATGTATGAGATAAACCGCCGGCGAGACTATATGCATGAAAAATAAAATTAGCAAAGCTACACATATGCAAAAGGGGCACAACAAAGATGATCACATGCATCCCCTATGAATTCTAACAAAATCCAAAACCAATGCTCCATGATTGAAACAGAAGCCTTTAGAGAAGGGAAAGAGAAGGGGGGTTACATGGGGGGTACATGAGATCAAGTTTGGAACAACATTCTCCTCCCCAAAAGTACTCAAAACAGCGGATTAATATGGCATAAAAAAAGAACTTTCGTACTCCCAAGGAACCCTACGTGAACCTCTTACTTTTGGAGGTCTTCATGTCACAACAAAATAGAAGAATATGCATGCAATGTAAAGACTTGGGTGGACTTGCAGTAAAGGGAAAGAAACCCAGCTTACTATTGTGTTCAAAAGACCTTCATACTCATATATGTGAAATACAAGTTAGTGGTAAGCAATACTTGGGGGTTCTTGGACCCTTGAGCAAGGTGGAGATGCCTCCTTGAGGTGGTACAGCAGCTGGTGACCTTCCTCCTTGACAGTAGCAGCAATATCTCCAATCCTTGGTAAGGAGAGCAAGTGAAGAAGGAGAAGGAGAAGAATGATGGGAGGGACTTGGATTGGTCTTGGGAGGTGGTGAAGGGCTGAGGGAGTTAAAAAAGGCAGGATTCTGATGGGAACAGGTTGGAGAAGAGAGGTAAAAAACAGCAAAAAGAAACCAACCCCCAGCCAGAGGTGGCTGCTATGCTTTTATAGACAAACTTAATGTATCCGGCATTAAATGTTGGATACACTATATGTCCTTTGTATCCGGCATTTACTGTCGGATACACTGAACCTCCTTTGTATCCGGCATAAAATGTCGGATACAAACAAAATTATTTCAAAAATTTAATGCCGCCGCGAATTTATCGGGGAATCGGCGCAAATCTCGCCGAGCAAATCTTTGTATCCGACATTTGAGTCCGGATATGAAGAGGAGCAAATGTATCCGGCATATTTGGTCAGATACAAATCGAAAAATTACGGATTTGCCCCTCGACTTGACCGATTCTACCGATTCGACCGATTTGACACTTTTGGATATCTACGGATTGCCCCCTGTGAAATTTTGCTTTAAACCCTGGGATATTTTGCATGTTTGGATATTTACGGATTGCCCCTCGAGATATTTTCTTGCGCCACTCGCCATGTGTGCGGCTTTTTGCCACGTGTGCAGTTTCCGGTTTTTCTGCTCGGAAACTTTGACGGTTCATATCTCCTTCATCCGGAATCCAATTTGAGAAAACTCAGTTGCGTTGAACTCATATCGGAGCTCTCTATCCAATGATATAGAGCTAAGCACCTGGCATGGGATTCGAAAAAAGTCAACTTTTGGCTCACCCTCAAGTTTGACCGGCCCACAGAACCTTCATCCGGACTCCGATTCCAGCAAACTTAGTTGCGTTGGACTCGTGTCGGGATTTTCTATCCATTGAGATAAAGTAAGGTGGCCAATTATCACTTGATCAAAAGGTCAAATTTCGACCCCTTAGGGTTTGACTTTTTAGCCGAGTTTTTCATTTCCAGCTCTTCTAGGAGCGCAAAAATGAGGTGCTTACACCAGGACAAGGGTTATTTTGTACAGTTAAGAATGATTTAGTAGGTTCAACAGAACAAGTGATGTCCGACCTCGTGATGGTGAGGCAAATAAGATGACCAACTAATCTTCTATATCTTTCTGGTGAACTTTGAGAAGTTCTCCGTTTGATGGGGTTAACTTTACGTTTTGTTCCATTGGAAATGTGACTGGTGCAGCACCAACGAGGCCCATATCATCAAGAATATCCAGTATGTACTTTCGCTGGGAAATAGAGATTCCTTTCTTGGAATGTGCTACTCCTATTCCCAGAAAGTATTTTAATTTTCCAAGATCTTTGATTCGGAAATGCTTATGAAGGAATCTTTTGAAAGATGCTATTGCTGCTGGATCATTGCTTGCGATTATCATGTCATCAACATAGATTAATATTGTCATGTATGATTCTCCATGTGTTCTAGTGAAGAGAGAATAATCAGCCATGGATTAGATGAATCCTGCTTTGCGTATGGCAGAAGAGAACTTCGAGTACCAGTTGCGAGAAGCTTGTTTTAAACCATACAGAGATTTATGGAGTCGACAAACCAGGTTCTCCCCCTGTCAACTGTACCCGGGAGGAGGAAGCATGTAAACTTCTTCATGAAGATCACCATGGAGGAATGCATTCTGGACATCTAATTGGTGAAGAGACCAATTTTTGGCAGCAGCAACGGCAAGGAGACAACGGACTGTAACAAGTTTGGCAATAGGAGCAAATGTCTCTTTATAGTCTAGCCCTTCAACCTAAGTGTAGCCTTTAGCTACAAGACAAGCTTTGTAGCGTTCAACAGTGCCGTCTGAGTGATACTGACCCATTGGCATCCAATGGGCTTCTTACCGTTGGGTAAGGTTGTGAGAGTCCAAGTACCATTGGCTTCAAGAGCTTGCAGTTCAAAACTCATGGCGTCATGCCATTTTGGATCATGCTCAGCTTGGGCAAAAGTAGTAGGTTCAACAGAACTAGCAATGGTGGTAAGAAAAGACAAGTGTGATGAAGAGAGACTGTTATAAGAAACAAAATTGATCAAAGGGTAACGCGTACCTTTTCTAGGCTGTGGTGCGGAAGCGGACGTGGAGTTTGGAGGCAGCAAACCGGCATGCGAGCAGTGAAAGTCACGAAGCCAAGTTGAGGGCTGACAGATGCGATCTGAACGTCAGACAATAGGTTGGTTGGGTGAATCAATTGAAGGGATGGAAGGAAGGTTTGAAACCTCAAAAACAGGTGGAGGATCTGGGTGGGCGCTTCAGCGCAGAATTGGCGATCGATAACTGATGGTGGGTGCTCAATTGCTGGGTCGGCGATCAAGCACAGGTGCGAAAACGGGTTCAGGGATGGGTAAAGGCAAGACGGTATGGTCTCGATTTGGGTTGTTATCTGAAGTAGAGAAGGGGTATATGTGCTCATGGAACTACTAACTAATTGACTTTTACCGGCGGTTTTTAAATCGCCGATAAAAATAAAAAACCGCCGGTAATTCATTTTTCGGCATTTTCACGAATGCCACTAAATCAAGCGTCGCAGATTGTATCTGTGATGCTTTAAGCGGCGTTTTTAGAACCGTCGGTAATGAAAAATGTATTTACTGGTGCAAAACTCCACTATTTTGTTTTGACTTGTTTTCTCTATGACCGCCGGTAATTATAATTTTTTTATTTTTAAAAAAAAATGGACCAGTGCTCCCACATCTATGCATGCCTACTCAGAGTCACAAGCTAAATTCCATTTTTGCGCTTGGACGTTAATTCAATGAAAAAACGAGAGAAGAACACGATTCACTTCTATTGCAACCAAAGAGAAGAACACGGTGCACAGTTTCCTTTTGGAGAGTAAAATTTCTGAGGTGGCATCACTTGCAAACTCGAATAATGAATTACAAATTTCTGAGGTGGCATCACTCTCAGCTCCAGCTGGTGGGCAAATGAGAAGGTTTATTAGTTGATTCGAGTGGATGTCAAGCTTGATCAAAGCTTTCAGGCTACAAATGGTGGGTGGAAGAGCTATGATGCGATTCTTAGATATATTTAACTCAGTAATATTTGTTAGTTTACCAACTGATACTGGGAGCCACTCAATTTGCCATGGAGGTCAAGAGCTCCAACTCCAGTTCTGGCTGTGGCTTCAATTAAACCAGCTACCTTTATTAGACTCAATTTCTCTGTGTTGCCTTCACCTAAGAAAAAATCTAGAAGCCAAAACAACATTCAGATACAGAGGATTAATCCAAAACCCTAAAACCCCATATGAGTAATTAACAATCCAACTAAAGTAAATTCCACAATAAGATAGAACGCAGAGAAGATTGTAGGGTTCAGTCAAAATTTATTGGGGATTGAAGAGATTGCACCTTTTCCATCAAGAATCTAGTATATTCTAATTTAGCTCAATTAAGCTTCCCTATTCTATAAGCAGCTGTATCTACAAAGCAAATAAAAGTAAAAATCTGCAAGAAAGATGAAAAAGGCAAAAAACTAAGATACAGGTTTAACCAATATTGTATAAGCAACTGTAACTACAAAGCAAATAAAAGTAAAGATTTGCAAGAAGATGAAACAGGAAACAAACTAAGATACAGGTTTAACCACTAATAAAATTAAAACCCTTGAAGGCTTCAGTTTCTCTTTAAATTCAGAAAATTGAACCAGAACTTTGATTGATTAGATCATTCTTTTCAGGCTTCAAAGGGCTGCAAACAACTGGGTTTCTATCAATTCCAAACTCTGTGAATATTTGTTTAAATTGGGAACAATTTTAATTCTTCAATTATTTCTGTAGAAATCAGATCCCCAAAACAGTATATCTTCAACAAATAAGAAATTTGCATATAGACATGGTGCCATAAATTGAGGGGGGAAAAACAAAAAAGGAAAGAGAAAATATAAGAAGAGATTCTCATCCTTACCTAAAGACAACCCAGCCTTTGTGGCAGAGCTTTTACCTAAAGACAAACCAGCCTTCGTGGAAGAGCTTTTACATAAAAAGGGCATGCATACCTCCCTTTTGTGCTCCACCCTGATAACATTTCATATCCTGGAAAGTCACTAATTGTCCATAATAATGCTGCTCGAAGTTTAAATGTCTCATTTTTTTATGCATCATAAGTGTCCAACCCAGGTTCCCACAAGTCTTTCAATTCTTCTATCAGTGGCCTCAAGTAGACGTCAATATTATTTCCTGGCCCAGATGGTCCTGGTATAAGCATGCCCAGATGGCCCAGATGGTCCTGCTCGAAGATCATATTTGGTTGTTTCATGCATAACCAAGGGGGCAAATTATATGGAATTAGGACAACTGGCCAGATGCTATATGCAGTACTCATTGTTCTAAATGGGTTAAAGCCATCACTCGCTAACCCAAGCCTAACATTGCGATTATCTGTTGCAAAAGTTGGGTTATTATTTTCAAAATGTTTCCAGGCCAAGGAATCTACAGGATGCCTTAAAATCCCATCTTTAATGCGACTCTCTGCATGCCATGTCATATTCGAGGAAATGTTTGAGGACATGAACAAACGCTGTAAACGTGGTTTTAATGGAAAATGACGGAAGATCTTGGATGCCTTATTCTCCTTTTTCCGCAATGAATTGTCATCTCCAGACTTCCATCTTGAAGTACCACACACATCACATGTCTGTTTGTCAGATGACTCTTTCCAATATAACATGCAGTCATTCGGGCATGCATCAATTTTATCATATTTTAATCCCAAATCTGAAATAATCTTTTTCATTTTTGAATATGTATCCGGTAAAGTTGACCCTTCAGGTAATACTTCTTTGAATACATCAAGAAACATAGTAAATGCCTTGTTACTCAACTCGTTGAGGCATTTGATGTGAAATAGTTTAACCATAAAAGATAACTTTGTATACGTCTTACATCCAGGGTACAACTCTTGTTCACCATCATGTAGCAATTCATAAAATCTTTCAACACCCACATTAGGACAAATATCTACATCTTCAGATGGACATTCTCTTTGCCCTTCAATATTTTGAAATCCATAGGCATCACGTAACATTGTCTCCATTTCATCACCGGTATCATTTTCATTAGCTCCATCATCTATCATGCTATTTGTTGCAAGAGTGCGATTATCTATTTCTTCCCCATGAAAAACCCATATGTTGTAATTTTGATCAAATCCATTCAATATCATATGGATGAATGATGTGTCCCTATCTTGATAGAAAACATTGTTGCACTTTGGACATGGACACCTTATCTTCCCATTCAAGGTGGCTCCACGAGCAAATGCTAGCTCAATAAATCCTTGTACTCGTTCTCTATAATCTACACTAAGCCTTGATTTTTGAATCCAACTTCTATTCATGATATTATATATTGATAAGAGATTACTTGTTTATTACAAAAGATGTGTTTCAATTAGATTTTCAAATGGATTATGCTTGCTTTTTATTAGCTCCATTGCAATATTAAACGTTGAATCCAAAATGTGAAAACCAGAATTTTTAAACAGCAAACATGCAAGTTTTATAGTCACAATACATGGGTATCTCAGAATAGAGGGATCAAGGACTAACCTTGGCCTCAACCTTGTGATTTCAAACTCAATCTCTTGAGCTTTAGTATCCAAGAAATACTCGATGATATAGGCTGTGTTTAGGGGAAAAAAATAGAGTCAACTTGGATGAATCTCACATGAACATTGCACGAACAATCAATATACGGATGACAAAGTATCAGCACAAAATAGATTGACGAAGCACAAGTAAGGATGCATAATCCATGGTAAACATGAGTTTCATCCCTTTTTAACAATCAGATTTCAAGTTCCAAATCTGGCACACTGCTGGCAATATAGAAATTGATGAATTCCCCATGCACAATAAAAATATAAGGAGATAAGTCCAGATATTTCATCATCTGCAGAATGTTACACATGTTAAGTCAACAAAACAAAGTCATCAAAACAAGGATTTAACTCAATGAGGACTCTGGTTTCTGGAGAAACTGAAACTGAAATGGTGCCAAACATAAAGGCTTGCTAGCCCAAATGTAATCAAAACATAACCTAGTAGATAAGGCTCTGCAGGACTAGGGCACCAAATGCAGGCATCTAGATTATCTCTACAGAGACCAAGCAAAAATCAAGCTCAAGGAGATTGAGTGATATAACATCTCATCCAAATCAAAAATTCAATGCTAACCCATCCAGAAGCCAATGTAGTAGTTCTGCTCCTCTAAGTTCCATGGAGGAAACAAGGTCACAAGAGAACAAAGTGGACAATGTGAAGTTACATGAGAGTCCAATGGATAAGAAAGAAAGTAGGAATATGTTGTACTTTCAAGGCCTAGCAATATTGATCTTGCATGATGATCAATTGTAGCAGTCATCACAAATATCATACTTCTTGGTGTGATAATGCCATCCCTATGTCAAGTTGACAAACCAATTTAATCCCTCTGTTACATTTCTCCATGCACAATACTTCTCAGCACAACAATCTTTCAACAGAGGATTAACATCTTAGAATCGCATAAATCACTCAATTCAACAGAGGATTAACATCTTGAAAGCTTCTAAGCAAAAAGAGAATCAATTCGAGATAAAGAAAAAAGAAAAGAAATCGATCTACACCTTTTGATGTTCATTACCCTAACATGAAGGTAAAACTCGAAAACAGGACAAAGGCAGATAACATAATAGCGGAAGTAATTAACAAAGATCTGATCATTTGAAAGAAACTTCAAGAGCAGCCGTGTTTTATACAGCCGGTCACAGGGTTCTGGCTGAAACGGCGTGACCGACGGTAAGCGCAGTCGACGTCGGAGAGAAGAGGGGAAGAAAAAGAGAGAAAAAAGTAAAAAAAAATACGAACATTGAGGAAGAAATCAGAAGCGAATCTAACGAAAATCAATATGAAAGAATTTACAGATCTAGTAAGAGAAATCAAAATGAAAGAAGAAAGAAAAGAAAATATAAATTACCTGATTTCGGTGGTGGAATTGCCTTCATCAGCCAAAAAAATATGGAAAATCTGCCATTAGAGGGTCAGAAGCTTGCAAAGAAAGCTCGAAAGAATCAGAGGCAAAAAAAATTTTCGAAAGAGATATCGTGAAAGAACGCTGGATCTCGTATTGAATGTTCGTTGAACTTCCCTGGGCCGATTCGAGAAATGTTGATGCAAAGCCAATTGGGAGAGAAGAATCTAGCTAAAGAGAAATGTGATTGAAGGTAGATATGGCTAGGGCTTGAGAAGAAATGCTCGATTGGAATTAGGAAGAGTGGAGGAAGAAGCGGAGGACGTAGGGGTTTGACGAGTTTCTTTTAGCGGCGGCCACTTAAAACAATTTATGGCGCTTATAAGAATAAACGCCGTTAATGAGTAGTAAAATCTAAACCCACTCGGGTTTTTGGGGCGCTTGGGGCAGGAGCGCCCCTGTATATGTTATTACCTGAGGTTTTAATAAAGCGCGGGTAAAACTCACCTCTAATACACCCAAAATTTTGTAGTTGGAAAACTACATCACGACTGGAAAAGACTTTCTTGGTCTGTAAATCATAAACTTTGTAAGCCTTTTGTCCAAATGGATATCCAAGGAAAATACATTTGTGGGCATGCTGATCAAACTTGTGCTGTGGTTGAATATTGGTGGAAAAGCAAAGGCAACCAAAAACACGCAAATGGTCATAGGTAGGGATTTGTTTGTACAGTCTCTCAAATGGTGTTGCCTTGGAAAGCAAGGGTGTGGGTATGCGGTTAATGAGATAGACTGCAGTAAGCACACTTTCTCCCCAAAAAGATAAAGGTAAATGGGCTTGAAATCACAAGGATCGAGCAACATTCAAAATGTGTCGATGTTTGCGTTCTGCAATACCATTCTGTTGAGGGGTTGAGACACAATTGTGTTCAAAAAGGGTTCCTTGTTTACTAAAAAAGTCTAGCATTGAAGTAAATTCTCGGCCATTATCGGATTGGAACTTTTTGACCTTATGATTGAATTGAGTGGTAACAAGGGAAAAAAAAAAGATTTTAAAAATCCCTGTGACTCAGATTTAAAACGCATGAGGTAGACCCAAGTATGTCTAGAAAAATCATCCACAATAGTTAAAAAATAATGAGCACCTGACAAAGAAGAAACCCAAAAAGGTCCCCAAATATCACAATGAATTAACTCAAAAGGTTCAGTAGTAGAAATAGTACTTAGGCCAAAAAGGAAGTCTTGTTTGCTTTGCTAAAGAACAGACTTCATAAACATTATTGTGAACAGAAGAAATATTTGGGATTGAAAGTGCCAGATGCTTCAAAGGTTGGACGGATGGATGGCCGAGTCTTTGATGCAAAAGATCGGGTTCCAAGTACGTTTGATTGATTGTGGGGTTGAGAGAGTTGGGTGATGGTGCAGGATTGGTGGTGGTGGTGGAGAGATAGTAAAGACCATTATGCTGCCTCCCCAAACCAATCGTCCTCTTCATTGCCAAGTCCTGCATCAAACAAAAATTAAAAAAAAAGTGATGGAACAATTAGAAGATTGTGTTATTTTATTGACAGATAATAAATTAACAGAAAAGGAGGGTACATGAAGAACCTTTGAAAGTGATCAACCAGATTCAAAAGGAACTGATCCTATGACATCTATTGGAACCTTATTTCTATTGGGTAATGTAACAGAGAATAAGGAGATGGATTAGTGTCGTGTAACATATCAAGAGAAGGTGTAATATGGTCAGTTGCACCACTATCTATTACCCATTGGTTGGAATAAGTGGGATCAATGTGAGATGAAAGGCATAGGGAATAAAAGTTACCTATTACATTTGCTTTAGGCTGAGCAGTACCATTGTTTAAAAGAGCCAAAAGTTGCTGATATTGTTCCTGTGTGAAGCCTGGTGTCTCAAGTTGAGTGTTGCTGGCAGAGGGTTCCCATCTGAATCCAGTTCTTTCACCTTTTTTGTGGAGCTTGTGTCCAGGAGGAAACCCATGTAGATGAAAACACCTATCGATGGTATGATTGTTTCCATTGCAATGATCATAGTTCAACTTTCCTCTCCCTTTGTTGAAGGTATTGTTGGTGCTACTGGGTCTCTGGGTATTTGCCATCAAAACTTCTCTAGACACAACCAGATCCCGTTGTTTTTCTTCTTGGAGTACCATGGGATAAATCTTTCCCGTGGTGGGAAAAGGTTGAATAAGAAGAATTTGACTGCGTATAGTAGAAAAGGAATCATTCAAACCCATAAGAAACTGCATTACCTTGCTTCTTTGGTCTCGTTCTTCACTTTGCTTGATTGCACCACAAGTGCACACAGGAAAATCATTGTAAGAATATAGCTCATCCCATAGTCCTTTCAGCTTTGAGTAATATGCTGCTATAGACATGGTGCTCTGTTGTAACGCCCCAGATCCGAGTTACGTAGAAAACACATAACTCATCTCCAGAGGTTATTATGTAACGCATGATCGTAATATCAGAGTGAAGGAACAACATGAATATAACAATATCTATACAGTAAAGTGCGCTAAAAATAATCCCAAACTGGAATAACTCACATGACCAAATAAACTACGTGCAAGTACCGGACTCTCCAAGCATATCTGAAAACAAAACAAAAACAAACGGAATGAGATACGAATATCTCAGCGAGTAGCATGTGCATGCAAAAATACATTTTTACCTAGTTGTAAAACATGAATTGAATAATCTCGCAAGTAACGATGGCAATCACTCGATTAATCCGACTAAACTCACAGTAATTCATTAGATACAGTGACATGGCTAATGGAAACCAATATATAATTAAAAGTGAGTATGATTGTCAACAAATCCGAATAATTACGAAATCCAATGTCATTATAACCACGTCTCGAGAAAACCGAATTTCTACAACAATCCAATAATATATCTCATGCTAAATAAAACAAAAGCCAACATTGGTCAATCTCATTTAATTATTTTGATTGGTTAATCAACATGCCAGAGCGACCTCCACACCTCCATGTACACAGTTCCGGCCTACTCAGGGTTTCGGATACTCTGAAATGACGGCCTACTCAGGGTTTCGTCATCCAATGCTGGCCTACTCAGGGTTTCGGCATTGACAACCAGGCCTACTCAGGGTTTCTGGCTGCTCTACACCGGTCGTGGCAACACTCCATGGCCATGCCATTAGTCCAATAAAACAATTGCATCACATTACTAAGCTTAAACTCTGGATCCAGGACAAGCTAAACCAAAACAGAAAACCACTGTATAAACTCAACTCTGACATCATATTAAATCAACAATACTCATCATCATGCACAACGCAACACAGCTCAACACAGGTCACTCCGGACCAGAAATAGTACCTCATGTACTTTTAGTGATTATTCCCATTTCAGAACACAAGACCTTTGGTAATAAAACCCATTTACTCACACCAAGATAAACTTTACAAATACAGTTCAGAACTTTAAATCAAGTAAAACAGATTAAACAAGTTCTCAATCAAGAACAAGTGTATAACAAAAGAGAGATCTAAATCATGAACTCCTAGTGTTAGGAACAGTAACATAACCTACCGATAGCCCTTAAAATTTACTTCGGAAACTCCTAAGGATTACCAACAATTCAACTTAATGGTCTCAGGGTATTTGAACAGGTAATAGTATTTCTAAAATCCTAAACAAGTCATTGGTTAAGTGATTGAAACCTCCAAATAATCAAACTCTTGCTTAATTTGGTCAAAAACACATTTCGGCTGATTCTTAGGGGTTGCGCTGACCTCTGGCGCTTGGCGCGAGATCGGCGATAACTCGGTTATACAAATACACGTCGCACTAACTCAAAATAAACTAGGCGAGAGATAGGCGCGAACTCAGCGGTAAGGAAAATCAATCTTGCGCTTAACTAAAACACTCGGCGCGAGATAAGCGCGAGCTTAGCGAGAACTAAAACAACCTCTTGCGTTGACTAAACTAGTAGGAGCTAGGTAGGTGCCAACCCGGCGGACACCACCTACGAGTTTCGACTCTCTGTTAACCCTAGATCTCCATCACTGACCAAACATTTGATCTCTGTAGCAATTTTCCTAACCTTCTACTATCCCCAAAGGATGTTTAAACAAGTTTCGAAATTATTTTAACCACATCAAAATTTATCTCAAAAAAATCCTTCCAAAAACTCATGTTCGAAACTGTATTTTCCAGAAACTTATGCAATACAACTAAAGTCAATGATCAAAGCCAAAACCCAGATTAAAACGATGCTACTCACAGAATAGAGGATTTTCTTCTAGCTTCCCATCCTCTTGATAGACTCCTCCAGAGATCAAAGCTTATCGGCCGACGCCCTCACTTTCTTAATAAAATATTTATTTGTTAAGTTCCTAATCACTACAAACTCTAAATTTCGCACTCACTTTCTTAATAAAATTCTACTTATTTCTTTGCCACCTAATGAACCAAATCTCCATTTAATAATTTAATTAAATCTACTAATTACTCCTTTAATTTAATTTCTACTAAAAACTGGGGTTTTACATCTATTGTAAAGAGGCTATGTCTCTGTAAAACCCCGATTTTTTTTGCTAAAAATAAATTTTTAATTATTATTTATATGGACGACTAAATGTAAGGAGCTGGGTGTATATGTAGGAGTTTCGGTGGGTGAGCACGAACGGAATCAAGGAAGTTCAAAAGTTTGTCGAGCGGCAATTTACTTATGGAAGGTATAAATATTTAAGGAAAATTAGGTTTTAGGTCTTTAGAATACCCGTATAATCGTAACTGAAGGCGATTGGCGATTGCGGCTACGATTTAGGTTTTCTTTGGGAGAGAAGAGGAACTGTGGGCGTTCCTGCCGTTTGGTGTGTTCGTGATCAAGGATTTCAGAAGGGTTTTTCCTCTTGCGATCAGAGGAGCATTTGGATGGCGATAGCAACCAAACGAATGATTGCTGGTGATCGGCCGTGGTTTGAGTAGTTTTTATTGCTGGGATATAAGCGTGCAAGAGGTGAGTAGCATCGTTTTAAAACTGGGTTTTTTGGATTGAATCGCGGGTTTAAATCTTGATGCATACATTTTCTGGAATAAGAAAGTCCGAGCGTGAGTTTTTTTTAGAACTGTTAGAGATAAATAAAAAGTTGTTTAGAATAATTTCAAAAGTGGTTTAAACATCTTCTGGGGATAGTAGGAGGCTAGGGAAATGGTTACAGACAGAAAAATCTCTGTCAGTTGTGTAGATCTGGAAATAACAGAGAGTTGAAAAACGAAGGTAGTATCCGCCGGGTTGGCGCCTACCTAGAGCCAACTACCTGTAGTCGGCGAAAGGCCGAAGTTGACTATCCCCCGAGCTCGCGCTCATCGCGCGCCTAGCTCGCGCCGACCGAATTCCTTATCGCCGATCTCGCGTTAAGCATGCGCCTATCGTGTGCTTACCTCACGCCTACCCTATTGTAAGTAAGCGTGACTTATATTTTTAACCAATGACTATCCATCGACCTCGCGCCTAGTGCTGGAGGTCAGCACAAGGCCCAAAATTTTGCCGAAGTGGAGTTTTGACCAAACTAAGCTGGATTTGATGATTTTAAGGGTTCAAGCACTTGATTAATGATTTGTTTAGGACTTTAGAAACATTATTCCCTATTAAATTTTCTATCAGAATATAAGTGGAAATTTTGGAAATTCTTAGGAGCATCCAAGGTTAATTCTAAAGGGCTAATGATAGATGATCTCATTGTACCTAACACTAGGAGTTCACGATTTAGTTTCCTGTTGTTATATGCTGCACTTGAATGCGAATTTATTTAATTTGGTTTTACTTGATTGCAAGTTCTGAAACGTTTTGTAAAGATTTCTCTTGGTGTGAGTAAATGAGTTTATTACCAATGGGCATGTGTTATGAGATTTGAGGAAATACTGAAAGTACATGAGGTACTGTTTTGGTCCAGAGGGACATGTGGTGAACTGGTTGAGTTATACATGATGTTGAATGTATTGTTTTATTGTGATATCGGAGTTGTGATTTTACGTTGGTTTACTGTTTTGGTTTAGCTTGTCTTGGATCCATGCTTAAGCTTAGTAATGTAATGTTATTGTTGGTTGTTGAAATTGCATGGCCTTTTGTGTTGCCACGATCAGTGTAGAGCAGCCAGAAACCCTGAGTAAGCCAGGTTGTCAATGTCGAAACCCGGGGAGTAGGCCGGCATTGGATGACGAAACCCTGAGTAGGCCGTCATTTAAGAGTTTCCAAAACCCTGAGTAGGCCGGAACTATGTAGATGGAGGTGTGGAGTGTCTACTTGGCATGTTTAATTTATCAACTTAACAATAGTCATGACATTGACCAATCGATGTGTTGTCAGTATTGAATTGAAATGTGTTTGGAAATAATTATTGGTTTTGGTTTAACTTGGAGATTGTATTTGGTTGTTTGAGCGTACCGGTTTATTTATCGATGCATTATTTGAACTGTGTTAACTATTTCCTACATGCATATGCTACTCGCTGAGATATTCGTATCTCATTCTTTTATTTGTTTTGTTTTTCAGATACTCGAGGTGAGGTGACTACTGGGGTAGATCCGACTAAGACATATAGGGAGGAAGACTACTATTACATCCCTTAGACTTGTAGGTTATTTTGAATTGAACTTTGAATTAATTGAATGATTGAGGTGTAATAAGTAGATTGAGATTGTACCACTGGAATCTTAGTCAAGTTTTGAATATTGAATTCTTGGATAAAGTATGATTGTGCACTATGATATGATTTAGTTAGGTGATTATCCAGCGATCACAAATGATTAAGAACCTTACCTAACACTCTGTGTGACGTGTTATATCTTTATTGAACAACACGGATCCGGGGCGTTACAGTCTCTTTTAATTTGAAAGATTCTAGGAACATTACTTTGAGAAAATCTATCTTTTAGATCTGCCCAAACTTCTGCTGTAGATTCTGTGTATAACACACTATCACAAATGTTAGAATCAATGGAATTAAGAAGCCAAGAAAGTGCCATATCGTTGCATCTCTTCCACAGATCGTGCTTTTCGTCAGTTGGTGGAGGTTTCTTGATAGAGTTATCAATAAAACCTGTCTTGTTTATCGCATTCAAAGCTATACTCATAGATCGGCTCCAAGTCGCGAAATTGTCACCATTCAGTTGTTTGGTGACCAAGCTAATTCTAGGATGGTCTGAGGAATGAAGAAGATAGGGATCCGAAGGATCGCCTGAAGCTTTAGATGAGTTTGCCATCTAAAAAATTCCCAAGAGCTTAATTCTCTGATACCATGTAAAATTATGGAGAAGAAGAAAATAGAAAGTGTACGTGAGAAACAATTCTCTGTATTTTTCTTATTTTAATAATTGGATCTGTACATCTATATATACAATATTCAGCAACAGCTTTAGGGAAAACATTCCTAAACTGGTTGCTTGCTAAATATAACAATAAGGGAAACTGCTAAACAAATATTTAGGTAAGTGTAAGACATGGAAAATCACCTCAATGACTTCTTGATCATCACATGGGGTTGATAAAGGGTTGGAGTCGCCACCATTCAAGTTAAGGTGTGAATGGACACCAAAGGGATCATAAAGATGCAAAAATAGAGTTAAAAGTAACTCTAGTTCATGGTAAAATCTAGAGATCAGGTAAGGGGATTAGGTTATGAGTAGGGGAAGGTATTAGACACCCCCACTCATCCGTACAAGATGGTTGCCATATGCTGTTCATGCTTTAAAAAAATGCTTGCTAACAAAACAACTAAAAAATGCTTGAAAGAAAACAAAGACATGTGTGATTCTTCCATATGAGTAGCCCAATGAAATATGGACTCTCTCTATGGATATATCACCTTTAAGACCTCACGAGTAAATGAAAATAAATGTAAATATTGAAGAAAATCAAACCAAACCAAATCCGACAGATTTGATAGAAGATGAAACTACATGAGCTTGAAAACCTCAATTAATCATAAACCATTCAAATCAAGTTCAAATTGCATCAAACCAAAATCATTTGAAAGCTGGTATGTGGTAGAATACTCAGTAAAAATCCCAACTCGATCCGATTTAAGACAAAAGAGGAATACTCAATCAAATCTGCTGTTGTAAATAAGAAAAAGTAATGAATAGGCAACTTTGAAAACCTATTCGTGGAGTTTGGCTCCATATAAATCCTTGAAAACTTGCATGGATGAAGTATGAGGTGCCATATTTCAAACGAAATAGGCCTCACACAAAACTCCATTCATTCATGATTTGTGTGACCTCTCAAACATGCTTAGAGGATCACAGATTAACCCAGAACTTGGCTACAGAGCAGCTCTGAGTCAATCAAGCACACAAGACACAAATCAAAGTGAAAACTCTTGAAATTTGTTGGATTTGAAAATAGGCTCCTCAAGGGAAACACAGAGATTAAAATCACTCGAAACGGATTTAAAATGAGCAAGTGGTGCTCGATCAAAGTGACAAGTTCAGTAATCTAAACTGAACTGACCTGCCGAATTTGATCAGATGGTATCAAACAATGGCTTCATAGAAACCGATGAAAATTTCCAGATACAAACTAGATATTCCCACCTATCACATGTCTTTGGAATCACTCAAAAATTCATCCAGATGATGAGGTTATGAGTGTTTTAAGACAAGGTACAGCTGCTGCCCTGTATTGAAAACCTTGAGTAAAAGAGCAAAAACAGTGCATGTGTGCAAGTGGATTCGACTGAATTGGCTTGAAATCATTAAAAACACTCTCATGAAGTCCTAAGATTTTACTCTAAGGCCATGGATCTCAGATTTACCATATTGAGCATAGTGAATCCAAGATCTAGCCTATTCTTGACTAAAAGGTGAGAAGTGTGTGTTCATGGTGGAAATCACATTTCTAGGAGAAGATTGGGATCCATTGCTATAGAGAGCATGGATCCTTGTATCCTCTCCAAATTTAAATCCAAATCACACTGAACCAATAATTAGCACAAAATCAACATTCATATCATTCAAGGTAGGTTCTAAGCCTAAGGATCCATCCCAACATCTTTTTCCCTAGGCTCTCTCTTCACGTTTTACGGCTAGAGAGGGTGCCTTAGGTACTTTAGAGGTGGTTTGGAGTTACAAGCACACCCAAGGCGTTACACTACAGAAAGGTAGAAGGAGAGAATGCTTGGAATTGAAATAAAAGAAGAAGAAGGAGGTAGAAGCTTACCTTGAATACTTGAAAGACTTGAGCAAGAACTTGGGCAGAGTTTCCCCTCTTCTTCAAAAGACTTAGACCTTCAATCCTCCAGTCATTTGCTTGAGGAGGAGCCTTCTATTTATAGGCAAGGCCAAGGGTAGGATAGTCACAAGGGTAGATGCAAAAAAGTGTCTAGAACCTTCCAACTCATCCCTAAAGCTTGAATTGGTGGAATTTGATCAATTCCGGAGGACAAATTGGAGAATTCCCACTTCCTAGATACAGTTATGGCCGTAAATAAGGGAGATTTTGTGGGGTTTTCCAAATTGAAGCAAAACACGTGTATCTGACAACACAGGTCGGATACAAACAGAAATCTTTGTATCCAACATAATATTTCAGATACAAAGAAAAAAGCTTGTATCCGAAATATAATGTCGGCTACAAACAAAAATGCTTTTATCCGAACTATAATGTCGATTACAGGGCAAAAATGACTCTCTGCACAGCTTCTGCATGGCATTGACCCTTATCTGCACAGGCAATACTTATTTACATGTAATATCATTTAAGTAAATGTCCTCGTATTTTTTAATCTCCATTTACTTAAGATATTACATGTAAATAAGCAAACACCCCCCATTTGAATCCATTAAGATTAGTTCCAGACCCAAATTCCAAGTGAATAAAAAGTCAACTTTCTAGTTCAAGGCTAAATTCCGGTTTTTCAGGTCCGGTAAAAAGATTCAACTTGTTAATAGCAAGGTATTTGTCAAGATTTAAAGGCTCAAAAAATTCATTTATGAAATAACATTGCTAAAAACCTAATTACCAAGAAAAATTATCTTGAAATCTTGCCTCAAAAAATATTTCATTTTTGGGGGTCAAAAGTCAACAAAATTCAACCGGAAAAGTTTGACTTTGTGCAAAAGATTGAATTTGGGCCTTTTCCTTTATGGCTTTGGATTCAAATGGGTTAAGGATCTCAAACCCAATGCTAAGAATTGAAAATTCTAATAAAATATTTCTCTCCTTCAAGATTTATAAAAAATAGTGCAATTTTGGGGTGTCTACAGTAAGAAATTGTTTCCTAAATAAAGAATAGGAAAGCATATCTTCGGATCTTGAATTAGCACATAATAGAAACTTTCCATTCTGCAATTGGCGCTCGATCATAATGTTACTTTGTACACGCTGAATTTCAACAAAGTATGTAGTGAATAACTTGCATAGAGTTATCCATTTTTTTCTATTAAATTTGTTTGCTCTATAACATGGGAGGGTTATGGTCGTTAGGCTAGCTTTCATCTAGTATTAGCTTATATAGAGTCTTAACAAATCAATTGATGTTGGATTTACGATTTTTTCTTTTATAAATTACTAATTGACTTTCTGGGTTTGATGGGTTATACTTGAAGAAGAATTTTCAACATTTGAGCTTATTAACTCAAGTTAATTTGATACTTTGAAGCCCAAATTGCTGGTTTTGTAATTGTAGTCAATACCTTTTTAATTTTGGTGAATGAATATGTTCAGTGTTGTCTTAATTGTTCCTTTTCTGCTTGATTGAATTGCTCTTTTGAACTATATGTATGTTCATTGAACTCATGGGTATATGTCCATGTACTACTGGGTAACTGTTAACCATGTTGGTTTGTTGTCCATAGGGTCTTGTGAAAGGGATTAGCATGTATCCTCTACACCCAAAGTCATGCACTGTTTGCTGCATAGGTTAAAATTGTTTTAAGGGGGAGAAATTTATATTTATTTTCTTAAGAAAAATTGAATATAGAGACTGCCTGGGTTGCAGCCACAGAAAAAGATCAAAGCCCACCAGCAGAGAAACATTAACAGCTCATAAAATAAAACAAGGAATTTTAGACATCGCTTGAGAAATTCCATGACAC